>OY282643.1:48431114-49759582 GCA_958299015.1 Tetanocera ferruginea | reverse complement strand
AGAATGAAGAATGAAGAATGAAGAATGAAGAATGAAGAATGAAGAATGAAGAATGAAGAATGAAGAATGAAGAATGAAGAATGAAGAATAAAGAATAATGAATGAAGAATGAAGAATGAAGAATGAAGAATGAAGAATGAAGAATGAAGAATGAAGAATGAAGAATGAAGAATGAAGAATGAAGAATGAAGAATGGAGAATGAAGAATGAAGAATGAAGAATGAAGAATGAAGAATGAAGAATGAAGAATGAAGAATGAAGAATGAAGAATGAAGAATGAAGAATGAAGAATGAAGAATGAAGAATGAAGAATGAAGAATGAAGAATGAAGAATGAAGAATGAAGAATGAAGAATGAAGAATGAAGAATGAAGAATGAAGAATGAAGAATGAAGAATGAAGAATGAAGAATGAAGAATGAAGAATGAAGAATGAAGAATGAAGAATGAAGAATGAAGAATGAAGAATGAAGAATGAAGAATGAAGAATGAAGAATGAAGAATGAAGAATGAAGAATGAAGAATGAAGAATGAAGAATGAAGAATGAAGAATGAAGAATGAAGAATGAAGAATGAAGAATGAAGAATGAAGAATGAAGAATGAAGAATGAAGAATGAAGAATGAAGAATGAAGAATGAAGAATGAAGAATGAAGAATGAAGAATGAAGAATGAAGAATGAAGAATGAAGAATGAAGAATGAAAAATGAAGAATCCAGAATGAAGAATGAAGAGTGAAGAATGAAGAATGAAGAATGAAGAATGAAGAATGAGAATGAAAGATGAAGGATAAAAGATGAATGTTGAAAGATGAAATTTGACGGATGAAAGATAAAAAATGAAAGATACACAAGATATACAAGACATATAGATACACAAAATCTTTAAGATATACTAGATATACAAAAAATACGTGTTTTACGAGATATACAAGATATGCAAAATATACAGATATCTCGAGATAGAAGACATACAAGATATGTAGATGTACAAGATATAAAATTCACACAAGATTTACGAGATATGCAAGATGTACAGATGTACATGATATACAAGATATACGAAATATATATGATACACAAGACATGCAGATTTTACAAGATAAAGAGATACCAGATATAAAAGATACATCGGTTATGTGACACACAGATGTTGCTGTTATAAAAGTCTTCAATGACATCTTTGTAAGCACGTTATGCTCAGAACTAGATTGCTGTTTCATCTTGAGTTTTGACAGAACAACGAAAGAAATTTTTTTAGAATTTTTATTTTGATAAAACAAGATTTCTCGGGATATTAAATCGGACTTGAGCTGTTCTTGTTTGTGCACACACATTTTTAGGATTAAAGCTTAAGCTTTGCAGCAGCTGAATACGTTTGAATATTTGACATTAGAATATGTCTCAGTTTAGATTAAACCAAGCGAAAACGTACACTTCATAAGAGGCAAAAATTACCTGAATTTCAAAATGTATTGCATTAAACAAGAATTTTTTATATATAATATTTTTTCAGCTGTTTTTTACAAATAATTTTAAATTTCTGTTATGTCTTTTTATTGAAAATTAAAGGTTTGTTTAAAATTTTTGAAAAATTTAAATCTTTCATTAATTTCATATTTCTATATTTCTATATTTTAAATTAAATTTAACTGCAATGTTTAAGCAATGATATTGACTATTTTAGCCACTGGCATCAACACGACAACATCATAAATAACTTCGTTCATTTAACACCTGAGTTAAATATTTTACTGACCGCATTGTTATTATTAATGCTCTTTTACAGTTCAGGATGGCTTTATAGACGCCTGGGTTGCGATGTTAAACAAATTATGTGGTTACTCATCAACGTCAACATGAATATGTCTAAACAATTTCAATGCATTGCAGTTCCGCGAATGTTAGCCATAAAGCCAACACGCAATTGGAATGTGTTGCGGTTTAGAGTTGATGTTTCGTCATGTCATCTGTAATAATATCCATCCGGATATGTTGCAAACCTCAAAACATGTCGTATCAGTATTGATGTTATGAATTTTTGTGCTCACATGGCAATACCGAGAAATTTTTAATATAAGCCGATGGTAATATTGTAAACTGTGGTGTCAAAGCTACAAATAAGCTATTTATTTTGATTAATGCTACAGAGTTATTTCACAAAAACTCATATTGCTTATTTATTAGCTATGATGACTAAGAAAGATTGCCCATCATAATTCAATGACCAAAATCTAACATCCTTAATGTAATTTAATTAATAGGTACATAAAGCAAAAAATGTAGGTATAATTTTGACCAAATGATAAATGACCAAAATCTAGCCTTGGCAGAGCATTAAATTGTTCTAAAACAAAAAATGTGTGTTTTTTTGTTTAATTTCTTTAGTAATGTCTGGTATTTACAATGTCGTGTTATTTACTGACGAAAAAAAAGATGCATGGTTAGCCTTATAACTACCATGATTAGAGTTAGGAATATGCGGTTGAATGTGTGGTGTTATGCGCCGGTATTGCCTACTGTGAAAGAAGTAAAATAAAACTTCATCCTTCACGAATAGTCAAGATTATCTCAATTTAATTGGCATTGAAATTTTTAAATGTTCATAAGTAGCAATTACCAAAAATATTAATGATAGTTCCGAAAGACAATTCGGCTAAGCACTTAGCGAGAGAAGTAAAAAGCAAGATCACATAATTTCAACACTTGCATTTAAATGCAAAGAATACATTATAAAGGGTTTTCCAATAAGAGGTGTTATTTTGAATAGCCCGCTATTTCGGTAGCTGTCACTTTTGAAGCTGTTATTTTTTGACATTTGACAAGTGGATTTATTCGAGCTGTTGGAACAAGTTAGTGATGTGAAGAATAAAACCCGTGCACGTCGCTCAAGAACAACTGAGAATATTGCTGCTGTAGCCCAAAGTGTTGAAGAAAATCTAGGTTTGTCCATTCCTCGTCGCTCTTTGGAATTGGGCATTCCACAAATGTCATTACACCATATTTTGCATAAAAACGTGAGTCTTCAGGCTTATAAAATTTAGTTAACACAAGAACTCAAGCTGGCCGATCATCAACAACGTCGTGTCTTTGCTGATTTTGTCCGTGAAATGCATGAAAATTATTCGAAATTCCATTGAAAAATCATCTTGACTGATGAGACCTATTTCCACCTCGGTGGCCACGTCAACAAGCAAAATTGTCTCTTCTGGGGCTCGGAAAACCCAATAGTTATTGTTGAGAAGCCTCTCCATTCTCAACGTGTGACTGTTTGTGCGGTTTATGGTCCGGCGGGGTCATTGAACCATACTTTTTCGAAAATGAGGTTGGATCAATAGTTACGGTGAATGGATTGCGCTATCGTGAGATGATTAATGATTTTTTATGGCCGGAGTTGGATGGTATTGATGTGGACAACGTTTACTTTCCACTAGATGGCGCTACGTGCCACACAAGCAACGAAACCATTGATCTTTTACGGGAAAAATGTTCGGACCGTGTGACCGAACCGGGAAAAATTTCTCTCGAAGAGGTGATCACAATTTGTGACCGAGATCTTGTGATTTAACATCTTGCGACTTCTTCCTTTGGGGCCACGTGGAACGCTGTTGACTGGACGCCAACAGTCCAGCGTCGATTTAAGACCTCAAAGATAGAATTTGTGAGTCTATCGAAGACTAGGGCAGCCACTTTGCGATTTTGTTATGGAAAATTTTATGAAAAGGATATGGTCCTGGTCGTGGTGGCCATTTGGCTGATGTCGGTTTTCAATATTAACGACATACCTTCCTCTTTATTATGAAATAAACATGCGATCATCCGATCTCAAAAAATTACATTTTTCTTTGAATATCAAAATAATACCTCTTATTGGAAAACCCTATCTGGGTAGCAGTACACCAATGCTGCGCTTTCTAGCAGAACTTTTGGCTTTTGATGCCCTCACTAGAATTCTATAATTTCTTTGTGCTGGTTTTTATAACCTAAACTTGAAAGGTCAGGGCATATTAACTTTGTGCAAACGTTTGTAACGCATAGCACGAAGCGAGTGCGGTATAGAAAAGTATATATATTCTTAATCAGGGTCACTTTGTGAGTCGAGCTATCCAGGTCTGTGTGTTGTCCGTAAACACAGGATAAGAAGAAAGAGTTGAGATAATTGAATGAACCTTGCTACACATGGTCACATGAACCCAAGGATCAAACAAAAAAAAAAAAAAAAAACAAAATTGGAAATTTCAGCCCTTGAAAGGACCGAGCTTCTTATGATCAATTGTGTTGTGTGTGTTATTAAATGTTTGCACACAATTGACCGAGAACTGGACCTACATGTTTTATGCCGACTCCGAACGGCTCATGTTTTCAAGAAGCTTTACATGGCATTTTATTTACTCTCTGAGGTTTGCCATTGTCTGCAGAGAGGTGGTGACCGATCAGAAAAAATTTTTATTGGAAAACTTTTCGCCGCGGCTGGGGATCGAACCCGGGCTCCGAGCATGCTAAGCCACACACTTAACCTGCATGCCACGGTCACCACTTTACTATTGAATATTTTTGACCCAAGGATCTGCACTATTGAATATTTTTGGAATCCGCCCACGGACACGCCTACCTCCCATACAACGCAATAATTGAAAACTGCATAACTTAACTCATAATTAGTCTACAACAACAACATTTGATATGCATTTAGTTTGTATCAACACAAAGATGTTATCGAAAAATGGAGATCATACGCCCACGGACACGCCTACCTCCCATACAATGCAAAAATTTTAAACACAATTAATAAGCGTCTGCTTAACGCACAGAGATAAAATTTAGCACGTATGTTTTTCATAGCAAAACAGAAACATTTTTGAAAAATGGAGATCATACGCCTAGGGACACGCCTACCTTCCATACAATGCAAAAATTGAAAACTTGATATATAAGCTAATAATTTACCTACAACTATAAAATTTGGTGGGTATGTGTTTTATATCAACACAAAGATGTTTTCGAAAAATGGGTGTCATCCGCTTATGAACACGCCCACCTCCCATACAACCCCAAAATTGAAAACGAAATAAATAAGCCTCTGTTTAACCTTCAGAGATAAAATTTGGCAAGTTATTTTTTTATAACAAACCAAATATGGTTTTGAAAAATAGACGTCATCCGCTCACGGACACGCCTACCTCCCATACAACCCAAAAAGTTAAAAACTCAATAATTAAGGTAATGTTTGTCATAGATAGATGATAGTTGGTATGTATGTATTTTATTCCAAAACTAAGGTGTGTTCAAAAATTAGGAGCTTTCCGTCCATGAATACGCCCACCTCCCATAGCGAAAGTTTAAATTTTTCATCAACATTTAAATGTATATAAAATATAGGCTTTATCCGCCCACGGACACACCCATTTTCAATAACATTTGTTTTTTTTTTTTTTGGAAAAGTAGGTTTAGGGTATTTCATAGTCGGCCTAGACCGACTTTAGACATACTTTACTTGTTAGATATAAATTTTTAGATAAAATTTCGTATCAAGGTTGATTTTTACTTTGATTTGACAATAATTGTTCAAGTGTATTTGTAGAATATTTGGTAGAATACTCTGAACTATAGCAAGATGAATAGTTATTCAATATTATTTAGTATGAAAAAAAGTGTTTCAAGTCACTTGTCAAAGCTTCTAAGTGAAATAAATGAAAAATATCGAAGCAAAGAATAAAAATTTCGCATTTCCACATATATGCTTTGAAATTTATTCTATATTATAAATAATGAACTCAAACTTTATGGATAAATTCAGCATGTCTGCATTTAAGCTGGAACTTTATACAAGAAACTCATCGAACGAACACCCACTCAATGTTGACTTTCAATGCTGCACAAATTATTGGTTTATTCAAATAAACACACACATGCTGCAAAGCATTTTTGATCGAAAAGCTTTTAACATTTATTTCCTTCTGTCCATAAATTGATGATTGAACGTTTGCGAGTAACATATTGAAATTTTAAAAATTTCAATTTTGTTGAGCGAATGCAAAATTGAAGTTTCAAAAATTCCTATGTATTTTGTTAAAATGTATAAAAAAAATATTTAAAATTGGTTTGAGAAAATTCTTTAAATGGTTCTGTATTTTTAAGAATTTTTGTGTAGTTAATTCAAGTGAAGAAAAAATTTAAAATTTCAACAGTAGCTACTGTTGTTAGATCTGACATGTGTTGCTAAAGTTTAATAACATAGTTAGCATGATGCCAAAAAAATAACTTTTTTTAACTTTAAGATACAAAGATGTAACTACACTCATTAAAGAAAGTATTCATTTAGCTTCATTTCGTAGTACTTAAAAATATCCTTGCATACAGGGTGCCTGATAACTAGATGTTTGAAAAAATCTCTTTTTTTTGGAGGTGTTGTGTTTTTAATCTTTTTATCCATTTTCCTCGTAGAAAATCAAACATTTTATAATTTTGTATTATTAAAAAGGATATCTTCTTTACAGAATTATGCTCTACTCTGCAAGTTTTAAAATACAAATTATAAAAATAGCTGTTTTAAAAAATGCAAGAAAATTGCACTTTTATATTGAAAATGCCATGAATATATGCAGGAATCAGAAAGAGTCGTCTAAGCAACATTTGCTTATCTAATGGATATCTAAATTTTCACCGAGTGGCTTTACGATATTTGCAATGGTTTTGCAGAAAAATGAGCTACAAAAAAAGTTCAGTACAAAAAAAGTCTGTTTTTGACCCTTTTTCTGCATCAAATGCCAACCTAGCCACTCCATGCCTATACAAATTAATCATAAGTTAATTTTTATTGATGGATTTTTAAAAAATTCACCGAGTGGCTTTAAGTTTTTCCTTACCATCGTTGAGAAATTAACCTTAATATGAAGTAAGGTTTGGAAAAAAAAAATTAAAAACAACTAGAAAAACAATTTTTTTTGCTCAACATTAGGCATAGAGTAGAATCAACGTTGGATTAAATGATGTTTTAGGTCCATGGGGACAAGGCTCAATGTGTATATTTATGTATACGTGATCAAATGAAATTTATTAACTTCAGTTTTTAAACCGTTTCAATACAGTTACGTAAGTTATATAAAGATGCTTTAATTTTGGCTTAAGATTCAACAATAAAAACATATTTAAGTAGACTACTTGATGATGTCTATTCATTTTTTAATAACATCAACTGAAGGATATTTTTGCAATGACAAAAAGAAATGAGGATATGTCTCATTACAAGGAAATATATACTAGGTGTCAACAAATCAAGTGACGTTCAAATAAATTTACACAAAATATCTTAGATTTGGTAGAAAATGACTTAACAAACATTAAATTGAAAGAGGGCACAAAATGGGTGAGAAAATACTTTAACTGCAATGCAAAATGGAATGTACTGGAATGCATGAAACGTTTAGCTGAAAATGAAAATGCAACTCTTAAAAAAGACGTGTGAAAGCAAGAAATTTTTTTTAAAGCTTTTAATGTGCAAAATCATAGCGTCTTATAAGAAAAACTTATAAATTTTCTTTGTTATACATAGATTTTTTTTTTTAAAACACCTACCTTAAACATTTTTTCTTAAATATCTCTTTTGTTTTAAAATCATTTTTAACAAAAATAACGTTGTTGAAAAGGTGATGAAATCGTCTTTTTGTTCATCAAATAAATTTAATAGAAACAGCTTCAGAAGATGTCGCTTTTTTTATTTTTTTAAAAGGATCACCATTTTTGACATCCAAAAGTCAGAATTGACATTTAAAATGTCTTACCAAAATATGGGCTTAACAGTAAATTTTCAACTTTTAGAATTTTTTTATACAAATTGGTTAGTTTAAATATTCAAATTGAGCGTTATCGGAAGTAACCTTTAAAAAGCTTCTAAATTACCACGAATAAAAATAACAGCCAAGTCCCTGAACAAACATTGCTACAACTATATATCTTCACCATCTTCAACAGTAAAAAAAAACTTTTTCTAAAAAACGCTGTTTTGGCATCATGCTAAACATAGTTCAATAGAACTTATGTTATTAAATAAACGTTATTTTTCAGAATATAAATCATGTTTGCTCTTTTTTTTTTTAAATTAATAAATGTCATGTTATCATGTTTACTTGTATTTTAAGAATTGAGAAAAAATTTCTCAATTTGTTGCACTGTATTTTCAAAAAAGAATTAAAATACTTGAGCGTTAAGCCTGTTATTACTTCAACTCATATTATGTTCAAAGAATTCCAATCAATTCTTCGGTAGCTAATGATAACAAATATATATATCTTTTCTTGCATCAATTTCTATCGTTAGAACAGTGCTGTCCAAGCTTGCACAGCTGCATTTTGCCCATCAATAGCAATGTGCTGTGTCAAACTCATATCTTAACTCATGACCTTGCTTTTTCTGTACATGCACAAAGCCTCTGACGCCCGCGGTTGACTTCATGGCCAACATTGCCTTATAACAAAATTCATTTCCGTTTCCCATAAATGTCAAGTTGTCACACAAACATCTTTTGAGCTGTTATTTTCCTTACGAACACTGCTGTTGATGTCTTTTGTATAATTATCTTATGGTCTTGTGTGCTTCCGGTAAAATGCTTGTGACAAAAACAAGAAAAAACACAAACTAGATTTTCTATCTTCGAAGTTGCATCACAAAATAAATAATTCAGAATATTTTGAAAATTTTATCATTTCTCTTTTAGACAGAAAATGAAGAAATTCAATATTAATTATTTTGACATTTGACAGCAACACGTGCTTAAAACTGTCTAAATGAATTTCAGTTTATGTCAAATTAAACACAGAAATAGTCTTTAGAAACAGACATACATATAAACACTTGAATGTTTTTCATAACATACAAACACAAACACATACAATATTAATAAATTTGCTTTCGTTGATTGCAGTGTAAATAATAAAATTTTAAACATTTTATAATTAATGTAAGTGTCATAAGACTCGAATTTATTTCGGCCATATTAATTATGTTGAAGCTTAACACTTCTCCGTCCAAAAGATTTTTCTCTGAATTCTCTTATTTGTAATAAGCTTATTTATGTTGTACAATTTAGCTGCCTGTACCTTTTTGGGAATTACAACTAAGTGTTATGTTAATAAAATAAGCTTTATATTTAAAAAAAGAAGAACTAAATGGCATAAATGTGGTGTTCATGTCAAAACACATTAGCATGCTTGAACAGTTATATAATAAAGTTGTACAATAAAGATACCGAGCTCAAACTCCATCTATCATTGAAAATTTCTTCAATTGATTGGATTTTAGCTTCCTGCTGCCGACAGTAAAATTTAGAGTGTTGTTATGTATGCCGAATGTAACACGAGACTGTTTTGTGATTCTCTAGAGTGCTCTACATGTATTCATTGTTAACGAATTTATTCGTTTTCATGGCAACGTCAACTTTTCTTTTAACTATTGATAAGTTAAATAAATTAAAGTACACTTGCAAGAAATTGTAATTTTTATCATATAATTTTAAAAAGTTAAAAGAAAATCTTGTAACAAAATAAAGAATTTATGGATATAAAAACCAATTAGTGTGACGGCTAAACCTCTTCTAAAAAATTTCAAAAATACTTTACCTCATAAGTTTTAAAACAAAGATTGAGCAACCATGAAAGTTGAAGAAATCTTTTCTTTTGGAACACCCTAATATACATACAGTTTTGAGATTTGATGATTTGATTTGATTTGTGGTGACCGTGACATGCGTGTTTATCGATTCCAACTCGCGGTAAAGTTTATTTTCAAATAAAAAATTTTCAGGTCGGTCACCACCTCTCTGCAGACAATGAAAAACCTCAGAGAGTAAATAATGCTGCGTAAAGCTTCTTGAGAACATAAACTTTAGCTGTTTGGAGTTGGCATAAAACATGTAGATCCAGTTGTCGATCAATTGTGTGCAAACATTTAATCCCTACGGATAAAACAATCGGTTCAGAATCTATCACGTGATAGATTCCAAAGTGATAGTCGCCGGGCCCAGTACTGACACCAACATATGAAACCAACCGGTCCCTTTTACATGGTGTTGTCATAGACAGGGGTAAATTGACACCGACTAGATAACTTTTGGACCAATCTTAGAACCGGTTCAAAAATATATCGGCAGGTGTGAATTGACATATCATAGATACCCTACGGACAAAAGAACCGGTTTCTGTTTAGCCAGTATAGAATCATGTATGAATTATATGCTAAATGCTTTATTCTTGCGCTCGGTTCAGTGAAATAACGCCCAATGAAATAACGCCCAAAATAAAAAATGAAATAACGCCCAAAATATTTTGGGCTTTAAAAAATGAAATAACGCCCAAAATAAAAAATGAAATACAGCCCAAAATAAATGAAATAACGCCCAAATCAAAAATGAAATAACGCCCAAAATATTTTCAAAGCAAATCATTTAAAATATTTTGGGCCTTATTTCATTATGAAATAACGCCCAAAATTTGTATGAAAAATAAAATGAAATAAAGCCCAAAATTTTGGGCCTTATTTCATTATGAAATAACGCCCAAATTTGTATGGAAATTTTTTGGGCGTTATTTCATTTTTTATTTTGGGCGTTATTTCATTGGGCGTTATTTCACTAAACCCTTGCGCTCAATTCTCTCCGTGTAACCAAAGTTCAAGCATCCTAGGGTTGTCAGTATATTTTTTAGGTTTTTACTACATACAATTGAAAACTCCTTTTTTCCCTTTTACAATATTGAAAAATCTCTACAATTTATTTCTTCTTACCTATTCCTGTATCGCAGTGTGAACCCTTTTCAAGGGCCCGTATTTCGGGCACAGTGTGACTTTGATGGTTCCATCTTGTGAACTAGACGTTTTGGCCAAAAGTTTGGAGGGTTCGGGAATTTTGACCAAGAAGGGCAAAAAACGTGAAAAACTAGCAAAAATGTCATTTTTCGTTAAAATAACGATATCTCAGTGAGTTTTTGAGTAAATTGAATAATTCCAACGGAGTTCTAAAAGGGAGATTCTATGTTTAAGGATCAGGCATGCATGTTAACGTTAATTTTAATGGTAACCGAAATATTTTTTTTGTTTCGTTGAAACGAAATAAAAAAATAATGTTAATTCAAAAAACGAAAAATATTTATTTCGTTTAGAAGAAAACGAAATAAAATTTTTTCGTTTTTTTCCCAATCAACCGTTGAAAATAACGTTAATTTCAACAAAAAAATTTCGTTTTTTTTTTGTATCAGAAGAATTTTTTTTTAGCGTAGGAGAAAATTATAGAAAATTTTTCGTTTTTCAACGAAACGAAATTTGATTTGATAAATTTTTAACGTTATTTAAAAAACGAAATAATTTTGATAATTTATTTTACGGCGTCAACGAAACGAAAAAATTTTGTTGATTTCATTGTGCATGTCTGTTAAGGATATTATAGTGGTTTTGGTCAATTTTCCAAAAATGCTTTTTTTTTATTAGAAATCAAAGTGCGCAAATAGCAAGGATTTGAAAAAACGATTTTTGCCGCATCGATCGTTACAATGAATAAAAATGTCATTCAAATTGGAAAAAACATCTTTATTTGAAATTATAAAATACAATTATTGAGAAGAATATTAAATTTATCATTTAACATTTTTCAACTTGATTTTTATCTCTCATTCTTGCTCACCACACTCCTGACAGACAACAGCTCTATGGTCTGGACACACGAAGGCCTGACACTTGGAGCATTTGATTTCAAATTTTCTGTCGATGATTCGGGGACAATGAACTCATCTTCCATGTCTTCTTGTTTCACCTATGTTTCGTCGCATTGTCCTCTCATCCAATACCTCTTGTATGCAAAATACTGTTTGGAGTGGTAGATTTGTCAACTCTTTCCTCCGCTGAATATGAGGAATTGTAAGATCTTGGATTAAACTTTTAAAAAAAATGTTTCCCTCATTTATTCCAAGTAGTTGTTGTTGCTATTTTTTTTAACCAATATTGAGAGCAGAGCATTTTTTTGTTATTAAAACAAGTGCGAATAATCAAGTTGAATACACTCATTACTTACGTCCAGAAGTTTAAGCAGCACGAAAAAAAAAAAAAAATCTTTAAGATGACGAGAAATATACACAAAGACGTCTTCTGATTGTCTGGTAAACATTTTTTTTCAATTTCACAAGTGATTTTAAGTTCACTTATTTTTTGCATATGTCCAGAATTGTATTAACAAATTTCAGTTTTTTCACATAAAACTGTAGTTCACCATGACTGGCAACAAAAAAAAAACCTTGCAAGCATCACAAGCCGCTGGTTGTAGCCAAGTCTTAAAATCTTCCTCCTCTGGAAGCGCTTCTTTTAGAGTGCACTCTTGTTAGTTAAACAGATTACTATCGCTATATTGATTGATTGAGCTTGTATACCTCGTCTGTTGAGTTATTCCTGTTCGTCCGTCCATATGTTGTCCGTCTGTGTGTAGTCCGTATAAACAGGATAACAAGAAGGAGTTGAGATAATTGGCTTAAACTAAATTCTATTAATAAACTTAGTTAACATATACATCACATCACTTAAACATCAGATGGACACAAGTATTTGCACTATTGAATATTTCTGAAATCCGCACAAGGACACGCCTACCTCCCATCGAATCCAAAAACTGATATCATTATATCGACTAGTATCGCCTGGGGTCGAAATTCGACCAATTTATTGATTGCCTATTTATAATTACCCAGCAAAATTTTTCGTATTGCCTTGATTTGCAGTCGATTACAAAACGCATTACATAAATGTTGGTGACCAATAATGCATTATGTTGTATATTACTCGTAATGCAGTTAGTAATGTCAGCCCTTTTTGCTTTTGAAATGAGTGTTATGTTTTTTTTATAATTGAAATTTTTTGTTTGACTTTTATTTTTGCTTCAAAAGTGTCAAATTTTATAATTTTGAATATGAAAAAAATTCCAGATTTATGAATGAAATACAGAAAAATGTGTTAAAGGTAAATATATTACATTAATTAATTAACTGATACATATATCTATTAAATAAAAGTATTTTTCTCATTTTAAAGAAGAAATTCTCTAACTCTTGATTGGTGTTGTTAAGCAAAAGATGTACGAAAAAAAATTGATTTTTTCAATATTTGAATGGCTTTTCTAATTTGTGCAGAGAACATCTTATTCAATAACTTCTTAGTTGTTAATAAATAAGTGATTATTGAGAAGAAGTTATTCAACAAGTTTAATTTGTGCTTACATAAGTACTCCCATGTCAAGCGAAAGCTTCATCGATTACCTCCAATGACATGCTTGTATAAAGATAATGGGTTCTGTAAGCGAGAGGGTAAGCGATGAATGAAATTTTCTGGATTACTTTTTCGATTATATGTAAGCGAAGATTTTGCTGGGTATATGCGAGGTATAAAATAAGTTCGAGGCTATAACTCTTAATTGATTGGAGATAAAAAGCTATTTTCTTCAAAAAAATTATTTTTTTATTTTATTATTTTGTTCAAAAACAGAAAAACAACATTTTTAAAAAAAAATGTAAATGTTTTGCCAAAGAAATCATAGGGGGTAACCTTGATTTTTTGATGGCACGGACAGTTTATTAATTTAGTGTCAAGACAAAATAAATTCACCTAAAATTCGATATAGACTTTGAAAAAAAAATCAAAAATGCAATTTTGAGTTTTTGCTATTTTACAACAAAAATCATTTTTACCCCATATTTTAAAAATAAATCAAATTTTATGGACTTTTTTTAAAACGAATAATTTAGATATAAACAAACAAAAAACGGTATTATTTTCAAAAGTTTTTTTAAGTTAACTGATAAGACTTAAATACAAAAAAGAAATAAATAAAATCTATTTACAAATAGCGGAGATATTGGCTTCCCAATTTAGAACATTCAATTTGAGACAGTTTTTTTCTAGCTCTTGGCATTTGGTTGAAACATACGCTAAATAACTAACGACAATATTAAGAAAATTCATTAAAAATACTTTTGGTTAGAACTTTGCTGTAATTTTTAACACATTTAAAATAAAATTTAAAAAAATTTTAGAAAAGATGAAAAAAATTGAAAAACCGTTCAAATCCGACCAAGATATTCACATGGAAAGTCAAATTTTTGAGTTCAAAGCACATTTTTTTGAAAATATAACAATTGATGAATGCATAAAACAACATTTTTTTCAAGAAATTGTTATTTTAAAAAAAAATTCAAATTCGACCAACTCAAAAACTCTCCTCCTATTAAATTTCATACTAATCAAAGAGCGGGTTTTTTCTCAAAAATTTAATTTCTCTCTTAGAAGGTTGGGAACCCCCTCTATCAGATATATCATTTATATATACATTCTGCACATCTGGACAACATTACCTTTCGATTGATATAAGTTTCATTTATTTTGAGTTTTAATTAATACCAAAAAAGCGTACGATAAACTTTAATGTTCACGTATTAATATATAAGATATTGTAATAAGCATACAGAGATAAAATTTACAACGTATGTATCATACATCAATACTAAAACCTATTCAAAAATTGTTCGCCATTCTCTAACAAGCACGCCCACTTCCCATTCAAACCCACTATATTGAAAACACTATCAAAGTATACGGAGGGAACCTATGCAGATAAAATTAATTGGGAATACTTCATATTAATACTAAGATTTTTACGAAAAATAGACGTCTAGACCGACTTTAGACTTTCTTTACTTATTTTGCCATTAATTTTAAACAGCAGCAATGCGGGTTAATCAATTTTGAATCAACAAGTTGAAAGCACACACGCAGGTTTTTCTTAAGCTTATTACTAGTATCCGACATTTCTGTAGCTTTTCTCGACTTGATCGAAAATATATTAAATTTTTTCTACTTTATCCTGACGATATTAAATCAATTACAGCAAACTTCAAATTTTGCACAAAAACTCTTGCGTTTAACTAGAATTTAATGATTTCAGTATGTTTTTTTTTGTACTGAAATGAATATGTAACAAAAGCAATTAATAAATTTTATACTTGTTTTTACTTGAAAACATTTGAATTTTATTCGGCTTCGGCTTTGGCCTTCGGCCAATTATTTTTTTTCCGAAGAATCGGCTTCGGCAAAAATTCACATTCGGTCGGACACTACTTATTAATTACTCTTGTTAAACTTTTTGTACACTTTAATTCAAATAAATATCACTCATACGCCACAGTGCACTTTCATATCAAATAAAATTCTTTAAACGAAATTTTGGTAATAATAAATTAATTGTACCCATATGTTTTTTGAAACTTTTTTTCTAAGAATTTTACAACAAATCAGAAAATCAATGTTATCATGACGCAAATGTTCGATTCGAACAAATTGGTTCGCTTTTATATAAATGTTAACAAATTTTTGTTAAACAAAATTCCAAAATTAAAATTAATATCTGCGACTTTGTAAGTAACTTGATAAGCAAAACTAAAGAATCTATCTAAGATTTAATAAAAGCAAATAAATAATTTATAAATAACTTATTAAAATAAATAACTAAGTATTTTATAGTTGGTTTGAATAGCTTTTAATGCAAACGTTAAAAAAAACGCCCCCGTAATTTGTTAAATAAGTCATTGTTAAGTGCTTAAGCTAATAAACCACATTCATTATGACCAAACATTTCCGTATAAATATTTTGAGCTATATTTAGAAAATGTTTATCTTTTATCTTCTGCTATCTTTTCAAAAATTGCCCTACTAAGAACTACTTACTTAAATATATTTTGAATTAAATTCTGCTCTTCTACTCAATTTAAAATGAAAATAATCTTTTACACAGTACTTATTTAAACCAATGTAATGTTACAGCGTTCTTGGAACTCATTCTCTACAATGCAAAATGTAAAATAACTGTTGTTTTTCGTTGTAAGAGCAGCAAAATATTATTTCAACTAGATTGCTGTGCATAACCAAAACCACGTAAGGATCCTTTAAACAAGCAAACATCAACACAAATGCTGCTTTTCACTATCAAAATGCTTTCAACAACTGTTGCTGGAATGGCAATTCTATAGCAAAGAAAACCACATGATTTTGTTAGTTATTTCTAGAGAAAATTTTCAAAATACTTGCTTTTTGGTTTGTTTTAACAATATTAATTCTTGAAGTTATTTCTGTCAAAGTACTATGTTATGGTTGCGTTAAAAAATTTTTTTTTTTTTTTTTGTGTTTTGCTATTGATTTAATGCAGAATGAACAAATATAGCTAGCAGATATAAAAAAAAAAATTAATATATGAGTGGCATGCTATAACGCAATAATATGTATGTAGAACGTAGTTGAACCCACAAAATGTTCATTTCATTAATAAACCATCAAAATATTGACTGAATATAATAAAAATGACATAAAACAGAATAATAAAAAATGTTTATACATTTATATGCACAGGTACTGATAATAAAAATTTTCACAGCATTGCGATTGAAAATTTAAAAAATTTGCAGTCAAGGCCTTGGTAAAAATATAAATTAATATACATACATGAATATTAAGGCAACTCAGGTTTCATTGAAGAAAGAGTTCTTTAGTGCAGTTGCTGAAAATAAGCCTTGCTTTATGTTATTATCATTCAGCAAATATTTCGAAATATTTTGAAACAACCTTAAAAAATTGAGTTTTTTGCAATAAATTCTTAAGTCTTAAGTCGGTCTAGCCCGACTGTGGAATACTCTAAACCTCCTTTAATAATTTAATATATATTAAAATACTAAAACAAATAGACATAACTTCCTATCAAAATTCATGTAGTCTTTATACCTATAGAATTAATACAGCAATTGCTTATCTGGTTTATATGGCAGGTGGGCGTGTTGGTGAGCAGATGATGCCCATTTTTAGCGCACACCTCAGTAAGACTTGCTCCCATGCTAGTTTTTATCTCTCTAGGTCATATATGAACCTTTTAATAGTGTTTTTAATATTGTGGGTTGTATGAGTGATGGGCGTGTTTATGAGCAGATGACGACTATTTTGTGAACACATCTAAGTTTTAGTACAATAATCGCACGTATCAAGTTTTGTCTGTGTAGCTCATATATAAACCTCTTTATAGAGTTTTTACCATTGTGGGTTGTATGGGACGTGGGCGTGTTGATAAGCAGATGGCGCCCATTTTTTGTACACACCTCAGTTTTGGTATTTAATTCCCAAATACAAAGTTTTATCTCTCTAGGTAAAATATGAATTTCTAAACCGTGTTTTTAATATTGTGAGTTGTATGGGAGGTGGGCGTTGTCGTGACCCAATTTTGAAATACACCTTGGTTTTAGTATAAAATACATATATACCATATTTGATCTCTGCAAGACATTTAATCTTTGTAACATAAGCTTATTTATGCAGTTTTCAATTTTTTAGTTTCTATGGGAGGTAGGCGTGTTCTTGGGTGGAGGAGGTCCATTTTTCAAAAACATGTTTACTTTGTTAAAAAAAACATACGTGTCAAATTTTATCTCTGTAGGTTACACAACAGCTTATGTATTGAGTTATTAATTTTTGGGTTGTTCGGATGATGGGCATGTCCTTGGGCTGATGATATTCATTTTTCAAAAAGTCTTTGTTTTAATGTAGAGTACATACTTATTTAAGTTTATTGTTGTAAACCTGAAAGGTGAGGGTATATTAACTTTGTGCAAACGTTTGTAACGCATAGAACGAAGCGAGTCCGGAACAGAAAAGTATATATATTCTTGATTAGCATCACCACGTGAGTCGAGCTATCCATGTCCGTCCGTCCGTAGGTCTGTGTGTTGTCCGTAAACACAGGATAAAAAGAAGGAGTCGAGATAATTGGATGAAACTTGGTACACATGGTCACATGAACCCAAGGATCTGTACTATTGAATATTTTTGGAATCTGCCCACGGACACGCCTACCTACCATACAACTCAAAAATTGAAAACGCAATAAATAAGCCTCTGTTAAACCTCAAGAACTAAAATTTGGCACATATGTTTTTTATAACAAAATAAAGATGGTTTTGAAAAATGGACATCGTCCGCCGACGGACACGCCTACATCCCATACAACGCGAAAATTGAAAACTGCATAACTCACCACATAATTAGCCTAAAACAATAAAATTTTATATGTATGTGTTTTTTACCAACACAAATATTGTTTTTGAAAAATGGACGTCATCCGCTCACGGACACGCCTACCTCCCATACAACCCAAAAATTGAAAACGCAATAAATAAGCCTCTGTTTAATCTACAGAGCTTAAATTTGGCACGTATGTTTTTTATGACTAGACAAAGATGGTTTTGAAAAATGGACGTCATCCGCTTACGAACACGCCTACCTCCCATACAACCCAAAAAGTTTAAAACTCAATAAATAAGGTTATGTTTGTCATAGAGAAAATAAATTATGTATGTATTTTATACTAAAACTAAGGTGTGTTCAAAAATTGAAAATAATCCGTTCATGAATACGCCCACCTCCCATAGCGAAAGCACAATTAAGGCATTAACTGTGAGCTACAGGAATAAAACTTGGTATGTGTAAATTTTTCATCAACATTTAAATACATATAAAATATAGACTTCATCCGCCCACGGACACGCCCATTTACAATAAAAAATTTTGTTGTTTTTGAAAAGTGGGTTTAGGGTATTTTATAGTTGGCCTAGACCGACTTTTGACTTTCTTTGCTTGTTGTAAGTTAATTCTGAGCTTAGTTATGCAGTTTTTAATTTTTGCGTTGTATGCAATATGATGACCGTGGCATGCAGTTTAAGTGTGTTGCTTAGCATGCTCGAAGCCCAAGTTCGATCACCAGTCACGGCAAAAGTTTTTTCAATAAAAAAATATTTCTGATCGGTCTGACCACCTCTCTGCAGACAATGGCAAAGCTCAGAGAGTAAATAATGCCATGTAAAGCATCTTGAGAACATGAACTTTAGCCGTTCGAAGTCGGCATGAAACATGTAGGGTTCAGTTCTCGGTCATTTGTGCGCAAACATTTAATAACACACACAAAACAATTGATCATTCGAAGCGCGGTCAAAGTCTTTCAAGGGCTGAAATAGCCAATTTGTTTTTTTTTTTTTGTTGTATGGAAAATAGACGCACCCGTGGGCGGATTCCAAAAATATTCAATAGTGTTTCATTGAACCCATGTGATTCAAGACTGTCCCAGAAATAAATGTAATTTTATTTTTATGTTTATTGTAAAAAAACCAATGACGTTTTCTTAAAAATTCTTCCAGTTTATTATTAACTGAATATTACAAAATAAATAAATAAATAATGACGTTAAAAAAACCAGTGACGTTTTCTTAAAAATTCTTTCAGTTTATTATTAACTGAATATTACAAAATAAATAAATAAATAAATTTACACTGAAAAATACACTTAAAAAAAACATTATGCACTTTTTGATGAAGGTCCTCCATTAGTTTTTTTAACGACCTGTCGTTGACCTTAGGGTATGCTCGACGACATTTACGTCGAAATATTTCGTTGTTTTTCGCAGTTTGTTTGATCTTCTTAAGATTTATCTTCATTAAAGCCCTATATCTTCCGATTGGACGAAGTTAGAGGCAATTCGGAGAATTGCCTTCTCTTCGTACCACAGCGACATTATTGGCTTGGTACCAATCTATCGTTTTCTGGGCGTAGTGACATGTTGCTAGGTCAGGCCAAAATAATACTGAACCTTGGTGCTGACGTATAAATGGCAGCAAACACCGCTACAGACACTCTCTGATGTAAACTTCGGTGTTGATTGTGCGCTCTGTCATCAATTTCTTTACTTCGAAGGCCACATTTGCAAATGGCCTGCCACACCATGTATTTCTTTGGATATTTGATATGTTTTCGGTGGTAAATTAAGAGAATGCTCCACCCCCTTCTAACCGCAGTATAATATCCGTGTCCAGGTAACTGCTTGAAATCCGCTTTGCAGTACGAAGGCCACATTTGCAAATGGCCTGCCACACCATGTATTTCTTTGGAAATTTGATATGTTTTCGGTGGTAAATTAAGAGAATGCTCCACCCCTTCTAACCTCAGTATAATATCAGTGTCCAGGTAACTGCTTCAAATACGCTTTGCAGTAAGTTTCATGGTCCATTATCATGCAATCAAATTTGAGCAGGTAATCGTGAAACAGTTTTCGCTCCCTCCTCTTGTCTTCGGCGTCCTTTTCTTCTGACCTATCAGGTAGTTTTTGTACTTTATAGCTCCTTAGGTTGTAAAATTTTTTAATTCGTTAAATACTTGACTTCGATCGTACCGCTTTTGCTGCCATATCACGAACCGAAGTGTCTGAATTCTGAGTAAACAGCCGCTTAACGTTTTGGGCCACCGCTTGGTTCGCTGGACCACTTTTTCTCCCTAAGCCTGGCGTTTTTGACAAAGTTGTTTTTTGGTAAGTTGTTTGTATCTTTTTATGGTCCTGCCGACAGTTTTTAAGCACACGCCAACTTCTTTATCGATCTTTTTGTACGTGGTGTTTTGATTTTTTAGGCATTTTCAAATGATTCCGCTTTTCTTCTTCTTGAGACGACATCTTTTCAGTTGCTCTTTTATTTTACTAATGAGCATTTTGTTTTTTAATTTGCAATATTTATACTTTATTTAGGTACCAAATTTGTTGCTATAGAGGTAACACTATTTTATAAATAACCTAAAAACAAAAGGACAGCTATTTCTGGGACAGTCTTTAGCTTAAATTTTTAAAGTAAATGCTCTGCCATGCAAGAATTTTCAAAGTTATATTATCGCAATTTGGTAGTTGCATAACTTTGTCGTAAGTAATATTTTTGATTTTTATAAGACAAATTTCGTTTTCTCTTTCGTTACTCATTTTATTTTCTGGTCAAATAGAAAAAAAATCAATGAAATATGAAAGTGCTGACTTTGAAAAAAAATAACTCGATCAGGTTACAAAAAAATCCATTAATTTCTTTTTTGCTTGAAATTCTAATTCATTTTCCATGAAATCGTGTTTCAACCTTTTCCATTTTTGTTTCTTTTCTAAATTTTATAATTGTCTAAAAAAAACCTTAACGAATTTCTATGTTTCGCAAAAAACTTTCATAAAAATAATTGTTGTTGCAAAAATATTTAAAATCAAAAATGTACTTTTTAATGTTCTTCCATATGATAAGCATATCGTTAAAATTTAAAAACGGTTAAGACGATTGAAAAATTAAGCTACCTAACTAACTAACATACAAATTTAAGATATTTTTGTTTGTTTATTATTATTAATTTTGTATTTTTGTAATTTTGTGTGCATAAAAAGCAATGGTGTAGTGAAAGAATCATAGCAATTTCTTAATTTTTTCTGAGTTATAATACTAAATAACCCTTTAAGTACTCCCACAACAACAACAGCACCACCAACCGGGTCAGACTTTAAATAAAAACCGTCTACAGACCCAGCCGCATGCACACATCAAATTTCATCCAAATCGGTTAAGCCGTTTAGGAGGAGTGCGGTGACACAGCCATGTACAGAAAAATTCTATATATATAAAGATTTGAATAAAAAAAGTAAGAAAAATTCAATAAAAAAATAAAATTTTCATACTTTTTAGCACTTTATCCAAAGAGACTTTCTGTTTTTGATTTGATATTCATTAACAATTTCTTACGTACTGCTACTCAACCTTACTACCTAACTGTGCATATCAGTATCAATATCTCTACCTGTGTTGCGAGTGTGTGCAGCTTATAAGCTGTTTATGAGCAGCAAACACCGTTGTTGACAACATCATGTGTCAGCTGGGTTGGGCACAATTAATCATATAACGTGATGGTATTGGCAGAAGTTGATTTCAAGAACATTAGCTACCTGTCATCAAACAACAGATTTGCAAATGTGTTTAACTAATAACACAACCCAAATCAAACACAACATTTTTTTTAAAGTTCTGCCTTGTTATTTAATTAAATTTAATTTTCTTAATGTTCCAAAGTAAAATGCTTTTATTTGATACCTAATTTTAAAGAATTGCTTAGGCAAATGTCAAAAGTCAATACAGAAAATTTATGAAATTGCTGTAAGGCAGTTAAAAGTAAGGAAGTTAAGTATGCAAGAACAATTTTACAATTTCTCTTTTTTTCCAAGTAATTTTAAAGTCATTTGAAGAGGTTTTTTTTTTCAAACTTTCAAAAACTTTAAAAACTCTTCGCAATAAAGTCACTGTTAGTGACAAAAAGAAGACAAAAAAAAAAAAAAAATAAAAACCAGAAATGAAAATTTAAAAAGAAAAATTTTGAGTCATTGTTAATAGGCTTGCCGCTTTTAGACGCTTAACTAAGCGTTCATTAACTAACTAATATCAAGCAACAAAAAACAAAAAATAAAAAAAACACTGCCAATTAAGCCTACCTCTTAAATGAACCTTCATTAAAATGGGATTTTTATGCAAATATGTGGTATATAAAAAATTTTGCAATTTTGGGCACACCATGACGCATGTTGGAAAGTAGACACATTTAACAATTAAGTTTTATGAAAAAAACGTTTTTTACTCTTTTCGATTAATGTCATGCATGAGTCAAATTTTTAAATAATGTTGAAATTTTTGTAACTGCACTTAAATAATTTTTATACCACCACGCATACTGCGTAAGCAGTAGCGTAGCAAGGGGGGGAGGGGGGTCAGTCCGCCCCGGGTACACGCCAAAATAGGGTGTAGAATTTGGCAAAAGAACTTTTTACCACATAATTTTTTAATAAAAAGAACACACCTCAATGACTTCGGTTTTATATTTGAATATCAAGAGGGTGCAAAAGTGAATGAAAATATTTTTTACCATCACCACGACTTCGTTTTTATTGAAACAAACTTAAACTTTATATTAAATTTTGTTGAATATTAACGCTCACACTAAAACCCAAGTCAACTCCATATGAAATTTTTCATTGGTTAGGGGTGCAATTTCCAAACAAATTATATTAAAATTTTCATGATATTAAGATGGAGTACAAAATTAAAAATGTAAAAACCCTTTTTTTTATATATCATAAAGTTTTATAAAAAAGCACTTTTTTATATCTTATATTCAGGTTAAGAAGTGTTCAAACTTGCTAGCAGAGTAGACATTTCTAAAACCATTAAGTTTCGAAAACCTGCATGATTTTCAGAGTATGATGAATGGAGGCGTCAGTTGTTTTGTAAGCAATACATTTCTCCAGAACTTTTCAGAAAAACATGTTCATGTCATAAATTTCAAAAATAAAAATATACTTTATGATTTTGTGATTACTAAGTTCTGAGACTATATATCATGAAACAAACCTCACTTACAGCTTTTAACCTGCTAGAACATAATTTTGAATAGTAATATGTTTTGGGTATAAGTACTGTTACATAAAACTACTAGTTTAAAAATCATTAATAAACTTTTTACTTGCTTAAAAAAATTTCTAAAAAATTAAATTGATTTAAATTCATTACATTTTTATTTAAATTAAATAAATGGCGTTTAATGACAATTTTATGGCCTTCTGAGGTTTTTTTTTTATTTTGTTTTGAAGATGTCCATTAAAAACTCTAAGATGGTTTTCTGACTCCTTTATTTTGCTAAAATAATTATTGTTCTGTTCAAAAATCAACCAACAAAAACTACCAAAAATACAGTTTTTAATAGAAGATATGATGCATAGTTCCTTAAAAATTATTCTAATAATTAAAATTAAATTTTGTTCTCAATCAACGAATGTGAAGAAACACCAGATTTCTTGGAATTGTCAGCTCTTTTTGAGCCATTCATGAGTCTTGACCTTGTTCAACCTGGGCAAGTTTGCTTTGGGAATTATGTAGATAATGAGAATGAAAAAAAATTTCTGATATCAATTTGGTATCACTGTAATATTGTGATACTGAGATATTTATGGTGGTATTTATAAAGCAGTTAAATGTTACAGACCTCAATCTTGTCTATAAAAGTCCAAGCGGAGATTAATATAGATACACTGAGAAAAAACATACTTTAAAATTAAACAAAAAATATTAAATTAGAAATTTAACGCCTTTGTTTTTCTACAAAACAATATTTAAAACAAGTGTGTTTAATTTTCACCTACCTATAAACTCCTTTGTTTTTTTATTTTTCTCTTATTATTTTTTTGAAAAAACAAACAAACATTTGAATTCAATGACAATTTTTGAATTTTTTGAATTGGTTTGACAAATATCGAACATATGATAAAATAAAAACTAATTAATTAAATATTAAAATATTTCAAATGCAAACTTCATCGAATGAAGTTTACATTTGGTATTCGGAAGGTCCCTGGGGTAGCTGGTTGTGAACCTGGTGCTAAAACTCGGAAAAGTTAATAAAATGGCATCGAAAAAAATATGCTTTAAAACATGAGTTTTTAATTTTAAAATGTTTGTTTTAAATTTGGTTTTCATAGAAAAAACATTGTTTTAAAAACAAAAACTTTTGTTTTGAATTTAACTTTAAAAACAGCTCTGTTTAATTTCTTTTTTGAATTTATTTCAAGCTCTATTTCAAAAACAATTTCGTTGGATATGAACACAATTTCATTTAATTTTAACACATTTTTTCCTCAGTGTACTATAAAGAAATTGATAAAAATTATGAAAAATGTTTATAAATGAATTTTAATATTTCATTTAAATTTTATATAGAAAATGGGGGTTGATTTCGAAAAAAAAAAATAATTATATTAATAGTTATTCAGGGTCACTAGGGAAAATTTGTCAACGTTTTGCTTCCAGGTCCTATTTTTTCTTCAATTATGCAAAATTTTTCGTAATTTTTTCAAAGTTTTCTATATTCAACTAACTAAAGTTTTTATATTAAAACTGATTTTTAACCGACTTCAAAAAGGAGGAGGTTCTCAAGTTGGTTGGTTTCTCTGTTTTTTTTTTTTTTTTTTTTTTTTTTTTTTTTTGTGAATGTATGTATGTACATCGATTACTCCTAAAGTACTTGCCCGATTGCCGAAATTTTTTGTCAACATATAGAGACTATCAACGCAGAGGTGCCCGTCTATGAAAGTGGGCGGTATTCGGCAAAGGGGCGTGTCTCTATAAGAAAAACACTGTATCTCAGTAAATATTGACACTATGGTAATAAAATTCACAGTAAAATTACAAGGGCTAGCACAAAAAAAAAAAAAAAGGGTGTGGCAATTTTGTAAAAACTCTGTATCTCGAAGAAAATTCACACAAGAGTTCTGAAATTAAGTACAGAGGTAGGTACAATTATTGAAAATTACTTTAAAAAAGTGGGCGTAGTTCGACAAAGGGGTGTGGCAATATAAGAGAATTACTGTGTATCGAATAATATTGACACTAGGGTACAGAAATTTGTTACAACGGTAGGAAAAATTACTAAAAATTTTTGTAAAAATAAAATGGGCGTTAATCGAGAAGGGGAGTGGCAATATTAAAAAAAAACACTGTATCTCGATTATTATTGAGACTACGATACTAAAATTTAGTACAAAGGTAGGTACAAATATAACAAATTACTGCCTGTAATGTGGGCGGTATTCGATAAAGGGGCGTGTCACTATAAGAAAAACACTGTATCTCAGTAAATATTGAGATACAGTGCCAAAATGCAAGGGTAGGTAAAAAATAACAGTCAATTAAGTGGGCGTTAGTCGACAAAGAGGTGTGGCAATATTAGAAAAACTTTGTATCTCGAATAATATTGACACTAGAGTACTAAAGTTAACTACAGGGGTAGGCACAGTTATAAAACAATTAATTTCAATACAGTGGGCGTTGTTTGATAAAGGGGTGTGGCAATATATTAATATTAGATTCATAAAAAATTAATATATTTATGATAAAAATACAAATTGGACCAAGAAATAAATAGTAAAAGTAATTTAAAATTATTTTTTACTTTGTAGTGATTTTGAATTAGGTTTTTTTTTTTGTTAAAAAGTTTTTATATATTGTGTGGTTTACTCTTAGTACACTTGTCTCTCACAACTTATAAGCCCGGAGACAAAAATATTGGAACAATTCAGAAAAAATTCTTTAAGTTTCTGAAAATTTTAGATTCTTACTTCTTTTATCACATATTCATGGATAGCAGAGTTTTGTTTTTCTTTAATCTCTTCTAAAATATGTCATTTTTGTAGAGGTTGATTCGAAAATATGTAGTAAGATTCATCGACTTATTGTATAAAAAAAAATCTTCTTAAGGGGTGCACAATTTAGTTTCCGCCCCGGGTGCGACCAACCCTAGCTACGCCACTGTGCGTAAGGGGTATATTAATTTTGTCACGACGTGTGTAACGCCCATAAAGAGACGTGGTAGGCATAGAAAAGTATATATATTCTTGATCAGCATCACACTTGAGTTGATTTAGCCATGTCCGTCTGTCCGTCTGCCTGCCTGTGGACACGATTACAGTCGTAATTTTAAAGCTATTGCGCTGAAACTGGACATTTAAGGTTTTTTTTAAAAGCTAAGATCAAGTTTGAGACTGGGCTAAATCGGATGAAAACCACGCCTACCCCATGCAACCAAAATAGTTTAAACTCTATAAAGAGACTAATATTAAAGTAACAAAACTGAAACTCAGTATTTGTATATTATATGTCAAAACTAAGGTGTGTTAGAAAAATGGGCGTCGTTCACCCACTAATACGCCCACCTCACATATAACCCCAAAATTTAAAATTTTATAAAAAGCTTTATATTTAATATCAAACGAAAAGCTCTCCAATTTAAGATTCTTTAACCTTTAAGAATCGGTCGTGGGAGTATTTTAACTTCGGCCAAGTCGAAGATATACCTTACTAGTTTACAAAAATTATGACAGCAAAATATGTTATCGAAAACTATTATTACGCAACGTATAAAAAGATTATTCTTCTTTTGAACAGATTGAAGATTTGTTGTCTTATTTATAATCAACTACTCTCAAAATAATAAAACTGCTCTCATTTGAACATTTTGAAATTCAGCATTAAATTTTACAATTTTTTTTATATTATAGTTTTTTGCGGTTTTCCCCCTCCTTCCGTCGAAAGTGTTAGGCAAATTTACGGAAAACTGTACCTGCCAAAGATGATTATAAAAAACATGACATCTTCAACGTCTCGATCTGACGTCTGATTTCTGAGGAAAATGATCACACATACTCAGAAAAAAAACACATATCTTTCTCCGGTGAAAATTTCTCTATATTCGATAATATGAATTTTCTCTATTTCAAATAAAATTTTCTTCAATTGGCATAAATTTTCACATTTTCGAAGAAACATTTCTTCACTTTTAGGTAATGGAATTATTATAATGTCTCTAATAAAGTATTTTTCTCGCACAAAAAATTTCTCATTTATAGAGAAAAATTGATTGAAAATAAAAAATTTTTCCAATATTTTGATAAAAAATTCACTATGAGATATATTTTCTTCAATAGAAACAAATGTTTTCTCAAAAATAAAAAGTCTTTTTCTCTAAAAACGATACGTTTCTCTTTTTCATAGAAGATTTTTATAATTTTTAGAGAATTTTTAGGATCGCATTTTAAAAAAAGGCATTCTCTGGAGCAAAGTCTATAACATTTTTCTCAAAATATGATGCCTTTTTTAGCATATTCCGAGAAACTTTTTTCTGAGTGCAGTTTGAAAAGTCATTTCGAGAAAAGTGCGTTTAAAGTTTTTCTTAGAAATTTTATCTCAAAATAATTCCAATTTTAAAAAATCCAACAAGCATCGATTCGATTTTTGGATTGTTTTCGTTCAACTTCGATTTTGGTCGATACTGTTCGGTTAATATTTTTTCAACTTTATATAGCTTCTGCTCGTATTCATTAAACTTCTTTTTTTTCGTTCGTCTTTGGTTCTTGACTTCGTTTGGCTTCGGATCATTTCTTGATTTTTGTTGAAAGAACTTTTAAAAGCATGGTATCTATTTCAGTAACAGATGCAAATGGTTACTTAGTTTCATCAAAATCGGTTCATACGTTTTGACGTGAATGAGCCAAACATAGTTAAAGCGCCCTCTCACAGAAGTTTTCTGAAATTTAAATAGCCTCAATTCTGTTGCAGAGTCAAGTTATTTTACGTACCATATTTTGGTTTAATCAGTCAAGTCATTTAGGAGTTACTGAGTCTTAAAAAGGCACTACTAAAAGCGCCCTCTTGCGAAAGTCTTTGGAATTTTTTATTGGCAATGTTTTATTTTGGGAGCAGCTGAACTTTCATACTAAAGTTAATGGAAATGGGTCCAGGCCTTTAGAAGGTATTTTATAGTGCCACGCCCACATACTTACGCCCACTTTTTTAAACCCCTATGTTCCTTCTCTCTATCAAACGTACTCGGTGTCCAAATTTCAGCTCAATCGGATAAACAGTGCGCGAGCCTAAACGGAACAGACAGACAGACAGACAGAAGGACAAACATTTGATTTAACAAATATATATACATAACAAATATATAATTTAAAGACTCTATGACGGCATTTTTAAAGTTCTTCAAACTCAATTTATTAGCTGCATATGAAGTACATTGCAAATTATGTGCTACAACTCAGTCCTGTCTCAATGAAAACTTGGCAGCCATTTTTCATAATTTTGCTAAAATTTCATCACGTGTTAAGGCGATAAATTCTCATGATGAATTCACACTCATAACAGTTGTTCAACAACATTATTAATATCGACAGCAACATCAGCAAAACACATGATACGGCTTTCAACACTTGAGCAGAAAATAATTGAACAGTGTTGCAACAACGTATGGTCTGTGTCTTAAACAAAAAAAATTATATCATTCTGACTATGTGAAAAGTTTGTGAACCACTGTTGAACCACTTGGAAAATAATGATTGAAAAATTAGTCTATGTAGTGGTAAAACATCTGACTTCCAATGCAATAAGCTGACTAAAATGTTTTACTGATTGATAGCAACTCATTCATGGTGTTGCTTAATGAAGCCATCGTCGATGCGGTGAAGCTTGAATGGAGCTCTTTGATTAGCTATTTATTGATTATGTGTTGCTCATTAAACTAGGCAATATTTAATGAGAGATGCAGTGGTGTGTTAAAAGCTGTGACGGTATCTGTAAAAGGTGTTTTTCACCATTTTTGATTTATTATGCAAAACAAAAAATGTGCTGGAATGTGCTCGATGTGTGCTATCAAGTGTTGTATTTTTTTTTTCGGTAAAAGAATTTTTTTTAAATTTTTTGGATATTTATGAATTAAAGATAATTCATGTGAAGTTGACTGAGCTACCGATATTTTTTTTTTTATGTTTGAACTTTGTGCTGTAATATGTAGTTGAAAAAAAACAAAATTGTGTTAACTGACAGCAGATAACTGCTACAAATATTACAAACAACATTACGTTCTCAGCAAGTTACCGCAAAGTTCAAGTTTTTAAGCAGAAAATAGGCACGTTTACGTTTACGTTCACTTAAAAAAATTGTGTTGACATATTTTTTAATTTAATTTAATTAGACCAAATATACAAATGTAGCTCTACTTGAGCACTTGACAGCACATTTTGTAAAATTCTACACAAAAACTAGTTAACATTTATTATTATTTCATAAGCTCTGAATTGCTTTTTTAATATTTTTATGGGAAGAAATATAAATTCATGCCTTTAAAAAATGGTCAGTTTTCATTATCAGTTTTCATAAGTATACGCTGCTTATGAACAACAACTAAAATTTTTCGTTTTCTTATCATAACTTAACTCTTTTATTGCTTTGTTTTTTTTTTCTGCACCCAAGCTGCATCCCAGATACCTTTTAAAGGTCACGCTGAATTGAACTTTATAAAATCTGCCCAAACAGTTTTCAACGTATTAAGAAATTTCTTATAAAATTTTCTGCTTGTTTCACAAGTTTACAACAATACAGAAAATATTCCCTCAGAGGAAATATTATGAGTTAAGTTTTAAATTTATTTTTCAACACTTAAACGACTTAAAACGCACCCACACATATTGCGCTCATGTCATTCATTCAATCTTCTGCGCTCACTAAGCAGCTGTACTCGTCGTAAGACTTTGAAAAACTTTTGTGCTCAATACAAAGTTCTCAAGCTGCTCTTGGTCTTTAGCTAAAAGTACTACGTTGGCAGTGTGGCCAGACTATTTTAGATATATTAACCACAGACTATAAGAAAAACATGGTCTGCCCACAAAATGGCATGCAGGCAAAGGTTAAGTAAAATGCTTTTATTATTCACAGACCAAAAATTAAATTGTTGTTCTAACTACTGTTCTGTAAAATTAAACGAAAATATTCCTCGGTCTGGCAGCACGATGCAACCCAACGCATTGAATGGTGAAGAAAATTTATGCAACATACTTTGCACAATTTTACGTGGAAACTGTGTGGCATTTTCACTAAACTTTGCACTTGGGCGATGACGACTATTGAAGGCTAAACTTAGAGGCTGACAAATGCCTGACTAACTTTAATTACAGGAAAACAACGTTAAGGATTGTTGTTGTTTTTTCGTGTTTTTTTTTTTCAGTTGTTTTAAAAATCACTTAAAGACATCAACATAATTTTGAGTGATGACAGAGTTGTTTTTTTTCAACTTGCTATGAAAAAAACAGATAATTAAAATTATTACAACGTTTTAAATATTAAGCGACATTTTCGAAAGTGTTGCCTCCGGGAAGGCAAGCAATTTAATTTGAATAAAAATGCTTTTCCAAGACAAATACGTAAGTATGTAATCTGATAAATGCATAGTTACAAAAATAAAGCTAATATCTTATATATAAAATCAAATGTTTGTCCTTCTGTCAGTCTGTCTGTCTGTCTGTCTGTCTGTCTATTCCGTTTAGGCTCGCGCACCGTTTATCCGATAGAGCTGAAACCTGCACACCGAGTACGTTTCATAGAGAGAAAGAACATAGGGGGTATACAAAAGCAGGCAGAAGTATGTGGGCGTGGCACTCTGTAATAACTTCTAAACGCCTGGACCGATTTCAACTTAATTTGGTATGAAGGTTCAACTGCTCCCAAAATAAAACATAGGCTATGATAAATTCCAAAGACTTTCGCAAGAGGGCGCTTTAAGTAGTGCGTTTTAAAGACATATTAGCTCCTGAACACCTGTACCGATTTCAATTAAATTTTGTATGGACATTCAACAACAGCCAAGATAAAACATAAAATATAAAAAAATTCCAAAGACTTCCGCAAGAAAGCGCTTTAAGTAGTGCATTTTTAAGAATCAATAACTCCTAAATGACTTGACCGATTTTACTAAAATTTGGTTCGTGAAATAAACCGACCCTGCAACAGAATTGAGGCTATTTAAATTTTAGAAAACTTCCGAGAGAGGGCGCTTTATTCAATCAACTATGTCTGGATCATTCACGTCAAAACGGATGAACCGATTTTGATGAAACTTGGTAAGCATTTATCTGTTACTGATATAGATCCTATGCTTTTAAAAGTTCTTTCGACAAAAAGAATGACGAAAAAAAAGTTTAACGAATACGAGCAGAAGCTATATAAAGATGAAAAAGAAATTAACCGAAAAGTATCGACCAAAACGGAAGTTGAACGAAAACAATCCTAAGATCGAATCGACGTGAAAAGAATTTTTAAAATTGGAATTTTTTTTAAATAAAATTGCATATTAAATGCATGCTAAGAAAAACTTTAAACGCATTGTTATTGAAATGGCTTTTTTCAATCTGGATGACCATTTTCCTCAGAAACCAGACGTCAGATGGAGACGTTGAAGAAGTAATTTTTTTGTAACCATGTCCGGCAGGTACTGTTTTACGAAAATTTGACTAAACATTTTAGACGGAAGGAGGAAAAACCCCAAAAAACGATAATTTAAAAATTTAGTTGATGATTTAAAAAATTTTAAAATGAGAGCAGTTTTGAAAATCGTCCTTTTTCTGTGCTCTAAGCACAACCCCGAGTAACACCGGGTTACAGCCGCTAGTAACATATAAAATAGCAAGTTTTGTGGATTTATGACAAAAAAAAACCATCATAAAATGCAGATAAATTCAGTTGTTACTTTATTTCGGTCTTGTAGGATCTAATACCGACACTCAGGGAAAAAATGCTGTTATATCAAACAAATCATGGGTTGAAATAACAGATATCACTGATAAATGCCATCCAACAAATTTAACTTTCAAATCAACAGTCGGTTGACTGTAGATTATTGTAGAGAATTGAACAAATTACAAGAAAAAAATTAAAAAAACAATATATTTTTCACTCCAACATGGTTTTATAAAGCTCCAAACTGGCGGCAGAGAAAAAACGGAGCCGCGTGGTTGCAGCGCTGGGAGTCGCAAAAATTGGGCGATCTGGAAAAAATGTATTTTTTTTAAATCTTTACAAAATTGGTTATCGTATGACAGGAGCTTCTTTTAAATTTTTGGTGCTGTTCCAAATTTGAAAGTGTTTTTTTTTCGAAAAAAATATCGACTTTAAAAATTCATAAAAAATCGAAAAAAAATTAAAAAATCTCGTGACATCTGAATAAGATAGTGAATCAAGTAAAAAAAATACAAAAAAAAAGTTTTTTATGCAAAAAATCAAATGGATTTTGTTCAAACATGTTCGAACATTGTTGTGAAGTTGGAACATGTTCATGTTTTGAATTGATTGATTGACGCGGCAACCATCTTGTAGTCACTTTTCTCATATGCAAATTTTCATGCAAAATTTAAACTACCGGCCCATTTGATATGCCTACGGCTTTAGCTAACTCACGCAGTTTCACTTTTGGATTGGATTCAATACGACTTGGTACTCTGCCGGCTTGTTCATCTTTTTTGCTGATTTGACCTTTTTTGAACTCTGCAATACAATATTTTACGGTCGCATACGACGGAGCAGATTCACCATAATATTTATTTAACTCTGCTTTTATTTGTTTCACACTTTTGTTATGTAAAAAATAGGGCTTAATGCAGGCACGAAATTTTTTTATTTTATTCATTTTTATAATAAAACTAAAAGTTGTTAAATTCAAAACACTGTAAGTTCACTTTTCATTGACAGATCGATGTAAGATTTATAATATGTTTATTTATGTTTGGGCTGCCATCAAGAATGTCACGCATTTGAAGTATATGGCATAGCTTTATTTAAGTTGGTCTTGATAATAAAATGAAAACAGCGTATAAAAAATACTTACTCAATCAAGGCTTTAAAAACTATCTGGAATATCAACGAAACTACTTTACCGATGACAATCATACTTCACATAATTTTTTAAAGGATTAAACTGGTTCATAATATGAAGAATGAGGAAAAAACGCAATTTTGGCAACTTATAACTTTTGTTTTATAACCATGTTTCAATTTGAATCTTTCTTATTAGGACGTTTCTTACGAATTAAAACTTTCTTTTGAATTTTAGAATTTCAAAATTTTGAATTTTTCTTAAAAGACATTTATATGTTTCATCTTATAACAATTTTTGTTTTTATTGAAAACTCTCAACATTTGCTTCAATTTGTTTAATTTGAATTGGTTCTTTGTCTACACTTCGGTACCCTGTAGGTACTTTATAAGTGGCTTCAGAAGTTGAGTTTTAAGCATTTAAACATTTTTTTTAATTCTTTTCTAATTTTTGAAAAAAAAAATTATCCATATTTACGGCAATAGATTTTTTAGTTTCTGAATACCTAGAATTGACTGAGCCATAAAGCCATAAGACTTGCCATAAATTAAAATTCTTTTGATTATATATTGTGCTTTTCCCTACACATAGAAAATTCTATACATGTTTCACTTGATTTTCCTTTCATTCCTATCCCTCCATCACTCCATTTTCGAAGCAAGACAGAATTGACTGAATAGGTGTTACACCTGAAATGCATGATTCAAGAAAAAAAAAGCCAACAAAAAAATCCGAGAAATCTTGCAACAGTTATACATAAATCAGCATAATCTTCTAGTGATTAATTTTTCTTAACTTTTTTTTACTTCTTTTATAGGAATTTATTCTGTAGTTGTTGCGACAGATGATGTCGTTAAATATAAATATTTTTTGGTGCCTTAAGAGCAAAACAAAAATCTACATCTTCGGTTAAATTTATGCTCTTTTAGACAATCTTCCGCAATGTGCCACCATATTTTCCTTGCTGACTGAGGTCAGCCATTAAAGAAGAAATTAATAATTTTTTTTTTTTTCAAAAATTTTGAAAGGAAGCAGCAATTTTATTTAAAAGCGGATGTAACCCGGTGTTACTCGGAACATTTTTAAAATTTTTTAAATTATAAATTTTGGGTTTTTCCCTCTTTCTTTCGTCGAAAGTGTTTAGTCAAATTTGCGTAAAACTGTACCTGCCAGAGATGATTACAAAAAACATGACATCTTCAACATCTCGATCTGGCGACTGGTTTTTAAGGAAAATGGTCACCCACTTTGAAAGAAATAATTTCGTGAAAAATGCGCTTAAAGTTTTTTATAGCATGGATTTAGTAAGAAATTTATCTCAAAAAAATGCCAATTTTAAAAAATCCTATAAGCATCGATTCGATTTGTGGATTGTCTTCGTTCAACTTCGGTTTTGGTCGATACTGTTCGGTTAATTTTTTTTCATCTTTATATAGCTTCTGATCGTATTCGTTAAACTTATTTTTATTTGTTAGTCTTTGGTTCTTGATTTTTGAAAATTAATTTGCCTTCCGCTCATCCTTGATTTTTGTGGAAAGAACTTTTAAAAGTATAGGATCTATTTCAGTAACAGATGGAAATGCTTACTTAGTTTCATCAAAATCAGTTCATACGTTTTGACGTGAATGAGCCAAACATAGTTGATTGAATAAAGCGCCCTCTATCGGAAGTTTTCTGAAATTTAAAAAGCCTTAATTTTGTTGCAGGGTCAGGTTATTTCACGCACCTAATTTTAGTAAAATCGGTTAAGCCATTTAGGAGTTATTGAGTCTTAAAAATGCACTGCTTAAAGTGCCCTCTTGCGCAAGTCTTTGGAACTTTTTATATTTGATGTTTTATCTTGGATGCTGTTGAATGTTCATACCAAATTTCATTGAAATCAGTACAGGTGTGAAAGAGTTATTATGCCTTTAAAACGCACTACTTAAAGCGCCCTCTTGCGGAAGTCTTTTTTATAGCCTATGTTTAATTTTGGGAGCAGTTGAACCTTCATACCAAATTAAGTTGAAATCGGTTCAGGCGTTTAGAAGTTAGTACAGAGTGCCACGCCCACATACTTCCGCCCACTTTTGTATACCCTCTATATTATTTCTTTCTATCAAGCGTACTCGGTGTCCAAATTTCAGCTCAATCTGATAAACGGTGCGCGAGCCTATAAGGAACAAAGAGACAGACAGACAAACATTTGATTTTATATATTAGAAGAAGATTAGAAAAAAAAGACCACAAGACAAAAAGAAAATCTTGTGGTGCGCGCATGGGCGATTTCAAAGAATTTCTGTTTATAACTTAATGACTTGCACTGCGTGTGACCTCAGTTAATCAGCCACAATAAGAGCAATTAATGAGAGAGAGAAAAAAAAGGGTTAGTTGTCGATTAACTGAGTAGCGTGCGAAATGCAGGTGGGTAGGTGCTGACGGATGGTGATGATGATAATATTGTTTTTGTTGGTACAATGAGTGGAACTTATTTTATTTCACACATAAATTCTAAATGATGAATTGTGGATGGATGGTAATGGTGTTAAAGTGAGTGAAGCGTGATTAAAAAATTACCGAAAATTGACGTGAGTAATTTTATTTTTATAAATATGTTGACAGTTTCTGTTGCTAATGAGGTGACATAGATGCATGTTTGGCCGCACAAGTGACAAGTGATTTCACTTTTGACCTTAATGCAGCTAATTTATTTACACTAGCGCACCTAGAATGCGGACATTACCTAAAATAATAAGTCATTAGGTGCCAAAATAGGGCTCTACGGCGGATGGCCCATCAATTCGATTTTTTGACTGTTCAAAGAGGTCTTCGTTGAGCTGATGTGTGATTATCATGATATATAATTCGCCTATTTTTCAACTTTTCCGAATTTTTGCTATGAATTTTCGAAAACAAATAGTCGAGTCATATTTAGAATTGAGCGTGCTGCGTATCTCGAAGAATGACAAAGAAACCCGGCAACGATTTGCTTCGATGTGCTTCTTTGCTCACAACTTTAGTTGAATTTAGCTTTAGAAAACAAGGACAAGAATTCTTTTATTTAATATATGTCTAATTCCACACTTAGTTTATCCTACACGAGCGTTTTAAAAAACAAAAAAAAAAAAAAACAACTCGCGTGTAGCAATGTACACGTGGCAGAAGGGAAACTACTTAAACATTAAGAAATAAGAGAGATTTTAGCGTGAAATAGAGAGAGAAAGTATCTGAAAAGAAATTAAATTAATACGAAATGAAATAATAATCTGAGAATACAATATTTACATCCAGGGACCGGTTATGGTTTTTATCGAAAAAGTCACATATTAACTGTTATCTTTTAATTTTCATTTTTTCCGACAAAAATAAAATTTATTTTGTGCCTTATATTTTTTGGGCAAAAATAACAGTTACTTTTAACTTTTATTTTATCGGTCAAAAGTAATAGTTATTTTCTGCTGTTATTTTTTCGGTTAAAAATAACAGCCAATTTATATTTTATCAAAAGTTCAATCTGTCAAGTGGCCTTTAAAAAAACACAAATTGCCTGATATTTTTGACCGAAAAAATAAAAGTCACAAAATAACTGCTATTTTTGATCGATCAAATGAAAGTCAAAAGAAAAATTTATTTTTCCTAAACAAAAATAAAAGACAAAAAATAACAGTTAACTTTTAACTATTAAAGAATCAGTCGAAAATTAAGAAGGCACTTAATATTCGTCAGGTTGAGGACATTTGTAACATGGTATATTTGAAAAAGTCCTTCGACATTTTTTCATTATGTCTTTTTTAATTGAAAATTGTAAAATAACAGTTATTTTCGAATCCTGTTTACATCGCGTAAAGTTGCTGTTTTAAAGACTGTCTCAGAAATAACTGTCTTTTTGTTTTATTTTTTATTGTAAGAAAACTAATAATGCTTTTTTAAATTCTTGCAGTTAATTATTAAGTGAACATTACAAAATAAATGAAAATTTTATTTATACCGAACAAAATACACTTAAACAAAATTATGCTCTTTTTGATAAAGGTCCTTCATTAGGTTTTTTACCGACCTTTTGTTGACCTTAGTGTATGCCCGACGCCATTTACATACGTCGAAATACTTCGATGTTTTTCGCAGTTTGTTTGGTTTTCATAAGATTCTTTTCATTAAGGGGGGATATGACACGGGCGGTTTTTCGAAATCGACTTTGTTTATAATTTTGTATTTGAGTAAATATTCTTAAGATATTATTGTAGTTTAGTAAATATTCTTCAAATTCTAAGAAAACAAATTTCATGGAAAAATTCTTACGGGTTCAAAAGTTACAGCCGAATTAGTGAGAGCGCATTTTTATTTTTGTTTGCATTTTTCGTTGTTCACTAGCTTTGAACGCGTTTATCTTGAAACCATGTTTTTCGTACTGGTTGCGACACTAGCGGGTTCAGTTTTTGATAAAATTTTTTTTTTTTTTTTTTTATTTTTTCAAACCTGATTCGCTATCGTAGGACACGAGCTTTTTTTAAACTTTTTTTCAATTTTTTATGAATTTTTAAAGTTAATATTTTTTTCGAAAAAACACACTTTCAAATTTGGAACATCACCAAAAATTGAAAAAAAATTAGAAAAAGTTTCTATCATACGATAACCAATTTTGTTAAGATATAAAAAAGTAATTTTTTTCAGATCGCCCAATTTTTGCGACTCCCAGCGCTGCAACCACGAGGCCCCGTTTTTTTCTCTGCCGCCAGTTTGGAGCTATATAAAACCATGTTGGAGTGAAAAATATATTATTTTAAAATTTTTTTTTTCTGGTTTTTTGTTAAATTATCTACCATAATAAAAAAATGTTTGTTTTTGACTGAGTTATGAATTTTTTTAAAAAAAGGTCTGTTTTCTCAATATCTTCCCAATCTCCCAATATCTTTCGATTGGACGAAGTTCGGGGCAATTCGGAGGATTGGCTTCGCTTGGTACCACAGTGACATTATTGGCTTGGTACCAATCCATCGTTCTCTGGGCGTAGTAACATGTTGCTAGGTCAGACCAAAATAGTATTAAATCTTGTTGCTGACATATAAAAGGCAGCAACCACCGCTCCAGACACTCTCTGATGTAAATTTCGGTGTTGATTGTGGGATCTGTCACAAATTCCTTACTTCGAAGGACACATTTGCAAATGGCCTGCCACACCATGTATTTCTTTGGAAATTTGGTATGTTTTCGGTGGTAAATTTAGAGACTGCTCCACCCCTTCCAACCGCAGTATAATATCCGTCTCCAGATAACTGCTTGAAATCCGCTTTGCAGTACGTTTTATCGTCCATGGGCACTCAAATTTGGGCAGGTGAAACAGTTTTCGAGCCCTCCTTTTGGCTTCGGCATTCTTTTCTTCTGACCAGGTATCAGGTACTTTATAGCTCCTTAGATTGCACAATTTTTTAATCCGTTAAAAACTTGACTTCGAGGTTCCCGCCCTTGCTGTCATAACACGAACCGAAGTGTCTGGATTCTGATTAAACAGCCGCTCAACGTTCTGGGCCACCGCTTGGTTCGCTGAACCATTGTTTTTCTCTGGGCCTGGCGTTTTTGATAAAGGGGGTAAGCTGTTTGTATCGTTGTATCGTTTTATGGTCCTTCCGACAGTTTTTATGCACACGTCAACTTCCTTAGCGATCTTTTTGTACGTGGTGTTTGGATTTTCCAGGTATTTGCAAATAATTGCTTTCCGCTTTTCTTCTTGTTGAGACGACATATTTTCAGTTGCTCTTTTATTTTAATAATGAGTATTTTTTTTTAATCTGCAATATTTAGAATTATTTAGGTACCAAATATGTTGTTATAGAGGTAACACATTTGTATAAATATACTAAAAACAAAATGACAGTTATGTCTGGTACATTCTTTAGTTGCTTTCGAATGTCTTCTAAGCTTTGTCACTTTTTGAATGCTAGATTGCATTTGCATAGTACTCGTTGACGGAGCCTCCGAAAGCATTGGAAAATCTTGTTGCTTTTTGTCTTTTGCTTCCTGTTCATAATAGTTGTATGTTGATCATGTTGAGTGAGGACCAAGTAAAGCACCGATCATTGATTGTTGTGTAAATCATATTGGTTGGCTTTAAAATTTTGTTGAGATGATGACTGAGTTCCAAAATGCATTTTTAAAACGCATCATTGTGTTTTTGTAGGGATTGGTTCTTTGCAGATTCACCAAAACGGCGCAACAGGATTGCTATTATTGAGCATGCTTTAGTTGCTCAGTTTAAGTGAATCTATTAGGCATCAATCCAATGAAAACCACACTGTTTCATCGTAAAAATGCATTTTGGAACTCAACATACCTGCAACATTAGTTGTAGACCCAGCTACGGCTGCATTCTTAAGAGCTCTAATTCGCTATTTATGTTCACAAACGCGCTCTGCTCCTGTTTTAGCTACTTTTTTTAGCTTCGGGAGGTTTTTTGGCATGGCAAAAACCGATTTGCCAGTCTTAGTTAATACACTTTTTAAACATTTTGTTTTTAAATTTATATTGTAGTAACTGTTTTGCATGTTTTCAATCAACTCTCAAGTTTTTGATATCAACCAACGTACCAACGTTATGATATGCTCTTTCAAATTAACCTTTAAGCTCAGTATGCAGCGAACAAACAGTAGAATTTTTTACGCTATTTGAAACTCCACACAAAAAGTGTAGAATTGTATGCCTAAATATTTGCATTCGAAACTTACTTACTTACTTACTTAGATGGCTCTTACAACCGTTGGTCGGTTTTGGCCTCGTCTAAGAATTTGCGCCAGCCTCTTTTGTCGTGTGCTTGCTGGTGCCAGTTGGAAATTCCAAGCGTTGTCAGGTTATCCAATGCCTGGTCTTTCCAACGGAGATGCGGTCTTCCTCGTCTGCGTTGGCCACCGCTGGGTACCGAATCCAAATTTTTTTCCCTGGAGCTTCGTCGTTCATTCTCTCGACATGACCTAGCCAGCGAAGCCGCTCTATTTTAATACGCTTGACTATATCGATGTCGGCATAAAGCTCATACAGGTCGTGGTTCCATCATATTCGGTACTCGCCATTGATGCAGATTGGACCATAGATCTTGCGAAGGATTTTTCTCTCGAACGCTCCCAAAGTCCTTTCATCAGAGCTGCTCATCGTCCAGGTTTGTGATGCGTATAGTAGGACGGGCATGATTATTGACTTATAGAGCGTCAGTTTTGTTCGTCGAGAAAGAGCTCTGCTTCTCAATTGCCTACTGAGCCCAAAGTAACACCTGTTGGCAAGAGTTATCCTTCGTTTAATCTCAATACTGATATCGTTGGAGGAGTTAATGCTGGATCCCAGGTAAACAAAGTCCTTCACTACCTCAAAGGAGGTGTTGTCAACAGTGACGTGGTTTCCAAGACGCTGGGACTGTTTGTTTGTTGACACGAGATACTTCGTTTTATCTGCGTTCACTGCAAGACCCATTCGACTCGACTCTTTTTCTAGCCTGGAGAATGCTGCACTGACTTCGCGCGTATTGTGGCCAATGATGTCAATATCATCTGCATACGCCAGCAGCATAACAATCTTATAGAAAATTGTGCCGCTGCGTCTCAGGTCAGCAGCTTGGATGATCTTCTCCATTACTATATTAAAGAAGTCGCACGATAAGGTATCACCTTGTCTGAAACCTCGCTTGGTATCGAACGGAAGGGAGAGGTCCTTCCCGATTTTCACTGCACTGCTGGTGTTGTTCAGTGTCATCCTGCAAAGACGTATTAGCTTCGCAGGAATACCAAATTCAGACATGATGGCATATAGGTGACTCCTTATTGGACTGTCGAAGGCGGCTTTGAAATAGACAAAAAGACGGTGTGTGTCGATTTGTTTTTCGAGGGTCTTTTCCAAGATTTGTCGGAGCGTGAAGATCTGGTCAATGGTGGACTTTCCAGGTCTAAAGCCACACTGATAAGGTCCAATCAGTTGGTTGACGATGGGCTTTAGTCTTTCACACAATACGCTCGACAGGACCTTATATGCGATATTTAGAAGGCTAATCCCACGGTAGTTGGCGCAAATGGTGGGATCGCCTTTCTTGTGGATTGGGCAGAGCACACTGAGGTTCCAATCATCTGGAATGCATTCTTCCGACCATATTCTGCATAGAAGTCTGTGAATGCATTTAAACAGAGCTTCGCCACCGGTCTTAAACAGCTCAGCCGGTAGGCCATCGGCTCCTGCGGCTTTGTTGTTTTTAAGCCGAGCTATAGCTGTTAAGACCTCGTTTTAATCGGGCAGCGGAACTTCAACGCTGTCGTCCATAATTGGGGTTTCCGGGATATCATCTCCACTGGCGGGATTGTTGTCAGCGTCGCCATTTAAAAGTCTAGAGAAGTGCTCCCTCCATAACATCAGTGTACTCTGGATATCTGTCACTAGATTCCCATTCTCGTCCTTGCAGGAAGAGGCTCCGGTCTTAAAACCGTCTTATTTTTTTGAAAAATTTTCGAGTCTCATTCCTGTCGCCATGCATCTCAATTTTCTCGCACTCACGCATTTCCGCCTCTCTTTTTTTCGCCTGAAAATGCGTCTCTCTTCCCTCCTCTTCTCTCGGTATCGCTCCATAACAGCACGCGTTACAACTGACTGCAGGGTGGCTTTGTAGGCGATGTCCTTCTCTGCAGTGGCGTCGCGACACTCCTGGTCGTGCCACTGGTTTCGGCGAGGACGATGGTAGCCTATCACCTCTTCGGCAGCCGTACGCATAGAGTGGGATATGTGCGTCCACTATCCGCATATATCGTCGATCGGAGGAGTGCTTTCTTGTAGCAGGAGTGAGAGTCGAGTAGCGAAGGCTTCGGCCGTCCGTTTTGACTGCAGCTTGTCGACGTCTAGCTTTCTTAGTGTAGGATTGCGAGCATTCTTAGCTGCGCACAGACGTGTGCGGATCTTGGCTGCGACACCACGGATCGTGCGTACGTCTAGTACACTGGAAGAGTGCCTTCCGTCAATCAAAACGTGATCAATTTGGTTGCATGTTTTTTTTTGATCAGGGGACAGCCAGGTGGCCTTATGAATATTGAGATGCTTGAATCTAGTGCTTCTTACGACCATGTTTCGTGCTGCGGCGAAGTCAATCAACCTCATTCCGTTATCGGATGTGTTGTCGTGCAGGCTGAACTTTCCAACTGTTGGACCAAATATGTTTTCCTTACCCACCTTGGCGTTGAAGTCACCAAGCACGATTTTTATGTCATGACGGGGGCAGCGCCCGTATGCATCTTCAAGGCACTCGTAAAAACTTTCTTTGGTCTCGTCATCTTTTTCTTCTGTCGGAGCGTGCGCACATATTAGGCTTATGTTAAAAAATTTAGCCTTGAAGCGGATTATGGCAAGTCGTTCGTTCACAGGAGTGAATCGCAGGACATGATGCCGTATTCTCTTGCCAACTACAAATCCGCATCCAAACTCGTGCTTCTCCACATGGCCGCTGTAGAAGATATCACAGGATGCTTGCCGTAAGCAACCCTGTCCCTTCCATCGCATTTCTTGGATTGCAGTGATATCAGCATTATATCTTTCCAAGATATCAATCAGTTGGATAGAGGCACCATCCCAATTTAGGGTCCGGACATTCCAGGTGCATATCCGTAAATCATTATCAGTTTTTCGTTTGCGGTAGTCGTCATCAGATTTGGGGATCATTCTTTCATTTATTCTTTTTCGTTTCATTCAAACCTTTTTTTATGTGGTGGGCTTCAAACCCAATGCACAACCTTTGCTTGATGGCCAAAGGGGAAGCCCGCCGCTCAAATTAGCCGCCAAAGTTTATCGGGCGATAGTTTTTGACGTTTCCAGGAGACACCACGCGGAGGTTTTGAGTCGACTTGAGACGATTTCGACATGGATAATGCTGGCCTCACCAAGTTGAGGCAGTCAGTCACGTTGCCATGTGAATATCGCCCCCTTGTCTTCGAAACTTAACTTGTCATTCGAAACTTAAAGAAATAAATTTTCCGTGCATACTTTTTGGATGAAAATTAAAAGACATAGCTTGTGTTTGTGATATACTAGATATTAAAACCAAAGCTTGTGTCTGTGATATACTAGATACGGGGCACAAACCATTCAATATTAATTCATTTTGTGTACTCTCTTACCATGTGCCCATGTGGCGTAGTGGAAGAGCTTCCGATTCTTAAGGGATTGTCAGCTGGGGATGTTTGGGCTCAAATCCAGCGTAAGACAAAATTTTTTGAAAATTTTCATATAAATTGAAAACGTTAGCCTAACGTCACGAATAAGAGACCTTGAAATTTCACTCGCCGCCAAGGAAGTTTCACTTCAAAAAGCTAACTGCATTTATAAAAACCATCTAGGAATGTGAATCAACAAACTTAACTATGCACTTGTTATACTTTGCTACACTGAGAAAAAAAAACCATACCTTGCTCCGGTAAAAATTTCTCTATTTTCGATATAGAAATTTTCTCTTTTTCAAATAAAATTTTCTTAAATTAGAATAAATTTTCACATTTTCGAAGAAATATTTCTTTACTTCTAGGAAATGGAAATATTTCAATGTCTCTAATAATGATAAGTATTTTTCTCGCACAAAAATTTCTCATTTATAGAGAAAAAATTATTGAAAATGAAAAAATTTTCTTATATTTTGATAAAAAATTCACTAAGAGAAGTATTTTCTTCAATAAAAACAAATCTTTTCTCAAAAATAAAAAGCTTTTTCTCAAAAAACGATATATTTTTCTTTTACATGGAAGCTTTTTACCATTTTTAGAGAATTTTTAGTATCGAAATTAGAGAATAGTATTCTCTGGAGCAAAGTCTATACCATTTTTCTCTAAATATGATGCCTTTTTTATCATATTCCGATAAGCTTTTTTCTGAGTGTAGCTAAAAAAATTTATGGATTGTGTTAAGCATGTTGGCAAATGTACCAGAGTGCAAAGAAATATGTTAAAAAATTGATGCATACAAACCGTTATATGTATATATTTATGTTCTTTGTTGTATGGCGGCAAAAGCAAAGCAAGTAAAACAAATAGAAAAGGCACGCATCAGAATGTTATAAATTGCACTTGTTCACTGAAACACATGTGGATGGGTGTGAGCTCAAGAGCATGTATCGCATGCCGAGCAACAAACTTTATCGAGTTGCTCAGTCCTTTCCGACAGCTTTCTCACATTTTATGACGCAAAATTAAAGCAATTTTTTAAAAATCGAAAGAAAATAACTTAAACCATATTATTGTTGTTGTTGTTCTTTTTTTTCATACTCTTGCCTCTTATTTTTTTAAGCGTTAATTTTGTTTATCTTCCTTTTTGCTTTACTCTGCTTTCAGACGACATCACGCAATCCAGCAAGCGGAAGCTATTTACAGACGGACGCAAGCAATTCTATTGCATGCGAAGCGCTTCGGTCAAGTCGTTGAATCGTAATTTTAAAAATATTGAATTGGGACGGCAAACCGGAAATGGTCATGGTGTTGGCAGTGTTAGTGGTGGTGGTGGTGGTGGTGGTGGTGGTGGTTGTGTCGCTAGTGTTGCTGCTGGTGCTGCTGGAACTGTAAGCAGTGGTGGCAATAGTGGCAGTAGTGGTTGTAGCAGTACAACACCTGGCAGCAGCAGTTCTCAGTCGATGACGGTTATTAATATGCCACAACAACAACGCTTTCAATTGCATCAACAACGACAAATCGACTCGGACCGTCGTAAATCCACACTAACGCCAACGCTGCGCGTAACGGACTCAGCATTGCGAAGGTTGGTAGTGCGTAAAAAAAAACTTTCTTTATTTATTTTATTTATTTAATTTGTAAGAAAAGTGTAAATTATGGCCTTCATTGGAATTAAATAGTAAATTTTAGTGTTTTCCCACAAACATAGAAAAGCGTAGGCATAAAAAGTTTTAGCTATATTTATAGGTTCATAGCACATAACACTTCGGCATAATTTATAAAGAATTTCTTAATGTGCTGGAAACGCCCACACGCTTGAATTATTATTATTCAGCGGAATTATTTGAATGCTATTTCATTTTCTCATTCCAGGAATTCATGTCTGGTTTGCAAATATATTCATAATGTAGAAAATATTTATTACGCTAAATCGAACTGACATCGAATTTATTCACAATCATATAATTAAGCAGTTTTATGTTTAACACTGTACTACAGCAGTTTTAACACATGATTTAAACAATTTTTCCAGCAAATTAAGAGTTCAAGTAGTAAGACTCCTTTTCAAAGGATCTGCAATTTTCAGGCACTTAAATTTTTAAAATAGTTTTGACACAAAAAAAAAAGAGTTGAAATATTACAAAATGGTGTATCAAATAATATACAATGCATTATTATCAAATAAAATATTTTACTTATTCAGTATGATCAGGTCGTATTAGAAGCAAATATATTTTTTGGAGCTTTAATCTATAAAAATGTTACAGATTTTTATGAAAAATTTTTGAAAAAATATATGTGTTCGTAACAAATTATGCTTTTTTCCAGAAATATTTAGATTTAAAGCTTAAAAGCTGCACTGGTTCTGTAAGAAAATAATTTAAATTGTCTTTTCCATTTAGAAAAAAAAAAAATTTATTTTTGATTTTTTGTGTAATCCGATTCGATGGTAGTAGGTAATTTTATAGTTTTTGAGTAATATTTAAAGTGAACAAGGATATTTTTAATTATCTGCTTTAGAAGCTGGGATATCATTGTCACCGTTTTGGTGTCAAAAAATGAGATTTTAACTTCGAGAGGTTAAAAAGTGCAAACAGAAGAGTAAAAAAATAAAACCAAAATAAAATAGTTTGAAGAACAAATTTTTGTTTTTTATAATAATAAACAATTTTATTTAATAAATTCTAATTATTTATAAATCAATTAAATATAAATAATAAATCTCTAATATATCTCTGTTGTGCGCTTTTTTGGTATTGATAGAATTCAAGACCAATGAAACTTATATCATTCGAAAGCTAGTGCTGCACGGAATGTAGGTACATCTAAATGATATATCTGATGGATATCATTCCCAACCTTTTAAAAAAGAAATATAATTTTTAAAAAACCTCCACTTTTTGATCTTTATGAAAAAACGTTGGTAAAGAGCGCTTGAATTGATCGAATTTGAGTTTTTTTCAAAAGTAAAATATCTAAAAAAAAATTTAGTTTTATTCGTTCATCAATTGTGAAATTTGTAGAAAAAGGTGTTTTGTATATAAAAGTTCAACTTTTCATTTCAAAAATCTTGGTCAAATTTTAACGGTTTTTCAATTCTTCTTAATATTTCTTTAATTCTGTTAAATTTTCTTTCAAATGTGATAACAATCACTGCAAAGCTATAACAAAAATTTGTTTCAATGAATTTTCTTAATAATGTCGTTAGTTATTTAGCGTGTATTTCAACCAAATTTCAAGAGAGAGAGAGAAAAAAAAGTCTGAAATTGAATGTTCTGAATTGAGAAGCCAATATTTGAATAAATTTTATTTATTTTTTTTTTTTTTGTATTGAATTCTTATCAGTTAAATGAAAAAAGTTTTAATAAAAATTTGGCCGTTACTTTTTTGTTTATATTTAAATTATTCCTTGAAACAAGAGACCACAAAATTTTATATTTTCTCAAAATGTGGGGTAAAAATAATTTTTGTTATAGAAAGAAAAAACCTCAAATTTGCATTTTTGATTTTATTTCAAGGTCTGTAGCGCATTTAAGGTGATTTTGTTTTTTCTTGAACATAAATTTATTAAATATCCGTGCCATCAGTGAAAAAAATTTGTCGTATTTCGATACTAGCCGATACTAATAAAAATTATTTTATGAAAATAACCCTTAAAGGTTTCTGATGAAACGAACATCTGTTTACTGAGCTAGAAAGTAAACAGTTTAAAGTTTTTTTTTTTAAATAATCAAAAACAAGGATATGGTTGGTGGTTGTGTGATCAATACACTCATAGATATTAAAACGAGTCAAAGTATTTTATCGCCGTTCTCGTCGAGCTTATCTTAATCAAATCCTTGATTTATCGTTGTTCTGTACTTTACTCAAAATTTTGCTCTGATCATTTTTCTTACTAGTGCCCAAATTCTCATTCTTATATTTATTCTAATGTTTGTCCTAAATTTTGTTCAAATCTTTCCCCAAAACCATATTCCTTTCTTATTTCTATCCATTCGTATGCAATTCTCTTCCTGCAAGTTGTTTTAAATTTTGTTCTAGTCCATTTTGTTAACCTTATCATTATACTTTTTATAAAACTTTTGCCAAAATGTATCATTATCTTTGTCCTGCTGCTCTTTTAAATCCTTGGCTTTATCTTTGTGCTTATATTTTTACAAATTCTTTTCCGTTTCTTAGTAGTAATTGTTTTCTAACCTTTGTCCAAAATTCGCTATCCTCAATCTTATCATTATTCTTGTTCAAATGCTAGTCCCAATTCTGTTCAAGTTCTTCTCCAAATCGTTGTCATTTTCTTAATTTTTTGTTTAAAGAGTTCTAATGCTCTTAATTCTAATTTCTAAGAGTCCTAATTCTTTTGGTTATCCTTGTCCTCATACTTTTTCTTGTACATGCGCTGAGCCGTATCTTAAACCTTGTCCTAAAATTTGTCCGAACTCTTGTACTCTTCCTAAAGCTAATTCATGCCAAAATTTTTGTACTTATTTTTGTAATAATTTTGTTCTTGTCTTTGTCCAAAGTTTGGTTTTTTTTTCCTAGTCATTAACAATTTTCTAGTCCTTGCTTTTATATTGCTCCAAAGCTTTGTTTTTATACTTATCCTAATACTTCTTATCTAATCTTGGTTCAAATTTTTGCTCTATTGCTCGTCGAAATCCTTGTCCTTATCCATGTTCCAGCTTTTGTCTTAAAGCTTTTCCTAATCCTTATCCAAAGAGTTTAACTTATCATTTTCTAAACTTTTTTCTAATAATTTTTTTTATTCTTATTCTTATCACTGAGCTTATTCCAATCTTCATTCTTATCCTATTTTTTATCCAAAACTCATTTCTTAGTTTTGCTCATTTTTCTTTGTTTTTATCACTGACCTTATCCCAATCATTCATCCTTATCCCATTTTTATCGAAATACTCATTTCTTACTTTTGCTAAGAACTACATTTTTTCGTTGACCTAACTTTTGAACTTTTATATGTTCAAATTTTTATTCTCGTCAATTTTTATTCTGGTTCTCGTGAAAATCCGTATTAAAATATTATCTTTCGCCTTCTCTTATTTTTTTTTAATACTTGTCAGAATCTTTGTTGAAATCATTGTCAAAATCATAATCCAAAGCTTTTGACTTGTCCTTTGCAAATGTCAGATTTATGCAGAAGATACCGACTGTGCTGCGAAATGTGTATTGCGTTCCGGCGTTGAGCTGCGCCACGTCTTGTAATGAATATGCATCGCAAAGTTTGCTTAGTTTCTGCTATGACTGTCTTGTTATACAGTTCAAAGCTTAAAAATGCCTGCTATAAGAAATGATTAGTGCCCATCCAAATTATTTAATGAACAAACTTAGGGCAAGATAGCAGCTCACAACACGAACATCGTTTACCAAGAACTGAAGAAATCCATTTCCACATGTAGGTATATTAAGGTGGGTCACCAAAAAAGTTCGCATTAACCGCCCCTAAAATGAAAGCTTACGTTGAGAGGATTTAAGAACAATAAAAAATTTTTTGTTCCCCCCAAATGGTCTTTTCTGTATAACTTCGTCAGTTTTAACCCGATCTTGAAAAAAGTATATTGTTGAATAGGTCTTAATTAGTACAATAACCCGTTTTGATAACATTTTTACCAATGAATCCATCTTTGACCAAATATTTCAATTTTTCGTCGTATTTCCTCAGCACCCCCAAAACTTTAAACTTTTTTTTAAGACATTAAAAGTACAAAAAAAAATCATTAAACTTTTATCAAGAACTATTAAATTTCATTCGTAGGAAAAAAGTTACAGTGAATCAAAATTTCAGTAAAGTTCGTCTTCGCTTTTGGACTTTAGCCTTCGATTTATGTTCGTATGTCTTCGTATCCCTTCGGACTGACTTCGTTCAACTTTGGTTTTGTTCATTAGTATTCGATTCATCTTCGTTTGGGTTCGTTTTTCATAACAAATTTCTTTAAAATTGGTCCAGTCGTTCAGGCGTTATTGAGCCATATCTATTTTATTACTTTAAGCGCCCTCTATCGAAAGTTTTTATAACTTCTTAAAGTCTATCTTGTATTCATAGGTCAGCAGAATCGTTATTGTACTAATTGAGACCTATTCAACGATATACTTTTTTTCAAGATCGGGTTAAAACTGGTGAAGTTATACAGAAAAGACCATTTGGGGCAGATTTTGGGTACACAAAAAAAAAATTTTTAGTTTTCTGAAATCCTCTCAACATAAGCTTTCATATTAGAGGCGGTAAATGGAAACTTTTTTTCCCCATATGGGGTGACCCACCCTCAGGTATATGTGTATACGGAAAGGATTCCATGACCTTATAACAGCTTTCTTAGTATTGCCCGAGACTCAAATTCCTGTGTTTTTCAGGCATTCGCTAAGAACCACTTAGTAGGTGCTTTGGTCTTTGATCGTTTAAGCGGTTGTTTTTTTCCATAAGATTCAACTATAGGAATTTCATCTGCGTTGGCTTGGTAGCTACTTTAAAGAAAGTCTACGGTGGTTTGCTTCTGTCCCGATGGTTTGTTACGTTGGTTTTTGTTGCTTAGCTACATTTGAAGGTTGTCACCTCATCAATGTTTTTTATCTCAACCTGTGTCTTCTCTGTGAGGGGGTCCTCGTCTTTGTTTAGCCATTAATTAATATATCGAACTCCTCTTTAAGCTGCCAAGTAGCATAGATTGTGGACCGCTTAAGTTTAATAAGTTCTTCCTATTTTTCAGTATGTCTAAATTTCCAAAAGTTTTTTCTGAAGCCTGCGAGATTTTTTGAAGATGTCACTGTCAATGAGTTCACCTGCTTTTGCTACAACAATTGCTTCTGATTCTTGAGTTTTCTTGCCATGCTTTGTTTAAGAATCAACCCCAAGCTTCGCAGGTAGATTTTCTGGTTAAAAGGTACAGGTTTTCTTCGCGTCCTTCTTAGAGGGACTTTGATTTAGCCTTGTTGGTAACCAGCTGCTAAAATCAAGACTCTTTCTTGGCTTTTTCCGAGAACCGCTGCTGTTTTCTCAAGTCCTTAAGAAGTATGCTGAGAGACATTCGAGAACATTGGGCCCATCTGGTAGTCTTCAGATGGTCTTCTGCTGAACGTTATTTTACTTTTTAAGATCATTAACTCTGATACTTGCATCTACTTAGGGGTTTGATTTAGTAACTGACTTTCTTTTTTGTGGCTTCGTTTGTGTAGCACCAGGTGCACCTTTGAAAAGGACAAAATTCCAATGTGATAATTCCCACGAATGAACTATTTTGACTTCCTTTTGGAGTAGTTATGTTTTTACATGACGTTTCTACTAATTGGTGTTTGCCTTCAGAGTTACCCATCCTTATCCTTTTATATCTAAGGTCAGGTTTTAAAGTAGTTTCACCTTTTGCTTTTGCTTTTGCTTTTGCTTTTGCTTTTGCTTTTGCTTTTGCTTTTGCTTTTGCTTTTGCTTTTGCTTTTGCTTTTGCTTTTGCTTTTGCTTTTGCTTTTGCTTTTGCTTTTGCTTTTGCTTTTGCTTTTGCTTTTGCTTTTGCTTTTGCTTTTGCTTTTGCTTTTGCTTTTGCTTTTGCTTTTGCTTTTGCTTTTGCTTTTGCTTTTGCTTTTGCTTTTGCTTTTGCTTTTGCTTTTGCTTTTGCTTTTGCTTTTGCTTTTGCTTTTGCTTTTGCTTTTGCTTTTGCTTTTGCTTTTGCTTTTGCTTTTGCTTTTGCTTTTGCTTTTGCTTTTGCTTTTGCTTTTGCTTTTGCTTTTGCTTTTGCTTTTGCTTTTGCTTTTGCTTTTGCTTTTGCTTTTGCTTTTGCTTTTGCTTTTGCTTTTGCTTTTGCTTTTGCTTTTGCTTTTGCTTTATAGTTAAAATAAACATAGAAATTTTGTTTCAACGCTTGTGCGTTTTTTTTTAATAAAGCTATTTTGTTAATATAAAGCAAATTTTAAATATCAATACGACATCATAAAAAAACGAACATCATAACCGAGCAAAAAAATAAACTAACCATACATTATAACTTTGAACAATCTTTTCATTAACAATAAAAAACACTTAATCAAACAATATTTAAAAGCTTTTTGAATTCTTTTTTACACTCTTACAACTGCATAAAATTTATGAATTTTTAATTTAAAATATGGCAGCTCAAATGTTTTTTTCATTTCCATTTAAAACTTTTCATTTCAATCAATTAACATTTAAATATTTTTCTTGTTTTTCCCTCTTTGCAGATCGAATGAAACCAAAAACTTGGAGAGCAAAAAACGAGTTGTGAAAATGTTATTCGTGCTGGTTTTGGAGTTTTTCATCTGTTGGACACCGTTATATGTCATAAATACTGTAACCATGTTTATTGGACAAGCTATGTACGAGTACATCGACTATACTTCCATTAGTTTCTTTCAATTGTTGGCCTATTCGTCAAGCTGCTGTAATCCGATTACCTACTGTTTCATGAACGCCGGTTTCCGGCGGGCCTTTCTCGATACTTTCAAGGGTATGCAATTAAATGGTGGCAAGTTTTGGCGCAAACGTGCCAAATCGGCAACAACAAATTCTGGTGCTGGCAATTCTATAGCATTGACTACCAGCGTAACATTGCTATCCAATCATGGCATGGAGAGTCCGCGACGATGAGGGGAAGAGGTGCGCCGTTATGCGGCGGCAGCGGTTTAAGCTTATTTTAATAGTATTTTTTTGCAATTTTTTATTATTTTTTTTTATTTATTTTTGTGCCCAAGTTAGTAGAGTTTTTGATTGAAGCGCGGATGTGAAATAGATGGATTGTGCTGATTGAATGAATGGATGAATGATTAATATTTACAACGGGTGTTACATCCTGTTTGGGTTGTGTTGGCATAACAAATCGCACATAAATAATTTAATTTATTTTAAGTAAATAAAAAACAAGCATTAGGGTTTTTCTCATTTCTTGTTGTCTGTAAAAAAAAAAACATATATTGTCTTAACATTAAGCGTTGAAAAAGCAAAAAAAAACATAAACGTACATATAGATTACTTAAAAAACAGAAGCTGGCTTTGCCTAAATGTCATGCATTTCGAATTTTAAATAATTGATCAACAAGCTGTATAAATATTATATTTTCAAAACTGCTTCAAATATGCGCTAGAATAACTTCTTATAATAACAATAATAATAATAGTTTAAGTCTGAGAAAATAAATGTACTCATATAAATATACAATACTTCTATGCGTAAATTTACAAAAACAAATATTTTCCTTCAATTTAAATTTTGAATAAAAATAAGACAAAATATTAAAGTTGTAAAAATATCTGTGTAAAAATGAATTGCAAATCATTGTATGTTAATTAAATATAGTAAAAGAAAATAATAAAAAATATTATAAAAATAAAATCAAACATGTTTTAATCAATTAATGAATGATAACATCTTAATCAAGTTTGATAAAATTAATCAACATGTATCTGATCCTACGATGCTTATTCATAAGAGTATCGTTAAATATTAAATATTGCACCGACTTGAACCATTGCCGCTCATAATGCTGCCTATAAACTTAAGCATCATGTCTACTTTCAAGTAAGTCTTCTCTTTGGAATTTTATTTTATTTTAGGTACAATTTTTTTTAGAAGCTACTAACTTTATTTTGTAAAAGTAACCTTAAACATACCAATTTAGATTTAAAGCCGTCGCTTTATATGTGAATTAACTTATGCCGAGTCGAGTAAACTTATGTTACGGTAGTACCTGGTCACTCGTGGGACCTTCAATGCAACTAAAGTTTTCGAGTAAGAGCCCGAACAGAACCAAAGCGGATGACGGCTGGCGGATTCGCCGTTCAGCAGAATACATTAAAATGTATGCACTCGGCAAAAACGAATTCGCTGGGCGAATCCGCGACGGAAAAACGCCAGAATAGAATCTATTCTATTTTTGCTATGGCGGCTGGCGGTCTTCTCTCTGAGTAACATAAATGTTGCCATACTTTTGCTAAGAATTGGCTGTGTTTAATGTAATTTTTTTAGTTTTTAGTATTTTCTGACGTTTGGTTTTTTGTGTCTGTGTTATATTTATCTGAATTCGCAATAATATACGAAATAATTGTCTTCATAATGGATTTTGATGAACACTTAATTGAATAAGTCAAAATTTTTTCATATATGTTAATCATGTTGTCCGTCTGTTGCACCCCTATCAGTCAATTGTACCACTACCGTGACAAAAAGCAACTCTGTTCCGACAACCGCCAGCCGCTCTTGTTGTAGACGTGTTTCAGCTCAATTCGCCGAGAGAGGACCGCCAGCCGTCAGTCGCTTTGGTTCTGTTCGGGCTTTAACTCGAAGTTACTCAAGTTTTTGCGAGCTTTCTCTTATCAAATACCCAGTAGGAAAGTCGTCTCAAAGCAGTGATGGGCAACAGTGAATTAAAATTTCAATAAATTTGTTAATATTTTACAAAATAAATAAAAATTGTTGGAACTATTTGCGTCTTGGCCGAATTCAAAAACCCATAGCGATGTGCAAGTTTATTCAAGGTTATTTAGGTGTTATTATTTTAATGACGTCACTTATATTAGGAGATAGGCAAAATCGAACTCAGAGATGGTTTTAAATGTCAAGAGTTATGTATGAGATATCAAGTCAATGTAATCCTAGATGGCGCATTATCAAACTGCAAAATTTGAAGACATTAGATGAATTTTTGTGTTAAATATCGAATTTCACTGCAATAGCTCTAAACTACGAACCAACGCACTATGGAGTATTTCTTCGACTTAGCTGGACAAAATTCAATTTTATCAAACACCGATTTAAAAAATATATATATATATTTTCAGTTTATTCAATAGTGTAAGAATAATGGACAATGAGTATTTTTAACCTTGCCTGGCTCAAACATTTTTTTTCTGTCATTTTTTGTTGAACTTTTCTTTGGGTTACTACCAGTGGTGATATCGGATCATTTCCGAGAGTACTTTTTTACAAAGGCAAATAGTACTTTTTTATTGTTTTGAGTACTTTTTATTAAATTATGATATGTGAATAAATACATAAATTAAAACCAATACTTTTTTTAAATTTTATTATATTTATCACATAAAGCAACAATATATAATCGGGATTTCTTCAGAACCCTTTAAATATGTATATTAGGTCATCTCGACCTCTATGGGGCAAAAAAAAAGTTTCATTGCCACCAACTTAAAATTAACCTTGATCTATTCTAAGACGAGTGCACAACATTCTTTTTGGCTATAACGATAGCCGCCAGTGAGCTAAACTATTTTGAAAAACATCCAAAAACCATGTTTTTCGTAAAAATATTAGCTGGTGCGGCAGTTACAAATAAAGAAATGGTTGGAAATAGTAGTACTAAAAAAGATCTTACTATTGGGTCCAAAAAATTTCAAATCTTTGCCGCCTGACCAAAGATATTGCGAATTTTTATGAACATTTTTGAGTTTTTCTTTTAAAAGTTCTTTTTCTAGGAACCATTCTAAAATCAACGGCAAATAATACATGACTGGGCGAGAATTTTGGCAATAAGTTTATGACTTCATTTTCAAAATGATTTTTTTTAACTCTTGACAAAATTTCAAGTAAAATTCTTTAATACACCAGAGTACTTTTTTCGGCATGAAGGTACTCGTGTACTTTTGTAGAGTCAATAGTACTCAAAAAAGTACTATTCCACTCAAAAAATCATCCCTGGTTGCTGGCTATTTAGAGGAGTGCATACTTAAAAATTCATATTTTTTCCCCAATTTTTCTAAGCAGTTAATATAAATGGATTGCACTGAGCAGGTATGTAAAAATAAAAGTAAAGTGAATTGGATGGTAAAAATGGGTGTTTTTTGAGGATTTTTTTTAAATTTTTGGATATCCGAAGAGGTTTGTTATATGCGGCTGTCCGTGGATGTACATTTTTCTTCATAAACTTAACACTACAGGTGTTTACATCTTAAAAAATATAAACTTGTTGTCCGCTTCGTTCCAAAAAGTGGTAAATTTTTTAAAATATATTTTTAAAACAACTGATAACGCCATTCATCTTTGTACATAAGTTTATCTCTTCTATCTAAATGTCAAGTTTAAAAATTAAAAAATCGGATAAGAACTGCGCCTACCCCCTTAGATAAATTTATCTAAGGCCTGGTTTGGTACCTGCAATGATGGAAATACAAGCCGCAGATTTTTCGCGGACCCGAATTTAACAGCAACCATTTTTTCAATAATAATAATTGTTGTAATGGAACTTTCTTATAGGAAATTTTAACAAGAATTATAATTTTTAATAAAAAATACGGGCTCATACAGTACTTTTTTTTACAAAAATTACTTTATACTCAAAAATTATAAATTTTTCCAAAACTTCTTGATTTGACCACAAAAAATCATATTTTTCACAAAAATGACTACTTAGTAATATATATCGTTTGAAAGTCCATGAAAATATTTTTCTAAAATGTCTTTGAAAAATGTTCTGCATAAAAAATTTTCGTTGCTTGAGCATTTTTATTGAAACAATCACCTATGACTTAGAAATTAAACCATAGCTGTCCAGGGGGTCAATATAAACCGCCGCTTGCAAATTAATTTTTGCCTGTTTTTGCATTCCCTATAGTTTAAAATCATAAAATAATTTTGTCCAACTAAATTGTTCTGGATACTCCACTGTACGACGGACAGACATATGACATGACTAAATCGACTCAAGTGGTGATACAGATCTATACTTTTGTATTTCTGTTAGACCTTTTTATATGAGTCACACACCTCGTGACAAAATTATTATAACCAGAGCGCGTGGGACTATTCGTGAGCCATTCTCTCCTGAACCTCATAAAAATTATTATTTTTGGCTTTTTTCGTTTTGTTTCGAGAAAATCCAAGTTCCAATTTTTTAAAATATATTGTTTTTAGCAGAATTCGGTCCAACTTTGATACCCGTAAAAATGATTAAGCCCAATTTTTTTTTTATCGGCCTAGCACCGAATTCATAAAAATAAAAAAATGTAGTTGGCAGCCTTATCAATCATTTTCAATTTTAAAATTCTAACATCAGATTCGAACTCAAAGATTCCATTAAAACTGTTCGATAATACTTTAAACTCTTAAAATATTACCGGCTGGTTTGTTCGCGGAGTTATAGATATAAAACTTATTCTGTAACTTTTTTTGTGATTAAGTCGGTTTGTTCGCCATCTAGAACTCGTTAAATATAAAATTGAAACGAACTTCTAACCTCGTTATAAATAAAAACGCAGTTGTGCTAAAACGCCCCAAAATGTGTTTTAAATTTGTAACGAGTTTTATGGCCTAGTTATGAAACGTTAGTTCTATCAAAACGCTACAAAATGTATGCATATTTGATGCTTTGACTTTTTCACCACGTTAAAAAAGCATTTCACCAGTTTATAACGCATTACAAATCGACAGAAAAAATTAAATGAAAAAATTGAAAAAGATTATAACGTGTTATAAAGAAGTTTTTTTTATAGCTGGTTTTAGATATAAAGCGTTATAGCAAATTTATAATTCTGTGAACAAACCGGTCATATGAGATGGCAATTCTATGGAAAGATGACTTAATTTTTAAATTCGGGCAACAGTTTTGGATTCAACCAATTGTTCGCCTACATAGCAGAGTAGTTTAACGATTTTGATCTAGTGCTCGCCCGAGTTCAGAGCTCTTAAAAATAAAAATAATTCATATAATATATACACCATGAATTTCAAAAAGAAACGAAGTTGCCATACGCAGAAAATCATAACACTAAGTGGTTTTATATATGATTTTTTTCACTTTGGTGTTTTGAGGGAAATTTCCATCACAATGCCATGCAGGGTTAAAACAACATATTATCATATAACTATTCAGACAAAAGACCCATTCGCACCTTGTATTCGTCCAGCATTTATTAAACAAAAAACAATTATGTGGCAACCCCATTCGACATCTCGAATTTTAAAATTCTGACATTACATTCGAAATGCCTTTCATGCACCTGAAGGTAATCCTTTATATATGTTTAGCTTCATTAGGTCTTAATGTCTACTGGGTATGCATTATTGAGAGAGAGAGAGTTGAGAGAGAAGTCGATAAAATTTGAGAGCAAAACTCTAGTTAGTCATGTTAAACTAAAATTCATGTTAAAATGTTGTTAATTCGAAAAGCCGAATTATTTGAATTGAAAATCGAGTGGAAATGCGTTTAGGGTTGCCAGATTGGGACAATGCAATATCCGAATATTTTAAAATTATTCCCGCATTTTAAGCAAAACAATTAAAAATTAAAGGCATGCTTATTTCGATGTAAATTTTGATGAAATATATATATATGTAGGCCAGATTGGGGTATTTTGAGACACAACAATATCTGCCATATGGGTCATGTAATGAATGTTCGCAGCTGCAACAAAAAAACATTTTTCTAAACTTAAAGAATCAATAAATATTTATAAAAAAAAACTCAAGATATTCATTAGCTTTCTGATAAGGAAAAAAAAATCGAGAAGAAGCTGTGCTTCCTTCTTGGTAAGAACCCTTATTTAAACAAAAGAACAGAATCAATTTCATTGAGATAATATAGTCTCTGTCAAATTTTCGGATATTTCTGGTTGGAAAGTTAACGGAGCTAAAAAATGTATTAAGTCATTAAGTCTGTGGTCGCGAGGCAAAACAATAAATATAGTCTAATAGATATTATTTTCTAAAACGGATTTCGGATGAAAATGAAGATAGAGATGAAGATATTGTTATGGATTTATTATGATGGTAAATTTGATGAGTATCGTATAAAAAGTTAATTCCCCAAAAATATAATTCCTTATCTGAAAATTTTTTTTTAAATTCAGACAATATTTTTCTCACAAGCGAATAAAAAAGGCTGGCATTAGCACCACTATCGAAGTAGCACCTTAGAAGATTGAACTTTGAAGATTTTTTTCCCACCCAGGTAACCAATAATATTTTGCCTTTCTTTTGCACTAGATGTGCTACACTTTTTTTATTTCATACAATTTAAAAAGCTCTTGCTTTTGACAGCTAGTTTAAAGTTCTTTCATACAATTATTCTTTTATACAATTTAAAAAGCTCTTGCTTTTGACAGTTAGTTTCAAGTTGTTTATCACTAAACATGCAGTGAGGGCGGTCTTCATATTTCTTTTCGTTGCTGAATAATTAAAAAGTGAAAATCTGAATGATCCCCCGGGTGGGTATTCATAATCCTAAGGTTAAGCAAAAAAACTTGAAAAAATGTGTGTTTTGTAATCATTAAAAAAATCAGAATTAACATATATTTTTGTCAATTCGTTCTAAGAAGATGAGGTGACTGTTTTTATGAAATCTGATGGAATGATCCTATTGCTGAAGGTCATAGTGCGACTTCTTGGTTCACACCAGTCACAGTCATAGAAAACACAGTTAAAGATCAATAAATTTTAACTTAGAAAGGAAAAAGTCTCAATAAAAAGAATTAATTCCTCTTGAGCCAATTTTTGGCAATATATTTTCACAAAATCGTTTAACCGTTAAGGCCACAAATCTCAATGTATGTCAAAGTGCTAATGATGCATGAGTTGTTCTGCAGCAACTTTCACAAATCTTGCGTTCAAGGTCACACCAAATTAATCGTCTATCACCATAAATTATTTGAACAAAAATAACTACATAAAGCAGATCGTTTATTTTTTTGTTGGCCATCTATATGTAGATATATAAATGCATACAATCATCGACTAGAAGCTTTAGACATGTTTGTTGAGATTTAAATAGCACAAAAGTCGATACAGACATAACAAAAAACCACCCCGATACGCCTATTTTATACCATTTATATGTAGCATAAATGGGTTATTTATGCAAAATAATCCAAAATAATTGCCAAGATGATTTTGATTGCAAAACATTTGTACATCTGTGAAAAAACAAAGCCATCATAAAATTAAGCAGACAGTTTCTTTCTCATTAGATAAAAGCAATAAAATGTCGCTTTTGTCTGATGGCAAGTGTCGCAGTGTTTATGCAGGCTTAACAGCCAAAGGTCACCAAAGAAGAAATCAGTTTAATGAATGAAATGCCAAAAATGCTGTAAAGACACAGAATGAAATGCATGGCTTAACATGTGAATTTTTGAAAAAAAAAAACAAAAAAAGAATGAGATTGGCAAAGATTTATGAGTTCGCTATCAAATTGGTTATAGTTCAACAGAGAGTTGTACAGTTGTATATAAAAAAATATTTCTTGAAAGAAAACAAAAACAAAAAAACAAAAAAAATGGCCAACAGCACAAAAACAGAACGTGATGAGAATAATGAATGATAAGTATTAACGCTAAGTACGGTAGACATGTAAACTGCTTTCACGTGTTCAATTGTGGTCATGCGAGCAGAACTATTCAACAACATTGTTGACCGCACATGACCTTAAAGCAAGAAGAAGGGGGAAGAAAAACAATCAATAGAGTGTGGCATGAGCCACATGTGGCGTCAGGCATATGCAGCAGTTTTAAGAATTTTTCTGTTAAGCAAATTCCTCCTTCCACTGTAATTTCTGTTCTTCTTTATTAAAATATTTGTACTGAATTGTGCTTGTTATTAAAAAATAATATCTTCGCAATACTGTTTTATTCATTTGGTTGATTTTTATAGTGGTTAATGGGTAAAAACAATTTTCACTGTTTACTTAAAGCTTTAAAATGTCACCTACTTTTTTGAATTCGTTTTCAAGTCCTTATTTTAATAAGTATTCTAATGCCTGTCATTATTCTGCTAAATGGTATTTCAACAAGGCAGTTCAAGTTAAATTTCGGTCCATTTTTCAATATTAAACTGACTGCGTAAAGAATTCTTGATTTTTGTGTAAAAACTTTTTTGTAATATTTTCTTAAGTAATAACTTTTTATTTCCAAAACATTATCTGCAGCTTTTTCTTAACAAAAAAGTTATGCAGATTAAATAAGTGACATTTTGTGAAAATGGTCTATTTTGAATGGAAAATATTAAAATTTTAGAAAAATTCAAAAGGAAATTTAAAAAGGATTTTTTAATTTTGTAGCGATTCTGACGCAGAAGTCACAGCGATGAAAGTTAAGACCCATTCGGTTTTACCAATTGGTACCATTTTCAGTACACATCTATTAATCTGTTTATCTTACCTTTTCACTGAGTTTCGTTTGGATCGGCTTGATTTTGTGCGTACCTCCCATATAGAATCATGTCAAAATGTTATATATGTCCAAGGTATCCCTAGAACTGACCGATTTCAACCATTTTTGCAATTTTTCTTTATTCGCTTAAACAACTTTCTGAGAACATATGGCGAGATTTTACTACAATTATTACTAGCAACACTTTAACAGTGTAGTAAATTGTAGTAAAATCCCACAGTAAGAATTAAAGAATATTCTCTCTCAAACCTCCTCTCCTCTCTCCTCACTCCTCTCTCCACTCTTTCTCAAATCTCTCCTACAATTTTTCTCTAATAATAATGCTGAAAATGCATGTTATTTATCCTAGTTGTTCTTTTATTGATTACTTATTAATTAACAATTAATTTATTAATAAATAATCAACATTTAAACACAATCATTAGATTGCTTTTATCATTACCAGGGCAACCAAAAATATGCGCTAAAAATTGTGTTTTATGCGCTTAAAATAATCCTTAAAAAAAGCAAAAAATGCATTTAAAATATGCGCTTCAAAATATTCTCTTAAAGAAGCTTTTATTATTCATACACGGCAAAAAAAAACATAACATAAAACAGTAAAAATAAATAAAAACAATAGAACCGAAAACAATTCAGTTTTAAAAATTAACAGCTTACCAATTAACACCAACTTATTTACTAATATTGCTGTTACAATAAACATTTGTGCTAAGTTTTCAAATAAAAAACTGCGCCTATTTGCACGATAAGCAGCATTGTACATTGAAAAACTTCTCTTTATCTCAACTGAAGTTATTGGTGCATAGTTAAAAGCAACAATTTCTGAAATTGAGTACTTTTCAATATGTTCAGTTTCTTTTGGATTTTGGTCAGAAATTTGACTACCAATTTTTCTTTTTTTTTAAATATTGTCAAGCTTTTCTTTTATAGAAACACAGTCACACTTATCAATACATTTTTTTTTGCTTTTTAAACTATTTTTATTTGTTCAGCCATGCTTAAACTACATGTCTGAAGTCACTTGATGGCCTCAGTTAAGCTACAAAAGTTCGCTTTTATATAAATAAGTTGGAAACGCAAATTTTGTACTTGGAATAATTCTTGCATGACTCTCACAGACTGTGAATCTTCTGCATCCAACATATTGATAATATGTTTTTTTGACGTAGAATTAAGTCTTACAGCGCGGTTTGTATGGGGTCGTTTTAACAGATTTTTTGAAGGTCATACAACGTTTTTGGCTAATACTTTAGGGTATACCTACAGCCTTTAATACTTATCGTTCAAAGATAATATATATACTTTAATATCAGATATATCCTGCGCTGAATGAATATCTAATTTTGTCACTTTTATATGAAAGTCAGAAAATAGTAAAATATAAGAAGAAAAATGCATATTTTTATATGAGAAAGTCGATCATTAGCTGCTTATAATAGACCTGCTGTGCCTGCTACTTTCTTCGTTTTTGTTTCCTTGTTTATGGTTGTATTGTTTTTATTTTGCACGAACTGATTGGTTCGTATTAGAGCTTCAGCTTCAGAATGATTCTATGGCCAATCGGATGCAGTGGGATTATCTGAGGTCACAAGTGGGTCATTGGCACTTTCACGTGAATATGAACTTCACGTGTAGTTCGTGAATAAAATGCACGTGTAGTTGAGGTTCGTGTTTTCACTTGATTTTTTTAAAAACACGTGAACACGTGTAACACGTGCTTACGTGAAACTGGAAGTTCTAGTTCGTATTGGTAGCATTTTTAGCATTGGTTCGCATTGGGTTTATGTATGCACTACTGTTCTAGTTTACTAAGTGCTTTATTTTGAAACCAGAGGTCATGAACCTCTTTTCAACTCAGTCAATGAACTCAAACTGTTAAATTTAACGAAATGGGTCTGTGATCCGGCTAGATTTAATTCTTATGAAAAAAACGAGTTGGATCATGTTTCGTTTTATGCTTTTACCCAATAGATGGCGTAAAATTTTAATTTTAGTTTTTAATGCAAATTAATTTGGATCCCACATCCCACTAGCACTAGCCAGTGTAGTTCGCAAACTATACATTGAACAGAGGCGAAAGTGTAGCTCGCAAACTAAATATCGGACAGTGACCAGAGTGGCACTAATGGAAAGGGCATGTGCTCAGCGTGAAATATAGTTACCATACGATTTTTTAAAAATCGGGATCTTAATTTTAATTTGAAATTAGTAGTTAAACTGACTGTAGCTAAATAAACTAAATATATATCGGGCAGAGACGAAAGTGGCACCAATGGAAAGTGCATTTGCTTCGCCTTCTTTTCAACTAAGTCAATGAACTCAACCTATCAAACTTAACGAAATGATCGAAAAAATTTGAAATTTTGCTTGTTTCTTTTTGCTTGCTCATTTATTCATACTTACTTCTTTACTTTTTCTTTGTTTTGGCCTCGATAAGTAGTTCATAACTGATTGTTATTCATTTATTTGTTAATTTTTGGAAGATCAATAAAAATACGTGCAAAATGAACAATCAATCGGACCAAAGAGACAAAGTAGAAGAGGTTACAACTTAAACGGACTACGTCTACACTTACGATACTATCGAAACTGTTTCTTTTTTTTTCATAGTTTTCTGCATAATATTCTGCAGCGTGTAGAATATTTCCCCATCGCGTAATGACTGGTTTTGGCGGCAAAGGAAGTTCTGGTTCTATCTCTCTAAAAATTGCCAACCGTGAGGGTGCTTTCAAAAAAGATTTTTTGCCGCTTGCTACGAGTAAGTCAACATTTGGGAAACAACTACGAATTTCCTTACATACCCTATTCAATGCATGTGCCAAACACGTCACATGACGTATCAACGTGAAGCGTCTGTGGTTGCATCCATTGAAATAGAGAGGTATTGGTTTTTTTATAGCTCTTTTGATATTATTCATTGTAAGCTCAAATAAACTGCAGACTGTTGATCTCAAAGTGGTTTCTGATGGCAAGTCTATATCAATATATTTCTTAAAAAACGATTTGAGGTGTTCATTTCTTACTTTGTACAAAAGAATATCGGACGAAATGAAAGCTTTACACAAATCTTTCGTAAATTCTGTACTTCTCGATGTACATTCTGTTAGAAATTGTTGTGATTGAGTTGGTAAGCTTGAAAGATGACTGGATTTTTCTTTGTGCCCAGCGCGTTCCACATGCTGCACCACACAAGACTTGCGGTCTGCATTAGAAAAATAAGTTCTTATGAAAATATGTAAATGATTTAATAAATAAATATTTCTTACTTTTAGCTTTAAATTTGCAAACACGAAGTTAATCAAACAAATGTGCAGATATTCTTGACAAGTGCCAGTTGGGGATGTGGAAAACAAAGTCGATTTTCGTCAAACGTCGATTTTTTTCTCGAAATTTTTATACAGCGGTGCCAAATTACAGGGAAGCGCAAAATTGTTTTATTTAATTTCATTTTAAATTAAAAATTAGACAAAAAGTTATATAGATTTAAAAACATGCTATGTATATCACGAAATATGCGAAAATATGCATTTATTGCAAAATATGCAAAATATGCATTTATTTCAAAATATGCAAAAATATGCGCTAACAAATATAGCTTAAACTCTTTGTTTTTGTGTAAATCGCATTTTTATTCAACCTGTTTCACCATATTATGTAACACAGAAAACATGCATTTGCATACTTTTGGTTGCCCTGATCATTACATTGATAAAACATCTTATGTTATGTTGTTGCATGTTGATGATGTTGTTCCATGTAATGATCAATACCAGTGTTGAGTTTTTCAGTACAATTGTACTTTTTCAGTACAATTTCATAATAAAAAGGACGTAAGTACCACGAAGACATTTTTAGTACATTTTCATACACTTGGTCTTCGTCACATCGACTTTTTTTGCTTTTTTTGTATTTCTTAAAGTTTTCAGTACCTTTGTTTGTGAATTTTTACAACCATATTTCAACAGTGATGAAATTTGATAATTTTGGAAGGGAGTTTTTTTACTCTTCTGAAAGTACTTTTTCGGACGTGAGAGTACCTTTTGTTAATCTATATATAAATAGGCGTTAAGAACAATTTTCTCTCTTCACGCTCAGTCCAGGTTTCTGTATCGGTAGCAATAAAATCAATTGAAAATTCGAAGCCTGCGAAAATTCTTGCTTTCTCAGGAATGGCTCAAATATTTTTGTAATTCCTGATTCACTTTCTCCGATGGCAATTGAATCTTTTTTACACCTCTTTTAAGCCAAAAATGTTAACTGGACGAGCACGTACTTGATTTCCGTTGCTGCCGATATCCTAGCTATCATCTTCCTCGTCTTCTTCATTGACATCAACGACATTATCTGACTCTATAACTTCTATCATCTCGTTCTGTTCATCGTCAGACGATTCGTCCGTCTGAAAATCCATCTGAAAATTTTTTGATCAGATAACCCAAATAAATATTGTTAAACTTCTCTTTAATCTTCTGTTAAACCGAACAATTTTTCGGTTTCAATATTGAGAACAATGTATCCGAAAGTACTTTTTTTGGGCTAAAAGGAGTTGGGAATTTTCGAAAATCGAAAGGAGGTAAAAAAATAGATATCCACTACAAACATCATCCCTGATTTACAACACATTCAAACGAACTGCCACCCTGATCAGCTCTACTATTTTATTTTTCTATTACATGATCGTCTCTTTCTAGCACGAAGGCATTAATGTCAAATAAATTTAATTTCTTGAAATCTTAATTTTTGGGTCGGCTCGGGTAACAGCAACTTGATTAAAGTTTAAAAACTGAATGTAGAGTATTATATTTACTTAACTATGAATGTATATTGAACTGTTTGTTCATTTATATTTAAATAATAATTATTCATTTCTTTTAAAAAATAATTTATTTTACTTTAAATAATATATTAAATACATCAAAAAAGTTTATTATTATTCATTTAAAAAAAAATAGTACAATTTGATTTCAAAAAGTACAATTTTTATTTCGATTTGGTACAATTTCGGAAAAGTCATTTCCCATCCCTGATCAATACTAACTGATGTTAACTAATCAGGGTTGCCACATCCAAAAATTATCTTTTACCAAAATTACCAAAAAAATTTCACATTTACGAAAGAAAGTTCACATTCAAAACAAAAATTCAAATATATTTTTAATTTTTTAGCATTCTTCTTCTGAAAAGCTCTTTCTTTTTATTGTAACGATATAAATGAACACAAGCAATCCCAGCTAGCAAACAAACTTCTGTAAAGATTGCAGCAAGCTTTACAGCAACTCATTATAAAAACTACGTAGTTTCTGAAAGCACACTTATTGATTTCTATAATGCCAAAAACGTGAACTTTTTATTATTTTAAAGAAGCTTCTTGAACTTTTATTAAACTTCGCAAACAACTTCAGTAGTGTTAGTGCATGCTTGCTTATACAAGCTTGTTATATGTAATTCTAATAAGCTTTCAAATGAACAGGAAACAGGATCCTGCATAATACTGTTGCCAGTTGAATAATATAAGCTTTAACGAAACTCTAAAATTAGCAACTACAAATTATTCTGATTTTTTTATGATATACAAACATTTCTTTATAAATTTAATTTATATCAGTACATTTACTACATTATTCACATCTCATTACATATTACTACAAATTTTTCTGATTTTTTTATGATATTTAAATTTTTTATAAATTTAAACCTTACTTGATCTCAATTTGAAAGATAAATGTTTTATTTAATTATATTTTTTAAATTAAAAATTTTCAAAAATTGTTCTTATGGATTTATAGGATTCGAACCCGTAACATACCGCGTGCCAGGTTTGAGGGTAATTCATCGACCTATTTATATTTTACATACAAAGAGCTGAAATTGAATGGCTTCATGCTTATTGAAACTCAGAGTCTTTTCTTAACATACGAAAGGCTTTAGTTACCACAACACACCTGAGGCTTTGGTTTCTATGACATACTCAAAAGTTATTGGAAATAGTAGCTTCGAAAAGCAACTGTCCAATTTACAAATAAATAAAGTATTCAATATTAACGATATATGCATGTTTATTGCAGTTTGAATTTTTAAACTTAATGGAATTAACTTTTCCATTCAAGCTCTTACTGATGTAGAAGTTTTACGATTTTCAAAATAACACTAACGTTTTTGCTCAGTTTTGAGTTGCCTATCAACAGTTTAATAAATAATTTTATATATTTCTTAACTGACATCAAGAAAGATTTCGCTTTATAATAATGCAAATGTTGCGAATTGCAGGAAAAGAATAAAGCAGCTTCAACTGCTTAAATTCAAAAGGTTAGGTTAAGCTATTTTTCCAAGCCAAAGTTTTTTTCGTAGCAAACAAGTTCAATTCATTAAAAAAGGAAAATAGTTTTAATACATTTTTTAAAATAACACCAGATAGTCCATTCTAAGTTTTTGGGAAATTTTCATTTTTAAATTTGCAAAAGTTTACCAAAATGAAACATAATTTCACGTTTTCACATCGAAAAAAAAATTTACCAGTTTTGGTAAGTTTTTCACATTCTGGCAACGCTGAAAATAATGTATCTGCTAAAAATATGACTTGTTTGTGAGAGCAAACTGAGCAAACAATTGAGCGAAAACCAGCTGTTATCAGGGTTGATAAATGACTTTCTCAATTTGGTATACAATTTTAGTAAAAATTGTACTAAATGAAAGAAATTGGTACCGAATAAAATTGTGTTGATTTAAAATAAAATGTAAGTGTTTTTATTAATTCAGCTTATAAGCAAAAATATACAAAGGTTTTTTATTTCTATTTTAATTATTCGATAAAGTTTTTCTTAAAATCACAAAAAGGAACACAAGCCTTATTATATTCATAAAATTAGATCAATGAAATCTATCAAATAAACACAAAGTTTAAAGGATTTTAATTCATTAAAAAACAAAAATGTAAAAAATAGGCACCATTAAATATAACCGTGTGAATTCCTTTCGTAACCTTTAAAAAGAATGGTCTCTAATTTTTTTTAAATCTATTTCTTTTATATTCCCCCAGGTCAATCACCCATCCGTCCAAAATATGACATGTTTCACCCTTAAAAAAATTTTTAAAAAAATGTTAGACAAGGATATATTAAGGTAACGATATACTTTCGGGTGGCCCGAAATTTTCTGTACACCACATATTTGTCTTTAAAATTTAACTCTACACATTTGTTTATAAGACACTTAAAACCAAATAAAAAAGAAAACAATTCATTTCCAAATTTAAACAGGAGTTGAAGTCGATCACTGACTTTTCACGCAAAACAGGCCTTATTTTGTAAAACGAAAGCAATCACCTTACTTGAGATTTCTTTGACTTTCAATTCAATTTTCATACGAAGTCAAGCAGTTACTCTTTTACTCTTTCTATCTTTCTATCGTTTTACAAATAAGGCCATACTACTTGATGTTAGCAAGAGATTCATATACAGTGTCAGACAAAACAATAAGAACAGCTTGTTCTGACATTAAAAGAATATAAAAAAATGTTTGCTTAAAATAAAGTGAAACTAGTTAATTTTTTCTAAAAACAAAAACATTTCAATATAAGAAAGAAAAAAAGAAAATAGACATAAGTTCACTCTTAAAAAGGACAAACAAATAAGAACACTTTATAAATAAATTAAATAAATTAAGTTGGCATCTTAAATTGTTTTCCAATGTTTATATTTCGTGGAATAACCTTTGTTTTCAGCTTTTGATCTTTTGGGCATTGAGTCCACTAGAGACTCTCAAGTAGCTTGGGGTATAAAAACCAGGTTCGTTTGATATTTTCCCAAATATTGTCTTTTTTGTGGATCTGACACTTCCAATGTTCTCTTTCACTATGCCCCACAAGTTCTCAATGAGATTGAGGTCGGGAAATTTTGAAGACCACGTTATAACATCAGTCCCCTTTCTAAAAGCCAATTTGGCGCAAAGATTGAAGTGTGCTGCGGGTCGTTATCCAGTTATAATTGCAATTTTAGATGCTCTGTGGACGTAAAGAAACCTGTCTATAGTTTCTTTTATCCACTACAGAGGTCCCACACCATACCAGGAGAAGCATCCCCATGCCATAATACTTCCCCCTCCATGTATAAAGGTTTTCAAAAATATTTCTGGTTGAAATCTCTACTTTTTGGCCGCCTAACTCAACGTTTACCATCTCTTCTAACTAGATTTGTTATTCTTTCATCTGTCCAGAACACGTTCCACTCAATGTATGTTTTATCTAACTCGTTTAGACACTTTCGATGTCTCTGTATCAACATTGGCACTTTTCGAGCTATTCTTCCATAAAATTTCTTTCCACCAAACGTCTCCTTACAAACCGAGTGCAAATAGAACATGCGGCAGCTGACTTGAAAGGATAACGTGCCATCAACAGATGTATGTGATCGTCATCTTAACTTGTAGTTTTACGGGGCCTACCTCCTTTGAAACGAAACTTCATACCCTTCGCCTTGACATTTTCTGTGTCGAATGGCAACGCCACATGAAGCTGTGGCATTCTATTCCATCAAGTTCCCAGCTATTTTACTTTTTTTAGCATATGACATAATCTTATTTCTCTAAAAGAAATTTCGGACATAAACAGATTCATAAGAAAAAAAAAACTTAAAATATTTTATGATTAAGGGTGTTCTTTTTACTTTGTCCGCCATATGACGAATTCTAATCGGAAATCATCAGATTTCATTGGAATTTTGTTTGGTTTTGAAACTGACAGTATGGCAATTTAAAGGCTTAAAAATATTCAATGAGTGAAATAAAATGTACTGAAAACGCTTTGGTAGTATGAATGTAGAAAAAATTTAAAATTGTATCAAAAAAGTACAATTGTACCGAAAATATCACCCCTGCCTGTTATAGCTTAAAGTCTCGCTCAAAGAATTTTTTGAGCAAAAACACGCTGAACTAGCGATAAAATACGCTTCATTTTGGCTGAATTGGGAAAACTCGTTGCGTTGAGTGTAATTTTTTAAATGGTTTTTAGAGTATAACCAAGCATGCAAAATTTTATTGTCATTGGAGAATTCCCTCTATTCTTGTTCCAATTTTGTATGGGTTGAACGCAGTGTTCGATCACAGGAACTAGCCTATTGCAACTCAGTGCGCAATATATTTTGAACATCTTTTGATAATTTGAAGCTCAGAGGCTTACAAAACTTAGCTGACAGAAGGAACTTAAGTTTCAAGGCCATGTTTCATTATGAAATAACGCCCAAAATCAAAAATGAAATAAAGCCCAAATATTTTTCATACAAATTTTGGAAGTTATTTCATTATGAAATAAGGCCCAAAATATTTTAAATGATTTGCTTTGAAAATATTTTGGGCGTTATTTCATTTTTGATTTGGGCGTTATTTCATTTATTTTGAGCTTAATTTCATTTTTTATTTTGGGCGTTATTTCATTTTTGAAAGCCCAAAATATTTTGGGCGTTATTTCATTTTTTATTTTGGGCGTTATTTCATTGGGCGTTATTTCACTGAACCGAAAAATCACATTGAATTTTTTTTTGTAAATATTTTTAATTTTGATGTGAAAATGTTATTTGGGAAAATTTGATATTTGATATTTGATATTTGATATTTGATATTTGATATTTGATATTTGATATTTGATATTTGATATTTGATATTTGATATTTGATATTTGATATTTGATATTTGATATTTGATATTTGATATTTGATATTTGATATTTGATATTTGATATTTGATATTTGATATTTGATATTTGATTTATGATATTTGATATTTGATATTTGATATTTGATATTTGATATTTGATATTTGATATTTGATATTTGATATTTGATATTTGATATTTGATATTTGATATTTGATATTTGATATTTGATATTTGATATTTGATATTTGATATTTGATATTTGATATTTGATATTTGATATTTGATATTTGATATTTGATATTTGATATTTGATATTTGATATTTGATATTTGATATTTGATATTTGATATTTGATATTTGATATTTGATATTTGATATTTGATATTTGATATTTGATATTTGATATTTGATATTTGATATTTGATATTTGATATTTGATATTTGATATTTGATATTTGATATTTGATATTTGATATTTGATATTTGATATTTGATATTTGATATTTGATATTTGATATTTGATATTTGATATTTGATATTTGATATTTGATATTTGATATTTGATATTTGATATTTGATATTTGATATTTGATATTTGATATTTGATATTTGATATTTGATATTTGATATTTGATATTTGATATTTGATATTTGATATTTGATATTTGATATTTGATATTTGATATTTGATATTTGATATTTGATATTTGATATTTGATATTTGATATTTGATATTTGATATTTGATATTTGATATTTGATATTTGATATTTGATATTTGATATTTGATATTTGATATTTGATATTTGATATTTGATATTTGATATTTGATATTTGATATTTGATATTTGATATTTGATATTTGATATTTGATATTTGATATTTGATATTTGATATTTGATATTTGATATTTGATATTTGATATTTGATATTTGATATTTGATATTTGATATTTGATATTTGATATTTGATATTTGATATTTGATATTTGATATTTGATATTTGATATTTGATATTTGATATTTGATATTTGATATTTGATATTTGATATTTGATATTTGATATTTGATATTTGATATTTGATATTTGATATTTGATATTTGATATTTGATATTTGATATTTGATATTTGATATTTGATATTTGATATTTGATATTTGATATTTGATATTTGATATTTGATATTTGATATTTGATATTTGATATTTGATATTTGATATTTGATATTTGATATTTGATATTTGATATTTGATATTTGATATTTGATATTTGATATTTGATATTTGATATTTGATATTTGATATTTGATATTTGATATTTGATATTTGATATTTGATATTTGATATTTGATATTTGATATTTGATATTTGATATTTGATATTTGATATTTGATATTTGATATTTGATATTTGATATTTGATATTTGATATTTGATATTTGGTGTTTGATATTTGGTATTTGGTGTTTGTTATTGAAAATATTTATATCAATATTCTGTGTTGGCTTTTCATGCAACATTATACTTTATCAACATATAGTAGATGTTTCATGAATCATAGATATGTTGCAGGTTTACATGTTTTCATTTGGCATTGTGTCCAATTTTGATTGTACTAAAAACTTACCACAACATGTTGTTAGGTGCTCAACTTTAGCAACATGTGTGTTCTTAAGGACTTGAGGCAACAATACGTGAAGCACTTATTCAAAATGTTGCTATCACACATTTTGTCTAGCAACATTGAGGGTTTAAAGTGTGTTGCTTATAAAATTGTTGCTAATATCCGCCATGCGTAGTTTTACGGTAGGTCAAAGAAATTTATAGCAACATCTTCAAAACATTTCTGTTACGTTGTTAGTAAACAAAACGTAAAGAACTCAAATTTGATGTGCTTTTTTGACTACTTTCCAGTGTTTCAAAGGCATGCCATACTAAAGCCAGTCACATCGCCGGAAGCTGTTCTATTTGTTGTTTTTTTGGCTGTTAGTACCACGCGAATTGTACGCTTGAAATGTTAACACAAGCGGAAAAAATTTTATTTAAAATTTGCAAAAACTCGTTGTTTATATTTACGTAAATTTTACATACATAAACACGAACTTGCAAAGCACGAGTATAATTAATATTTATAAAAGAAATTCTTAAAAATGTCTGTTAATTATAATGAGGTCGTTGATGTTTCAGGATAATTAAAGTCAATATAATTATATTTTAAATTATAATATATTTTCCTATCTAAATTTAAGAGTCAAAAATATAAAAAACCTAACCTGTTTTAAATTGTAGCACTTAAAGCAATTTTTATGTTTTAGCGCTTTAACTCAATGACTGTCTGCGACTGTAGAAAAAACACACCGTCATTGCCAATAAATTGAAACATCCTCAGCATCGTTTCTAAATGAAACCAGCATTAGGCCAACAATAAAAACCTTTTGCCTGCCTTGCCACAATCAGGAACGTGATGAAGGTCAGGTGCATGACTTTCATGTTTTGACATTTTATTATTGTGGTGTGTGTGAGGTGGTGCCTACATTCTGTAGACCAATTTTATCCAATCAATTAGATCAATTAATTGACTTGTTTACACAGGATGTTTCACTTAGTTTTGTTAATCATTCAAAACATTAAATTTGTGTTCAACAGAAGAGAAATATTCGTTAATTGTATAGATGATTTATTCGAATGACTTTGTTTTTGAGCTAATGGTGATAACAATATTTCAAGAAGATTAAGTTTTGCTTTCAAGAGATGAAATAAACATTGACGAAAGTTTAAAAACAGAAAGTTTTTGGTTTTTTGTTTTTTAAGTTAAGAATTGTCATCATCTTTTTAAGTCCTAACATCACTAAAGATGCCTGAAAAATGCGAAACACACCGTTTTTGTTGCAATTTTGAAGAGTTGTATTATTGAAATATCCCAGCTATTTATAAGATATGTGATTGAGGGCGGAACAAATTTTTTATTGATCTAGCAGAATATATATAAACTAGTATAGAAGCCCTTCATACGACCCGTCGTATTCAAAATTATTATGTAGCAGACGATATGAAATTTTTCTTACACCTCAAATATTGTTTTGTTCCAGTCGTCGTCAATGTGTCTTACTGATAAATATCACATAAATTTTGTGTGCATACTTTTAGGCTAACAATTTTTTCATATAAAAGCACTGTAACAGGTTCTGTCCAGGCTAACATGTTCAGCCTATACATAGCAATAACGACTATAACAGTTTGAGCGATATAGAGCACGGAGCAGTACGCTTGCCTTTTATATATTAAGATAATAGATAGAGCAAAAATATTCTCAATGATGAGTTCTAAGAAATTTCTTCACGAAATTTTTGAATTGTAAAACAAAATTCACAAAAAAGTAAAAAAAAATGTACACAAACAAAAGATCTAAAGCCAAATACCCTCACAAAAACTTTACTTCTCAACAAAAACATGCTTGTGGTTCAGTGTATAAAAGTTGAAATTTCTATTATTAATTTATGTCAAAAAATCCGTTAGCTCTTCTGTTAGAAAGCATTGTGACCTAGTCTAACAGTAAATTTTATCCAATGAAAACGTTTTACTAGAAAGCTTTGCGAAATCTTTAACCGTCATAACAATCAACCCTAAAAAAAGGAATGGCAAGCAAAAGCAACCTTAAATAAACGAACAACCTCACAAAAATTCACGTTATATAAATAAAAAGGTCACAGTATCACGCTCCAAATCCTGTCGTTAACCCATTATCTCAAAATGCAACCAAAATTCTACGTCATCTGATGAAAACAGTGATAGGAAAGAATTGAGAGCTAACGGAAGGATAGCTAAAGTATCACGTACTTCAAAACGATGTGCCACGACGTGCTGTGTAGCTAGTTGAGGGCATGTACAACATGAATTTTTTGGGACAAAAACAAGATAATATCTTAAGATTTATTTAGCAAATGTTTAGAAGGCTTTTATTTTAATTATTGCCATTCATAACGATTGCTTTTCAGTAATAGAGAATCAGCTGAGGAGTGATAGAATTGAAGTATATAGTCTAAAAAATAACTTTTAGTGAAAAGGTGAGGAAGATAATCATCAAGTAAAAGATAATCTTCAAGTAAGGTGAGTACGCAAAACTAATTAAATGAGCAGTAAAAAGAGCTTCCAAAAGGAGCAGTAACTGCAACAAACAACAAGAAGCGAGTAACTTGCAAAAAGTAACAAGTAACAATTAAGCAGTTACAACAAGCAACATAAATAAACAAGTCACAAGTAGCAAGTTATCAGTTACACGTATCAGTTACAAGTATCAGTTTTACAAGTAATGTTTGCTATTATTTCTTGTTAAATTTGGTGCTATTCCCGATGAAAAATTTTTAAATTTATCTATTTGTTCATCTATTTAGAGCCATTCCGTTTTTTATTCTAGAGTCATATGGGCATCTTCCAAAAAAGGTCCACCAAAAGTGCAAAAAAACATTAAAATAAAGCACTCTAACAGCTTTTTACTTTATGTTTTTTTTTTTATTTTGATTAGTATTACTGCTTTGTAACTTGAATTTAAATTATTGTGATGTATTTTTATAAACATTTATATTGGACATCTTTACTATATTTTACTACTGTGGAAAAATTTTTCGCGTCCATGATGTCGCATGCGTATTCGTGCTATATCTATTTAAAAAAAGGAAAGAGATAGTTCTAATATTTTATAAGGCTACGAAGAATAGTTATCCTTTGACCTCCATTAACATGTATATTATATATAAAAAAAAGTTTTCAAAATTAGCTAAATTTTGCATATTTCTATACGAGCTTAAAAAAACTTATATTTTTTGTCGCGTCCGTTCCATTGAATGATTGCTTATTACTTTGTACTAATTTGTACTAAATCTTGCCAATATTTTTATAAAATGTAGCACTCTTTCATCGTGTTAGAACACTTAAAGTACATATCGGCTCATTTTGTTACTTTTTTGTTTTTCGAGTAATTAAAACCGTGCGAATGTCGCGTCCGTGCCACTGGGAGATGCCCATATGGAAGTTATCCTGCTTCAAGCACTACAAATCAATTTAAAGACTTGAACTTTGATAAGAATCTTTGAGTTGTTGGAGTTGCATGTGCCACGACCCGTGGTCCGAACTGTTCGTATATTTTTGAGCAAATATTTTTATCAAAGTCAGTCTTGTTTCGAGTAATGGCCAAGTTTCTTGCTCTAGAGCAGTATCGGGCAAAATTAAATTCCTATTCACATGTGATTGAGCTAGCATTTGCTGCCGACGTCAATATTTCCACACTTGCATACAGTGTTGCCAGATTTTCGGAGAGCTTATTCCCGTTTTTTCCATGCAATTCCGAAAATTTTTCCCGTTTTTCGCTTCACGTTTTTCCGTTTTTTCCCTTTTTTCCCCTTTTTTAAAAAGTATGTATAAATATATAAAATAAGAGAAAAATGACAATATGCTTTTCTTTTTGAGTGTTTTAATTCATTTTATTCAAAAACACGTCAACAAATTAAAACTTTATAAAAAAAACTCGCGTGTAGCAACGTACACGTGGCAGAAGTGAAACTTCTTTAACAGTAAGAAATAAGAGATTTTAGTGTGAAAAAAGAGGGAGAAAGTCTCTGAAAAGAAATTCAATCAATACGAAATGGAATAATAATTTGTTGATTCAATATTTGCATCCAGGGACCGTACCGAATATGGTTTTTGTCGAAAGTGTCACATATTAACTTTTATCTCTTAATTTTTATTTTTTCCGACAAAAATAAAAGTTTTTGTGCCTTATAGATTTTTTGGGCAAAAATAACAGTTATTTTCTGCCGTTTATTTTTCGGTCAAAAATATCAGGTAATTTATATTTGTTCAAGTCATTTTACCGATAAAAAAATTTTGATATTATTATTTTTATCTCATCGGTGAGACATTTTATACATGGTGTCAACAGTTCAATCTGTCAAGCGGCCTTTAAGAAAACACAAATTGCTTGATATTTTGACCGAAAAAATTAAAGTCACAAAATAGCTGCTATTTTTGACCGATAAAATAAAAGTCAAAAGTAACCTTTATTTTTCCTCGAAATATACTAGGCAAGAAATTAACTTTTAAAGAATCAGTTTCAAATTTAAAAGCGACTTAATATTCGTGAGGCTGAGGACATTTGTAACATAATGGTATATTTGAAAAAGTCTTTCGACAATTTTTTTCATTGGAAAATTGTAAAATAACAGTTATTTTCGGTACTTGTTTTAGTTCAGTTGGTGTTTTACAGTAGACCCTAATCGAATGCGTGTTGCGTTGCGCTTCTTTCAAAATTGGTTCATGCACATACATTTTATATGAAGCCTACCGAAATGCGCAACGCACAAGCGCAACTCGATTCGAATTTCCTATTTTGACAGTGCGTTTGGTTGTGAAGTTGGCTGCATAAAACAAAAATATTCGAACAGAGAGCAACAAACACATAAGGCTGTATTCTTAAGAGCTCTGATTCGCTCTCTATATCTACGAACGCGATCTGCTCCTGTTTTAGCTATTTTTCTATTTTTTTTTCCGTGCATACTTGTAGGATGAAAATTAATGTTACGGTTATGTTAATACTGTAATGTTAATGCTAATCTAATGTTAATGTTAATTATGTTATTTTCAGTATGTTACGCGTTCAGTTTTAATTACATTTTGTTTGGCTATTTATCATGTGCCTACATGTCGTAATGGTATAGATTCTGGCTCAACGATGTTCGGGGTTCAAGTCTCGGCAGCGGCAGTAATTTTTTTTTAATTTTCATATGAATTGAAAACGTTAGCCTAGCGTCACGAAAAAGGACCTTGAAATTTCACTCGCCGCCAAAGAAGTTTCACTTCAAAAAAATTATAATAAATAGTTAAAAATATGACTTAAAATATATCACATTCAGTTTTTGTACATTTTACTTGAGTGTAACTGCAAAAACTCTTTTTGTATTTCTAAGTTTATGTAGTTTTGATTTTTCATTAGAGTTATTGTATGTAAAATACCACTTAGGTTGTCTAACGGATTTCTTGTTTTATTTTTATTTAAATTTATAGCAGAAAAAGCTCTTTCAGCACATGCGCCGCTATGAGGAAGAGTAAAAATGAATGAGACCAATTGTTTTATTTTAGAAAACATTTCAGTTTTATCTGGAAATTTCACATATTAAATATGTTGCCAAAAATCTTGCACGTTTTGGGTATATTTGATATATCAATATTTCTTAGTGACCTATTTTCTAAGTCAAGATCATTCAATTAAGATTTTTTAAATAAGTCAGAAAAATATGAAAACAATGAAATTAATGATGAATATGTCTTAGTTTTTTAAACTAAAGGATTTACAAATCAAAAAAGTTTAAATGCTCCGTCTTTAGGCCCGAAAACTGAAATCTTTGTAAAATTTCAAGGCATGCAGTTATGAAATAGTTTCTGCAATTTACTTTGAAAAATGAACTTCGTCATCTCTTATTTCAGAATCAATGTCTATTAGCTGATCGCTTATAAAAAGACCAATATATAATTCGCTCATCGGCAAAAAATTATTTGTATCTTGGAGAGTGGCGTCTAAGACAATTAAAAGTGAGTCAATGTATTCTTTCTTCAAAAAAAAAAGCTAATATTGTTTGTAAAATAAGTTATATTTTTTCGTATAACATGTGAATTCTTTCATCTTCTGACTGCATTTGCAAGTTAAGTTTTGTGCAGAGTGGCAAAACAAAATTTAAAAAGTCAAAATATAAACTAGTGACTGGTTTTTCCTACTGCCGATATATTTTTTTGCACTGAATTTTGTTGACGCTGATAATTCGCTGATTCAGATAGTAATTCATTTACATGAGATGTCAGACTCTCATGTAAATTCATTCAGAAACATTATATTGAAACACATTCATATGTGTTTGAAATTCATAACATACATGTGTGATTGGCTTCTTGAAAAAATTAAATTTTTCGCAGTGAAATACAGTCAACCTTATTTCTCCTGTTTTAAGATTGTTTTTCCCGTTTTCCCTTTTGAGTCAAAAAATCCCGAAAAACGGAGAAAAATCCCTCTTCTGGCAACACTGCTTACATAATAAAAACTTCGTATGGAGTACGAACTGTAGCCGAATAATGGCTTTGGCTCGTGCTTATGCAGAGCTGCCAGGTGGCGGGATTTTCCACCATTTTTCGGGATTTTTAGTTCAAATGGGGATGGCGGGCAAAGCATTTATAAAATCGGGGAAAATAAACATAACACGTAAAGTACCTTGCTTTGTATTTTAGAGCTACATTGTCGAAGAAAAATATGTAATTTCTTATGCCATCTTGTAGACAATTTCTTATTGCCGCTTGCGAAGAAATTTTTAAAAAGTTTGACTTTACGAATGATAGTTTTAAAGCCACTTGCTTTTATTGACCCAATTCGTTAAAAAATCATTTTCATCATCGGTCCCTTGTGTTCTTATTTTCCACACGTTTCCATGTTTAAAAAAAATTAGTTTCGTTTAGTTTTTGCCTTCACCAAAGCGGCATGTGCTGAAAGGGCTTTTTCGCTGTTAATTCCCAGCAGTTATTTTGGAGATAATTAGAAAAACCAACTAGTGTATTTCTAGTGAAATTAGAGTAAGCTTGAACTAGTGCAAAAGACGCTAAGCATAGACCAGTTTGAATTTATTTTGATACGTACGTATTTGATTTGATACGTGGTGACCGTGGCTTGCAGGTTAAGTGTGTGGCTTAGCATGCTCGGAGCCCGAGTTCGATCCCCAGCCGCAGCGAAAAGTTTTTTTCAATAAAAAATTTTTCTGATCGGAGAGTAAATAATGCAATGTAAAGCTTCTTGAAAACATGAACTTAAGCCGTTCGGAGTCGACATAAAACATGTAGATCCAGTTTTCGGTCAATTGTGTGCAAACATTTTATAACACACACAACACAATTGATCATAAGAAGCTCGGTCAAAGTCCTTTCAAGGGCTGAAATGGCAAATTTTTTGTTTTTTTTTTTGTTTTACGTATTTGATCTATGTATTTGTTTTTGTTATAATGACATGAAGTAATTTAATTTGTATTGCATTTAAATCATACTTTTTTCTAAATTTAAAAACGGGGAAACCCAAAGTAAAAAACAGGGAAATTTTTTTTTGTGTATGCAAAAATGGGGATTTAATTTTGCTGACACCTGGCAGCACTGTGCTTATGATAAGCTGTGAGCGTAATTTTGCTATTCAACTGTTGTCAGTTGACGTTAAGCATTTAAGAAAGTAAGAGCTCGCTACTGCTCGCTTCGTAACTATAAAATAAATATGCAAAAAAAATATTTAATGAGAATTGGATGCTAGATTTTTTTTTTATAGAAAATATAAACGGCACTGTCGCTCTCTCTTGGGACCAGGCATGCACAATCCCTTTTTCCCTTAAAAATATGCCACTAGTAAAGAAAAATATACGTGTATGAATATTGACTTTGCTTTAAACTATATTATGAAAAAACATATAAAATTAAGTATGTAGAAATACGAAGAAAAAGGTGCTTTGCGAGCTTGTGCGATGTATAATCCTTTCATATTAGTAGAAGAGCCATTTTAAGTCTTCAGAAACCTATATTTCGTTTTCATACGGCTTCGTACCGAGCAATATATATTCCAAAATGTCCGTGTTGTTTGCTGTTTGCTATACATAAACCTTTTGTTTTGCAAAAGTTTCCTGAGTCGATAAAAGAATAACATTGGTTTTACTTATTTAATTCCAAACAAAATACTTTTGTCCAGTTTCATATTTTTTCTCTCATTTCTAAGTCATTGGTAACAATTGAAATCCTTGACATTTGTTAAAGAATACATTTTTAAAAAATTTTCTCTCAAATATATAATTTTTTGGGTACCTTTGACCCAGCAATGCTTGTGTAGAGTGGGTTGAATAAAAAAAAAATGTTGTTTGAAGTCCAATGGACATTTGGTAATCAATCGTTATTTTAAATATATCACAATGTATTGATTTAGATTTTCTTCCGGCTTAATTGAACTATCATTGCACGGTGGACATAAAGTGTTGACAAAATGCATCACAGCAGCCAAAACGATAGAGGCAATTAAGCAAAATATTAAATGGTCAAATGTAAGTAAGTAAGCCTTCCTTCTCCGACTTTAATGCTGGCATTTAATTAAAATGCAGAAATTCGAAACACGTTTTCATAAATTGAAGAATAATGAATATAAAAACCGTAGTAAAATATTGTGCCTGCTAACACTTTGTTACGCAGAGTTGTCATCATAAAATAAGATTTATGCGCTAGACATTAAAATACTTTGTAATAAATTCTGGCCAACCAAAAAAACAAAAAAGAACACAAACATAATGTTTTAAGTTGTAGAACAACATGTAGCTCTGTTATTTAAATAGAAGAAAAAAATCACATCCTTTGCTCGACAACACCACAAATCGATGCTCACTCATGTTGGGCCCTACGTTATTCATCTATGCATGTAATAACCACAAATATTTGACTGTCATGTTTGTTCAATGAAGAAGAAATAAAAATATTGCAAGCATACAAAAAAGAAAAAAAAAAAAAACACATAAAAAATATTTATACCTTTTCGAATTCCTAAAACGTAACGGCATATAATTAATTTTCCATATCATGACATGACGTTGATTTTGTAGAAAAAAAGTTCAAAACAATTTATTTAAATGTCAGCGCTTTTAAGCGGTGCCGCATCAAAGTTCAAGGAATTTAAAGCAAAAAAAAAAAACAATAAATAAAGGGCGCCACAGCTTAATTCGCATGATCTGGTATTTTAATGAATGTGTTTGGCAGAAACTGAATTGCAACATTCTTCAATGATTTTTGTGAATAATTTTAACAATTCCTGTAAAAAAATACGAGATATTCAATAGATTTACAGAGGGATAAAAAAAACAACATAAACAACATGTGGCAAACATTATGACTGCTACATATTGAATGCAGTCGTGCTGTTTTCTCGGTATGCAACAACTTTTGCTGTTATTTGTGAAATTTCATGCTTCAATAATTTTTTTTATGCTATCGTTACTTTGACGTAATACTACTTTTTTTCCTCTATTTTTTTCAAAGTGGGTAGTTTTTTTTTGTTGATGGATGTATGCAGGTTACATTTTGATGAATGCGAATATCAGCTATACACCTATACAGCAATATATATAATTTATATTCACGCACATTTTTGTGTGGTCGGACTTAAGCGGAAGTTTATTTGATGGACAACTTTATGGCAGCGAAAATTTTCTCTGCAGGTTTCTTCCTGTAGTTATTTGTTATTGTTTTCACACGCCAAAATATAAGTATTGATCACTTATTAATTCATATGAGCTGTGAATTCTAGATTGTTTTATAATTCATTTGTTTTATATGGCATTTCAACAGAAATTTCTGGAAAAAAAGCAGACAAAAGTGATTTAAATTAAAATTGTATGAACGACTGCTTTATTTGTTGTTTCAATATTAATAAGCTTGTAACTATTTATATTTAAAATATTCCGCCATTTATTCATCCAATAATCTAGGAAATTTTTAGTACAATAAATTTGTTTTAATTGAAGTTAACATGAATTGCAGAAAAGCAACAACTTTGTTTTTTATGTTTCACTATCAGTGAAAGCTTGAGTTGATATTTTTTTCCGTGTTCTACTCTTATCTATGTAACCTACATAACGACTGACGGATACATATGTATGTTTGTTGTATTGGTTTTAAATCTTCATATTTCATGAAATTTAACTACGGTTTCATTTTAATTTAAAGGCTTGTGGGACAATTTCTGTTCGAGGAGGTTTCCGAGAAAACATTGTTTTTTATATATTTTTTTCTATGATCCAAAATATATGAGCACTTGAAGCTGCAAAAATTGCTGCATATAACCAACATAAATATTATTCTTTTCTTAAAATTATAAAAAAAAACCAAAATTCCAACATATAATATAAAAATTTCTAAATTTCTAAATTTCTTTCTAAATTTTATTATATTAAATTTAAAATAATAATTTATAAATTTCTAAAATTTATAAATAAATAATATTATAATATAGAGTTAGAGTAAGAGTTAGAGTTAGAGTTAGAGTTAGAGTTAGAGTTAGAGTTAGAGTTAGAGTTAGAGTTAGAGTTAGAGTTAGAGTTAGAGTTAGAGTTAGAGTTAGAGTTAGAGTTAGAGTTAGAGTTAGAGTAAGAGTTAGAGTTAGAGTTAGAGTTAGAGTTAGAGTTAGAGTTAGAGTTAGAGTTAGAGTTAGAGTTAGAGTTAGAGTTAGAGTTAGAGTTAGAGTTAGAGTTAGAGTTAGAGTTAGAGTTAGAGTTAGAGTTAGAGTTAGAGTTAGAGTTAGAGTTAGAGTTAGAGTTAGAGTTAGAGTTAGAGTTAGAGTTAGAGTTAGAGTTAGAGTTAGAGTTAGAGTTAGAGTTAGAGTTAGAGTTAGAGTTAGAGTTAGAGTTAGAGTTAGAGTTAGAGTTAGAGTTAGAGTTAGAGTTAGAGTTAGAGTTAGAGTTAGAGTTAGAGTTAGAGTTAGAGTTAGAGTTAGAGTTAGAGTTAGAGTTAGAGTTAGGAATGAATAAAGCAATCTGATAAAATTGAATTGCATTGAAATTAACACAAAATATATAATACAAAAATTAAGCCAGCCATAAATCTAAACATCATTTTGATAATGTTATCAAATTGTCGGTTTGAAAAAACAAAAACAAAAAAAAAACAACAAAGAAGCTCATCTGCTATAATCTGCACGATGTAAAATTTTCATTAAAAATAACAAAAAATTTTGCCATAACATAACCTATTTTTGTGTGACCTTTATTAACTCGTAGAAATAAACTGCTTTTGCATTGACTGAATGACGTCTTAAATATACCATAAAACATAAAATTCTTTGGCTCTATATTTTTAGCTAACTTCTACTCAGAATATTCATTGGTTAGGTTATCGCATAAATCTTGCGTAGAAAGTTATCAGATTTTGTTAATGTTGTGGGAAGATTATGTACATTGTTTTTTTTTTCTTATTTTTTTTTATTTTTATTTTCTTCCAGCTAACGTTCTAATAACTTGGGGATAATTTTGTTAGGCTTTTGGATATTAGCAAGAAGAGTGTATTATTTTAAATTGAATTCTTTAAAGTTTTCAATACAATAAGTAAAAATAAAACTTTGACAGATATTCTTTGTCAAGAGAATTTGTTTCCTTTGCGGCAATGACAAATTTATTTTTATGCTAAATACAAATAAAATTTATTTTAAAATAAATTTGAGAAATCTTTGTGCAAACGAAGTTATACTTATGACGTTAGTTAAGCTGACCTCGTTGTTTATATTTGTTTTTACTCTTATTAATTAACAGTATAATATTGTGTCTCCTTGAAAATTCGTTCACCAAGATACAGCATTTTAATTCAGCCACGTTACAATGCACAATCACAACGAACAAGCAAACTTCCAATAGGTTCCAATATTAAGATTCTTTGAGGTGTTCACCTCGATATAACTTATAAGAAATTTTTAAATACAGGTTTAAAAATGTTCTTCCTGCATTTTACATACATACTTTGAAAATACTTTTGAAGGTAAGTTTAAAAAATTTTGAGATCTAGAGATAACTTTAACCCTATCTTTGGCACTATTATCATTTGAAAATATTTCCATTTTAAATTTTCCATAACTTTTCTTTCTGGAAATTAAAAAATGTTTGTAATAGTTTTTTATTTCAAAGTCTTTAATCCAAATTTTTTTTATTAACTGTTTTTACTTTATTTTATATATGTATTTCATATTTGATAGCATTTATTGAAAAAACTTTGTATGCTGTAACACAGAAAAAGAGAAAAAACAGCAGTTCTTATTTGACAGATATATATTTTCAGTGCTGCAATATTAAAGTGGAAAACAACTATTACACATGTTTTTACAACATTAATAAACTCATAATTTGTTTGTTTTTTTTTTTTTGTTGACTGTCAAATTTCTGCTGCAATTACATGTGCGGGCGTATTTTTGCCAGCGAAATTGTAACACTTTAACTCTCCAAACATGGTTGTGGCAGCACTGAAAAAATGTTTTCCTTCAAACAGCGCACTACCTAGCGAAAAAAATTCCGCTGCCTGTTCGCTGTCAAAAAACTTAATGCACTTCTTATGGGAATTTTTTTTCGCTTGTACAGCATACTGAGCTGAAAATGTAAATACATACACTGAGCTAAAAAACAATGTGAAATCAAAAGAAACCACTTCGATTTGTTTCGATTTGTCGAAGTGTTTCCACTTTGAACTAATGTATTAAACACTTTGAAATGAAAAGTATTGAAAAGTAAAGTGGATTTACATTTATTTCAAAGAGGTATCATATTCAATTGAAATACTTACGTGTTTATTTTAAAAGCTATGTAACTTTGATATAAATTATTATGCACTTTGATTCCACGTAGATACAACTTTGAATTAAATGATCAACATTTTTGATATTGAAAGGGAACAGGGTGCGTAAAATAAAACAAGAGTTAATAAAATAATATTATTTTTACAGAAGTGTTTTTTTATATTCACAATATTCATGATTATTCAATATATTAAAGTTAGTAAAGAGAATTACAATTTCAAAAATGTACTTATAAAAATTATTTTCACAGTAGTCTTACAACTATTCATTTGATAAATACTTGAAATGAATATTTTCAATTAACACACTTGGGTTAAATGAATAAAAGTGAGCAAATCTGAAGGAAACATTAACGCTTCAACGAATGATTGAAATTTTAAAAAAAATTTTCCGAAATAAATATAAAAAGTTGTAATATGATCATTACTATAATAATGGTTTAACCTTTGATGTAGTTATTTGTTTAAAAGTTCATCTGCCTTCCTTCTTTAATAATTAATCGATGTGAGTCGTATCTATCTACCGGGTATATGAAATGATTGCTTTTTACCCTGTTATTATTGGTTTTGTTCTGAAATCGGATTGGTGGATGTAGTACGGAACTTAAAAATATTAATATACTGTAGTCTTTCGAATCTATATAAAAATTTACCCTTAAAATAACTTCGAATGCAACAATTTTTATAAAAACCTTTTTTGATTTGTTTTAATCACATCAAAATTTGCTGATCTAGCATCTTATATTTCATCCATGTTTCTAAAAACTTTATTAAGGGATTGGGGGAAGCGCCTTCATATCTTCTTGGCGTATATTAAAAGCCTTTTGCCATTTATCGGATACGGCATCCCAAATTCAATAGATTGGAATTCACAATCAGAGCCATCTCAACTTAGACATCTCACTTCTTATTCAATATCAAAATGTTTTCATATTTGATTTAAAGGTTTTCAAGGTGAATTTAAAGATGATTTTTTAAAAAATGGAAAAACGTAAAATCGAGACGATATTATTTAATTTTAAGTTGCGATTTTTTCCTGAGAGTAGCTAGTTTTTAGGAAGGTCAAAAAAATATTAACATTTAGTTTTTGAAGAAATCTTTGATTTTTGTCTGTACATTGTTATGTTCAATACATGCAGGATTCTTGCACTGGACGCATGTTTTTCGTGTTCACTGTTTTCTTTTGCCTTGCTAACGGTAGCACATTTAGCAAGTTATTTCCACTTTTGAATGACCACGATTACTTCACTTAGAATACAAACCTCCACAATTTGAACCACCTTTTTCCACCACGTTGTGCGGCGGTGGTACACTTTTTAAACACCAAACAACCTTATTTGGCTTAGATGTCGAAAAGGTTTAAATTGTGAATCAACGATTTTAAACGGTATAAAAGAAGTCGATTTTACCGCTATTGAAATTGTAATTGCAAGTCCTAAAACATATTTTTTCCGAATCTTTATGATTTTGGTTTCGAGAAAAAAAAAAACAAAAGGTAATGATAGTCTAAAGTCGGTCTAGGCCGACTATGAAATACCCTAAACCTACTTTTCCAAAAAAAAAAAAAATATTATTGAAAATGGGTGTGTCCGTGGGCAGATGAAGCCTATATTTTATATACATTTAAATGTTGATGAAAAATTTACACATACCAAATTGTATTCCTGTAGCTCACAGTAAATGCTTTTATTGTGCGTGTTCATGGACGAATAACACCCAATTTTTGAACACACCTTAGTTTTAGAATAAAGTACATACATACCCAATTTCATCGCTCTATAACAAATATAACCTTAATTATTGAGTTTTAAACTTTTTGGGTTGTATGGGAGGTAGGCGTGTCCATGGGCGGACATGGTTTTCTATTTTGCAAAACCATTCTTGGTTTGTCATAAAAAACATACCTGCAAAATTTTATCTCTGAAGGTTAAACAGAGGCTTATTTATTCCGTTTTTAATGTTTGGGTTGTATGGAAGGGTGGCGTGTTCGTGAGCGGATGATCTCCATTTTTCGAAGACATCTGTATGTTAATATAAAACACATACCCACCAAATTTTATTGTTATAGGTTTATTATTAGCTTATATATCAAGTTTTCAATTTTTGTGTTGTAAGGGAAGTAGGCGTGTCCGTGGGCGGATGATCTCCATTTTTCAAAACTATCTTTGCTTTGTTATAAAAAATATATGTGCCAAATTTTAGTTTTATAGGTTAAATAGAGGCTTGTTTATTGCATTTTCAATTTTTGGGTTGAATGAGAGGTAGGCGTGTCCGTGAGCAGATGATCTCAATTTTTCGAAAACGTCTTTGTGTTAATACAAAACACATACATACCAAATTTTGTTGTCGTAGGCTTATTATGAGCTGAGATATGAAGTTTTCAAATTTTTGCGTTGTATGGGAGGTAGACGTGTCCGTAGGCGAATTCCAAAAATATTCAATAGTGCAGATCCTTGGGTCTATGTGATCATGTGTACCAAGTTTCATCCAATTATCTCAACTGCTTCTTCTTATCCTGTGTTTACGGACAGCACACAGACGGACGGACGAACGGACGGACGGACGGACATGTATAGCTCGACTCACGAGATGACGCTGATCAAGAATATATATACTTTTCTATACCGCACTCGCTTTGTTCTATGCGTTACAAACGTTTGCACAAAGTTAATATACCCTCCTTTAAGGTTTAGGGTATAATAAGTGCCCCTACGCGCCACTTTGACTTTTATCTTATATTATAGGAAAGGACCTCGTATGGAGCTCTATAAAAAATGGCTGCTAGTGAAAAATTTTAAATTTTATAATTTTTTCTTCACAATATTTTGAATTCTTGTGTTTTATTTTAACTTAATATTTAAATTTAACATATCATTAAAATAATTTTTCTAACGTTTAATTTTATGGTTGAAACTTTATGTATCAGAAGATTTTGGTATCTTTTAAAATATGTATGTATATTTTAGTAAAAAATTGTTTTCGCGCTAGAATCTCACCTTAGACCACAGTGCATCCCAGTAAATTTATTTTTAGATAATTTCGAAATTTTATAAACCTGTTCACAGTGCGTTCCGATAATTTCCTTTGAAGTTTTATTCTATCCCAAACCTGTCAGGTCAGGGTATATTATCTTTGTGCAAACGTTTTTAACACATAGAAATAAGAGAGTTCGGTATAGAAGAGTATATATATTCTAAATCAGCGTCACCTCATGAGTCGGGCTATTCATGTCTTCTGAGTAGATAGAAGAAGGAGACAATTGCATGGGACTAATAATAATCGCTTGGTACACACGTTGACATAGACCCAAGAAAATAAAAATCGCTCCATAGAGAGTTGTATTTAAGCTACAAAAATAAAATTGTATGCATATATATTATTTATTAAAGCGCATATGTACATAACAAATTGACATACTCCGGTCATGCACAAACCCATCTCCCATACAACCCTAAAATTTAAAACTCTATAAAGAAACTTTTATTCGAGCTGCAGGAATAAAATGTAGCAGGTAAGTATTTTATACTAGATCTAATATATGCAGAAAAAATGGGCGTCATTCGCTCATAAACACGCCCACCTCCCGTACAAACTACAATATTATAAACACTATTTAAAGGTTCATGTTTGAACTAGAGAGATGAAACTTGGTATGGGAGCATTTTGAATCAAAACTGACGTATGCAGGAAGAAATTGGCGTCATCTGCTCACCAACACGCTGACGTCCCATACAAACAACTTTTGTAAAAACTCTCTAAAGTGGTTTATACATATATGAGCTAGAGAGATAAAACTTGGTATAAGAGATTATTGCATCAAAACTAAGATGTGTTCACAAAATTGTCGTCATTTGCTCATGAACACGCCCACCTCCCATACAGCCCACAATATTAAAAACACTGTATAAAGATTCATATTTGACCAAGAGAGATGAAACTAGGTATGGGAACATTTTAAGTCGGTATAAGTCTGTAGGTTAAAAAAAACATGGATTTTGATAGGAAGTTATGTCTATTTGTTAAAGTATTTTGATATATATTTAAATATTATAGGAGGTAAAGGGTATTTTTAAGTCGGGCTTAACCGACTTTAGACTTTCTGTACTTCTTTTTTTTTTTTTTGTCAATTCATTAAAGGCCATATTCAGCATACTTAACAGTTGTCACATAGTATAATATTAACAATTAGTATAATATTATTATATTATAATATTACTAGTTGTTTCTCGTCAAAAATGACGGCCCGGTTTTAATAAAAGAAAAAACATGAAATATTGATTTTCTTTAAGTTGAATTAGAAATCAGCGATGGTCACATTTCGATTTTAAATTGTGCAAATAATAATTTTTAGTTCCAAATATTTATAAAATACCTTTAAGTAAAAACGGAAACTATAGTAGGCACGACGAAATAAGTGAAACGATTTTTTGTGAAACTGAAAATTTCAAAATAAAATAAAAAAATTTTTTTGAAGTTTCAATAAATCACAAAATAAAAATACCTAAAAATATGCTATGAATTTTTTAAAAAAATCAAGCGTTCCGCACTCACATTTTACGGAGTTATGTTATAGTAATAGTATAATATTAACAAGTGTTAATATAGTATAATATTTTGTTATCTGTAAAACAAAAACATATTAAATTATAAGAAAATTATTAAATTATAGCAAACAAATTATGCAACAGCACCTACTAAATTTCTTTAAACACTGCTGCATTCACTGATCAATCAAGTATCAAAAAAGAGCCAACTACGTATTTTATTATAGCTGCCCATACCACAATGTACGGAGAATGCTTCAATGTAGGCAAAATACTATATAGCGTCTCCGCTATAGCGTTTACCTTTTCTGCGCCTCACCATCCGCTCCCATTCAATTTATTTTAGACTTTTCCGAATCACTAGTTACCGAGTATTAACATTGTTTGCACCATTCCAGGCTCTTATAAAGCATTTTCGCTGTCAGAAGGGGTTTTTTACAGGTCGGTATGACTTTAGACCAGTGATGAGCACACATACTATCACATTCTTTGATTGTGTGTAAAGCAGAGAAAAACGAAGATAAATTTTACCTATTTTCTCGCTTTATTTTAAAAAATTCCGCAAAAAGATGTTATTTCAACAAATACTGAAAGCAACAAACGAATGCTAAATGCACACGATCGTAAGCCACACGAAGTAGCTTATAGTGTTCTTGTGTCGACTTCGCGCAAGCAACATTTTGCTTCCAAGCACGTTTGATTTTAAATTTAATTTGTGCCCTTCTCTGCTTTAGAACCATGACGTTCAATCTCCACTGTGTTTTTTGGCTTAAACAGCTTTTTCCTGATTAGCTTAGAAGCGGTTCCTTCAATTAAAAGGCCGATTCAAACCGATTTTTAATGCAAATTCGCTAAAATTGAGTGCAGTTTTGGCTATTAAAACTATAGATCTTCCAGAATACTTGTGTCTGTCCTTGCTTCCGGTCGCATAATAAAAAAACTTTGTACACATGACTCATTGCAATCTAAAAGCCTTGCAATGTCTCTGTTTCATATGTTACTCTCCGTATATATACAATGTATATGTATATTATATTATATTATACATACGTACATGTACAAATTTTAGTTATTTGCTATTCGCTCAATTTATGATATTGTTACATTTTTTAAAATATTTTCATATTTTGGGGAATGCTACGCCTCGTGGTAAAATTACACCTTTATTTTTTCAGTGATTTTATTTAAATTCAAATTACATCTTATGCTATTATAAGGATAATGTTAGTGTTTCGAATAAGTATGGATACATTTTTTTTTACTTTTTAGGACTCACGTTAACATATCGTGAGTCTCAAGATATAGAAATTGTAAAATTGAAGTTGTGTGGAAGATACCTTTATGTAATATAATCAAATTTCTAAACTAAATTTCTGGCTGTGACTAGCTTTGAATACAATTACATCAACCTTTAATTTTAAGGAGTTTCGATGTTTTTAGTATCTGGATATTGCGTTTCAAGTTCTATCATTTTATGAGCTACGCAAAGCCACTTATATAGATAGGCTCTATGATTTATTTGTTTTTTTAATACAAAAAAAAAAAAAAAAACGTGGTAAAAATTTCATAAAGATCAGTTTAACGGTGTAGCAGTTCATGCAGAACAACCACAGAGACAGACATTCACTTTTATATATATTAATAAATTATACGATTTTTTGCTCTTCCGAAATCCATTTGCAACGCGTTTATCTTGTGGCTTCTCCCACTCGCGTTTACAATTCATCAACTTGAAAAACACAGATTTTATGTTTGTTTTTTTTTTTATTTTTAAAGCTAAAAACAAAAACAAAAACATTTTATTTTCAGCTTAACCTCTATTTGATTTGAGGAAAACAGCTGAAAATAAAAAAAAAAAACATAAAAAAATCGCAGCCATATTGGTTAAGGTATTAGAAGTATTTATTTTTCTAAGAATACTTGAGGGAAGTTGAAGTTCTGCTGCTGCTGCTGCTGCTTCTGTTGCTTAGCTGTGCTTTAACCAAGCTTCAAAAGCGGCAGCAACACGTAGACAACGTCTAGCTCGTTCCAGCGAAATGACCCAAATCGATGCTGACGCTGTTTGGTGGTTAAGATAAAAAACAAAGCAAAAAAAAAAAAATTAAAAAAAAATAATAAATAAATAAAAGAAATACGCTGCCAAAATAGAAGGCTGTGTTATATCTTGTTAGCCGACATTGTTTATGCATTAACTTTTCGGTTTCAATGTTTTTTTTTTTGTTTTTTTTTTTTTTATTTGTTTATGCCAGCACATTTATATTAACAGCCACACCACCAACAAGCAAAAAGTTCACCTTTTTAAGCAAACAAATAAAAAGAGTGCTTCTTTAAAGCTTAAAACTTTACAATATAAAAGTTTTACATCGTTTCGACTTGCTATTAAATTGTTACAGATTTATTTTTTAAATTTTTTTTTATTTTTATAGGAAGTTTAGTTAAAAGTTGTTGATTTTTACAAAAGAAATAAAAAAATTATAAATTGTTTGTCAATGAAAAAGGAAATATGTGTCAGTATTGATATTATTCGAGAGGGGAAGAGGAATAACTAAAAGTTTTTAACAATTTGAAGACATGTGAAAGCAATTCAATTATATGACACACTGAAAAAGTCATAAAAAACATGGCCAACAACATAATATCTAGCACAAAAAATTTATCCACACATTTTCTTGACATAAACTTTCAGTAGAAAAAAAAACTTCTATAACCTACTCTCAAAACGGAAATCTATTTTAATTAGAAATTGAATTTTTTCTGAACATCAAAGAAATAATTAAATAAAATATCCTTCAATCACTGACATAATCCTTTATTGTTTCAAAGGATATTTATAATTATATGAAAGTCTTTTCAATTTAATGCCGCAAGCATTAGCTTTGTTCAGGACACTCACTTTTTTTTTGCTGTAAGCAATGTTGGCAAAAAGTAAAAGATAATTTAAACAGAGAATTCCTCAAAAATAGAATAGTTTTAAGAATTTATAGCAGTTGAGCAGTTTAGTCTTTTTTTCTAATTAATAAATAAAAAAGAGACAAAGAAGAAATTATTCACACAAAAATTTCTTAAGGCCAAAAAAAAAATAAAACTTTCTTTCCATTTGCAGTTAATTCAGACAAACCACAAAATACATACATCCGCACATAGTAAACACACATTTAGGTACTTCAGCAAAAGCTTGAATTGAAGATGAATTGAGTTACGATAATGTTATTCAATATGGTTAAAGAAACTTTGATAATTCTCGTTATACAATAAATATTTTCTTTATGTCTCGTTTTGGAAATTATTTCAAAAAATACCGTTGCTATCACAGAAAATGTGACTGAAAACCCAAATTTTTCAGTTCTACAGCGCTCTCAGAAATTGGAGTAGTTTTGAAATCATACAAAATTTAACTTAAACAAGAATTGAAGTCTGCGGTCTGTGGACAGAGCAGAAAATACGCCGATTGGGTACTAGAGTAGGTCGGCCTCCATACAAAAAAAAATTTTGAAAAAACCACCCTCTATTTGAAATTTAACCTCGAGAGGATTTTGAAAACAAAAAAAAAATTTTTTTTGGACCACCGAAAAAACAGCCAAAATGGTATTTTTTGCATAACTTTTTTTTTACCTCAAAAGTCAAAATGTTCTAAAAGAAAATGTAGTGCTCATGGAGCCCTTTTCAACGATATATTATTTTTTAAGATCTGACATGTAATGCTTAAGTTATGCAAAAAATACCATTTTGGCTGTTTTTCCGGTGGTCCAAAAAAAACTTTTTTCTTGTTGTCGAAATACTCTCGAGGTCAACTTTAAAATAGAGGGTGGTTTTTTCAAATTTTTTTTTCGACCCACTCTATTGGGTACTGAATTAACAAGTCTCAGAGCTGTTTTTGCTTCACCAATTTTAAGAACCGGGATTTTGCAAAAAAAATATCGGTAGATAAGGTAAAAAACCAGGACAATGATAAATGCATACCGCTCTGTTTCGTGTTTTCTTGATGTATGAGTATCTTAAATTCAAAACTCAAAAAATGGAAAATCTGGGTTAAAAAGTAAAAAATACTTTTTATAGATCATTTGACCTAACCTAACCTCTTCGTGGAAGGGAAATTTGTAAGCTGAAAATCGGGACAACCCGCGTGGAAATCGGGAATTGGCAGCTCTAGATGAGGCCCATTTTGCACTTAGAGAGTTCGTGTGGAATAAAATTGCTGTATAAAGCATTTTTTTGCAAATTTTTGACCACCATTTTGAAAGTCCAGACCCTGAAAAGTAGATACAAAAAAATAGATAAACCTTAGAATTTTGTTCCCTATCACATATTCAACGTTTGTTCTGATCAAAGAATCAAAGAACTGAAGGGATCTTTCCTTATCAGTAAGTTTTTAATTTGATTAGAATGAATAAATTTAAAGAATAAACAAGTAAAGAAAGTCTAAAATCGGTCTAGCCCATTTATGAAATACCCGAAACCTACTTTTTCAAAAAAAATAATAGTACTGAAAATGGGCGTGTCCATTGAAACTGATGAAGCGCATATTTTATATGAACTTCCATTTTGATAAAAAATTTGTGGGTTGTAGAAGAGGTGGGCATGTTCTAAAGAAGATGGGGGTGTTCGTGTATGAATAACGCCCAATTCTTAAAGACATCTTAGTTTTGGTATTAAGAAAATACACTTAGAAAAATATTAACTGTAATATTTAAAGTTTGTCGCTCTTATGCGTTCAAGTAAACAATTTTCTTTGTTGAATGAACGTTTCAAAGTATTTTTGTGCTGTTAAAATCATCTGTTGAAATATTTTTGTGTTTTTTGTTGAACTGTTTTCTAAGCATTTCTCCAAGCAATATTTTTTTTAAAATTTATTTTGCTATATATATATTATCGTTGCCAATAGCTCAGTGGAAGTGTGCTAGACTGTCATGCGGGGGACGTGGGTTCAAAACCTAGCTAAATAAGTATCAAAAAATGTAATTTAATAATTGAAATAATAATTCTGTTTCATTAATTGTTTGCTTACAATAACCTTCAAAATAAGTTGCTTAGAATCTTGATAAAATATTGAGAATTTCATATTTTATTTACAAAAAAAATATTTTAAATTAAAAAAAAAATCTTTTTTGGCCTTGGCGGTATTTGAACCTAGGGCATACGAGTACTTGACGCATAGGTCAGCACTCTTGGACAATCTTAAACTTTCAAAACAGTGAAAAAATTTCAATAATTACGTTTTTATGTGGGATTTCGTGTTTTATAGAACAACAATCAACCGACTGTTGATTTGACAGTTTTATTTGTTGGATGGTATTTAACAGTGAAATCTGTTATTTCAACCTATGATTTTTTCGATATAACAGGATTTTTTTCCTGAGTGTACATACCCAATTTTATCTCTTTAGGTTAAACATGAGCTTATATATGAAGTTATCATTTTTTTGGGTAATATAAGAGCTAGGCGTGTCCGTGGTTGAATAAAGCCCATTTTTCAAAAACATTTTTGGTTTGTTATGAAAAAGATACATACAACATACGCTTAAGTCATTTAGGAGTTATTGAGTCTCAACAATACACTTATTAAAGCGCCCTCTTATAGAAGTCTTTGGAATTTTTTAAATTTTATGTATCATTTTGAGTGCAGTTGAACATTCATACAAAATTTCATTGAAATCGGTTGAGGCGTTTAGGAGTTATTGAGTCTTTAAAACGCACTGCTTAAAGTGCCCTCTTGCGGAAGTCTTTGGAATTTTTTATGGCCTATGTTTTATTTTGGGAGAAGTTAAACCTTCATACCAAATTTTATTGAAATCCAGGCGGTCCAGGCGCTTAGAAGTTAATATAGAGTGCCACGCCCACATACTTCCGAACACTTTTTTACACCCCCTTTGTTCTTTCTTTTCATCAAACGTACTCGGGGTTCAAATGTCAGCTCAATCGGATAAACGGTGCGTGAACTTATACGGAACAAAGAGACAGACAGACAGACAGAATAAAATCGACCTATTTGTTATTGTAAGATAGATACTAATTGAAAGATTTAAAAAACTCAGCGTGTATAATTATTTAAAGCGATCGATTTAGTAGTTTTTTTCCGAATCGTGGTCACCGACTTTAAAAAAATACATGTTTGGAAAAATCGATTTAATTTTTTGTTCACTGGTATAGCTGAGTTAGAGCAATGGTCCAAATCAAACTATCATAAATCCGCCAAAACCAAAGAATTCAATACAATATTCTAAGATGTTCAGAACTTTATTCCGCCCTTAATAAGTGTTCTTTGTTTAACCTTTTTTTCCATCACGGTTAAAATACCCTGATCTTTCAGGTTTCGGGTATAAAAAGTCGTCCGATAAGAAATCACCTTGCCGGCAACCTCCCGAGGTCCTACCCGATTTTTACTGCGCTGCTGGTGTTGCTCAGTGACATCCAGCAAAGACGTATTAGCTTTGCAGGAATACTAAATTCGAACATGATAGAGTATAGGTGACTACTTAGTGGACTGTCGAGGGCGGCTTTAAAATCGACAAAAAGATGACGTTCAAGATTCGTTGGAACGTAAAGATCTGCTCGATGGTGGGCTCACGGTCTAAAGCCAAACTAATAAGATTCAATCAGATTGTTGACGATGGGCTGCACCCAATTCGTCAACCGGACCTTACGCTCGACAGGACCTTATATACAATTTTAAGAAGGCTTTTCCTACAGAAGTTGGTGAGATTGCCTTTCTTATGGATTGTACGGAGCACACTGGGGTTCCAATTATCTGTATTACTTTTTTAAAACCATATTCTGCATATCTAAAGACTGCCCCAGAAATAACTGTCCTTTTGTTTTTAGGTTATTTATAAAAAAGTGTTACCTCTATAGCAACATAGTTGGTACCTAAATAAAGTATAAATATTGCAGATTAAAAAAAAATACACATTAATAAAATAAAAGAGCTATTGAAAAGATGTCGTCTTAACAAGAAGAAAAGCGGACAGCAATTATTTGCAAATACCTGAAAAATCCAAACACCACGTACAAAAGATCGCTAAGGAAGTTGGCGTGTGCATAAAAACTGTCGAAAGGACCATAAAAGGACCATAAAACGATACAAACAGCTTATCTTTTTATCAAAAATGCCAGGCTCAGGGAGAAAAAGTAGTCCAGCGAACCAAGCGGTGGCCCAGAACGTTAAGCGGCTGTTTACTCAGAATCCAGGCAATTCGGTTCGTGATATGGTAGCAACAGCGGGAACAACGAAGTCAAGTGTTCAATGGATTAAAAAATTGTACAACCTAAGGAGCTATAAAATGCAAAAAGTACCTGATAGGTCAGAAGAAAAGGACGCCGAAGCCAAGAGGAGGGGTTCGAAAACTGTATCACGATTTACTGCCCAAATTTGATTGCGTGATCATGGATGATGAAACGTACTGCAAAGCGGATTTCAAGCAGTTACCTAGACACGGATATTATCCTGCGGTTAGAAGGGGTGGAGCATCTTCTAAATTTACCACCGAAAAATATACCAAATTTCCAAATAAATACATGGTGTGGCAGGCCATTGGCATATGTGGCCTTCGAAGTAAGGAATTTGTGACAGATCGCACAATCAACACCGAAATTTACATCAGAGAGTGTCTGTAGCGGCGTTGGCTGCCTTTTATACGTCAGCAACAAGATTCAGTACTATTTTGGCCTGACCTGCGCCCAGAGAACGCTGGATTGGTACCAAGCCAACAATGTCACTGTGGTACCAAGAGAAGCCAATCCTCTGAATTGCCCAGAACTTCGTCCAATCGAAAGATATTGGGCTTTAATAAAAATAAATCTTAAGAAGATCAAACAAACTGCAAAAAACATCGAAATATTTCGACGTAAATGGCGTCGGGCACTCACTGAGGTCTACGAAAGGTCGGTAAAAAACGTAATGAAGTACCTTAATCAAAAAGTGCATAATTTTTTATAAGTGTATTTTTTTCAGTGTAAATAAAATTTTCATTTATTTTGCAATGTTCATTTAATAATAAACTGAAAGAATTTTTAAAAAAACTTCATTGATTTTTTTACAATAACAAAAAAAAAACAAAAGGACAGTTATTTCTGGTACAGTCTTTAAATAAGCCTGTCGGGTAGAAATTACAAAAGTATCTTCGGTCAACACCATAGATATACCAGTAACTGGCAAATATTTTTCTATTAATTATTCTTAACTGTGTTGAGAAACATTTAAACTTATAAAAAAATCAATCTTAAAAAAATAATTAAATTGTTCAGCTTATTTTAATTATTAGCAGTAAACATTATGAAAAAAATATCGATTGGCAGATTGCTGTTGACGGTCATTTCAAGGTCTTCAAAGACCTACTTGAAAGCAAGTAACTTTATTATCTACATATAAATTGAAAATACATTTATTTCATTGCACATATTATTGTTGTTTTTTTTATACTTCTACTCAATGACAAACATAAAAATCTCTAGTCAACAATGACTCAATAAAAATATAACCAAGACATAATCTTAATGTTCAGCACAATTTAAACGCTGTCTTGAGTCATAAGAAAGCAAATTTGCTGACAAAAGTTGCTTCAAGTCAGACATCTTTTCTTATGTCCAAGCAATTCTTTGAAGAATATTAATTACTTGGACATTTTATTTCTAAACAGCTCAACCTCAAGACATGTCCTCCATAAAATGGCATTCATATAGTTAAGTTACTGTTATATAATTAAATTGAATAAAGGGCAAAACAAGGAGGGCCAAACAAATTATGTCCTAGTCATGTACAGCAAACCCACAAATACAGTGAGATACGTTTGCAAAACTTTTTTTCGCTTTTGTCATTCAATTTATTTCAACAAAATAGCGTTTTCCACGCCTGCCAATGCCAACAATGCCGACAAACTAAGCAACATTTTATTGTTGCCACACTATAGTGCTTAATGATAAATTGTTCAAAATGTATATTTTTTTTATTTTTTGAGTGAAACAGGCTGATACATACTTACAAACATCATGCCCACAAAAAGAAAAAAACTTCCGCCACGTGGTTCACTTTCACCCAGTCTGGCCAGCAGTCACGTTATCACTGTCAGTTAAAGTTTTGTAGACTTCCCATCTGCTACTGCCATTCAGCCTGCGACTGCATACATCTCTTAACTTTTACCCTGTCTTTCATTTCCTACACTTCCGCCTACAGTTTTCCAATTTCTACCCACATTATAACATGCTGATTTTCACTCTTTGCACAACAAAAACCAAAAAAAAAATAGAAGAACACTTTCTTTGATTTGCGGCATCTGTCAGCCATTTAAGCTGCTGGATTTTTTTTTTCAAATCTCTTCACACGTGTAATGGCATGCCATAAATGTCTTCTGGATACACGATGCCATCGCAACTGCTGAGAATACCAATGAAGTTAAGTTTTGGTTAAAAAGCAGCTTGATAGCTGTATCAATTTCTTATCGAACTGTTTTTATGAACATTCTTGCTGTAGTTAAGAAACAAAAGCAGTCAAACCATAAAAGTAAGTTACTCTGATTTGCACGTTTAGAAAACTTTGAAATATGCATTAAAGCATTTATGTTGAGATTGTTCATGAATTATAAATCTGCATTATTTTAGGATCTTAACTGGTGTTTCGAAGTGAAGTAAAGTAAAAGTTTTCAAAAACATTCTTTAAATCTACGCATCTTGAGTGGAATTACTTTAATTTAGTTGCTTAAGATATTCAGATATTCAAATGGTACTGGTCTTTGACATGAACTTAATATTTTCTTGGCCCAAAATAACTGTTTTTTTACAAATTTTTGCTCGTCTGGTTTGAAAAGATGAATGAGTTAATTTTAATATGAATTCGTTGAGCGTAAGTTAAAAATTGTCAGTTCAATATACATAGTAGTAAAAGTACGAAAAAGTGATGCAACAAAAAAAAAAAGTGTTTAATTCCTTTCAAAAGAGATTTTGATTTTAAACAGATATGTCCACTTGGGCCATATTAAGGCAGGGTCTTATTAAGAGCGACATGTAACTCATTCATTTTTCTTGTATTACTTCAGTATGCGAGTTGGACCACTTTGCTTCTGAGCACCTCATATAAGAATTGGTATCAGTAGCGTTCCGTGGTAGCGATGTGGTGACCGTGGCATGCAGGTTAAGTGTGTGGCTTGACATGCTCGGAGCCCGGGTTCGATCCCCAGCCGCGGCGAAAATTTTTCTGATCGGTCACCACCTCTCTGCAGACAATGGCAAACCTCAGAGAGTAAATAATGCCATGTAAAGCTTCTTGAGAACATGAGCCGTTCGGAGTCGGCATAAAACATGTAGGTCCAGTTCTCGGTTAATTGTGTGCAAACATTTAATAACACACACAACACAATTGATCATAAGAAGCTCGGTCAAAGTCCTTTCAAGGGCTGAAATGGCCAATTTGTTTGTTTTTGATCAGTAGCGTTCCTGGGCTTGGTGACCCGCGGGGCGGGTATTCATGGTCTCACCCCTATAAGAAATTTCCAAAGGCAGTAAGAAACTAATTCGATGTGATTTAGTGTTTTGAGATTATTATATTTATGTTTTTCGAAAAAAAGGTTAAACAAAGAACACTTATTAAGGGCGGAATAAAGTTCTGAACATCTAAGAATATTATATTGAATTCTTTGGTTCTGGCGGATTTATGATAGTTTGAATTGGACCATTGCTCTAACTCAGCTATAGCAGTGAACAAAAAATTAAATCGATTTTTCCAAACATGTATTTTTTTAAAGTCGGTGACCACGATTCGGAAAAAAACTACTAAATCGATCGCTTTAAATAATTATACTCGGTGAGTTTTTTAAATCTTTCAATTAGTATCTATCTTACAATAACAAATAGATCGATTTTATTGTAAAAAACATCAACATTTCAGCGTGTTCACCACAAAACCCATTTTTTTCGAGGCACCAACGGAGAACTGCAATCAATTTTTTATCTGATATATATGTAAAAACAAACGTTTGTCCCTCTGTCTGTCTGTTTGTCTCTTTGTTCCGTATAAGCTCGCGCACCGTTTATCCGATTGAGCTAAAATTTGAACCCCGCGTACGTTTGATGAAGACAAAGAACATAGGGGGTGTAAAAAAGTGGGCGGAAGTATTTGGGCGTGGCACTCTATAATAACTTCTAAACGCCTGCACCGATTTCAATAAAATTTGGTGTGAAGGTTCAACTGCTCCCAAAACAAAACATAGGTCATAAAAAATGCCAAAGACTTCTGCAAGAGGGCGCTTTAAGTAGTGCGTTTTTAAGACTCAATAACTCCTAAACTACTGGACCGATTTCAATGAAATTTTGTATGAAGGTTTAACGGCACCCAAGATAAAGCATGGGTAAAAAAGGTGAAAAAGTGGGCGGAAGTATGTGGGCGTGGCAATATATAATGACTTTTAAACGCCTGGACCGATTTCAATAAAATTTGGTGTGAAGGTTCAACTGCTCCCAAAATAAAACATAGGCCAAAAAAAATTCAAAAGACTTCCGTATCTTGTATCTTGTTACTGAAATAGATCCTATACTTTTAAAAGTTCTTTCGACAAAAATCAAGGAATGAGCCGAAGGTGAACAAAGTCAAGAACCAAAGACGAACGAAAAAAAATAAGTTCAACTAATACGAGCAGAAGCTATATAATGATGAAAAAAATAAACAGTATCGACCCAAATCGTAGTTGAACGAAGACAATCCAAAAATCGAATCGATGCTTATTGGAATTTTTATACCCTAAACCTGAAAGGTCAGGGTATATTAACTTTATGCAAACGTTTGTAACGCATAGAACGAAGCGAGTCCGGCATAGAAAAGTAAATATATTCTTGATCAGCGTCACCACGTGAGTCGAGCTATCTATGTCCGTCCGTCCGTCCGTCTGTGTGTTGTCCGTATACACAGGATAAGAAGAAGGAGTTGACATAATTGGATGAAACTTGGTACACATGATCACATGAACCCAAGGATCTTTAATATTGAATATTTTTGGAATCCGCCCACAGACACGCCTACCCCCAATACAACGCAAAAATTGAAAACTGCATAACTCACCTCATAACTAACCTACAACAATAAACTTTGGTATGTATGCGTTTTGTATCAACACAAAGATGTTTTCGAAAAATGGGTGTCATCCGCTTAAGGACACGCCCACCTCCCATACAACCCAAAAATTGAAAACGCAATAACTAAGCCTCTGTTTACCCTACAGGGATAAAATTTGGTACGTCTGTTTTTTATAATAAAACAAAGATGATTTTGAGAAATGGACGTCATCCATTCACGGACATGCCTACCTCCGATACAACGCGAAAATTGAAAACTGCATAACTCAGCTCATAGTTAACCTACAACAGTAAAATTTGGTGTATATGTGTTTTGTGTCAACACAAAGATGTCTATGAAAAATGGAGGTCATCCGCTCACGGACACGTCCACCTCCCATACAACCCAAAAATTGAAAACGCAATTAATAAGCCTGTGTTTAACCTACAGAGATAAAATTTGGCACGTATGTTTTTTATGACAAGACAAAGATGGTTTTGAAAAATGGACGTCATCCGCACACTGACACGCCTACCTCCCATATAACCCAAAAAGTTTAAAACTCAATAAATAAGGTTGTGTTTGTCATAGAGAAATTAAATTTGGTATGTATATATTTTATACCAAAACTAAGGTGTGTTAAAAAATTGGGAGTAGTCCGTCCATTAATACGCACACCTCCCATAGCGAAAGCACAATAAAGACATTAACTGTGAGCTACAGGAATAAAACTTGGTAGATATGTGTAAATTGTTCATCAACATTTAAATGCATATAAAATATAGGCTTTATCCACCCACAGACACACCCATTTTCAATAATATTATTTTTTTTTGGAAGAGTAGGTTTAGTGTATTTTATAGTCGGCCTAGACCGACTTTAGACTTTCTTTACTTGTTTTGAGATAAAATTGCATATTAAATGCATGTTAAGAAAAACTTTAAACGCATTTTTCTCGAAATGACTTTTCAAACTGCACTCAGAAAAAAGTTTCTCCGAATATGATAAAAAAAGCATCACATTTAGAGAAAAATGGTCTATAGTCTAAAAGTCTGTGGACTTTGCTGCAGAGAATGCCTTTCTCTAAATGCGATCCTAAAAATTCTCTAAAAATGATAAATGATCTGACATTTGGTCTTTGACGAAATTTGGTCACCCACAATCAGAAAAAAACAAATATCTTTCTCCGGTGAGAAATTTCTCTATTTTCGATAATAGCAATTTTCTCTTTTTCAAATAAAATTTTCTTCAATTAGAATAAATTTTCACATTTTCGAAGAAATATTTCTTAACTTCTAGCAAATGAAAATATTTCAATGTCTTTTATAATGACAAATATTTTTCTCGCACAAAAAAATTCTCATTTATACAGAAAAATTTTTTGAAAATGAAAATTTTTTCTAAATTTTGATAAAAAATTTACTATGAGAAGTATTTTGTTCAATAAAAACAAATGTTTTCTCAAAAATAAAAAGTATTTTGCTCTAAAAACGATATATTTTTATATATTTCTCTTTTTCATAGAAGCTTTTTATCAGTTTTAGAGAATTTTTAGGATCGCATTTAGCAAAAGTCATTCCCTGGAGCAAAGTCTAGGTAGATTTTAGGCTACAGACCATTTTTCTCTTAAAATGTTGCCTTTTTTATCATATTCTGAGAAACTTTTTTCTGAGTGCAGTTTAAAAAGTCATTTCGAGAAAATGCGTTTAAAGTTTTACTAAGCATAAATTTAATATGCAATTTTATCTCAAAACAAATTCCAATAAGCATCGATTCGATTTTTGGATTGTCTTCGTTCAACTACGGTTTGGGTCGATACTGTTAATTTTTTTCATCTTTATATAGCTTCTGCTCGTATTCCTTACAGTTCTTTTCTTCGTTCCTCTTTGGTTCTTGACTTCGTTCGTCTTCGGCTCATTCCTTAATTTTTGTCGAAAGAACTTTTAAAAGCATAGGATCTATTTCAGTAACAGATACAAACCCAGCTAGACACGTAACTGTTAGCTAACGCGTTATTTGTCAAGAGTGCTGATGTGATTCGCATCAGTCCCATATAAAATTTTCCATACAAAAGCCATTATATTTGTTCTAGCGGTGGGAAAAATCTGATGAGTTTTTGCCTATCTGTGTGATATGGCATCTCTGTTTGCCACATATGTTTTAATCATATAAAAAATGTGTAGCTGAACTACTCGCACCAATAACAAAATCAGCTGTTTAAATCAATTCAAGTAGTAATAAAATTATTTGAAAACACATTTTAATTGAAAACACATCCTAGTTTTTATTATTTAAGACTATATAATTTGATTTTTTTAACCGAAGCAGGAAAAAATGCATTACAAATTCTATGTATCAATTAATAGTGTTAACACATCAATTTCCTTTGTTGCACGTGAGGTATGTGCATATGCTTCTGACTTAGCAAGATGCTGCACGAACTGCTTCAAAATCCTGCAATAAAAAGCAATTATTAAAAACAATTGCTTGATATTAATTTTATAATGATAATTGATAATTGATATTATTATTATCACGATATTCAACCGGAGCGCGTTTGTAAACTTGGATTGAACATAATCTAACTGCCCATCTTGACTGTTCTTCATACAACATTTTCTGTATTTTTTTGTGCCAATGACATGGATCCTTTTTGAGTGGCTGTAGAACAAAATAACGATAAAAATTTAGCAGTTAAAGGTTATTTATTTTTGGATTACTTACACTTTTTAGAATCTGCCACAATTTTGCAGTGAAATTAAAAAAATAACTAAAGACGACAATAACAGCAAGGCAAACATGCATGTATAACTTTCCTTGTTTAACATAAAATGGTAACGTAAGAATGTATTAGTGAACACGAAATTATCTTTCGTTGTGTTTGTAAAGTTGTTAGAGCTGTCTAGCTGGGAATGCTTACCAAGTTTCATCAAAATTGGTTCATCCATTTTGACATGAATGAGCCAAATATAGTTGATTGAATAATGCGCCCTCTTACGGAAGTTTTCTGAAATTTAAATAGCCTCAATTCTGGTGCAGGGTTAAGTTATTTCACTTAACAAATTTTAGTAAAATTGGTCAAGTCATTTAAAAGTTATTGAGTCTCAAAAATACACTTATTAAAGCGCCCTCTTATAGAAGTCTTTGGAATTTTTTATATTTTATGTATCATCCTGAGTGCAGTTGAACGTTCATACCAAATTTCATTGAAATCAGTCAAGGTGTTTAGGAGTTATTGAGTCTTAAAAACGCTCTACTGAAAGTGCCCTCTTACGGAAGTCTTTGGAATTTTTTATAGCCTTTGTTGTCTTGGGCGCAGTCCTTCATTCCAAATTTAATTCAAATCCTTCCAGGAGCTTAGGAGTTATTATATAGTGCCACGCCCACATATTTCCGACCACTGTTTTACCTATAATTTATCTTGAGTGCAGTTGAACCTTCATACAAAATTTCTTTGAAATCGGTTCAGGAGTTTAGGAGTTGTTGAGTCTTAAAAACGCACTACTTAAAGCGCCCTCTTGCGGAAGTCTTTGGAATTTTGTATGGGCTATGTTTTATTTTGGGAGCAGTTGAACCTTCATTCCAAATTTTATTGAAATTGGTACAGGCGTTTAGAAGTTATTATAGAGTGCTACGCCCACATATTTCCGACCACTTTTTTAACTATAATTTATCTTGGTTGCAGTCAACCTTCATACCAAATTTTATTGAAATCGGTTTAGGCGTTTAGAAGTTATTATTTAGTGCCACGCCCACATACTTCCGCCCACTTTTTTGTTTTTTCTCTGCAACAAACGTACTCGGTGTCCAAATTTCAGCTCAATCGTATAAACGGTGGTGACCGTGGCATGCAGGTTAAGTGTGTGGCTTAGCATGCTCGGAGCCCGGGTTCGATCCCCAGCCGCGGCGAAAAGTTTTTTTCAATAAAAAATTTTTCTGATCGGTCACCACCTCTCTGCAGACAATGGCAAACCTCAGAGAGTAAATAATGCCATGTAAAGCTTCTTGAGAATATGAACTTTAGCCATTTGGAGTCGGCATAAAACATGTAGGTCCATTTCTCGGTCAATTGTGGGCAAACATTTAATAACACACACAACACAGTTTGATCATGAGAAGCTCGGTCAAAGTCTTTTCAAGGGCTGAAATGGCCAATTTGTTTTTTTTTTCGAATAAACGGTGCGCGTGCCTATACGGAACAGACAGACAGACAGAGGGACAAACATTTGTTTTTATATATAAGAAGAAGATATTGTTGCTGGAATTATTTAAAAAAAAAAAAAAATAAAAAACCATGGCGTGCGTGATTACAGCTCACTGGGACATCGCGAAAAAAAGCAAAAAAACTGGGTTTGTATCAGCATCAAAACCGCCATGGAACGAACTTTATGAAACAATTTTGATTGAAAAATAACAAAATGGCTGCGGTTTTTCGAAAATTGCCAAGTTTTTTGAATAAAATCGGTCAGAAACTCAAAAATTATAAAATTGATTTTTCTTGTCGTAGTTCATTCTATGCATCGACAAGTGTAAAACAACATATTCTAATTTCAGTACGATCGGTTGAGTGCTTTTTTTTATCACGCCCGCCATGATTCTTTTAACGATTTTAAAAAAAAATTCCAGTAGCAATATATGTGATTAACATAATAAAAAATTTTTTTTTGCGAAATTTTTTTACAAAAAATATTTATAAAGGGCTTATTGCAAAAACATGATATGCAACACTGCTTTAAAAGTTCATATTTTATGTTCATTATATCAATATCAACTGAAATTATTGCTACCATAACCCGATCAATTTTGGCCGTATACGTAATAGTTCTTGTAAGCATTTCAATGATTTCATACAAATATATATTTTTTAAAAACTTTAAGGTCGATTATTTTGAAATATTTTTAATGTGGTATTTCATGTTTTTACAATAAGCCCTTCATATGTTTAATTTTTCAAAATGATATCTTTATTTTTATTCAACTAATACGCATTTTAAAACATTAAAATAAAAAAAAATGTTTGAAGGTATCACGTCCCCTTAAAGGATATATGACATTGGCCGTTTTTTTAAATCAACTTTTTTATTCAATTTTTAATTTCAATTTTTAAATTTAAAAATTTTGTATTTTAGTAAATAATCTTTAGATTCTTAAGAAATTACTACGGGTTCAAAAGTTACAGCCAGATTAGTGAGAGCGCATTTTTAATTTTAACCTTTTTTTTAACTTGTTCGGAAACTTTGAACGCGTTTATCTCGAAACCATGTTTTTCGTACTGGTTGCGGCACTAGCGGGTTCATTTTTTGACGAAATTTTTTTTTTATTGTATTTTTTTTTTAACTTGATTCGCTATCGTATGACCTAGCTTTTGTTAAATTTTTTTCGATTTTGTATGAATTTTTAAGGTCAATATTTTTTTTGGAAAAACACACTTTCAAATTTGGAACATCACCAAAAATTGAAAAAGAGTCTAAAAAAGCTCCTGTCATACGATAACCAATTTTGTTAAGATTTAAAAAAATCATTTTTTTCCAGATCGGACAATTTTTGCGTCTCCCAGCGCAGCAACCACGAGGCCCCGTTTTTTTCTCTTCCGTCTGTTTTGAGCTCTATAAAATCATGTTGGAGTGAAAAAAATATTTGTTTTGAATTTTTTTTTCTTGTAATTTGTTCAATCCTCTACAATAGGCTCATTCCATACAGACGAGTGTGACGTTTTGACTACTTTATCGTGCTGAAAATGGTATTAACTGGTTAAAATTTTAGCAATTTACTAAAGGGTATTTTAGAAGATGCCTCAAGGTTTCAAAATGCTAAAACATAATGCAATTATTTATACAAGTTTAATAGTTATATTCGCTTAAACACCTGGGAAGGGTGTGACGAGCACAAGTTTAAAAACAAAAAATTCTGAGTTTAACAATGAAATTCAGTCCATCTGCCACAATGAGACCATTTTTTACTTAAATATATTCAAATTTAATATATTTTCTGTTGAATACCAGTGAAAAATATTTTGAAAAAATGGCGATAACCATTATTTTTTAAACTTTTAAATGGGACGGGTGTGACAAAGAATGTCCCGGGTGTGACGAGTGCGAATGATGTGGGAATTATATATAAGAACTTAATGGGTATGATAATTTTCACATATTTTTGACACTTAAATCAAAAAAATATGTTTTTAATTAATGTATTAATTTAAAAAAAAAAAATATTTTTTTGCAAAAAATTTGTTTGCTTGAATTTTTTATCAAATTAATACCTGTACAAATAATTTCAAGTTTTTAATATATTTAAAAAAAAAATATTTATTTGCAAAAAATTTTTCGCATGAATTTTTTATCAAATTAAAACCTATACAATTGATTTCGCTATACATGAATTTACAAAGCTGGTTTTAATCAAAGAATTTATTTATATACTTGCAAAAATTTCATTATTAGAAAAAAATTTTGAAAACCGTTCCGGGTGTGACCACTTCATTTCTTGTAACGGAAATGAAGAATAAAAATAATTTATTGAATGAAAAAAGTTAACAAATTTATGTTAAACATCAACATCCTTACTTAAGGAAAGTTTCATTCTTATTATAAGCCCATGTTGCTTCTTAAGAAAACTAAAGCCTTTTTTGGGACGGGTGTGACACAGAAAAAACACTCAGTTTAAATATTTTGTACTTTGAAAACGCAGTAAACAATCATTATTACAGCTATTTTAACACAACATTAATATATTTTTAAATATTACTGATCTTATATTTTTTAAGTTGTATCAAAAGATGACTGATTTCAAGGTTTAAATTAAATCAAAATATTTAAAAATTTTTTTCAACTCGAAGTTTGTTTAGTTAAATTGCCAAAATAATATAAAAAAAGCATTTAATTTAAAAATATTTTTGCAGCAGGACTAACTTCAGATTCCACTTCAATTCGAAAATCAAAAATTACTTCAAATACATGCATTTTAGAATTCATGTTTCCGTTCCTCATTTCTGTGGAATGAGCCAATAATAAAAAATTTAGAAAATCTTTGTTTTTGACTGAGTTATGGATTTTTAAAAAAAGATCCAGGTCCCACCTTAAATAGTTTATTCCTATCATGGGGAGTATTAAGCTTTACGATAATCGGCTACATGTTTTTTGTTGCCTGAGGGCATGCGAAAAGATTCACGCACAGAGGGAGTGTGGTGACGTAAAGCTTGGCATTTGCTTGAGAATATAGTTGAGAGATTCTCGTTTTCTGATACCGATATTTCATTTATTAGAAGATCTGTAGAAACCGCTTTGCTCTTGATTTTTTAAAATTGTTTTTGCAGTGTAGTCATTTCATTTTTGAGCACGCGTACCTCATCATAGGATTTTTCAATCGCTGTAACTCGGCCACCCAGTTTTTTTACAGCTAATTTAATATTTGATAACTCGGCACACATCTCACTCATGCATTGCAGCATTCTCTCTTGGGATTCCTTCATCTTTATGCTCAAGTCTTCAACGATGTTCAACCTTTGTTGTTTCAGATGGTCCTCCATCAGTTGCATCCAATTCACCGAAGGGGAAGTAGAGCATGAATCATCCAAGTTGTCGGTTGGGGTGCTAGTGTGTGGATTATTACGCGTCAGCATTCTCCAAACAGATGCCGATGTCGCTGATTTGGTGAACATATCAAATGCTTTCTCATGTTAAAATTTATGCAAGAAATTTTGAATTTTAATTTTGTTTTCTATAATTTATTATATGTCTTCAAACCAAAGCGCCAAGGCCCGTACCAAAGAGCAAAATTTTAAAAGACTTTCGGATTTTATTGACTCTTTTTTGCAACAAATGAACACGATTTAGACCAGCACAAATATGAGCGACTACTTGCTACTTAATATATCAACTTTATACACAAAAAATTCGACCAAACAAAACATGCTTTAGATTTGCTTGAAATATTGTCATTCTAAATTTTATGTCATTTTATAAATTTTTGGCAAATTTTTTATTTTAAGTTATTTGAGTGTCAAATAACATGCCTTTAATAAAAAATTTTATGACCAATATTTATTATTTATCGTTCTTGTAAATACCGCTTTTGAAAGGGTTTCATGAAAATTATAATGTTTTTTTTTTGCAAGATAGGAAGCAAAGATTTAAAATCATAATTTTGACAACTTAAAATATTTTTTTTATTGGATTTTAAAATAAAAGTATGCTTTAATAAACAAAACAAATTTAAGTTTTTTTCTGAAGTGTACGCAAATATAAAACTTTATTTAAGTCAACTTGATATTAATTTTGAGCTAAGCATACAATTTTTTTTTGCCGCTATTTATTAAAAGCCAATTTTCGAGATGAGATGAGATACTTAATAACATATTAACCTACATTTTTGCCAAAAATTGCTTACCACTCAAGCTGACCTAATTTTTGCTAATCAACTTCTTCTTAATTTCATGCATCATTTAGAAAATCTCTACGTCATTACAAGGCTACATCTTTAAGAGTTATTATCTGAAGGCAGAGTAGCAACAGTGAATACTTTCGTGACAACACACTGACACGCACACACACACACACACACGCACACTTGTTTCAATTTGCACGTGATTCCTGAAGGTTGCGTGCTAAATTTCGATTATATCAATCTTGCTCATGGTCGTAAAATTCTTATTATTTTTTCATTGTTTGTTTGTTTATTTGTTTGTTTGTTTGTTTGTTGGTTGGCATCTTATCGGCTTCTTGAGCTATATTTTTGTTGTACTTATTTTGCTCATGTCACAACCACATGAGAGTGAAATTAATATGATGCGTTTCAGGCTAATTTCGGGCTAACTAGATATGCCATAAATGACACCCTGCTGCCAAAGACAAAGAGCAGGAGGTGAAACAACCATAAAATTACGAGGGGGAGAGGAGTGAACATAAATGAATAACAGACACTGCACGAACATTAATCATTTTTTAATAATGCTTCATGGCAACATTTGTCAACTGGGGTGCCGTGTGTCGTTTGCCGTGTGCAAAATATATATATATATGTAGAGATAGAGACATAAAAAATAATATTCATAAATCAAACAGCTTGAAAAACAAAACATATTTAAAGCACTTGATATCACATAAAGCAAAATCGAATTCTAGTAAGACTAGCTATAAATTTTGGGCAAAAATTAATGTGTTAAATTTGTGGGCTGATTGGTTTGGGTGGCTGTTGGTTTTCTATTTGATGGGTTTTTCTTTTGTTTTTTTTTTTTTTTTTTTGTTACATTTTTGCTGTATTCTTTATTACCTTAAGACGAACCTTTTTTGTAATAAGTTAAATTATGCTGTGCCCAAAATATTTGTGCCATAACATAAATAATATTTTGAAAAGGGGTATTAAATGGGTCGAAGAAACTGCGTATAGTCTGGTAAAAACTCTTGTCCGCTGCAGAAAGGTTTAAGTAAACAAAAATTCGAATGCTTTCATCAAGAATCATTGCGTATATTTTTTAACAATTTTGGTCAATATTTTGTTTTAAAACAAGTTTTGCCTCCTTTTTATATAGAACAAAATATTAAAAAGTTGGTAAACAGCCAAAAATGCAAACATTAAAATTTTTTTAAATTATTAAATTTGCTTTACTTTTTCGCTGTTTTGGTTGGTTGAGTTTTTTTTTTTTTTCACTTGTTAAAATTTCAATATTAATTTTGTGTAAAATAAATCAGGCTTTATAACGGAAGTGTTTCTTAAACAACAAAAACATTGCGCCTTTATTGCCAACAATAAAGCAGGGCAAAGCAACAAAAATTATAACCCACACATGCGTATTTTATGGTAGTAGCAGTTGCTGCTGTTGTTGTTGTTATTGTTGTTGTTCTTGTTGCTGTTGTGGTTGTTATAGGCTTCTTTTACATTCGGCTCTTTATTTTAAATAATCAATGCGTTACAGACTTTGGCATTATTTTGAATTTAATAAAAATATATGATGAAAGAATAAATTTAATGTTATTACCTTGGGTGGTGATGGTTGTAATGGTGGTGGTGAGGTGAATGTGTGGCAACCTCAGCACAACGCTGCGAACGCAACAACATCTTTGGTTATATGTATAAGGAAAACTTCAAGTGCTCATATATAACTGTAATCAATTTGAAATTCCCATTCATAAAAGGATCTTTCAATAAGCTGCGTGACAGCTGTTGCCAGCTGTTGTTTTTGAACTTTTTTGCCAAATCATGGTGGAACATGTGGTGTAGCAAAAACTAAAAAAAGTTTTGCAAATTTATTGCAAAAAGAATGCATTCGCTATAATTTATGGAAAATTAAATATAATTTTAAGAATAAAACTAGTTTAAATAATATTAAAAAATAAATTATATTTTGGATACAAGAAATATATGCAATATCCTTAGATTTTGCAAAAATAAGCAAACAATTTTTAAATTTTTTAATGAATAATTTGTCTGGTCTTATATTTGCGATTTTTTTCCTTGTCGCTGAACACACAAAATAAGCACCACTCGCGTGTTTACGATCTTTTGTCACTTTTCGCGCAACGTTTTTATCTTGATAATTATTTTTTACGTATACGTGTATGCTTAACAGTTGCTAATGTTGTTGTTGTTGTTGTTGCTGTTGTTGTGACTTAATTAACTACATTTTATTTAAGTACCTGCCAACAGTCATTACAACACTTCAATTATTATAATCATCAGTAATTTTTAATGTTTATCGCACACACTCTCATGCTTTAGCAACTGCAGAATAAACTTTATCTCTACGCTGCATATAAAATATAAAAGGTAAAAGGTTCAAATTTTATAAAAAAACAGTCAAGCAAACTTACGGTTAATATATAATGTTTGCCCTTAAACCAATAAACTGCATGCGGTTGAAGCATAACCACGGTTGAAGCAGGTTGAAGCATAACCACGCTTAAATCTACCTACTCTGCAAAAAAATTAAATAAATTAAGTAAATTTCATGCAGTGAAAATATTGATTCTATTAAAATTTATTTATTTAAAAATATTGATTCCATTAAAAAATGCTTTAATTTATTCTGACCCATGTTTTGCATATTAAATATCATTCCAATTATGTTTAACACTCATAAAAATAAGCTTAATATAAATATGAAATAAATAAATAACACCATGACACATATTTTGTCACACAGATTTTGTTCCTTTTTTTTTTTATTAACTTTATAATTGACCATAAATCAATTCGCATGCCATAAAGTCAACAGAACAAATTTGATATTAATCGATTTCGCAAGTTTTGCCATTTTTAAAGTAATGAAAATTTATTATAGCCAGCAGTTGCCATAATTAAAGCATTGCAACTAGCTGAGCATTTTGAAAAAAGAATTTGCACAAAAGAATAAAATTAAATTCGTACAATTTTTACAAAGCAAAATTAAAAAAAAAATATTGAAAGTACAGCGAATTTTGTAATTAAATGCGCCAAGTCGCGTTGAAAAAATATATAAGTTTTTTAAATATTTAGGTCAGCTAACAAGCTATAATGTTTTCATTCCCAACAAGTTTGTGTTTTTTCAATGCGCATGTTGTATACTTTGGTAGGCAAATGATTCTAAAGAAGAACCTTCGGGGCGTATGAGTAACATTAATTTTTAATATGAAATACCAATTAGCTACCTCGATACACTTTTTTGTCTAAGGTATGTTTTTAGGTACGTTTGCGGGAATTGTTACACAAAAACATTTTTTGGGAATTCATATTTTTGACTTTCGCTAATCAAATGGAATTCTTTTAGTCTGTATAAAGCTCAATGTTTCTTGCCCTTCTTTCAACTGTACTTGAAAACTCATTTAAGATACATATCATGAGATTTGTTTATTTTTTGTCAACTTTTTCAAATTTCTCAACTTTTTAACTAAGAACAAAACAAAAGAAAGACAATACTTTGCTTAAGGGGGGACATGACATTGGCCATTTCTTTATATCAACTTTTTTTCTTTATTATTTTTTTTTATAATTACAATTTTAATTTTGTATTTTAGTAAATATTCTTAAAATTCTAAGAAAAAAAATTTTAAGGACAAATACTTACGGTTTCAAAAGTTACAGCCGGATTAGTGAGAGCGCATTTTTAATTTTAACCTTTTTTTTACCTTGTTCACAAGCTTTCAACGCGTTTATCTCGAAACCATGTTTTTAGTAATGGTTGCGGCACAGGCGGGTTAATTTCTTACCGAAATTTGTTTTTTTTGTATTTTTTTAAAGTTGGTTCGCTATCGTATGACACAAGCTTTTTTGTAAATTTTTTTTTGATTTTTTATGAATTTTTAAAGTCAATATTTTTTTTCGAAAAAACACACTTTCAAATTTGGAACATCACCAAAAATTGAAAGAAAATTAATAAAAAAGCTGTTGTCATACGATAACTAATTTTGCTAAGATTTAAAAAAGTCATATTTGATTAGAGATTTGAAGCTCTATAAAACCATATTGGAGTGAAAAATATATTTTTTTGAATTTTTTTTTCATGTAATTTGTTCAATTCTCTACAATAATAAAAAAAAATTTTGGAAAAAAGTATTTGATTATGTTATGAATTTTTAAAAAAAGTTGTGAGTTCTCTGCCGTGAACGTTATGTCCCACCTTAATATTGGAACTTTTGTTATGATATGTTAAAATTTTTTTTTTTATTTCTGTGAAAACTTATTTGTGGATGCCTCCAGATTTTTACTAACAATATATTATTTGTTTGGGAATTTCGCTGCATGTGATTTTATATTCAAAAGAATTAAGTAAGAAATTTATTCGAATTAGTTGCTAGTACTAATACTCAGAAATTTTACACTCAATTTGTTCTTAATGTGTAATTCTCAAGCAATTCCGAGTAAATACCTGACTGCACGTGGTCTTAAATCATATAATGTATTATTATTTAGGTTTGACTAATTATTAAAAAAAAAATCTCTTACTAAAACATTAATTTGAAGTGTTCAAAATTACTTTGAAATGTTAAAAGCTATTCTATTGAAAACAATTTCGACAATAAACAATTCTGTTGTTTGTTTCTGCGTCTCAGCAGCAGGAACTTTGGCATTTTCAATCTATTTAAATCGTTAGTACAGAATTTGATGTATTGAGGAGTTAGATGCAATAAAGACACTTCTTTTAAAATTGTATTTTAAGATATTCACGTTTAAAGATTCTGATGTGTGATAACTTACTTGTTGTTGTTGGAGACAAAAAAAATTTGTGTATTGATTTGAATGTATACCAGAGACCTTAATCCTTATGAGCAATATCAAAAAAATTAACAAATAGTAATAACTAGTAAACCTGTTGCCCGATTACGAGCAATTCAATAAAAATTAAGATTTAGAAACATTTAAGACGTTTAATATATGATATTCTATTCAAGAAGCTATTTTCCTCAATAACGATATATTCAGTCTCAATGATAACATAAAAGATCATTATCTGAATGCTTTGACTTAAAACGTATGATCTGACACTAAATTTTTTAATGTAACTGTCAAAATACGAAGACGGACTTACACTTATATTACTACTGAGACAAACATTATAACTATTCGAAAACATCGCAGCTTAACTCTTCAAGCCATAAAACATAACTACTGTAAAGAAAAAAAAAACGCAGTGAAAAATAGATTTAGGAAATAATGCTAAGATTTATTTCAGAAATTAATAAAAGGTACTAACATAACACCTACAACATCGATTTATAACACATTTAGATAAAAAAATACCAAAAAAATAAAAAAAAAATTTTTTTTGAAAACCGTTAAAATTTGACTGAGTTGTTTGCTCGGAAAGAGGAATTTTTGATTTTATAACTGCATTTTTCGGTCAATTGACATTTGAGGAATGCATAAAAGATAATTTTGGTTAGAAATTTTTAGTTTTGAAAAAAATTAAAATTCGAAGAATTCATAAGCTCTTCTCAAAATAAATTTCAAATTGATTAAATAGCGGCTTTTTGTACAAAAATTTTATTTTTGTTTTAAAAGGTTGGGAGCCCCCTGAAGCAAAATCACAATTTTTAAAAGTGGTTTGCACATTTACAGCCTAAACCTAATTTTATGACATCTGAATCGATAAAATCAGTTCATTGGTCTGGGAGGAGTTGAAGTCACAAAAAAAACCTTAGCCTATTAATTATATAGATAAGCAATATGATTAAAACAGATTCGTGGCTATAAATTTTAATTGGTTGTAGCTATAATGAAATTTTTTTCAAATATATTGTTTTCGAAGCTTGTTGAAGATTTAAAAAATATAAGAACAACATTTTAAAAAGAAAAAATTTCGATCAAAAAACCATAGGGGTAGCCTTGTTTTTTCGATGACACATAGTATTTATTAATTTTTCTGTCAAACAAAAACAAATTCGACTCAAATAGACTACATATAATGAAAGAAAATAAAAAATGCAAATTTTAAATTTTTTTATTTTTACAACAAAAACAATTTTTAATACATTTTTTGAGAAAACATTCATTTTATTGGACTCTTTTTAAAGGCAATGATTAAATATAAATAATAAAGAAATGGTAAAAACTTTAAATTTTTAAAGTCAATTAATTGCAAATAAATACAAAAAAGAAATAAATTAAATGTTTTAAAAAGTGGCAGAGATATATGCTTCTAAATATAGTACTTTAAATTTCAGACAGTTTTTTTCTCTGCCTTGGCGTTTGATAAAAAATACACGTTAAACAACTAAAGTCAATTATAAGAAAATTCATTAAAAATACATTTGGCAAGATAATTACCGTAATTGTCAACATATTTCAAAGAAAATTAAACAAACATTTAAAAAAAACAAAAAAAATTTTGAAAACCGTTGAAATTTTACTGAGTTGTTTGCTCGGAAAGTGGAATTTTTGATTTTGGAATTGCATTTTTCGGTCAATTGACATTTGCGGAATGCATAAAAGATAATTTTGGTTAAAAATTTTTAGTTTTGAAAAAAACTCAAATTCGACCAACTTATAAACTCATCGATAAAATAACGAATTTTTGTACAAAAATTTTATTTCTGTTTTAAAAGGTTGGGAACCCCCTGAAGCAAAATCACAATTTGTAAAAGTGGTTTGCACTTCTACAGTCTAGATCTGATTTACTAACATCTGAATCGATAAAATCGGTCCATTGGTCTGGGAGGAGTTGAAGTCACAAAAAAACCTTAGCCTATAAATTATATAGATTCTATGATTTTTAAGTCTTTGCTCAGATATAAAAATCATTTCCCGATTTTTATTTATTAAATAAAAAAAGAATTTTTTTTTTTTTTTTGCTCAAATAAAAATATTATTTTTGATTTTTATTTTGTTCAATCAATCAAAAAAATTTTTATTTATGTTTTCTGGCTCCAAAATAAAAAAAGTTTTTGATTTATATTTTTTTTTGTCAGAAATAAACTGCTGTCTGAAAATTTTGTTTTCATAACTCCTGTGTTTATTCGGTCTAAATTAAGCATTTTTGAAAATTTCAGACTTCTAGAGTTATCGTGTCAATAGATATTGAATTTTGCACATATGTATGTAAGTCTCCAAATAATGCACCTTTTGTAAAAAAACGCATGTTTTTTCTAAAAAAAACAAAAATGTTTTTGAGTGGACATCATTCACCTACGGACACGCCCACTTCTCAAACAACCCAAAAATTAAGCACTCAATAAATAAGCTCATGTTTAACCTACAGAAATAAAATTTGCAACGTATATATTTTATAACAAAACAAAGATGTTTTCGAAAAATGGATTTCATCTGCCCACGGCCACGCATACCTCCCATACAATCCACAATAGCAAAAAAAAAAAAAAATAAAAGCATTAACATGTGAGCTGCAGGAATAAAACTTGGTATGTACAAATTTTTCATCAAAATTTAAATGCATATCAATTACATGCTTCATCCGCCTACAGACACGCCTATTTTCAATACTTTAATTGTATTTTAAAAAAGTAAGTAGTAGTTGACCGACTTAAGACTTAACTTTCTTTACTTGTTTTACTTGTAGGCATTTGATGGGGGAAAATAAATGCTCATTAAGTCAATTGGAGAGTTGTAGAACCTGTCAGAGAAAGTATACACGCTCTTACGGAGTAGAGAGGCAATTAATGAAAAGGCGAAATGATATACCATGTTGAGTTGAGTTTTTATAATTTACCAAAAATTTGGAAGGTACATAGAACCCAATACTTTAGGCAGGTGATATATCAGTGGTCTTCAAAGTAAGATCCGAAACTCAAACAGAAGCAGTATTAGTAAGTTCGGGTTGTAAGACCCAAAATTTTAAACAGGATACTTATCAATAGCCTAGAAACTATAATATCTTATGTCCTAAATATTTATTAGATCCATAGATTTATTATTGTCTTAGGTAAAAAGATTCGGCACTTGGGAAGAAGAAGTATAAGTAGTTCGTGCTCAAGGCAAGAAATTATAAATAGAATATTTATCAATAGCTTGAGACGTAAGATCAAATACTTAAGGTAGAAGATTTTTCAGTGATTTGTGCCATAAGATATCACTCTTAAGATATTGTAAACATCTAGGTTAAAGATCCAATATTATAAACGGGGAATTTATCAATAGTCAGGGACGTAAGATCAGGGGCGCAACCAGGAATTTTTTTTTTGGGGGGGTGGTGGTTTTATCAAATGTGGAACTTATATATAAAAACGATTTTACGTAATTATAGCGGCTGTGTTGTTACGGCTAGTGCGTTCAATTTTTGCACTTATTGTTCCTTGTTCAAACGTCAGGCAAGGCCAGCACCATATTTTGTTTCAAAAAAAAAAAAAAAATGTCAAAACTGACAGGACATTTTGTTTGTATAGAAAGTGAACAGCAGTGGTAGCAGTCGTTTTAAAATAAACTTGCTTCAGCATTGTTTAGGATCTGTTCGGCCAAAATATTTTGCAAGCATCAGTTGTACGGCGTTTTATGGATTTTTTTTCTTGTTCCGCAGTTGTACGAATGTTGTAAGGCCTAAGCTAAAATATTTTCATTTTTACTCGTGTCCCAATAGGGTCAGTAAAAATTAAATATTTTTCTCCCAACACATTGAGACAAAAATAACTATCTTTCTCCTATAAAAAATTTCTCTATTTTCGATAATAGCAATTTTCTCTTTGTCAAATAAAATTTTCTTTCAATTAAAATAAATGTGAATAAATTTTCATATTTTCAAAGAAATATTTCAATGTCTCTTATAAAAAAAAAAAAAAAAAAAAAACAAATTGGCCATTTCAGCCCTTGAAAGGACTTTGACCGAGCTTCTTATGATCAATTGTGTTGTGTGTGTTATTAAATGTTTGCACACAATTGACCGAGAACTGGACCTACATGTTTTATGCCGACTCCGAACGGCTCATGTTCTCAAGAAGCTTTACATGGCATTATTTACTCTCTGAGGTTTGCCATTGTCTGCAGAGAGGTGGTGACCGATCAGAAAAATTTTTTATTGAAAAAAACTTTTCGCCGCGGCTGGGGATCGAACCCGGGCTCCGAGCATGCTAAGCCACACACTTAACCTGCATGCCACGGTCACCACAAAACCAAATCACCAAATAAATGTATCACGACAATGTCTCTTATAATCATGAGTATTTTTCTCGCGCAAAAAATTCTCATTTATAGAGAAAAATTTATGGAAAATGAAAAAGTGTTCCTATACTTTGATAAAAAATTCACTAAGCGAAGTATTTTATTCAATAAAAATAAATCTTTTCTCAAAAATAAAAAGTCTTATTCTCTAAAAACGATATATTTTTATATATTTCTCTTTTTCATTAAAACTTTTTATTATTTTTAGGGAATTTTTAGTATCCCATTTACAGAAAAGAATTCTCTGGAGCATTCTATAACATTTTTCTCTAAATATTATGCCTTTTGAGCAAAAATTTTTCATCCATACTTCACTTCGTTGTAAAATACCCAATTGGCTGGCACTAGTTTATAATTCGTCCTTTACTGAGTACTAATTATGCTCAATTCCGAAAGAAAAAAACGCTAAATTTCTGAAACCTTGGGATGAAAAACAAAGAGTCTGAATATGAAAAAAATCGTTTGAGTCCCTCGCTATCAAAATAGTCTATGAAATTACCTCTAATATCGACTTTTATAGCCTAATGTAAAGTCTTCCATTGGATTTTCAAAATCAATTTCATGAAAATCCTTTAAAATTGCGCAAATATTATCCGATTTTGGGAAAAATTTAGAAAAAACCTATCGTTTAAAGGTGAAGTAAAAAGCTATGGTTAAACATATGTTATTTCGATTTAAGTCAGCATTTGCTCATTGGATAAGTTATACCGTATAACTATAATATGTCACTAGATGGGCGAACATAAAACAAGCAAACCAACATCTTTAACCTAATAAGACATTATTTCTTAATATCGCATATTTAACAATTTCGATACATTTTTATGAAACGTTTTTTGGAAAATACGATGGAAAATTAGAAATTGTGAAATTTTTCTCCAGTTTCGGAAGTCAATCGGAATTATTTTTGTACTCAATCACATGACTTCACTTTAAACTTAATTCTGCAGAGTTTGTGTTATCGATGTTTAACCCTCACTTTGGCACCAATCTTTTACTACGTAATCTGGCACATATTTACATTTGTAAATATTTTTTTTTGTCATCATTAAAGACAAACAGAACCTCAAAATTTACATGATTTTTTAGGTGGAATATATGTATTAACACCTTCTAAGTCCAATTCCGGAAAAATTTACACACCTCTCTCAAGTGGTTTAGAAGTTATAGGGTTCGGAAGTTGGGAACATGGGCCTGGAAAAGTCTTATTTTTTTTTAAACAATATCTAGCTTTATGGGTATCAAAAGAAAGGTTTTTTTGTAACCATTTCAAAGAAATATTAACCATTGAAATCCATGCATTTTTTCCTACGATATAGCGTTTTACATATTATGCACACTTGACGGTCCAGCTCTTTACGAAATAACCAAAATGTAAGTATGAAGATCAAATTGAAAAAAATTTATAGTTCCAATGAATAAACAAAAAACAATTTCAACAAAAAATATACTTTTTGCATTAAATTAGTACTTTCAGCTACAATATCAAAACAAGACATATTGTTGTGCCAGCGAACCAAACATTTTTGTTCATTAATATTTTCCCAATATAAGCTACAAATACGAAATATGTATATATAAAAAAATGTGAAGAGTTTTTCCTTATCATTTTTTTCTATATTTAATTAAAAAAATGCGTTAAAACACCATAAAAGCCTTTAAAATACAAAATATTTACATATGTAAATATGTACCAAACTACGTTATAAAAATTAAAAATTTCCAAAAAGTATCAGAAAATTCTAAAATTCAAAACAACTTTTGAATTTTCAGAAAGAAAACCAAAAAATAGCCACAGAGTCCAAGCCATATTCAAATCGCATAAAAAAGAAAGGAGTTATGGCAAATTTAAAATTGGGATATTTACATATGTAAATAGTGCCAAAGTGAGGGTTAAAAGTAGCGAGTGACTCAACCGATTTTCCTCAAATTTGGGCTTTTTTATTTTGTGTTACTTTTGAATTAATTTGTTTCCGAATATTTCAGGTTTCCTTAGTAGGCTCCATGCTGGAAGTTGAAAAGATAACTCAAATGGAAGTATTACCAACAACTCCTCAAGTGGTCAGAATCAGAATATAACAAAAATTAAACATGTGAAGTAAGTCGGATCGAAATTTAAATTTCACTAGACACCGACTTAAAAGCTAAAGGGACTCTTAAAAACAATTTCTGTATAATTTTGTTTGGATCGGAAAAATCTCCATGGAGCGGTTTTGGTTCTTATGGACGTCTTTTCTGCAGAAAACCATTTTTTTTTGCATAAACTTTTTTTTCTTCAGAATGCATACCCAAGATAAGCAAAAAACTAAAGTTTGTATGGTACACATTTACTTAAAAATAATTTTGAAATTTTTTGCGTTTACAAACTCTTTTGAGACCCCAAAAGTCAATTATTTCGTCATTTCATAATATGAAATATATATCATATGATGCGGTTTAACCAAAACTAAGTGCCACAATTATATAAAATGTGAGAAATTGATATTCAAAAGCTTCCTGCAGCTCAATTATTATTTAATTGCCATAAAAACCGTTCGATTTTGGCAAATCTTGGTGGGTATATATATATATATATATATTAGTGGGTACATTTGGGTTTCACACCATACGATACACCAAAACAAAGAAGAGCTCAATACTTTTCCAATCTTAAATGCATTTGAATACCAAGAAAACGAAATTTTCTTATAGGTGTCTTACATTTACAAAATTGTTTATATTTTTGTTTATATAAAAAACATTTTATATTTTTTAAGAGTGCCTCTTAATTTTGAGTCGGTGTCCAGCTCATTTTTTGTTCTCCATACAAAATCGATCTGTCTTAATGTGAAATCTGAAGGCATAAAATATGACTTATTTAGTAGATTATGCATCAACCAGAATCGATTTGAAATATACATTTGGGGTTATCACTCATATCATAAAACGTGTGATTGCTATTCAAGTGGCTCACTTTGATGGGGGTTAAACCCCGAAAGCCCCCTTTTGGTTGCGCTAATGCGTAAGATAATATATTATAACCAGAATATTTATCAGTGGCACGTTATATCAAACACTTAAGCAGGAGAAGTATAAGTTAGTCGTGGTCGTTATATTTGAACTTGAACTCAAAAGCTACTGTTTTTTGCCACAAGAGGTATGTACTTTTATAAGGGTGCTAATAAAAATCCACATTTAAATGAATACTTTCAGGGGAGAGAAAATAATATCTGCTGTCAAATCTTAAATTTCATGGTTGCTCTGTTCATGAATCAGGAAACTATTTTTGTTATTTTTAAATAACACTAAGACTACATTGAAAATTTAAGCAATTTGACGAGTGACAAGCAACTTCGAAAATAAAATCCAATTCATGCTTTAGTGGACTTTTCCTCTGATGATCTGATATTTGAAACTTTAGCCAAGAGCGCAATTAAAATTAACAAACCAATTTTAAATATCGCTGAATAATGCAAAGTGATGCTTTTTTTGTTCATACTTAAAATAACGTTTAAAACTTTATTCCTAATATAACTGCTAATAATGTCGTTTTATATAAAGTACTCATAATAAAATAAATAAAGCAAAATAGTACTAATATAAATTGGCCTCTACATTGTTGGCCAGCTTATTTATTGTTCAAAAACTTATTTGGCAGAAAAAAAGCTTTAGAAGGAAGAAATAAAAATAAATTGTCACTCTTGGATTACATTGAAAATTTATGGTTGCTTTTGGGAGAGAGAAAATTATTTTTTAAAGCTGCTAAACTTTAGAGGGAAAATTTTAGTGAGAAATATTCGCACTTTAAGCTTACACTTTATTTTGCTGACAGATTGCTGCAGCTAACTTCAAGTATTTTTATTTTTTTTTTTTTTTATTTACCTTTTTTTAAATTTATCTGTGCAACTTTGTAGAGGGCAACCTTTATTTTTGGCTGGTTTGCCAAAGCCGTTATAATGCTGCTGACTTTGTGTCACGTTGTGGACACCGTTAAGTACTCGACAGCTGCTTATTTCTTGCTGTAAGTAACTGACAGCATATTAATGATGTTTATAAGCCAATGAATATCTAAAAAGGACATCGTAAAATTAGCTTTGCTACTGTTTGCTAAAGGCTTTAATGGTTTTGCCAACTTTTTTAAGCTTACTTATTAAGCAACAACAAGAAATAAAGTGAAAATAACCAAGTGGTGAGTTGTCTAGTCTTATGTACAGCAACTGCAAAATTTATAATCACTTACAGTTGGTTAATTAATCTCACCTTTAAGTTTTATGTGCTTTTAGTTGCATGTTCAAGGCTTAAAAGGCAATTTTAGACAGCATCTAAATTAATTGGTAATGTTGTCAATAAATTATAATAATGTATGCCATACAGTTAGGGCACTAGTCAGTGAAGAGCTGAGCAAATAAAAAAGACTTTTAAAAAGGATATTCTTTTGATCTAACAGAAATACTGCTATTGATATGATTGACATGATGTCAACTTTAATTTGTCATAATATGCCAAATTCGTGGCTATATGTAAGTTCTATCACCAACAGGCACCAAATTTTTTACAATTTTTTGTATAAAATTTCAATTGCATACATTTTTGACGTGTCTCTTTTATATTTTTGCAATAAAATTTAAAATTTTTACTGCAATAAATTTGTTACCTCCTTTAAATTAAAGGGATTTCATTTCGCACAACACAGGCACGTGACCCAAACACTCTGCAAAAGATAAGAAAATAAACATGTTGTTCTAAATTGATAACCTCAAAAATCTTTTCCTGTTTTTGGCTTTTCAAATATTGTACATTCACAACTTACTAAACCAAACTGTATGTCCCTCTCGACCTCTCTCTTCCTCTGCTGACCTACCAAAAGCAGCCACATTTTTTGTCGTTAATTTGTGTATATTTAAAATAATGTTCTTGGGTTTGCGGCTTTTTTTTTATGCAGATTATTTGGTCAGTCTTAGCTTTAAATATGCTAATAATCTGCAAGCTGTTGAATAAGCTACGAACTTGATATTGTTCAACCATCCTGTGCTAGCGTAGCTTCATTAGCATATTCTTTGTTATCTGCAATATCCTCCCCATACTCTTCACTTACCCACTCTTTATCGTTGGCTATTCTATACAAATACTGGCTATAAAATAATTCCACAGCCATCACTACTTGATGCCACATGCTGCCAGCAGCTTTATTACCATTTTCTATTTCAGTTTAGAATTCAAAATCAATTTCGGCACCATTTTATTAAAAACCAACAACAATAACAATAACAATAGCAACAACTTGAAGAGAAACCTGCTCAAGTGGCATTTAAGGACTTTAGAGATAGATACTCGATATGCTTTCGAAGCGAAAATATTAAATTGCTTAATACGCCGGGCTATCAGAGGCAGAGGCTTGAAGTCTAAAAAAGCCTTTTGAGTGCTTCAAAAGAATTTCGAACTCAGACAACAGCTTTTGTCGGCTGCGGATGTTGTTAGGAGTCGAACTTATTGATTCGCATTACAAGAGGCAATGATGCGGTAGAAAAACGATGATTTGGTTAAATGTTTTTTTATGCTGTTTAGAATTAAAAAAAAATTATATCTATCCTTTGCAACAGCCTATAATAAGGCACGTATTGTTTTTTTAAATGAAAAACTTGAAAAAATATGGGATAATAATTAGAGCTGATAAATGCCCTTCGGATGCTTACGTAGAGCAAGTAGTAGCGCGCCAATTGAGTAGCTTTGATCATGACAATCAGAAAAACAGTGATACTGACAAATGACAAATGACAAATGACAAATGACAAATGACAAATGACAAATGACAAATGACAAATGGCAAATGGCAAATGACAAATGACAAATGACAAGATGACAAGATGACAAGATGACAAGATGACAAGATGACAAGATGACAAGATGACAAGATGACAAGATGACAAGATGACAAGATGACAAGATGACAAGATGACAAGATGACAAGATGACAAGATGACAAGATGACAAGATGACAAGATGACAAGATGACAAGATGACAAGATGACAAGATGACAAGATGACAAGATGACAAGATGACAAGATGACAAGATGACAAGATGACAAGATGACAAGATGACAAGATGACAAGATGACAAGATGACAAGATGACAAGATGACAAGATGACAAGATGACAAGATGACAAGATGACAAGATGACAAGATGACAAGATGACAAGATGACAAGATGACAAGATGACAAGATGACAAGATGACAAGATGACAAGATGACAAGATGACAAGATGACAAGATGACAAGATGACAAGATGACAAGATGACAAGATGACAAGATGACAAGATGACAAGATGACAAGATGACAAGATGACAAGATGACAAGATGACAAGATGACAAGATGACAAGATGACAAGATGACAAGATGACAAGATGACAAGATGACAAGATGACAAGATGACAAGATGACAAGATGACAAGATGACAAGATGACAAGATGACAAGATGACAAGATGACAAGATGACAAGATGACAAGATGACAAGATGACAAGATGACAAGATGACAAGATGACAAGATGACAAGATGACAAGATGACAAGATGACAAGATGACAAGATGACAAGATGACAAGATGACAAGATGACAAGATGACAAGATGACAAGATGACAAGATGACAAGATGACAAGATGACAAGATGACAAGATGACAAGATGACAAGATGACAAGATGACAAGATGACAAGATGACAAGATGACAAGATGACAAGATGACAAGATGACAAGATGACAAGATGACAAGATGACAAGATGACAAGATGACAAGATGACAAGATGACAAGATGACAAGATGACAAGATGACAAGATGACAAGATGACAAGATGACAAGATGACAAGATGACAAGATGACAAGATGACAAGATGACAAGATGACAAGATGACAAGATGACAAGATGACAAGATGACAAGATGACAAGATGACAAGATGACAAGATGACAAGATGACAAGATGACAAGATGACAAGATGACAAGATGACAAGATGACAAGATGACAAGATGACAAGATGACAAGATGACAAGATGACAAGATGACAAGATGACAAGATGACAAGATGACAAGATGACAAGATGACAAGATGACAAGATGACAAGATGACAAGATGACAAGATGACAAGATGACAAGATGACAAGATGACAAGATGACAAGATGACAAGATGACAAGATGACAAGATGACAAGATGACAAGATGACAAGATGACAAGATGACAAGATGACAAGATGACAAGATGACAAGATGACAAGATGACAAGATGACAAGATGACAAGATGACAAGATGACAAGATGACAAGATGACAAGATGACAAGATGACAAGATGACAAGATGACAAGATGACAAGATGACAAGATGACAAGATGACAAGATGACAAGATGACAAGATGACAAGATGACAAGATGACAAGATGACAAGATGACAAGATGACAAGATGACAAGATGACAAGATGACAAGATGACAAGATGACAAGATGACAAGATGACAAGATGACAAGATGACAAGATGACAAGATGACAAGATGACAAGATGACAAGATGACAAGATGACAAGATGACAAGATGACAAGATGACAAGATGACAAGATGACAAGATGACAAGATGACAAGATGACAAATGCGTGACACAAGGTTACTGTTCGTATACAACTTATTCGAAAATACATGTGTTAATGTCTTCTTGCTCATGAATTTTGAGAACTAATTTATAAGCCATATTTTTTGTAAAAAATTATGTCACATTTCCTGAGCAACTTTTACATAACTCATATTTTAAATTGCTGCAAGTATTTTGTTTATGATTCCATATTGAAATTGAAGCGATGTTATTTATTGCTTTGATGGTCGAGTGAGCCCCGGTTTTTTGAGTCCAGATAAAACCAAAATATTTTTTTTTGAATTTTTAGGTGTGCACCTGGGCTAACATTATATAACAAAAACAAAAATATTATGTTTTTGTTCGAATATTCCAAAAGTTTCTGAGGTGAGCAGTGCTTAACCCATTTTGGTCAGGTACCCGAACGCGTTGAAATTTTCTAATGAAATTTTCAGGCTTTGTTGTTGTTGATCAAATTAAGAAAGTTCCATAGTTTCAGAATTTTCACATTTTCCGTTTTCCGGCTACAAGGTGGTCAAAAAATCGACCAATGGCCCAATATGTATACAAAAAATTAAAATTTTGAATAAATTATTTTAGCTTCAAATTCAGCAAAATATGCCTTGAGAGTGTTCCTGTGAAGTTTGCTACCGATAGAACATGGGGGCGTGGCACCTACCATGCAACTCTTATTTTCGATATCGAATAGCTTTGGAATCACATGTTTTACAACCACAAAATTCGGTATTCAAGCTCAATTTACACGTATTGTTTCAATGGCAATATTTTATAGGCGTTAGACAAGGGGCGTGATACTTTTTAAACACTCAAAGTTTTCGGTAAAAACTTCGAATTATAAGGTCACACATCGAAGAATTCGAAACGAATATAAAATTTATTATACAATTCAAATGTTTAACATCGAATACTCAGTATAAAGATCTAAAAATCTCTATATATCTCGAAATAAGAAAATTTCTAAATTGTTATTTTTTTCTGAATTTCCAATTAACCAAATTGTGTTTATGCGTAAAGAATTCGAAAAAATTTTGAATATTTTTTCCAGAAATAAATTTTAAAGTTAGTGGTCGAAAAATCGACCAGCTGACCAAAATGGGTTAAATATGTTTTGCTACAGTTAAATTATCGTGACCAACATTTCAATGGAAGTGTGACTGGCATGCGGAGGACGTGGGTTCGTTACCCAATTGTGTACGCATAAAAATTTTGTATTAAATTATTATTGGAATTCCAATTCCAATTCAATGTCTCATTCACTGCAAATAGTAAAGGCCGGAGTCTGCATAACAACTAGCAAAGAGAATTTTTTTCGGAAATGGGATTTGAAGTAAAATAGCGGCACGCAGTAAATGCTTTAAAAACATGGTTTGTGCTTGTGATATACTTAATACGGACCAAAACACGTTCAATATTAATAACATACTAGTATCGCCTGGGTCGAAATTCGACCAATTTATTGATTGCCTATTTATAACTATATGCAAGATGATAAAAATAAGTTCGAGGCAATAACTCTTAGGGGGTAGCCTTGATTTTTTGATGGCACGGACAGTTTATTAATTTAGTGTCAAGACAAAATAAATTCACCTAAAATTCAGTAAAAATTTTGAAAGAAAATCAAAAATGCAATTTTGAGTTTTTGTTTTTTTACAACAAAAATCATTTTTACCCCATATTTTAAGAATAAATCAAATTTTAAAGTCTATTTTTAAAAGGAATAATTTAAATGTAAACAATTAAAAAACGGTATTATTTTCAAAAGTTTTTTAAGTCAACTGATAAGACTTAAATACAAAAAAGATATAAATAAAATCTATTCACAGATGGCGGAGATATTTGCTTCAGAATTTAGAACATTCAATTTGAGACAGTTTTTTTTTCTCTCTTGGCATTTGGTTGAAACACACGCCAAATAACTAACGACAATATTAGGAAAATTACTTAAAAATACTTTTGGTTAGAATTTGGCTGTAGTTTTTATCACATTTGAAAGAAAATTTAACAAACTTTTAGAAAAAATTAGAAAAATTGAAAAACCGTAAAATTCAACCAAGATATTTATATGGGAAGTCAAATTTTTTAATTCAAATAACATTTTTTTACAAATTTCACAATTGACGAATGGATAAAACTAGTTTTTTTAAGAAATTGTAACTTTTAAAAAAAAATTCAAATTCGACCAACTAAAAAACTCTTCCCCAAACAAAATTTGTATTCATCAAAGAGCGCGTTTTTTCTCATAAATTTAATTTCTCTCTTAGAAGGTTGGAAACCCCTCTATCAGATATATCATTTATAAATACATTCTGCACATCTGGGTAACATAACCATTTGAATGATATAAGTTTCATTTATTTTGAGTTTTAATTAATACCATCATGTGCCTATGTGGCATAATGGTAGCGCTTTCGGCTCTTATTCGATACTCAGTTGTGACAGCCGGGGCTCAATACCCGCTTGAGATAATAATTTTTGTGTGGAAATTTTCATGTTAATATTTGCTTTTGGCATTATTTATAAGCTTCACGAATAAAGCGACCTTGAATTTTCATATAAATGAATAAATAAACGAATAAAGCAAATGTTCATGTAAATAAAAAACGTTACGCAAGTGTCACGAATGAGAGACCTTGATATTTCACTCCCCGCCAAAGAAGTTCCACTTCAAAAACTATACATTTTCAATGAGCAAGTTTTTTTTTATATATTCTGTTTTATTTTTCGATTAACTTCATTCATTTTTATTTATATAACACGGCAGATAGTTTTCTTTTGGATTTTATGATATGTATTAGTTTTCCATCCCAGACTCTTAAGCTTTAGTGCTGGCACATACTAACATTAATAACCAAATCTATGTCTGGTGCGTTAAATCGAAAATAAGTTGAAAGTTTATCGAAAATAAGTTGAAAGTTTATCGAACTTTTTGTTATGCACAAAACTGTCGCTCTTCGAGTGGATTGAAAAGTTTCTAAAGTGAAAAAGTTTTTCTCATTTCTTACACTCTAGCTCTTCTACGAAGCAATCTTAGAACTTCCCAGTGGTAAATAAAAGCATAATGCTATGAGGTCGCTAACGCCTGTATGCAATTATCTTATTCATTTGTGTAAACATGGCCGCTTTAGCGGTGATGATATGTACAGGTTTGCCGCAACCGAAAAATTTTCTCTACCAAAAAAACTAAAAAAATTTTAAAAAAGTTACCAAAAGATACCAAAATATTTTCACTACTACTAAAAATAATTTTTTTAAAAACGAATTTTATTCATTCGAGGCTAACAAATTCAATTTTTTGTTTATTTTTATTATCACATTTCATTACCAAACATACAGTATTGTGGAAAACTATGGAACTCGACCTTAACATTTGTATAAGGATAAAGATAAAAAGTCGGAAACAGAGAAAAACTGTAAAGAATGTAATATTTTCATTTGTAATTTTGTGGCAGTTTTAAAATTTGTGAAGAGTATAGCCAAAATTAAGGCCATTTAAAAAAAGCCATCATTTGCATATTTTAAAGAAAAGTGAGACAGGAGTTGAAAAAATTCAGAAGGGTTTGGGGTTTCCATATCTGGCAAAATAATACTTAAAGGAGAATATAATTCCAGTGGTATATGACTGTATAACTTGAAATTAAGTTTTTGTATTCAAGTCTTAAAAATATGTGGAAAAAACTTGAACCTGAGAAAATAGATGAACCATTCAACAACGTCTCAGCAACACAACCAATGAGCTTTAGATTTATAACGTTGATGAACCTAAAGTTACGTTTTTGGCATGCACAAAAGCTATTGGACATCATAAAGTAAAACCTTTCAAAGCCTTCGTTATTCTGGTAGATTATAAAAGTTTTAAAAAATGTAAGGTAACTGCAGATGCTACACAAAATGCTAATTTATAGTGTAAAAATTTTACAAAAATTCATTTTCAAGTAAAAAAGTTTTTTTCTTCAAGAAATATTGTCAGATTTTTGCCGTGCAAGTTAGGATGTTCTGACAACAAATGGTGGTTCCATATTTGTCGTTTATATATCATCAAGCTTTACGCCGATATCTTACCAATGTACCAAAATGTCATTCGCCTAACGAAGATAAATTACAATCTTCGTATAACTGCTGATAGAGGAAATGCTACCCACTTCTTAAAGACTGTAACTCTATATAATGACATCTAATTGTTAGTTAATTGACCTTAGGTTCTTAAGGTCCTGGGAATAATTTAATTCTGATAAAATACAAAACTTTGGACAACCTAAAATTGTCCAAAAATGTACTCTAAAATGTACCGAACAATTGATGATTGATTGGGCCCGATTGATGATACAATTGATGATTGATGAACAATTGATGATATTATTCCTCCAAATACATTTCAATATCGTTTATTTACAAACAAATTGGCCCAATTCGAAATGAACTTTACAAGCAGTTAAAGTCTAACGGCTGTATTCATAAAAATTGATGAGCGTCTTATGAAACCTTTACAAGAAAAATATCAAAAACATTATTCATAAACGTACAATAATGACAGAAACCTCTTATAAAGGCTTCATATATGAGAAACCTTCAATAAACACTCGATAAAGCAATTTTTAAATTTTTACTCTCATCTGAGCACAAATATTGTCAAAAATACTTCAAACTATTAAAAAAATATGAAAACATGGAAAAAATATCAAAATATTGAAAATAAAAATAATGAATTAAAATTTGTTCAGAGCAAGATGTTTTTAAGAAGGTGGCAGAAGTAGGTTGACGTTTTTCAAACCGACACCGTAGTGCTGTCAAATTTCGTTGCAGTAATGCCACTTTATATATTTTTTCTTTTTTGTGTCAGAAACACTTTGAAAGGGAGTTTTTCTATAGGAAAAAGGGATAAACCTACGAAACATAATAAACAGTCAAATTTCATGGTTTTTTAGTTGTAAAGTTAAGTGGTGTAAATTAGTTGTCTTTTTTTCTTGCCGTCAGACTTGGTTTCCTCCACAAGTGATATATTTTCCGAAGCTCGAACCCACAACTTTCGGTTCACTTCCTTCTTTGAAAGTGGTCTTTGGGGACTTTGAAAAAATTAATATTTTGATTGTTCCAGGTACTACGACAGATAGTATAGCTTTTCGACAGATATAATATAGTTTTCTTATTAATCACATCAAGATAGGTCTGTTTCTGTACGCACTTCAAGAAGAGTTCGAGTAAAGTTTGAGTAATAGAGAGTAATTTGATTATCGGTCAAAATGAGAAGATTTTTCAAAGAGTACGGGAACGGTTTCAAGTAAGTTTCAAGTACAACAACTGCTTTAAAAAAAAACAAGTAAAGAAAGTCTAAAGTCGGTCTAGGCCGACTATGAAATACCCTAAACCCACTTTTAAAAAACAAAAAATTTTTATTGTAAATGGGCGTCTCCAAGGGCGGATGAAGCCTATATTTTATATGCATTTAAATGTTGATGAAAAATTTACACGTACCAAGTTTAATTCCTGTAGCTCACAGTTAATGCCTTTATTGTGCTTTCCTTATGGGAGGTGGACGTGTTCATGGACGGATTACTTCCAATTTTTGAACACACCTTAGTTTTGGTATAAAATACATGCATACCAAATTTGATTTCTCTATGACAAACATAACCTTATTTATTGAGTTTAAAACTTTTTGGGTTGTATGGGAAATAGGCGTGTCCGTAGGCGGATGACGTCCATTTTTCAAAACCATCTTTGTCTTGTCATAAAAAACATACGTGCCAAATTTAAGCTCTGTAGGTTAAACAGAGGCTTATTTATTACGTTTTCAATTTTTGGGTTGTATGGGAGGTGGGTGTGTCAGTGAGCGGATGGCGTCCATTTTTCGAAACCATATTTGTGTTTGTATAAAACACATACATATCAAATTTAACTGTTGTAGGTTAACTATGAGCTGAGTTATGCAGTTTTTAATTTTCGCGTTGTATGGGAGGTAGGCGTGTCCGTGGGCGGACGATGTCCATTTTTCAAAAACATCTTGGTTTTGTTATTAAAAACATATGTGTCAAATTTTAGCTCTTTAGGTTAAACAGAGGCTTATTTATTGCGTTTTCAATTTTTGGGTTGTATGGGAGGTGGGCGTGTCCGTAAGCGGATGACCTCCATTTTTCGAAGGCATCTTTGCGCTGATATAAAACAAATACATACTAAATATTATTGTTGTAGGCTTTTTATGAGCTGAGTTATGCAGTTTAACATTTTTGCGTTGTATGGGAGGTAGGCGTGTCCGTGGGCGGATTCTAAAAGTATTCAATAGTGCAGATCCTTGGGTCCATGTGACCATGTGCACCAAGTTTCATCCAATTATCTCAACTCCTTCTTCTTATCCTGTGTATACGGACAACACACAGACGGACGGACGGACGGACGGACGGACATGGATAGCTCGACTCACGTGGTGACGCTGATCAAGAATATATATACTTTTCTATACCGGACTCGCTTCGTTCTATGCGTTACAAACGTTTGCACAAAGTTAATATACCCTGACCTTTCAGGTTTAGGGTATAAAAAGAAATTTTTCAAGTAAAGTTCGAGAGCAACAAGTGTCATTTTGGTTGTGTTTCTTCTCTCTTGGCTTCTCTCTTCAAGTTACTTGAAGTGAGTACGGAAACAGACCTGATGTTACACAAGAACATAAAAACAAAGTCACTCAAAACGCGTCTTGTTCGCTACAAGTCGATAGTAGGACAAAGTAACAAAGCATCGCATTTTTGATGGGATTATTGTTCAAAATATGGCATCACTATATTTTTTCGATTTTGACATTACACCGGTGTTGACTTCATAGACGTCAACCTACTTCTGCTACCTTTTTTAAATACATCTTGGTTCAGAGCAAAACATACCCGGTTATTTAACTAATAAAAAACGGTTTCTTTTAACTGAAATTCTGGTTACCTCTTCATACAAAGTTTCGGTTATGCTAGGAAGAGCCTCGGGAAGAAAGTAACCGAAACTCGTGTATACGTGTGAACTGGCATCCCTTTCTCACAGGTTGTTTTTTAAATCGATTTCCAATACCATCTGAATGTAGCATTCTCGCTCTCTCTAGATAGAGATAACCTAAAAACAGGTTAAAGGTAACCAACTCTCATCAGATAGATAAATTTTTTAACAGTACACTGGTGCTAGTGTTAGAACTACCCAATAAACCACATAGCGTATTCGGTTTAGTTTCGAATTAGTAATGAAACCGAGAACTCGGATTAGATATCTCGTATTCGATTTGAATTCGAAACGAATCCGCAATCTCGTTAATAAAATAAATTTTTATATATCTGCAATTAATCATCGCAACATTGGCTTTTTTGTTTTTAAATTTCCTTCAGATTTTTTAAAAAATAGAGAAAAAAACACCAAAAGCAAAAAAAATACTGAAACATTTTTTTTTTCTGAGCTGGGAGTCGAACCCACTTCCTCAAACGCTTGTTTTCATAATCAAGCAAATTACGTAGCATTGAAACAGCAAGCGCGATAGGCTAGTGGATAACGTAGGAGACTGGCATTGGGGGAACGTGGGTACGGATCCTTAACATGTAATTTTTGTTTTTTATAACAATAATAATCTTATAATCTTTTTTCATAATAATCGATTTGCGGAAGACACGAATATATTAAAAAAATTTCATTTAAAACAAAATTGCCAAATTTATTCGAAAACGATTTGCTAATGTTGAAATTCTCGCTTTGGTAGTGATTCGATTATGATAAAAAATCTCGTTTCGAGAATGAAATGTGCATCTCTCCCGCCATTGGGTTAATTAGCAAAACATTTTCGAACTTCGTTTTCGAAATTAATATCAGAGATCTCGCCCAATAGGCAATTAAACCAGCGCTCTTCATACGAAGGCCTGCATTGACTGCTACTTTTGAAGACTAAACACATCCGTTCCTCGCTGCTCTTATGAGCACTTCTTGAAGGCCTTCTTTATCTGCACAAAACGCAGCACAACAAATTTGTTTTCCCTACAAGGACTGACTTTTCATATACTTCAGGGCAACTTTTTCGTTAAAAGTAAGAATATATATCAGTTTAAAAATATGACGCAATAATGGCCCTTCTTACTGCTATATCAAAGATTATAGATTGAAATTAATCTAACTTAACAAAACATAGGAGAGAAGATAAAATCAGAGTATATAAATAAATAGATAGAAAAATGTGTAAAAGAAAAAAATATTTTTTCAACACTTTTTGTTTACCCCTACTTTTAGCCATTCTAAAGAAGTGCTTCTATCAGGCCTCTTTTGAGCTATCGAAGCGGAAGGCCTGCGAAATTTTCCCACTTCATATAAAAAAGAAAGTGTAATTGTATATGAGTGCGGCAGTACTACAAAATCCACAGGAAGGCCTGCTAGCAGCGATGTCATTGTCTACTGGGCGGATTCACCTCGAATTCGAGGCAAATTCGTTTGGTTTATTGGGTGGTAGTGATACTAATGCTGGTGTTAGTGCTGGCGCTGTTGTAGCTGAGTGCTGATGCTAGAGCTAATGCTGGTGTTAGCGCCGACGCTGTTGCAGCTGATAGCTGGTGCTAGAGGCAGTGCTGGTGTTGGTACTAGCGCTGGTGCTGTTGCAGTGAAGTGCTGGTGCTGGTGTTAGAGCTGGCGTTTTTGCAGCTGAGTGCTGGTGCTAGTGTTAGAGCTAGTGCTGGTGTTAGAACTGGCGCTTTTGCAACTGAGTGCTGGTGCTAGAGCCATGCTAGTGCTGGTGCTAGAGCTATGCTGGTGCTGGTACTAGTGCTGGTGTAAGTACTGATGCTGTTGCAGCTGAGTGTTGGTGCTAGAGCTAGTGCTGGTGTTAGCGCTGGCGCTGTTGCAGCTGAGTGTTGGTGCTAGAGCTAGTGCTGGTTTTGGAGCTGGCGCTTTTGCTAGCTGAGTGCTGATGCTGGTGCTGGTGCTTATGTATTTTTAATGTTTATATTTTATAAGTATTTTATGTTTATTTTTATATTATCTTTTTTCATATTATGTTTACTATAAATTATTTATTTACTTATTTATTTTTAATTCAAAAAATGCCAATCTTGAGCCGCACAATGAAAATAAATTATTTAAAACAATTTGACTGTAAAAATTTGGTTAAAACAAAGCTTTACCAAAACAGAAATCTGCCTACCAACCTACCATATCAAAAAAATGTTACCATTCTTGATAGAATTCTACCAAAGCGGCAACACTGGACATAACAAGCAAATAAAAGAGAAGAGAACACTCAAACTTAAACGAAATTTCTTTCTTTTTTAAAGACTTATAGCCTAGACACATTGACGAAAGCTGCAACATAACAACACGAGGAGAAAACGAAAATGTTGGCAAGTTGTCTACAACTTGATTATTTTGGATGCAGCACGATAAGCCGTATTTTCATATATATTTATTATTAAACATCGAATTATTATTAAAAAAAACAAACACTAAACACAAACACAATGAGAACGAAATATAAAAAGCACGAAATTAAACGATGGCATTAACAAATGTCGATGTTCTTACTCTTATCGCATGTCAAAATAGAAAAAGTCCTAAATCGACGACAGCAACATTGCTGCAAAAACGCATTGTCGTTACAACATTTTCACCACATTCACCTCCATAAGAAAAGCATGTAAACAAAATTCGACGTTTGACGCAATGTTGCAGCCGTCGTCAATGTGTCTAGGCTATTAGCATTTTAAAAATTAAAAAATTAAACAAATTGCTTATTACATCATTACATTGATTGAGTACTCTTGCTTATACTTCTGCATTACAATATCGTCGACGACAATTTTTCCCAGCATGAAATGAAAAGACAAATTTTTCCATTATAATTTCAACCAACTCATGAATGCTTTATGGTTTTTCGCGTCCTCTGGTCAGTTTTCCAATAACTATGTTCGCAAATCCTATAAAACAAAAAAAAAAACAGTTTCGATAGTATCGTAAGTGTAGACGTAGAGTTCCGTTTAAAGGCTCAACCAAGTTATGCGTAAGCATACAAAAAACTTTTTAACAAAAAAAAAAACCTACTTCAAAATCACTAGAAAGTAAAAAATAATTTTAAATTACTTTTACTATTTATTTCTTGGTCAAATTTGTATTTTTATAATAAATATATTTATTTTTTATGATAATAAAAGCTTCTAGTCAGCGCTAATCATTGACGTAAACTCATGATTTTTTCGCCATCCCTACTCTATTTAAGACTTTTTTATTTGTAAATATCCTGTTTGGGTGACGCTGTATTAATTTCTAATCTTAATTTTTCTTAAATCTTAATTAAAATGCTATGTGTGTGTTGCAGCTGCACATAAAATCTGATTATATTAGCGCCGACTTCGAAGCTCTTATTATCATAAAAAAATAAATATATTTATTATAAAAATACAAATTTGACCAAGAAATAAATAGTAAAAGTAATTTAAAATTATTTTTTACTTTCTAGTGATTTTGAAGTAGGTTTTTTTTTTTGTTAAAAAGTTTTTATTTCTTTCTTTTTAGAGAAAATGATATATATTAAAAAAGTGTATAAATTAATTAAACACCAATTATTTATGCTCATAATATGGAAAATGCTTTTCTGTCGTTTCTTATTCTGGTCTTTGTCAGTATGTTTATCAGTACCTACTCTTGTATTTTTATCACTACCCCAATGTCAATATTGACTGAAATATAGTGTGTTTATAATATTGACACGCCTCTTTGTCGAGAATATCACACTCTTTGTCATAGTGTTTTCAATAGTTCTACCCATTCTAACAATGAATTTTACCTTCCTTAAGTCAATATGATACAGTTTCTTACACACTGCCACACCCTTTAGTCAAATAACGCCCAATTCTTCGGTAGGAATTTGTAATAATTGTGCCTACGTCTGTACTTTTTCAGTTAGTAGTGTCAGTATTCGATTTAGTGTTTTCTAATATTGCCACACCCCTTTGTCGAATGACGCCCACTTTATTCAAAATAACTTGTTAGAAGTGTGCCTACCTCTATACTAAATATCAGTACTCTAGTGTCAATATTATTCGCGATACAGTGTGTTTCATATATTGCCACACCCCTTTATCAAACAAGGTCCACTGTATTGAAATTAATTGTTTTATAACTGTGCCTACCCCTGTAGTTAACTTTAGTACTCTAGTGTCAGTATTATTCGAGATACAGAGTTTTTCTAATATTGCCACACCTCTTTGTCGACTAACGCCCACTTAATTGACTGTTATTTTTTACCTACCCTTGCATTTTTTCTGTGAATTTTATTAACTCTAGTACTCTAGTGTCAATATTTACTGAAATACAGTGTTTTTCTTACAGTGACACGCCCCTTTATCGAATACCGCCCACATTACTGACAGTAATTTGTTATATTTGTACCTACCTTTGTACTAAATTTTAGTATCGTAGTGTCAATAGTAATCGAGATACAGTGTTTTTTTTAATATAGCCACTCCCCTTCTCGATTAACGCCCAGTTTTTTTTTTACAAAAAGTTGTAGCAATTTTTCCTACCTTTGTAATAAATTTCTGTACCCTAGTATCAATATTATTCGAGACACAGTAATTCTCTTATATTGCCACACCCCTTTGTCAAATTACGCCCAGTTTTGTTATAATAACTTCCAATAATAGTACCTACCTCTGTACTTAATTTCAGTACTGTAGTGTCAATTTTCTTCGAGATACAGAGTTTTACAATATTGCCACACCCTTTTTTAGAATTACGCCCACTTAAGTGAACGTCATTTTTAATATTTGTGCTTGCCTTTGTAATTTAACTGTAAATTTTATTACCGTTGTGTCAATATTTACTGAGATACAGTGTTTTTCTTATAGAGACACGCCCCTTCTCCGAATAACGCCCCCTTTCATAAACGGGCACCTCCGCGTTGATAATCTCTATATGTTGACAAAAAATTACGACAATCGGGCAAGTACTTTAGGAGTAATCGATGTACATACATTCACAAAAAAAAAAAAAAAAAAAAAAAAAATAAAAAAAAAAAAAAAAAAAAAACAGAGAAACCAACCAACTTGAGAACCTCCTCCTTTTTGAAGTCGGTTAAAAAGCTAGAGAGCAAAAGAACGTACTTACTCAGCCAATGACCCACCTGTGACCTCAGATAATCCCACTGCATCCGATTGGACATAGAATCATTCATTTTGGTCCAACTGTTTCATGGAACCCATAAATGTGCCAATGACCCACCTGTGACCTCAGATAATCCCACTAAATCCGATTGGCCATAGAATCATCCATTTTGGTTCAAATGTTCCATGGAACCCATAAATGTGCCAATGACCCACCTGTGATCTCAGATAATCCCACTGCATCCGATTGGCCATAGAATCATCCATTTTGGTCCAAATGTTTCATGGAACCCATAAATGTGCCAATGGGTTGCAAACTTCACGTGTAGGTCTTAAATAAAATACACGTATAGTTGAGGTTCGTTTTTCAAAACACGATCTACACGGTGTTCGAACTTTTGTGAACATGTGTAGTTTTAAACACGTGTTTGAGGTGAAGCTCTAATACGAACCAAAAAGTTCGTGCAAAACAAAAACACTACAAGCATAAACAACAAAACAAAAACTAAGAAAGCATCAGGCACTGCAGGTACATTATAAGCAGGTGATGATCGACTTTCTTATATAAAAACATGAATTTTTCTTCTTATATTTTACTATTTTGTGACTTTCATATAATAATGCCAAAATCCAAAATTAGATATTCATTTTGCGCAGGATATATCTGATATTTTAGTATATATATTATCTTTGAACGATAAGTATTAAGGGCTGTGGGTATACCCTAAAGTATTAGCCAAAAACGTTGCATGACCTTAAAAAAATCTGTTAAAACGACCTACTTCAAAAAATAAAATTCAATGTTGTTTATGAAAAATACAGAAATCAAAAATTTGGGCAATAACTATCACTTGACCGCTTGTTGTAAGATAACACGATGCTACTACACAGAGGTCCTCTAAAAAAAACTACAAAAAAAGATTAAATTTTGTTTATGTAAAATACAAAAATCAGAAATGTTCGCAATTGTTGAAAGAGAACACGATGCTGCCACACATAGGAATAAACTCGATAACCATAAATACTGAGTTTTTAATACGTAAACAACACGAGCACCTGCTATATTCTACTTACCATTTAGCATTACAACATCATCGTCAACAATTTTTTACCAGACGGTCAGCATTCCTCTACAGCTCAACATTTTGTGATAGTACCCAAAGCACCAAGTTCTCATAACATAATCAAGAGTTATATACTGTGTACAATGCTGCTGAAACAAATGATTATAAAAGGTTGTTTATAGCATACAAAAAACGCAATACAGAAACAAACTGTTATAAATGATGTCTTGTCTAAGTGGGCCAAAGTATACTTTAAGAAGGCAATTTCTAGATTATTTTAACTTTTTATTATTTAAGTACTTGCCACAGCTGTCAGTATGGCTGTTTTACGACTTGACCTCGGTCACTGATTAGGTTAAAATTTTGATTAAATTTAAAAATGTACAAAAATGAACTTTTTTATTACATATTCTTGAGAAAATTACTTGAATACTCTCACTCTGGAATTTGCCTAAAACATTGACAAAATTTCTCTAAAAATAACCGTTGGGGAATAAGTGTCATTTTCTTAAGATATACATATATATAGAGTGCGGTAAAGTCAAACTAGTTTTTTTTTTTAATGCTTATTTTGACAATATTACGAGAGAGCAAAAAACTTTCTACAACTTATGCCACATTGTTTCAAGGTTAATACGTTCAAGGGCGCATCTACAGTTTTCATTTCTGCGGTTACGCTTGCGATGTGCTCGTTTAGTTGACTGCGCTGGTTGGTCTTGAACGCATTAGAAGCTAGAACAAGCTAACTGCTTGACACACTCCCTACGGACAAGAGTGACAACTTTTACTTTGATCATCATAAAAATAAGAGCCGTGTTTGACAGTCAGGCGCCGCAGACACAAAGCAAGCAGCAGAAGACAAGATTGAGATGCGGTTGATGCAAAATAGTTGCCAAACTTACACCACCACAAACATATTAACTCTTATTCTAAAGACTGTTATTTGAAAATGAGGCTATAGCAAATTTATTATGTTCTCATTAAAGCGCGCTGTTTGCTTAAAGCTTATGGGAGGAACTGTAATCTTTATGCGAGCATGTAAAGAACAAATAGCTAAGGCATTGCTTGGATTCAAACGAACGGAAACATTCGAGTTTTTAACGGCTTTTTTATTGTTCTGGGCTTTGCAGTGCTTATGGGAAAAACCACATGTTTGTAGTATTTTCTATTGTTAGACACACAGTTGTTCACACGTTACGCTCCTCTGATGCTTTGAATAACAATTTAACGTGCATATTAAATTAAAACATAAATAAATATATAACACAAAATTGTATGTAACTTTCCAGACTGCCAAAGTTTCTAAGCAACTTTTTGTGGTTAAAAGTTTGGAATTATTAAAAACAAAAAACATATATAAATTTATTTGCATAAACGTTTAAGAACCAATTTTGAATATGAAGCTACATTTTAAAACAAAATTGCCGAAGTTGACAATGAAAATAGCTAAATTTAAAAATTATATCAAAGAAAAGTTAGGGAAAATATATATAAAGTAGCAAAAATACACTCCTCTCCTATACCATTTTGGTCTCAACTCTACCCCTCCTTTCACCACTGTAAATATATGCACTATCAGTAATGTTTCAACACTGTTAGTTACATTTGTAATGTGCATGTCAACAGTTGTTAATTATTAATTCACAAAAGAACAATTTCAGCCTGTCAGTTGTGAGAAAAATGCCAACAACACCACCAGAAATTAACACAACAATAAATAAATATAATTAATATTTTATCGAGTTGATTGATTTAAATTTAATGATTGATTGCACATTTGCACTGTGGTCTTAAGTGAGATTCTAGCGCGAATTAATTCACCAGTAATAAAATAATAAGAGTTTGTAATCTTTTTGTTTGTTGAACCCAGATATAGTATTTTTTTAAAAAAAAGCTAAAAAAATGTTTACTAATATATGTATACAGCTGCGGTTCAAATAAAAGTAGTGCCCACAACGTTTCTACAAAAATTTAAAAAAAAACTAGCATGTTCTTGGATTAAATATTTTTGAAGTGAAACTTTTTTAGCAGCGTATACAACATACGGCGAACGAAACGAGTAGTAAAACCGATGAATCGAATGAAACGGCGGCGAATTAAGGTGAATTCAATTGAGGTGAATTAGTTGAAATTAGGTGTTCGAAACACCTCGTAAATTCGAAGGAAAAAATGATCAAACAATGGTTTGAGTCCGAACTAACAGATGAATTACACTATCGAATAAATTCTGGTTAGCAAAAGTTAGGTCGATTCTGAGAGTGAGGGGTGAAAATAGAGGCTATAGCGATGTACCTTGTAATATAGCTTTTATAAAATAATTCTGTTAATCAAGTTGTCTTTGAATTGTATTTATAAATCAATCGATAAATAAATTCTATTCTACTCGAGATTCAGAGCGAGCATACACTCTACTGGCGCCCAACGAAAAATATATAATAAAAATTTTTACTTCAAAAAAAAAAAAGAAAATAATTTTTTCACTTTTTCAAAAAAAAATCAAAATACAAAATATAACAAATTCTTGCTGCAATCAAGCAAATTGTAAGAAATCCTTGCTACAATCAAGCCAACAAAATGCCAAGGGTAAGAAGATCAATTTCGACGTCGAGATTGCAACGAGGCACATCAGCTTCGCGCTCAGAGGAATCGAGTGCAAATCATCAACCAACCCTAGCTCCGCGCATGGATAACACACCGCAAGGGTCTTCACCCAGGGTACAGCCTGCGCCGGTCCCTTCGGTGATGTTATCTGACACGCAACTCCAATATCTAATGAGTGAGAGGGCTGTGCCGAAGGAAACCCTCAGCGCATTTGCTGAACGATTCAACGGTGAAGCCGATCGCGATAATTTCGAAACCTTCGCAATGAACCTGACGATTTTTAAGGAAGTTAAGAAGATTCCAGATGACGTAGCTTTGAAAGAATTACCTCTTTTACTTCGAGGTTACGCGGCGTTGTGGTTCTCTGGAGTCCGATTCGAGCTCGACAGCTGGGTTTCCGCTATCGATCGGCTTCGAGACCATTTCGCTCCGAAAAAGCAGGCATACGAAATTTACTCAATGATATTTCAAGAGAAGCGAAAAAACGATGAGTCAACTGACATATTTATTGGAAAGAAGAGAGCCTTATTCGCAGAATTACCTCCACCGCGGTTTCCGGCAAGCGTGCAAATCGACATGATTTATGGACTCCTCCGACTCGATATCCAAAAACAAATAAAGCGAATTGATATCCTTTCATTTGCAGATCTTTCGACTAGCGCGCGCATATATGAAGCGCATTTAAAAGCAGAATCAAATTTAAATTTACAACGAATTGAATATCCGGTACCTGATCATCTGAGTAAGGATGTCGAAAAGGATGAAATGAAAAATCGCTGCAAATTTTGTCGAGCTCGTAACCACACCATTGATGTTTGCAGAAAGCGCTTAGCTTTTATTCAAGAAAATAAAGCTTTTGAGTCAGCGTCTACTAAACAACCCCTTCAATGCCACAAGTGCGGCTTGGCAGGTTATTACAGATCTAACTGCCCCAACTGTCATCAACACCGTCACAACAATGCAACAACAAATAACGCTTGCAACTACATAAACATCAGCAATGACAACGGACTACCTAAAGGATTATTGAGTTTCCATGAATTCAAAGAACTCGCTTGTATCGATACAGCGTCAAGAACGAGTTTTGCTAGTTATCCGTTCTATGAATTCTTGAAAAGCCGAAACCACGCCTTCAACCAAATACAAGCCGAAATCACTCTTGCAGATGGCGTCATTCGATCACAAAATGTTTTAACAACATATGTTGATATTAAGTTTGGAAATAAGACAACAAGGACATTTTTCATGATTCTGCCGGATACAAAATCAAAGCACACCCTTTTAGGTATTGATTTTATGGAAAAAGCCAACATAATAATCGATACATCGCAGTTAGAGTGGTTTTATGCTGATACCTCAGATACTAAGTTTGATTACTTACCGGAAATCCGAAGCTATAACACAACATTCGCTCACAATGAATTCACATCTTCGTGTACGAAGCAAAGACGCATCGATGAAAATCAACCATGTGATGTTAATCAATTATACGATTTATGTCGTCATTCACTGCCGCTACATATTGTCACACCACCAAAAAAGGCTACTCAAAATATATTTTTGATACACATCCGTAATAGTCAAATACCTACAGATGATCGCTTGTTTGGGCCACCCATTCGCACGCTTGACTTCAATATGGTAGATGTTACGCTAAGGCCTGACGAAGCCTTAGATCTGGACGAAAATGCAAGGCAACAACTGGATTCAACTTTAAAAGAATACGAGATTCTTTTTGGAGATATGAGTACATCACATACAAATGTATATCACAGCATCACCACAACTACCGAAGAACCGATTTCGTCAAGAGCTTACAGGCTGTCACCAACACGAAAATCACAATTGAAGCAAGAAATTTTATTAATGAAGCAAAAAGATGTTATCGAAGAAAGCGATACAGCATGGGTATCACCAGTCATTATGGTTCCCAAGAAAGATGGCAAAATCCGTGTTTGTATCGATTATCGTCGCTTAAATGCTATAACGGTTCCAGATCGTTACCCGCTTCCTCGCATCGATGATCTACTTCATGCTGCTAAAGTTACACCTTATATGTCCACACTGGATTTGCAAAGCGGTTACTGGCAAATAAATATCAAACCAGAAGATATGGATAAAACCGGTTTTATTACACCATTTGGAACATTTCGTTTCAAGCGGATGCCGTTTGGATTACGCAACGCTCCCGCTACGTTTCAACGAACAATGGACAGGTTCCGAAATAGTCTTCTACACATCCTTATTTTAGTCTACCTGGATGATATCATAATTTGCTCAGAATCCTTTAATCAACACGTTGCAGATCTTCATGCAGTATTCCAGCATCTTCTCAAAAACGGTTTCAGAGTGAATCGTTATAAATGTAAATTTTTTTGCCCAGAAGTAACTTACCTTGGACATGTTTTAACTAAAGATGGCATTCAAGTAGATAAAAACAAAACACAAGCCATTTTAAAAATGACAGAGCCAAGAAACGTCAAACAAGTGCTTTCCTTTTTGCAAACATGCTCATGGTATCGCCGCTTCATTTCAAATTTCGCAAAAATTAGCATGCCTCTCAGTCATTTAACTAAAAAAACATTCCGTGGTTTTGGAAAGAAGAACAACAGCAAGCTTTTGACAAACTAAAACAACTTTTAACTACTCCACCAGTATTTAAACAAGCCGATGAGAATGAACCTTTCTTGATGAAGACGGATGCTAGTGGGTACGCCATAGGGGCAGTTCTAGTCCAGGGGGAGGGAGATATGGAACATCCTATTGAGTACGCAAGCCGATTATTAACTAATGCTGAAAGGAATTACTCGACAATTGAGCGAGAAGCTCTTGCAATTGTGTGGGCGGTAAACAAATTCCGAGGCTACTTTGAAGGCTCAAAACTGGTTTTACTCACGGATCATCAACCCCTCAAATGGCTTATGAATTTGAAATCACCTACAGGCAGGCTAGCCAGATGGACCTTACAACTACAACCATTTGATATCGAAATCAAATATATAAAAGGAAAATTAAATAATGTAGCCGATACTTTGTCCAGAATTCCAATATCTTTCGAGTCATATATGTTTGAAATTGATGTACCAACCAAATCTACCAGAGACATCCGAACTGCACAAATGAGCGATGAAGACCTTGCACGGATTATAATTACTCTTGAATCCATGGAAAGCACTGATGCAGAAATGGCTAAGAAGTATTCACTAGCGGGGTATTTAATAAATAATGGTGTTTTGTATCGTTACGCTAACTCAGAAAAAGACTCAGCCCAAATGGTAGTCCCAAATAAAGAGCGTACAGAAATAATAAAAGAATTTCACAGTGCTGATATTGCTGGTCATTATGGAATAGAAAAAACTAAAATCAAAATTATGGAGCATTTTTACTGGCCAAAGATGTCAAAGGACATTCAACAATTTGTTAAAAATTGCGATAAATGCCAACGGTATAAACCTACAAATTTAAAGCCAGCAGGTCTTTTCCAATCGAGTCCAAACAATCAACGTTTTGAAGTATTAGCCTTGGATCTCTTCGGTCCTTTACCACCAAGTGATGGATTTAAATTTATTTTCATTGTTGAAGACTCAACAACGCGATGGGTCGAAATTTTCGCATTGATGGAAGCAACAGCAGCAAATTGTGCAATGCTTCTATTAAATGAAGTGTTTCTTCGCTACGGCTTGCCTCGTAGAGTCATTAGTGACAACGGCCCACAATTTATATCAGCTGTCATGCGATACTTAATGGATTCCCTTGGTATTCACCAACAATTGATTCCTTTATATCATCCCCAAGCAAATATGGTGGAACGCAAGAACTTGGACTTAAAGATACGTTTGTCCATGTTAGTCGAAGACAAACATAACACTTGGAGCAAGTATCTGCCAGCGATTCGTTTTGCTATGAATACTGTGGTATGCCGTAACACTGGACACACGGCAGCCTTTCTTAATTTTGGGAGAGAATTGAGAACTCCAATTGAAATAGCCCACGATTTGTCAAATATTATTTACAACGGAAACTTTATAGAAGAAATAACACCACAATTAAAAATATTTTCGGAAGTACTTAAAGAATCAGAAAATCGAAACACTCGTGAAAGAGAAAGAAACAATAATCATGCCAATAAAAATCGACGTTCTGCCAGAGAATTTCAAATTAATGATTAATGATTAATGCATCAAAAGAAGTCTCTTCCAAGTTTGTTCCTAGACGTGATGGTCCATACTTTATACTTAAGCGTAATGGTTTAAACATCTATGAAGTCGGTCGAGCACCGGGTAAAGATCCAGTGGATGTTTATCACACCTCTTCATTAACATTGGCGCGCACCGAGGACTTACAATATACAAAGCCGATTTACCCGATTTTAAGAAGAGGCAGACCAAAATTGTAACTTCTGCATAAAGTGCACCGAGACGGTTTCCACTTTCTGAGGGGGAGTATATAGCGATGTACCTTGTAATATAGCTTTTATAAAATAATTCTGTTAATCAAGTTGTCTTTGAATTGTATTTATAAATCAATCGATAAATAAATTCTATTCTACTCGAGATTCAGAGCGAGCATACACTCTACTAGGCTAAATTAGAAGACCCGTATCGCGGCGTTTGTTAATGTTAGTTCGAATTTTCGTTGGTGGGGCCGTGGTGTACTATAGGCTGCTACAACTAGGTAAAACTATCACAGGGCATCTCTACCGAACTCAATTGATGCGTTTGAACCGAGCATTGAAGCAAAAACGTCCAGAGTGTGATCAAAGGCACGCACCCATTCAAAATATACCTTTAAACGCTGAAATGGGAAGTCTTACCTCTACTTTTTGCTTTCGCTGATGACGCATGACCTTGAGGATCAGCATTTTCGTTCTTTTAAAATAAACTTTATCCTCTTATGTCTTTATATGAAATGAAACTTTTTTTTGGCAAAACTAAATTAAAAACTTTCTACTTTTTTGGATTAAAGTTTCACTTATACCGTGCGTGGCGGCCACACATATATTCCTTTCCCAACCTTTTCCCAAAGCTGATTTTTGTTTGAAGGTTTAGAGTCAGCAATGCCCTTTTTAACATCACACCACAAATTTTCAATCGGACTCAAATCCGGCAACAGAGCAGGCCACATCAAGATCTCGATCCGATTGTCCCAGAACTACTTCTTCGCAAGTTTTCTCGTTAGTTTCGTGTCGTTATCTTATTTACAAACCCATATTAGCGGTAATTGCTCTTGGGCATACGAGAGCAAAGTTTTCTGTAACATTTTGAATTATAGATGTTGATCTACTAATAATTCTATACAATAAATTGGACCTACACCATAAAAAGAAAAGCATGCCCAATTCATAATTTTGAAACCACTTAATGCTTATTGGTTTTTGTGGTATACTTCGGGTTAAACTGAATTTTTTGGGACATCGAACATATTGAAGAGACGATATATCACCGGTCATTACAATTTTGGACTCGTGTGACCATCAAATGTTCCTTCATTTTTCATTTGGCTACGAAGAATGATTTGTAGGGAACTGAATGCTTTTTAGAACATGCTTCTTGGTTAAAAGTGGCACTTTGCGAGAACCATACGTACTCAAATATTGTTCTGTAAGAAGTTTATGTTATGTAGGAATACTTGCGTTACATAAAGCTCTTCATATATTTGTATAGCAGAGGCAAATGTATTGGCTTTATAGTACCGTACCACTCGTTTAATCAATTTCACCGTCATACCTGTCTTGCGTCCACGTGTCGCTAGTTTTTTTATTACTAGAATCGCCTGGGGTCGAAATTCGACCAATTTATTGATTGCCTATTTATAAATATATGCAAGATAATCAAAACAAGTTCGAGGCTATAACTTTTCATTGATTGGAGATATTAAGCTATTTTCTTCTGAAAAATTTTTTATTTATTTAATTATTTCTTTCAAAAACAGAAAAACAACATTTTCAAAAAATTTAATTTTGTCAAAAAAATCATAGGGGGTAACCTTGATTTTTTGATGGCACAGACAGTTTATTAATTTAGTGTCAAGACAAAATAAATTCACCTAAAATTCGGTAAAGGCTTTGAAAGCAAATCAAAAATGCAATTTTGAGTTTTTGTTTTTTTTACATCAAAAATCATTTTTACACCATATTTTAAGAATAAATCAAATTTTATGGTCTTTTTTTAAAAGGAATAATTTAAAAATAAACAAACAAAAAACGGTATTATTTTCAAAAGTTTTTATAAGTTAACTGATAAGACTTAAATACAAAATAGAAATAAATAAAATATATTCACAGATGGCGGAGATATTGGCTTCCCAATTTAGAACATTCAATTTGAGACAGTTTTTTTCTCGCTCTTGGCATTTGGTTGAAACACACGCTAAATAATAAATAACAATATTAAGAAAATTCATTAACAATACTTTTGGTTAGAATTTTGCTGCAGTTTTTATCACATTTGAAAAAAAATTTAACAAACTTTTTGAAAAAATTAGAAAAATTTAAAAACCGTAAAAATCCGACCAAGATATTCACATAGGAAATCAAATTTTTGAATTCAAAACACATTTTTTTACAAATTTTACAATTGACGAATGGATAAAACTAAATTTTTTTAAGAAATTGTGACCTTTAAAAAAAATTCAAATTCGACAAACTCAAAAACTCTCCCCCAACCAAATTTCATATTGATCAAAGAGCGGGTTTTTTCTGAAAAGTTTAATTTCTCTCTTAGAAGGTTGGGAACCCCCTCTATCAGATATACCATTTATATATACATTCTGCACATCTGGGCAACATAACCTTTCGAATGATAAAAGTTTCATTTTTTTTGAGTTTTAATTAATACCAAAAAAGCGTACGACAAACTTTAATGTTCACGTGTTAATATATAAGATATTTTATGGCATTGCCAATCGTGGTTGGTGAACATTTGAGCAAATTTTCAACCTATTTGTATGTTTTGCTCTCAGAAATTAATTTTTTTATAAATTCCCGCTTTTCAACAGAACAATGTTTTCTTGGTACCAATATTGGAAAAATACGGCACAACTAAATTTTGTTTTTATATAATCTGAGGGAAAATAGCTCAATACTTATTTTTTTGTGTATTTATAATATAATTTAACGAAATTTTTCAATGCTTTGTATGTATTAGTGTCCGACCGAACTTGAATTTTTGCTGAAGCCGAAGCCGAAGCTGATTCTTTGGCAAAATAGAAATAATCGGCTGAAGGACGAAGCCGAACCCGAATTAGAAACAAATGTTTTCAAGTAAAAAAAATTATAAAATTTGAATTTGAACCACCGATGGCCCATGTTGAATGTGAACTACACCTAAATGTCAAGTTTTTTCTGCATTTCATTTGCATTTTCTCAATTTCAGACTAACTCAATTTGAACCACGGAAAGATACATAATCGAGCCACGCGTTAAAGTTATTCAAGAAATGGCAACAGTGGATGATCATTTTCGAAGAAAATCATCTTCAGTGATGAGGCACAGTTTCACCTCAGTGGATTCGTCAATAAGCAGAATTGCCGCATTTGGGCGAATGATAATCGAAGAGTGATTGTCGAAAAACCAATGCACCTACAAAGAGTGACTGTTTGGTGCGGTTTATGGACTGGCGGCATCATCGGGCCATATTTATTCCAAAATAAAGCCGGTCAGACAGTTACTGTGAATGTTGTTAGCTATCGTGAGATGATAACGAACTTTTTAAGCCCCGAATTAGTAGATGTAAATGTGGACAATATGTGGTTTCAACAGGACGATACCACTTGCCACACAGCTAAAGAAACAATAACTCTTTTGCACGACAAATTCAATGGCAGTGTTATCTCACGTGGTAGCGATATCAATTGAAAAGGTGTACGTCGGTAAGCCAGCAAAAATTCAAGAGCTAAACGATGAGATAATTCGGCACATTAACGGCATAGAACCTCAATTATGCCTCAGCGTCATCGAAAATTTTAAGTGGTGACCGTGGCATGCAGGTTAAGTGTGTGGCCTAGCATGTTCGGAGCCCGAGTTCGATCCCCAGCCGCGGCGAAAAAGTTGTTTTCAATAAAAAATTTTTCTGATCGGTCACCACCTCTCTGCAGACAATGGAAACCTCACAGAGTAAACAATGCCATGTAAAGCTTCTTGAGAACATGAACTTTAGCCGTTCGGAGTCGGCATAAAACATGTAGGTCCAGTTCTTGGTCATTGTGTGTAAACATTTAATAACACACACAACACAATTGATCATAAGAAGCTCGGTCAAAGTCTTTTCAAGGGCTGAAATGGCCAATTTGTTTTTTGTTTGTTTTTTTTTTTTTGTCATTGAAAATTTGGACCATCGGATGGAGGTGTGCCGCCGAGGTCACGGCAGCCATTTGGCCGATATTTTGTTTAATACATAATTGAACCATACCAATATTATCATAATAAAAAGAAATGACAGTAGTTTCCTGAATAATTTGTGTTTTATTCAAAATCAAAATCGTCCCTTAAAATTTAACCACCCTTTGTATTCATTTCAGTACAAAAAAAACTTAAATTTGAACATTAAATTCGAGTTAAACGCAAGAGTTTTTCTGCAAAATTCAGATTTTTCTGTAATCGAATTATTGACGTCAGGATAAAGTAAAAAACAATTTATATATTTTCGATCCAGTCGAGAAAAGCTACAGAAAAGTAATACTAGCTGAAATCTGGCAGAACATTTCTAGCGTTAACTCGGCTTTTATATTTCAGTCCATAATAAAAGCAAAAACGTAACAGTCGGACTCGCTGCATTTATCATTTGAATATAATTTTTAACGAGTAAACACTAACTTATGAAAGAACAGAAAAGGAGAGAAAAACAAAACGAATAATGAAAGTGTTTCAAATGTTTACTGAATAATTAAAAAAAATCCAAAAAACTTGTTGTTTGTTGTAAAAAAAATTGTTTAGCAAAGCAAAAACATTCGGCAAAAATAATCGACTATTTAGGCCGAAGCAGAAGCCGAAGCCGATGATCAAAATATCGGCCGATTATGCCGATTACCGAAGCCGAAGCCGAATAATCAGTCGGACACTAGTATGTATTAATAAAACATTACTATTTTTTGATCGCAAAAATTTGCATCAATTCTCAATTAAAGTGAATTTACAAAAACAACAAAAAGTTGTTGTTACAAGATCAGGTCACTAGATTGCATACTCACCAAATAACGGTATAAAACAGCCGTGGTGAGAAAAAAAATTCTTATTTACAAAATAATGTGCTTGATTACTTTTCATATTTGGCACTACTATTATTTTGACCACAACTGTACATATTTTTATAATAATAAAGATACCAAAATCTTCTGATACATGAAATTTCAACCATAATACGAAAAGTTAGAAGAATTATTTTAATGATATGTAAAATTTATATATAAAGTAAAAATTAAACATAAGAATTAAAAATATTGCAAAGAAAAACTAATAAAATTATAAAAATTTTTCACAAGCAGCCATTCGTTGTAGAGCTCCATACGAGGTCCGCTCCTATAACATAAGGTAAAAGTCAAAGTGGCGGCTAGGGGCACTTATTGTTTTTTGTTTCTAGAAACAAAAATCATAAAGATTTGGAAAAAACATGTTTTAAGACTTGCAAATAACTGCAAATTTTTTAACCGTTAAAATATATACATTTTTACGAAAAAAATACTCCTCTAATATTGTAAAACAATATTGTTAGGAAATTTTTATTGCTATCTAAGTTCTCATATATATTATCTATTCAAGTCATTAAGCAAAAAACTATATGCTGATTTTATTTTATTTAATTTGCGCTAGAATCATCATCTAGACCACAGTGATTCGTTGTAAAATTATTTAAATAATGAAGCGGCTTCAGCTAACCGCATAAAATGAACATTTTAATTTATTGATGTGCGAAGAAACATTATTAATTTAAAGATTACTTTATTTAAGTTCATACAACACTTAATTTAAGCGATTTAAGGCTGCTGCAGCAGCAGAATCTGCAGTACAAAAAATTGTAGATCAAGTGTCATATACAAAATTTAGCGAATTGTAGATCAAGTGTCATATACAGGTGTCATATATGGAAGACCTTCCAAAATTGATTTTTGATCTTCGAAGGAAAAAGATAAATTATACTTTTTTTTATTCAGTATCTCTAAATTATTTTAGAGAATATGATTTGTATAAAATTGCAAAAAATCTTTAAAGATTTGATATCAAGTGTAATCAATAACAAAATAAAGTGGCATAAAAACACTTGCAACACTCGTTAACAAAACAAATGCGTGCAAGAAAAATATTCAGATATCAACTTATTAGATAGTTAATAAACATTAACTCTGCACCATCTGCTCACTATTTACAGCAGCTTTTCTGACAGAGCAATAACACGGAGTGCGTTACCATTTGGGCACTTATGAAGAGCTTTACCCCTGACACCAGCACCAGCTATATAATCATTTGAAAGAAACAGCACATAAGATAGACAGCGCATCTGCTTCAAATGTTCGTCAAGCAAGTTCATCAATATAATGGCAAACAAAAATCATAAACGAGCAAAGCCTTACAAGCTCTGAAAAACAATATTAACAATCAATTTTTTTTCCAAAAATTTATTTGTAATTTTTATTTTTATATAATCAGACGCATTTTATATTCACTGTCAATGTCAATGCCAACGAACGATGTTCTTAGCCTTGAAAAAGATTTATAAAGCCACAATGTCAGTGAAGAAACAATGAATAGGATGACTTAAAAATTCATTTTAACGAATCATTATTATAATTTGCAGTCTAAAATATTATTAAAATAATTCGAAAAAAGCACATTTTATAGAAATTTATGCAAAAAGAAGCATTGAGATTACTTGAGAACACTTCAAAAAAAATTATATATATTAGTACTTAATTTCCATTAACATTATATAAAATATTGAAGCAATATTGAAGCAAAAAGTATGCAGACCAGAGTATATTGACATGTATGGAAAAAATCTTATCTCCAATTTCGGTGCCAAATTTTAATGGTAGATAAAAAATCCTTTTGATTAGTATACTTTCTCTTTGTTTGAACGAATTACATTTCAAAACTGGCAAAACAAATTGACCATTTCAGCCCTTGCAAGGACTTTGACCGAGCTTCTTATGATCAATTGTGTTGTGTGTGTGTGTGTTATTAAATGTACACGCAAAGAAATTTTTCGTTTAGCGCAACTGAAAAATTCACCAACTCTTCTTCGTTTACGTACTGTATTTGCCGCAAACGAATATTCAGTTGTCATCAACTTAAATATATTCTTGCCTGAAACGAAACAATATCGAACTAAATGATATTTTATCATTGCCTTGGAAGTTCAAGCTTAGGCAAGTGTGCTGGCGTTCGAGTCTAGAACTCGATTGACCTGGGTTCAATCCCCGACAAGAACACCAAAGAACACCAAGAACATATTTTTTTAATTAAAACTTACTTTGACGGTTATTTCTGACAAAGCAGTTAATGAAACACAGTTAAAATTTCAATAATTAAATTAAAATTTTTGATACTTACACAGCCAGGATTCAAACCCATGTCTTCCGCATGACAGTCTAGCACGCTTTCAGTAAGCTATTGTGAGATATTTTGTAGAATTTTTAGATTACAAATCTGTATATCACAAGAAATGGATCTTTTATCTACAAATGAAGTTTTCAGTTAAACAGAATAAATTTTTCGGTTGCTACAACTTAAAAATAACTTATGTTTATGACTAACGAATGAATAACGCGTTTCCCACAACTAACTCTTACTATAATAACTGTTCAAACGTTTGCAAAAAATTACTGTAAGCACGATAAACAAAGTTCGTTTGCAGCGAACTGGCGATAAACGTTTTTTAACCATTGTTGACCTGTCTAAGACTTATATACTTCGCCACTTCGCGAAACATGATAGTAAGTAGCACTAGATTCCAACATATCGATATCCACTAGGCCATCTGGCTGTCCCCAGATCAAAAAACGCGAAACCAGACTGATGATGTTGTGATCAACGGAAGGCACGCTTCAATCGTATTGGCTGTGCGCATATTTCGGGGATTGACTACGTCATTATACCCGGGGATTGACTTCAAACATTATCTTGTTGCAGCCAAAGATGCAACGCACAGGTATGCAACTACCGCCGAGGCCTACTCCGCTCACCTCTTGGTTAAGCTCAACTAACATATCTCTTGTCTCGATGACGCTGGCGGACTTTGGGTGCAAATATTCCAATCAATGCGTTATGCTGCTGAGGAAGTCATTGATTTTCGGCACCCACAACCTTGTAACCAATAGTATGACCAGCATTGTCACGACGCGACAGAAACAAAATACGCCATATTTACAAAGACACTGCAGTCAGCTTCAACGTGAACCATGCACGAAAACTATCGCGATAAGAGGAAGAAAGAAAGATGTATTTTCAGACGTAAAAAAAGAGAACAGGAAAAGCGTGAGCGAGAAAATATTGAGGTGTACCAGGGCAAGAAGGATGCTCGAAAATTCTAAAAGCAGGTTAAGCGTCTATCCCAAGGTTTCAAGCCCGGAGCATCCACTTGAAGAGATGAAAATGGTGATCTGGTAACAGAAACGCAGCGCGAGTTCAGGTTATGGAAGCAGCATTTTTACAATCTGCTTGTGAACGATGATCCTGACAATTCCGCCCTTGGAGAATGCAGTCCAACGCCACCAATCGACGATGATGGAGTGGAAATTCTACCACTGAGGTGCCACCATGACGAAGTTAAAGTTGCTATCTAGCGAATCAGAAACAATATAGCAGCAGGTGCTGACGGCCTGGCTGCTGAATTGTTTGAAACCGGCGGCGGTGAATTGATAAGGTGCATGCATAAACTCATCAGCAAAATATGGCTAGCGGAAAGCATGCCCGACGATTGGAATTTCAGTGTGCTTTGTCATATACTTAAGAAAGGAGACCCGACAATCTGAGTGCCAACTACCGAGATATCAGTCTTATTTCCATCGCATACAAGGTTCTTTCGAGCGTATTATGTGAAACAGTGAAGCCGCATACCAAAACACTGATTGGACATTATCAGTGTGGCTTTTGTCTTGGCAAGTCCACCATAGACCAGATTTTTACACTACGTCAAATTCTGGAGAAAATCCACGAAAACCAAATCGACACCCATCATATCTTTGTTGATTACAAAGTTGCGTTCGATAGCCCGATTCGGGACTGCCTGTACGCGTACGCAACAATGTCTGAGTTGGGTATACCTGCAAAGTTGATAAGACTCCATCAAGGTAGAAAATATCCTCTCCGAATCCTTTTATATCGAACGAGGTTTCAGACAAGGCAACCTGCTATCATTCGATCACTTCAATTTCATCATGGAGGGGATCCCACGAAAGGCAGGTGTACAACGAAATGGTACCATTTTCTACAAAGTTGTTCAGCTCCTTGCGTATGCTGATGATATCGATATTATCGGCAGAACCAAGAGAGATGTAACTGCTGCTTTTGCCGCTATCGAAAAGGAATCAGCCAAAGTGGGTTTGACGGTGAACGAGGGCAAAACAAAGTATATGCTGTCTGCAAATAGGGAAGTGTGGCATCTAGTCTCCCATGTTATAGCATTCAAATATAACTTTGAAGTTGTCAAAGAGTTTACATACTTTGGCACCGCCGTAAACAGCAACAACAATGTCAGAATGGAGATAAAGAGAAGAATAACAGTTGCTTATAGGTGCTTCACGGGCTAAGTAAGCAATTAGGTTCCAGAGCCCTCTCTCGATCGACAAAACTAACACTCTACAAGACGGTCATCAAACCTGTGCTTCTCTAGGCGCTGAGGCATGGGTGGTATCGCAAACAGATGCAGCCGCTTTTGGGGTGTTCGAGAGGAAAGTTCTTCGCAAAATCTTTAGTCGAACTGTACGAGCTCTACGACGACATTGACTTAGTTCAGCGTATCACAATTCAGTGACTACATTGGTTCGCTCATGTCTTTCGTATGGATGAAAAAGATCCAGCGCAAAAAGTGTTTGAAGTGAAAGCCGAGGGTTGACGACGCAGAGGAACACCATGCCTCCGATGGATTGACCAGGCCGAAGAAGCCCTTACCGCACTTGGTGAAAGAGATTGGAGACGGCATGCGCAAAGCAGAGACGCCTGGCGAAAGCTGATGAAGTCGGCCGTTACTCGACCACGGATTGTCATGGCCACCTAAGTAAGTAAGTAAAAAGCATCATAATATTGTGAAAAACTCCCAAGGTTCTTTGAGCAAGATTTGAAATTGTGATAAGTGGTGGGTGTCCTTTCAAAAAATTAGTTTGTTGGTTAACTTTTAATAAACAAAAAGGCTTTTTACAAAAACAATTCTGCAATAAAACAATGCGGGTTTATTCGAGTTAAGAATATTTCCTAACTTTTTTTTTGAAATGTCAAATAAGTTCAATAAACAGGGTGCTGAGTGTTAGATTTTACAAAAATATTTCTTATGTCATTTTGATATAGATCTGTGAACACAAACTTGCATCTGTGAACTTTTGTCACTTACATGTAAATAGATGTTATCAAACATTTCATTTGAGTAAATTGGCAATATAAGTGTTGACTTGAAGTCCCTTTAAAAACTTATTCAACATAGCTATTTATTTGTTTTTTCTACCATTGATACTTTTCTATAGTTTTGGAAAAAATTTTGATAATGGTCTTGTACTACTTTTTAAATCGAAAGGTTTTGGGGAGTTAGAAATTTCAGATTTATTTACATGCAACCACATCCCGTTTTTCAATTCTATCAATTTTTCTGTAAATAATGTTTGAATTTATCAGTCTCCGTACAAATTTCTCTGTATAAATATGGAGAAAAAGCCACCTATTAGGAGTAACAAACGTAAAAGAAACTCTTATGAACTATTTTTTTGGATTTTTCTAGTGTAATTTTTTATATTTCGCAGAAGGCATATCCGAAATGGGTCGAAAAATAGAAATTTATTGTTTTAACATAACCATAAGCCTTTCTAATAAATCAAAACTTTTTTGAAAAACGTCGGCATTTTAAGAAAATGTGAAACCAATAAATAAAAAATGTAGCCTTTTTTCACCAAAGTCGACTTTTTAAATAGTTTTAGTTTAAATTTTCTTTTGAACTAACTTCATTGAAAAAAATAATAGGGATATTCTCGCTGTCTGGCAAAACCCTTGCAAGGTGTCAGAATTGCAAAAATAGCAGAATCTTGCAACCCGTGCAACGACACAACAACAAAATACAAGCGATAAAAGTTTTGCAATTCGTGCAACAGTGATACCCATGTTTTGAGTGGACGTGCAACCTTGCACTCTGATTGAGACAAATTTGTTAATTTTAGTTCATCTGCGTCCCAGTAAGCAATTAAATTTTTTGTTTTCGCGTGTACGCGGCATTTCTTTTAATATTCACAATATTTGTGATTTTGTGCGCTCTCGCAGTGTTGCATATTTCAGCATTGCAAGGTTGCTGCATTTTCACAAATTTTGCATCTTTGCTATACTGCGGGAATACCCCTTATATTTTCTTTCATTTAAAACAAATTTCACAGAGAAAATTACTAGTTGCTAAGAAAAAGTCAACATTTTTATATATAAAACATTTTTTTTTAATGGCGATGAAATTGGGGAAGAGTCAACTTTGATGTTAGAGTTAATATATGAAAAAACCGATTTTTTTTCATTTGTCTATTGGCAAGGCTGAACGTGTTTTTCGAAATATATTTAATATTTGTAGGTCGGTAAGCGTTGCAATATTACATTAATACATGGATTTTGTTAGCAGAAATATTTATATGACTAAAATCTTGATTTTTTATACCCTAAACCTGAAAGGTCAGGGTATATTAACTTTGTGCAAAGTCCGGTATAGAAAAGTATATATTTTCTGAATTAGGATCACCTTGTGAGTCGAGCTTTTCATGTCCGTCCGTCCGTCCGTCCGTCTGTGTGTTGTCCGAAAACACAGGATAAGAAGAAGGAGTTGAGATAATTTGATGAAACTTGGTATAGTTACACAAGCCCAAGAATTTACACTTTAGAATATTTTTGGAATCCACCCACGGATACGCCTACCTCCCATACAACGCAAAACTTAAAACTGCATAACTTAGCTCATAACTAGCCTATAACAATAAAACTTGGTATATTTGTGTTTTGTATCAACAAAAAGATGTCTTTGAAAAATGGATATCATCCGCCTACGAACACGCCTACCTCTCATACAACTCAAAAACAGAAAACACAATAATTAAGCAACTGTATAAACTACAGAGATAAAATTTGTCACGCATGTTTTTTATAACAAAACAAAGATTTTTTAAAAATTGACATCATCCGCCCACGGACACGCCTACCTCTCATACAACGCAAAAATTGAAAACTGCATAAATGAGCTCATTATTAGCCTACAACAATAAAATTAGGTATGTATGTATTTTATACCAAAACAAAGATGTCTTCGCAAAATGGGTGTCATCCGCCCGCTCACGGCTACGTCCACCTCCCATACAACCCAAAAATTTAAAACTCAATAAAGAAGCTCATGTTTTACGTACAGAGATAAAATTAAATATTTTTGTATTTTATAACAAAACCAAGATGGTTTTGAAAAATGGGTGTTATCCAACCACGAACACGTTCACCTCCCATACAACCCAATAACTGAAAACTCAAAAAATAAGCTTATGGTTAACCTACAGAGATAAAATTTGTTATCTCTGTTATCTCTAAAATTTGTTATCTCTTAAAAACAAAAAACACTTGTTTTTGTTGGAAGTAAAATATGACAAACTATAGAACTATCACACTATCTTGTAATTTTAACAAGGTAAAAAAATGCCTGCCTACGTTTAAAAGATAAAAACAAAATATGCTCGAACAAAATAGAGCAAGAAAGAGCAGTCGAATTTTTTTAAATACATGTAAATTTCTCTCTGAATTGAAAACCCATGATATGGCATTGACAGTTATATTCTGCCAGCTCACAGCTGTTACCAGAAATTCAAAATATGTATTTCTACGTTCAACATCGACATCTATGCTATTATTGTATGTTTCCTTACATACTGAACAACTTGCAGCACATTTTTTTGATAAGGATCAATAAAATGTGTGTCTATAAAGAAAAAGAAAATAACTGTAAAACTGCCGTTGTTCTAACATTTATAAATTAAAATACAATTTTTTGGCAGCGACAATGTGTTGAAAATATTTCTTTTAATGTCGCATAGCAAAAAAATTTCGCTGGCATCTGACACGTGCGGCATATATTTTTATTTTTTTTTTCACATGAACTATTTATAGGTTTTTTTATGTGTTTTTTTTTTTTTTTAAATAACTGTCACTAGGCACTCAGCGAAATATTATAAATGTGCTTAAAAGCTTATAATATAAAGACTTTAAGTTTCTATGACTCTGCATAAAAGATGCGTTGAAGCAATATTAATGCTAACAAGTAGCGTTAAAATAAAAATTCTTCATAAAAAGCAAAAAGCAGCCAATGGAAAATTAAGACCAGGCAAGCAAACTTAATACAAAATTGCAACATTTGCATACTCTTGGGGAGAATGTATGAATATTTGGTGCTGTTATGCAGCATTATGGAAGCATTAATAAAATTTTGAAAAGAAGCGGTCATGCCTTTAAAGCACATTATAGCAAGATTTTTGAGAAATTAAATTTGAAACAGATGTTGGCCTATTTTTGATGTGTGCAAAAATTTAACATTTCATTAATATTCTTTGTTTTTGAAAAAAAAAAAATTATAAAAACTAATAAAATTTACAGTAATTTTACAACATTCGTACATTCTTTTTAATGGTTAAGGAATGCACATTTCAAATTCTTGCAACATACAACGGCATATACTAAAAAAAGCGAATACTTCAAATATTATTATCATTTTTTACACCTTCTTTTATCTCTCTTTTGCTTGCAATATAATCTTCATATCATATTCCATCATTTTATCATATTTATCAAAATGTGTACAGCATGGCGTATACGTAACATTTAATTGAGATTTATTTAATGTTGCTATGAAGGGTGAGTTTTTGTAGATATATTTATACATTGCTCACAATTAATGAAATTTTTGTTTGGATTTGAGCTTTATTGAAACCTTTTTAAGTAATTCACATTCAAACCTTCGATTGAATCACCTGCAAAATGCATTAATCTGCGCTCAGACTGTTCGTCTGAAGCTAAACTGGATTATTTGTACTCTCTGCTTTGGTGTGATTTCCAGCATTGATTAACTTATTGTTTCTCAAAGCCTTCTTGTTGTAAGTTCCACTGTTATTATAGTGCTACTTTATTACAAATTATCCTTCTACTGAACAAGTCATCAACAGACATTATGAATATCGTCTGTCTTTAATATATTTCTATTTGTGTTCTCAAGCCAAAATTCTCAATTCACATGAGGCTTTCACAACTAGAGCTAAAATTCAAACTCAAAAATATGTATTTGTATACAATTCTTGTGTGTTATGTCAACACTATTTACCACATTTTTGGTTCATAAATAATTAACAGACGAAAGAACGAACATGCATATCTAATGCATATCAGGAATATTTGCTACAATCAACCCATCAATGGCTGTCTTAACATGCTGTTATATTGTCAACATGCTGCTGTTCTTAAAATATTGCTCTTAATACATCACACTACAACATAAATAATGAAGCATATTTCTCTTCAAGCAATTTTTGAATGTAATTATTTTCAAGAAATTAACTTTTGCTACATTTGCAGTTTGCATTAAAACAGATTAGTTCAAATATTTAAACACAATAAAATTGTTACAATTACATAAAATTTGGCTACAAATTATCCAAAATATTTCAGTAATTATTAAATTAAATTTTCTTCAATCTACTTTAGTTAAAAATTGCTTAATTTTATTAAAAATTTTTAAGTAAATGTAAACATTGGATAAATGTAAATATAAAAAAATGTTGCTGCAACGACTAACAACATTACAAGTTCAAAATTGAAATTTAAAATTAAGTTACCGCACAGCTGACTATGCTTTGATTTAATATGTATAGTTTGTATAATTTCTCTTTTATGTGTGAATTCTATGAAATGGTCTTCTACTAATATACAAGCTTTAATTAAGTAGTCTTGCTTATTTAATGAACTATATGCAAAAGGTAATACTTAATGGTTTTATTGCTATAATAAACTTAAAATTCAAATACAAAAAAAAAAAAAATTCAAAATTAATTACGCTTTAGTAAATGTCTTATGTTAATCGCAGTGGAGTGTGAACGAGATTATGTTAAGCAACCTGCATTTTTTACTATCCGTACGTGGCACAACTCTCACAAATTGTTCCAGTAGTCATATTCAACTAGTATAGATTCTAAAATGTTGGCTTGTGTGAAAACTTCTTCAAACATATCCTGGCATAAAATAAAATAAAAACAAAAAATAACTACAAAAAACTAACCGCAGTATTAATCGCCAAGTTCGTCTGACGGTTTTATAAGATGACCTTCATAACTGTTGCACATCGTGGCAACATGAAAAATTCTACCAAGCTGTAAAGAATAAATTAAGCAGAACATAAATCTTAGTCGTGTGGAGCAGAGAATCAACAAATTTGCACAGCTACAAGAAACAGCTACAAGAACAGCAACAAGAATAACAACAATAGTTTGTAGCTATTTACGAGCGTCGGGAGCGCCATTAAGTTGCGGTGCTGCAACAACTGCCAGAAGAATTCAGTTGAGCAGCGTTGGTATGTGCGTGTGAGTGTGTTGTGCTAAGGACTTGGCACTTGACTTGGTCGAACAAAGTCAAAATTAATGACAAACATTTGCAAGGGAGAAAAATGTTAGATTACTTCTAGACGGAAAGACAACTTTAACAAGCGACAGAAAAAAGTAAACATAACATAACTTACAATAACACAACATGACAAGACATAACATAGCATAGCGTAACATAACATAACATAACATAACAAAACACAACAAAACATAACAAAACATAACAAAACACAACAAAACATAACATAACATAACATAACATAACATAACATAACATAACATAACATAACATAACATAACATAACATAACATAACATAACATAATATAACATAACATAACATAACATAACATAACATAACATAACATAACATAACATAACATAACATAACATAACATAACATAACATAACATAACATAACATAACATAACATCACAAGACATAACCTAACATAACAAAACAAAGCATAACATAACCGTAGGGGAGGCTAAAAAAAATTGTTAGATCCTTTGGGCCTAACAACCCCGCGGTCAACTGTTAAACAAACCCAGGCGGTCGGCAGCCTTTTAGAACCTGTCCGTAGATATAAACAAACAAAATAAATAATCTAACAAAAAACACCCTACAATAATTATCAAATAACAAAAAAAAAAAAATACCAAAATAATAATTACAAAAAAAAAAAAAAAAAACAAAAAACTAATGCATAAAAAGCAAAACAAAAAAACAACTATTGAACAGGGAAAAATTAAACGATAATTAATAAAAAAATTAAATAAAAAAAACAAAAACAAATAAAATCAAAGAATTACAAAATAAAACAAAATATAAAAAATAAAACATATAAAATTAAAAAAAAATAAAAAACTAAAAAACCAAGAAGCGTTAGGCCCATACTGGACGGCTTTCTGGTCTACGTCTGCGTGTGTACCGTAGCGATTTTAAAACCTGTCCATAGATTTAAAAATATGGGAATATCAAGAAACCTCTTCATGAAATTTCGCTTAATAACACTGTACAACAAAATTGAAGTTTTTGCAAATCCCAAGAAGTTTCACAACGGTTTCCTAAGATTTTGGGTTCGCTGAATCCGAATCTGAAGTCAGTATTTTCGGGTCACCCTAGGTTTTCGAGCTACAGAGGAGGCAAAACCCTAACCTCCTACTGTTAATGAAATGAATATGACCGACCCCCATTACTTTTTGAAGAGGAACATTTTTTGCCTTGTAATCCATCCCCTCTAACCCCTCCGTAGGGGGCTACCATACAAATATTATGATTTTTATGTATTTTTTATGTGAACTTTTTTATTTAAACAGAAAACTAATTTTATTAATATTCGAAATTAATAAAAGCGAATCCAAAACCTTAAGAAACCGTTGAGAAACCTGTTGGGATTTTTTGAGTGTTGTACCGTGTAATTAGTGGCAGTTAAAGCTACGATCAGCAAAACAGGAAAAACTGAAAACTCATTCAAAATTAGTTCGAAGGTGCAACGATCACCCAAAAAAAACCATCCAAGACGCTTACAGACACAGCTCGGAGAGTCTTTAAGTAAGGCATGTACGCGAAAAAATCAATCATGCAGTTTTTGTTATAACTTAAAATGCTTTTATTCGTTTTTATTAGTTCACCAGCCAAAAGAGCGAAATTTTTTTTCGAGTATTAGAACCAAATTCTTATATAAAGTTTGTTTAGGCAAGCTTACGGAGCTTAACGGGAGACATGACATTGGCCGTTTTTTAAAATCGAATTATTTCTTTATTATTGTAAGAAAAATTTTGACGGGTTCAAAAGTTACAGCCGGATTAGTGAGAGTGCATTTTTCTTTTTCAACCTTTTTTTTTTCTTTGTTCACAAACTTTGAACGCGTTTATCTCGAAATCATGTTTTTCGTACTGATTGCAGTACTAGCAGGTTCATGTTTGGACGAAATTTTTTTTTTTTTTTTTGTATTTTTATACCCTAAACCTGAAAGGTCAGGGTATATTAACTTTGTGCAAACGTTTGTAACGCATAGAACGAAGCGAGTCCGGTATAGAAAAGTATATATATATTCTTGATCAGCGTCACCACGTGAGTCGAGCTATCCATGTCCGTCCGTCCGTCTGTCCGTCCGTCTGTGTGTTGTCCGTATACACAGGATAAGAAAAAGGAGTTGAGATAATTGGATGAAACTTGGTACACATGGTCACAAGCACCCAAGGCTCTGCACTATTAAATATTTTAGGAATCCGCCCACGGACACGCCTACCTCCCATACAACGCAAAAATTGAAAACTGCATAACTCAGCTCATAAATAACCTACGACAATAAAATTTAGTATATATGTGTTTTGTATCAACACAAAGATGTCACCGAAAAATAGGTGTCGTTCGCTCACGGACACGCCCACCTCCCATACAATCCAAAAATTGAAAACGCAATAAATAAGCTTGTGTTTAACCTTAAGAGCTAAAATTTGGCACATATGTTTTTTGTGACAAGACAAAAATGTTTTTGAAAAGTGGACATCATCCGCCCATGGACACGCCTACCTCCCACACAACGCGATAATTGAAAACTGCATAACTCAGCTCATAGTTAACCTACAACAATAAAATTTGATATGTTTGTGTTTTATACCAACACAAAGATGTCTTCGAAAAATGGGCGTCATCTGCTCACGGACACGCCCACCGCTCATACAACCCAAAAATTGAAAATGCAATAAATAAGCCTGTGTTTAACCTAAAGAGCTAAAATTTGGCACATATGTATTTTTATGACAAGACAAAGATGGTTTTGAAAAACGGACGTCATCCGCCTATGGACACGCCTACCTCCCATACAACCCAAAAATTGAAAACTCAATAAATAAGCCTGTGTTTAACCTACAGAGCTAAAGTTGGCACATATGTTTTTTATGACAAGACAAATACGTTTTTTAAAAATGGACGTCATCCGCCTGCGGACACGCCTACCTCCCATACAACCCAAAAAGTTTAAAACTCAATAAATAAGGTTTTGTTTGTCATAGAGAAATTAAATTTGGTATGTATGTATTTTATACCAAAACTAAGGTGTGTTCAAAAATTGGGAGTAGTCCGTCCATGAACACGCCCACCTCTCATAGCGAAAGCATAATAAAGGCATTAACTGTGAGCTACAGGAATAAAACTTGGTATGTGTAAATTTTTCTTCAACATTTAAATGCATATAAAATATAGGCTTCATGCGCCCACGGACACGCCCATTTACAATAAAAATTTTTTTGTTTTTGAAAAGTGGGTTTAGGGTATTTCAAAGTCGGCCTAGACCGACTTTAGACTTTCTTTACTTGTTTTAAACTTGATTCGCTCTCGTATGACACGAGCTTTTTTTAAATTTTTTTAAAAAAAGTCCATATTTTCAAGTCCTAGTCTACGTGTATCGTTTTTTCGTTATTTCTTATTTATTTATGGCATATTGAGAAGAAAAGCATATCATGTAGAAAACTTTGTTGCTTCATGAGATTCCTTATGAAAAAAATCAAGAAGAAAAACCTAGTGTATGAGATTTCTTCTTAAACAAAATCAAAAAGAAAACCGAATAGATGTTTGCAAATTCTTCTTAAACAAAACTAAGAAGAGAACCTATAGGTTTATGAGATTTTTTCATAAACTTAGTTAAGAAGATCATCCTCTTCGGATCATCTTAGCTTTTTCCTACTTTATTTGGTTTTATATGGCGATTTTTCTGTGTGTGGTGAGATTTTTGTTGTTACTTTCTTCCACGTTTTGTCTTAAATTACTCACCAACATCTTGTTAAAAGAATTATACATACTTTTAAACTGGAACAGAAGCATTTAAATACCAAAACATTTAAATATTATTAATTTTTTTCATTGTCAAATTTAAAACTATTTAAGTTTATTACCGCTAATCGTTATTTTTAAAAGTTATTTTATCTATTAAAAAAAGACTTTTAATATATTTTACATATAACTTCATCTGAAATTTGTTAATATCTCAAAAAGAACTTATTACTTTTTATATAAAATCATGTCAGTATCTCAGCTTCGCAAAAAAATACACTCGCTCTGGGAGTATCCTTTAACATATTTTTTTTTTCTTTTTCTGGTACAGAAAAACGCCTCCTGTTGACAGTTGTTTTCTTTTCTTCTTCTTTTTCGTTTAATCTGAAATTGCACGCCAACACCATGCTTGAAATATCCTTCATACTAAAACATTTGACTGCATGGCAGCACGGCACGGCACGGTAACCAACACTGTTTGTGGTGTTGCTAAGAATTAATTGGCCTTGACACCTGATACACAAGAACAACAGCAGCTACGAGTCGTTGGCGGCATGCAGCAGCTATTGTTACCAGAGTTAAAAAAAAACAAAATGGGATCATGTTTTATTTTTTATGGTTTTTATTTCAATCTTTGTTTATTTTTTTTTTTTCTGTTTCTAGATGAATTTGCACGGTTATCTTTACGCATTTCCTTGTTGAAACGTGAAATTTGGATGGAGAAGGCAAAAAAAAGCAACAACAGCAGCTGACCTTGATGCTTGTTCAGTCAAGTGATGTTTTGCCAAAACTGTGTCAAAGTTTTAGCTACAGCATGTTTTGGCTAAATAACTTTTTTGTGGTTGTTATCCTTAAGTATGCTGCGGGCACAAAAGTATAAACGTTGATTAAAAATTTACATTCAAAATGCACAATGAATTGGTTTAAGATGTGCGAAAGAAGATGTGTGCAAACTTTATATTTTTAATAAAATAAATTAAGTGCTAAACAAGCTGAACAGGTAGTTAGATATTAGGTTGTTAGATGCCAGTAATAAGAGAGTCCGGTATTGAAAAATATAAATATGCTTGATCAAATGTTTTTTATTTATTTTATATAAACTTTTTATATAAAGAAGCTGTTCAGGTTTTGGGTAAAATTAAAATCATACAAATATTGTTGATATTAAGAAATAAACAAGCTGGTTGTTAAGATGAGAAGCAGTTGAATTTGATGCTTTTCCGGTTTAACTTTGTCTAAAAATAGGCGGTTTGAGCAATTGACATTCACAATTTTAGAAAATATCTATCACATTTTCTATCACAAAAATTTTCTATTGACTTAAAGCTTCTTGTTGACGTTAAGACTTATTCAAACACACACACACACACACGCCCACATACAACACACATATTTTCAATTGCTTTCCAATGAAAATCGATTTCACAACTCACTGTATGGCAAATGAACATCATTCTTACTCTTCTTAATCTGATTGAGTTAAATAACAAAGTGTGCGCCGCCATCAAAGAAGCGTATCAAATTCGAACTTTTTAAATTTTTATTTCTATGTTGTTTTTTTTTTTGCAGCTTTTCAATGCACATTTCAAGCTTAAAACAAGTAAAGAAAGTCTAAAGTCGGTCTAGACCGACTATGAAATAACCTAAACCTTCTATATTAAAATACAATAATAGCATTGAAAATGGGCGTGGCCGTGGGCGGCTGAAGGTGTTTTCGCTATTGAATGTTGTATGGGAGATAGACGTTTTCGTGGACGGCTTACGCCCAATTTTTGAGCACATCGTAGTTTTGGTATAAAATACATACATACATACCAAATTGTATCTCTTTAAGACAAACATAAGCTTATTTACACCCAGAAAAAAGTGTCTCGGAATATGATAAAAAAGGCATCATATTTAGAGAAAAATGGTATAGACTTTGCTCCAGAGAATGCTTTTCTCTAATTGCGATACTAAAAATTCTCTAAAAATGATAAAAAGCTACCATGAAATAGAAAAATATATCATTTTTAGAGAAAAATACTTTCTTTTTTGAGAAAATATTTGTTGTTATTGAAGAAAATACTTCTCATAGTGAATTTTTTATCAAAATATTAGAAAAGTTTTTCATTTTCAATAAAATTTCTCTATAAATGAGAAATTTTTTGTGCAAGAAAAATACTTATCATTATTAGAGACATTGAAATATTTACATTTCCTCGAAGTAAAGAAATACTTCTTCAAAAATGTGAAAATTTATTCCAATTGAAGAAAATTTTATTTGAAAAAGAGAAAATTGCTATTATCAAAAATAGAGAAATTTTTTAACCGGAGCAAGGTATGTGTTTTTTTTTTCTCAGTGTATGCAGCTTCCATTTTTGGATTGTATGGAAGGTGGGCGTGTCCGTGGTCGGATGACGTCCAGTTTTCAAAAACATCTTTGTTTTGTCATAAATACATACGTGCCAAATTTTATCTCTGTAGGTTAAACAGAGGCTTATTTATTGCGTTTTCAATTTTTGGTTTGTATGGGAGGTGGGCTCATCCGTGAGCGGATGACACCCATTTTCAAAATCAGCTTTGTTTTGATATGAAATACATAATTACCAAATTTTAAGTCTGTAGGTAAACTATAAACTTAGTTATTGAGTTTTCAGTTTTTAAGTTGTATGGGAGGTGGGCGTGGCCGTTGTAGGATGACATCCAGTTTCCAAAATCATCTTTGTTTTGTTATAAAATGCAAGCGTACCAAATTTTATCTCTGTACGTTAAACATAATCCTATGAATTGCGTTTTAAATTTTTGGGTTGTATGGGAAGTAGGCGTGTCCGTAGGCAAATGATGTCCATTTTTTCAAACTCATCTTTGGCTAATTTTAAAAAACATGCGTACCAAATTTTATCTCTGTAGGTTGGACATTATCTTATTTATTAAGTTTTAAATTTTTGGGTAGTGTGGTAGGTGGGCGTGTCTATGTGCGGATGGAACTAATTTTTCGAAGACATCTTTGTTTTGATATAAAATATATGCGTATCAAATTTTATCTGTGTAGTTTAAACATGAGCTTATTTACTGAGTTTTTAATTTTGGGTTGTATGGGAGGTGGGCGTGGCCATGGGCGGAAGATACCCATTTTTCTAAGTTGTCTTTGTTTTGTTATAAAGTACATACATACCTAATTTTATTGTTGTAGGCTAATTATGAGCTCATTTATGCAGTTTTAAATTTTTGCATTGTATGAGAGGTAGTCGTGTCTGTAGGCGGATTCCAAAAATATTGAATAGTACAGATCCTTGGGTCTATGTGAATATGTGTACCGAGTTTCATTCAATTATCTCAACTCCTTCTTCTTATCTTGTGTACACGGACAACACACAGACGGACAGACGGACGGACGGACGGACGGACATGAATAGCTCGATTCACGAGACGATCCTGATCAAGAATATATATACTTTTCTATACCGTACTCGCTTCGTTCTATGCGTTACAAACGTTTGCACAAAATTAATATACCCTGACCTTTCAGGCTTAGGGTATAAAAATGCTTAAAAACATGCTTTAAAAAAAGTTGAATTGATTATAAAGTTTTCAAAAGTTCAAGCGATGGAACTTTTGCCAGTAGAAAGCTTAATTTAAGTAGCAACAAAAAGAAAACTTAGCAGATAGCCAAAGAATTTTGCTACTTTTGAGGTGTATGAAAAAAAAAAATGGCAAATGCAACTTTTATTAAGTTTAAATTGAGCATTAAATGATGCTGGCATTAACATTTATTAGCAATAAAATGCTAAAAATATATTGTTATTACAATTGAGTAACGAACTTATTCATAACTTTTTTAAGTAAGTTATAACAACTTATTTAAGTATATCTTAGATAATTAAATTATTTGAAACATGTTAACTGCTAGCATTAAGTATAAGAAAAATCATTTAATTTCCGGTCTGTATGTATGACACAGCAGTTCCGTTTTGGCATGCTAAGGCTCAGCAAGAAAAATCTGCTAGTTCTTTGAGTGTATGTTATGGCTTGTTTCAGTTTGATTAAATCTATACAGTTCAGAACGCTCAAGTTCCGGTTACTTCCACTCTAATGCTATCTTCAACACTCACTCATTCTCTCTTTCTTAGTATCTCTTTAACAAACTTTGCGTCACTGCCAGTTATTTCATGACTATTATACGACTTATTAGATTTCTGTATTTTTTTTTTTTTTTTTTTTCACCCAACTATGTTGAACTTTTGCGGCGCACGTGATCAGCACAATTAATGCTATTGAGCTTTAGGGGGAAAAAGCAACAAACAGTTAATAGAGCAAGAAAAGATTCAAAAGGAAGCAAATAATTAAGACACACTTTTTTATACTGCTTATAATAGACAGTATTAACGCTTGTCTACTGTCACAATGTTTAACATTTTAATGAATATCTTCTATTTTCTGCTTAAAACAGCTTAAGTTTTGCTCAAAAGTTTCTACACTTTATTTAGTTTTAAGTTAAATACATAATTCTTACCATTAACACGTTTTAGAATTATGCCTTAATGAAACACGCATTAATGCCAGACTCTCCTCAAAAAAACCTTAAATTAATTATGATAATTGCATATCAACAAGCACTCCTAAAAGCTTCATCCACCATCCCACCATTAAACAAAACAAAAGTCTCCGTGGTCGTCTTCAAATTTTCACTTCAAGCATAGTTAGCAGACATATTAAGAACTGCCAGTTCTTAACATTTCATTGAACTCAATATAACACAGAAATATTTAATATGCAAGTCATTGACTTCAACTAATCCCCAGCTATAGCTTTTCATTGCTACAAAGCCAAGTGTCGAAATAAAAACAAACAAAAAAAAAAAAAAAAAATTCAAAATCCATTTATTTTCTTATTCTTGTCAAGATGTAAACTTGCATATAATTTAATATTAAAACCATAGATTTTTGCGTTCTTTGTTAAGCCGCAGCACAGGGTACTGGCTAGACAGGCACTCAAACATCTACCAGCCAGCTTCTATGAAAAGTCGCCGTAATTATGGGTGTGGGTGAATGAACTAAATTGAATTAGCTTTTGAAGTCAACACTTGAAAATAAATATTTACATCGGATTTTCACCTTATTATAGAATATTTATAGAAATAAAAAATGGCTCAGGCACAAAAACAAAAACAAACAAAAAAAAAAAAACAATGTTAATACCTCAAGGACCAAATACTGAGTACGTATTTTATGTATTTTGAGCAGAGCTGCAAATGAATGCATACAATTTGTTGGTATTAAAAAAAAGGTAAATTTATGAAAAATTAAATAAAAATGACATTTTTAAACAAAAAAGAAAACAATTTTTATTAAAAGAGGATTATGTAAAGCATGATAAAGTTTCAAAATATTTCATTATAGGGGTATTCACACTTACTTGGGTAGTTGGGTACGGGTAGATTGAGTACTTTTGATTACTGCGAGCACCCTTAACTGCAATTGAGTACTTTGTAGAATAACAGCTGATGAGAGATGAGTGACAGCTAGAAAAGAGTTGCCACCATATTATTCATGTCATTTTATGAGCGCAAAACTTAGGCCATTGTACAGGTGTAAACAAGTTATTTTATATAGGAGTAATTTTTAACGTGAACTTTGCGGCATTTAATAATTTATAACTCAAAATTTTTAAAATAACTCATTTTAACAGATTTGCATTTTTATTCACTTATAATTTGTGTCCTATGTTTTGTTTTTTGTCAATTCAATTATTGCCTACTTTTGACATGAAAAAAGTACTCAATCAATCTACCCAAACAAGTCAGGGGGTCAGCTAGAGTAGATTTGTAGATGGGTACTTGGGTAGAATGGCACTTTTACAAACACAAAAGGGGTATTCACACTGACATGGGTAGTTGGGTACGGTTAGATTGAGTACTTTTGATTTCTGCGAGCACCCTTAACTGCAATTGAGTACTTTGTAGAATAACAGCTGATGAGAGATGAGTGACAGCTAGAAAAGAGTTGCCACCATATTATTTATGTCATTTTATGAGCGCAAAATTAAGGCCATTGTACGGGCGTAAAAAGTTATTTTATATAGGAGTAATTTTTAACGTGCACTTTGCGGCATTTAATAATTTTTATCTCAAAAATTTTAAAATAACTCATTTTAACACATTTGTCTATTTTATTCACCTATAATTTGTTTACTTTGTTTTAGTTTTTTGTCAATTCACTTATTGCCTACTTTTGGAAAAGGTGGTAACCCAAAAAAAAGTACTCAATCAACCTACCCAAACAAGTCAGGGGGTTAGCTAGAGTACATTGGTAGATGGGTACTTGGGTAGAATGGCACTTTTACAAAAACAAAATGTATGGCATTTGCCAATCTACCCAACTACCCAAGGCAGTGTGAATACCCCTAAAATGTATAGCATTTGCCAATCTACCCAACTACCCAAGGCAGTGTGAATGCCCCTAATGTTTTTGGTTCAGATGGACGCCGTTTTGTGTGGCGAAAGCCCAACACTGAAATGTAACCGAGTAATTTGACCCCAACCGTCAAACACAGAGGTGGTAATCTAATGGTATGGGGATGTATGGCATCATCCGGAGTAGGGAATCTCATTTTTATAAACTGTAGAATGAAAAAATTTGCTTATATAAATATTTTGAAGGAAAATCTCCAAATATTTCGAAATTCAAGAGTGTCATATCTCCTTACGTCACAGAAGAATTTTTATTGCCTTAAAAACAATGATTTCAGTTGTAACTACTGTTCAGACAATCCCGACTTGGTTCGAAAATAATGCGGTAGATTAGTACGAAATAAAGAGGAACATCAAAGTAAGACAAGTCTAGCATGTTTTTTGTGCGGCAGGAAGCTATTTAACTTCCCACCCCAGTTCTTAAATAGTAACTTTACCTGAGGCAAGTGTTATGCCTTTTCCTCGGTCAAAACAAGTTACTTTCCAATCGCACAAATCAACAAACATTTCTACCAACAACTAAATAGCATATAACTTTTTAATGTCGTAAATATGCAAGAATTTATAATTTCAGTTGATAAGTGCAGGACCATTTTCAGGCCGGGATTAGCAACTGGAAACTCTAGGTTGACATAAAGCACATTTCCCGCTACCGGAACCGAGACCGAGTTCAATCTTCCATTTGACAAAAAGTTTTTTATATAAATTGCGCACTTTGTAGCGCAAGAAAATGTTTACCTTAAAAAACAAAATTTATCAAAGAAAAGGATATCGGAATAATCGGAAACTTCTGTGAGAATCATTTTATGGCTTAACCTTTGCTTGTGGTTCAGTGGAATTATTTTATTATAAAAAGCATGCTATTAAAGGTATACAATTAAGATAACTCAAGCAATTAAATGTTATTTGAGCGTACAGATTGTTGGAATGTGCTGGGCTGTATTTTAACAAGAAATTCTACTTTCTATTCAGCAATATTGAAATGCAATCGAGCTACTCAAGCAGCTCATGCAAGTGTAAGAAAAGCAATATCCCAGCTAGCATTTGGAAGACTGTTTTGCTGACAATCGCCTAAACGAGTCTTTTTCGAGTCCCCTTGACGATCAACAAAAACAAAATACATGTCTTGTGCGGAAGCATATTTTACTCCGCTCAACGATCAAAATCTGACTGCATTTTTTCAAGGCAACTTCTTGGAAATTGAACAAAGCGTGTGCAGAAGCTGATTTTGATCGGCGAGGCGATAGAAAAGTAACTATTTTTTTTGTGGAAACTAACGGGAAATTGGACAAATTCAAACCATCATATTTTTCACGCCATATAGCTCAGTTTCGACAGAGCAATCGCGGAGTAAAGTCAACTTTTCTGTTTGTGAAATTTTTTAACAAATTCAATTAGTTTTCGGTTCTATCAACTTAAAAATACACACAAGATCTCACAATATTAAACATCACTCGTCCCAGCCAGCATTTTATGAAATTTTTGAACATATCAAGAGTTGTTTTCGATTTTCCTCCATTGTGCGATCATTTTCTGATCAAAAAAGACTCTTTGTTCGGGAGAAATTGGTACCCTACACGCGACTCTCCTTGAAGAGTCATTTTCGAGTCGTATTTTAGTCTTTTTTTGGTATTTTTAAGATAAAAAACGACTCGAAAATGAGTCGTATTTTAATCATATTTTGGTATTTTTAGATCGAAAAATGACTCCAAAATGACTCGAAAATGAATCGTATTTTAATCATTTTTTGATCATATTCAAGATTAAAAATCGACTCGAAGAAGACTCTTCAAGAAGAGTCGCGTATAGGGTACCATTTTCTCCCGAACAAACAGTCTTTTTTGATCAGAAAAGGAGCGCACACGCGACTGTCACCATCGCGGAGGAGAGTCGAAAACGACTCTTATATGTTCAAAAATTCGATAAAATGCTAGCTGGGATTGAGCAAATGGGTGGCAGCTGGTTAGATAGTGTTGGTGTTTGCATAAAGAATGTGAGTGTAGATTTGTTTAAGAAATGTTTTGATAGACAAGAGTTGAGTTGTTATCTATATATTTTTTTTTTAATTGATTAAGTTAACATTTTGTAAATGCTGTGCAATTTTTGAACTTAAACACAATTTATTTGTGCCTAAATTATATGTTGTTTTAAATAAAAATTGATTGTCCATCTTATTACTTCCAATTCAGAAACTTAATTACTACTCAAACTAAATATTTTCTTCATTAAACTTAATTTGTTCTTTATTATTGAGTTGTGTTCTTCTGCACAAAGTCCTTTAGATGCACAGCAAAAGAAAGCAATTAAATTGTTGTCAGCATCATTGTTCTTAATTAAAATGTGTGGGAGTAGGTCAGCGTTCAAATGACATCTGCACTTCATCTTATACAAATTGTATAGAGATAAATTCGGCATGTGACATATTAAAGCGGAATAAATGGCTGTTTTGTTTTTTTTTTCTTATCTATTAATTTTATTTTTAACTTCAACAGTTCATGTCTTTTGAATTTATTTACAAGAAAATAAATCACACAAAATTAAACAGGCCATTAGAAACATGGCTCAGACAGAAACCAAAATTTTTTTTTTAAAGTATGCAATTCCATAAATGTCGGAGAATATGTTGTAAGTTTAAAACATTTCGTTTTTTTTTCTGAACAATTTCTGATAAGCGGAATATTCAGGATTTTTAAGCGTGTCATTAGTTCAAATTAACACAGCTTAAGTTCCGCAAATAATGGTAAAAAACACAAATTTTTTTCCCACAGCGCAAATCGATTTCAGCACGCACTTCACACATTCGAAAAGCACGCATTCACATGTGCTTGGCTTTTGCTCATAAATTCAGCATCAAATTTAAGAATACCTCTGTGCAATAATTTCCATTGAAAGTGAGCCAAAAAGTACACTTAACGAAAGTTTAATTCAATATTAAATATAAAATCCGTTCTGCGTGCCAATGTAAGCTCAGTTATGCTTTGAAGTATCTGTGGTTGTTCATGAAAAAGCTTAACATTAATCACAGTGCGAAAAGTTATCACAGTTAAGTTAAAAGTTAGTTATAGCGAAATGATTTTAATATCATAAAAGTTGTTGTTCCTTAACTTGTGTGCAAAAGTGCCTTTAAAGATGAGTGTTTTACAACAACGTATTTGAACTATATTTAACCCTTATTCATTTAAACTATTTAGGTGGGATATTTCAAATTCAAATTCAAATTCAAATTCAAATTCAAATTCAAATTCAAATTCAAATTCAAATTCAAATTCAAATTCAAATTCAAATTCAAATTCAAATTCAAATTCAAATTCAAATTCAAATTCAAATTCAAATTCAAATTCAAATTCAAATTCAAATTCAAATTCAAATTCAAATTCAAATTCAAATTCAAATTCAAATTCAAATTCAAATTCAAATTCAAATTCAAATTCAAATTCAAATTCAAATTCAAATTCAAATTCAAATTCAAATTCAAATTCAAATTCAAATTCAAATTCAAATTCAAATTCAAATTCAAATTCAAATTCAAATTCAAATTCAAATTCAAATTCAAATTCAAATTCAAATTCAAATTCAAATTCAAATTCAAATTCAAATTCAAATTCAAATTCAAATTCAAATTCAAATTCAAATTCAAATTCAAATTCAAATTCAAATTCAAATTCCAATTCAAATTCAAATTCAAATTCAAATTCAAATTCAAATTCAAATTCAAATTCAAATTCAAATTCAAATACAAATTCAAATTCAAATTCAAATTCAAATTCAAATTCAAATTCAAATTCAAATTCAAATTCCAATTCAAATTCAAATACAAATGCAGATGCAAATTCAACTTAAAATTCAAATTCAAATTCAAATTCAAATTCAAATTCAAATTCAAATTCAAATTCAAATTCAAATTCAAATTCAAATTCAAATTCAAATTCAAATTCAAATTCAAATTCAAATTCAAATTCAAATTCAAATTCAAATTCAAATTCAAATTCAAATTCAAATTCAAATTCAAATTCAAATTCAAATTCAAATTCAAATTCAAATTCAAATTCAAATTCAAATTCAAATTCAAATTCAAATTCAAATTCAAATTCAAATTCAAATTCAAATTCAAATTCAAATTCAAATTCAAATTCAAATTCAAATTCAAATTCAAATTCAAATTCAAATTCAAATTCAAATTCAAATTCAAATTCAAATTCAAATTCAAATTCAAATTCAAATTCAAATTCAAATTCAAATTCAAATTCAAATTCAAATTCAAATTCAAATTCAAATTCAAATTCAAATTCAAATTCAAATTCAAATTCAAATTCAAATTCAAATTCAAATTCAAATTCAAATTCAAATTCAAATTCAAATTCAAATAAATTCAAATTCAAATTCAAATTCAAATTCACATTCAAATTCAAATTCAAATTCAAATTCAAATTCAAATACAAATGCAGATGCAAATTCAACTTAAAATTCAAATTCAAATTCAAATTCAAATTCAAATTCAAATTCAAATTCAAATTCAAATTCAAATTCAAATTCAAATTCAAATTCAAATTCAAATTCAAATTCAAATTCAAATTCAAATTCAAATTCAAATTCAAATTCAAATTCAAATTCAAATTCAAATTCAAATTCAAATTCAAATTCAAATTCAAATTCAAATTCAAATTCAAATTCAAATTCAAATTCAAATTCAAATTCAAATTCAAATTCAAATTCAAATTCAAATTCAAATTCAAATTCAAATTCAAATTCAAATTCAAATTCAAATTCAAATTCAAATTCAAATTCAAATTCAAATTCAAATTCAAATTCAAATTCAAATTCAAATTCAAATTCACATTCAAATTCAAATTCAAATTCAAATTCAAATTCAAATTCAAATTCAAATACAAATGCAGATGCAAATTCAACTTAAAATTCAAATTCAAATAAAAACTCACATGCAAATTCCTTATGAAGATCCTTGTGTCGAACAATCACTGTTTTCTGGCTTCTTCAAGTCTTTGAAAAATATCAAAATTTCAATTTAATTTAAATTTCATTTCAATTTCATTTCAATTTCATTTCAATTTCATTTCAATTTCATTTCAATTTCATTTCAATTTCATTTCAATTTCATTTCAATTTCATTTCAATTTCATTTCAATTTCATTTCAATTTCATTTCAATTTCATTTCAATTTCATTTCAATTTCATTTCAATTTCATTTCAATTTCATTTCAATTTCATTTCAATTTCATTTCAATTTCATTTCAATTTCATTTCAATTTCATTTCAATTTCATTTCAATTTCATTTCAATTTCATTTCAATTTCATTTCAATTTCATTTCAATTTCATTTCAATTTCATTTCAATTTCATTTCAATTTCATTTCAATTTCATTTCAATTTCATTTCAATTTCATTTCAATTTCATTTCAATTTCATTTCAATTTCATTTCAATTTCATTTCAATTTCATTTCAATTTCATTTCAATTTCTTTTCAATTTCATTTCAATTTCATTTCAATTTCATGTCAATTTCATTTCAATTTCATTTCAATTTCATTTCAATTTCATTTCAATTTTATTTCAATTTCATTTCAATTTAATTTCAATTTCATTTCAATTTCATTTCAATTTCATTTCAATTTCATTTCAATTTCATTTCAATTTCATTTCAATTTCATTTCAATTTCATTTCAATTTCATTTCAATTTCATTTCAATTTCATTTCAATTTCATTTCAATTTCATTTAAATTTCATTTCAATTTCATTTCAATTTCAATTTCAATTTCAATTTGAATTTCATTTCAATTTCATTTCAATTTCATTTCAATTTCATTTCAATTTTATTTTAATTTCATTTCAATTTCATTTCAATTTCATTTCAATTTCATTTCAATTTCATTTCAATTTCATTTCAATTTCATTTCAATTTTATTTCAATTTCATTTCAATTTCATTTCAATTTCATTTCAATTTCATTTCAATTTCATTTCAATTTCATTTCAATTTCATTTCAATTTCATTTCAATTTCATTTCAATTTCATTTCAATTTCATTTCAATTTCATTTCAATTTCATTTCAATTTCATTTCAATTTCATTTCAATTTCATTTCAATTTCATTTCAATTTCATTTCAATTTCATTTCAATTTCATTTCAATTTCATTTCAATTTCATTTCAATTTCATTTCAATTTCATTTCAATTTCATTTCAATTTCATTTCAATTTCATTTCAATTTCATTTCAATTTCATTTCAATTTCATTTCAATTTCATTTCAATTTCAATTTCAATTTCAATTTCAATTTCAATTTCAATTTCAATATCAATTTCAATTTCAATTCCAATTTCAATTTCAATTTCAATTTCAATATCAATTTCGATTTCAATTTCAATTTCAATTTCAATTTCAATTTCAATTTCAATTTCAATTTCAATTTCAACTTCAATTTCAATTTCAATTTCAATTTCAATTTCAATTTCAATTTCAATTTCAATTTCAATTTCAATTTCAATTTCAATTTCAATTTTTCAATTTCAATTTCAATTTCAATTTCAATTTCAATTTCAATTTCAATTTCAATTTCAATTTCAATTTCAATTTCAATTTCAATTTCAATTTCAATTTCAATTTCAATTTCAATTTCAATTTCAATTTCAATTTCAATTTCAATTTCAATTTCAATTTCAATTTCAATTTCAATTTCAATTTCAATTTCAATTTCAATTTCAATTTCAATTTCAATTTCAATTTCAATTTCAATTTCAATTTCAATTTCAATTTCAATTTCAATTTCAATTTCAATTTCAATTTCAATTTCAATTTCAATTTCAATTTCAATTTCAATTTCAATTTCAATTTCAATTTCAATTTCAATTTCAATTTCAATTATTTAAATTTCAATATTGATTTGAGTTACAATTTCAATTTTATTTTGAATTAAAATTTCAGCCAAGTTAATTTTAAATTTCAATTTCAATTTCAATTTCAAAATTTAATTTCAATTGGAATTTTAATTTAAATATGAATTTGTGTTTGAATTTAAGTTTTTTTCAAATTCAATTTCAACATTGATTGATTTTAGTTACAATTTCAATTTTATTTTGAATTTAAATTTTAGCCAAGTTAATTCTAAATTTCAATTTCATTCTTGGTTTGCGTGCCCGTTTAATCTGATAACAATATTGAATATTGAACCCAACTCCCCGTTCAATTTGTTGATGTTCGCAATGCAGTGATTATCCGTTGATTCATCGCAGATTTGCGTATCCCACTTCATTTGGCAGGCGTCTCTATCTATGAGACTCTTTAACATTTCGGTCATTTTAAGTATCATCCAGCTCATGCGACATATTTGAGTTGAGCAAATATATTAATGTGAACTTGTGTGTGTGTGTGTGTGTGTGTGTGTGTGTGTGTGTGTGTGTGTGTGTGTGTGTGCGATAATGTCAATTATGTAGAATCGACACTTTCGTCACATACTGAGCTTAAGACAATTTTGACATCAGCCTCCAAAGTTTTGGGTCCTTAGTCCCACGCGTGTAAATTGCTTTAAGCAAAATTTGTGACAGCCACACTTGACTTCGACCCCTGCGCCATTGCGGCCAACATGTTTGCACAAATTTGTGGCAGTCAATCTTTTTTTGATGTTTCAATAGAACTCATCTACATGGTAGTGCTTGTGAGTGTCGAAATAAGGTCAAGTGGCAAAAATTATGTACACGCTGGTTGACAAACAAATTAATGTCGCTTGGGATGTTGCGGCACGAGCTTGATATCGAATCAGCGTGGCATAATTTTAGGGTTTTTGCTTTTTTCTTATATTTATTTAGTGGCACTAAACAATCACATATTTGGTTGGAATAAATCAACATATTCAACAACAATGTGCAACAGGAACGTGTGTCATCAACGTGTATCTAGTTGTTATGAATGAGCGTGAGTTTTGAAATATTTGCTGATATTTGACAAGTGATAGAAATGAAATTAATTGCGAAATTTTGGACTGTTGTTTAATGATGTTGACCGAAAATATTTAATGAACAATTGCGCTACAGTAGATTGCAATGGTAAAATTATGGTTTATATTATTTTGTTTATTTGGGTTGACAAAATTTCAACGTGACATACTTCACAGTTATGGAATATTAATATAATTATTTACGTCGTAGTTATTATTTTGCAAAAATAACAACAAAATAATGACATAAATTTTCAAGAGTGAACCTCATTTGTGTGTTTATGTGTGCATCAAATTAATTAGATTTGCACTGAATACATAACAAAAATAACAAATATACGTCAAGGTTTTTAGTTAAGCACGAAACGGTCATAGATGTTTTTTACTCTATAAATACTACTGTTTGTATCGATGTTCATGCTGCTTGAAGAATTTTCCATACTTTCTAAAGTGTAGAAAGCTACTTAAAATAAAATATTTTTTCATAATATTTTTCAAATCACAACTCAAAATATTCACACACTCCTAAAAGCTTAGCACTAATGCCATATCTGATATATGTCTACAACAAAAGATTTGCTAATGCGATTAATCCAATGCCTTGTCTACATATTGATTTCTGTTAAAGCTAAACTGTTATTTTAATACCATTCAATTCTGCATAAAAAAAATGTGAATTTAAGCTAGAACTACTTTGTTTCATTTCTCAGAGGAATACTCTTTTTTTTTATGTTAACTTCAAGTTCATGGCCGTAAGAAAACACATTGTGGGTGGCTTTTATATGGTCAATAAAAGTAAATGCCAGCTCAATAAAAAAAGGGATGCATGCCACTTTAAGAAAATAAACGAAAGGATTAAATAAACAATCAAATAAAACGAGTTGAACGATTTTGCAGAACACCTTTATAACATGCGGAAATGTGTTAAGAATCTTAACTGATTTTATGGAATTTTTTTTAAAGGGTCAAAAGAAAATCACAGTAAATATGTTTAAATACCGCAAAATTCCTTTGGTTAAGCCAAATGGAAGAAAAATACAAAAAAAAGGGGAAGTAAAAGCAGACAGCGAAAAATAAACAATGAAATTGTCTTTGAAAGAAGGTTATGTTTAACAAGAATTATGAGCTTGACTGAGCAGGGATATGTAAGTGATAGAGAAAAATAATCAAAGGAATTGAGTTAAAATATATATAAAAAAATATTGTCAATTTTTAATGCTAAAAAAAATAAAGCTGGAATTATTGGTAATGAATGTTTTTTTGTTGCAAAAAACAGCACATTTATTTTGTTATGCATTTATTTCTCCACGAGAAAGTTAAAGTTTTCTTCTACTTTATTGAAGCTTCTCCACGAGTAAGTTAAAGTTTTCTTCTACTTTATTGAAGCTTATTTTGAGTTTATCCTTGCAAACAAAAAAAAAAATAATTTAGTAATTTTTCGTAAAACTTAAGGTAAAGAAAAAATAATAAATAAATTCCTTATAATTTTCTGCCACCTTCCTTAATACATCTTGGGCATTATTAAAATTCTTTAAAAAAAAACTATTTTTTAAAATTATGTTTTGAGTGGTAGGTCAAAACCATTCATTAACTACAGTAAAAGGATGCCAGAGGATTAAATTCTTTTAGAACAAACCAACAGTAGATTAGGCAGCTGTTTCAATGATCCTTACACCTAGCCGTCAGTAGTCTTCTGTGAAGTTCACTTACTTCGAAAAGCTAAATAACACTATTGCTGCAAAAAAAGTGCGGAATAATAAATCTGAACACTACTTCTTCGAAGTTGTATTATTTAAAGCCTACACTCAGTATCGGATTATCTATAAGGCAAACCAGGCAGCTGCCTAGGGCACGAGGTAATGAACAGTGAGTACTAGGCAGGCTCTCTCTACATATATTTTGCAGCATCCCTCCGCGGGAGGGATTTAACTATTTAACTTAAGTTTAGATGCAATTCAATTTTTTGTTTCTCGGCACAGTGGAGTATTTGGGATCGAAACTGTAGATTAATTCAAAGAAGAATGTTTTTTCACGAATCACGAATCTGAAATCAAAATTTTGAAATTCAAAATAACTTCTATAGAAATAGAGACATGTAGATAACATTTTGTTCCGACAAGATTTTAAGGTCTTTGATAACGAATATAAAGCCAAAATTTAAGAACTCAAAATGGCGGCTTGAAAATATCGGCCATGAGCGAGCTATCTTCTATGGAATGCTTCATTTAATTATTATTTTTTATGTAGGTACCAATTAATAATTATTTTTAAAAATAATTATTATTTGGTTTTTTAGCTATATTAACATGCCTTTACCTCAGTCAATGCGAGCTATTAAGCAATCTCATTCCACAAACATCTCTACCACCAACTACAACTTCCAAAGTCGTATATATTGATGAATGTTTAATTTCAATTGATTAGAAATGAGGAAAGAATTAAGGAAAGTTAAAAGCGTAGGACCATGGCTAGACCGATATTCGAACCCGGAACCTCTGGGTTGGCAGTCAAGCACGTTAACCACTCTACTACCGAGGATGCAAGTGGATAGTGCTCTTAAGTAGATAGTGTCCCGCTCAGTTTTTCAATTTCCAAAATATGATGAATATGCAATGACTACTTGCATCTGTATTGCAAATTTCATCAATGCACCTTGTATAGTACGTTAGAAATCTACATATATATATTTGCCGTGTGAATAGTCCTTGTGTAGTGTAAACAGTCTTCTTGTCGTGTGAACAGTCTTCTGTAGTTGACGTCAAGCATAATAGCCCATCCACAATGACGACAACGAGCGACGAGCGTCAAACGTCACTTTTTTTTCACATGTATTTCTTATGGGATGAGCTTTTGGAGACAATCGCGACGACATTGTTGCCCGACATCAAATGTAGCTGTAGCCAGCTTCAATTTAATTCTTGTTTGGCGACAAAAACAGACGACAAAAGTCAGCCATTGTTTACATTTGTGTTTTTTAATGCCGGCTGTTCGAGTGCTCGTTTTTGTGTTCAATTTATATATCTAATTGCAAAATTTGATGTGAATTTATTAAATAATATAATTTAATTTAAATTCGATTCAATAACCTGAAAAAATATTGCTGATTTCACTAAGCACTTTCTGCTGTAGCTTGTTGTTGTCGCGTTTAAAAAATTCAAGTCGCCCGAAATTTATCTGCTACGACAGAGTGGAGAACTGTCGTCCGTCGCCCGTTGTCGTCATTGTGGATGGGCTATAACTCTTGCTTGGATGGAAACACCGCTGACAGATAGGGGGCGTTGTGCGCATGTGTAGAGTTGTGTGATAGTGTGTAGAAAGCAGAGCGATAGTGTGGAGAAAGCAGAACACATAGAAAAATAAAGAAAAAAGGGTGCACACGTGCGGCGGTGAGATCATCACGTCGGAAATAAAAACTAAATTAAAATAAAATAGAAATAAAAATATGAATATCAGAAGTGGGATCACCTTCTCCAGCTGTGATTAATGAAGAAGTCGATGGTGGTGTTGGTGGAGGTGTTGCTGGTGTAAATTCTAGAATCTTCGATAATGGCGTCGATACAAGATGGCGGATTCTGCTTAAGCAGCAAAATAAAAATTTCATGGCTCTGTTACAGGCGATGAAAAAAAAATAAAAGGCATATGAAATTGCCAGAATTTAATCCAGATACGGCAACTGTAGATGCATCTGCATGGATTTCAACAGCAGATATGTGTATGGGCGAGCAACCTCTTCAAGGTGCAGAACTGATGATTGCGCTAAGCACTTGATTGAAGGGTTCAGCATCTGTATGGAGCTCACAGGTTTGTTTCCCAGGCATGAGTTGGTCGGAGTTCAAAGGTATTTTTTAAAATGAAGAATATAACCTAGATATATCAAAAAAATAGCATCTAGAAGACTACATGAAGCTTATGTATATGGACGCATCAGTCGAAGAAAGCCGCTCTTAACAAAAAAAAATTGAAGGATCGCTTAGCTTTGTCAAGGCCCATGTTAAAACAAACGTCCAATTTTGAAAAAAATGTGCTCTAGACTGACGAAACTAAATTTAATAGGATTGAACCAGATGGAAAAGCATTTGTTCGGCGCCCCAAATGCCAAGACTTGAATCCGAAGTATACACAAAAAATCATAAAAGTATGGAAGAGGCAATCTACTGCCTTGGGCAGCTTTTTCCTGGCACGGCGTTGAGCTAATTTTTCGTAAATAGGAATAATGGATAAAAATATGTATTAATAAACACTAAAGAACCAGATAGAACCATTTGCATTTGAGAACATGCCTATTAGGTGGACGACAATGACCCAAAGATTGTGAAAGTTTGGCTTATAAAGGAAAACTTAAATATTTTGGATTGGCCGGACCAAAGTCCAAACCTCAATCCTATAGAGAATTTATGGAATTATGTGAAGGTCAGAATAAACAACGAAAATTTTAGAAATTTGATGGGCTATTGAGTGAAATTGAGAAGGATTGATACTCTATTCCGAAGTATAGAGTTCAAAAGCTTGTGGGGAGTATGAGACGAAGATGTCGGTCTGTTTTGAAGAATTCAGGACACAGTACCAAATAGTAGTAAGCCATATTCGTAAGCAATTTGTTCAATAAAAAAATTCACTATGTTTTTCTTCGTTTTTTTTTTAGAATCCAAATTGTGCTATTTATACGTCTACTTAAACAAAGGAGCAATTTCAAATTTTTTAATTAATTTTCAAATGGATTTTTATTTATTTTTTTTTATTTTTACAACTACTGATTTTATGTTTTAAATGTTTAAACTCAAGTATCATGAAATAAATTTTTGTTTTCCTTGATGTATTTAATTGTAAATCATGTGAAACTGTTAATATATCTCGGCCATATAGCCGTGGCAACAATGATTAATTTTGGTCATAGCTTTATGAAAAGAATATTAAACGTACTTTAAATTATTACCCTAAATTTCCCCAAAAAGTCTCAAATAAAAAATTTTTTAAGCAACTTAAACAACATTTTAAATAATTTTCCCACAATATTGGGACTTTTTAAAGTAAGGGTTGTGAAAAAATGGAAAGAAGCATTTTAACTCTAATATTTATACCCCCACGCGTACTGCGTAAGGGGTATATTAATTTTGTCACGACGTGTGTAACGCCCATAAGGAGGCGTGTTAGGTATAGAAAAGTACTTATATATTTTCTTGATCAGCATGACCACCTGAGTTGATTTAGCCATGTCCGTCTGTCTGTCCGTCTGTCCGTCTGTCCGTCTGTCTGTCCGTCTGTCTGTCTGTGGACACGATTACAGCCGTAATTTTGAAGCTATCGTGCTGAAATTCGGTATTTGAGCTTTTTTTTAAAAATCTAAGATCAAGTTCGAAAATGGGCTTAATCGCATGAAAACCACGCCTACCTCCCATATAACCCCAATATTGAAAACTCTGTAAAGAGGCTAATATTACAGCATTAATACCGAAACTCGGTATTTGTATAATCTATGTCAAAAATAAGGTGTGTAAATAACGAGCAACATCCACCCACAAACACGCCCACCTCCCATACAACCCCAAAATTGAAAAATCTATAAAGAGGCTAATATTAAAGTTAGAAGACGGAAACTCGGTATTTAAGTATTCTATATCAAAACTAAGGTGTGTTAGAAAAATGGGCGTCATCCACCTACTAACACGCCCCCCTCCCATACAACCCCAAAATTGAAAACCCTATAAAGAGGCTAATATTAAAGGTACAAAACGGAAACTCGATATTCGTGCATTCCATGACAAAACTAAGGTGTGTTAGAAAAATGGGCGTGATACACAAACTAACATGCCCACCTCCCATACAACCCCAAAATTGAAAACGTTATAAAATGACTTATATTTAAGTTGTAGGAAAACAATTTGATATGTATGTATTTTAGACACATAAAAATAATAAAATCTCTCAAAATCTCATAAAAAAAGCTCTCCAATTTAAGATTCTTTTACCTTTAAGAATCGGACGTGGGGGTATTTTAACTTCGGCCCAGTCGAAGATATACCTTACTAGTTTTTACATAAGTTTTTGTAAAAAATTATTTGATTTTTTTTTTGTTAATCAAGTCTCAATAAATGTTATATAACGAAGACGGACTTACACTAATATTAATACTGAGATAAAATAATTACTATTATAAAATAACGGATCTAAAATTTCCAAATTATGAGAAATAACTAAAAATAATAAAAACGAAGTAAAAAGAGATTCAAGAGAACAAATAATCTTAGATCAAATTAATAAATATAATAAAGACACTCACAGAACACTTACGACATTGATTTATAACACCTTTCAATAAAAAAACCTCAAAAAACCCAAACAAATTTTTTTTTTTGAAAACCGTTAAAATTTTACTGAGTTGTTTGCTCGGAAAGATGTTTGCACATCTGCAGCCTAAACCTGATTTAATGACATCTGAATCTATAAAATCGGTCCATTGGTCTGGGAGGAGTTGAAGTCACAAAAAAAACCTTAGCCTATTAATTATAAAGATAAGCAGGATGATTAAAAGAGATTCGTGGCTATAACTTTTAATTGGTTGTAGCTATAATGCAATTTTTTTCAAATATATTGTTTTTGAAGCTTGTTGAGGATTTAAAAAATATAAGAACAACATTTAAAAAAAAAAAAATTTCGAGCAAAAAACCATAGGCCTTGTTTTTTCGATCCAAAATACTATTTATTAATTTTTCTGTCAAACAAAAACAAATTCGTCTTAAATAAACTAAATTTAATGAAAGAAAATCAAAAATGTAAATTTTAAATTTTTTTATTTTTACAACAAAAACAATTTTTAATCCATTTTTTGAGAAAACATTCATTTTATTGGACTCTTTTTAAAGGCAATGATTAAAATATAAATAATTAAGAAACGGTAAAAACTTTGTAATTCCTTTTAAGTCAATTAATTGCAACTAAATACAAAAAAGAAATAAATGAAATTTTTAAAAAAGTGTCAGAGATATTCGCTTCTAAATATAAAACTTTAAATTTCAGAGAGTTTTTTTCTCTGTCTTGGCGTTTGATAAAAATGCACGTTAAACAACTAAAGAAAATATTAAGAAAATTCATTAAAAATACAATTGGCAAGATAATTACCGTAATTGCCAACACATTTCAAAGAAAATTAAGCAAAAATTTAGAAAAACAAAAAAAATTTGAAAACCGTTAAAATTTGACTGACTTCTTTGCTCGGAAAGTGGAATTTTTGATTTTGGAACTGCATTTTTCGGACAATTGACATTTGAGGAATGCATAAAAGATAATTTTGGTTAAAAATTTTTAGTTTTGAAAAAAATTCAAATTCGATCAACTCATAAGCTCTTCTCAAACTAAATTTCAAATCGATAAAATAACGGATTTCTGTACAAAAATTTTATTTCTGTTTTAAAAGGTTGGGAACCCCCTGAAGTGAAATCACAATTTTTAAAAGTGGTTTGCACATATACAGCCTAAACCTGATTTAATAAAATCTAACTCGATAGAATCGGTCCATTGGTCTGGGAGGAGTTGAAGTCACAAAAAAAACCTTAGCCTATTAATTATATAGATAGATAAGCAGGATGATTAAAAGAGATTCGTGGCTATAACTTTTAATTGGTTGTAACTATAATGAAATTTTTTTCAAATATATTGTTTTTGAAGCTTGTTGAAGATTTAAAAAATATAAGAACAACATTTTAAAAAAAAAATTTTCGAGAAAAAAACCATAGGGGGTATAGCCTTGTTTTTTCAATCCAAAATACTATTTATTAATTTTTCTGTCAAACAAAAACAAATTCGTCTTAAATAAACTATATATAATGAAAGAAAATAAAAAATGAAAATTTTAATTTTTTTTTATTTTTACAACAAATACAGTTTTTAATACATTTTTGAGAAAACATTCATTTCATTGGAATCTTTTTAAAGGAAATGATTAAAATATAAGTAATAAAAAAACGGTAAAACTTTGTAATTCTTTTAAAGTCCATTAATTGCAATTAAATACAAAAAAGAAATAAATAAAATTTTTAAAAAAGTGGCAGAGATATTCGCTTCCAAATATAGAACTTTAAATTTCAGAGAGTTTTTTTCTCTGTCTTGGCGTTTGATAAAAATACACGTTAAACAACTAAAGAAAATATTAAGAAAATTCATTTAAAATACATTTAAAAAGATAATTACCGTAATTGCATGTATGTACAAAGGTTTCTAATTACCTCTCAATTAATAGCTGCATAAATTGAAAAATACGTAATGAATTTATTAGAAGCAACAAACTGCAAGTATCTCTGTACTTTGAATAATTGTAGGATATAAGAAACTGCACAAATTTTACTTTATTTTTTTTATTTCATTGAAAGGACATTCAATTAGCAGTATGAAAAAAAATGTCATGCAATGACAATGGTTAAAATAATAAATTTTTTGCCTTTGATAAAAATACTTCAACATTCTCAAAGAAGATATATTTACAACAGTGTTGCTAAATCTTTTACCTGCACTGGAAAAAAATAAGACATATTTTTAAAGCAATAATGGAAGTATGGAATTGAACTGGAAAACTTTTAAAAAAATTATACCAAACATACATGTTAATACTAAAAATTCATCATCCGAAGAAATTTTTAATAGCTTATTCAATATTTAAAGAACTGCTCATTGCATACTTTATAAGACTTTTTATATTAAAAACATACCATATTCACCAATGATATGGCGTCTATATCATTTAGCTGTAGACATAAAAACATTTAAAAAATTTCACTCAAATTTCCAAAAATTTTAAATGGCCACAAAACAAAAATCTAGACACCTTCTCCACACCTTTTGTGATTTTGAATACCTACATCTTCTTTAACTTGGTGCTTAAATAGTTCCAATCCCAAGAAGTTGAGCTGAAATTTGTCGCATAGTGTTTGTCACGCAGTTTGTCAAAAATTCTAAATTAACTTTTAACATGTTGCAAAAATGGCCCATTTAAATTAAACTAACTTAACAAAATAAATATAATTATTTTATCATTACAGAACAAATAAGACGACCTTCAGCTCAGTTGGCTCATTCTCTCCAAGCAATAATTAATTTGCTAAAGTTTTAATTACAATGTCATCTACTCTGTTTACAGTTTCAAAGAATATGCAATAAAATTACTTTTCCACAATTTACTGTTGACAATTGAAGTGAAAAGGTGGGAACATAAACTAAGGGCTGTGGGAAAAGAAATCACTGTACAAGACAGCAGCAATTGTGACAGCCAACAACGGAAGCCGCTCGAAGCAACTAAAGGAAATTGAAACGTTACATTAAAAAATAACACTGCATACTTTTAGTTGCAAAAGAAATACAATTAAAGAGCAGTAGAAGGTGGTAGCAGGTGGTGGAAATTGCCAGTCAAAACAAATATAACATTTCTGATAAAATCTGTTTTTTTTTGTTAGTCGTCATTTAAAAACCACTCAAAAAAAAAAGAGACATTAAATAATCTACGCCTTAATAACCCTTAAATATTAGAGCATGCATTAGAATAATTAAGCAAATTCTATCATTAAACTTGCTTACTTTTATTACTAATATAATTAAATTGATGAATATGTCACATAATATAATATAATATATCCTTTATGTGACTCAATTTATTTTTATTCATATTCTTTGTTGTGCTTTTCTTTTTATGATGAGAACATTAAAACGGGTTAAGCAACAAAAACACCTACACATAGTGCCGATCCTTAACATTAGCTAATTATTCACGTTGTTGCTATTTTTAGGCTTCCTTTTATTGGTAATAAAAATTAGAAAAGTCCATTAAACCAACCAGCTAATAAAATGTGGAACCGAGCCAACGAGGTGATATAATTTATAGCCCAAGTGTTCGGACTTAAGCCATAAAATGTGCTAATTAATAGATGTATTAACATTTATAACTTCATACTAAGCACCCAAATTTAATTTGAGGTTAAGGGGATGAATTGGCTGGAGCAATAATCATTCTTAATTCTGGATGGAACTTGGTAGAAGCAAAATCGGCGAAGTTCGCACAATTTAATCTTTTTAACGATTTTTTCGATTTTTCTTAAATTTTAGAAAATTAATAAAATTTTTATAAAACTTTCTATAAAACTCTGAAAAATTATAGTTATTTTAATGTTCGGAAAAACTTGGGCAAAAACTTAATGTTTTAGCATTTATTTAACATATAATCTTAATATTTGGTACATGGGTTACTACGAATTTATTGGGTGAATGCTACGTATGAATTATGAAAAGCAATTCTTAAGAAAAATTAGTTGTCAAATTAGAATTAGATTTTGACAACTATGCATCGAGTCTTTCATACAATTCAAAATCCTCATCAAATCAATCAAAAAAATCAAATTGGCTTCTTATGATCAATTGTGTTGTGTGTGTTATTAAATGTTTGCAGACAATTGACCAAGAACTGGACCTACATGTTTTATGCCGACTCCGAACGGCTAAAGTTCATGTTCTCAAGAAGCTTTACATGGCATTATTAACTCTCTGAGGTTTGCCATTGTCTGCAGAGAGGTAATGACCGATCAGAAAAATTTTTCATTGAAAGAAACTTTCCGCCGCGTCTGGGGATCGAACCCGGGCTCCAAGCTTGCTAAGCCACACACTTAACCTGCATGCCACGGTCACCACAAAATCCATTCAAAATCCTCAGACGTTATATTTTGACATTTAGAGTTTAATATTGGGAACAAAGTCGACAATTATCGAAGCTTAAGAACGAACAAAAAATATTCAGGAGACGAGAATGAGAGGTACTATCTTTCATAAAACTTGTTATAATTGGTATAATTTTTTTTTTAATTTCAGGATTTCAGGTCTCAAACCTATTCAGTCAAGTCTGCCTTGATTCGGAAATGGGGAGATAAATAAGTAGGAGAGAAAGTGAAATCAAAAGAAACAAGTGTAGAATGTTGTATGTGTGGCAGAGCGCTATATCTACATGCGAATTTGAGTCTGAGGCAAGTGTTATGCCTATACCTCAGTGAATTCGAGTTATTAAGCAACCTCATTCCACAAACATCTCTATCACTAAGCACAATTTTCAAAGTCGTATATATTGATGCATTTTTAATTTCAGTTGTTTAGAAATGAGGAAGAATTAAAGAAAGGTAAAAGCGTATGATCATAGCTAGACCGAGATTCGAACCCGGAACCTCTGAGTTGGTTGTCAAGCACGCTAACCACTCGACTACCGAGGCCTTAATTTTCCATTTTCACTTAAACATCAAACACTTTAGACATTTCTTACATTTTGTGATTTTGACTTTATCTCAAATGTCCTTTTTGTTATTTCTCCATTCTATAAGTACTTGAAAATTCTGCCGCTTTAAAAATAATTTTGGTGAACTGGTCAAAAATATAGTTAAATTTTAAATCATCTGAATGTTAAAACTGAAGCAAATAATTCTCATTGGAAAATATACAAACCATCATGTTGTCAAAAAATCTGTTGTTATCATGTCATACTTGTGCATTTAAAAGACTTTTTTTCCTAAATAAATAAAAAACCATACTCTACTGGAATATTATTTTACGATGAAAGACCAAAAAAATTGTTTTTGACAACTTTCCACTATAATCCCTAAAAAAGACGACATTAGCCCAATTGTTGCAAAAGAACTTATTCTCAAAACCAACGGTTCTCAAAATTTTTTGAAAACTTATTTATGTGTTTAAAGGTGCGTAAATTTGCAAACCTTTATTGCCTAGAAGATTTTCAATTGGCGCTTTAAAATTTATTATTATGCACTTCTCCTGTTGCACCTTAAATTTTATGAATTTTATATTAAGGAATTTTATATGATAAGTTTTTGTATAAAAACGTTCACATATGCAGACATTAGCAAAGCTGATGCCATAAACTATATTTTATATCATTAGAAATGAGAAAAGAAGATATCATTATATAAGAGATTTGCAGATACAAGCACCCTTAACAAAATTTTGATTTTGATCATTATTAAAACATGTTCGATTGAAGGTTGTAATTTTCTGAGACAGCAGTTATACAAAACATCGAATATGAAGATCTGAAAAGAAGAAATCTGAAACAAAAAGAGATCTGAACGTTCAAACACTCAAAATACTGATTGACAAATCAAAACTGTTAGCTAAGCTATTGCAATTTTCTAGAATTGTTTTTTTTTTAAATTATAAAAGTTAGACCGTTTTTAGAGTAAATCAGGTTCGAGGACTTCATTTTAGGATAGGTTTTACCCTACTGATGGGGCATTCCATCGTGACGTACACGACAAGCTTGCTAAAAATTTAAGTACTTATGCATTATTATTTTGCATTATTTTAATAATTTAAGACCTCTTACACTTTTAGAAATAAGATTTAGCAAATTTCTCTTCATGGTTAAAAGAAAAAAAAACGATCAAATGTTGTGTGACGTACCCGACAATGAATCAACCAGTTTTAATTATATAACGATTTATCACGAAAATTCAGCTAAACCGTAAATGCAAAAACAAAATATGGATATAATAATAAAAATTTGCATTGTGAAGATAACTATACAAAGTCAAATTTGGAAATTAAACTTAAGAATAATGTGAAAATGTATAAAAAGCAAGCGTGACGTACACGACATACTGTGTGACGTAAGCGACACGTACGAATTTAAACTATTTTATTGGTGTTTTTTACTTAAAATATTGGTGTTTCGGCATTCATGCTGTATTCTTGAGTTTGAATTTCGTCTCCAATGTACTGCAGAATGTGAAAGTTTATATATATCTGTGATGGGTTGCATAGGCATCCATGGGGATTTCTCATTGGCGTGTCACTATTACAAAAACTCTGTATCTCGGTTAATATTGACACTTGGGTACTGAAATTGAAATGATATGGGGGTAGGGAGATTCAGTACAACGCACGACGAAAAAGTGGTATGAATTATCCATAGGGTGTGGCACTTTTAAAAAATTTATTTTTTTCGATTAATATTCATACTAGGGTACTGAAATTCAGTAAAGGTGTAGGTAGAATTTTTACAAATCACGATTAAGTAAGTTGGTGGGACTCAACAAAGGGGCGTGTCACTATTAGAAAAACTTTGTTAGTTGGTTTATATTGTTCCAAGGATAGCTATTTGGTACATTGATACATTTTTCAAAATATCTCTAAAACTGTCAAAGATTGAGATAAAAAATATAAATTTTTGAAAAAAAGTTTTCTGTAAAGTTTTTAAAAAGAGTTTTTCACCATATAAAAAACAATTTTGAAAATTTAAGAGAGGATAAAAAGTTACAGTCTCAAAATATGTTCAAATTTTAATATTTTTCAGCTTTGATGGGACATTTTTCACAAACTCAAAAAGATAATTCTACTTTGGGTTCACAAATTAAGATAACATATTTTTTAAATATGAACATTTAAATACGATCGAAATCCGCCACCGCATTTAAAAGATATAGTGCAATTATTGAAAAAAGAACAAATTTTCAGATTTTTGCCTATAACTCCTAAGTTCGAAGTGATGATGAAAAACGAATACCATTTTTAAAATCTGCGTTTAAAATTCATCTAGAATTGAAAGCACTTTATTCTGCAACTTTTGTTGTTTTTCCATATTGTCCTTACGCAAAAACTTCCATTAACTGTGTGACGTACGCGACAAAAAATTAACTGTCAATTTTAAATACATTAGAAATGAAAAAGGCTAGAGATTCAGTAGTTTTACAATTATTGACACTTTGTGTGTTTAGTAGTGATGTGAAAAAATTCCACCTTCACTCTTACTCTAGTGATAACAATATATATCTTTTAAGCGTGACGTACACGACATTAATTAGCCAATTATAATATAATCGATTTTACACAAATGTAACTATTCATTGGAGAAATAAAGGTTGTGATAGTAATAACACGATATGCGGTATTGAATAAAATCAATTACATAACAATTAGTTACGTATATAAAAGGGAAAATTGAGAAAAACTTTGAGTAAATTTTTAGCATTGAATTCTTTGACGATATCATAAGTATATAAAGGGTGATTTTTTTGAGGTTATGATTTTCATGCATTAGTATTTGACAGATCACGTGGGATTTCAGACATGGTGTCAAAGAGAAAGATGCTCAGTATGCTTTGACATTTCATCATGAATAGACTTACTAACGAGCAACGCTTGCAAATCATTGAATTTTATTACCAAAATCAGTGTTCGGTTCGAAATGTGTTTCGCGCTTGGTGTTTCAGCGATGAGGCTCATTTCTGGTTGAATGGCTACGTAAATAAGCAAAATTGCCGCATTTGGAGTGAAGAACAACCAGAAGCCGTTCAAGAACTGGCCATGCATCCCGAAAAATGCACTGTTTGGTGTGGTTTGTACGCTGGTGGAATCATTGGACCGTATTTTTTCAAAGATGCTGTTGGACGCAACGTTACGGTGAATGGCGATCGCTATCGTTCGATGCTAACAAACTTTTTGTTGCCAAAAATGGAAGAACTGAACTTGGTTGACATGTGGTTTCAACAAGATGGTGCTACATGCCACACAGCTCGCGATTCTATGGCCATTTTGAGGGAAAACTTCGGAGAACAATTAATCTCAAGAAATGGACCGGTAAGTTGGCCACCAAGATCATGTGATTTGACGCCTTTAGACTATTTTTTGTGGTGCTACGTCAAGTCTAAAGTCTACAGAAATAAGCCAGCAACTATTCCAGCTTTGGAAGACAACATTTCCGAAGAAATTCGGGCTATTCCGGCCGAAATGCTCGAAAAAGTTGCCCAAAATTGGACTTTCCGAATGGACCACCTAAGACGCAGCCGTGGTCAACATTTAAATGAAATTATCTTCAAAAAGTAAATGTCATGGACCAATCTAACGTTTCAAATAAAGAACCGATGAGATTTTGCAAATTTTATGCGTTTTTTTTTAAAAAAAAGTTATCAAGCTCTTAAAAAATCACCCTTTATATATATATTTATCATTGCAGTGATGAGCCAGAAAAAAAGATATTGTACCATAAGGGACTTAACTCTTGTAGGTTCACTGGCTTGTTGTTAAAAATTAGAAATTTTGCTTTTTTTTTTGCTAAAATATACCGCTTTGCGTGGAATGCCCCTGATGCACATTTGTACATTTTTGAACAAGAATTGTTTGCAAAACACTCCTAAATTAAGATTTCACAAAATTTATGAGGCCAAAATTAAAAAGTGATAGGTTTGAAGACAACAATATACGGCCCCGGGTTCAAGCCCATCTAAAACCGAAATATTTTTTTGTAAAATTTTTTTTTTAACAACAGAAAGAAATGTAGCATGATTTTTTTTTTTTAATAAACGCATTCTTATTTCAAACAATGAATTCTTCGAATCTATATTCTTTAAAATTTTATATTTGCGTTCGTGACTGTTAAGTCATTTGATTGACAGTGTGAGTTGGGCGCAGCACAAAACGATAAATTTATTTTGTTTCATTTTGTAAATGCAGACAAGCTCTGGTTTTTAGGCTATAATAATAAATTATTAAACTTTAAATACTTAAAACTTCTTAAGGAATTTAAAGAAACTTTAACTTCTTAAGTGGCTTTAAAAATTATCTCTTTATATATTATTTTAAAGTTGAACTTTAATATTCAAAGAATATTTATCGTATATATCTATATAATTAAGAGGCTAAGGTTTTTTTTGTGACTTCAACTCCTCCCAGACCAATAGACCGATTTTATCGATTCAGATGTCATTTAATCAGGTTTTAGATGAAATTGTGCAAACCACTTTTAAAAATTGTGATGTCACTTCAGGGGGTTCCCAATCTTTTAAAACAGAAATAAAATTTTTGTGCAAAAATTCGCTATTTAATCGATTTGAAATTTAATTAAAGAAGAGCTTAATAATTGATCGAATTTTAATTTTTTTCAAAAGTAATAATTTTTAACCAAACTTATCTTTTATGCATTCCTCAAATGTCAATTGTCTACATAAATGCAGTTCCAAAATCAAAAATTCCACTTTCCGAGCAAACAACTCAGTCAAATATAACGGTTTTTAAAAAAAAATTTTGGGTTTTTTGGCGTTTTTTCATTGCAATATGCTATGAATTGATGTTGTGGGTGTTCTGTAAGTATTTTTAATTAATTTTTTAATTATAGCTTTGTAGTAATTTTTTTTTCTAAAATCTATTTTATAATTTGTTTTTATTTAAATTAGTTATGTTTAATAGCTTTAAAAGTTAAGCAGCGATGTTGTTCAATAGTAATAATATTTATCTCGGTAGTTATATTAGTGTAAGTCCGTCTTCGTATTTTGACAGTTACATTTAAAATTTTTGTGTCTGATCATAAGTTTTAAGCATTCAGATGATGATCTTTTATATCATTATTGAGACTGAATATATCGTTATTCAGGAAAAAGCTGCTTGAATAGAATATCATAAATTAAGCGTCTATAATAATACTTACATTTACTTTTTATTGAATTGCTCGAATTCGGGCAACAGGTTTACTAGTGTCGTTATTATAATCTGTTTGAATTGTAATGTTTTTGCATGATTTTAGCAAAAAATTTTTAAAAATTTAATGATTTTAAAAAAATTTTCATGTAGGCATTCAGTTTCGGTTTCGGTTTCGGCCGAATATTATAAAAATGGCCGAATTTTAGTTTCAGTTTCGGCCAAAATTTTGGTTTGGGTCCGACACAAAAACAAAACCAAAGTAGTGCATGAATTCTTATGGTTATTTAGAAGGGGAAAAACAATTTTTTTGTTTAATTAAAATTTATCTGGAATTGGACTTTGAAGGTCCAATACATATAATCCACCTTAAAAATATATAAAAGTAAGTTTCCGATCATCTTCAATAATTCCAGTTTATATAATGAAATCTTCATCATTTGATCCAAAACTAAGATTTTTTTTTAATAAAAGATTTTAGTAATAAAATTTTTTTTTTTTCTCCTCCACAATTTCGATTTTTGCATTTACGTATTTTTTTCTTCCATACCGGCGATATACAGAAATATTTTGTAAAATATGGAACAGCTGGTCACCTTAACTATGCATCATGAAAAATAATTTTCATTGCATACTGTTAGGAACTGTATTTATTCAGACGATGGACTTATTGCAGTAAATAATAAAAAACTTACTGCTGTTATCGTAAAAATAAGCTAAAGTCAAACCTTTGCTGGAGCGACCTATAGCTAAATTTTGCAGGAAATATTTTCATAGAATATTTTCATTCAATAAGACTACTACTAAAAGTATTTTTTTAACCAAATTTGTAAAAATGGACCATTACGTCCTATAAAAGATACCGCTAGAGATTACAAATATTTGAGAAATATGTTACTCATAAAGTGTTGTACGGAATAGTGAACATAATATCTATAGCAAAAGCATATATCTAGAAAATTTTTCAGAAGTTTTTCTAGAATTTATTTTAGTAAATAACTATATTTAGCGTTAACTTAATACCCATGTAAAATATTTCTGAAACGAAAACATATAAAACACTAATTCATGCAAAATTATTTTTTTTATCTCTTGGATGTCTCTTGGATCGAAATCTGGCCGTAATGCTATGTAATACGTAATACTGAGAGTTAAGTTAATTTTTACTATTTATTGTTAGTTGCTCACACAGAGAAACAACAACACAGAATTGAGTTAAGTTTTTTGTTCCTTTGGTAGGTTTAAGGTTTCTCATTGTTTTATTTATTTTTTTTATATTATGTAAAGACTTTATTTGATTAAAAATCTATATAATTAATAGGCTAAGGTTTTTTTTTGACTTCAACTCCTAACTCAGACCAATGAACCGATTTTATCGATTCAGATGTCATTTAATCAGGTTTTAGATGAAATTGTGCAAACCACTTTTAAAAATTGTGATGTCACTTCAGGGGGTTCCCAATCTTTTAAAACAGAAATAAAATTTTTGTGCAAAAATTCGCTATTTAATCGATTTGAAATTTAATTAAAGAAGAGCTTAATAATTGATCGAATTTTAATTTTTTTCAAAAGTAATAATTTTTAACCAAACTTATCTTTTATGCATTCCTCAAATGTCAATTGTCTACATAAATGCAGTTCCAAAATCAAAAATTCCACTTTCCGAGCAAATAACTCAGTCAAATTTCAACGGTTTTCAAAATTTTTTTGTTTTTTTAAATGTTTGTTTAATTTTCTTTGAAATATGTTGACACTTACGGTAATTATCTTGCCAAATGTATTTTTAATGAATTTTCTTAATATTTTCTTTAGTTGTTTAACGTGTATTTTTATCAAACGCCAAGACAGAGAAAAAAACTCTCTGAAATTTAAAGTTCTTTATTTGGAAGCGAATATCTCTGCCACTTTTTAAAAAATTTCATTTGTTTCTTTTTTGTATTTAATTGCAACTTATTAACTTTAAATTAATAACAAAGTTTTTACCGTTACTTTATTATTTATATTTTAATCATTGCCTTTAAAAAGAGTCCAATAAAATTAATGTTTTCTCAAAAAATGTATTAAAAATGGTTTTTGTTGTAAAAATAACAAAAAATTCAAATTTGCATTTTTGATTTTCTTTCATTGTATATAGTTTATTTAAGACGAATTTGTTTTTGTTTGACAAAAAAATTAATAAATACTATGTGTCATCGAAAAAACAAGGCTACCCCCTATGGTTTTTTGCTCGAAATTTTTTTTTTTTAAAATGTTGTTCTTATAATTTTTTAATCTTCAATAAGCTTCAAAAACAATATATTTGAAAAAAATTTCATTATAGCTACAACCAATTAAAAGTTATAGCCACGAATCTGTTTTAATCATCCTGCTTATCTATATAATTAATAGGCTAAGGTTTTTTTTGTGACTTCAACTCCTCCCAGACCAATGGACCGATTCTATCGATTTAGATGTCATTAAATCAGGTTTAGGCTGTAGATGTGCAAACCACTTTTAAAAATTGTGATTTCACTTCAGGGGGTTCCCAACCTTTTAAAACAGAAATAAAATTTTTGTACAAAAATCCGTTATTTTATCGATTTGAAATTTAGTTTGAAAAGATCTTATGAATTGATCGAATTTGAATTTTTTTCAAAACTAAAAATTTTTAACCAAAATTATCTTTTATGCATTCCTCAAATGTCAATTGTCCGAAAAATGCAGATCCAAAATCAAAAATTCTACTTTCCGAGCAAACAAGTCAGTCAAATTTTAACAGTTTTCAAAAAAAAATTTTTTTTTGAGTTTTTTTGGTGTTTTTTCATCTAAATTTGTCATAAATCGATGTTGTAGGTGTTCTGTAAGTACTTTATTTTTTATAGCTGGAAGAGTTAAGCTGCGATGTTTTCGAATAGTAATAATGTTTGTCTCAGTAGTAATATAAGTGTAAGTCCGTCTTCATATTTTGACAGTTACATTAAAAAATTTAGTGTCAGATCATACTTTTCAAGTCAAACCATTCAGATAATGAGCTTTTATATCATCAATGAGACTGAATATATCGTTATTGAGTAACTTGACTTCTTCTAACTTCTTGAATAGAATATCATGTATTAAACGTCTTTAAACACTTAATTTTTATTGAATTGCTCGAATTCGGGCAACAGGTTTACTAGTATTACTTAAAGTACTAATTTTTGTTGAAAATATGACTTTCTTTAAGGTACTTTTTGGGTTGAGTTATCAAAAACTCATAATATTTGTATTATGAGTTAAGCTGAGTTAAATAGTTAATTTTTGTACTGGTAACATTAAGAGTTAAATTCTCGTAAAATGGCTTAACTCAGCTTTGTACTGGTAACTCAAACTTTACTTTCTGTCTAGACATAACATAAGTCTTTAATGTTTTTTTAACTTTTTAAGCTCCATTTCATTGAAAAGGAACTGTTGTATGCAGATTTTTTTTATATAAAAAAACTGATAACAGTTACGATCGTCGAAAATTTTTTTTATCTTTAACGCCAGACCTGATAAAATGATTGTAAATTAACCATTACGAAAATCTGCAAACTAAGCTGAAATTTACCATCAATGTCGGCTTTATTATTTGGACATGCCCATATTTTGATTTTTGTTTTTTCCGGCAGCCATAGTCATTGATAACAGACGTATTCTTTCTCATTGGCACAATATATGCAAGCCTGCTCCGATATCGTAAAGCAAAAAGTAAAATTCATTTATAAACACACACACACACACAAGAACAACAAAATCAACTACTACTACTACTATACCAACCAGGCCTACGCAAAGTTCTCATGAATGTGTGAATATCACGTGCACAATTTTATTGGCCTTTTTATGACCATCTGTTTCTCTGTTACAAACCCGATGGTGGTTAGTCGGTGCGTCTGTCCTCCCAACTTAGTACGTGCCAATTATCAGAAATGCCTTTTATAGCTTAAATTCTGTCGAATACACCCTGTCCTACATGTAGTCTACTTTATTATGCATGTTTTTTATTTGTTTTTGGTTTTTTTTTTTTGTTTTATATTATTTTCTGTTATATAAATATTAAGTTTTTTTTTTATTTTGGTTTTTGTCTGTCCCATTGCAACAACTTGTAGCGTTCGTGAGACTTTCTTGGAATTTAATTCGGCTCATGGTCGAAAATTGCGCAAAAATATTTTCAATACTTCACACACACACATACTGTTATTATCGTTTATAATTTGTATATTCATTATTTTCTTGTATTTTACTGTTTTTTGGTGCTGTTGATGTGGCTTTTACCACTAGCCGGTCGCTGATAAGAATCAACAGCGTCAAAACAGCTTTAGTTATTCAACGTCACTGCATATTTTTCTTACTGAATGTTATTTCGAAATATGTTTAGTAATTTTATTTCATTTATTGAATTTTTCAAAATTAATTTAAAAGATATTAATTGGTTTGTTTATTAGTTGAAATACAACATACAATAATCATATATAAAGGGTGATTTTTTAAGAGCTTGATAACTTTTTTTTTAAAAAAAACGCATAAAATTTGCAAAATCTCATCGGTTTTTTATTTGAAACGTTAGATTGGTCCATGACATTTACTTTTTGAAGATAATTTCATTTAAATGTTGACCGCGGCTGCGTCTTAGGTGGTCCATTCGGAAAGTCCAATTTTGGGCAACTTTTTCGAGCATTTCGGCCGGAATAGCCCGAATTTCTTCGGAAATGTTGTCTTCCAAAGCTGGAATAGTTGCTGGCTTATTTCTGTAGACTTTAGACTTGACGTAGCCCCACAAAAAATAGTCTAAAGGCGTCAAATCGCATGATCTTGGTGGCCAACTTACCGGTCCATTTCTTGAGATTAATTGTTCTCCGAAGTTTTCCCTCAAAATGGCCATAGAATCGCGAGCTGTGTAGCATGTAGCGCCATCTTGTTGAAACCACATGTCAACCAAGTTCAGTTCTTCCATTTTTGGCAACAAAAAGTTTGTTAGCATCGAACGATAGCGATCGCCATTCACCGTAACGTTGCGTCCAACAGCATCTTTGAAAAAATACGGTCCAATGATTCCACCAGCGTACAAACCACACCAAACAGTGCATTTTTCGGGATGCATGGCCAGTTCTTGAACGGCTTCTGGTTGCTCTTCACTCCAAATGCGGCAATTTTGCTTATTTACGTAGCCATTCAACCAGAAATGAGCCTCATCGCTGAACAAAATTTGTCGATAAAAAAGCGGATTTTCTGCCAACTTTTCTAGGGCTCATTCACTGAAAATTCGACGTTGTGGCAGATCGTTCGGCTTCAGTTCTTGCATGAGCTGTATTTTATACGGTTTTACACCAAGATCTTTGCGTAAAACCTTCCATGTGGTCGAATAACACAAACCCAATTGCTGCGAACGGCGACGAATCGACATTTTACGGTCTTCAGCAACACTCTCAGAAACAGACGCAATATTCTCTTCTGTACGCACTGTACGCATTCGTGTGGTTGGTTTAATGTCCAATAAAGTAAACTGAGTGCGAAACTTGGTCACAATCGCATTAATTGTTTGCTCACTTGGTCGATTATGTAGACCATAAATCGGACGTAAAGCGCGAAACACATTTCGAACCGAACACTGATTTTGGTAATAAAATTCAATGATTTGCAAGCGTTGCTCGTTAGTAAGTCTATTCATGATCAAATGTCAAAGCATACTGAGCATCTTTCTCTTTGACACCATGTCTGAAATCCCACGTGATCTGTCAAATACTAATGCATGAAAATCATAACCTCAAAAAAATCACCCTTTACTATAAAGGTAAACTATAAGAAATATATATATACTATACTATATTTCACTTCCAGACCATTGTACGGTATGATGAACGATTGATAAAGATTTTCAAATTAAACTCAAAAAAAAGTTTCTCGGAATATGATCTGTACTTTGCTACAGAGAATGCTTTTCTCTAAACGTGATTCTAAAAATTCTCTAAAAATCATGAAAAGCTTCTATGAAAAAGAGAAAAATATGTAAAAACCCAGCAAAATTTTTCGTATTGCCTTGATTTTCATTCGATTATAAAACCCATTACATAAATGTTGGTGACCAATAATGTATTATATTATTTATTACTTGTAATGCAGTAAGTAATGTCAACCCTTTTTGCTTTTGAAATTATTGTTCTTTTTTTTAGATAATTGAAATTTTTTGTTTGACTTTTATTTTTGCTTCAAAAGTGTCAAATTTTTATAATTTTGAATATGAAAAATGCCAGATTTATGAATGAAATACAGAAAAATGTGCTAGAGGTAAATATATTACATAAATTAATTAACTGATACATATATCTATTAAATAACAGCATTTTTCTTATTTTAAAGAAGAAATTCTCTAACTCTTGATTGGTGTTGTGATCTGTTTAGCACTGTTAAGCAAAAGATGTATGAAAAAAATTTATTTTTCCAATATTTGAATCGCTTTTCTAATTTGTGCAGAAAAACAGCTTATTCAATAACTTCTTAGTTGTTATTATATAAGTGATTATTGGAAGAAGTTATTCATCAAGTTAAATAAGTGCTTACATAAGTACTCCCATGTCAAGCGAAAGCTTCATCAATTACCTCCAATGACATGCCTGTATTAAAATAATGGGTTCCGTAAGCGAGAGGGTAAGCGATGAATGAAATTTTCTGGATTACTTTTTCGATTATATGTACGCGAAGATTTTGCTGGGAATATATCGTTTTTAGAGAAAAATACTTTTTATTTTTGAGAAAAGATTTGTTTTTATTGAAGAAATTGAAGAAAATACTTCTCATAGTGAATATCAAAATAAAGGAAAAATTTTTCATTTTGAATAAATTTTTCTTTATAAACCCAGCAAAATTTTTCGTATTGCCTTGATTTGCATTCGATTCTAAAACGCATTACATAAATGTTGGTGACCAAAAATGCATTATATTGTATATTACTCGTAATGTAGTAAGTAATGTCAGCCCTTTTTGCTTTTGAAATGATTGTTCTGTTTTTTAGATAATTGAAATTTTTTGTTTGACTTTTATTTTTGCTTCAAACGTGTCAAATTTTTATTACTTGAATATGAAAAAAATGCCAGATTTATGAACGATTTACAGACAAATGTGTTAAAGGTAAATATATTACATTAATTAATTAACTAATACATATATCTATTAAATAAATGCATTTTTCTCATTTAAAATAAGAAATTCTCTAACTCTTGATTGGTGTTGTTAATCTTCCCACTGTTAAGCAAGAGATGTACGAAAAAACTTATTTTTTTCAATATTTGAATCGCTTTTCTTATTTGTTTACAGAAACATCTTATTCAATAGCTTCTAAGTTGTTAATAAATAAGTGATTATTGAAAAGAAGTTATTCATTAAATTTAATAAGTGCTTACATAAGAACTCCCATGTCAAGCGAAAGCTTCATCAATTACCTCCAATGACATGCCTGTATTAAAATAATGGGTTCCATAAGAGAGAGGGTAAGCGATGAATGAAATTTTCTGGATTACTTTTTCGATTACATGTAAGCGAAGATTTTGCTGGGAATGTGTATTTTTTTTTTTGTGGCAGAAAAATACTTTTCATTATTAGAGACATTTAAATATTTTCATTTCCCACAAGTGACGAAATATTTTTTCGAAAATGTGAAAATTTATACTAATTTCAGAAAATTTTATTTGAAAAAGAGAAAATTGCTATTTTTTTTTGCATTTCGAATCAAATTCCATCAGAAAATTGATCGAACCTTGAGCATGATGCCAATCAATTCTTATTAATTCTTTTCATCTTTCAACTGTTTGGATTTTTTTGACTCATTTGGTACAATTCAGCAAAAGAATGACAATTACTACTTTGAAAAGATTGATGCAACTTTTCCACACACTATGAAGGTGTAATCTTCTCATTTTCAAGCGAAACACTTTTCAATTTTAAATTATACACCTTTTCCATTCAAGCCATTTTCATAACCTGACTTTTTTTACTTCCAGGTCATTTTACGGTATTAAGGTGTTTTGATATCAATTTTGGAAAGAAAGGACATATTCAATTATTAATTGCTCGATTTTTCAGAAGTTTGTTTACATTTAATTTTATAACTTATTTGTTAATTGCGGTGAATTCAAATCTGAAGTATGATTTGCGACGAATGAAGCCAAAAGTTTGGATGAAGTTTTTGTTCTATCATATTTTTTTTAAGCTGAGAAATGGTTTTTGATTAAAATAGTGGGAATGAAACTAAATTAAACAAACAAAAAAACAAATTGGCCATTTCAGCCCTTGAAAGGACTTTGACCGAGCTTCTAATGATCAATTGTGTTGTGTGTGTTGTTAAATGTTTGCACACAATTGACCGAGAACTGGACCTACATGTTTTATGCCGACTCCGAACGGCTAAAGTTCATGTTCTCAAGAAGCTTTACATGGCATTATTTACTCTCTGAGGTTTGCCATTGTCTGCAGAGAGGTGGTGACCGATCAGAAAAAATTTTTTATTGAAGAAACTTTTCGCCACGGCTAGGGATCGAACCCGGGCTCTCGAGCATGCTAAGCCACACACTTAACCTGCATGCCACGGTCATCACATGAAACTAAATTATTGTACTTAATAATGGTTTGCTTACAATACTTTTTTGAATGTATTTGTTCATTTTAAAAACCAAAAGAGACGAACCGTATCTCGGTGGGACATTTTAAATATCATTCAAAATACGAGATGTTCTGTAAAAGCTGGCAAAGACGGACATATTTACATCATGTGTTAATATTTAAAATAATGTGTTTTTAATCGAATGTAACTTTTTAAAAGGTGTGCTATTGTTATGAATCGAAAACAGAAGTACGGGAATTTCACTTAAAGTGGACCTACTTATGCTTTTAAGTAATAACATTTGAACAAAAGAAGCCTTTGATATCCGGTTTAACGGGTTGAAAAGGTAATTTAGATACCAATTACTTTGCTTAATATAGTACAGGAGAGACCCACAAAAGTTCACCTGCTTATTTTTGGCTCTGTCAACTTTTGTGAATTGTTAATTTTTAAAGAACAATTGTGCCAGTGAAATAATCTGTAACCTTATTTTGGTTGAACAGTTTGTCAAAATACGATTTTACTATATACGATAGTAGTTCGAGAAGCTTTGCAAGATGTCTATTTGGGAACTTATCATTGTACTCATTACATTTGGTCAGTTTTTTTACTGTACATTTTGCATCATTGTATGAAACAAATTCTGGATTTTCAGTAACATTGCCATCATCTGAACTATCTGTGGTCATTCCATGTTCATCGAGTATATCAGCGTTCCATGCACTTATTTCTTCTGTTAATAGAGTATAATCAGGTGCGAGTCCGGTAAATAGTTTTTGTGCCTCTTCGACTATAACAATTCAGAAACAGTATTGATAAAGGGATATCATCTACGTCTTCATACTGAGATTCATCCCAGTTTAGCAGTTTGAGCAAGGCTTTTTGCACAATCCTTTGTGGGCACTTGTTCCAAGCGAGTTCTAATAGCATGATTGCCTTGCGAATATCGTACATTTGCAATAATTCGTGCATCAAATACTTCTGCTTAACGGCGATTCCCGATTGTTTTTGCGTTTTACTTGACACAAAATCAATTGTGCTAGATAAAAAAAAAACAAAAGGGTGAAAAAAGGAACTCGGAAAAGTTAACGCAAAAGTTAACTTTTTAGAGTCTACTGTGGTGACAGAAGCCTGGTTAACTTTTCCGTAGATAATTTGCAATAATTTACTTTTGCGAGTCTTAACTTTTATGAGTCTCTACTGTATCATAAAAGGTGCAAAATAAATGTGTACGATTACCTAAAACCTTCTTTATTTCTTAAAAAAATTTGTCTCCGTTGAAAAAAATTGAGCTACACTATATTGTAAAAATTTAATATTGGTTGGAAATCAAAATTATTTATGTTTGATGGACACATATGCAAGGATTATGAATGAATTTTAATTTTTTGTTAAAAAAGGCACAAGTAAAGGCAATGTAGAATAATTAAAAACCAATCTGACTAGTTAATTTTTTTTTTTGTGTTGGGGTATTAATTTTGGGTGGTTTTTTAAAATTCGATAAAAAAAAGGTTAAATCTTTACACGTGTTTTTTCGCAACTTCACTGAGAAAAAAACAAATTCAAGCTTAAATTAAAACAAATCATGCTTGAAAAAGTATCGAGCTTGATTTTGAGTTGTTTAAAGCAAGTTTGTGTTTGAGGAAAGTGACTTGCTTGAAACAAGAATTTATTTAGTAAAAAAGGCAAACAATAAATGATTTATTTAAAGAATTTGTTGTTTCGTCATAGCTTTTCCTTGTTTAAAAAAAGTCCACAATGTTGTTTTGAGATGATAGCACAAACATATTTCGGAGGTTGTTTTGTTCAAGCAAGTAATGAATCACAAAATTGGAATGGGAATTCCAATAAAAATAACTTTAATTAAGCTCTTATACTTATACAGTCGGGAAATATGGGTCGGGAAACCTACGTCCTCCGCAAGCAAATCATACACATTTTCACTGAGATGTTGGTAACGATAATTTAACCCTAGTAAAACATATTTAAGTACTGCTCATCTCAAAAGTTCTCAGAGAACTCAAACAAAAACATTAACATAGGTTTTTTATGAGTTATTTAATTAAAACGGTTGTGGTGACCATGGCATGCAGGTTAAGTGTGTGGCTTAGCATTCTCGGAGCCTGGGTTCGATCCCCAGCCGCGGTGAAAAGTTTTATTCAATAAAAAAATTTTCTGATCGGTCACCACCTCTCTGCAGACAATGGCAAACCTAAGAGAGTAAATAATACCATGTAAAGCTTCTTAAGAACATGAACTTTAGCCGTTCGGAGTCGGCATAAAACATGTAGGTCCACTTCTCGGTCAATTGTGTGCAAACATTTAATAACACACACAACACAATTGATAATAAGAAGCTCGGTCAAAGTCCTTTCAAGGGCTGAAATGACCAATTTGTTTTTTGTTTGTTTTTGTTTTTTATTTAATTTAAGCCCAGCTGTGAACCAAAATATTATTTTTATGACTCTTACAGTTTTTAAAAGCTCAAAACTCAACACACTCTACCAACAAGGCAATGAAATTCTTTGCTTCTATTTCAATATAAAATCATAAAAAATATATATCGATTAGGAATGGATACTTGAATTGAATAACCGTTTTTGACTTTTTTTTTCTTTTTTAATTTATAAATTAACTGTTTTTCCGAAGTCTATTTTTTCGCCGGTTTCTTGAAACAAGCTCGGATGAAAAGACAAGAAATAAGTTATTCAGCTATCAAAAAAATGCAAGCAACAAAGTATCTTGAAAAATTCGTAAAGCAAATATAAAGAAACACAATAGGGGCATTCACGATTCACTGCACTTGCCAGTGTAGTTGAGGACTTGAGAACTTGTGCAGTTGTGCAGTTTTCGTGAGCATACCAAAATTTTAATTGAGATTATTATTATAATTTTTATTGAGATTATTATTATAATTTGAATGAGATTATTATTTATCAAGTAATTGAAACCTAAACTTTTAAATGTTGCATCACTATTTCAAACCTGTCAAATTTTTCAATGTACACAACTACACAACTACACAGCTGCTCAAGTCTTCAAGTTTAAGGCAATAGTAGAAATGTAGTTGTATAGATTTTTGACGTACGTATATTTTGTTTTTGTTAAGTGCACAAGTCCTCAACTACACTGGCAACTGCACTGAATCGTGAATACCCCTAATACATAATTTGGAAAAGTTCACTTTATCAAATTGTAAGCTGATAGCGTCTTAAAAAGCAAAATTTTGTTAATTTTTTTTGCTATTGAAAGTGACATTTCAGGATTTTTTAAAACTACTTTTCACAGCAATTGAAAAATATATATGTTTTTTTGATGTGCTGCTCAGCTTAGATTTTAAAGTACTTAAAAATAGAAAAAAAGAAAGTATCATATGGGCTAAAGCATTCTTAACATCAAACATCAATACAATAGTCCGTATTTATGCCCAGAACGATATTCTGGCTAGTTAAGAATCTTTTTTATTTTCTTTCTTTTTCAGATCATCAGAAGAGTTGGAATCATGACAAGAGGACGCACACATATATTTCATCCGCCCCACATAGCGGTATTTGGCTCGAAAAACCGCTCAAAAATATTTGTTCGTCCTAAGTAGATGATACTTGCCTAAATGAACTTAAAAAGGGCTATAAAGCTTGTTTCGGCCAAATAAAGGTGTAAATTAAGTTTCTTAAGGAGGGACATAACATTCGCGGCAGAGAAAACAAACTTTTTTTTTAAAAATTCAGTCAATGAAATTTGAACTCAGTCAAAAACAAACATTTTAAAAAATTTTTTTTATTATTGTTGAAAAGAGAATTGAACAAATTACAAAACAAATATTCAAAAAAATATATTTTTCACTCCAACATGATTTTGTAGAGCTCCAAAGTGGCGGCAGAGAAAAAAATGGCGCCTCGCGGTTGCATCAAAAATTGTCCGATCTGGAAAAAAATGACTTTTTTTAAATTTTAACAAAATTTGTTATCGTATGAAAGGAGTGTATGACTTTTTTTAACATTTTTTTCACTTTTTGGTGATGTTCCAAATTTGAAAGTGTGTTTTTCGAAAAAAATATTACACTTTAAAATTCATAAAAAATCGAAAAAACTAAAAAAAAAGCTCGTGTCATACGAAAGCGAATCAAGTTTAAAAAATACAAAAAAAAAAAATCGTCAAAAAATGAACCCACTAGTACCACAAACAGTACGAAAAACAGGGTTTCGAGATAAACGCGTTCAAAGTTTGTAACAAAGAAAAATGCAAGGAAAAATAAAAATGCGCTCTCACTAATCCGGCTGTAACTTTTGAGCTCGTAAAAATTTTTCCATGAAATTTTTTTCTTAGAATCTTAAGAATATTTACTAAAATACAAAATTATAAAAAAAAACGGCCAATGTCATGTCCCTTTTCTCTTTCATTTCAAATTTTCTCTTTCATCAAACTAGACACCTATCAGGGACAATGAAATCTGGGGGAGGGGGGCGGTTTCGGGCAGCATTTTTTTTTAGTTTTTGCTTTTTGGCATCTTTCTTCATTAGCCTATACCAAAAATGTTACCCAATAACACCAAATAATATAACAAAAGGTACATACTAAAAAAAAAAAATATTAAAAAAATTTCCCATTTTCATGCCTTCATAACAAATTTTATATCTATATAAATAAAACTTCAATATCCATTAAAAAAAGTTGTATTTTAAAGTACATACCTGTAGCAAAATCTTCCATAGCAACAAACATATTTCACAATATTAATAACAAAAAAAAACAAAAAATTTGTTTAGGTGTGATCTTTTTCACTTAAATTAACTCAATAACAATGCAAGCTTACGATCGATGACTTTCAACTGATGCTGCGACGAAGTGTGTGCATTAAAATTAAAAAACAAACGGTAACTTATTAAATGAGTATTAACAAAAGCTAGAAAAGAATTTTACTTCTCAACTTTACATTTTGATAAATTGATTAATGAGCGGTTTTTCGAGCCAAATACCCCTGTGTGCAACCCCCCCACCACTAACTTTTTTAGCCTGTAATTTTTCACTTATTAAAACTTTTTTAATTTATTTTTAATATTTGTTGTGCTTCGATTGCAGAAAAAGACGATTTTCAAAACTGCTCTCATTTTAACATTTTTAAAATTATCAATTATAATTCTTTAAATTATAGTTTTTTGGGGTTTTGCCCCCCTCCTTCCGTCGAAAGTGTTTAGTCAAATTTCCGTAAAACTGTGCCTTCCTGAGATGATTAAAAATGACATCTTCAACATCTTGATCTGACGTCTGGTTTTTGAGAAAAATGGTCATCCAGTTTGAAAAAAAGTCATTTCGACAAAAATGCGTTTCTAGTTTTTCTTACTATGCATTGAATATGCAATTTTATCTCAAAAAAATTCCAATATTATAAAATCCTATAAGCATCTATTCGATTTTTTGATGGTCTTCGTTCAACTTCGGTTTTGGTCGATATTGTTCGGTAAATTTTTTTTATGTTTATATAGCTTCTGCTCTTAAACGACTTTTTTTAAGGTTCATCTTTGGTTTTTGACTTCGATTGCCTTCGGTTCATTCCTTGATTTTTGTCGAAAGAACTTTTAAAAGCATAGGATCTATTTCAGTAACAGATACATATGCTTACCAAGTTTCATCAAAATCAATTCATCCGTTTTGACGTGAATGAGCCAGACATAGTTAATTGAATAAAGCGCCCTCTTACGGAAGTTTTCTGAAATTTAAATAGCTCCAATTCTGTTGCAGAGTCAAGTTATTTCTCGTACCAAATTTTAGAAAAAAATCGGTGAAGTCATTTAGGAGTTATTGAGTCTTAACAATACACTACTTAAAGCGTCCTCTTGCGGAAGTCTTTGGAATTTTTTTATATTTTATGTTTTATCATATCAAATTTCACTGAAATCGGTTCTGGCGTTTAGGAGTAAATGAGTCTTAAAAATGTACTACTTAAAGCGCCCTCTTGCGGAAGTCTTTGGAATTTTATTATATTTTATGTCTTTTCTTGGGTGAAATTGAACGTTCAAACCAAATTTCATTGAAAACGGTTCAGGCGTTTAGAAGTTATTATAAAGTGCAACGCCCACATACTTCTGCCCACTTTTTTACACCCCCTATGTTCCTTCTCTTTATAAAACGTACTCGGTGTCAAAATTTCAGCTCAATCGGATAAACGGTGCGCGAGCCTATATGGAACAGACAGACAGACAGAGGGACAAACATTTGATTTTATATATTAGATGAAATCGTATGAAAGCTTATCGTTTGAAACGCTGTAGCTCCGTTAATTTTTCTCCGATTGACTTGAAATTTTTACACAATACTCTCGACATATTGTACATTCAGCAATAAAAATAAAAAAATGCAAAAACTAGAAAGCGATTACAAATCATTAAAGCCTTTATCTTTGGAACGGAAAGAGTTAAATCATGACTTAGTGTTTTCATCATTTTGATAGAATTTCACAAAGTTATGAAGCGTTTTGTAAATATAATAAATGTCACTCAAATGGTCAAAAAAATTGCCTAAACTTCTGATTTATGTACATTAACGGAAAGTTTGGCCATTTTTTTTTTTTTTTTTTAAATGACGACTCAAAGACGTAGAAAATATGTGTTATTGACAAATTTATGCATGAAATTCGAAAAATCTCCAAAAACCTTGATTTTTATTGAAAACGGATTAGCGCGACCTCTAACAACTTCCAAAGGATTTGAAAAAAATCTCAAAAATTCCTAATTTCAAAAGCTATGAAACAAAGACTGAGCAACTATGACATTCGATAAAACGTTTTCTTTTGGGAAACCCTAATGTACACGTGCAATTGGTCGGATGTCTGGCGAACTGACGAAGTAGTACAACAACTAAAAACGGTAACTTGGTAACAATAAACCGAATTTCAGAAAATTTTCAGTTACGTCATTGTTTTTCCATACATTTGTGACATTTAGTCTTATTTAATCCATATGAGCCTGACCATTGATCGTATCATACGATTTTGTTGAAATTTTTAAATATGGGCCAGAAGAACCATAGAAGTTGATTGAAAAAATTAATAAAAAAAATTTACAATATAATAAAAAAAAAAAAATTGAAATTTTGAAATATGGGCCAGAAGAACCATAGTATTTGATTGAAAAAATAATTGTATGTTTTTTTTTTCAATAAATTATATACTTTTAAACTTTATGTTCTTTATTCTTTTACATTTTATACAATCCAAACGAAATTTTTCTATATAACAAAATATAAGTATTTTTTCTTACATGAATTGGACGTCGATTGTTGAAATAGCCTTTTAATTTCATTTGAACGTGCTTTTCATAAGACCATGTTTTTTCTTAAATGCATAGAGGCCACCTAAAGCTATCTGGGAAGGGTCTGCTATTTCCATTTTCCCATTTTTTGTATGCTGGGCAGCACTTTCAGAGACAAAAAATAAAAACCCCGATTAGAAGCCTGAAATATAAGGGTAATCCCCGAAAATAATACTCTTCCATTGTTTTTTTTTTTTTATTTGCCCATGCTTTCCTCTGTTCTTAAAGTGGAATATAGTACTTCCTTATTCGAATTGAACAATCGAAATAAAGTTATCTTCTTATATGCTAATAATAAAGTTATTAATTAAAAAAAATTTATATTGCAAGTTTTATACTAGTTTTATCTAAAAGAATACGAAGTTTTCACAAAAAGTTCCATCATAAATTAAAAACGCTTCTGAGCTTTTCGCATGCAAACAAAAACTTTTATTTACTTTGTTTGAATAACGTTCTGCTGCAGACAAAATTAAATAAAATGGTTTGAACTACATTCCGACTCAACAATATAGGCACGTGTTGCCAACTGAAGAAACAAAAAAACAAAAAAAACAACAACAACAAAAACATTCAATAACAAACAAGACATCAATTGATTTCACAATTTTTTTGCAAACAAGAATCAGCAAGCGTTAAAAAAATGAAGCGTTAAAAAAATTGAATTCAAAAATATGAAGGATTTCATGGTCAAACGCGCTATAACAACACAGAGGCGGATCTGGAAAAAATCTTGGGGGGGGCTTTAAATTATCAAAGACACACATTTTCGATTTGAGAAAATTTTGCCTTTTTACAAATAGATAAATTGTACTTTTTTGAATTGAAATTATTGAATTGTTTAAGAAGCATTTTTCCCAGACACATACACGCACATTTCCGTATTTATTTATTTCTCCCTTTTTCTGGAATAATATCTCAGCGAAAAGTAAATAAAAACTCTAAATCTAACAAGAGCAGCCCACGTAAAATTGTGAAATTTTTTCGTCTTTGAACGTTGATATCTTCGAAACTGTCGAATATATTGTTATTGAATGTGCAAAAATTGAAAGGTCTAGTATTTCTTCATTGAAATCAGTCATAGTAAAACAAATCGGTAGATCACTAGATATAGCAATACTATCAGAAAAAAAATGATTATCATGTTTTTGCCTAAAACTCAAAAACTCGAACTTATGGAAAAAAATGGAGTCCATATTTGATATCAGCAGCCAAAATTCATTCGGGATTGTTTATCGAGATCTCTGCACCTTTCATAAATCTTAATTTTGTTACTGACAAAATCATCGCAAAATTATCAATAACTTCGTTACTATTTAGTTAAATATCTCTAAGTAAATATATGCAATAATGCGAGTCCATTCAATCGTTCTCAATTCGAACGGAACCTATTTTTAATCGTCGCAGTATAGAAAAACTTCGCTCAGCTGTTTCTACACTGATAGGAAGCGTGGCAAAGATAGCAAACAATATAGAAATTATTGGAAAAATGTCATTAATTCAAAGAGTAAAAACGGCGTTAATATCATTAACATTAGTGTCGCTCTCCTATTTACACTGTCGAATTTTAAGTTCATGAAATAATTTAATTTGAATTAGTTCCTTACTAAAAGTGCACTAAAAGTGGCAGTTTTATTTCATGAAAGTCAGTTGTGCTAATTTGGTTGGTTTGTTGCAATTATAATTACTAGTACCGCCCTCGGGTCGCAAATCGACCAATTTTTGTTTGTTTATTTATAGTTGCATAAAAAAGTTGGTGCACTCCTTCTCCGCACTCTAATTCATTTAAAAATAGAATTATCAAAATCGGTTGAAAAACACGGGAGAAAATGGTACTTAACCGTTTTCCCTACGCCTCTTTATATAAAAATGAAGTTAAGGTAGGCTTGAAAAATTTCAGAATTCCAAAAAATTTAGAATTTACTCAAACAAAAATAATTGTATGCAACAAATTATTTACGCAGTTGATACAATTTTCGCAACTTTAACCTAACATTAATTCACTTCAAAACAACCCTGTTATAAAAGGTGTTTTTTTAAGAGCTTGCTGATTTGAAATTTAAATAAAACACATGTCAAATTATGAAATAGCCAAAAAAATTTTTATTTGGTAGATAATTTTTTGGCATTTAACATTTAAATATAATTTCGGGCATATGGTCACCACGACTATTTTGCACAAAGGGCATTCTGGAGGTCCACTTTGCGACCTAAAAGTCTTTGAGGGCGTATTTCAACATCCATATCTTGAAAGTTTGGCAACAAAAATTCATTGATCATGGTTCTGTATCGATTTCTATTTACGGTAACGCGTCGTCCTTCCTCATTTTCAGAGACAAATCGATAAATTAACGTTTTCTTCGACACTAGCCTCAACGACAGCAATATTTTCTTCTGTACGCACTCTTCTCATTCTTCTCGGTGGCTTGGCATCCAAAAGAGTGAACGTAGACTGAAATTTGGTAATAACGTTCTTTATGGTGGTCTCAGACGGACGATTATGTGCAGCATAAAATTCGCAAAGTGCTCTATAAACATTTTTAATTGAACACTGTTTTTGAAAATAAATTTCCACGATTTGGAAGCGTTGTTCTGCACGGTTAAAAATTTTGGATTAGTTTTTAATCCAAACTTTCGTTTAAAGGAATTTTTAATCCAAAAAGTACTATTTTTTATTCCATACTTTAGTTTAATTTGTTTTTAATCCAAAAAAGACTATTTTTGGACTACAAATTTACATTAAGGTAGTATTTTTAGGAAAAATTATTTATGTTACCTAAGATTGAAAACTACTACTGCTATGAAATTTACGCTAAATATAATAGTTAATGTTGTTAAAGCATCCGAAGTTTATTTTTTAATTAAATGAAACAAATTGTTTCTTAAAATCTGAAAAAAAATATTTTTATATTCATTATTACATTGAGCAGTGTTTCATAATACATAATAAGGGTATTCATGCAAAGCGGCAAGCTTGTATTTTGGGCAATTAGTTATTTTTATCAGTCGATTGTGCATTTGGAGAGATATGTCAGCTGTTAACTTGTTAACAGTCAACTTTCAGCAAACATATAAACAGCTGATTGCTGGTTTGTGATATATCTGGTTTGTGTAAACGGTTCTCCATACATTTCATTTATTAGGCTGATAAACTTATACGGTTTATATCATTTATAAGGGCATTGCCCATTTGCATGAATACCCTTAATGTATATATAGTGAAGTTTATGGCAATATAATAATATGTTCACACGAAGGCCTTTTGGCTGAAAAGCCAAAGAAAAGCAGCTCTTTATTTGACAGTTCTTCTATGGCGAAAAGGTGAATATTATGTAGCTTTTCAGCTGAAAAGCCATTGCCACGGACGCGACATTCGCACGGTTTTAATTACTCGAAAAACAAGAAAGAAACAAAAAGAACCGATATGTATTTTAAGTGTTCTAACGCGATTAAAGAGTGCTACATTTTATAAAAATATTGGCAAGATTTAGTACAAATTAGTTCAAAGTACGCGACAAAAAAAAAATAAGTTTTTTTTTTAGCTCGTATAGAAATATGCAAAATTTAGCATAAATTAAGTTTGAGAACTTTTTTTAATATATATATATGCTTATGGAGGTCAAAGGATAACTTTTCTTCGTAGGCTTATGAAATATGAGAATTATCTCTTACATTTTTTTCTCACGAGTTCTCACCTTTGTGGATTAAAAAGTAATCCTTTTATATTTTTAACTTTTTTGGACGAAAATCTAATCCTTTTTGGATTATAATATTTTATACTTTCTGCGGATTAAAAATTATTCCTTTTTAGATTAAAAAATTTTAAACTTTTTGCGGATTAAAAATAAGTCCTTTTTGGATTGGAAAATTTAAAACTTTTCATTGGATTAAAAAGTAATCTTTTTTTGGTCGTGTCCTATATGTAATCCAAAAAAGATTAAAATTTAGCCCAAGATTTTTAACCGTGTGGAGTTAACCTATTAATGATGATTTGCCAAACAATACTGAGTAGAGACGTCACTTTAAACTGTCAAAACAACTGTCAGACAATAGAGTAATCCATATTGAAAAAAAACCTCATAAAAAAACCACCCTTTATATCATATATGTCAAAAAGTATTACAGATGTATATAATATTTTCATAAGTACTGAATATAGCTGAAATATTTCTAAGAAATAATTTAACTGATGATTAGACCTCGGATTTTGCATATTCCTTTTGCATATTTTTGAAGAATTAAGATAGATAAATTCTGATGACACCAAAGTTCGTTTCATTGAAAATAGAGTGGAAAACGAAATGCATATTTTAAATTTTTTTTGCATATTTGCATAAAATGCATATGCATAATATATGCCAAAAATATGCAAACTATGCAAAATATATGCAACATATGCAAAACATATGCAAAATATGCAAAAACTTCCTATGTTAAACAAATCGAAAAATAATATAAAAGCTACTCAGAGGATAGTATACATATTGAAATTTTATTAATTGTCAGATATTAAAGCAGAGCAAATGAAACGTAATACATACGATATTGTTTAGGTTTACAAATTATTCAATCTCTGCAAACATTTGGAAGACGATTAGAAGATAAGATCATTTGGCCACGCGCTAGCGATTCGCCTAAGGGATCTTTGGAAGATGGATCGCTTTTCGATCGCCAAAGCGATGAATGCGCAATTCTCGAAGAATTTCAAAATCTATCTTCGCTCTTTCCGGCAATCGTTGGAAGATGCATCGCTTTTCGATCGCCTAAACGATGAATGCGCGATTGACAAAAAGTATTCAAAACCTTCCTGACGTTAATTCCGGCTATCGTTGGAATATGGATCGCTTTTCGATCGCCCAAGGGATGAATGCGCGATTCAAAAAATCTTCAAAATCTTCCTTCACTCATTCCGGCGATCGTTCGAAGATGGCTATTTAAAAAGCTTTCAACATCTATCATTAAAATATGAAGCAGGCTCTGAAAAATCATTTAAATTATTCAGAAATTTTAACTTCTAAGCAACTTCATGGAACTGCTAGTTCAAACTTGCAACAAATTGAAACGTTCAACAACTTTGCAACAAATCGCTGATGACCTCTAAAAGTGATGTCTTGGCCACTTGACATGTCTTGTCAGCGAATCACTTAAGACTCTTTCTGCCGATTCGTGAGCGAATTCCTGTCGAATCGCTTAATACACTTCTCGGCGATGCGTTGGCGAATCTTCCCGGCGAATCGCTTAAGACTCCTCTCGGCGAATCGTTCACGACTCTTCCTAGCGAATCGCCTAAGCCTCATCTCGGCGATTCGTCGGCGAATCGCTTTTATGGCCTCAACTGCTTACATTCGGCGATACCCGGAAGACTCTCAGAAGAGCTCGCCGGCGATTGTTTCATCTTCCAAGCGATTCGCTGGAGATTCTCAGGCGATTGAAAATGTTTTCAGGGATATAATTGGTATTACAAAACATAACCATAATTTTCTCTAAATCTATATAATTAATAGGCTAAGGTTTTTTTTGTGACTTCAACTCCTCCCAGACCAATGGACCGATTCTATCGATTTAGATGTCATTAAATCAGGTTTAGGCTGTATATGTGCAAACCACTTTTAAAAATTGTGATTTCACTTCAGGGGGTTCCCAACCTTTTAAAACAGAAATAAAATTTTTGTACAAAAATCCGTTATTTTATCGATTTGAAATTTAGTTTGAGAAGAGCTTATAAGTTGATCGAATTTGAATTTTTTTCAAAACTAAAAATTTTTAACCAAAATTATCTTTTATGCATTCCTCAAATGTCAATTGTCCGAAAAATGCAGTTCCAAAATCAAAAATTCCACTTTCCGAGCAAACGACTCAGTCAAATTTTAACGGTTTTCAAAATTTTTTTGTTTTTCTAAATTTTTGTTCAATTTTCTTTGAAATGTGTTGACAATTACAGTAATTATCTTACCAAATGTATTTTTAATGAATTTTCTTAATATTTTCTTTAGTTGTTTAACGTGTATTTTTATCAAACGCCAAGACAGAGAAAAAAACTCTCTGAAATTTAAAGTTCTGTATTTGGAAGCGAATATCTCTGCCACTTTTTAAAAAATTTCATTTATTTCTTTTTTGTATTTAATTGCAACTAATTGACTTTAAAATAATAACAAAGTTTTTACCGTTACTTTATTATTTATATTTTAATCATTGCCTTTAAAAAGAGTCCAATAAAATTAATGTTTCCTCAAAAAATGTATTAAAAATTGTTTTTGTTGTAAAAATAAAAAAATTTCAAATTTGCATTTTTGATTTTCTTTTATTGTATATAGTTGATTTAAGACGAATTTGTTTTTGTTTGACAGAAAAATTAATAAATACTATGTGTTATCGAAAAAACAAGGCTACCCCCTATGGTTTTTTGCTCGAAATTTTTTTTTTTTAAATGTTGTTCTTATAATTTTTAAATCTTCAATAAGCTTCAAAAACAATATATTTGAAAAAAATTTCATTATAGCTACAACCAATTAAAAGTTATAGCCACGAATCTGTTTTAATCATCCTGCTTATCTATATAATTAATAGGCTAAGGTTTTTTTTGTGACTTCAACTCCTCCCAGACCAATGGACCGATTCTATCGATTTAGATGTCATTAAATCAGGTTTAGGCTGTATATGTGCAAACCACTTTTAAAAATTGTGATTTCACTTCAGGGGGTTCCCAACCTTTTAAAACAGAAATAAAATTTTTGTACAAAAATCCGTTATTTTATCGATTTGAAATTTAGTTTGAGAAGAGCTTATGAGTTGATCGAATTTGAATTTTTTTCAAAACTAAAAATTTTTAACCAAAATTATCTTTTATGCATTCCTCAAATGTCAATTGTCCGAAAAATGCAGTTCCAAAATCAAAAATTCCACTTTCCGAGCAAACGACTCAGTCAAATTTTAACGGTTTTCAAAATTTTTTTGTTTTTCTAAATTTTTGTTCAATTTTCTTTGAAATGTGTTGACAATTACAGTAATTATCTTACCAAATGTAATTTTAATGAATTTTCTTAATATTTTCTTTAGTTGTTTAACGTGCATTTTTATCAAACGCCAAGACAGAGAAAAAAACTCTCTGAAATTTAAAGTTCTGTATTTGGAAGCGAATATCTCTGCCACTTTTTAAAAAATTTCATTTATTTCTTTTTTGTATTTAATTGCAACTAATTGACTTTAAAATAATAACAAAGTTTTTACCGTTACTTTATTATTTATATTTTAATCATTGCCTTTAAAAAGAGTCCAATAAAATGAATGTTTCCTCAAAAAATGTATTAAAAATTGTTTTTGTTGTAAAAATAAAAAAATTTCAAATTTGCATTTTTGATTTTCTTTTATTGTATATAGTTGATTTAAGACGAATTTGTTTTTGTTTGACAGAAAAATTAATAAATACTATGTGTTATCGAAAAAACAAGGCTACCCCCTATGGTTTTTTGCTCGAAATTTTTTTTTTTTAAATGTTGTTCTTATAATTTTTAAATCTTCAATAAGCTTCAAAAACAATATATTTGAAAAAAATTTCATTATAGCTACAACCAATTAAAAGTTATAGCCACGAATCTGTTTTAATCATCCTGCTTATCTATATAATTAATAGGCTAAGGTTTTTTTTGTGACTTCAACTCCTCCCAGACCAATGGACCGATTCTATCGATTTAGATGTCATTAAATCAGGTTTAGGCTGTATATGTGCAAACCACTTTTAAAAATTGTGATTTCACTTCAGGGGGTTCCCAACCTTTTAAAACAGAAATAAAATTTTTGTACAAAAATCCGTTATTTTATCGATTTGAAATTTAGTTTGAGAAGAGCTTATGAGTTGATCGAATTTGAATTTTTTTCAAAACTAAAAATTTTTAACCAAAATTATCTTTTATGCATTCCTCAAATGTCAATTGTCCGAAAAATGCAGTTCCAAAATCAAAAATTCCACTTTCCGAGCAAACGACTCAGTCAAATTTTAACGGTTTTCAAAATTTTTTTGTTTTTCTAAATTTTTGTTCAATTTTCTTTGAAATGTGTTGACAATTACAGTAATTATCTTACCAAATGTATTTTTAATGAATTTTCTTAATATTTTCTTTAGTTGTTTAACGTGTATTTTTATCAAACGCCAAGACAGAGAAAAAAACTCTCTGAAATTTAAAGTTCTGTATTTGGAAGCGAATATCTCTGCCACTTTTTAAAAAATTTCATTTATTTCTTTTTTGTATTTAATTGCAACTAATTGACTTTAAAATAATAACAAAGTTTTTACCGTTACTTTATTATTTATATTTAAATCATTGCCTTTAAAAAGAGTCCAATAAAATGAATGTTTCCTCAAAAAATGTATTAAAAATTGTTTTTGTTGTAAAAATAAAAAAATTTCAAATTTTCATTTTTGATTTTCTTTTATTGTATATAGTTGATTCAAGACGAATTTGTTTTTGTTTGACAGAAAAATTAATAAATACTATGTGTTATCGAAAAAACAAGGCTACCCCCTATGGTTTTTTGCTCGAAATTTTTTTTTTTTAAATGTTGTTCTTATAATTTTTAAATCTTCAATAAGCTTCAAAAACAATATATTTGAAAAAAATTTCATTATAGCTACAACCAATTAAAAGTTATAGCCACGAATCTGTTTTAATCATCCTGCTTATCTATATAATTAATAGGCTAAGGTTTTTTTTGTGACTTCAACTCCTCCCAGAGCAATGGACCGATTCTATCGATTTAGATGTCATTAAATCAGGTTTAGGCTGTGTATGTGCAAACCACTTTTAAAAATTGTGATTTCACTTCAGGGGGTTCCCAACCTTTTAAAACAGAAATAAAATTTTTGTACAAAAATCCGTTATTTTATCGATTTGAAATTTAGTTTGAGAAGAGCTTATGAGTTGATCGAATTTGAATTTTTTTCAAAACTAAAAATTTTTAACCAAAATTATCTTTTATGCATTCCTCAAATGTCAATTGTCCGAAAAATGCAGTTCCAAAATCAAAAATTCCACTTTCCGAGCAAACGACTCAGTCAAATTTTAACGGTTTTCAAAATTTTTTTGTTTTTCTAAATTTTTGTTCAATTTTCTTTGAAATGTGTTGACAATTACAGTAATTATCTTACCAAATGTATTTTTAATGAATTTTCTTAATATTTTCTTTAGTTGTTTAACGTGTATTTTTATCAAACGCCAAGACAGAGAAAAAAACTCTCTGAAATTTAAAGTTCTGTATTTGGAAGCGAATATCTCTGCCACTTTTTAAAAAATTTCATTTATTTCTTTTTTGTATTTAATTGCAACTAATTGACTTTAAAATAATAACAAAGTTTTTACCGTTACTTTATTATTTATATTTAAATCATTGCCTTTAAAAAGAGTCCAATAAAATGAATGTTTCCTCAAAAAATGTATTAAAAATTGTTTTTGTTGTAAAAATAAAAAAATTTCAAATTTGCATTTTTGATTTTCTTTTATTGTATATAGTTGATTCAAGACGAATTTGTTTTTGTTTGACAGAAAAATTAATAAATACTATGTGTTATCGAAAAAACAAGGCTACCCCCTATGGTTTTTTGCTCGAAATTTTTTTTTTTTAAATGTTGTTCTTATAATTTTTAAATCTTCAATAAGCTTCAAAAACAATATATTTGAAAAAAATTTCATTATAGCTACAACCAATTAAAAGTTATAGCCACGAATCTGTTTTAATCATCCTGCTTATCTATATAATTAATAGGCTAAGGTTTTTTTTGTGACTTCAACTCCTCCCAGACCAATGGACCGATTCTATCGATTTAGATGTCATTAAATCAGGTTTAGGCTGTATATGTGCAAACCACTTTTAAAAATTGTGATTTCACTTCAGGGGGTTCCCAACCTTTTAAAACAGAAATAAAATTTTTGTACAAAAATCCGTTATTTTATCGATTTGAAATTTAGTTTGAGAAGAGCTTATGAGTTGATCGAATTTGAATTTTTTTCAAAACTAAAAATTTTTAACCAAAATTATCTTTTATGCATTCCTCAAATGTCAATTGTCCGAAAAATGCAGTTCCAAAATCAAAAATTCCACTTTCCGAGCAAACGACTCAGTCAAATTTTAACGGTTTTCAAAAAAAAATTTTTTTTGGGTTTTTTGGTGTTTTTTCATTTAAATGTGTCATAAATCGATGTTGTAGGTGTTCTGTAAGTACCTTTTATTAATTTCTGAAATATATCTTAGTATTATTTCTTAAATCTATTTTTATGATTATCTATTTACATTAGTTATGTTTTATAGCTGGAATAGTTAAGCTACGATGTTTTCGAATAGTTATAATGTTTTTCTCAGTAGTTATATTAGTGTAAGTGTTTCTAACACTTAATTTTTATTGAATTGCTCGAATTCGGGCAACAGGTTTACTAGTTATTAATTAAGAGGCTTTGGCGTTTCCTTCCAAAAACCATTTTGTAAGCGGAAAAGCTTCTCTCAACGTCACAGGAAATAATTGGAGCAAATTTTTATTTAATGATTTTTACATTTGTGGCGGTTTCAAGTCCAGAACACATCTTCATCTTTGAGATTTAAAATATTATTTATTTTTGAAATGATATTAAAATGTGGATTTATTTTCAAAATGGCTTAAAATATCTTTTTTTAAACCAGTCTAAAATCACCAGTTATGTTGTGAACTATATTTTTAGCTAGTGGTAGACCCTTCGCTTCCAAGGAAGTTGATTTTTCGGCAACTCTCTCAAAATTTGATTTAATATATATAAAATCCCGATATAGGTGGGGATTTTTTATCAGCTTTATTGCTTGCTTTATAGATTCAGCATCTTCTGGGTTCGGTGTTTCAAGAACCTAAAATGCAAATTTAGAATTTTTTTCTTTACCAAACTGAAGTAAATGCATATCGTCGTTGTGGACCCATTTTAGTTGTTTTGTCGACCAAAAATAAATTTCTTTTTTTTTCTTCATTTACCAAAGCGATGGTAAAGCGTTGGAAAGGGAAAGCAATGTAAAGTGGTACATATATATTATATATTCTTCTGCATTGCTCGCAGTTTAATATTTAACGATTGGAATTCAATATTTTGATGAAATTAATTTGCATATATTTTGCATATTTTTTGCATATGTTGCATATATTTTGCATATTTTTTTGCATATTTTTTGCATATATTTTGCATATTTTCGATATGCTTTACAATTTCTTCTATTTGAACGATAAAACGTCTAGATAAAAAGTGTGGTATCAATCTGATTAAAAATATGAAAGTATGCAAAATCCGAGGTCTACTGATGATGAAATAATTGAAGTAAAGAAACTATTGGATTTTACATTGTTTGAATATTTTTTTTTTTTTTTTTTAAATTTATAAAGTGAAAACTGAAAGTTCAAGCTCGTATTGTTTTTTTATGGTAAAATTCGTTGGCACATAGGTTGCAAAAAAGTTTGGCAGGTTTTCAGTAAAAATTTACAAGAATAAAATATTTTAAGTGGCAACTTTGGTCTGCATAGCCAAAATCTTAATTGCGCTCATAACATATCAAAATCAATGTTGCTTGTTCAATGATTTCATATAAATGGCATTTTTAAACTAATCGTTAATGTCTTGCAAAAATATAATTATTATAAAACAAGCACTTACGCTGAGGTAGTGACTTCAAGTTTTTTATTTGTAAGAAAATAACGCGTCTTTAAAGTTGATTGTTTAAAAAATGGCTGTAAATTTGAGAACATAACGATCTGTTACTTTATTTTAGAGCTCATTTTTAAACAAAGCGAAGTTACTACCTTGACGTAAGTGTTTGCTTTACATATAATTATATTTTGGTTTTTGCAGATGACTACAGATCATGTGATTCTACAAGCAAAATGGTCATATTCTTCTCGCATCGCTTCATAAAAACGTCATCTACACGCAAATGACGTCACAAAACAAAAATAAACAAAATTTTTTTTATATACTTTAATAAATGTTGAAATCAATAAAAAAAAGTAAAGAAAGTCTAAAGTCGGTATAGGCCGACTATGAAATACCCTAAACCTACTTTTCAAAAACAAAAAAATTTATATTGTAAATGGGCGTCTCCGTGAGCGGATGACTCCCAATTTTTTAACACACCTAAGTTTTGGTATAAAATACATACATACCAAATTTAATTTCTCTTTGACAAACACAACCTTATTTATTGAGTTTTAAACTTTTTGGTTTATATGGGAGGTAGGCGTGTTCGTTGGCGGATGATGTCCATTTTTCAAAACCATCTTTGTCTTGTCATAAAAAACATACGTTTCAAATTTTAGCTCTGTAAGTTTAACAAACGCTTATTTATTGCGTTTTCAATTTTTGGGTTGTATGGGAGGTGGGCGTGTCCGTGACCGGATGACGTCCATTTTTCGAAGACATTTTTGTGTTTGTATAAAACACATACATATCAAATTCAATTCAATTATTTTCGCGTTGTATCGGAGGTAGGCGTGTCCGTAAGCGGATGATGTCCATTTTTCAAAACCATCTTTGTTTTGTCATAAAAAACATATGTGCCAAATTTTAGCTCTATAGGTTAAATACAGGCTTATTTATTGCGTTTTCAATTTTTGGGTTGTATGGGAGGTGGGCGTGTTCGTGAGCGAATGTCGTCCATTTTTCGAAGACATCTTTATGTTGGTATAAAACACATACCTATCAAATTTTATTGTTGTAGGTTAACTATGAGCTGAGTTATGCAGTTTTCTATTTAGGCGTTGTATAGGAGGTGGGCGTGTCCGTCAGCGGATGACGTCCATTTTTCGAAGACATCTTTGTGTTGATATAAAATACATACACACCAAGTTTTATTGTTGTAGGCTTGTTATAAGCTGAGTTATGCAGTTTTAAATTTTTGCGTTGTATGGGAGGTAGGCGTGTCCGTAAGTGGATTCCAAAAATATTCAAATAGTGCAGATCCTTGGATGCATGTGACCATGTGTACCAAGTTTCATCCAATTATCTCAACTCCTTCTTCTTATCCTGTGTATACGGACAACACACAGACGGACAGACGGACGGACGGACATGGATAGCTCGACTCACGTGGTGACGCTGATCAAGAATATATATACTTTTCTCTACCGGACTCGCTTCGTTCTATGCGTAACGAACGTTTGCACATAGTTAATATACCCTGACCTTTCAGGTTTAGAGTATAAAAACTAGACTTTAACAATGTCTCTGACCATTTTTTTTTTAATATTCTTTCAAAACACGCCTTCAGAATCGCTTATGTATACATAAAAGTACCCTTAAGCTGTGGGCATAATTATTTTCTCCAAATAAAGTATTAAAAAAAAGTATTTGAAAGTTCTTGGGGAGGGGGGTAATTACCCCCCTTATTCGCCCCTTGTATCCGCGCCTGTAACAACAGTTATTTGCATGTAATATGTGGATGAATGAAACAACAGCTATAACTGTGCTGCTGATGGCACCTCGCACCTGACGGCAGGCACACTTTATTACACTACAATTTGTGACGCGCACTAAAATAAAAAAAAAATCACATGTTATTTAAAAAAAAAATGGAACGTTTTGGAACAAAATGAAATGGCTTGACAACAAAATTAAAGCATGTTTTATTCCATGTTGTTTTTGTTGTTGTTGCCGTTTTATCAATATTACAGTCGTGCAAAAACATCATAAAAATTCGGTTAACTGTTTTGGGCTACTTGTTGCTGGTTCGCACGCCGACGACCTTGGCCAGTTGACTTATTTACGATTTTGTTTTTGTTATGTTTTCTGCTTATTGTAGGCTGCTTGCTGCATTGCTGGTTGCTGTCATTGTTGTTATCATTATTGTAAATATTTATTTCATTTGTGTTTTTTTTTTTTGTTAAGACTTCACCGAAATTCGCCGAATTTGTTTACATGCACTTGTTGTAGGTATGTGTGTGAATTTAAATTTCAATTTAGATACTTTTGTCTGTAATGTTTCCACTTATTATTAATTCATTCATTCATTCGAACTTGGATTTCTCGAGAAACAGTCAAGTTTATTCGTGTCTATCGCTAAAGCGTGAACCTTGAAAGAACATATTTTGTTCATTAATTTTTTTTTTTTTTTGTCAATCACATATTAATTAATTGAATTTCGCAAATAATTGTTTATTCCATTTAAATATCCTTGAATTTCATTTCTTTTTGAGCTACTTCAAGGCGAAATTAATTTAAGAAAGTAACTTAGTGTTGTTAACGCAAAAAAAATTATATTTCAGTTATGAGATGTATGCAACTTCTTAGTTTTTATGCGCCATCTATTGCTATGTAGCTTATTCCAGGCTTAGATATGCTAAAAGAGCAGTACTTTCGCTTAACTAAGACTGTTGTTATCAAATGTTACAATCATGCTTGTTGTATTCTTAGCAAAGAACAGAACCAAATTACGCGTGAGTGGCTTTATTGTGAATACACACGGTTAGGGTGGTGAAAATTTTTAGCTGAATTGCAATTAAATACTGAAAAATAATTAAATTTTCATTGAAAATTTTTATTATGTATCTTATATTTACGAAAAGTTCATAAAAACACCTGTAATCAAAATAGGATTTTTTCAACAACAATTTCTTGGGTGATAAAATCATAAAAAAATGCATATAAAATACTATATAAGTACACTCAGAAAAAAGTGTCTCGGAATATGATAAAAAAGGCATCATATTTGGAGAAAAATGGTATAGACTTTGCTCCAGAGAATGATATTCTCTAATTATGATACTAAAAATTCTCTAAAAATGATAAAAAGCTTCCATGAAATAGAAAAATATATCGTTTTTAGAAAAAATACTTTTCATTTTTGAGAAAATATTTGTTTTTATTGAAGAAAATACTTCTCATAGTGAATTTTTTATCAAAATATAAGAAAAATTTTTTATTTTCAATAAATGTTTCTCTAAAAATGAGAAATTTTTTGTGCGAGAAAAAAAAAAACTTATCATTTTCAGAGACATTGAAATATTTCCATTTCCTAGAAGTAAAGAAATATTTCTTCGAAAATGTGAAAATTTATTCTAATTACAGAAAATTTTATTTGAAAAAGAGAAAATTGCTATTATCAATAATAGAAAAATTTTTACCGGAGCAAGGTATATGTTTTTTTTCTCAGTGTATATGTCTAAATATTATTAATATTTATTATTAATAAATCAATCAATTAATGCAGAAACTTCATTACTTTTCAGTTTTCAATGCAAAAAAAAAATTTATTTAAAATTATTTTTTAAAAAAATAAACTTTTTCTTAACGTGCGACATAATATTCGCGGCAGAGAAAACAGACCTTTTGTTAAAAATTCATAACTCAGTCAAAAACATACATTTTTCCAAATTTTTATTATTGTAGAGAATTGAACAGATTACAAGAAAAAAAATTCAAAAAAATATATTTTTCACTCCAACATGGTTTTATAGAGCTCCAAACTGGCAGCAGAGAAAAAAACGGGGCCTCGTGGTTGCAGCGCTGGGTGTCGCATAAATTGTCCGATCTGGACAAAAATTACTTTTTTTAAATCTTAACAAAATTGGTTATCGTATGACAGGAGCTTTTTTTAAAATTGTTTTTCAATTTTTGGTGATGTTCCAAATTTGAAAGTGAATTTTTCGAAGACTTTCATAAAAAATTCATAAAAAATCGAAAAAAATTTTTCGCGAAAATTAAAAATGCGCTCTCACTAATCCAGCTGTAGCTTTTGAACCCGTAAAACTTTTTCTTAAGAATATTCACTAAAATACAAAATTATAAAAATAGCCGCTTTCAAAAAACGGCCAATGTCATGTCTTCCCTTATTCTGTTAAGAATCTTATTTTGTTAAGAAGAAAGGTTTATCAACTGAAATCAAAATATTGATTTTTCAAAAATGATTTCAGAACTGATAAAATTATAAAAAACTCAAAATATTATGAACAGATATTTAATTACTTTTCAGTTTTCAAAGCAAAAAAAAATTAATTTTCATCGAAATTACTTTCAAAAATATTAACTTTTTTCTAACATGACTTCGAGACATAAATTTTCAAAACTTCAAAATTTGAAGCAAAACAAATTTTCTGCGTTTTTAGTCTATCTTCTTCTGGTGGGCTTTATTTTTATAAATTTATGAATTTTTTTCTGTAGAGGTTTTTTGAACGTACACTACTAATTCTACTTTATAGTAGTATACTTAAACAACTTTATCACTAATAAATGATGCTGATAAAAAATTTTTCTGAATGTTGGCTTTAAGGGGTCCTAAGGTTCAATGAGTCCTTAAAAAAATAAGTAGAAAACCCTGTTTTTTTTTTTTGGGTAGATTCTTCTTATTTTTCACCACAACTTTTACCAGCTTTTTTTTACCAAATTTTAGGTAACTTCCAAAAAGTAGAGTTTTAGAAGCTCCTCAAAATGTACGTTTGTTTGGGTGTTGATCAGTGGCGTCACGAGATGATCAATGACCCCTGTGCAAGATTTAAAAAGGGCCCCTACCAGAAAAATTAAAAAAAAACATCTTCAAAACAAAAGAAGTACAGAAACATTATAGTTTATATTTTATTTTATTATACTTTTTGTCTTGCTTTATCATAAGAAAAATTTTCTATTAATTTGCTTATATTCAGGCGCCTGTTTGTCCTCGATTGCAATCAATGCTAAATTCGACAAACTGGAATGGCTTGTCTTATTTCTTAAATAATTTTTAATAATTGTGGAGCTTACATTCAAATCCAGATAAGTCACAGGAAAAAAAATTTTAGTTAGAAATGACATTGTAAAGCTAATGTTAAAATACATCGATCCATAAAATCCTCTTTGATAAAAATGATAAAAATCCTAGAGAAAATACATTAAAAAATCTTCTTTTTAACAAAAAGCAGACATGTCCCATGTAAATTTTCAATCAAAAGCAGATAAGTCCAATCAAGTTTTCATTCAAATTTTAAAAAATTTTTGTATCAAATGTTGGTATGAGCAATTAATTTAACACTTTAGCGTATTTGAGTATGCGTTCTGTAAAAAATAAGAATTTAAAAGCAAAAAAATTTTTTTATCCGCTTCGGCGGATTTCATCCGATTTGAAAAAAAAAATATGCAGAAATCATTTTAATGAGTTCTTCTTACTTTTGAGATCCAGAACGGCGAAATCTAAATATTGATTAATTCCTAACTTTCAAAACCAGACAAGTCCAAATTTTCAATTGAAAAGGAGGATTTTTTCGAAGACGGTAAAATCTAAATATTGATTCATTTCAAACTTTCAAAAGCACATAAGTTCAAATTAGAAATTGAAAAAAACGGAATTTTTTACGCTATGAGACTATTTTTTTCACATAATATATTATTCCTGTGCAGCACAATTTTGCATAATTTGTTTGCTTATAAAAAATGTCTGTCAAAATTAAAACGTTTTTTTTTTCGATTTCCCAACAATTCGATCTGTGTGACTTAGCTGGTTTTGAATGTAAACTCCTTAATTGTTAATTTACTTAATGATCAGTCTGCTTTTGCGGCGATCACTTGGATTGTGAAGAACAACAGCATCCCACTCAGCATTTCATGAAATTTATGAACAAATTCGATACTATTTTGACTCTTCTGCGCGATTAAAACAATCGAAGACGAGTGCTTTTTCTGATTAAAAAAGACCTCTTGTCGGGAGAAAATGGTGCCTTACGCACGAGTCCGAATGAAGAGTCTTTTTAACTGTGTTTTTAAACAAGTTTTGATAAAAACTTTTCCTGAATGTTGGCTTCCATGGGTCAAAAGGTTCAATGACTCCTTAAAAAATAAGTAGAAAATCCTGTTTTTATCAAATTTTCGATTCATTTTTGAGTCGTTTTCAAATCGAATTTAATCGCTTTGAAGTCTTTTTAGTCACTTTAGAGTACCTTTTAAGTCAGTTTTATAGTCATTTTTGAGTCGATTTTAAACACTCAAAGTCTTTTTAGTCACTTTAGAGTACCTTTTAAGTCTATTTTAAACATATTTCAAGCCGTTTTTTAATCGAATTTTAATCGCTTTGAAGCCTATTTTTTATTCACTTAAGAGTACTTTTTAGTCAGTTTTATAGTCATTTTTGAGTCGCTTTTAAACACGTTCTGCAGTCATTTTCTAGCCGGATTTAAGCAATATATATCATATATTAAAATTTAAATTGTATTTATTTTTTTTAATTTAATTTTATTTTATTTTTTTAACTACTCTGACTGAAAAATTTTTTAAAACATATGACAAAAATAAAATAACCATTTTTGAAACGTTCAGAAGATCAAAAAACGATAGTTTTATATCTTTTTTTTTTTTTTTGTTTTATTTTTGACAATCACTTTTCAAGAATAAGTTCGTCTCATATTCGAGTCCCTTTTTGATTATTTAAGAGATCTATAAGTTTTTGAAAGATAAAAAGAGTCGAAAAAGACTAGTTTAGGTGATTGAAGTCAAAACAGTCTTCCATATGTTGGGTGGGATAGATTTGCAAACTACACAATTACTTAAGGGTGTCGTTCACCAGCTTGTAAATACTGATGAAGTGTTGAGTAAAGTCGCATTTTTAATTATATCAGATTCGTTACCATTTGCTATTTGTAGTGTCAGCAAAGGGCCCCTATCGTTCAAGGGGCCTATCGTCTTGCACCTATGGAGTTACGCCACTGATGTTGATTCTACTGGTTAGACGTAATTCACTGTCCGCCAAGTCGTTTCTTAAATTTTAAATATAAGAAGAAGACACTGGGAGTCAAATCTGGTGAAAACAATAGATGTTGTTATGAATCTAACTTTAATTCCATAATTTTGGCCATCACAATTGCGCAGGTTTAGGAATCGTACATTGCCTTGATGAAAGAGATTCTTTATCTGTTTCAAATGAGGAATTTTTCCTTGATTTAATCACTTCCCCAATCCAATAATACTGTACTGTTATCAGTTTCCCTTTTTTTAAGTAATCGATGTAGATAATTCCACGTGCATTTGAAAGGATCTGGTGCGCGATAATTTCTAGAATATGTTTCTAGTACAGAGGAAAATATAATGTGTAAGAATTTTTTTCGGTTTGTGATCTGATTAGATTAAGCTCTTATGAAAAAAACGACTTAAGACATATTTCGTTTTATGCTTTACCAATAGATGGTGCTGTCAACTATATTGACTATATTTATAGTTCTGTTGGTTAGTGCGTCTAGTAGAAAGTAGTAAAACTAAATATGTGGATATTTTGGATTTAAGAAATGATTCAGATCTTGTTCTGGATCATTTGTTGTTTTTGTCTTTAATGCACAGCAAGATCAAGATCTAGATCTTGGGCCGCCCCGGGTGGCATTATTTTAGGGGCGGCACTGAAGCTAAATTAAGAATTTTACAAAATAAATATCTGTAAAATAACATACTTAAAAGCAAGAAAAGAAGAAATTCGAATTATTGTTTCTTTACTGTAAACTTTTTTTTAAAGTTTACTTTACTGAAAACTACCTTAATCGAGACACTAGTTCAAAGTGTTTCTAAAGAAGTTAAAGTTTCCCTAAACAAACTATTGTTAAATTCATATGAATCCTCAACCAACGATGAAGAGTGTGACATACAAGGTGGTGCGAAATTAATCTACCAAATTTGGTTTTAATTTTGAGTAATGAAAATCTTTATCAAAACCATTAGAAATTATGTAGAAAAGATGATATCCGTCAAGTGGCTATCGCAAGTGTTGATACACATTTGTGCCCGATTTATCTGATTTTCTATGACTTTCCGAAGATATCCGGCGATAACTGTTCGCATTCCTGTCGAATATTCTCCTTAAGGTTTGCGATTGTCTGAAGGCTTGTTGACATAAACCCTCGACTTAAGTTAGCCCAAGGTAAGAAGTCTGGGATGGTTAAATCGGTTGATCTAGCTTTCAATGCCAAATCGCCAAAACGGGAGATAACGCGACCAGGAAATGCTTCCTTCACAGTAAGCCGGATCGACAATTAGATACCGCACGACACTTCACTGAACACTTCACTTTTTGCATATCTTGGGTATGAATTCTGAAGAAAAATAGAAGTTATAAGCAAAAAACATGATTTTTTGGCTAGTAAAGGGGTTCAGGACAACCAAACCGCTCCATGGGGATTTCGTCGATAAAAAAAAAACGATGCAGAAATAGTTTTTGAAAATCTATCTAACTTTTGAGACGGTGTTCGCATGACTTTTTTTGTCTTCATACAAAATCGATCATACTTACTTCCCAGTATTCATTGGGCTCATGCTGCGTTGCACCGTTCGGTTGATACCACCAAGCCCCACTCATCCCATTTCGGCAGCAGCCTTTAGTGGTCGCCCTCAAAAAAATATTTCCAATCACTTCTCCCGCGAGAACGTCGCACCACACATTGGCTTTGAGTGGATGTATTTGCTCTTCATGCATCTCACGCGGATTTTCAGTGCTCCAGAAATGAAAATTTTATTAATTGACGAAACCGCTTAAATGGAAATGCCATTTGCAAAAGTTATAACATCTTCCGATAGGGTAATTAATTTTGCGCCACCTTATAGAAATATTGAAGGTAGCCAAGCCAACTTGTAAAATTTGTTTCTTATTTTCCTTGGCATTCCAGGTGAAACGAGTAGTGGAGATGCCGTGCACAAAAAGAAAAAAGCTAGGGAAGAAGGAATTACAATATCAGTGCTAAATTCAAAAGAGTATTCAGTCAGTGATGATGAGTGTGATGTACAAAAGTTGAAAGCTACTGACTTTAAAGATATTGGTTTTCGTTCAGTAACTATTAGTGATGACTAGACTGCGAATTTTTATGCAGATAAATTGTTTTCTCAATATTAATGTTTCAACATGTCTTAACGTTATATTTCTATATTATATAGAGTATCCTACAGTTTCTTTCAATATGCAATTTATGAAATTTATTTATGCAAGTAATATGCAAGTTATATGGAAGTTATATGCAGGTTATATGCAAATTGAAAATGTTATTTCTCATTGTAATCAAGATAATATGAATGTTTTGTATACTTTGCCCGCCTTATAGCCATGAAGGCAACGTATGCAAGTTGTATGCAACATATGTAAGATATATGCAACGTATGCGACTTTTATGCAATGTATTCAAGATATATGCAAAATGCAGAATATATGCAATATGCAAGATAGCAAGATTCAGTCTAGTGATGACACATGAATGCTACTTGTTCGACAAGATGCATCAGTGATTCAAAATCTAAATAGCGGCTTTGGCGAAACTCTTCGTGACGGTGAATTAACAAAAGGTCGGAACAGAAAACTAATGAAGGATTGGATTTTTCGTACTCTGCCTTAAGGTCGTGGCCATTGTTGCCAGAAGACGGATTTTTTTTCCGTTTTACGGGAATTTTTGACCTAAAAGGGAAAACAAAAAAAGCATTCTTAAAAACGGAGAAAATTAGGTTTTTAGAAATTTTTATTTTCCAGAAACTCGACCCAGTGTGTTTTTTGCTTTTCTTTCATACATTCCAATATTTAAATATATTTTAAAAGCATGAGCTAGAAATTTTACTTGAATTAATTCTCAAACGTAAGCTTAGATTTAGAAATAGACAAGGAATGTTTTCCGTTGCACTGAAGTAATATGTGCGATAGATTGGGTAGTTTTCTATACCAAAAAGTAATTATTGAAAAATGTACTCCATATTTGAAAGTTTATCTCAAGGAAATTCCAAAAACACAATGGTTTTCGACCCCCGAAAAACTGACAAAATGGTATTTGGTATATTGAATCATTACTTGATTGAATATCCGATCTTAGAAAATAGTATATAGTTAAAAGAGGCTTCATTATTTTGATATTCCTTTTAAAGTTTTTGGACTTCCGAAGAAGTGAAGAAATTTTCAAGAATTTTTTTAAGTTTTTTTAAGAATTGGAGTTCAGGTGAGGTTAAATCGAAAAAAAACAGGGTTTACCAATCGAATATGGCTTCGGAAGTCCAAGTTCTAGAGAAGAAAATTTAGTTTTAGGCAAGGCTTTCTAACATAATTTCCTAAGATCAGACATAAATGTATAAGCTTAGTGGAAAAAATACCATTTTGGCTGTTTTTGAGTGGCTCAAAACCAATTTTTTTTTTATGCTGTCGAGAAGGTTTTTTAAGAGATGGTTTGCATTTCTCTTTTTTGTATTCTACATGACCTATTCTACATTTTATTTTTACTTTATATTAGAGCTTCAGCTCAAACACTTGTTTCGAACTCCGGTTAGTTTGTGTTATGCAGAACGAACCTCAACTACACGTGTATTTAATTCACGGACTACACACGCAGAGAAAAAAACGTTTATCGCCAGTTTGCTGCAAACGAACTTCGTTTGTCATTCTTCAAAACATTGTTTGTAAACATTTGAACAGTTGGCATAATAATGGTTAGTTGCGGGAAACACGTTATTTAGTTGCAAGAAATTAATTTTGTTTGTCATAAACGGCAGTGATTTTTAAATTGCAGCAACCGAAAAATTTGTTTTTTCCAACTGAAAACTTCGTTTGCAGGAAAAAAAATTAATTTGTAATAAGCGAATAGTTCTCGACTGACAAAAAAAGTTGCTTGATTTCGGTGATGAAAAGTGTTTAATATTTGCCATCAACGAAAAGGAAGTATTTTAAGAGTGTGAACAAACAGACACACAATTGTGAATTACGCAGTCACACAACTGCTACACAGCTCGCTTTCGTTGATGACAAATTTTAAATATTTGCCATAAACGAAAAAAACAAGAATGTGTTACAGCTTAAGTAAATAAAAAATTCATTCTAGACAATATCTCACAATAGCTCAATGGAAGCATGCTAGACTGGCACGCGGGAGACGTGGGTTCGATTCTTGGCTGTGTAAGTATCAAAAATTTTAATTTAATTATTGAAATTGTAATTCTGTTTCATTAACTGCTTGGTCAAAAGGAACCGTCAAAATAAGAATAATAAAAATAATAATAAAAAACATTAATTTAAAAAAAAAAAATTGGTGTTCCTGTTGGGAATTGAACCCAGGTCACTCCAGTTCCTAGACTCGAACGTCAGCACGCTCGGCTAAACTTGAACTTCCAAAACAATGATAAAATTTCATTAAGTTCGATGTTTTTTCGTTTAAAGCAAGAATATTTTGAAGTTGATGACAACTGAATACTCGTTTGCAGCAAATACAGTTCCCAAACGAAGTATGGTTGGTGAATTTTTCAGTTACGATAAACGAAAAATTTCTTTGCGTGCACGTGATTTTCGTATTCACGTGAATAGTATTCACGTACTTTAAGCAGACCTAAACTTTTAATAGTTTTGTTTTGAGCTTCTGAGAACGAGATAGACCAAAAATAAATAAAATATATGAAAAAAACCGAAAAAGCAGGATCGAAAACGAAGCGAAATAGGCCAAAAATAACCACTTTTTACCTAGAGTTAAACAAACTATGAAAAGTTCGGCTCATGCCTAAAGTACGTGAATACTATTCACGTGAATACGAACTTCACGTGTAGATCGTAATTAAAATACACGTGTCGTTGAGGTTTGTATTTTCACTTCATTTTTTTAAAAACACGTGAACACGTGTAACACGTGAAACTTGAAGCTCTTCTTTATAAATATATTACTTGCTTTTCACGTCCTTTCCACGTCCTTCCTACAACAACAAAATTTGGTATGTATGTGTTTTGTGTTAACACAAAGATGTCTTCGAAAAATAGAGATAATCCGCTCACGAACACGCCCACCACCCATACAACTCAAAAATTGAAAGCACAATTAATAAGCGTGTGCTCTACTCACAGAGATAAAATTTGGCGCGTATGTTTTTTATAATAAAACAAACATGATTTTAAAAAATGGAGATCATCCGCCTACGGACACGCCTACCTCCCATACAAAGCTAAAATTGAAAACTGGATATATAAGCTAATAATTAACCTACAACAATAAAATTTTGTGGGTCTGTATTTTATATAAACACAAAGATGTCTTCGAAAAATGGGTATTATCCACGCACGGACACGCCCACCTCCCATACAACCCAAACATTGAAAACGGAATAAATAAGCCTCTGTTTAACCTTCAGAGATAAAATTTGGCAGGTATATTTTTTATGACAAACCAAATACGATTTTGAAAAATGGACATCATCCGCCGACGGACACGCCTACCTCCCATGCAACCCAAAAAGTTTAAAACTCAATAATAAAGGTTATGTTTGTCATAGAGAGATGAAATTTGGTATGTATGTATTTTATGCCAAAACTAAGGTGTGTTCAAAAATTGGGAGTTATCCGTCCATGAACACGCCCACCTCCCATAGCGAAAGCACAATAAAAGCATTTACTGTGAGCTACAGGAATACAGTTTGGTATGTGTAAATTTTTCATCAACATTTAAATGTATATAAAACTAGCAGGCCACAGTCATCCGAGGCTTCGCCACGGACATTTTCTCTTTATCAATAATACCTTTGTATATTTGAAAAATTTCAATAATAAAAAACGTTAAAATATTAGCATATTATTTGTATTTGGAAGCAAATTATATTAAATAGTTTAACTATAATAAAGTGAAGATATTTCCATTTTAATTATTTAATACTTCAGTATTAACAAAGTTTTTTGATTCATTGGCATTACCAGGAATAAGAAAAATCTGATTATCTGCTGTACCGACTCGTTTACCATAATCTACTTCTACGTTTTTCAAAGTTTTGTATTTATTATACTCCATCCGCAAAGCGTAGCGGGCACAATAATTTTGTCACGAAATTTTTTTCACGACCATGAGTCGATTAAGCCATGTTCGTCTGTCTATCTGTTCATTAGTTTGTCCACACGATTACAGCCGTGTCTTTATTGCAAATCTCTTTAAAGTCCATAATGAAATAATTTTCATGATTTGAGATTTGTCATACAGTGGTGCTCCAGTTTAACGAAAGATATAAAGTCCAAGGTCGTTCGGTAAATCGAAAAGTTCATTAAATCGGTAATACTATTTTCGAGTTTTTTTACCATATAACAAAGCTAATAAATTTGTCAACTTGAAACAAATATCCTTACATTTTTTGTTTTAACTATGCACTCCAATAATGTTGAATTTTTGAACTTGTTTTATGTATTATTAATTATTATTATTAAATGTTTAGAAAGCTGCTGGTTAAAATCTGTTCACACTCCAAATGAAAAATCCAAGATTATGTCAATACATTCCTATAATGTTTTTTAAAAAGGAAACCCTACAATATGTATATTAACCCGAGGGTACTATTTGAGAATTAGATAAGTAAATATATATTAATGTTATTACAAATTCAAAAACAAACGAAGCGAGCTCAGAGAAGCAAATGTTGTTAAATAGAATACCTACAATTTCAAATGTTCGGAATATAGAGTCAACAACATTAAATAAGTGGTCCTTATATTGGGAGTTCGTTAAATCGGTGTTCGCTAAATTGGAGCACCACTATATTGCTTAAATTTGAAACATATACCCTGCAGTTGAAATTCAACAAAATTTTGTGAATACTTCCATAGAAAGTGATGTCACCAAAATATCAAAACCTTCATAATTTATACAAAAATTAATGTGTTTAATTGAAAGATCATACATAAGTCTTGTTTTCTTGATAAATAAAACGTAATCTGAGTTTGAAATATGAAAAGTTGGAAAAAATATAACCTAAGTAAATCCGAATAAGCTTCAACCTCAATATTTTGACTTCGGGCAAGTCGAAGATAATTTTTTAATGGTTTTATTTTTTATTTGTCTTTTATTCATCATTAAAGTGGTGAATTAAAGTATATTTCTATGGATATATTCCTAACTTTATATTCCATAAAGTTTTTAAAAAAGCTTTTATACTTCAAATATTCATCTTAAGTAGTACTCAAACATGCTAGTATAGTAAACATTTCATCCAACATCCCAGCAAAATTTTTCGTTAGGTCTTGTTTTTTAATCGATTCTAAAATGCATAACATAAATGCTAATGCAAGAACTTAAATTTAATCCGTAATAAATTCACGGCAATGCATTCACATCAACTTGAAAGTTGTTATTCAAGTATTAATTTCGTGAAATCAATTATAATTATAAACCAACCGTTTTAAGCGCTTAATCTTTTCAAGTGACAGCGCTTTCGATTACCTCTAATGACATGGATATATAAAAATAATGGGTTCAGTAAGCGAGAGGGTAAGCGATGAATGAAATTTTCTGGATAACTTTTTCGATTATATGTAAGCGAAGATTTTGCAGGGATGTTCTCCAGCAATACATTTCTCCAGAGCTTTTTATAAAAACGTCCTCGTGTCATAAATGTTAGGTTAAAAAATATACTTTATAATTTTGTGATTACTAAGTTCTGAGACTATACATCGACAAACAAACCTTATTTGCAGCTCTTAACCTGCTAGAACATAATTTTTAATACTAATATGTTTTTGGGTGTCCTGTTACATAAAACAATTTAAAAGCTCAATTTATTACTTACTTCAAAATTTCTAAAAAAATTTAAAAAGGATTAAAATTCATTACATTTTTTATTTAAATTAAATAAATGGCGTTTTATAACAATTTTATGGCGTTCTGATGTTTTTTTATTACTTACTTCAAAATTTCTAAAAAAAAAAATAAATTGATTTAAATTCATAACAGTTTTTATTTAAATTAAAGAAATGGCGTTTTATAACAATTTTTTGGCGTTCTGATGCTTTTTTGATTTATTTTGAAAATGTCTATTCAAAACTCTAAGATGGTTTCCTAACTCCTTTAATTTACTAAAATACATAATTATTATTCTGTTCAAATCAACTAACAAAAACTGTCAAAAATACACTTTTTAAGAAAAAACTATTCTAAAAACTATTCTAATTTTCATGACTCTTGGCCTTGTTCTCCCAGGGCAAGTTTGCTTTGGAAATTATGTAGATAATGACTATGAAACAAATTTCTGATATCAATTTGGTATCACTGTGATATTGTGATATTTATGGTCAAGAATAAGGCAGTCAAATGTAACAGACCTCAGTCTTGTCTATTTAAGTCGAAGCTAAAATGTCGAAATGTATAAAGAGTACTATAAAGAAATTTATAAAAATTAGAAAAAAAGTTTTTTAAATTAATTTTAATATTTTTTTCTAATTTTCACTTAACTTTTATATAGAAGACGTGGATTGATCTCGAAAAAATATTTAAATTGATAGTTATTCAGGGTCACTGGGGGAAAATTTGTTAACGTTTTACTCCCGGTCCTATTTTTTCCTCAATTATGTTATATTTAACGTCCTATGGTCTCCGTGCTTTCACAAGGAGAAGAGAGACCCATGGACGGAAAGAAGAAGACGTTTGTTTGTTTTTGGTTTATTAGTTTTATTTTATTTAGTTTATTTCAACAATGGCCCGCTGTCTATGCGAGGCTGCGACCAGAGTTGGATTTATAATTTTATTATTTTAATCTAAAAGGCCCGCTGTCTAGGCGAGGCTGCGACCAGTTTAGATATTGTAGGTTTGAAACTATCTTTCTTTCTTCTTCGATCGTTTCTACGCCGGTCGGTGGTTTATAAAGGAAAATCCTCAGTTTTCGAGGGCGTTTCCATATTCCAATAATTCCAATAATTTCCAATAAGTGGAAATTCAAATAGATACCAACCAATCAAAATCAATACATTAGTTACATATATCTACGAAATGTAAATCATTATGTAGATTTACATATAGTTCTACTTCCCCTTAGTGATACGCGATCACGTACACTTTGCATGTTACGCAGTTGCAGGCAATGCACCTTACAAGCAGCGCAGTAACTAGGGTAGGTAAATGAACGGCCTTTGCTGACCATGCAAGCCAATGCCGATGCACCCAAACAGTCACTTGCTTTGTTTTTTGTTGTCGCCGACGTTTAAGTCGGAACCACTTGACAATAAAAACAAAGCATTGGTTTTGTTTATTTTGGTAATTTAAGCATATGCGCTTAAATTAGGTCAGTATGTTTTTCTTTTCTTGAACGCCGGCAATTTGAGTCGCTGTACTCAAATTGGGTTGTTGTCGTTCGTAGTATTATATTTTTTGTTTATTATTTGTGTCGAAATGCAGATCGCTGCATTTTTGATATCGACATCTGGTAATAATATTTATTGAGTTGGTTCTTTGGAATTGGTGTGAGGTCGGGTGTACAAAGTGTACATGCAATGTTGTGGGATACAACATCCCTCCCCCCTTATAAAAGAAAATTTTTCTCCTTGAAGAGGTTGAAAAATTTTCTGTCGCGATACCACCGATCAGTGAGCAGAAATGAGGATTACATGAATTTTTATAATAACGAATAATTTTTTATAATTTTTATATACAAATACGTTTTAAGAATTTCATACAAGTAAAGAAGTATATATGAAGTTAAATTTATCTTATTATACAGGTATAATCATGTGACTGATTTCTAATATTTGTTGTTAAAAATTTGTTTGTCTAATAGTTATTAATCTACTTATATATATTGTTTTTGTTTTTTTTTTTTTTTTTGTAATCTTATAAGGTAGGTAAGTAAACATATTTTATACATTATGTTTTTTGTTTTTGTTTTTGATATTATTGATATTATTTTGTATATTATATGAAAATTAAAATTTAGAAGAACAAATTTATTTGTAACATCTAAGTATTTGTTTCAAAATATGAACTTGTGTCCATTTACATTTATATTTTTCTTATATACGGACGTATTTTTTTTTTTTTTTTTTACTTTTACGTTTTAAAAAATATTTTTATATATAGTTTGAAAGTTTTTGTGTTATTTCAAGTTTTTTCGTTTCAATTTGTAAGCGGAATATATTTATTTTCTTTTTGCATATTGCCCCATAATTTCAATTTGTTAATTTAAGCGAAATATATTTTCTAGTTTTTGCGTTTTGTACAAACAAATTTTTTTTTATTATTATTATTTTTTTCAACTTGTAAGCGGAATATATTTTTTTTTTTTTTTTAGTTTTTGCGTATTGCACCATAATTTCAATTTGTTGATTTTAATTTTGTTTTCGTTTCAATTTGTAAGCCGAATATTTCTTTTTTTTTTTTTTTCGTATTGCGTATGAATCAGCTAAAATTCGAGAGAAGTTAAAAAGTTTTGGTTCATGAAGAAAACAAAAGACTGCCTTTTTTCAAAAGAATGAAGTAAAATAACATGTTTCCCTAGGCTTGTTAAAATCGTGACAAAATTTGTAGTTCTGATTTCAAGATGTGTTCGTATTAAGTTGTGGTATTTTTATGAATGTGTTTTATGTAATGTTAACCAAATGTTGAATTTTAATCGGAGAATAATTTCAGGTTGTTATTGTGTATTACTTTAATTTTATTGCGAATTTTTATAGCAGTATTTTCGGGTGAAATAATCTTAATAACTTCAAATGGACCTTCCCAAAGAGATGAAAATTTATTTTTCCTGGTTTGGTTTCTAATCAAAACCTTTTCTCCAACGTTAAATGTTTTTGGTTTGGAACCTTTATCATACTGTTCTTTTGATTTCTCTTTTTTATATTTCAAAGTTTGGCCTGCAATTTTAAATCCGTGTTGTAGTCGTGCCTTTAACTCATTTGCATAATTTTCGTAGTTATAATTTAATGATGGATCTTTTTGTAAAGTGGATGGAATTTTTGCAGGGTATCCATAGAGTAATTCATGAGGGCTATAATTGGTGCTACTGTGAGGTGTGTTGTTGAAAACAAATATTGCATAAGGGATCCAATCGTCCCAAGTGAGAGGGTCATTATTGACGTAATGCCGAAGATATTCCGCAAGTGTGCGATGGCTTCTTTCAAGTGCTCCATTTGTTTGTGGATGATATGGAGTTGTTTGTAATTTTTTAATTTTTAACAATTTACATACTTCTTTAAATAAATCGCTAAGAAAATTAGTACCTTGATCAGTTAAAAGTGAATCTGGAAATCCAAAACGACAGAGTATCTGTTCTACAAAAGCTCTTGCAACTGTGGTTGCTTCTGCATTCTCTAAAGGTATAGCTTCAGTAAATTTGGTTAAATCATCTTGAAAAGTTAAGATGTACTTATTACTTTTGTAAGTCACTGGAAGTGGACCTACTATGTCTAAAGCCACTCTTTCAAATGGTGAAGAGCTCGTCGTTGTTATTTTCATTGGCACTTTTGGAGATTTATTTAGTTTATTTTTCTGGCATGATTCACATTTTCTTATGTAATTTTGTACATCAATTTTCATTGTTGGCCAGTAGTAATTTGCTTTTAATCTTTTTAACGTTCTATTTACTCCTTGATGTCCTCCAAGCGGTGATTCATGATATTCTCGTAAGATTTTTTCTATTTCATCTACGTTTTCCAAAATTGTTCTTTCGTTAATATGCAAATTAATTGTTTTTTCGGAAAATATTTCTTTAAGCAATGTTTTAAAATTTTCTTTAAACTGTGAGTTAATGTTTGGAATTGATATGGCTATAGAATCATGATTTTGATTTTCGCTTTTTATTTTGTTTAGCGTTTTCTTTGCTAATTCTTGATCTTTTAACGTTTTTAATGGTATAGGTTATGTCGTCGTATGTAGATTTACGTTATTATATGAGTATGACTCTATTTCACCTATTAAAGGTTTTATAAACTGTGGAATTGATTTTATTATAAATTTTTCTTCTAAAGATTCTGTTAGAGGTAATATTAATATTTTTAATGCAGATTTTTTATTGAAATATATTGAATCTTGGGTTTCTATTATTTTAGAGATTTCCTCATTCCTTGTATTTTTGCGTTCTTCAATTTTTGAATGTACATTTTCATTTTGCTCCTTTTTATTTGTCATTTGGCGTGTCATAACTAAAACTTTGTTTATTATTTCTGTAAGTTTTTCATCTTCAGTGATTCGACTGAGTGCGTCAGCATTTGTATTGCTTTTCCGTGCTTTATATTTGATCGTATATTCATATTCTGATAGGAGAATTCGCCATCTAGCTAATCTTGACATTGGGTCTTTTAACTTCATTAGCCATTCGAGTGGTTTGTGGTCAGTGTAGATTGTGAACCTTTTACCGTAAATATAAGGTCGGAATTGTTTTACAGCGAAGACAATTGCAAGCAATTCTTTTTCCGTGGTGCTATAGCGTGTCTCTGCATCGTTCAATGTTCTACTTGCAAAACATATTGGCTTGTCTTTTCCAATTATACCTTGAGATAAAACTGCGCCAAGTCCTGCATCACTCGCATCTGTCGTTACTATGAATTCTTCATCAAAGTTTGGATATGCTAATATTGGAGGGTTAATTAGTTTTTCTTTTAATTTTGAAAATGCTTCATCGCAGAATGCGCCCCAATTGAATTTGGTATCTTTTTTAAGTAGTTTAGTTAATGGTTTTGCTGTACTGGAGAAATTTTCAATAAATCTTCTATAATATCCAGCGAATCCTAAAAATTATTTTATTCCTTTCACATTCTTTGGAGTTGGATAAGTTTTAACTACTTTAATTTTTTCGGGATCTGGTTTTATACCATTTTCAGAAATTATGTGACCTAAATACGTTAGTTCTTGTTTGAGAAAATTACATTTGTCAGGTTGTAGCTTAAGGTTGTGTTGACGCAATCGGTCAAATATTTTAATTAATTTGTTTTTATGATCCGATAAGTCATAACCGTACACAACGATGTCGTCGACGTAGACAAAACATTCAAATCCTTGTAAACCCATTAGTACGTTGTTCATGAGCCTCTGAAAAGTTGCTGGAGCGTTTTTTAAACCAAATGGCATTCTGTTATATTCGTAGTGTCCAAAAGGTGTGCTGAAAGCAGTTTTACATTTGTCAGATTCTTTAACGGGAATCTGATGAAAACCTTTGGCTAAATCCAGAGTGCTGAAATATTTTGCTCTTCCCAACTGGTCAAGTATGTCAGTAATGTTGGGCAATGGGTATGCGTCACCGACTGTTAAGTCGTTTAATTTTCGAAAATCGACTACAACTCTCCAACGTTTGTAACCTTCGGAATCTGCCTTCTTTGGAACAAGTAAAAGTGGCGAGTTCCATGGACTTGAACTTGGGCGAATAATACTATCTTCTAACATTTCATTAACCTGCTTATGAATTTCCTGTTTTTGACTTTCAGGTAGTCTATATGGTCTAACAAATAATGGAGGTTTGTTTGCTTCAGTTATAATTTCATGCTCTGAAGTTTCTGTACACGTGAGGTGGTCTCCTTCGAAATAAAATAAATCGTTATAATTTCTACAAATTTCTAAAATTGATTTCTTTTCTTCTTTATTACAATGCGTTAGTTCTATGCTTGTTCCTATCTTTTTTAATCTATTCTTTATTATATCTTTTGTTTTATCTAATTTGATTTCATTGAAATTTTCTATCTTTTCCCACTCATATTGAATTTTATTTAAATTTATTTCTTTAATATCTTCTGTTGTGTTCATAAAAAGAACTTTAACTTTATTTTTAATTGGGCGTACCAGGGTTTCCGCCATATATACTCCTGGTTTTATTTGTTTCTTGTGGATCACTGCGTCTTTTGAATAAGCAAAAGGGATCTCTACAAGTTGTTTGCAGCGAGGTTGTAAGGTAATGGATTGCAGCCCGTAGACATCAGGTTGAGTTGACTCAATCCTGTTTTTACAATTCCTTTCATTATCCAAGAATAATGCCTTAGTTTCCTCTTTACTTGCCTTCACATTTTTTTTTGTGATTTTGTTTTTACTTTGAGGTGACAATGTGATGGATTGCGGCCCGTAGACATTAGGTTGAAGATTCTCAATATGACTTATGCCATTCGGCGCATATTCCTGCTCTTTATTCCTATTTTCACAATTCCCTTTGTTACCCGTAGGCAACACATTGTTTCCCTTTTCTGTGCTTTTACAATAATCTACAATATGTGATTTTAAAATTTTATTTTTGCTTACAGCTGCGTTTGAGCAGTCTACTGGTATTTCCAGTTGTTTTTTCTTGAAATCTATTTTACAGTTAAATTTTGTGAGAAAATCGCTTCCTAAAATTCCATCATAAGATAAATTAATATTTTTATTTAGAATATGAAAATTGTGACTCAGTGTTATCATCTGGTCATTATATGGAACATTTATTGTTTTTATCTGTTCACCTAATGTTTGCATTGAATTGCCTGAAATGGTTGTAACAGTGTGTTTACTTTGTTTGTTAATTGTATACTTTTGTTCTGTGTTTTTTAAAAGGCTTATTTGTGCGCCTGTGTCAACTAAAAGTGAAGTTATATGTTTGTCTGAAGGTTCGAGTTTAATACGAAGCACTGGCTCATCGTATCTTTCGCAAAAAGGTATTATAATGGAATATGTTAATGTTGTGCTTGGTGCACATCGGCTTTTATTTGCATCCGGGGAGAAGCGCCGCTGATTTCTTCCCGTGCTATTTCGTTTCCCGATGCATGATTTACGTGGTGAGTTTGATAAGGAGGATTGTATTGACCTCTGAATTGGTTGTTTTCTCTAAACGGATTTGGATATTGTCTGAAAGCTCTATTATTTTCTAAGATTCTGTGATTTTGGTGTTCTTTATATTCTTGCCTTGGCCGCAATCTACACTCTTTGTACGTGTGATTCGACCGTTTGCAGTATGAACAAAATATAGATTGTACTTCTTTCTTTATATTATGATGTTTGTTTTGATAAGAATTTTGACTATTATAATTAGAATAGACATGATTATTTTTGCGATAGCACGAATTTTCAGTGTGCCCTGACTTTTTACAATATTGGCATGTGGGTTTAAAAGGTGAGGTTTGGTATTGCGAATTTTTCTCCAGCCGTACTGAATGCTCCTCGGCATACATGATGGCTTTCTTCAAGTCCCGCTCATTGTGAGCTTTAAGAATTAATCTTAAATTATGATTTCGCAAACCATCCTCGAATACCCGTATTGCCAAGTGATCGTTCTCGCGTTTTAAATATGTACGAACTGAAATTTCGCTAGTGCTAGAAAATGTAGCTGAATTTAGTGAATGCAGTAATTTTCCAATTCGTTCACCGAACTCTTTAACAGTTTCTCTCAAATTTTGTCTAGCTATCATAAGTTCGTTTTGAGCAGAGGCTCGTGTTTTTACTTCTTTGAACTCATTCTCCAAATCTTGTACCAAATCATTCCATTTGGTAAAAGATTTAAATTGGATGAGCTCAAAAGCTGAGCCTTCTAGCCGTGTTTTTATAACCTCTAGAATGAATTTATGTTCTGTGTCGGTCTTAGCAGAAGAAAAAAGTATATTACCGCATGCAATGAATTTATTTAATTCGGCTGGATTGCCGTTAAAAACCGGTACGATATTGTAAATATCGTTCAACGAAAACTTGAGATCCATCTTTAGGTACTCAGGATCAGAATCCGCGTCGAAACAAAAAGAATTTTCGAAAAATGGTAGAGAAGCAAAGTTCTGTACTACCTTAGTCGCGTGTTGACGAGTAAAAATTTTGAAAATATTTTTTTTTTTAGAGCAGAAAAATATATAATTTTTTTTTTTTCGCAAAAACTTTCAATCTACTTAAAAATTACTAAAATAAGTGAATATATATATGTATATAATTATGTTTTTTTTTTTTTTTTTTTTTTTTGCTTACTATTGTTTTAAATTCTTCCTGGTTCCTGGTTGTTGATGTGTAGTTGTTGATGTATTCTTGAGTTATTGGTGTCGTTGATGTGTTCAATCCCTTTTTCCTGCTTGACGTTGTTTCTTCTTTTTTTTTTCTGTTTGTTGTTGATGACGCCAGGAGGCTCTTAGTAGCCCTATAGCTGGTTATCCTGGTCTTTGTTTATAGGTTTCCTCTGATGTTGTTGATGCCAGGAGGCTCTTGGTAGCCCTATAGCTGGTTATCCTGGTCTTCGTTTATAGATGGGCCAGGAGACTTCACGTCTTATAGCTGGTTAACCTGGGCTTTTTTTTTTCACTTTTTATTCACTGTTTTTCACTGCCGCTGTTATAGCCTCGGCACGCTTTTGTTTTTTTTTTTTTATATTTTCACTTTTTTAAAAAAAAATTTCAAATCCGATGTTGAAGCCTCGGTACGCTTTTATATTTTCTTTATTTTCCTTCTTTTTTTTTTTTATTTTGATTTCTGGGATGTAGCGATCCCACCGCTGCCACCAATGTTATATTTAACGTCCTATGGTCTCCGTGCTTTCACAAGGAGAAGAGAGACCCATGGACGGAAAGAAGAAGACGTTTGTTTGTTTTTGGTTTATTAGTTTTATTTTATTTAGTTTATTTCAACAATGGCCCGCTGTCTATGCGAGGCTGCGACCAGAGTTGGATTTATAATTTTATTATTTTAATCTAAAAGGCCCGCTGTCTAGGCGAGGCTGCGACCAGTTTAGATATTGTAGGTTTGAAACTATCTTTCTTTCTTCTTCGATCGTTTCTACGCCGGTCGGTGGTTTATAAAGGAAAATCCTCAGTTTTCGAGGGCGTTTCCATATTCCAATAATTCCAATAATTTCCAATAAGTGGAAATTCAAATAGATACCAACCAATCAAAATCAATACATTAGTTACATATATCTACGAAATGTAAATCATTATGTAGATTTACATATAGTTCTACTTCCCCTTAGTGATACGCGATCACGTACACTTTGCATGTTACGCAGTTGCAGGCAATGCACCTTACAAGCAGCGCAGTAACTAGGGTAGGTAAATGAACGGCCTTTGCTGACCATGCAAGCCAATGCCGATGCACCCAAACAGTCACTTGCTTTGTTTTTTGTTGTCGCCGACGTTTAAGTCGGAACCACTTGACAATAAAAACAAAGCATTGGTTTTGTTTATTTTGGTAATTTAAGCATATGCGCTTAAATTAGGTCAGTATGTTTTTCTTTTCTTGAACGCCGGCAATTTGAGTCGCTGTACTCAAATTGGGTTGTTGTCGTTCGTAGTATTATATTTTTTGTTTATTATTTGTGTCGAAATGCAGATCGCTGCATTTTTGATATCGACATCTGGTAATAATATTTATTGAGTTGGTTCTTTGGAATTGGTGTGAGGTCGGGTGTACAAAGTGTACATGCAATGTTGTGGGATACAACAATTATGCAAAATTATTCAAAATAGATCTTTGGGGATTACTCACTATTGCTAGTCAAAATTTTGCGTAAACAAAACATTTTTGAAAAATTCCTTGATTGCGGAAAATTTTTCAGTTTTGTATAAGTTACCAATTTATCTTTCAAATGATATCTAATATATTACTATCGATGAGATTAATTTTGTATATTGTTACCGACTTTTATAAATAATACAATGAATTAAAATATTTATGTTTACTCATTTGCACTTTAACAAAATAATCATAACAGTAAACTATTATTTAAAAGAATTATATTAATTTCGTAGTACTTTTTAAGCATTGCTTTTATGAGGTTAAGTATAACCTTCTAAAAGGGCTTACTTAACAATTTAGTTTTGGTCCCGGGTGCCAGCAACCCTAGCTACGCCACTGCCTCACTCCAATTGCAGTCGTGAAAGCAAATAATTACATGCATAATTTACCAACAATTTTCTCTTTGAGTCGCTGCTCTTGCTCTCCTAGCGCGGAGCATCGCTCTTGCATTTTCTGTTAAACTTGTCAATCTTGTTTTACGTCGAGGTATTTATTTGTAGCTGTATTTGTAGTTTAAGGGAAATACGAACACTTAATTTTTCAAACTTTTAATTTATCTTTAATCTATACAAAATATGCTATCACACTTGTGAATGCACATTTTGAAATATTAAAATATCTTTCTTTCTCAAGTGTAAATTAAAAATTTGGAAAACTACAATAAAAATATGTGTAAAGAAATTGTATGCGGCGAAACAAATATGCACACATTGGTTTGCAGCTCATCATTCCACAGCAACAGCAACACAGCAAGCTTTATTTAACTTGTATGTATTCCCATCACGTTAAAGAGCGCCAACTGCTTTTGGTTACTCTTCGAATGAGTGTGGAGAGCGAGATCAATAAACTTTAAAGAGAAGGGTTGATAGCAACATGTAGTTGAAACTCTCGTAACACAAACGCGTGAAAAGCAAACGACCAAGCAATGCTTAGCATAGGTGGTAATTTCCTAAAAAACTTAACAACTTAATTAAATATATTTATTGTTAAATTTTCTTAAATAAACCCCACCTATGGCATTCTGTAGCACAAATATGATATTTTAAAATTTTTTTCATAAAAATCGGTCCAGTAGTTTTGGAGTCATTGGCGCACTTAATATTTCCACTTCAATTTTATATAATAGTATAGAGTATAGATAGATATAGGCTTCATCCGCCCACGGGCACACCCATTTTCAATAATATTATTTTTTTTTTAAAAAGTAGGCTTAAGGTATTTCATAGTCGGCTTAGACCAACTTTAGACTTTTTTTATTTGTTTTCTCATAGACTTGGGGCCTTTACATTGGCCGTATTTTTTAAGTCGACTTCTTTATAATTTTGTATTTTAGTAAATATTCTTAAGATTCTAAGAAAAAGTTACAGCCGGTTTAGTGAGGGCGCATTTTTATTTTTATTTGCGTTTTTGTTTGTTCACACACTTTGAACGCGTTTATCTCGAAACCATGATTTTCGTACTGGTTGCGGCACTAGGTTTATTTTTTTGACGAAATTTTTTTTTTGTATATTTTGAAACTTGTTTCGCTATCGTATGACATGAGTTTTTTTTAAATTTTTTTTCGATTTTTTATGAATTTTCAAAGTTAATATTTTTTCGAAAAAAACACACTTTTAAATTTGGAACATCACCAAAATTAAAAAAAAATTTAAAAAAAGCTCCTGTCAATAACAAATTTTGTAAAGATTTAAAAAAGTCATTTTTTTCCAGATCGAACAATTTTTGCGACCGTTTTTTTTCTCTGCCACCAGTTTAGAGCTTTTGAAAACCATGTTGGAGTGAAAAATATAGTTTTTTGAATTCTTTTCTTGAAATTTGTTCAATTCTCTACAATAATAAAAATTTTGGAAAAATTTTTGTTTTTAACTGAGTTATGAATTTTTAAAAAAGGCCTGTTTTCCCGGCAGCGAATGTTATGTTCCACCTTAAATGCGTTAATCGCGAAAAAAAAAACTGTTTATGAATTTTTAAAAAATCGTATTTTTAAAAAAGAATTGTTTATGGTAATTTTTTTGAATTTTAAGGTTTTTCTCGCTTTATTTAATTTTTCCATCAGTTAGCATTTGAGGACAAAATTGAGAAACCGTCTACCTTGAAATACAAAAAGTCAATAAATATTGCAAAAGTTCTGCATATGTTGTTCTATTGATGTAAATTTTTGAAAAAGATCACGATTTAGTTCAGGAGGTCAGAATTTTTTTGAGAAAAGACATCACAGTAATCACAGTAATTAAGTGGTAAAGGAACTACTATGTAGATAAATTCACAGGATTGTATTTGTAAGTGTTCGTCCATCAAATCTTGATCATAATATTCATTATTCATGCGTTTCCGATACTTAATTTTTTTTTTTTATAAAAAAATGCTTCAAAATCAATAAGCTGCACTTCACTTTCTTATCAGTTTTTTTTTGCACCATCAGTTTTTGTTTCATATTTTTTTATTGAAATTCGATTCAGGCATCCGCATTTTTTTTTTGTTTTTTTTTTTTTTTGTCAAGTCTTTTCAAACAAACTTAACTCCTTTGTAAATTTTACTGCACGTGTTTACTGAAAAATTTATACTTTTTTTTAATAAATGTACAAATACAATGACAGCATCACACCCAATAAATATTAAAATTTATTCACGTGTTGTTTGGCAATAATTTTTTGCGTGATGTTTTTTTTTCATACAATGTTTAATTGTTATCATTACCACGATAACAAGCTTGAACTGAAAGGCCTATAAAACAAAAATTTCTTTGTGCTGCAATAAAAATGAAAGTTTAAACAATTTTTTGTCAGTTTTTTTTTTTGGCTTATTTTGTTTTTTTTTTTTTTTTGTCTTTTATTGTTATAGGCTGTAATATTATTTGTTAAGTATCATGCGCAGATGGTTATACAACTGTTTAATATTTGAAATATGTTGTTAAACTTCAGCACTTCAAGCATTATTATTATTATAATTGTGGTTTTTTTAAATTGGTATTTTTTTTAATTTTTTTTTTTTTATTTCTTATTACTTACCTTGAATTAATTACTGTCAATCTGTTGCTTGAACCCAAAAAAGTTGCTTATTGGGCACTTACAATACTTGTTTTTAATTGTTTTTTTTTTTTTGTTTTTGTTATCTGACGTAATATACTTTGTCAACCCCCGATTATATAAGTACGCAGACTTTTAATAATTGTCTGACTTTATTTCATGGGCGGCCTTGACCGATTTTAATTTTTTGATAACATGTTTGACTGCATTTTAATCTCTATCTCGTTGACAATAAATGTCTTTAGCTGGATGACGCGCATCCAGAGAGGCATGAAAAGGTGCCCCAAATATGAAGAAATTTTATTCTTTTTTAAATTAAATTAAATTTCTTGTTCTTAAATATATAGTTTTTTTTTATAAAAGACATTCTCATAGTTCCTTCATCGAACTGTTTGGGTCATTACCACTATCATGACCAAGAACCATGATATTCATTTACCGACTCATATATAGTGCAGCAGAATTTTTATGAATCAAATTTGAAAACAGCAAAAACATTTATAAAAACAAAACACAACAAAACAGTCCGTCATATATTAATAAGAATCGTAAAAGTGCAAAAAAACTAAAACAAAACTCATATTTTGGCGTATTATACGTTTTTAATTTTTTTTTTTTTTCTTCCTTTTGCCCCCCATAATAAACACTGTGTTCTCAAAATACACTTATTCAGCAGAAGTTTTACAACAATTATGTCAAACACCTGGAAATAGAAGCCGGCTAGCTTAGGCAGTACGTTCAAGTGTCATTCACTTGGGATATGATTGCCAGTGTCCGTTTCGTTGTCCCGACGCGTCACTTCCATGCTTGTTTGTTTATTATTTAAAGGTTTTGTTTTGCTTATCAAAGCAAAAAACACGTAAGGTAGTTTATATTGTTTTCTTTTTTATTATATTTCACATTAAGTTGGTTTTGTTTTTTTTTCTGTTTTTAATATAATCAAATTACAGTAAAACTTTTCAACTCTGGGAAATATAATTTGCATTTTACCTTTATATGGACCCTTGATTTTGACCTAAATCTCATATTTCAATAAACTAACTTTAATCCTCGGATAACTATAATAACTTTAATGCATTAACAACACTTTAAATATATCTTCAAATTAAAATGTATGCAAATTAGAGGTCAAATAGAGTGATAATTTAACTCTTTCGGATTTAACTCTTGTACTTCGGATGCCAGAAGTTTTTACAAGCGACCAACTTACTTTCATACACAAAGAAACTTTGAAATATTATTGAATGGAGTATCACACAAAAGAGGATTCAATTAATATTGAACAAATAATTATTTCATCTATCTGGTATAAATATTTTTAGATAAATTGCTTAAAGCATTTCTCCCGTACAAAATCAAAACAAAGTAAGCGCCATTTCTGAGATTTTCTTTTTATGATGAAACTTTAATCTTAATATTTTACTCTATCTAGTAGAGTCATCCTCTAGTCTTTACGACGTGTAGTTTTTTCAATATTGTACTCTCTAAACATAATATGTACACAATAATTTTGGTTTTACAACTTCAGAAAATAGTATGTACAAAAACAATATGTCTGATAATACAGTTTAAAGAAATTAGTACTAACATAATTAGTTCAATACCAAATCCAAAGAGAAAGTTTTTAATTTATAAAGTTTTCTTAAAAAAAACGACTTGTTTATTACTCAGATACTGATTTAAGTTCGAATGAAGAATTTTCTGTTAATGTTACAGGAATAAAAGGTAATCTTCAGGAGAAATCAGCAGTAAAGACATATGATAACGGCAAAAACATAAGAAAACAAGTAAAGAAAGTCTAAAGTTGGTCTAGGCCGACTATTAAATACCCTAAACCCACTTTTCAAAAACAAAAAAATTTTTATTGTAAATGGGCGTCTCCGTGGGCGGAAGAAGCCTATATTTTAATTGCATTTAAATGTTGATGAAAAACTTACACATACCAAGTTTTATTCCTGTAGCTCACAGTTAATGTCTTTATTGTGCTTTCGCTAAGGGAGGTGGGCGTGTTCATGGTCGGATTACTTCCAATTTTTGAACACACCTTAGTTTTGGTATAAAATACATACATACCAAATTTAATTTCTCTATGACAAACATAACCTTATTTGTTGAGTTTTAAACTTTTTGGGTTGTATGGGAGGTAGGCGTGTCCGTGGCCGAATGACGTCCATTTTTCAAAACCATCTTTGTCTTGTCATAAAAAACATGCGTGCGAAATTTTAGCCCTGTAGGTTAAACAGAGGCTTATTTATTGCGTTTTCAATTTTTTGGTTGTATAAGAGGTGGGCGTGTCCGTGAGCGGATGATGTTTATTTTTCAAAATCATTTTTTTTTTGTTATAAAAAACATTTGTGTCAAATTTTAGCTCTGTAGGTTAAACAGAAGCCTTTTTATTGCGTTTTCAATTTTTGGGTTGTATGGGAGGTGGGCGTGTCCGTGATCGGATGACGTCCATTTTTCAAAGACATTTTTGTGTTGATATAAAACACATACATATCAAATTTTATTGTTGTAGACTTATTATGAGCTGAGTTATGCAGTTTTAAATTTTTGGGTTGTATGGGAGGTAGGCGTGTCCGTGGGCGGATTCCATAAATATTCAATAATGCAGATCCTTGGGTGCATGTGACCATGTGTACCAAGTTTCATGCAATTATCTCAACTCCTTCTTCTTATCCTGTGTTTACGGACAACACACAGACGGACGGACGGACGGACGGACGTACGGACGGACGGACGGACATAGATAGCTCGACTCACGTGGTGACGCTGATCAAGAATATATATACTTTTCTATACCGGACTCGCTTCGTTCTATGGGTTACAAACGTTTGCACAAAATTAATATACCATGACCTTTCAGGTTTAGGGTATAAAAAGCATGTTTCACTCTAACCGGTCTGCTCATGCAGACTTAAATGCGTTGAAAGCTGCATTTATTGAATCGAAAATATAATTTAGATTTGTTTATGACGCAAAAGTTCGCAGAAATTTTAAGAACGAAACAGACGAAATTCCTCTTTTGGACAGTATTCGAGTTGCTGAATTTCGACAAGGTTCTCGAAATGTCTTTTATAAGACCGAAAAGAATAATAACGCCGAATTTAGGAAGAGCTGTTTTTTAAACCAGAAATTTAAAACTGAAATACCAGCATTTTAGAAAATAAACTTCGGGCAAAATATCCTTAAATTAAATATAATTAAAGCAGAACTTTTGCCACACATGCTACCCAAAAAAAGGATTTTCTGGAAGCAAATGTCTTCAAATGAATCTGTATAGGACATGTGTACTTTTTCCAGATAGTAAAATATTGTCATTTTTATCCATGCAATTTTTTTTTATATTACAATTATCATGGATTGATACTTCTTTAACATTTTTGGTTATTGTTAATTACTATGTTTGTCAGTACATTAACTGTTTTAACCATTATTAAAAAAATTAAATAGTTTCATGCTATGTTTGGATATTGTAAATTGGATTTTATTATATACCAAAAAGGTTAACACAACAAAGTAACTCATTTAATTGTTTAACACAATATAAGATTTAACACAATGTAAGAATTTTCAGAGTGATTTCTGAATTTTGGGCTCTTTTGATTGACTTCAAAGCATTTTTAGTTTTTTAGTTTAGGCCAAAATAACAAAGGGCAAGGCAAAAAAACACAAAACCTTACTTTCCTCAAAACTATGAAAATGGAGTTACTATGTTTCGATTTTGTACGGGAGATTTTGGCTTTAGTTTTTTTAAAAAATATTTACTTTGTATTTTGAAATACTTAAATATTCCGCAAATCATAGTTTGCTGATTTATCTTAACATAAGCGTGTATTTCAGCAATATGGTGCTTTGGAAGTCGTGTGGTTAGCGTGCTTGACTGCCAACCCAGAGGTTCCGGGTTCGATTCCCGGTCTAGCCATCGTCCTACGCTTTTACCTTTCTTACATTCTTTCCTCATTTCTAAAAAACTGAAATTAAATTTGATTATTTTAAATTTAATTAAATTAAATTAATCAATATATACGACTTTGGAAGTTTTAGTTGGTGGTAGAGATGTTTGTGGAATGAGATTGCTAAATAATCGAATTGCCTGAGTTAAAGGCATGCCACTTACCTCAGATTCAAATGTTGATTCGCATGTTGATAAAGCTCTCCGCCACACATAGAACTTTCTACACATCTACATTCTACTTCTACATCTACTTCTACATTCTACATACTACACTTCTCTTGACTTCTCTCCTACCGAAAATGAGGAAATAGCATTTTCGGAACCAAGGCAGACTTGACTGAATAGGTGTGACACCTGAAATCCTTGGTTCAAAGCTAAAAAAAAGTTCTTAATTATGGGACGTAGAGTTCATTAAACCGCTTCTGAAAGAAAATCTTCAAAGACTTCAAAGACAAAAAACGAAAAAAAACTCAAAGCGTCTTTAGTGCAGTAATATTAGTTTTCTAACCAACAACATAGGTCAGAAAACTCAAAACTACAACTTATTTCGACAAACTGTTGGTGCGGAATTCAAAACAGAATCCATTTTACACCACAGAACAACTTCCAAACTGATTAACAAATTCCAGCAATGAACCGTTTAATTAGACATCGATTGAATTAAGTAGTATTAATGGGAAGATGTCCGAGATCACTTCTCTATTTGAACCTCAAAAACATGAAATTGTGAAAAATGGCAAAACTTGCTTTGGTCAGATAAAACAAATGTGAATATCTGCGGATCTGACAGGGCAATGCATGTGAGCACACCACAATAACTAATAGCATGTGGGGCAAAAATGGCAGAGTGGAGCTTCTTCTCTTCATTTGTTGTAAGTCCGATTTTCTTGACTAGAGATACCATGCCATAATACCAGACTATGTCAAAATATTTGCAATAGTGATGCTGCCATAGCTGGAGTGCTGGAAATGCTTTAAGATACAAGTAAATGTAGAATAATGATCCTAAACTTTCCTCAAAACTTTAAAAAAATTGTTTTCGAAGATTTAAAATGAGTGTTTCAGAATGACATTCGCAGTCTCCGGATCTTAATCAAAGAGAGGACATGTGGGGATTTCTAAAAGCATTAAATTGGGTTATATAAAAAATAAAAACATAGAAGAGTTTTGATATAAAATGAAGAAGGGATCGTGGAATTACTTTATACTAGCGGTTACTTGTGGTAATGTGGTTAATGCTGTGGAGTGAAGATGTCTTGGCGTTATTAAATCTAAAGAAGAACCAGTGAATTAACTTTCTATAACTTTCCAACTCAGGAAAAAGTAAATTTTTAAAAAATAAACAGAAATAAACAGAAATATTATAGGTTTGTTTTTTTTATTTTTCCGGAGTGAATTTTTTTCAAGAACTTTCCAGAAAATCAAGGTTTAAAATTCTTAAATTGAAGAAAAAATTCCCATTATCATTAGTCTCGTTAAAAAAGCTGTAACTATTACACTGTTGTAGTTCAATTTCGGTTCTGCGATAAGACCAGCATTTTTGGATTCGGGGAAGTAACAAGAGTACAACTTTGTTCTTGGTTTAGTTAGATTGGCGCAAAATTTGAAAAAACAATGTTTTTCCAAATGTCTATTTCTAAAAATATCTCGCAAACTAGTTGCACGGTCTTACCAAGCAAAAAAGAAAACAAAAGATAATGAAAATCTACGTCAACACTTCCTATAATACTTTCGGATTCGAGGATAAGTTTTTGTGTAATTAATAAAATTTTCCATAAATTATTGTTTTCCTTCCAAATATTCAAATTCATTTTACGGCACGACAATTTTATAGTTTTTCCCATTAGTTTTTCCATTTCAATACATTTCAATACAAAACACTTATTTCAACTGTATCCATTCGTTAGGCATTTTCAAGAAACTTACACAAGGTAAATATTATATTGGTGTTGACCGTGGCATGCAGGTTAAGTGTGTGGCTTAGCATGCTTGGAGCCCGAGTTCGATCGCCAGTTGCGGCGAAAAGTTTTTTCAATAAAAAAATTTTTCTGATCGATCACCACTTCTCTTCAGACAATGGCAAGCCTCAGAGAGTAAAAATTCATAACTCAGTCGAAAACAAACATTTTTCCAAAATTTATTATTGTAGAGAATTGAATAAATTTCAAGAAAAAAATTTAAAAAAAAAATATATTTTTCACTCCAACATGGTTTTATAGAGCTCCAAACTGGCGGCAGAGAAAAAAATGAGGCTTTGGTTGCAGCGCTGGGAGTCGCAAAAATTGTCCGATCTGGAAAAAAAATGACTTTTTTAAATCATAACAAAATTGGTTATCGTATGACAGGAGGTTTTTTAAGATTTTTTTTTCAATTTTTGGTTATGTTCCAAATTTGAAAGTGTGTTTTTTCGAAAAAAATATTGACTTCAAAATTCATAAAAAATTAAAAAAATTTAAAAAATCTCGTGTCATACTATAGCGCATCAAGTTTAAAAAAATACAAAAAAAAAAACATTGTCAAAAAATGAATCCGCTAGTGCCGCAACCAGTAGGAAATAAACGGTTTCCAGATAAACGCGTTCAAAGTTTGTGAACAAAGAAAAATGCAAGGAAAAATAAAAATTCGCACTCACTATGTCATGTCCCCCGTTAAGACCAGGAATGGGCCAGGTCAATTACCCGAGTAAAAAAACAAAACAAACAAATTGGCCATTTCAGCCCTTGAAAGGGCTGTTTGCACACAATTGACCGAGAACTAGACCTACATGTTTTATGCCGACTCCGAACGGCTAAAGTTCATGTTCTCAAGAAACTTTACATGTCATTATTTACTCTCTAAGGTTTGCCATTGTCTGCAGAGAGGTGGTGACCAATCAGAAAAATTTTTTATTGAAAAAAACTTCTCGCCGCGGCTGAGGATCGAACCCGGGCTCCGAGCATGCTAAGCCACACACTTAACCTGCATGCCACGGTCACCACCAAACGGTTTACAAATTATTGTTTGACATAAATACCAAGAACGGCATTTATGTGGACATATTAGTTTTGGCCTCCTGCACACAAATTTCGTTAAATTTTTTTTTTATTTGTGACGTGTTTTATATAAAGGTACTTTTGTGTTTTTCATCATATCATTTCATTCAAATAAGTTTGTGGTAATAACTATATGTTCGATTGGTAAACAAAGCATAGTGTTGGAAAGGAAAAGTAATAACATTTCCATTCATATATAGCATGTTTCGATAGAGTAGAGAGTCGTCAAGCTATAGCTCATCTAAATTCAAATTTGTTCAAATGTTGCAGGTTTATAAAGAAAGATTCGTTTTTAATTAACTTTTTTTTCAGAAATAGTACAAATCAGGAATATTTTTTATATTAAGCATATTAATTAATTTACAAACCTTTTAAGATAAGCCCGACTACCATCGAATGAAGTATACATTTTGTAAAAATAATTTTGTAAAACAAGTAATTTCAATTCATAGAAAATTTTGAGAAGCAAGTAATATTTTAATTTCACTTCGTGTACTTTATATTTACCGTGAACGTCATTTTGGTCGAAAAATAGGTGGGATGACATAATGTCAGTGGGTATACGGTTGATTTAAGATCCATATTTATGTAAGTTTGACTCACTTGACAATTGGAAATTTTGTTTAATGTTGTTCGGCGTTTATTAGAGGCACTTTTCAGAGTACACGGTTGGTCAAGATATAAGGGAGAAAATTCAAAGTATTTCTCATAGGCTTTTGGTAAATTTTTCTCATCAAATGATAGGACGCTTTTTTCACCAAAACACCATAAACGTAGCAAAAATTATCGGAATCAATCAAACGCATTTTTATACCCTAAACCTGAAAGGTGAGGGATAAGGATAAGAAGAAGGATTCGAGATAATTGGATGAAACTTGGTACACATGGTCACATGCACCTAAGGATCTGCACTATTGAATATTTTTGGAATCCACCAACGGACACGCCTACCTCCCATACAACGCAAAAATTTAAAACTGCATAACTCAGCTTATAATAAGCCTACAACAATAAAATTTGATATGTATGTGTTTTATACAAACACAAAGATGTCTTCGAAAAATGGACGTCATCCGCTCACGGACACGCCCACCTCCCATACAACCCAAAAATTTAAAACGCAATAAATAAGCGTCTAGGTTAAAACCTACAGAGCTAAAATTTGGCACGTATGTTTTTTATGACAAGACAAAGATGGTTTTGAAAAATGGACGTCATCCGCCTACGGACACGCCTACCCCCCTTGTTATTTTTGTACTCATGGTAACGTTCTTTATTTAGTTAACAAAATTAACTTTGCCGCTCTCGGTATTTTACAGCTGTCAAGCAGTATAATAAATGATATCATATTGATCTTGGTGAAGATAAAATTTTTATTTTTAGGTAACACATTAATCTTCAAACGTGATATTCAAACGTAATATTTTCTGAATAGTGTAATTATTTTAGAATATATCAAATTAATATCTAAGAAATGATATTTATTTATTTCGTTCTGATCCTGGAATATATGAAATTGATATGAAAAATTTAGTACTTTTCGATAGCATATTTATTTTAAAAAATATCAAAATGAAATGTTCAAAATGTCAAAATGATATGTTCGAAAATAGCAAATTGATTTGCTACAACAAGAGTTTTTTTTTATATGAAAAACTGTGGCAATTATGACACTTTCAGCTCAAATAAATGATCATTTTTTTTTTATCATACTATATAGATCAATAGAGAGAGAGTGCCTTGAAAGTAAAAAAAATCTTAAAACTACCCGTTTTCTATTGGCCATATAATCATAAATTTTTGTTAAATTGTGTCTTAGTTCCAAATACTTTTTCTTCAAATAGATAGCATAACAAAATTCATAATTCGTACATGGAAAAAAATAGATTTTTACCATTCACAAAAATAAATTTATAAAAAATTTAAGATATTAATCTTTTTTATTTTTTTTTTTATTTTTTCAGCGAGACTAAATTCGATGAACCTGAAATGAATTTTTTTTCATTTTGTAATTTTTTTATAAGAGTTATTTTTAGTTCTATGCTATACGTTATTTTTAGTTCTCTCCATAAGGAACACGATATTAAATTATTTAGCAACTTAATTATTTAGCAACTTTAGGTACATAACATTTTATAACGTTATCAGTGGAAAACGCCATGTTATTATGATCAATAATATTATTCTAAAAGCTGCACGCGATTGCATAAGTATTTTTGTTTTTGTCGTGTGACATTGATTGCAAATACTATATTATAGCTGAATATTGTTTATTACTAAAGATGCAATGATTTGCTGAATTAATTCTAATTTTGAAACATTTGGTTTTTTCCCACAAATAAATTTAAATAAACTGTTTATAAAGAATATTTGTACTATCATTATCTTCATAGATTAATTTTTTTTGGTTTTTTTTTGTATTTTATAGAAATGTATTTTTTTAATATTTAATTTGAACAGATATGTCACCTATATATAAAGGCGGCACACACGGGTTAAAAGTTATCAGTTTATGCGCTTTAATGTTAAATAAAAGAAGCTTTATAAAGATGCAAATGTTGGAAGCTTTGTTTCAAAAATTTCTAAGGAATGGTGAAGTGTCCCAGTGATTCAAATGTAGCTGATTTTATGAATTTTTCCAAATAAAAAAAAAAAAATATCTTTTCGTCACTCAAAAATGATGGTAAAAGGTAGCTTTTATCTTTTAACATAAAAGGCAAGCGTCACACTCCGTATCTAATACCGCTCAAACTGTTATTATTTGTAGTTTTTCAAACTTTTTATATATAATATCCTAAAAAATGTTTAGCCTGAAAGTATGCACAGAAAATTAATTTGATATAAAAAGTATGACTCGAATACATTTTTTTTCCCCGATTTTTACATTAAGTGGTTCCAACTCGTTGTCTTCTACATATACTTCTATTTTTTTTTTTTAACCTCGAACCAACGCTCAGGAGATGCCTCCTTTAAGTACGCAAGCATTGTGTTGATTTGGAAGATATGTAATAGTTTCGTTGGAGTATGGAAAAATGTAGAAGTGATAGTGAACATTTGTTTTAAATAAACATAGGTCAAAATTGAAGGAAACTAACCGACAAAGAGATTTTAATACATTTTGACTGAACGTCTGAAGAACGAAATATCTCTGTAATTCCAAGTTCTGTATGGCATTAAGGAGGGACATAACATTCGCGGCAGATAAAACAGACCTTTTTTAAAAATTCATGACTCAGTCAAAAACAAACATTTTTCCAACATTTTTTTTATTATTGTAGAGAATTAAACAAATTACAAGAAAACAATTTAAAAAAAAATATATTTTTCACCACAACATGGTTTTATAGAGCTCTAAACTGGCGGCAGAGAAAAAAACGGGGCCTCGTGGTTGCAGCGCTTGGAGTCGCAAAAATTGTCCGATCTGGAAAAAAAATTACTTATTTAAATCTTAACAAAATTGGTTATCGTATGACAGGAGCTTTTTTAACTTTTTTTTTCAATTTTTGGTGATGTTCAAAATTTGAAAGTGTGTTTTGTTCATGACTCAATAATTTATAAGGTTATCCCGATATATGACATGCCCTAATTTTTAGTAAACATAAAAATATTCTCTCTCGAAAATGAATGACAAACAGGGTTTTGTGGTCTCCGCAAAAAAAATGTATGTTTCAGTGTTGTGTTGTGTTTTTTTTTTTAATAAAAAAGTATGTGTTTTCAATATTTTACTGCTTAAAAAATACACAAAATAAGTATGCATTGCTTTCAATGATTTTTTTTAAGGCAATCAATTCGTGAAAATATTTCAAGCTTGGACTCTGTCAAGTCGCAGAACCTTTAAAAATCTTTAAAATACAAAATGCTTTAAAATACAAAAGTAGCAGAAAATGTATTGATTAGTAATTTTAAGATATAGTGTACTTAAAAAATAGTACGATATTCAAGCATCTGTGGGATTTTTGTGTCATTAAAAATGCTCTCCTCTTCAAATAAGGGTATCTATCTCCATTTTCGTGAGAAGACGTCAAATATCGGGATAACCTTTTAAATTATTGAATCATGGTTTTGTCGAAAAAAATATTGACTTAAAAAATTCATAAAAAATCGAAAAAAATTAAAAAAATCTCGCGTCATACGATAGCGAATCAAGTTTAAAAAAATACAAAAAAAAAAAAAAAATTTGTCAAAAAATAAACCAGCTAGTGCCGCAACCAGTAGAAAATATACGATTTCGAGATAAACGCGTTCAAAGTTTGTGAACAAAGAAAAATGCAGGGAAATGTAAAAATGCGCTCTCACTAATCCGGCTATAACTTTTGAACCCGTAAAAGTTTTTCCATCAAATTTTTTTTCTTAGAATTTAAGAATATTTAATAAAATACAAAATTATAAAAAAAGTGTATATAAAAAACGGCCCATATCATGTCAACCGTTAAGGCTATAATACTGCAGAAATGGGCCAGGTCAACTATCCGACTGAATCTGGAAAATAATCTAGCTGGTGGAATCAGGTCGTGTACCTCCCTTGAACACTTTCCATAGTAGTACCTGTATAAAAGGCCTTAAATTCGATCAAGAAGTTCCGAATAAAATCGTGAAGCCCCGGCCCAAATATGCGAATTGTAGTGCATTTTCGGTATAATATAAAGGGCGATCCAATAAGAGCTTCCTACTTAATTTATTTGGAATGATAGTTCTGTTCCTACAACTCAATGTTTAAAAACTATGTCCTTCAAATGTTGACCACGACTTGTTCTTAAATGGTACATTCTGTAGGTCCAATTTGCCCAAAACCTAAGACCGACGATAAATCGACAGTTCACGGTTTTCACGAACACTCTCTGCTACTGCAGCAATACACACAAAATTACGGACTCTATCTACTATGGTTGAATGATGAATGTCCAATATTGTAAAATTGGTTCGAAATTTGGTGATGGTGTTTGTAATTGTGCGCTTAGTACGCTTATAACAACCAATATGAGTACGATGTTGAAGAACTCTATAACATTATCTAACTGTTGACTGATTTTGTTAGTAAGTTGCCACAATTAATAAACGTTGTTCAGGAATAAGTCTATTCAAGATTGAGATTAAGTCGTTTTAAATACTGAACACAAACCACAAAAGCCATTTGACACATAAAAAAAAACAAAATTGGCCATTTCAGCCCTTGAAAGGACTTTGACTGAGCTTCTTAGGATCGATTGTGTTGTGTGTGTTATTAAATTTTTGCACACAATTGACCGAGAACTGGACCTACATGTTTTATGCCGACTCCGAACGGCTCATGTTCTCCATTTGACACATAACAGCTGTCAAAACAACCCAGTTGGAAAAGGGACCTCGTATTGGATCACCCTTTATAAGGTATATATAGTGCGAAGATTAGTTGAAGTAAAATATTTTTTGAAAGTTTTTAGAAACCTAGGCACCTTAACCTTCAGATTTTAAAATTATTTCCTATCCTAAAAGGTTAGATTTAAAAAAAAACGGCATATGTAATTTATTTTTTATTTTAACATACCACAAAAATACCACACAAAAAATTTCAAGCTCGAAAACCAAACTTTATAAAAAACAAAACATTCAACTCGGAGGCGTACGCAAAATTCTTATGGCGTTTTCGTTTCTACCAAAAAATGTTGCCTTTTCATTGCCCTTGCCTTTTTTGGTGTTCGATTCTAAAATAAGTGCAAACGGGTGAGTAAATTCTGTGTTCGTTTCTTAAAATGTCACACTCACAGAGGGCAAAAAAGGCGCATTTTCTGACTTACAAACTTTCTCAGGGTAGATGATTGCCCTGCATATCAGCTGTTTTTAAAACGATAATATTACGACATGCGTGCGTTAGACAAGGATGGTTATATTCGTTTATTTAAGTTGACATTTTTCGAGTAGGCAAAAACATGCACTTTTACAGGGTTGCGGGCAACATTGAAAACATTTTGCACTGCGACAGGGCAACATTTTTTGGTAGAAACGAAAACGCCATTAGTTGTCGTCAAAAATTCGCTTTTGGTTCGCAGTGGGTAGTTTTATTCGACAGTACTTCTACTTCCGCTCACACGCTAAGGCTGCGATTATAGTGAACGCGATTCAGACAGGCAGGCAGGCTTTCTCGCTTGTTCACATTGCCTGCCTGTCTGACTCGGCGCTCACTATAACCGCAACCTAAGGTAGTAAAAATAAGTGGCTGTGTTCATGCCATAACAATAAATATGTCTTCTGAAATTTATATCCAGCCATATTTTTTGATTAAAAAATTCAAAATTTAATTAAAATTTAATTGAAAAAAATTTTAAAAATATGCATTAAATTATATACATAATTGCAATTTATCCCATAGCGCGCTTTGATAACACAACGATCATCTCTTAAATAATAAATTCTTATCTATTATATACCAGATTCAACAGGTTTCGATTTTATTTTATTTAGTTTTTTTTTTCTCTCTTCAAATTATCTGTTCTAATGCGTTGCAGCAAATTCGCTTTCATTTCGCATTTTAATGTCAAATAAATAAAATAATAATAGCTAATTAAAATAAATCAAATGTTTTCTAATTCAAATAAAATTCCAATTTCTAAGGCAGTGCGTCAATTGATAAGAAATTGGAAATAAATTAATTCGCTGTCATTGCGATTAAATGCAATTCTTTGTTTTTGTTGCATATTAAAAATGAAAAAAAAAAAATGAAATGTTTAGAAAATAGTTAATAGGCAAAATAAATATAAAAAATTAACTAAACAAAAAAAAAAAAAAAATAAAAAATCATATCAACAGCAAAATAGCATTCCTATTGATAATGAAAAAGTGCGTCGTATTTCAAATATAATTGCTATTCTGAGGACACATGACAACGCAAGTGTTAAATGCCACACTTCAATTAGAAGGCTTTGAACCTTACTATATATTGAACATGCTAGTTAGGCACATACATATTATATACAGTTAAATATATTATATTGAACTTTTTTGTTAGTCAAAACTATCAATTGTTATTGATACCAACATTTATTCGAAAATTCATAGAAAATCTCTCAGGTAATCTCATGCGTCATATTTAAAAACGTATGTTTATGTAATGATTTTTCTTATTTATAATTATCATTAATGCTCTTAATATTATCACTTTTGTCAATATTGTCTCGTTAATCCAATAAAAATTAAAACAATTTGTTATTTGAAAGCATCCCAGTAAACACTCAGCTGCCTTCAACTTAAGAACTGATTATCCCTGACAACCAATCATATCGAAAGAAGAATTTAATATAATAATAAATGTCACAGCTTCAAATACACAATTTTAGAGATATCTTGGAAAAAATGCAATGTCTAAAAAGCATGATTAATCATGCCAAAATCTTTCATATTAATACATACCTAATTGTTAATAAATCATCAATCATTTGATAACATTATGTTTAATTGCATTATTTCTTTTTAATACTTTAGAGATTTGAATATCTATCAGAACAAAATTTTATAAAAATTAGTTAACAATTTACAACACTTAATTGTTTCCATTTAGATAATTTTTAGATCTATTAAGATAAATTTATTAAAACCAACAAAAGATTTGCTTTGATTTAATCATGTTCGATTTCTTTTGATTGCTTGTTTAATCAATTAATAACTAACTATCAATAAATTTATTAATGAAACATATTGTTAAAAAAAGGTTATTTACATATTTTAAATTTTGACTTAAATCGTCTTAGCTTTCAAGCCAGCCATTAAGAAATACAAATTTAAAAGATTTGTTTTGATCAATTTTATTTTGTCAGACATAAAAATATTATTAATACATATTAGTTTTCTCTATTTATTTCTAGTCAGTGGAGCGAGCATAAATAAGGACATTGCCTTGCAAAAGTTGCAGCACACAACATTTTTTTCACACTTGTTTGCCAAAATTTTCAACATTATTTAAAAAAGCACAATATTTTACAAATTTCTGGCAACTTGGCAAAAAACAGGTTCACTACTTAAGGAAAAACCAAGCAAAAATAGTAAACCTTGGACAATTTTTTCCGATAGATAAAATTAAATTAAAATAATTTAAAATTTTCTCTAACTAAACGTAAATTGATTGAAAAATAAATATTTTTTTTTTTTTTAATAAATATAAAAACAAAAAAAAAATTGGTCATTTCCCTTGAAAGGACTTTGACCGAGCTTCTTATGATCAATTGTGTTGTGTGTGTTATTTAATGTTTGCACACAATTGACCGAGAACGGCGAGCACTCCGAACGGCTAAAGTTCATGTTCTCAAGAAACTTTACATGACATTATTTACTCTCTGAGGTTTGCCATTGTCTGCAGAGAGGTGGTGAACGATCAGAAAATTTTTCATTGAAAAAAAATTTGCCGCGAGTGAAAATTGAACTCGCGCATCGGACATGCAAGCCACACACTTTACACGCATGCCACGGTCATGACGTTTTTAATAAATATGGAAATAGATAAATTGACCCACGAGGTGACGCTGCTCAAGAATATATTGTATACTTTTCTATACAGGACTCGTTTGTTTATATGTGATACAAGCAATTGCACAAAGTTAATATAAATACTCTTACTTTTCTAGGTTTAAGGGATAAAAAGAAAGTGGTGATGTCATGCGCCCACCTTCTTTGCGCTTTTTCTTAAACTTCAAATGTTTATTCGAAATTTGAAACTCCGAATAAGGACTAGACCAAAGAGTCGTTTTTAAGGACTTGTTAAAACGACTAGTCCACAGACTAGTTCAAAAAAACTGGTCAAAAAGGCCTAGTTCGCAAACTAGCTCATGAGAAATAGCCCAGAGACTAGTTCATAAGGACTAGTCCACACACTAGTTCATAAGGACAAGTCCACAAACTAGTTCAAAAGGCCAAGTTCACAGACAAGTTCATAAAAACTTGTCCAGAGACTAGTTAAAAAGAACTAGTTCACAGAATAGGTCATAAGGACTAGTCCACAGACCAGTAGACAAGGACAAGTCCACAGAAAAGTTCTTAAGAACATAAAAAAAAAAAGTTTGTTCATAAAACTAGTCCAGAGACTACAAGATTGTTTTTATCTTGTATTGATTAAATTTCTAGTATTAACATGTAATCGGCGGCAGGACATAAATTTCTACACGCTACGATATAAAGGGAATAACATTAAATTTGCCATGAAGCTTATACAAGAAAAATTAGAGAAGAGTGTTCAATAGTTTTTCTGTTCAAATGTTTCTAACTGTATGAATATATTAGCATGAAAAACAGGGCGTTAATTAATTGGGCTGCCCAGAAAAAAATAACTTTGCTTAACGCCTAAGTTTTTTCTTTGTTTGTATCATAAAATGCTGACATTTTTAACTTTTACTATTCACTAAACTTTGGTATGCAGGATCTTGTTTTTGTACAAGTACAAAACTAGGCTTTTGTACTTTGCACAAACTAGTTCAAAAGGACTAGTTCACAGACTTGTTCATAAAAAATAGTCCAGAGACTAGTTAAAAAGTACTAGTCCACAGACTAGTTCAATAAGAACTAGTCCACAGACGAGTTCATAAGGTGAAGTCCGCAAACTAGTTCAAAAGGACTAGTCCACAGACTAGTTTATAAGAACTAGTCCAGAGACTAGCTAAAAAGAACTAGTCCACAGACTAGGTCATAAGGACTAGTCCACAGACCAGTCGACAAGGACAAGTCCACAGAAAAGTTCATAAGGACTAGTCCACAGACAAGTTCATAAGGACTTGTCCACGGACTAGTTCATAAGGAATAGTCCACGGACTAGTTCATAAGGACTAGTCAACAGACTAGTTCATAAGCACTAGTTCATGGACTAGTCATAAGGACTAGTCCACATACTAGTTCATAAGGACTTGTCAACAGACTAGTTCAAAAAATCTTGTTCATAGACTAGTTCATAAGAACTTGTTCAAAGACTAGTTCATCAGGACTAGTCTATAGACAAGTTCATCAGGACTAGTCCATAGACTAGTTCATGAGGACTAGTCCATAGACTAGTTCATCAGGACTGGTCCAGAGACATGTTCAAAAGAACTAATTCACAGACTAGTTCATAAGAACTTGTTCATAGACTAGTTCATTAGAACTAGTCCATAGACTAGTTCAACAGGACTAGTTCACAGACTAGTTTATAAGAACTCGTTAAAAGGAACTAGTCCACAGACTAGGTCATAAGGACTAGTCCACAGACTAGTTCAAAAGAACTTGTTCAAAGACTAGTTCATAAGTACAAGTCCATAAACAAGTTCATAAGGACTAGTCCACAGACTAGTTCATAAGGACTAGTCCACAGTCTAGTTCAAAAGAACTTTTTCAAAGACTAGTTCATAAGAACTTGTTCATAGACTAGTTCATCAGGACTAGTCCATAGACTAGTTCATCAGGACTAGTCCATAGACTAGTTCATCAGGACTAGTCCATAGACTAGTTCATCAAGACTAGTCCATAGACTAGTTCATCAGGATTGGTCCAGAGAAATGTTCAAAAGAACTAATCCACAGACTAGTTCATAAAAACTTGTTCATAGACCAGTTCATTACAACTTTTCATATACTAGTTTATAATAACTTGTCCATAGACTAGTTCAAAAGGACTAGGACAGGGACAAGTTTATTAGGACTAGTCCACAGACTAGTTCAAGTGACTAGTCGTTAGTTCATAAGTCCTTAGACTAGCTCATAAGGACTAGTCCAGAGACTAATTCATAAGAACTAGTCCAGAGATTTCATTAGTACTAGTTCATAGCCTAGTTCAGCTGCGATATTAACACTTAAGTCACTCTATTACACACTCATCAAACATCTCACTTATCCTCCACTATATCTTTTTACCCGCAAGCCACGTCAAGAACTTCATTCTGAAACTTGTTTGATTAACTCAGCCTTAAGGAACCCCGAAAGAATAAAGATTTCGCAAGATTGTTTATTCTGATAGTTTTAGTTTTTGAGTTTTATTTTTAGAATGTTTTGTTTTCGACAATTCTGAGAAACAAAAAACTTGCTCTTATAAAAAATTAATTTTCTCCAGCAAACAGACATTCAGACATCGTCCAATCGTTTCGTGGAGAGTTCAAGCCCTATAAGAATAAGAGCACTTTATTCAAGCCAGCCCTATGTGCTGTCTAAAAATTCTAGGAAGTTTATGATTAAGTATATTAAGTCATAGCGAAATGGTTTCGTGGAGAGGAAAAGTTCGTGGAACTTTATAGTCATTTCATGTTATTACACGGTTAAAAATCTTTTACCAAATTTAAGTACTTATATTTTTGGTTAGAAATATTGAATCTGACAAATAGATAATGTTTTTTCATACAGAATACTTATGATTTGCAATGAACAGCAAGTCCCTCCGATTAATATGCAATCTGTAGATTAACTTCGGGTATTATGATTAGGTCGGGTAATGTGATATACCTACATATTTTGTTAAATACACAATTTTCGACAAGAATAAATATGTGAACATAACGGCAACAGAAAAAGATGCGTGCTGCAGCTAAATGCGTGCTCTTCGCATTCAATCGATGTGTTCGCTCTTATTGTTGTGAAATTGTTTCATCGGTGTAGTCGATATTTTTTTTTTAATGAATTACAATAAATAGAGCGTAATTTTAAGCTGAAAAAGATAAGTTTGTTAAAATTTGAATTAAGTTAGCCACAAATAAGGTGAGGTTTTGATTTTCTGCAGCGTATTTTTACAAAAATAACCTTTTTATTTCGATACCCAAATTCGGCTATTGTAATATAGTCAAAGTTGGGTAATGTAATATACCATCTATACACACCATATATATTCATTCCATTTACTTTATACTTTGTGTTATTTTTATACCCCCACGCGTACTGCGTAAGGGGTATATTAATTTTGTCACGAAGTGTGTAACGCCCAGAAGGAGGCGTGGTAGGTATAGAAAAGTATGTATATTCTTGATCAGCATCACCACCCGAGTTGATTTAGCCATGTCCATCTGTCTGTCTGTCTGTCCGTCTGTCCGTCTGTCCGTCTGTCCGTCTGTCCGTCTGTCCGTCTGTCCGTCTGTCCGTCTGTCCGTCTGTCTGTCTGTCGACACGATTACAGCCGTAATTTTCAAGCTATCGTAATGAAACTTCATATTTAAGTTTTTTTTTAAAAAGCGAAGATCAAGTTCGAGAATGGGCTAGATCGGATGAAAACCACGCCCACCTCCCATACAACCTCAATAATGAAAACTCTATAAAGAGGCTAATATTTAACCTACAATACTGAAATTCGCTATTTGTGTATTTTATGTCAAAACTAAGGTGTGTTAGTAAAATGGGTGTCATCCACCAACGAACACGCCCACCTCCCATATAACCCCAAAATTGAAAACTATATAAATAGGGTTTTATCAAAGCTACAAAAGTAAAATTTGATATTTATTCATTTTATGTCACAACTAAAGTGTCTTAGAAAAATGGGCGTCATCCACCCACTAACACGCCCTCCTCCCATACAAACCTAAAATTGAAATCTATATAAAGAGGCTTCTGTCGAAGCTACAAAAATAAAATTAGGTATTAATTCATTTTATATCAAAAATAAGACGTATTAGAAAAATGGGCGTCATCCATTCACGAACACGCCCACCTCCCATACAACCCCAGATTGAAAACTTTATAAAAAGGCACATCTTTAAGATTGTTTTACACTTACGAATCAGCCGTGGGGGTATTTTAGCTTCGGCCAAGTCGAAGATATACCTTACTAGTTTTATTAAGTTTTTACGTGCGAATTTGTATTCAGTTGATTTTTTTTTTTTTTGTATTTGTGTTTTATTTTATGTGAAATAATAAATTTGTATTAGCAATAACATAAATAACACTAAAACAACATTTTTTTCTTTTCAATAATATGTTTCTTTTTAATTTTGGTTGAAAAAACAATAGATACTGCTGTTAAACACTATTCGGGTAATGTGGTATTGGTATATATGGTATATCACATTATCCGACCGGGGTATATCACTTTACCAATTCAATTTCATTAAGAGGAGTCATATTAATTTTTTTCATTGTGTTGAAAAAGCTCCAAATTGGGTTACGCTATAGAGCTTCGAAGTTGTAAAACACTGCAAAATGCATCAAAAAATATCCTGTGTAATGCGGTATAAGCCAAGGTATGCAAGTTACTAGTAATTATAAATTTAAAAAAACCCTTATCACATTACCCGAAATAACTCTAACACAATGTCTTAAAAGCAGAAAAAAATTCTTTCCACGGCATCCCATTATATTTTTCTTTTATATTTGGAAAAATTTTGAACATTTTGGTTCACTGGGTTGCTTAAAGTAATGAATTGCTACTCAAGCCAATATTTGTTCTACAGTTCTGCTCATAAATTTGAATTGTTTTCATTCTCAATGAAGCATTTTTAGAAATGTAATAAGTTTTAATTACGCAGTGTTGACAAAATAAAAACATTAAAATGTGTTTTTAACTTAGATAGATGAAAACACTGAAAAAATTAAATAATAATTTTTGAATAAAATAAACAGACGTATAAATAAATAAATAAAATATGTGTTCATTAAATATAACATAATGATTACAGGTGCTTCCGCTAGAAGAAACATGCTGTGCTAAGAGTTCTTTGAGAGAATATTTTAGGTTTTTGAACCTTAATTGATAAAAGAATATTATAATTATCAATATAGAAAAATTCTTCGAATTATGATTACTTGTCAACAATTTACATGAATAAAGAAAGATAGCTTAAGAGATATTTTATATCAATTTTGTTCTATATGGTTTTGCTCACACAGCTCTAAAATGATCCTTGGTATTGAATTTTTTATTGCAGATAAGCGTGCAACGTGATTTGAAAAAAAAAATTAAAAACAACTACCGTTTGCTTGTCTTTTCCGCTTAACTGATATCGCATAATTGTTGAGAGTTATATTTGTAAAAAATGTCTTCTTGGGCATACTTTTATTGAATAATACAAAATGAAAATTTAAAATATGCTAAATTTCAGAAAAACTTCATTAAAAAACTAAACAATTCTTTCAGTGTAGTACTGCAAATTATTAAACTCTTTTGATTTTTTTGTTTTATTTTTTTTTTTCTTTCTTCTTGAGAACTTTTTGTGCAAATTTCGCCATTTTTATGTTTTCGAACATAAACGAGTTTTCCGCATATATAATTCATTCATTAGAAGGTCGTCTAATGAACCAGAGATTAGGTACAACAAAATAATAAAAAAACATAGATAATATAAAATAAAAGGCAAAAAATCGGCAAGCAACAAATAGACTCTTGTTAAGACCCGGACACACGATTTGATCGTCCTTCTCTTCAGCCACTTAAACAGCCTATGGCATAAAACACCTTGTTTACTCAATCATCGCAGATTCTTATTCTCAATAATATATTTTTAATTCAATTTGTTCACATAAATAAAAAAACAAAACTTATGCATATTTTTAATTTAATTATGCATATATTTTTTTTGGTAAATTATGCAAAATCGCATGTTTGTACGTCAATTCGTTTAATTGGCAAAATAACATAAACCAAATGCTCACTTCACATTTTGACTTAGGCACCCTACAACTTAAGCCTAACAGCCAATAACTCGCAAAAATTAATATATAATAGTTTGCAGAAGAAGTGTAATACTAGACTTGCTTCCTACATATGTATCCTGTTCAGAATTAATCCAAGATTTTTATAGAATTTATAATAATACAGAAACAAGATCCTGCATACCAAAGTTTAGTGAATAGTTCAATTTAAAAATGTCAGCATTTTTTGATACAAACAAAGAAGCATCAACCTTAGGCTTTAAACAAAGTTATTTTTTTCTGGGCAGCCCAATTAATCCACGCCATGTTTTTCATGCTAATAATTTCATACGGTTAGAAACATTCGAACAGAAAAACTATTGAACACTCTTCTCTAATTTTTCTTGTATAAGCTTCATGGCAAATTTAAAGTATTTCCCTTTATATCGTAGCGTATAGAAATTTATGTCCTGCCGCCAATAACTTGTTAATACTAGAAATTTAATCAATACATGATAAAAGCATTCTTGTTGTCAGCTTAATTTTATTATAAGCGTGAGAATTAAAATCCAAGCCAAAGTGCTGAGTCAATACTCAGATGTTAGGTCTATGAATTGTGAATACACTATATTTCGAACACGCATTTTTTTCAATTTTAAATAACAGAATTTTATTTGACCTCTGGCGTTGTTAAAGGGCTCCAGGCACAAAACGTAGGTTTCTGTACAGCAATTGTCGATCAAGGATGGCTCTTCTTGTTAATATCAGACAAACATTTTTCTCTACTTCAGAATTCTTTTTCGATGATTTGGTGGCCATCCGAGCAATTGTGCTCAATTTGAAAGGAAACCATGAGGTGGTTTTGGCCTCGATGTACTTGCGAGGAGATGCGACCGATGTACTCACGGATGCATGCCTTGTGGATTACTAGGCTGCCTGGGGTAGGACAGATACCAAAAAAAGAGGTGAGTACTTTTTTTAATGCATTGATTGATACTAGTATCGCCTGGGGTCGAAATTCGACCAATTTATTGATTGCCTATTTATAAATACTAGTATTGCCTGGTGTCGAAATTCGACCACTTTATTGATTGCCTATTTATAAATACTAGTATCGCCTGGGGTCGAAATTCGACCATTTATTGATTGCCTATTTATAAATATATGCGAGATGATCAAAATAAGTTCAGGGCTATAACTTTTCATTGATTGGAGATATTAAGCTATTTTCTTCAGAAAAATTATTTATTTATTTAATTATTTCTTTCAAAAACAAAAAAACAACATTTTAAAAAAATTTAATTTTTTAAAAAAAATCATAGGGGGTAGCCTTGATTTTTTGATGGCACGGACAGTTTATTAATTTAGTGTCAAGACAAAATTAATTTACCGTAAATTCAGTATAGACTTTGAAAGAAAATCAAAAATGCAATTTTGAGTTTTTGTTTTTTTACAACAAAAATCATTTTTACCCCATATTTTAAGAATAAATCAAATTTTATGGTCTTTTTTAAAAGGATTAATTTATATATAAACAAACAAATTACGGTATTATTTTCAAAAGTTTTTTAAGTTAACTGATAAGACTTAAATACAAAAAAGAAATAAATAAAATCTATTTACAGATGGCGGAGATATTGGCTTCCCAATTTAGAACATTCAATTTGAGACAGTTTTTTTCTTTCTCTTGGCATTTGGTTGAAACACACACTAAATAACTAACGACAATATTAAGAAAATTCATTAAAAATACTTTTGGTTAGAACTTTGCTGTAATTTTTATCACATTTGAAAGAAAATTTAACGAAATTTTAGAAAAAATTAGAAAAATTGAAAAACCGTTAAAATCCGACCAAGATATTCACATGAAAAGTCAAATTTTTGAATGCAAAACAAATTTTTGTACAAATTTTACAATTGACGAATGGATAAAACTACATTTTTTTTAAGAAATTGTTACTTTTCAAAAAAATTCAAATTCGACCAACTCAAAAACTCTCCTCCAATCAAATTTCATATAAATCAAAGAGCATTTTCAAGCTTAATCAAGATACATTTTTTTAAGAAATTGTTGCTTTAAAAAAAAAATTCAAAGTCGACCAACTCAAAAACTCTCCTCCAATCAAATTTCATATTAATCAAAGAGCCATATTAATCAAAGAGCGGGTTTTTTCTCAAAAATTTAATTTCTCTCTTAGAAGGTTGGGAACCCCCTCTATCAGATATATCATTTATATATACATTTTGCACATCTGGGCAACATAACCTTCGAATGATATAGGTTTCATTTATTTTGAGTTTTAATTAATACCAAAAAAGCGTACGACAAACTTTAATGTTCACGTATTAATATATAAGATAGTAATAATATTATCAAAGTGAGGAACTAGATCTCACTCTTAGTAGCTCTGAGAGATCCTCTATTCATAAGTGGCACGTGTCCAGTTAAGTCTCCATGTCCGAACACAGATATGGCAAGCAGAAACGTTCCTCCTCATATTACAGAATTGGTTCTGACTATCTTAAAATTTAAAATCATTATGTTATGCCCTCAAGGAGTGTATCACTTCTTTTGTAAACATTGGTCTTTGATTAACTACTCGAAAAGTTTAACAACCAGTAATTTGCTACTAGAGAATATGCGAATGATTTGGTTATCATAATTCTGGGCTGTTACTGGCCACAATATCGAAAAGGCTTAATTATCACTTCTGAAAAGCCATACTGGCACCTTTTTCAAGAAAAAGGGTCTTAAATCTGACAATGCCGACTAGAGGTGATTGATTTTTGAATTAAGATAAAGTAATAAGGAGTGACTTTTGATAAGGTACTTCTTTGGAACATTCACTTGACAGGCACCTGCCAACACCTTCATGGCACAACTTGGAGTCTCAAGACAGGAATGGTATATTGGAAGTTCTTAACTATACTGGGGCAATAAGAACATGGCCGAATGAAGTCCTCAGTGTATTACTTGTACTGCTTTCTTTTACGATGGCAATGGTTAAACGAGATATATCTGGCAAGCGAAAATGAAACATATCTAAGCGAACTGAGGTTGGAGCGAAGAAGTGGTTACGGAGCACGTTATTTTAAACAGCATATGAATATTATAGAAACCTTCAAAAATTACCCCTTTCTTAAAATCCCTGCCACTGCCAGGATATTACAAAAGCTAAATTTCTCCAAGTGCATTAAGGTAGTTATGCCTAACAGGCAAATGAAAGGTTCATATCTGAATCAGGCGCACAGTTATGGTATACGTATAGATCCAAACTAGAAAACGCAGGAACAGGAACAGAGGTGTATGGTTCTTTATTCCAGAAAGCTCTGCTATTGCACTACTATACTATACCATACCATACCATAACAACCTTTATAGTATGGTATGGTATGGTATGGTATAGGAAATAAATGCTATTTATTTATATAGCTTTGTATAGAATAATGATGGGTATCAACGCAGAAAGATTTGAAAACAACCCAAAGGTAGGCTGCCTTATCCAAAGAGGGCATCTCAGTTCTTTATTTGCTCTGAATCATTTTGTTGATGACAAAAGACTAGCTTGTGAAAAAAATTAGGACCTGCGAAAACAAAAAAAGTATGTGCCACTGTAGACATTATAATGGGCAGAGGTAAACACAGAAATTTCTGTACTTAAAAAAAATTTGTTGGCTTTCCATTTTTTTACGAATTTTATTCTATTAAAATTAAAAAAGTTTCACTCGAAAAAAATGCACACTTTTTAAAAATTTTCTAAAAAACAATTTTACAATGTATTCTTTTTGGGGTTTTTCAATAGAGCGTATCTTTCTCGACAAAAACTTTTTAATATTGACATAAGAAAAATCGTAAAAAAACTGGAGAACTCAAAATTTTATTTTATTTACTAAAAAATTTTATTCTTAAAACAGTTAAAAAAAACCTAGAATGTCGGCGTTACGTATATTGGTACAACTTTTAATGGCCTTGCGCCCCAATTTCGGATAGTATGGGCGAATTCATTCAGCAAAACCACAAAAAACACTTTTAAAAAATTACAAAATGTCTTATAAATTTTTCTTTAAATACAATTCAATAAAGCAAAAACATCTTGCAACACATCGATTTGCCTCTCAATGCTTAATTAGGCATAAATTTTCCGCCTTAATTTGAACAACACCACAATAACTAATATATAAAGATATCTCAACGAATTCTCGCGATTATCTGAAATGGTCAACGCACATTTAATTATTCTAATTGGCCATTTAAACACAAAAACACTTAAAAATCTATCTTTGATATGCCTGCGTGCGTGCCAGCGTAAAATTACGAGCGAGCGTAAATCAGCTAGTGCTACGTTTGTTTATAACTCTTTATATTTCAAGCTGCTGATTTTTATTTTTTTAAGCTGACAGTTTCAAGCAGTCCATTAAACTGTCGCCTATGCGAAAAGAATAAAAACCAAAAATAAAAAAAAAACAACTTAAAAAAATGTTAATATTTCCGGATATTATAGACCATTATTAGAGAAGAACCTGATATTTATTGGTGGTGGTGCTGATGGCGAATCAGTTCTTAACAGCACCAACGTCAAATTATGTTGAAAGAATGGTTTGCTGATGGACAACGTGGTGTTGTTTATTTAGAAAATTTTTGCAAAGTGGAATTCGAGGAAATAGTTTCGCTTTTGTTCTTAGCAAAACGAACGATCGATTGTCCGTCCAACCTACCGATCGACCGACCAAATGCAAATTTCACGCCAATAGAGATTATTTTATGGCCCCGCTGTTTTTGTACTTTGATGTTCTGAACAAATCTGAACAAATGTTAAGAAAATATATTTTTTGTGTTATGATTTTGGTCGTTTGGACGTGATTGTGTGAATTCAAGGTTACGCTAATTAGCATGTTCATTGACCTATTTGAGCGATTTCATAAGAAATTTTATTAATTTTGGTCACATTTTATAAAATTGAAGAATTGACGTCAAATGATATGTGCTCTTACGTTGGTTGCCATGTTAAAATATTCAAGGAATTTGAAAATTTTATTTTTATCAAATGATAATGTTGCTCAGATGGCACTGCAATGTAATGTTAAAAAAAAAAATAAAAAAACATGTGTGGTATTTTTTTTGCAAATTTTTGCACATACATATATTAAAACATTGTATGCAGACATTTGCATAGAGATAAACGAGTATGAGCAAGAATTTCTTCGTTACAGGCGCGGATACAAGGGGGGGGTAAAGGGGGTAATTACCCCCCCCAAGAACTTTCAAATACTTTTTTTTTAATACTTTATTTGGAGAAATTAATTACGCCCACTGCTTAAGGGTACTTTTATGTATACATAAGCGATTCTGAAGGCGTGTTTTGAAAGAATACTAAAAAAAATGGTCAGAGACATTGTTAAACTCTAGTTTTTTTATTGATTTCAACAATTATTACAGTATATAAAAAAATTTTGTTTATTTTTGTTTTGTGACATGCTTTGCGTGTAGATGACGTTTTTATGAAGCGATGCGAGAAGAGTATGACCATTTTGCTTGTAGAATCACATGATCTGTAGTCATCTGCAAAAACCAAAATATTATTATGTGCAAAGCAAACACTTACGTCAAGGTAGTAACTTCGCTTTTTTTTAAAAATGAGCTTGAAAATAAAGTAACAGATCGTTATGTTCTCAAATTAACAGCCATTTTTTAAACAATCAACTTTAAAGACGCGTTATTTTCTTACAAACAAAAAACTTGAAGTCACTACCTCAGCGTAAGTGTTTGCTTTATAAAAAATATATTTTTGCAAGACATTAACGATTAGTTTAAAAATGCCATTTATATGAAATCATTGAGCAAGCAACATTGATTTTGATTTGTTATGAGCGCAATTAAGATTTTGGCTATGCAGACCAAAGTTGCCACTTAAAATATTTTATTCTTCTAAATTTTTACTGAAAACCATCCAAACTTTTTTGCAACCTATGTGCCAACGAATTTTACCATAAAAAACAATACGTGCATTGTACTTTCAGTTTTCACTTTATAAATTTACAAAAAAAAAATTCAAACAATGTAAAATCCAATAGTTTGTTTTACTTCAATTATTTCATAATCAGTTAAATTATTACTTAGAAATATTTCAGCTATATTCAGTCCTAATGAAAATATTTTATACATCTGTAATACTTTTTGTCATATATGATATAAAGGGTGTTTTTTATAAGGTTTTTTTAATTCAGTATGGATTACTCTATTGTCTGACAGTTGTTTTGACAGTTTAAAGTCAAAAGTCTCTACTCAGTATTGTTTGGCAAATCATCATGAATAGGTTAACTCCAGAACAACGCTTCCAAATCGTGGAAATTTATTTTCAAAAACAGTTTTCAATTAAAAATGTTTCGCGAATTTTATGGTGCACAAAATCGTCCGTCTGAGACCACCATAAAGAACGTAATTACCAAATTTTGGTCTACATTCACTCTTTTGGATTCCAAGCCACCGATAAGAATGAGAAGAGTGCGTACAGAAGAAAATATTGCTGTCGTTGAGTCCAGTGTCGAAGAAAACGTTAATTTATCGATTTGTCTCTGAAAATGAGGAAGGAAGACGCGTTACCGTGAATAGAAATCGATACAGAACCATGATTAATGAATTTTTGTTGCCAAATCTTCAAGATATGGATGTTGAAATACGCCCTCAAAGACTTTTGGGTCGAAAAGTGGACTTCCAGAATGCCCTTTGTGCCAAATAGTCGTGGTGGCCATATGCCCCAAATTATATTTAAATGTTAAATGCCAAGAAATTATCTACAAAATAAAAATTTTTTGGCTATTTCATAATTTGGCATGTGTTTTATTTAAATTTCAAATCAGCAAGCTCTTAAAAAAACACCCTTTATAACAGGGTTGTTTTGAAGTGAATTAATGTCAGGTTAAAGTTGCTTAAATTGTATCAACTGCGCAAATAATTTGTTGCATACAATTATTTTTGTTTGAGTTAATTCTAAATTGTTTGGAATTCTGAAATTTTTCAAGCCTACCTTGACTTACTTTTTATATAAATAGGCGCAGGGAAAACAGTTAAGAACCATTTTCTCCAGTGTTTTTCAACCGATTTTGATAATTCTGTTTTTAAATGAATTAGAGTGCGGAGAAGGAGTGCACCGACTATTTTATACAACTATAAATAAACAAACAAAAATTGGTCGATTTGCGACCCCAGGGCGGTACTAGTAATTATAATTGCAACAAACCAACCAAATTAGTACAACTGACTTTCATGAAATAAAACTGCCACTTTTAGTGCACTTTTAGTAAGGAACTAATTCAAATTAAATTATTTCATGAACTTAAAATTTGGCAGTGTAAATAGGAGAGCGAAACTAATGTTAATGATATTAACGCCGTTTTTAATCTTTGTAATAATGAAATTTTTCCACTAATTTCTAAAACGTTTGCTATCTTTACCACGCTTCCTATTGGTGTAGAAACAGCTGAGCGAAGTTTTTCTATACTTCGACGATTAAAAATATGGTTCCGTTCGAATTGAGAACGATTGAATGGACTCTCGTTCTTGCATATACTTAGAGACATTTAAATAAATATTAACGAAGTTATTGATAATTTTGCGATGATTTTGTCATATGATTTTGTCAGTAACAAAATTAAGCTTTATGCCGCGTTTCCATGCTATCTTCTACGATCTCCCACAATCACATTTTTTGTAAGAAAGAATGCGCATGCAAGCCCTTTCTTGTGGGATTGTCTAATGTAAGTGTGAATCAGGCATACATTTTCTATTTTTATAGCATGTGGTATCCTCTGTGATTTCATGAGATACTAGAAGATAGAAAAAGTTCAAAATTTTGAACTTTTCCATAAAAGTGTATCACATGCTATAATATTTTACAACCGTTTTTATAGCTACATGGCGTTTTTAATTTTGAATGACATGTCTTAAAATAATATAAACAATATTATAAATTCGACAGACAAACGGCAGCATGAAATTGCAGAGAGTAAGTTTTTAACTGTTCCTTTCCACGTCGAAAGCTAAACTATACCTTTTCCCCCCAGGTCGTCATCGCTCTAAGGAACAGGAAATGCTCAATATCAAAGCAAAAAACGCTCAACTATTTGCTGTCATGCCAACTGACTCGCTCTGCTTGCCACAATGCAATTTCACAGACGCCAACTTCTTTTGCTACATATCAATGATACACCGTCACTGTAAGGAGCTGGTGTTGGTTCAGGATCTTCCTTGTTAAGCATGTTAAGCAGTACAAATGCGGCCGCAGCAGCACCCTGCCAACAGCAAACACACAAGGCGCTTATGTGCAACAAAGCGCCACCAGAATAAGGGTTGTTTCTGCAGCACAGCAACACCAGCAGCAGCAACAAAATCAACAACACAACAAAAACAGCAGCAATGCGCTGGCGTCGCAACCTAGTCGGCAACATCAGTGTTTGTTCCTTCATGTTCTCCGAACTCTGGCTCTTTGAATTTAAGTCCCAATGCCTCAGTCTACACGCCGAAAAGTAGTCCCATTAGTGGGGCCTTACATTTTTGAATCGCGTTAGTAAAAGTGTTTCTGCTCGGCCTGGAGCCCGCATTTTACATCTTGTAAACTATTATATCTATTTTGTAAATAAACACCGTCCTGTTTTTCAGAAGCAGTTTTTTATTAATTTTCATGGTTTACATGTGGTTATAATAATTTAAACTAAGTCTTAGCGGCAGACATAGTTTCCATGGAATTAATTATCCTAGTGCACATTTTCCATGACACTCTGAAAGCTATAACAGCGAAGTCAGTTTGGTCCTCTGATAGATCATCTTCCCCAACGCTTCAAAGAGTTCTCCGAATTTTAATATATACTGAATATGATATCGAGCAGGAAATAAAAATATGCGATGCTTTATTTATAAGTTTGTGTCCAATCTGCATTATGACGATCTGCTACACTTGAGCGTAAACGGCAGTTGTATTCTGAACAGCACCACATTTCGAAACTTGCAAAAATTAATTAATTTATTATATGTTTACAAATTTCCCAAATGTCAAAGTTTTATAGCAATAGGTACATATATACATCTCACTCTTTATAGCAAGTGATTGGTGATATGTGATAAGATAAGATACTGGAAGATCACATGGAAACGCGGCATTATGAAAGGTGCAGAGATCTCGATAAACAATCCCGAATGAATTTTGGCTGCTGATTTCAAATATGGACTCCATTTTTCTCCATCAGCTCGAGTTTTTGAGTTTCAGGCAAAAACATGATAGTTTTTTTTTTTGATAATATTGCTATATCTATTATATTGATCTACCGATTTGTTTTACTATGACTGATTTCAATGAAGAAATACTAGACCTATCAATTTTTGCACATTCAATAACAATCTATTCGACAGTTTCGAAGATATCGGCGTTCAAAGACGAAAAAATTTCACAATTTTACGTGGGCTGCTCTTGTTAGATTAAGAGTTTTTATTTACTTTTCGCTGAGATATTATTCCAGAAAAAGGGAGAAATAAATAAATACGGAAATGTGCGTGTTTGAGTCTGGGAAAAATGCTTCTTAAGCAATTCAATAATTTCAATTCAAAAAAGTACAATTTGTCTATTTGTAAAAGGCAAAATTTTCTCAAATCGAAAATGTGTGTCTTTGATAATTTACCCCCCCCAAGATTTTTTCCAGATCCGCCCCTGCTTCGTTAATAAAAAAATATATTTAATATTATATATTAATAACAATATTCAAATGAAAATGTACTTAATTAGATATAACAAAATTGTTGTGCATACATACATTTATTTTATAACCAGTCGATTTATTATGTTCACCTATTCTACACTTAAAAAAAATATTGGACTGTGTTTAAAACGAAAAATCTGAACATTGAAAAAAAAATTAAAAACTTTTAAAATTTTGTTATGAAAATTGTTTGAAAATTAAATTATTTATATTTTTGTTTTAATAAACTACAATGTTAACACTTGATTCAATTGAAAGTTGAAACGTTACGGATAATAATTTTTAGCAAAAATTAAATTCTTAAGACAATCGATAATATATTTATTAGTATATAAATTACTTTATGTTTAATAAATAATTTAATTGAACTTGCAATGTTTTTGACTACAAAATTTTTCTTTCAAGTCTTACACCATTAAACAGTACCATACAGTTTCGACCATCAATGTTTCAAGATGGTTTCCAAAAAAAATTTGCCATTTGAAGTTAAGGTTGAAGGCTGCAATGATTGAGCAAAGAGCTGTCTCCGGTCTAACCTAGGATGTCTTGACGTACCGTGCCTATTGGGTGGTATGCAGCCAGAAGATAATATCGGCTGTATTGGAACGGCGAGCCCTCACTGATACCTGGCTACCTCAGTGAGTAACTGTGGCCTTACCTAGCACGCGGGGCTCTGACGTGATGAACGAACCCTTCCCTAGCTACTCATGGGACCAAAAATGAAGCAAACATTAATTTAGAAAACAGAAACATCAACAACAATGACAACGACAACGACAACGACAACGACAACGACAACGACAACGACAACGACAACGACAACGACAACGACAACGACAACGACAACGACAACGACAACGACAACGACAACGACAACGACAACGACAACGACAACGACAACGACAACGACAACGACAACGACAACGACAACGACAACGACAACGACAACGACAACGACAACGACAACGACAACGACAACGACAACGACAACGACAACGACAACGACAACGACAACGACAACGACAACGACAACGACAACGACAACGACAACGACAACGACAACGACAACGACAACGACAACGACAACGACAACGACAACGACAACGACAACGACAACGACAACGACAACGACAACGACAACGACAACGATAAAAACAACCACTGCAACAAAAACAAATACTTCGACGAAAACCACAGCAACCCAGACAAAACTAGGGACGGACTTAAGTAGTGACGAACGTAGAATAGGACCACCTACCCTGGTGAGACAGCTCAATACCAATGGACGCGTTTGGGATTCAGGGTCATTTCCTATGCTCCGGGATTCTGTAAAGACTGAGCATAGGAAGTGACACGGAGTAACTAGGGAGTGATGAACGTAGAATAAGACCACCTACCCTGGTGAGACAGCTCAATACCAATGGAGGCGTTTGGGATTCAGGGTCACTTCCTATGGAAGTAAAAGGAAGTGACAGGAGTAACCTAGTGTTTTTCAAGACCATTCTGATGCTCCCGATCCGGAAACTGAATCTAACTCCGATTGATATTCGGACAATCAATTCGGTGGGTGGTTTGTTGGTCACAAGTATATCTGCTTGTTCGAGAAAATCGAAACAACGTAGATTCTATAGAACAGACAAAAACCAGCTGATAAAAATGGAAAAGAGCGACCCGACTACTATTAGTTTCAGAGACAAGCCATCAGGTAGCATGCGAAGATCGCTCAAGCACCCTTATGTTCCTAAGCCATCGACATTTTGGAGTGCCGCTGCTCTGCCTGCTTCTACTGATGAGGATCTGAGCAAGGCAGGTCCTTTACACTCCAATATCGGCAAAAGTGACAAGAGGGAAGGTAAAATGGGGGAAACAAAGGAAAAGTAGAAAGCGCAAGGTCGGTAGGCTGAACTATCGCAACCTAATGTTGCCAAAATCAACAACTGGGAGTGTAGAACAGTTGCCAGCGAGAACACAAAGTAGACAACCAGCGCAAGTCCTTCCTACTCCAATGCCATCAAAAGTGGCAAACAGCAGTGTGGAAAAATGAGTGCTAGCAAACGCAAGAAGAAAGTAGGGCGTGGAAAAGTGTTAACCAAGGTTACCTCAACAGGGATTAACAGAGAAATGACTATAGTCTCGCGTGAAGCTCCGAGCACTTCTGGATCCACAGCCAAGCGGCAGAGATCTTCGGAAGTGGTTATCGCGAGTTGCTCAACGAAGGTAGCTGACGGTAGCTTCGAGAGCTCGCTGGAAGATTTGCAAGTAGCCATTATTAACAACGGAACCGGGATTGAACGGAACGAGATACTCAAAGCCATGATGGCCAGCATCGAACACGGTGAACCCAAGGATTACAAGTTCGACGGTGCCGGGTGGCAAAAGGGTAATAAAGTCATCGGCTGTGCAACAAAGAAGCGCCTCTGAAGCTCCGAGCACCTCTGCATTCACAGCCAAATGGCAGAGCTCTACGAATGCGGTTGTCGTGAGGTGCTCGAAATGGAGCAAAGCTGATGGCAAGTAGCCATTATTGACAAAACGTACTCGGACGGCTCGATGACTTACAAAAAATGGCTTCTTGTAGAAAACGAGATACTCAAAGCCATGATGGTCAGCGTCGAACACGGTGATCTCCCGAGGATTACAAGTTCGACGGTGCCGGTATTACAACAAAAAGGTATTAAAGTTGTCGTATGCGGAACGAAGAAGTCACCGCAGTTCCTGACCAAAATCATTGCCAACCTTGGTGAAATTTGGAACGGAGCTTCATTGAAAGTGATCTTTAAGTCCTCGCATAAGCTTCGCCACGTGGGCCTGAAAATGTTTTCATTTAGAAACTTTTGGTCGGTGCATAATATAGAATCAAAGATTTGGGGAAAAGTCACGACAATAATGGGAAGGACTGGCTTAAGGTTCAATCGGACATGCTCAAACTCAGCCGTGAAATTATTAAGATGAAGAGACTGTACTAGCAATAGCTGACAGAATGAAGAAGCTGCAAGTGGTGCAAATCAACCTGCATCACTGCAAAGCATCCACTGACGACTTGATGTGGATCATCAACAACCAGATCCAAGGCCTGCAAAGCAGTTGAATTGTTTTAATTCTTTAGTTCAGAAAACATAGTAAGTATATTTTTGAAGTCAAGATAAGCAAAATGTCCTAGTGTGACTATTTCGCTACCGAAATTTCTCTTCCTTTCATGGAGAAGAGCTTGATATTCATTAAGAATATGTCTGGAGGTTTCTTAATATCCAAGGCAAAATAAAATAGTGAATCACTTGAGAGATTCAAATTTTTGAAGATGTTTCTTTAGATGAGTTTTAAAATTGTGGCAATTAAATTTGCTAAATTTATTTTATAATTCTTAAAGAACGTCTTTTTCAAGAATTATATTTTGAGCTTAATGCCAAAAAAAAATTTTTTTTTTTTTTAGTTTTTTAGTAGTTAGTTTCTTTAGTTCAAAATGTTGAGTTATTATTCCGGTTGTCGCCCTAAAGTCGTTTTACCCTGTGTTAATAAGAAACTTCGATTTTTTGGGTGATAGCTCTGGGAATATTAGCTTAGTGTAAATCTGTCCTAAAGATTTCTTCCAAGAATCTTTAGATTCGCGGAATGAGGTTATTTAGATATGGTGCTTAAAGAGATTCTTACCAACATCACAGAATGGTTCCGGTCCTGTGAATGGTAATTCTGCTTCCAGTTTGGCTAGAGAGTATAATTTTATTAACTTCCTTTTTTGTGTGCATGATTTTGTCTGATGATCAATGCAGAATTTACCTTCTCGTTTTAGGGTTTTCATTAGGGGAAAGGTTTCCTTTTAGGGGATGTCTTCGAACAATTACTCTGATTAAAAAGTCTGTGCAGGCTGAGCTTCGCCTACATCTGGATGTGTGACATTGAGGGCCGCTGTTGGGGTGGACCTGATACTATGATTTTCTCCATGCTTTACAGTATGAAGGACATAAGGATGATAGGTCTGAAAGATTTTGGATGACTCTCCGAGCTTCTGTCAGCCTTAGGAAGGTATTTTAGTGTCACTTTTCTACAAGCTCCATATATATAGCCATAGACTAAACTGCAGCTGAATTCTTTTGATAAAAGGGGTGTTAGAGATTCTGAACTTTGTTGCAGAAGAAATGGAAAGACACCATCTTCACCAGCAGATTTGAGGGGTTTGAAGGATTTCATAGTCCAATTAACTGCTGATAAATTGCATATTTGTATACTTGTCATCCAATCGTCTCTACTTGGTAGATTTGTCGTAGATTTTGTAGTGGTAAGAGTGGTTTGAATAGGGATCGTTTTGAATGACGGAGCCCGGGAAATGAATGTTGAGAAGGAGTTCTAGGATATCTTTCTTGTCACCATTCTCATGTATAAGAGCTAAGGATTGTGGTCTTACATTTGCTAAGATCTTTTGAAGGCGATAACTCGAAAGAACATCCTTGATGGAACAACAATAGTTCCTGAATGAGTCTTTTTTAGCCTGCTTGATCTCTTTATTGTAGTTGGTTAGAGATCGGGAGTGGGATAAAGTGGGGGATAATTGCACTTAGTTCAATTTAACCACTTCCTAACCCCTTTTCTCAGGTCACTAAGGTGGTTGTTTTACCAGAATGCTTGTCTCTTGAACTTCTTTAGTTTAAGACGACAATTGTCTTCAAAAGTTTCAATTCTAAGGTGAACTTTATCGAAAATGACCTAAACCAAGTTGCTCTTTGTCAAAAGTTCAGTCAATTCCTCCTTTTCTGTGACAAGATTTATTTTGTAAATTTGCTGACTTTTACTTGTAAAATTGTTATTCAGTCTGAATTAGAAACAATGTTTCAAATCCAGACACAGAATATTTGTCCTTCGATCTATTGAGAATACAGTCGAATTAATCATGGAAGAAGAAAAGACCAAAGCTTTCAATTCTGCCGCAAGTCTCAATGTCGCAAACCAACCGGTGCAAGCTGGTGGACAAGCGTTCCGAAGACAACAGGAGGTCAGAAAACTTCACCGGAAAGCCATTTTAAGCAAGCTAGACCTGGATAAGCTATAGATCCCTGTTAAATGCATACTCAAGAGCAGTAAGAATAGCAAAGCGAACATCTTGGACAGATTTCTGTGAGTCTATTGAGGATACAAGTAAAGCTGTTAGACTTCGTAAGACGTTGTCCAAAGACTGGTCGCGTCGGGGATACCTTAGAAGACCTGACGGTTCATGAACAGAATCCAGCCAAAAAGCGTATGGCTACTCATGGAATCTCATTTTCCGGGTTCCAAAGATACAGATCAAAATGGAGCAATCAGCAAATTAGAAATGAAACAGATCCTTTACAGAACTTTGGACTAGAAACTTAACAGGAAATCCCCTACAAGTCTACTGGACCAGATGGAATCATGCCGGCCATCGATGATGTATCGATGATGAGATTGGTACGATAGATAAGGCACAAGAGGGTATAATGGTATGATGAGTGTTATGATTTGGTTATTGTCGTATGAATAGATTGATATGGTAGATATGATATGGTGGGTATGATATATTGAGTATGGTATGATAGCTTATTCTTCTTAAACTCTTACTCTTAATCTTAGAATAAATAATTGGGTTTCGTTCAAATTTGAAGTGAAGAAAAAGTATTTAAGACGTTCATTTGAAAAAGTATTTCAGACGAGAAAAAGAAAAATTGATAACATATAAATTTTTACCAACATTTTTTTTTTATTTTTAAATGTTTCTATAAAACCTTATAAACTTTTGTATAAAAAAACATTTCTATTTTTTTGTGCATAAGATTCCAAACAAAGCAATTTTTTTAAACTCTTTTCCATAACTCCTTAAAAAATTTGTTCAACTCTCACATAACTCTACGTTAAAACATTCAACATGACAAAAACTAAAACAAAAAAAAAAAACAATATTCAGAAGGTTTCTATGAAAATGTCCAAAAAATCGATTAACTAATTAAAATAATTAAAATCTTTGACAAAATAAAAAACTACTTCTTCGCAGCTAGCGTAAAATCAAATATACAAAACAAAATAAAACATTTAAAAAAACTAATAATGGATCGCTTAGAATTAAGCAGGTGTCGTTGCCCAAAACTCCTTAATCACTTTGCAAATTTCGCCTTAAGACTATCTCGCGGACATAAAAAATGAAAAAAAAAAAACAAAATTTTTACCTTCAAGATTTTGGCTAAAGCGTTGTTTACGTAAATGAAGATTAAAAAGAAATATGAAGAAAATAACAAAAACACACAATATTTAGCGAACACTTTAAAAAGAAAAAAAAAGAAAAAAAAAATAACAACAGAAATAAAGAAAGAATAAAAGAATTTCTAAGAATCGCAAACAATAAATCTTGACAACCGTCCTTTTAACCTTGACCATGGCTCTGACAGGCATTATGTAACTATTTTGGCGGAATAACAAGTCGCTGAACAACGTAAACAACATCATTTTTGGCAGCAAAGAAAACAATAAAAAAACAAAAAAACAAAGAAAAAGTGAAATAAGAAAAACAACAAAATAAGAAAGCAAAAGAAACTAAGACGGAATTAAAAATTTTGAACATTAGCATGGCCGGCTCAGGGTATCCTATTTGAAAATTATGCGCATTTTTTTATACATATATTTTTTTTTTTTTAATTTTGAATGCGAAAAAACTGCTTAAAGTAAATAAATGCAAAAATAACATGAATATAAAATAAATTTTCTGCGTCGTAAAATAAAATCAAGTAGCGCCTCCGGTGTTCTTTTTGTGCAAATTTTTTTTTCCACTTAATGCTGCTTGATAGCATTAAAAACCAAAAACAAAAAAATAATATAAAAAAACAGAAAATATTAAAATAAAAAAAAAAAACAAAAATTTAAACTAGCTGCTTGAAAGTTCTTTAAACTTCTGTCAAGTTCTGTCTCCTGCTTTGTTGTTATGCTATTCAATATTGTATTGAATTTAATACCTTTTATGTCATTGCTTCCATTCATAACATGGGGGTATTCACAAGCAGCTTAGCACTACATAATATCGAGTAAACATAATTTTTTTTTTTTTATTTTTTTATTTTGTTCGCTGTTTTCTGTATCACTCATTCATACACTGAATGGTGTATGAACATATTTATTCATATACCTTTGTATAACGAAATTAATTGTTCAAATAGCTGAATTTAATATTTTTTTTTTTTGGTAGTTTTTTTTTGTTGTACGAAAATAAGCAGGATTCATTTTTGCACTAGCAAGCAGTTTTCGTGTGAACTTTTCAGTTCGTTTTGACTAGAACTTTTCAGCAGTCAATGAACTGAAAATACGATATGTGTTGAAGTAGCCTCATTATTACGTAGTTTTCATTGAGGAAAAAAAAAATATTTATGATTTATTGTCATTCAGACAACTATAGGTGAAATGAGCAAAAATAAGAAAATTCAAAAAAAGGCCGAGAAGTTTACAAAACCGAAAATAGTCTATACTTAATTGCATTGAAAGCTCTTATGTATCGGCTTTTTTATTAATTATGAAAAGTTATTGATTTTTATATATTATCTAGTCATGGAAGGCTTTTGAAGTTGACCAAATTGTAGTATTGCAGTTTTCATTTTCTAAACTTGATAAATAGGCTAGGAACGGTTTTTGAATAGGTAGGTATAAATGTTGTGTAAATTGTTTGATTAAAGTCGCTTTGATTAAAGTGTGATTTTATGATGTTTTCTGATCAACAATTAAAATTGAACATATTTTCTTTTTTTAGAACAATTATCATTTAAAATTTTCTTTTTATATACATTTATTACTTCATCTTACAAGACTTTCAATAAATTCTTTTTGCATTTTCACTTGAGGTTTTTGGCTAGTAAAATTTTTTAAAATCAATTATCAAAAAAATGGTCAAAATAACTTCGGCAGCCGAAAAATTTTAGAAAAAATATGCCTTCCGACCTATATCCTACTTTTTTACCTTTCTCATTTATAGAGTGGCAACCGTGGTTGGAAGCGTAGTTATTCAAGTCGAAGTTATTCAATGTTTTTCAATATATTTAAAAAAAAAAACAAATTATAATTTGAGAAGTTCGTCGTATTGGTGGAGAAGGGGAGATATCTGTTGCAAACTTCTCCTCTAAGACTCGATAAATGCTTAGTGACTGAAGTTGAGGAACCTTAAACGTCCAGGTCTATACATATCCAGGCAGGACATAATGTCCTTTAAGATCAATATGGAAACACTTGAATGAGAACGATCATAATACGATTGTTCTGACTAGAGATGGGCGCGTGTCACGAATTTTGACGTGACACGATGTGTCACGACGAATCACGTCGTGATCGTGAGCGAACCAATACAAAAATCACGAAAAATTCGTGATCGTGCGTGATTAAATTTTTTCTTGTGCTTAAGCGTGCGTGACTTAAATTTATTCGTGTGACACTTGTGTACAAAAATTTTTCAAACCTGTGCCAAATTTCGATATGATCTTTTCTCATGTTTTTTTTACCAATTGCATACAAAATGCAACACTGACCACTTTTAAAGAAGCGACAACAACTAACTTCGCTCTCTTTACTTATTTTGTGAAACGTCAGCGACAACTTGAAGCAATTTTGCTTATTTTAAATTAAAATAATAAGCTGAGAAATTTTATCAATTTTCTTTTTATAGTGATGTATCTACCTCTGTGTTGCTTCTGCTCCTTCCTGTATGCTGGTTTTACCAGGGGTACTCTAAATACAATAAAAACACTTTCAATAAAAACTTTTGTGCATTCTTCTTCCTATAAAACGTATTCGTGAGAACTCGTGAGTAAAATATGCCATCGTGATCGTGCGTGATCGTGATCAAAAAACTTATTTTTAAGCGTGAGCGTGCGTGATTAGACGAAATCACATCGTGAGCGTGCGTGATCGTGATTCAAAAAATTACTTTTGATCGTAAGCGTGCGTGATTAGACGAAATGACATCGTGAGCATGCGTGATCTGAGTAAAAATCACTCACGCCCCCATCTCTAGTTCTGACAACTAATCACCACTTATAATTTCTTTCTTTAATTTGTCATGAGTGAAAAAATTACGCCGCACACAAAAACATTTACGATCTCTCACAAACAAAAGCAATGATCGTAAATATTTTGAACGAAAACACTTCGCTGCAATGTCGTCGATTTGCCCATTCATAACTGTTTGATGATAATGAACGTTCATTTTAAAACTCAATTAATAACTCATTTTGTGAAGGTTGAATCTTTAATCGATTCTGAGCATATTTTTTATGTGATAAAAATTTATTTAATTTTATTAAAATTAAATAAAATAAAAAAATTAAAATTATGTATAAAAAAAATAATTCAGGTATTACAAAATATAACAAATATATAAATTATTTTTTCAGTTGTTTAACGCACTTCGAAAAATTTATTTCTTTAATATCGGCAACAAGTTTTTTCTTGTCAATATTTGACCAATAGTTGACCGCAAGTAACTGCTTGATAATTTCTTGTACCTACGTTTTATCAATGATAAATAAAAAAAATAAACTAGCCATTTCAGCCCTTGAAAGGGCTTTGACCGAGCCCTTCTTATAATCAATTGTGTTGTGAGTGTTAATAAATGTTTGCAGACACTTGACCGAGAACTGAACCTGAATATTTTATGCCGACTCCGATCGGCTAAAGTTCATGTTCTCAAGAAGCTTTACATGACATTATTTACTCTCTGAGATTTGCCTGAAAAAAATTTATTCATGCTAAAAAAAATTTTTGCTCAAAGTGAGGGCAACACACTTATTACATTAATTATTAAGAATACACTCACGAACGATTAAAAATAAAATGTTTTCATGATAATTCATTTTGCAATTATATTTTATTAAGACAAATACTTTACAGAGAGTTAATATGCAATGATTTTATGAATACAAATTTTTCATGTGCGCGCTTGTCAAAGCGATCGCTCGCAGTTAGAGCGCGGGAGCAAACAATCATTGCAATAACTCTCTTATGATAGAACACAACGGCAATGTTTTCCTAAACGTTCGATTTCTTAAATATTTATCACTATAAAATACAATCGCAAAATGATTTATTGTCAGAAGATTGAATTTTTAATCGTTCATGAGCAAATTTTTCTGAGTAAGCATTAGAGTGTATCGAAAATCTGACTCCCTATTCCAGTACCAAAATTAAATAATACATAAAAAATGCTTTTCATGTCTCAGAGTCGCATTCCAATTCCTCAGAGTCACATGAGGAATTGGTTGGTAACCTTGATTTTCTTTTTAAATCAATCATTAGTGAGTCTCCAGTACAAAAATTGAAAAAAAATGCACAAAAATGCAATTGGGGGGACGCCAAAATAGGTTCAAATAAAATAAAAGTAAACCAGTGGAAAGGATTTTTCATATACTATTTGATTTAGGAACCGGAATTGCGGGTAAGATTTTTCCCATACAAGTCGATAGGGGAGAGTGGTACTAGTTGTCACAAAATTTGAATGAACTGCTGTAACTCCCACAAATTAAGCAATAATGGCACTGCAAAACTTTTAAAGATAAATTCAATATTTTATTCTTCAATCCTGATATGAATAACGAATATTATTTTAAAATAAATCAAAAAATTTTCTAGTTAAAAAATTCAACTCGTCTGGGACAAGTAACCCCACCCGTGGGGTAAGTTGTCTCAACGCGTAGTCCCCGTTGTCACACCTCTTAATCGTCGTCGCTGCTGCACTTCGAAGAACAGTTAAAGCAGCAATGTATCAAAAAATCACTTTCAATGCATTATGTAGACAACGTTTGCAGTTTATACATATATTAACGACAATTGTTATTGGATTTGACGCTTGACAACAAACTACACGTAGTGAATCCACGTTATCTTTATTGATACTAGCTGTAACCGGCTTGCATCATGATATCTGAAGATGTCCGACCTCGGTTTGTAAGCCTTTTGCGATTTCTTGGCATATTTCCTTAAATTAAAATAAAACATAGAATAATTTCAAAATGGTTATATGAAATTATATGTGACAACAAGCCCCACAAGCGCTGTGACAACCTGTACCATTTGGAAAAAAATGTAAACAATGTTCTGTAAATTTATATATAAGGTTTTATCTAAAAATTCATAAGTATTTGCAAAATATAATATTAATTGTATTGGAAATTTATTTAAAGTTGATTATTGCACACTTCTATTTGTCTAAACACAAATTTTTAAAAAATATAAAAATACACAAATCCAACTTAGTTTCTTAAATCTCTTTTAATTTTTGCAAAACAAAACTAACGGCTCTTTAACTTTCTTGGCATGCTAGAAATTGCAATAGAGTATAGATGACATTGATATTTAACTCGATAACGTGTTGAATCAAAAGATATCGGCGTTGTGACAACTAGTACTTGAGACAACGGGGACGAGTCTCCCCTACTCTCAGGGAAAAAATGCTGTTTTATCAAACAAATCACGGGTTGAAATAACAGATTTCACTGTTAAATACCATTCAACAAATGAAACTTTCAGATCAACAGCCGGTTGACTGTTTGTCTATAGAACATGAAACCCGTATAAAAACTTGTTTATTGAAATTTTATCACTGGTTTGAAAATTCATGTATGGCCGAGTGTGCTGACGTGTGCGTCTAATACTCGAGTGTCCACGGTTCAAATCCGGCAAGGCAGATTTGAGGCACGGTTCAAATCCGGCAAGGTAAACAGAATTATTATTATTTCAATTATTAAATCACAATTTTTGATACTTACACAGCTAGGGTTCGAACCGACGTCCCCTCATGACAGTCTAGTTCACTTCCACTGAGCTATTGGCACCGATAATATAAACATAGCAAAACACATCTAAAAACTATTGCTTAGGAAAAATATATTATTCAACAAAAATACTAAAATATTTCAACAGATGATTTTAACAGCACAAAAATACTTTGAAACGTTCATTCAACAAAGAAAATTGTTTACTTAAACGCAAATCACTTAATCAAACAGTGTTTTGAAATAACAGTGACCGACTGTTAATATTACAGTTGATATTTTTCTGAGTGTACACTCTAGTAAGCATACTATTCGAGAAAAAATGCATTTATAAATTTTCTTCATTAGATCTGCAGAAATATCGTTCTACCAAATGGATACAATAACCTCATTCAGCTTTGACAGAGTTTATGGTTTACTACACATATTCACGTTGGAACTGTTTTTGGGCCATGGTAATGAATATATCCCCAAAAATTGTTTAAATTTTGTTAGCGTCGAAGAGTTAACGAAGAAAGTTTACTAAAATTTTCAAAAAACTTGAACAAAAAAGTTCAATCATCTGGTTTAAAACCAATTTTGAGCGAGGACATGGAGCAGCATCGATTTGGAAAATAACATTTTGATTTTCTTAAGATAATTGTTATCTCTAGCGAACCTATTTTAATGCCTTTTTAAATTGAAGAGTTTACAGATCATCCTCGAAAAGGAATTTATCCAATACCACAGCTAGTGATGATTTCACTCCAACCTTTCATTTGGCCTGCTGCGAACTATAACTAGCGAATCTGGACTTAATTTCACTTAAATCAGAGAATATAACTTCAGCCCAATAGTTACACGATAAATTTCTCCTTGCTTTGCACCAATCTAAACGATTTCAACACATCCTTCACTGTTACGAAAACCCTTTTTCACAGATTTTCGTAATTTAAAATTATTTTCTAACAATCAACGTTGTATTGTTGCACAGATTATTTGAACTGAATATATCTGTCTTAATTCTGCTACGATTTATGGAAAAGTTTCCAGTCGCTCACTTACCTTTCTTGTACGACCACTGTCCGATAAGCGTATCAGACTTTTATTTCCAAAATACTTCATCCAGAATCTTACTGAAGACTCGTGATAACACAGTTTTATTGATATAGCAACATTGTTTGTATAAAACCGCTATTATCAAAATATTTAAATATTTTTTTTTTATATTTAACTCAATAAAAATTAAAGTATTGATCGATATAAAATTTCCGACTATTAACCCTAACCGTCCTAATAACATGTGCATACGTAGACTCCTATAAGGGTATTTTAGACTCCTGGAAGAACTTGATGCTTTCATTGGAATTTTGCTGGCTATAGGTATAAATGGTGTGAGCGATGATCCTCCTTCTACTCTTTTGGGCAATCAGCCTTGACAGCCGTCTATTGTTTGAAGCATCATTGAGTCGATATTGATTTCAGCCACTATATCCAATCCTATATTTGGATAATGCTGATGAAAAATATCTAAGCCAATTATTATATTGATGAAATCATTTCAGTGTACACTAAGGGAAAAAGTTATGTAGTCAGTACAGAGACAGCTATGTAAAATCTATGCACTGCAACTTGTATGAGAACGCAACAAGATCAGTATTTACTGAGTAAAGGGAGCGTGTACTGAATACATATCAATGTATTCACTTTTTAAAATGAATAAAAAATGTATTCAATACATCATGTTATGTGTTGAATACATAGCAGACTTCAATAGATACAAGCAACGTGTACTCAATCAACATGTTATGTAATTTTTTACAAAAACTTTACTCAATACATAAAATATAGACTCAGTACACGTCCCCCTTATACGATTGAAGTGACACATTTATTCAGTACATAACATATGGACTCAGTACACGTATCTCTTGCACATCGGCACACGATTTTGCTGTTTTATGTCATTCGTTTCTTGATTTTCAAATAAGCAACACCTCTAAAGCCTCTAGAAAATCAGAGCGGGAACCTGTTTATCCTGTACTCTAGAACTCTAGAACAAAAGCGATGATTGGATAAGAAATAAATGGCTTGGTTTCTATAAGCAATTGCGAATTATTTTGTGAAATCTAGTCATTTCTTTATTAAGCTATTTATTGCATTTGTTGAAAAAGTGATTTAGGCACAGACATGAATTATGTATATATTCAATACATGAAATTATGAACAAAAAATATAAAATTATGTTTTTAGCATATGTAATGAGTAAATGATGTATGTACTCATTATATAAATGTATGCACTAAAAATATGTAATGAGTAAATTATGTATGTACTCATTACATAAAATTATGCATTTAAAATATGTAATGAGTAGATAATGTATGTACTCATGCATAAAATTATGTACTCCAAATATGTAATGAGTAAATTATGTATGTACTGAGTCAATAATTTATGTAATACGTACATAAGATCTTTACTCATTACATAAAATTATTTGTAACAGTTTGCGATGAGTACAGTGAGCATGTACTCACCACATACATCCATGAATTCACGACACTTATTTATGCGTTGAGTACATACAATTCTTTATTGACTACATAACCGCTTGAAAGCATTATGTAGTCAATAAAGATTTCAACATGTACTCAATACATGAAAAATGTAAAATTTTTGTGTGCAGAAAACTATGCGATGAGTACATAAATTTATGTATTGAGTCCATAGGTTTTTCCCTCTGTGTATGAGTTGTTATTCCCATTTAAAATCAGAACCAAGTCTTACCAAATATATTCCGTGGAAGACAGCAAAATAGACATCAACATTTTTTGGTCATGAACACAGCCGATAGTTATCCTTTGTGTGGAATCATTTACATAGGCAGTTCAGTTGGTCATCAGCAATAAGTCTGGATAAGTCTAGCGATAAGTCTGGTTTATTTATACAATCTGACCTACTTCACTCCCGTTGGCCAATTAGCTACGAGTCAGAGAAATGTTCCTGATCTATACCCTTCGACAAAACAAAGTTTACATTCCAAGAGAGCTACGGCCTAGCTCTACAATCAATATAGTTAAACTCCGATACGCACTTTTTCCGAAACGCACATTTTACACGATGAGAATCAGCAGTTAATGGGAAAAACGGATGAATGACTCCTGAAAAAAAAAATCACAGGCGGACCAGATGTTGTTTAAACAAAGCAACAAACTTGAGAAAACGACTACGAGTGAGATTTCATAGAAATTCATGGAATTTGTGACTTTTTTGGTTTGAAAAATATTTGACTTTGAAGTCCATTCGTGTATCCAAGTACCCGATCCAGGAGGGGTAGGGTTTAGAATATATATTATCTTATATATTAATACGTGAGCATCAAAGTTTGTCGTACGCTTTTTTGGTATTAATTAAAACTCAAAATAAAAGAAACTTATATCATTCGAAAGGTTATGTATGCCCAGATGTGCAGAATGTTTATATAAATGATATATCTGATAGAGGGGGTTCCCAACCTTCTAAGACAAAAATTAAATTTTTGAGAAAAAATCTGCTCTTTGATTATTATGAAATTTTGTTGGGGGAGAGTTATTGAGTTGATCGAGTTTGAGTTTTTTTTTAAAGTAACAACTTCTTAAGAAAATGTAGTGTTATTCATTCGCCAATTGTAAAAAAATGTGTTTTGAACTCAAAAATTTTACTTTCCATGTAAATATATTGGTTGAATTTTAACGGTTTTTCAATTTTTCTAATTTTTTCTAAAAGTTCGTTAAATTTTCTTTCAAATGTGATAAAAATTACAGCAAAATTCTAACCAAAAGTATTTTTAATGAATTTTCTTAATATTGTCGTAAGTTATTTAGCGTGTGCTTCAACCAAATGCCAAGAGAGAGAAAAAAACTGTCTCAAATTAAATGCTCTAAATTGGGAAGCCAATATCTCCACCATCTGAGAATAGATGTAATTTATATCTTTTTTTGTATTTAAGTCTTATCAATTAACTTAAAAAAACTTTTGAAAATAATACCGTTTTTTGTTTGTTTATATTTAAATTATTCTTTCTAAAAAAAAGGCCATAAAATTTGATTTATTCTTAAAATATGGGGTAAAAATGATTTTTGTTGTAAAAAAACAAAAACTCAAAATTGCATTTTTGATTTTCTTTCAAAGTTTATAATCGATTTGAGGTGAATTTATTTTGTCTTGATACTAAATAAATAAACTGTCCGTGCCATCAAAAAATCAAGGCTACCCCCTAATGATTTCTTTGACAAAATTAAATTTTTTTAAAATGTTGTTTTTCTGTTTTTGAGTAAAATTTCATATAAAAAAATAATTTTTTGAAGAAAATAGCTTTATATCTCCAATCAATTAAGAGTTATTGCCTCGAACTTATTTTAACCATCTCGCATATAATTATAAAGAGGCAATCAATAAATTGGTCGAATTTCGACCCCAGGCGATACTAGTTTATATAAAAACATCAATTTACATCCCAAAAATATAAAATAAAATGCAAAAACAAAAATCGAATAGCTACACTGAGAAAAAAACACATACCTTGCTCCGGTAAAAAATTTCTCTATTTTTGATAATAGCATTTTTCTCTTTTTCAAATAAAATTTTCTTCAATTAGAATAAATTTTCACATTTTCGAAGAAATATTTCTTCATTTCTAGGAAATGGAAATATTTCAATGTCTCTAATAATGATAAGTATTTTTCTCGCACAAAAAATTTCTCATTTATAGAGAAATTTTATTGAAAATGAAAAACTTTTCTTATATTTTGATAAAAAATTCACTTTGAGAAGTATTTTCTTCAATAAAAACAAATATTTTCTCAAAAAAAAAAGTATTTTTCTCTAAAAACGATATATTTTTCTATTTCATGGAAGCTTTTTATCATTTTTAGAGAATTTTTAGTATCGCAATTAGAGAAAAGCATTCTCTGAAGCAAAGTCTATACCATTTTTCTCTAAATATGATGCCTTTTTTATCATATTCCGAGACACTTTTTTCTGAGTGTAGATGAACATTTTTTGGAAAAATTTTAGCTAGTGTCTTTTTTGAGCGCGTGTGTAGTACCATAAGTATGTAAGACACTTTATTTCCTAAATAAACTGATTGTAAAAATGTATTCTAGAATGATATCATCTCTAGGATAATTTAAGACTAGATGGTTCGTTAGCAGAGACACTCCTCTGGGGGGTATTCTATCTCCTCTGCTGTAGAGATGGTGAGGTAAGAGATTGATTCAATGGGCGACCTTTTTATTGCTGGTAATACTCTATCGAAGCTAATTAAGTCAACTCTCACCATCTTAAAAACTTTACCAATAGCTGTGGGTTAACGTTAATCTTCAAAAAAGGCAAGCTTCCATAGATTTCTAAGTAGCTTTAAATACATAAACAAAATTATTATAATTTCAAAGCAATTCGAAAGAATTGTCGTAAAAAAATTATTATTTCTTGCCAACAAACATTCGCAAGTAAACATCAATAAGCTTGCTAGGCATTGTTTTTGCCATAGGTTAAAGCCATTTGCGCGTGTTTTCATCCCCCACCACACACTATTGTGGCTCTACGCATAATATTGTTGACAGCACTTTATATGAGTTCACTAAACCGCTTAATGAGAAGAATTCTTATTAAAAAAAACTTGTTGTTTTCATTCAGTTCAGATTGAATCGAAAACATGCAAAAACCAAACAAAAAAAAAAACTCCAATAAAAAGTTTCAAAGCACAAGTTGTCGCTCCAACGTATCAAAACAACATTCCAGAGCGCCGATCAGACAAACGCGCGCGAATCTCTACTTCCACGTGGTTGAAACGTTTTAATATCAACTTGAATTGTTCCTTTCGGACACGATGTTTGTAAACAATTCGTAGTAAAAATGTTTTATGAAGGGCAGACAGAGATGAGTCCAAGTTGTGTGTGCCGGCCCTCTGGTGTGATGGCTATGAACTCGCCTTATTGCTGATTCATAGCGTTGAGTTAAAAAAAAAATATATATATGTTCTGGTCTGACGTGTTTTGCGCTTCAATTACCATAAGCAGCAAAATCTTAGCACGTAGGGCAGGCTTGTTTTTTCTATATATATATTTTTTTTTTTATTTTTTTTATTAATTTTATTTTTATTTTTTTTAATGCTGTTGCTATTTTACTCCATCCAAAGCAATGAACTCTAAAGTTATGTAAATATTATTTTTATAGTAAAGTGTTATTTATAGATAACAATATTTTTAAAATGGATTTGCAACAATGTTTCCCAGACTAACCTTGCATTGGTCGCTGACTCATGTAATCAGTTGAGGAAGAGGAAGAGGTTCTTAACGCGGTTAGTCATATTTGACAGTGGTTGACCATAAGAGAAAGTGTTTTTTAACTTCTTTGAAGCGGTCATGGGTATTTGACAGAGGCAAAAGAATGAATAATAAATATTATGGCTGAAGAAATAAAATTTCAATACTTTTGAAGAAAATAATCTATAGCTAATAGATTCATGTAATTGGAAATTCCAAAGATTTAAGTTTTTTTTTTATTAGCACTTCTTTGTAATGGAACTAGACGGGGTTTTTCGTTTGGTTTTGTTCTCTTCATTGAAGAGAAAAGCTATCGTTTTTGAGTCATGGCTTTAAAATAAAGGCTGCAACCGTGACTTCAATACTCCCATATATAGCCAGATAATCTTCTAAAATAGTCAGCAAGGTTGTATAAATTAAAATTTGTCTATACCTGCCATTTATTTAAAACGGTTATGAATTTCAAATATGGAATCAAGTGGTCAGCAAAATTATGAACAAACTAAAATTTTTACCACTCTCGAGGTATTACCAACATAGGGGTACCACAGCCCCTAAAGAATTTCAAGGAGCAGACAATTTTTGTACGACATGCATTTAGGCGTAACCGTAGCTAATTATGTTCTAGGAGCACAAACCAAATGACCTTCAAAATAATGTACGGTCTGTTGTGTTCCCACCGAAATATTTATGAAGAAAACAATGAGGAGCGTGATTCATTGAGAAATCAAATTTATTTTCCCATATATAATCCCATTGAAAAAGAAATTAATTTATAAAGCAAAATCTTTCCCAAAGAACACAGTATTATTGGTGCAGGCAGCAGTTGTATATAATACTGTGATTATATCCTTGTGCCAATAAAGCATATTTTAACTTATAACTAATATGTCTTCATATCCTTTATTGCCCATATCCCTCTAAGCTACTAAGCAGCCGCCATTGAAATGTCGCTGCTGATTAATGCTTAACTTTGGCAGCATATTTGCAACACAAATATTTTTCCAATCCATTCCTTATCTCAAACTCTGTAATTTTCAGCAAATCGAAATGTGGCCTTTAAGTTAGTCGGCAAAATTGCTTAGCACATTTCTTTCATATTAAAGTCCTAAATTTCATTAAATTTTCTTGCACTCGGTAAACACTGACTTCCAACTTCATTTACCAACTATTTCCTTTGAATTTAATTATCTTTAACAAACATGAAAACAAATTCACCATTTCCCTAGTACGGATTTTGACTGAACTTCTGAAAAAATTTCACTAAATTCAAAGTATATTCTTTTCGTTGGTGCGTATGTAATTGTGACCATCACGGCTGAACCACTGCAGTTATCCCCATTATTATTAACTGTAGTTATTCACAACATATCTTTGTGTGTTGCTACGGAATTTTTTGTTTTTGAAAATATATCCTAGGTGGCGCTGTAGGCACAATCTATATGCAGTTTCGTTACCGATTTATATGATATACATTTACTTATATATATGATCCCATTTAAGATATGGTGCGAATATAAGGTGGATAGCTGCAGTGGTTTAGCCGTGACGGTCACAATTACATACGCACCAACGAAAAGAATATACATACTTTGAATTTAGTGAAATTTTTTCTTTAGGAATTTGTTACGGTAAATTTTTGTATGACAACGTATACATGTTAGACCGTTTTTTGGATGAATCGGGTATGAGGATTTCATATCTGGCATTAGTTTTGCCCTATCTGTGCATGTTTTTAGAAAACAAAATTTGAAAAAAGTTCCTATAGAAACAATTCACAAAATTGAGGGTGCGATGGGGTAAAGTGTACCTCCAACCACCCCTTTTTTTTTTTTTGTTTAATAACTTTTCATGCCCGAACCGAAAATCGCCCAGGCAACATCAGATTTTTTGCATCCATACAAATCGACCCAGCCTACTGCAGATAGGTGACAACCAGTCAGCAAAATTTTTGAAGTACTTCTTTGGCGGCGAGTGAAACTTCAAGGTCTCTTATTCATGATGCTAGGCTAACGTTTTCAATTGATGTGAAAATTTTCAAAAAATGATAGCCGCTAGCAAGAATTTAATCGATGTTGATCATTGCTCAAGTATCGGAAGCTCTACAATTACGCCACAAAGGCACATGATAAACATGCAAGCATAATTAAAATGTAATTATTACTGAACGCGTTTTGGTCCGTAACATTAATTTTCATCCTAAAAGTATGCAAGGAAAGTTTATTTCTTTAAGCTTCAAACGCAAATATTAAGGCACAGAGATACGTCTAGCGGGAAAAAATGTACTGCCTGTTCGCTGCATAGTTTGCTTAATTTGGTGCGTTGGTTGTTATCAAAAGCTTGACAACATGCAAAACAGTTAATTCGATATAATATTAAAAGCAAAAAGTATTAAAAGTGCAATATTTAAGACAGCAGAGAATAGTTTTTGCCATGCCAAAAACGTCTCACAGCTAAGAAAAATTGCTAAAACAGGAGCAGAACGCGTTCGTGAATATAAATATTCCTTGGTCCCTGGATATAAATATTGAATAAACGGATTATTATTCCATTTCGTATTAATTAAATTTCTTTTCAGATACTTTCTCTCTCTAATTCACACTAAAATCTCTCTTATTACTTACTGTTTCAGAAGTTTCACTTCTGCCATGTGTACGTTGCTACACGCAAGTTTTTTTATTGCAAATACTTTCTCTGTCAAATGGTCATTCAAACCCGGGTCAACCGAGTTTCGTTGGGACGTACGCCACACATTAATCCTCCTTGTGGCTAGTGTAACGATATCATCACCCTACTTTTTACGACATAGCTGTATCTCAGACATGTGCAATGGGCGACGGTTGGTATCTCCTCCTAAAAACAAATTGAACCTTTGTATGAACACCTGCCAAGTCGCGTCAGTTTTGGTTTAGCCGTTTGTCTGAGTGCAAAGATGTACGGAGTGGAAAGTTGGACTGTGAGTGAAAAGTTGGACCGACTAAAAAATCGTTCAGTAGACACAAGACGTGACTTTTTTTTTTACTATTTTTAAAAGTGTTGTTATTTTTGTTCTAAATGAAGTAATTTTGTCATATTTTTTATTTTTTTTAATGTACAGATGAATGCAACATAAAAAACCACGTTCATAAAATGTATTTCATTGATAGTTTAGGTTCAAACTCCAATAAATTTATTATATATCGGTGATTCCATGTCAAAAGGCACACTTTTCTGACATCACTATTTTTGAAGCATCTGCAACTTTTTTGGTACATCCGAAAATTATAATATCTGCGTACTTTTATTTTGCAAGTTAATTTTTTTTGTAAAGTTATACACTTTCAAAAACATTAAAAATGATAAAAAAACTAAATATGCACATGTATTTCAACAGCTCTATCTTCTAAACTGTAAGTCGCACAGACAAGAAACACAGGTATAGTTTAGGAACCTTGAATGGATCTTTCTGGTGGTGTCACTTGTTTATACTTCTTTTATAGAAAAAAGTTTATTTTTCTTATCCCGAAATTTACCATCATATTTTTCATAGTCGGCGCAACAACTTTTTCACCATTTTCCATTCAAGGTATTTAAATTAAACTTGAGTTTATTTTCTGTACGACTTACAGTTTAGAAGATAGACCTCTTTAAGTACATTTAAGTACATCTATTTAATTTTTGTATGACTTTCAATGTTTTTGACAGTGTATGACTTTGTAAAAAAAAAAATTTCGCAATTATAAAAAACACAGAATATGTTTTTTTAATGTGAACTTCTAACCTACAAAGTTTCAAAAAAATCGGAAGCACTAAGATCAGATTTTAATAAAAATTTGTCGAAATGATATGGAATCTACGATATATAAAATAATGTTATAAAATGTGTTTAAAATTCCATGACTCGAGAACAGAGTGTCCGTTTTGCTTGGATATTTTTGTTGTGTTCTTCTCGACCATCCCATTCTAGGTAAATAAAAAACTAGAAACCACTTCCCCTTTCACAACCCACAAATCAATAAAAATGCAATATTTTAGAGAGTTTTTTGTCGTTTAACAGTAAAACTTGACAAGTTAATGGTAACTGTGGATAACTTAACTAAAAACTGGTTTTCACGCCCCCTTTTACCACACACAAATCAATGGAAATGCTATAACACAAACGATTTTAGTCGTATAAGACTTTAATTTGGTAATTTATTTTTTAAGGTTACTTCCGACAATTGTAAAAGATGCGCATGGTCAACTCTATCTACGCCCACTTTTTCATAAATCATTGAAATCGGCTGCTGGACCAAATAACCTAAATTTTTTGCCACAGATTTTGTTCGGGTATAGAATAGTTTAGACAAAAAAGTTGTCACACCCTTTTTACCTCACATAGACTAAATGGTCAAAAATGGCCTATTTTGGACGGTTTTTGTCGAATTAGACCTTAATTTTGTAATTAAGTTCGTATGTTTACTATCGGCAGCTGTACAAAAACTGGACTTGGTTGTACCAAATTAACGCCCACTTTTTCAGAAATTATTGTTATTGACTACTGAGTCGATTGAGCTGAAATTTTCACAGTCGATTTTTTTCAAATAGATCCCGAGTTGAACTATGCCGTAACGACAAACATGGTTCATAGACCATGCATAAGGCTCATAACCCAGAATCTGCATGTATGGCTGGGTATAAGTGCATTCAACGAATTCTACGTCCATTTATCGTCGAAACAATTAGTGGGAAGGACGAATATTCCCTGTATAGATGATAAAGATGAAATGGCTAATGATATTTTGAACAGCATTTGCAGAACGACAGGAAATCCCGAAATAGAGACGAATGATGACATTCAAGTCATTGATTTTGTTCTGTCTGCTCATTTTTGACAATTATTTCAAATTTCAATGCCCAACAAAGGAACGACACATTGATAAAGGCGATTGACAAAACAGTTCTCATTGCGGAAGGTGGGTGGAGAGCGCATTCAGCATTGAAATTGCCTTTAAGTCTCCAAACACACGAGCTGCTTGAAAAAATAGCAAAGGATACAGCCGGGTACAGCTAGTCTAACCCAGCAAAAAAAAATGTGCTTCCAAAAGAAGGTTAAGTAGTAGGGAAAGTCGTGAGTTCCGTCCCTTCTACTTCCATACCCAGAAGGCATTCTTTTAATATATACATGTCATTGTGTGGAATGCTTTCCTTAGTCTTCTCTAGAAGTGCTTCTAGAATTTTTCAATAAAAAATTTCTTTAAGGCCTTCAATTAAAGGATTCTAGTAGGTATTTTCCAGTTAAACTTTAAGAAGGCATTCCATGATTCAGAAAACATAAGACAAGAAAATTTTTAACCATTGCCTTGCGCAAGCCATGCCATTGAGGCATTCTTGGAAGCTTTTCAAAAAGTATTTTAGAAGTTTTTTGAGAATGTCTCCTGAAAGCACTCTTAGATAAGGCTCAGTAGAAACACAATTGGATTTTTAGAATGTCTTCTGGAAGCAGTGTATCTAAGAATGCATGTCAAGTTTGTATAAAAAATTTTACTGGGAATATTTTAATATCTCATGTCAGGGTTTTATGATTTCGGATTTTAATGAATTTTTTTTTTTTTTTTTTATATAAGATAGATTTGAGGTGTGAGTATTTTTCACCATCCTAAGCGTGAAGATCGCGGCACAAAAACACAAATTTTTGATTTAACTTTTGAACTATATGTAACACATCAATGAAACTCGATACTAACTTACTTATTAGTCGTGCTCTTTGTCTTGCAAATTTGAGCTATCTTTGAAAAATAGGCGTGACACCGCCCATATAATTCAATTATTTGATATCGAATAGATTTGGAACTAAATTTCTTATAGCAATGAAACTCAGCATGAAGTAACAGATCTTTCAATTCTAAAACTGACACGGACATTTGAATATGGGGCGTGTCTCAGCCCATAAAAGTAAAATTTTTAATGCATAATAGCTATAAGGATAAAGTTACAGAAAATTTAAATTTAGAATGGAGTTGCTATTAAGTGGTGTCCTGCTACAGGATAACTACAACGGGCATTATACAAGGGGATTATGTGGATCCACCCATAGAGGACATAGTTTTTTACCCTAAGCCTGCAAAATTAGGTTAACTTTGTGCAAACGTTTGCTACGCCTAGAAATAAGCGAGTCCAGTATAGAAAAGTACACAATTTCTTCATCAGCGTCAGGTTTATATTTGAACTACAGAGATAAACTTTGTATGTGAGTATATTACATGAAAACTAAGATGTCAACAAAATATGAACGTCATCCGCCCACGAACATGCCTACCTACTATACAACCAACAATAGTGAAAATTTATAAAATTTTCCTAAAATATATAGCTTCCGACTCTGGTTCCGAGAAAAATATACCAAATATGTGTATTTTCATATTTTGAGTAGTAGATATATATATAGGTATATATTTTCCTGTTCGTAGGATTTATTTAAGCAGTTTTTAAATGAAACTCTTTGAGTTTTGAGGAATATCCCAAAAATTTTGAGATCAGTCAGGAAAAGGACTATAAAACTTTATTACTTAAATTGGTACATAATGATGAAAAAAATATTCCTCTTAGGAACTCTCTTACCAATTTTAGAAATTTTTCTAGAATTTTTAGCATTTAGAAAATTTTCGTTTTAAAACATTTATGTGTTACATGTTTATAACAATTTCTTTAATAAATAATATCAACATTTTCTTTTATTTGATTGAGTTGAATTGATGTTTTGTCTACTCTGCGGTACCAATAGGTCGTTTTTTTTTTTGCAAAAAGTACCTGGCCTTCCTAGTTATTGATTCATATATTATTTAAATCGTATCTTTTTAAACCAAAATCGCACTGAATGGATGCAATAGAGGCTAACGAATAAGTTCTCATTAATTATTATATAAATATAACTATTAATTTATTATCAAAAGAAAATTCGGTTTTAGATTAATTTTCTAAAAACCTCATTTTTAGTACAACTTATGTTTTTTTTATAGAAATTACCTTAAATTACAAGAAGAAGGTTTAAGCCTATAAAGGCTATTTTAAGTGATTTAGGCTACCTAGGACTGAACTGGTCCCAGGAACAAAAAAATGTTGTGAAAGACAATTAAGTTCTCCGAAAAAAAATGTTTTGCTATCGCCTTTACACATAAAACTGGGGATTATGAAACAATTTGTGAAGGCGCTGAACAAAGAAGGAATAGGTTTGAAGTATCTATACCAAATTTGTCCATCTCTGTCTAAAGCTAAACAGGAAGAAGGTCTGTTGTAAAACAGAAGAAATTATAGAAATATTCGAAATCGAAAGTTTTTTCGCAATATTTCAATGCAAAACTCTTAACTACGACATGACTAGCAATATGTCAACAGTTCCATATGGTACCATGCACGCCATATAAAATATTCGGGTGTAAAGTTCACGGGAATCAAAAACGGTCATTCGCGAATATCTTGACTTCTCTTGTGGTACAGAAAAATCGAATATTTCATTAAGTTTGCAGATTTAAAATTTTTGTTTTGATTAAATCTGAAAAATTGTCAAATACTTTGAAGCTGAAAAAACCAAAACAATTACACGAATACCAATTTTTTTTCTTTCATATCACTAGACGATAAAAATATGCTCTCACTTTCTGACAACGAACTGTACTTAGTAGCTAAGTTAAATTAGACATGACAAAAATTAAACACATTCATAACACGCTTAACTACAAATACAATTGAAGAAGTCATTGAACTGCTGAGCATTTCAAGAGGTTGGTTGACTCGTTGTATGAGGTACCTAGAAGGGATGCCACTCGAGAATGATCTTAAATTTCTCGTATCGGTGTTTCCTGCAATAACAACAATAAACAATAGCCAAGTAACAGCAACTAGCAACCAGCTGCAGTGTAACGCCAACTACATCAGGTCACTGACCAGCAAGCGAAGGACATGTTGTTGTTCAAATGAGATGAGAGACCCTCGAAGAACCAAACCCAACAACACAAAGCGATCAACACAAACAAAAAAAAAAAACAAAAAGTACAGGAAACGATCTTGGGAACAGTAAAACTCGAATTAGTTATTTTGTCGCCACAAAGGGTAGGAAAAATTCCAAAACAGGACTAGCTTGCAATGATGATGTCCTTGACTAAGGTCATTGGCCCAAAAATATTATTGTTATTGTTTGCAGGAATGTGGAATGTTCTGAAGAATGTGAGTTGTAAGCAATAACTTAACTCTAGGTGACGCCGCCAAAATGGCACCAAGTCAAAAATTCCAGGAATTATTTGTTGAAAAAAAAAAAAAAAAAAACAAAATGCTTGTCACTCGTTGATAAGTTATCGTTTAATTTTTTTTCATATGAAATGATCAAGTCGGCAAACTACAAGAAGCTTCTTCCTGATGAGAATCAATGACACATTGTCCTTGAAATTCCTTATTGTAGAATTTTGTACATTTTTTTTGTTTCGTTTTTTTTTTTTTTTTTTTTTTGTCAAATGAGCATAGACCAAAAGGACAGCGAAAAATTCGTTTGGAAATGTTCTCGAAAATAAACCAGAACAGATTAAGACAAAGTTAAGTAAAATGCAGCAGGCAGAAAGCAACATGATGACCAACACTTGCTCATATAACTAAAATGACATATGTATATATGTTTGTATTGTAAAGTGCTGAAATAAGTGCCTATGTAGGTATGTATGTACACGGTTAAAAATTTTGGACTAGTTTTTAATCCAAACTTTGGTTTAAAGGAATTTTTAATCCAAAAAGTACTATTTTTTATTCCATACTTAAGTTTAATTTGTTTTTAATCCAAAAAAGTTTAAGTTTAAGACTATTTTTGGACTACAAATTTACATTAAGGTAGTATTTTCAGGAAAAATTATTTATGTTACCTAAGATTGAAAACTACTACTGCTACGAAATTTACGCTCAATATAATAGTTAATGTTGTTAAAGAATCCGAAGTTTATTTTTTAATTAAATGAAACAAATTGTTTCTTAAAATCTGAACCCAAATATTATTATATTCATTATTACATTGAGCAGTGTTTCATAATACATAATAAGGGTATTCATGCAAAGCGGCAAGCTTGTATTTTGGGCAATTAGTTATTTTTATCAGTCGATTGTGCATTTGGAGAGATATGTCAGCTGTTAACTTGTTAACAGTCAACTTTCAGCATACATATAAACAGCTGATTGCTGGTTTGTGATATATCTGGTTTGTGTAAACGGTTCTCCATACATTTAATTTATTAGGCTGATAAGCTTATACGGTTTATATCATTTATAAGGGCATTGCCCATTTGCATGAATACCCTTAATGTATATATAGTGAAGTTGATGGCAATATAATAATATGTTCACACGAAGGCGTTTTGGCTGAAAAGCCAACAAAAAGCAGCTCTTTAGTTGACAGTTCTTCTATGGCGAAAAGCTGAATATTATGTAGCTTTCCAGCTGAAAAGCCATTGGCACGGACGCGACATTCACACGGTTTTAATTACTCGAAAAACAAGAAAGAAACAAAAAGAACCGATATGTATTTTAAGTGTTCTAACGCGATGAAAGAGTGCTACATTTTATAAAAATATTGGCAAGATTTAGTACAAATTAGTTCAAAGTACGCGACAAAAAAAATAAGTTTTGTTTAGCTCGAATAGAAATATGCAAAATTTAGCATAAATTAAGTTTAAGAATTTTTTTAATATATATATACATGCGTATGGAGGTCAAAGGATAACTTTTCTTCGTAGATTTATGAAATGTGAGAATTATCTCTTAGCTTTTTTTCGCACGAGTTCTCCCCTTTGTGGATTAAAAAGTAATCCTTTTATATTTTTTACTTTTTTGGACTAAAATCTAATCCTTTTTGGATTATAATATTTTATACTTTCTGCGGATTAAAAATTATTCCTTTTTGGATTAAAAAATCTTAAACTTTTTGCGGATTAAAAATAAGTCCTTTTTGGATTGGAAAATTTAAAACTTTTCATTGGATTAAAAAGTAATCTTTTTTTGGTCGTGTCCTATATGTAATCCAAAAAAGATTAAAATTTAGCCCAAGATTTTTAACCGTGTATAGTTCTATAAAGGTAAGTACAGTTTGAATACGATAGATATTCGTAGTAGTTCTGGAAACTTTTACAGCTAAAAATACTCCTTCCATGGACTATTCAATATACATACAGACAGACACACCATTTCTCAAGTATCAATGAGTACCTATAGCTCATGGTATTTATAACACTATTGCATGAAATTGTGAAACCACGTGTCAACTACTGTAGAGAGAAAGAGTGCAAAATGAAAACAACAATTAAATAATCTGATCTTGAAAACATAAACCAAGTTTAATAACAGCATGCCAGGATCATGAGTAAGTAACAAGCATGACTGTTGCCCTGTTACTACCCTGTCGCTGCTTCCCTCTCTTGATTCAGGCAGCAAAATCTTGCTGCTATTGAGTTCGACGACTGCACATGACAGCACAAAACACCTAGAAAAAAGAACCTTAACCAGAATATTAAATAAATATAAAAAAAGAAATAATAATTGCAAAAACAGCTTCTACCACGTCTTCAGAGAACTGATAAAAGGGCCAGTTTTTTTTTTTTTTTGCTTTTGTATTTTGTTTTTCTTTGCACTAGCCAGTACCAACCCAAGGCTGATACTATGTTGAAATATCAGAACGATTAGTCATGGTCATACCGAGGGTCCTTAGCAGGAATTGGCAAAGGTATGCAGGAAGAAACATGTTTATAAATCTGTTCGTTTGTGAAGCTTAAGATATTTAGTGGAAAAACCCATAAAGATTGAGATAAAAAAGTGTTTATGTTGGGAATACAAAGAAGCAGGAAAAGGTTAAAAATTATTTTGCTATAGTTATTCAATTGCAGATTATTATATCTTAGCATAGAAGAAATAGACAATCAATAATAAAAAAAATAAAAATATTGATCTAGAAAGATAAAGAAAGAGCTACAAAGTTTAAATTAACGTTACATTCAAAGAACAATAGGCTTTGTGCATTTTTACTTTTAATAGGATTTAATTATAACCTACCAACAACCTTCGCGAGTTTACCTAAGGATGCTTTTCAAATAAAGGTAAATTTTTTATATTTTTTGTAGCAGTCATCTGTAACTAGGGATTCCAGTCCCGGGACTAATTTCAAATTTCGGGATTGTTAGTTAGGAATGCCGGGAAAAAAACGGAGAAAACCCAATTTTTTTTGATAAATAAATAAATTCATATATTTGGTTAGAAAGTTAAGATAATATTTTCTAAAAACAAATTGATCAAAGAAATAAAATAACGCTTTTGTGCAAAATACATTCATCTTTTTCAGTGAAATCTATGAAAATAAAGATTATGAATAAAGAATCATAGTATTGACCAAATTATATTCATAATAACCAGTCAGTTTTGCAAAACAGCAAACAATCCTTTTTAACCAGCCAGCTGACACAAACAAACAGTCTTGTAAACAGGTGTTACTCAAATTTCAAACTTAGGGTTGCATTTTTATGCTACTATTTTTAATAACCATTGCTCGAAAAAGAATTACAAGCAATATTTATAAATACTTTTGATTATTATAAATGAACAGTTTTATTAATTCTTTTATTTCTTCTAAATTAATGGAAAAGTTCGGAAAAATCAACTAAATCCAGAAATTTTAAGGCAATTTCAGGATCCCGAAAATCCCGGCATTTCAGGACTTATAATACCGGGACTTTTGGGTCCTCAAAAAGTCCGGTATCGCGGGTTCCCTGGACTGGAATCCCTACCTGTTACACTAAAGCTTAACTCAGGTTTAAGGTTGCAAGCATTTTGATTTTAAAAACGCTATAAAGCTATTCAAAAGTAGAATAACTAGTCCTATGAAAATCGTTTTTGTAATACTTATATTTTAACAATTCTGCTTCAGTTCGAGATTTACCTTTAAACAGATTTTAAGATTTTACTTATTTCTGGTGTTGAAGTTAAATTTTTAGCTTTTGTGTATGAAAAGACATCGTAGAATTTCATGACAAAAATTTTTGTGGAACATTTTAAACGTCGAACCCTGTTTTATGGGTATGTTTTGTACCTTTTTCACAAAAAGTCAAAATAGACCCATACAATTTAGAGTTAGAGGATTAAATTGTTCTACAAAAATGTTTCTCCTAGGTTTTAACATAAAATAATCAGAGGTCAAATGAATGCCATAAAAAATATATTTTTATAGATGAAGAAAATGAAAAAATATTGACTTTTTGTCTCAAAAGAGTTTGTAAAGACAAAAAATTGCAATATAGCCAATTGCCAATTTAGCCAATATTTGTGGACTATCGAAATCTCTACGTTTTCGCTAATCTGAATAAAAAAAAAAGTTATATCCAAAAAACTTGATTTTTTGGTCAAAAAAGGGGTTCAGGAATACCGTTATATGGAAAAAACCGCTCCTCTAACTTTTGAGTCGGTGTCGGTGTCTTTTTCTCTATACAAAATCGAGCCGGCTTAAGGTACATGTACATAAGAGGGATTCATCTTGCTAAAGTATTTCATAACCTTCTTACAAGGCCAGAATATGCATCCTGAATGTCATTATAATGAAAAATAAACTCGAAAAATTACAAAACTAAAGGCCGCTGCTATAAAGCGAGAGCTTAACAAATAGTTTTTTCATAAAGTAATTCATAAAGTTTTTTAAAACATGCTTTTATGTCAAATTGTTCACTAAATTCAAATATTCAAAAGAATTTTCGATAGAATTTTCCTTTGACCCTTTTAAAGCTTTTTTAAAGATTTCAGACTTCTAGAGTTATCGTATCACTAGCTACTGAATGTTGCATATATGTATGTTAGTATGCAAACATTTTTTTAAAATATTTTATTTTTGTATTATTATTTCACATTTTGTGGTTAAGACTGCGTACTTGTTTTTTAAAATTTATGAGTTAAATATATATTTTTTTAATTTATATTTTCTGCGCTAATTGCACTTTTTTGCTCACTTTGTTAAAAACATAACTCTGAATAATGCGTCGTAGTTATATTGATCGCAACCAAATTCTTACTTTTTTGTTATTTTTTTTTTTTATAAAAACTGCAATTATTCAATTCGATGTCTTCTTTGATGAGTTTTTTCCATTTTTTTTAAATTAAACGGTGCTAAGAAATGAAAGTTGCTAATAAGCAACGTTGGGGTCGTAAGGGTTAAAAAAAAAAACAATTCTTACCCCTCACCTAATTAGGGTCAGATATGAGCTCTAACAAGGTGTTATACGATATGTTCTAAGCATGGACTAGGATTGAAGGCCATTAAAATTTCCTAAAGGTGCGCTTCGAGTATCTGACGCCACCGAGCTTCTCCTCTATAGAACCTAAAGCTTCGGCACCACTGAGCAGTGGTTTTCTTACACAAAACCCAAGGCAACCACACCAACGAACTTAACTCCGATGATAGGTTTCACCTTGAAAACTGATCCCATTCGAGAGTTCTGCACAACATATGACATGCCATTATGTCATACATACAGTGACTAACAAAAGTGTTCACAAAAACTCACAAATTTATATATCAAGTTATTTTTTATTGAAGGAACATAACATTTTATACCAAACTTAGTGAAATCTTGATATAGCTTTTTCTCAATTATATTTTTAAAAAAATAAACATTTCTTCGATATTTTTAAAGCATTTTTATGACAAATTTTTGTGAACATAACAACTTTTTCACTTAGATTTTTACATTTTTTAATATTTAATATTAATTTTTTTTTTGCAACTGGATACTTTTAAGAGTACTATTAATTGTTTATGTTTTTCATTGATTGAGTGATTTTCTTTTGACATTTTCCTTGCAGCAATCATCCAGTGCTCATCAACGTTATTCGGTAACGAAGTTTTATGTTATTTAATTTTTATATAATTTTTTTTTTTAAAAACTCATTATAATTTTTTTTTTCTTTAATATGCTCCACAAGTTCTCAATCGGAAATAGGCTGGGCGACTGTGGTAGCTAATCCAAACAATTTATAGCTTATCCAATATTATGGTTATTTTTATCTTATGTTGCGAGTCATTATCTTCCATAAATAGGGTATTGCCTGGTTCACATTTTAATTCATAAATGACAAGAGGGGATTGACAATACTGAAAAGACCAATAAAATTTTATCAGAGATTCTTCATTTTAGTGTTGTCAACGAACATATACGTAAATGTCTAAAAGAGTACGCTATCGAGACTAGAACCAAAATAAAAATGCCACTTTCAACAGCCAAATACCGAGAAATACATCTCAAGCTTACAAAATAATATGCGAATTATGCTAAGGAATTGTGGAAGCTTTTACGAGGTCAGATGAAGAAAAAAAGGTCAGTACCGTAAAAAAAAGGCATTAATTCACGCAACATTCAGGAAATATTACAATTTTGGGGATACTAATGGGTATTCTTCCAAAAATATAAGTTATAATTAAAGCAGAACACTATATTGCCATTTTGAATGACTCCAATCTTTCCAGTCTTAAAAAGTTCGGATATTAGCCAAGCAATACCCTATTTTTGCAAGACGAAAAAAGCAATAAAATGGAGTTTGGAAAAGATATAAATTGTTTGTATTGAGAACCACAGTGGTACGGCCTAAATCCGATTCAGAACTTTTGTTACATTTTGAAGAAAAAATGTATAAAAATGATATAAAAGTATGAAACATAAAAAATCATACATAAATAGTTGTTTTTAAATAAATTGTTTTTATTGAAAAAATAATTCATGTCAGATGGAATTTAACCTTTAAACGCTTTGTTCTTACGATCTTGACCATCTTCGTAACTGGTATGGAATCAATTGCAACTTAAATTGCAGAAAGTTAAAAATGAAGAAATGTAATAAAAAAATATTTTGACAAAATTATAAAAAACTTTAACTCACGCTATAACTTTCATAATATATACTTTGTTTTCAAAAAAAGTTTGTGAAATAATTTAAAGAATAAAATATTGCAGCATATTTAAAAGATACACAAAAAGTTCTTAACTAATGTCATTTATTTGCAGAAAGTTTTCAAAAATTATGCGCAATTAAAACAAAAACACTCAACTTTTATTTATTAATAATAAAAGCAAGTGAAATACGATCAAATTATAAGTGAATGACATGCGCTCAAGGTTAGTATTAAAATTCAACATAGAACATTCAAACATAGACAAGTTCTAATGCAGCTTGCAAAATATATATTTCAACATTTTATTTTGATTATATTATTTTCAATTAAAATTTAAATTGAGCTACAAAACGAGGGGGAGCAGTGATAGTTCAAGCAAAAGCTGGCAAGAAATTAAAGATTTTAACTAAGATAATGTTTAAAAAAAAATGGGACAGTAGCCAAGAATATTTATTATGAAGACTTCCAAAATTTTAAAACAGCTTTATTTAGCGTGACAGTGAGAGGTAAAACATAGTTTGTTCTTAATTACAAAACGAGTGCTGAACAAGTTTCACTTCTCACTGGCTTGCCAAATAAAGAACTTTTAAAATTATGGAAATCTTCATAATATATGTTTTTGACCGTACACTCAGAAAAATATTAACTGTAATATTAACAGTCGGTCACTTTTATTTCAAAACACTGTTCGATTGAATGAATTGCGCTTAAGTAAACAATTTTCTTTGTTGAATGAACGTTTCAAAGTATTTTTGTGCTGTTAAAATAATTGGTTGAAATATTTTTGTGCTTTTGTTGAATTATCTTTTTTTTCTAAGCAATAGTTTTAAAATGTGTTTTGCTACGTTTATATTATCGTTGCTAATAGCTCAGTGAAAGTGCACTAGACTGTCATGCGAGGGACGTGGATTCGAAGTTCGAATCCTAGCTGTGTAAGTATCAAAAATTGTAATTTAATAATTGAAGTAATAATAATTCTGTTTTATTGCTAGTTTGATCAAAAAAAACCTTCAAAATAAATTGCTTACAATCTTGCAAAAAAAAAAACAAAAAATTGCAAATTTCATTTTTTATTTCAAAAAAAAAATATTTTAAACAAAAAAAAATTTTTGTTCGCCTTGCCGAATTTGAACCGTGGACACTCACGTAGTATTAGACGCACACGTCAGCACACTCGGCCATACATGAACTTTCAAAACAGTGATAAAATTTCAATAAATAAGTTTTTATACGGGTTTCGTATTTTATAGACCAACAGTCATCCGAATGTTGATTTGAAAGTTTCATTTGTTGGATGGTATTTAACAGTGAAATCTGTTATTTTAACCCATAATTTTTTTGATATAACAGCATTTTTTCCCCGAGTGTAGTTGAACTCCTCAATGTATGTACAAACTGGAATATTCCGGATTCAAAACCTATTCAACATAAAAAATTTTTTCAAAAGACATTAATTTATATGACATCCCGTCAACTATCTTCAGATAAATCCATGTTAAGGTCTCAATGATGATAGGATTAGAAGAACCCACTTTAGCAAGCACGACGATGGCCATTTCGAAACATTTACATGAAACACCCATCATAAGACCAGAGCTGCTTTCGCCGTTTGTAGAGAGCTCTTTAATCACCTTAAATCCTATTAAATTTAAAAAAAAAATAGTTGAAATAAAATAAATTATAACATCCCAAACCTACTGAACCGCAAACTAAAGTTTGGTAAAACGTAAGAGTTTTGTAAGCGTTAATTTACGTATTTTTTTTTTTTTGGCTAGGTATATCCCTGCGTTGTATCAAAATTCAAGAAAATATCAAGGTAAGATCAAGTAAGATCAAGGAAAAAAAAATTCAAAAGTTTTATTTTTATTCTTCATATTCAAAAATATTTAATTTTACATATAATTAATTTAATTAATTAATTAATTAATTTACAAAAATAAAAAAAAAGTCGGGAGCAAGAACTTTTATAAATGATTTTAACAGACTTTAATGTGCTGAATCATAAGCTGTTTACAGGTTGATTCTATCACGTCTAGTTTTTAAGATTTTCTTATTTAAATAAAACACTGATATTGACATATTAAATACGTTTTTATTATGAAAAAGTACAAAAATTTTACACATGACAGGACTTCTATGACATACATCAAAATCTTAAAGGAATTAAAATACTAATATTACATAAAAGTAGTAAGGTATTTCTTTGACTTGGCCGAAGTTCTATTTTTTTAACACACTTTAGTTTTGACATAAAATGAATAAATATCTAATATTACTTTTTTAGCTTTGATAGAAGCCTATTTATATAGTTTTCAATTTTGGGGATAGATGGTAGGTGGGCTTGTTCGTTGGTGGGTTTTCATCCGATCTAGCCCATTCTCACTTGATCTTTGCTTTTTAGAAAAAAGCTTAAATATGAAGTTTCATTACGATAGATTGAAAATTACGGCTGTAATAGTGTCGACTGACAGACGAACAGACAGACGGACATGGCTAATTCAACTCAGGTGGTGATGCTGATCAAGAATATATACACTTTTCTATACCTACCACACCTTCTTATGGGCGTTACAAACGTCGTGACAAAATTAATATACCCCTTACACAGTACGCGTGGGGGTATAAAAATAACTATTTGGTAGAACGTTTGCTTTTGTAAGCTTCACGATTGATGAAAAAAGAATTGCATATAGCATCAAAGCTATACGTGCTAGATAAATTCTGATTACATATTTAGATTTAGCGCGACGATATGTATCAATTCCACATATACATTGTTTTGCTCCTATTTTGATGCCGACTAGTATAATTTGAATTATCTTTTTAAAAATTTTAAAAATGCTTTATCAAGGGTTTATTGAAGGTTTCTCATTTAGAAAGTCCTTATAATAGGTTTTTGTAATTTTTGTTCGTTTATGAATAATGTTTTTGTTATTTTTCTTATCAAGACTTTATAAGAGCCTCATAAATTTGTATGAATTTATACGGCTCATGTATACGATTTGTTTTTTAAATATGTTCGAATATGAATAAAAAAATGTAAAGTTTTAATATGTTCGATACTGTTTCCAGAAAATATGTAACAAATATTTAATTTTTTCATAATTTGTTCGTAAACTGAGTTCGAAAATCATATGATGCTTGATATGATAGAGATATGATACTTTTTGATAAATTTTTTTAAAATTTTCTAAATAAACACGTTTCACTCTGATTAATATTAACAATTAAAAATCAATTTGAAAGGATCACGTGGAATCACTAGAACACTTTTTAGAGAAAACACGAATTTAAAACACAGCAATTAAATTTTTTTATATATGTTTTTTTTTTTCTTTGGCACTATAGCAATAATTTTATAGTTATATTTTAAAAGAACTATTTAAAAAAAAATTCATTTCATCTAAATGACGAAGAAAACGAGTTCATTTTGAAGGTTTTTTATGCAAAAAAGGCATCGTTTTTAGAATTTTGTTGAACTCATTTTAGATAAAAAAATTATCGTTTTTGAAAACCTTTTATAACAAAAATAAAATATTATTTTATATACTTTTGTAGACCCTTTCACCAGTGCCGAAAACATAATTTTCGTACAATCCGAAAATGTTCTTTTATGAACAAAAGAATGCAATGAGTTCAAAAACGATGCTTTTGGTCTGCTGGGATCATTTAAAACAAGCCAATTATTATTTGTGCTGCAGATGTTGAATTTTTATGAATCGAATTTGTTCGATGCTCATTTAATACAAGTAAAATTTAAGTAAATAAGTGGATTTACTTTTTTGACATTTTTGACAACAGAGCTACAAAGAGCTACAATGTATGCGACAATTTTTTGCTGATTACTAACTAAGTGTATGTGTGTGTGCGATTTTTTTTTTTTGCAAATTTAAATTAATTTGTATTTGTTGTTGATTTTATTGTTGTTAGCTTGACGATAACGTGTTCAGCATGCTTGACGCTAATTAAGCCGCATGAATTGCGGAGCTGCAGCGCAGGATGATGAGAATTTGTTTTTTTATTTTTTTTTAATTTTTTTTTTTTTAATACAAAATTTATGCACTTTGTTGTATTTTTTTTTTATATACAATTTTATTTTATTTATTAATGTTAAAGCTTGCTATTATTTTATATAATTTTTTGTGTTCTTTCTAGTTGGTCGAAATATGATGATACTTGAATCTTTTGTTTCATTGTTTCTATTATTTTTGCTCTTTTTTTTACTTTATTTTTTATATTTTTTCGCATATCTGGCTGTGGTTTATGAATGATGCAATTTAAATTCGCGCCAATTTTTTGCGCTGTTCAAATGTTGTTTTTTTTGAAGACCTTGAAATTGTACAAAAGAATGTTTCTGATATATGTTGCTCTTTATGTTTTTTTTTTGCGTTTTAATATTTTTCATTCTTTCTTTCCTGTTTTTTTTTTTTTTGTCTTTCTACTTCTCATCCAATCTCACTATTATATTTTATTTCATGTTATTTACATTTATATTTTTTTGTTGTTTGTTGCTCACTTTCATGTGAATTTGCCGAAATTTTTTGGCGCTAATATCAGGCACGTGCAACCTTGATCTTTGTTCCTGTTGCGTTTTTTGGCAAATCGTAAAACTGCGAAATTTATTCTGTGCATGTCAGGTGATGCTTTTTGCACACACATTTGTAAAGCGCTTTTATTATCGTTTTGTCAGCTACGCGATGTTAGCACCTCTTGGTGGAATTTTATAAAACTAGAACCATTAATTGGTTATAATTATTTATAATGATGATAAAAATTATAATTTTTGGTAAATTTTTTTACAAAGCTCCGCCCAACTAGTACAATTTCAAAGAACTAGTTATATCACCAAGAACTAGTTATATTCACCTTAATATGTGCATGATCTCCATGAATAGCATTCATGAATTTTGTTCCATCAGCCATTTATATGAGTTACATGAATTTTTTCTTGATATCAATGTACAAAACACACAAAAGAAATAACACGAGGATATGAATATTTCAAAAGCCTTACGTTTAAAGTTCATAAAATGTGTGTACAAGATGCATGAACCATTGACAAAACTCGTACATGCAAATGCCAAAAAAAAAACAGTTCAAGAGAAACATGAATCGTGAGTACATATCATAAAATTCATGTACATATACAAGGAAAAAAAGAACAGTACATGAAATAGTGACAAAATTGCTTCAATCTCATAATCATAGACCAGGGTATCGTGAGTTACCTTACGAGTTTAATGACTAAAAATCATATAATCTATGTATAAATACAAGTTCAACAAGAATAGTTCATAAGATAAAAGTTAAAACTGCATTTAACTCATGTACTGATTCAATGGAACAGTGAACTACTTTATGCATGCAATGAAAAAAATTCATATTAGGTCCATTACGACGGATCTTTGTCCACAAAAAAAAAAAGGGAAAAACTGAGTTTAAGTATTTCTGGGCTTATTTAAAAAAAATTCCACAAAACAATTTCGCGTTGCATTGTTACTTAAGCATTACTCCTTAGGCTCCCTGGAGTTCTTTGAAAAAATTGCATTTGTAATTCTTTGAAAAAAAACGACAAGCTGAATGTCTGCAGCAGAATCAACGTGAAAACAAACTGAGTTTTTATCGCTTTCGCTAGCAACAAGATGGTTAAAACAATAATGGTTCCAATATATGTGAATAATTCCATATAAATAGCGTGCTTATTCATGATCCCACCTATGAGCGGACTACGTATGCCCAGACTATACAATTTTTTTATAATTACAAACCTTTTCTTTTATTAAGCATGGGCTTGTTTATGATTACACTTAAGCTATGTATAATTACTTGGAGCTCATGTAAAAGTACATATTATCAGTTAAGACAGAATATATGTAGATTTTTTATGAACGTATACATAATTTATATTTTCAGTGTGAAATGTATGAAAAAGGTCAGGTCATAAATTGTTCAACGATGGAATTTTTTAAAATTTTATGTATTTTCACAATTTTACTCTAATGTAGAATTTAAGAAAATTAATAATACCACCTAAGAAGTACGAGAAAGATCAAAAAAGGTCAGTTAAATCTTTTATTTAGTCGAAAATGCATAGTTTTTTAAAAACTTTTTTAAAGTTTTTAATGTTTTAACCATTTTACTCTTTTGTACAGCCCAACAAAAGTTAGTTTTTAAAAAACTAATAATACTACCTGAAAGTTATGAAAAAGCTCAAAAACGGTGAGTTTATTTTTTTTTTATTATGATAGATAATTTTTGAAAGTTTTACTTTGGGTCACAAGATAATATTAATCTCAAGATAATATAAAGTTTGGCTTATCTTAATATATAAAAGACAAGCGTCCTGCTCCGTGCTCTATATCGTAAAACATGTTCAGCCTGGACCAGCACCTGTTGTAAAATTATCCATTTGAAATCTTTGTACGTACTGTACTTTTAAAAACCTGTTCAGCCTGGACCAGAACCAGTTGTAAAATTATTCATTTGAAATGTTTGTACTTACTAAACCTTTTGCTCTATATCGTAAAACCTGTTCAGCCTGGACCAGAACCTGTTGTAAAATTATCTATTTGAAATCTTTGTGCGTACTGTACTTTTTAAAACCTGTTCATCCTGGACCAGAACCTGTTCTAAAATTATTCATTTGATATCTTTGTACTTACTATACTTTTTAGAACCTGTTCAGTCTGGACCAGCACCTATTCTTAAATTATGTATTGGAAATCTTTGTACTCGTCATTTTCCTCAACTACTATACATCAAACATCATGTCTTGCTATTATAGTGCTTCTTAATTAACATAACCAGAACCTATTCGGTCTGCATAAACTGAAGAGCAATTATTACATTCAGTGACGTTGGTGTCAATTGGAATTTCTAGAATTAAATGACAATGTTCGGTCTTCTGATCCAAGTTTTAGCGATTGGCTACTCAAGTTAGGAAATGGAGATGAAGATATCATAGAAATTACCAATAATTTTGTTTGTAAAGGTTCGCTTATTAACCCTTTCAATGGCTTGCATAGAATAATCGTGGACAATTTTTTTGAGCTTATATTCCCATCATTTAAGCAATAAAAAGATTAAAAAACATCCCTCTGATTTTTACATGAGCTGCTTTACTTTTGGCAGGCTGTCTAATATAATGGACAAAACCATGATAACGTTGTATTATAATATTTTAGTTCAACTAAAACAACCGGAGACAAATGCAAATGTGTTATTTATGCAATTGTTATTATAAAAAAAAATTATAGTTTGCACACCTATCACAATAATCACTTCTTTTTTTCAAAATTTATTAACACGCGATATAAAAAAAATTGAAGGCTTCTGTTGGGCATAAAATCGAAAATCTAACTAAGTTAAACGTCATATATCTTCCTAAAATTATTTTTGTCATGTTAGCACAACTTCATTGCATAGTACCAACCTATTTGATTTTGGAAAAGACGTTGGAAAATAAAAAAACAATTTTTTTTCTGAAGTGTCCAATATAATGGACAAATCCATTAAATATACTTCTGGCGATACTTTGAGTCCGAATAACATCAACCGTTATTCCAAAATTGCTATCCTGTGCCCAAAAAATTCCAATGTGAACAAAGTCAACGAGCAAGTTCTAAATATTTTAGTTGCTGACACAGTGAGAGATCTGAGCACGGATTAAATTGAAGACAGTGATGATAACGATAAACAAAATTACCCTGCCGAGTTTTTGAATGAATTTTATCCTTCAGGAATGCCACTGCATAAGTTAAACCTCAAAATTGGAAGTATTATAATACTTCTTCGAAATTTCAATACCAAAAGAGATATCTGTAATGGAAGGTGGTTAGTTTTGAAAAACCAAAAAACTTAATTAATCATCGCACAGGTATTGACAGGCGCACTGGCGAACATTAAATAGTTTTCATACCTACAATTGATTTGGCGCCGACAAACACAGATTTCCCTTTCACTCTCCGGAGGCCACAATTTCCAGTTAAACTGACATTTTCAATGAACATAAATAAATTGCAAGCTTAAATATTGCAAAAAGTAGGAGTTTTTCTAAAAGAACTGGTATTTAGTCATGGGCTGTTTTAGCGGGCTGATGATGTAAAACTAAGCATTATAGATGGCAAGGGACAAGGTTAAAAATTCTAAGAATTTCTTTACAAGAAATGTTGTATATGAAGAAGTTTTATCAAAATAATTTAATAAACATGTTTTCAAATAAAAACCTTTGTATATAAATCCAAAAAATTTTTTGTCGCATTTTGTACTCTAAATGGTTCCTTCCTGTCGAAGGACGGGCTTTTACACTAGTTTTATAATAATTCCCCAAATATTTCAACTCTAGAGAAAACCGTTCGTAAACTGGAATGGTTTAACAAAACCTCTCAAAACAGCGCACTAGGAGTATTTCTTCGATTTAGCTGGACAATATTAAATTTTGTCAAACACCGATTTAAGAAAAAATATATAAATATATATTTAGTTTTAATTTTTGAAAAAGTGTAAGAATAACGGGCAATGCATATTTTTTACCTTGCCTTGCTCAAACATTTTTTTTTTTAGCTCTCTGAACTTTGTCATTTTTAGTTAAAGTGAGGAGTGCACTTCAAATTTCATATTTTTTTTCCCAATTTTTCTAAGAAGTTAAAACAAATGGATTGTACTGAAGCAGATATGTTAAAATAAATGTTAAGTGGTTTGAATGGTTTTGTATTTTTTAAAATTAGTAATTTTATTTAAAAAATTGGTGTTTTTTGAGGATTTTTTTTAAATTTTTGGATATCCGAAGGGTTTTGTTAAATGCGGCTGTCCGTGGCTATACATTTGTCTTCATAAACTTAAAACTACAGGTGATAACATTATAAAATATATAAACTCGTTGTCCGCTTCGTTCCGAAAAAAAAATGAATTTTTTAAAACCTTTTTAAAACCGTTTAAACCCAAAAACCTGGTAAAACCTTCATAAAACCCAAAGTTTTAATGATATCGCCATGAAACTTGGTACAATAGCTTATCTCTTCAATTTTAATGTTAGGCTTAAAAATGAAAAAAAACTGGGATAAGAACTGCACCTACCTCCTTTACAAAGTGGCGTCATCAATATGATAAAACATTTATATATTCCATACTTTTTAAGATATCGACTTGAAGCTTGACGCATACATTTTTTTCTTTTAATGTTAAATCATCTATAAATATCAAAATTTGACAAATACCACTTTTACCTTCCACATAAATGACGCGATCCGATTTATGCTTCTATTTTTCTACAAACTGTATAAATCCAAAATTAGAAAAAAATATTTTTATCTTATGCTGCGTTTTGTTGCTAGTCGTATTCTTTTACTTATACGGATTTATAATGGGCTACAAATTAGCCCATAGCTACCCAGGGGGTCTATATAGACACTCACTTGCCTTGAATTTTTTGCTTGTTTTTGCATTCTCTATAGCTTAAAATCATAAAATAATTTTGTCCAACTAAATTGTTCTGGATACTCCACTGTGCAGCGTTTAGTTTTTTTAATCGCGCTACTAACAGTCAAATAAATTGTCACAAATAGTGTTAATTGCAAAATTATAAGTTCGGCAGACATGTTTTTGAAAAATATTAGTCCATTCATATATATAGGTTTTTGAAGTGATTTTTGTATGTTTTTTTATAGGATTTTAATGAACATTTTTACAAATCCTCCATTTTTTTTGTCTGATATAGTCTGTTTTAGCATTTTAAGTACAATTCAAAGAAAATTTAAGTTTTAAAACATTTGAGTTTTTTTCACCTATCTAGATAAATTGTGCACCTATCAAAATGATATAGAAAAAACAAGTAAAGAAAGTCTAAAGTCGGTCTAGGCCGACTATGAAATACCCTAAACCCACTTTTCAAAAATAAAAAAAAATTTTATTGTAAATGGGCGTCTCCGTGGGCAGATGAAGCCTATATTTTATATACATTTAAATGTTGATGAAAAATTTACACATACCAAATTGTATTCCTGTAGCTCACAGTAAATGCCTTTATTATGCTTTCGCTATGAGAGGTGGGCGTGTTCATGGACGGATAACTTCCAATTTTTGAACACACCTTAGTTTTGGTATAATATACATACATACCAAATTTTATCTCTCTATGACAAACATAACCTTATTTATTGAGTTTTAAATTTTTTGGGTTGTATGGGAGGTAGGCGTGTCCGTAGGAGGATGACGTCCATTTTTCAAAACTAACTTTTTTTTGTCATAAAAAACATACCTGCCAAATTTTATCTCTGTTGGTAAAACATAGGCTTATTTATTGCGTTTTCAATTTTTCGTTTGTATGGGAGGTGGACGTGTCCGTGAACGGATAACGTCAATTTTTCAAAGACATCTTTGTGTTTGTATAGAACACATACATATCAAATTTTATTGTCGTAGGCTAATTATGAGCTTATTTATGCAGTTTTAATTTTTTGCGTTATATGGGAGGTAGGCGTGACCGTAAGCGGATGATGTTCATTTTTCAAAATCATCTTTGCTTTGTTATAAAAAAACATACGTGTCAAAGTTTATATCTGTAAGTTAAGCACAGGCTTATTTATTGTGTTTTCACTTTTTGGGTTGTAATGGATGTGGGCGTTTCCGTGGGCGGATGATACCGATTCCTCGAAAACATCTTTGTGTTGATACAAAGCACACACATATCATATTTTATTGTTGTTGACTTATTATGAACTGAGTTATTCAGTTTTCAATTTTTGCATTGTATGGGATGTAGACGTGTTCGTGAGCAGATTCCAAAAATATTCAATAGTGCAAGTCCTTGGGCTTATGTGACTATATGTACCAAGTTTCATTCAATCATCTCAACTCCTTCTTCTTATCCGGCGTATACGGACAACACACAGATGGACTGACGGACGGACGTACATGAATAGCTCGACTCACGAGGTGATCCTGATCAAGAATATATATACTTTTCTATACCGGACTCGCTTCGTTCTATGCGTTACAAACGTTTACACAAAGTTAATATACCCTGACCTTTAAGGTTTAGGGTTTAAATATATATTTTTTTTCTTAAAAAAATCACTATTAAATTAGATATTCGTTCAGTGCAGGATATATAAGATATTTTAACATATATATTATCTTTGAACGATGAGTATTAGAGGCTGTAGGTATACCCTAAAGTATTGATTAAAAACGTTTTATGCCCTTGAAAAAATTTGTTAAAACTACCTCATACAAATTGCGCTGTAGGATGTTATTCAACGTCAAAAAAAAACTTTCCTCAACTGACAAAGTTATTATATAAGAAGGTTAACGTGACTGACTTTTATAAGACACAAGTTGGCTGGTTAGACACCCATTGTGATACCATGGGTTAATCATGTTAGCTACTCTATTTGAACCAGTTGGAGCTATCATTGAAGCTGAGCAATCGGTGGACATGCGCTGGGCATATGCAGAGTAGTTGTGTTGTGGATTCTTCCTCCTTCTCGTCTCTGCAGCTTTTGCAGAAATTGTTATGAAAGACGTTAAACCTTCGGGCATGGTTTCCAATAAGGCAATGCTCTGATAGGATGATAATGCTATTATTTTTTGTTTGGCTCCTTCTAAGGTACTAAGGTTCCTTTTTGGTTCTTTTAATCGTTTTTACTTCAGAATTGGCCAAACTTAAGAGATAGTTAATTTTTGAATAATTTGCATATTGTAAGAGGTATTCCAATTATTTTATAGTGAGTTTTGCGTAAGTTCATCTACTTTGCAATTTCCTGGAAAGTCTCTATTATAGAATATATGATGATGTTGAGCTCATTAAGAGATCTGTGGCCGCTAAAGATTGTTTTAGATGTAATTTCAAAAAAAATAACTGAGCTTTGAAAATGGCAATGAAGAAGACAACAATATTTTGAGCTCAGATTGGGTGTTATTGAAAAAGATCAAAATCTGTATCCATCATATCATCATATGATGGCTAAAAATGACTGTTTGCCAAGGACTATATAACAATCACACCAGTTTCACCAAGTGTTGAAGCAATAAAGAAACTCTGCAAGTTTATTCTTTCTGATGTGAAAATATCTCAAACGCAGATATTATCATGGTGTCACTTGTAACATTCCCATCGATCATCGACCGTTATGTAAAGAGTAAAGTACAACAAGAATATTTGGAAAATACATGCCATCTTCCACGAAATACTGCAGGCCAATTAAGTTTTATTTAAAGAAGGGTACTCAGGAAACCATAAAAAAAAGCTTGCGATATCATTACATTAAGAAATTGATGGAAAAGGCATTGAAGTAAATGCTAACAAAGAAGCTCAGGAAAAAAAAAATAAGGATAATATATATTTTATAGAGAGCACAACACCTGATAATTGACACGAAATTTTTCAAATGAAGATTTATTTAAAATATATTATTGGCAACGTCAGACAGTGTTGCTAGAGAGCCGAACTGAAATTTACCACTTTTTGGGAAAAAATTACCACTTTCTGAGAAAATTTACCTTTTTCTAAAAAAAATTATAAAATTTTTTTTAAAACATTTCTTTGCTAGCCTTGAACAATTCGTTTCTTCCTATTGCCAACAACTTTTCCAATTCACGATATGTAAGGGACTTCTTTTAGCCACTTTTCCATTAACTTTTTTTGTAGGAACTGGACATAGCTTTATATAACCGATATTCTTTTAAGCAATATTCAATTCAATTTCAATTTCAAAACATTTGATTACGTCTTATGTCTTGGTCTGTTTCAACAATTTCCTTAGCTTTTAAGTTCAAATTTGTTATTTTTTGGTACAAAGGGGACTTCCAATAATAAAGGTCTGCTTGTGAGTACGTTCAGAGAGGTAACAAAAGTGCAACTTAAAATATTTGGAAATCTAAAAAATTTTATATTGCAAAAATTTACCACTTTAAGTCAAAAATTACCTTTTTCACCTTTGCCCAAAAAATAAGTCAAAAATTACCTCAAATAGGGAAATTTACCTCAGTCTGGTAACAGTGACGTTAAATCCGTTAATTTGTAGCGTGCGACATCGATAGAAAATGAAATATCTGGATTTTAAAGTCGGTTATTTAGCAATTGAGAAATACAGAGTGAAGAGGAAAGAAAAAAGGCATCTTTGCAGTTGAAAAGGCAAGAGTTTGAAGACTCAGAAAAAGAATTGAAATAGAAATAAAAAGACATATGTATTCGAAAAAAAAATTAATAAAAGAATTATAAATGAAGTAGTGGCTATGGCCAAGCATGCTATGTGTGGTATGCGCGCCAACGGAACTGGAAGGACCCGGATTCGATTTACCATTTGACACAGAAAGTTTGTTTTTAATAAAATAAGATAAAATAAAATAAGAAATAAATTTGATCGGCTGTCACATATCATAATAAAACAAATTTAAAAAAAACTAGTAAGGTATATCTTCGACTTGGCCGAAGTTAAAATACCCCCACGGCCGATTCTTAAGGGTGGAAGAATATTAAATTGGAGAGCTTTCTGTATGAGATTTTGAGAGATATTATTATTTGTATGTGTCTAAAAAACATACATATCAAATTGTTTTCCTGCAGCTTAAATATAAGCCTTTTTATAAAGTTTTAAATTTTGGGGTTGTATGGGAGGTGGGCGTGTTAGATTTTGTATGACGCCCATTTTTCTTGCATATCTCAGTTTTGACATAGAATACACAAATACCGAGTTTCTGTCTTGTAGCTTTAATATTAGCCTCTTTATAGATTTTTCAATTTTGGGGTTGTATGGGAGGTAGGCGTGGTTTTCATCCGATTTAGCCCATTCTCGAACTTGATCTTAGTTTTTTTAAAAAAAGCTTAAATATCGAATTTCATTACGATAGCTTCAAAATTGCGGCTGTAATCGTGTCGACAGACGGACAGACGGACAGACGGACAGACGGACAGACGGACAGACGGACAGACGGACAGACGGACAGACAGACGGACATGGCTAAATCAACTCAGGTGGTGATGCTGAGCAAGAATATATATACTTTTCCATACCTACCACGCCTCCTTTTGGGTGTTACACACGTCGTGACAAAATTAATATACCCCTTACGCAGTACGCGTGGGGGTATAAAAATTAGCAATAAAAATTCAAGAAAAATTAGAAAAACTGGAAAAATTAAAATACTTTTTACTTAGATTAAAACAAGAACTAAATAAAAATGAAACATTGAACGAAAAAAGCAAAAAGTAGAAATTAGTAAAATAAAATCAGGAAATTAATTAAAAGAAAAATTTTAAATAATTTTAGAAAAATAGGTAAATAGATGTATAACTCCTTAGTAAATAAATTATTGTATCATAAACAGTTCAATAATTTATTTTAGTAACAATTCAAGTATTTAATAAAATACTTTTTGGTTTTTGGATTGATGTCCATCTTGTGAGACACACAATCCTGCAATTTTTAAAACCTAACTTCTGCAGAAGTTTTCATCATGATTCGTAAACAGTGACCAATCAAATTTTACTCTTATAACTTAAGCGTTACACAAGGCCGTCAGACTGGAAAAAAGCTCAAAGAAAATTAAAAAAAAACTATTTGGCTCAATTTGAGATTTTATAATTTTATTTTAAATAAATTTTGATTTCAAAACTTACAGCTAAATTTTTTATCAGCTTCTTTACGAACTGTTAATTTTCAAACTGATTGAACAATTTTGGAAAAATTACCCCTTTTATTTGTTTTCGAATCAAAAGAATCATAATATTGTAAATATTTTTTGGCATATAAAACTTGAATTTAATTAAGAAATATACTTTAAAACAGCTACAAAAAAAATTAAGTCCAAATATTGTGGAGTTTATTTCTTATAACGGTTTTTTTTGTCGTCGGGGTGAACATGATACCAGCATGCAGAGCCTGAGAACTGTGGCGAATAAGGGTTTAAATTTAAGTAGAAAATATCATGTTTAGGGAGTTGTACAATTTTTTAAGAACATTTGTTTTTATAAAGATTTATAAAAAAAATTAAAAATTTTTATTCTTACACCATTCAACATTGTAAAAATATAAATTTTAGAATCAACACGGTGTTTTATGAGTTAAATTTTTTAATAACTCTCTTCGCTTTTTCAATTTGCGATGATAAGCTTCTTTGTGAAAAACTGTGTTCACAATTTTGAATACGATAAAAACGATATATTTCAAAATCGCAAATTATAATTAAGTCTATATTATATTTTCAATACCTGTATTTTTGTTGATGCTGAACAAATTGAAACGATTTCGTTAGCATAAATTTTAAAAAAATATTCCTTTCAGTCACCTAACAACAGCAAACAATGACTGATTTAAGTCAAAATTTAGAAACTCGGCAGTTCTTCGGACATCACTTTGTTGTTGTTCTACGGGCTAATTTTTAATATTTCAAAAAATTGTTGTTGCTTCTGTTGTTAGAACTAACTTGAAATATGCAATTTATTGCATACTGGTTTCAAGACCAGAACAACAACCAATATAACAGACGCAAAAGCCAATTTAGACAACAAAAAGTGACAACAGCTGCAAATTAGTTTATTCACCCTCTGACCATTCACAGAGCATTGTATAGCGAATTTCATTATTAAATTAAAATACTAATTTCATTATTAATATTACCTTAGTTGAACCTACATGAAGGCTTTTTAAGCAAAATTGTTCAGGAAGATCTTATCTGAAGGCGCTCATGACGTTTGTCTCATTTGTACTGGAGCACCTAATGATTAACCCTCTAACTCACGGAGTCGAAATTATGGAGAAAGTAACCCAAACATATGTGTCTGGTAAATGTTGATATTAGAAACATGGTGACTGTCATTTTGTAACACTCTTCGACAGTATTTGAATATATGTACAGTAGGTAGGTTGGTAGGTAAAAGTTGAAAAATCATTTAATAAATGGAAGATAAATTCGCTTAAAAATACATATTTAAGCCATATTGCTCATTTGCAAAACTGTCAGAATTCTAATATTGACATTTTACAAAAAAAAAAAAAAAAAAAAAAAAAAACAAACATTTTAAGCATTTCATATCTCGAATTAGAAGAGATTCTCATGATTTTCTCTAAAATTCTTAACTTGGAGTTGTGACGGTCATCCACAACTGATCAATGAAAAACTACTATCTTTTATCTATCAAAAAATAATTTCAACAATATTGATTACTCGAAAATAAATTTTAGGTTCTTTAAAGGGTTGAAGCATATAACGTTTAGAGCATTCTAATATATCAATTTCAATTTATTCAAAGTATTTGTGTTAATCTGTTTGTCGGTACAAAAAAGCCCGTTTTTACAGAGCTAAGGCTTATTTTTAAAAATCAAAGAACCTATAAAAAAAGTTTGATTAATAATGACTTGCCAAAATTAAATCAAATCCATTTCAAAACGTGATACTAAATTAATGCAAAGAGACAAAAATGCAAATATTATCAAATATCTATATAAGCTTTGATTTAAGCAATCATTCTCATCAAATCATTATATTGTCGTCAATTTCTGATATTAATTGTTATATAAATTCCTAAAAATTTAAACAATATTCAAAAATTCAAAAATATCAACACTATAGTTTCAAGTTTAAACAACTTATAATGTATAACGGAGTTTCTGCACAACGGTGGACAACGTTTGTTTGCTTTATTTTTCGGTTTACCTTCAAGATCTGCTGTCTTTGGCCATTTCTTGGAATAAAACTTATACAACATTAAAATGCATTTTGGATCGGAGGTTGTTGCTGTATTTCTAGTATTTTCTAGGTTTTTGCTGCTTGTCCCTAGCAACCAAAATAATAGCTTTAATCATGCGAGCTATGCGTGGAGTTTTTTGCTGAAGGTTCTGCCATTGACCTCAAATGCAAATAGTTAACAGTTTTATGCAAGTTTTTTTTTATATTTTATTTTAATAAAAATCAAAGAAGCACTCTGATAGTTAAAACTGGCCATTATTTGTCGTAAAGTCGAGAAATATTGCTAGTTAGCATTTATCTTGACTGTGCATTTAACATTTTTGTAGCTTCCGCATGTTTGCGTTTTGCTTGATTTTGCAGAGTTTGAGCCAGATTGCAAAATTTGTTGAACTCAGTAGTTCAACTTTTCATCTATGATGCAGATAAATTAATAAAAGCAACACTTACTTGTCGAGTACTTAGTAATAAAAATATTAAAAAAGGTGCTTTAAAGATTGTTTTTACGGAAGTTGGTTTCAATTTCCCAATTTATGGTTCTTCTTTGAAATCTTGTATTTTATAGGACTGTGTGACAACACTGTTAACACAAGAAAAATATAAATCTATACTAAAGTTCAAGTGTATTATAATTTCGTAATAAATTTTCCCCTCATGGCTAACTTTTCTTAAATAAAAATCGAATTTTTGGCAATTAATTTCTTCAAAAATATTCTTCAAACCAAAGGAGAGCATTGTTACATGTGATTAAATGGGACTTCAAATTAAAGTTACGAGTTTTTTTCGAAAAAAAAAAATTCTTTCTTTCAAATTATCTGGTCAAATTTTTAAATGACCAACGAAGGAGATGTCCAACGAATTTCATTTAAAAAAATTAACATTTTATATTAAAGTTTTCTGTTTGACGGCCTCAAACATGCATCAATATGACAACTTTAACTTACTTACGGAGAATTGATTTTATTTTCATATTCCACAGCTTTTTATATTAAGAGATATAGGGATTGAATGACTTACGCATATGATGTCTGCAGGGGTGCAACCAGGAATTTTTTTTGGCGGGGGGTTTTATCAAATGTATAACTTATATATAAAAACAATTTTACGTAATTACAGCGGCTGAGTTGTAGCGGTTAGTGCGTTCAATTTTTGCATCAATGGTTTCTTTTTCAAACTTCAGTCATGACCAGCACCATATTTTTTTTTTTTTTAATTAAAACGGTCACTGTCAGGACATTCTATCCGTACAGCAGGTGAACAGCAGTGGTAGCGGTCGTTTTAAAATAAACTGGCTTCAACGTTGTTTAGGATCTGTTCGGCCAAAATATTTTTCAAGCACCAGTTGTAGACCGTTTAATGGATTTTTTTCTTGTTTGGCAGTTGTACGAAGGTTATAAGGCTTAAGCTAAAATATTTTCATTTTTTACTCGGGTCCCAATAAGGTCAGCAAAAATTCAATATTTTCTACCCACACATTCAGAAAAAAATACCTGCCTTTCTCCGATAAAAAATTTCTCTATTTTCGATAATTCAATTAGAATAAATTTTCACATTTTCAAATAAATATTTCTTCACTTGTGGGAAATGGAAATATTTCAATATCTCTAATACTGATAAGTATTTTTCTCGCACAAAAAATTCTCATTTATAGAGAAAAATTTAAGGAAAATTAAATATTTTTACTAAATTTTGATAAAAAATTCATTGTGCGAAGTATTTTCTTCAATAAAATGAAATCTTTTTTTAAAAATAAAAAAGTCTTATTTCCTAAAAACGATATATTTTTATATATTTCCCTTTTTCATTGAAGCTTTTTATCATTTTTAGGGATTTTTTAGTACCACATTTAGAGAAAAGCATTCTCTGGAGCAAACTATTTAACATATTTCTCTAAATATTATGTCTTTTTACTTATTCCGAAAATTTTTTTTACTGAGTGCAGTGAACATTTTTCATCCATATATCACTTCGTTGTAAAAATACCCAATTGGCTGGCACTAGCTGTAAAATTCGTCCTTTAGTGAACGCTAATTATGCTCAATTCCGAAAGTAAAAACCGCTAAATTTCTGACACCTTGGTAGAAAAAACAAAGAGTCTGAATTTGAAAAAATCGTTTGGTATTACTTGTGCAATGCGCAAGTGCTGACGAAATCGAAATAATATATTTTTAACGATAGGTCTTTCCTACACTTTTCCAAAATCGGTTAATATTTGCGCAATTTTGACGGATTTTCATGAAACTAATTTTGAAAATCCAATGGAAGATTATGAATAAGGCGTATAACTATATTATGTCACTGGATGGGCGAACAGAAAACAATTAAACCAACATTAGTGGACTGCATGAACCACCAGAGACTACTGATGAGTCGGAGTAGCGTCTGACGAAACCATGGTATAGTCTGCTCGGTTGTTCTGCTAAGAATTTTGTTGTTGTAGCAAAACCTGTTACTTCATGAATTATTTGGCATTAAAAGCTCAAAATATAATTCTTAAAAAATATGTTTTTTAAGAATTATAAACTTAAATAAACAAAGTAAACTGCCACAATTTTATAACTCACAACATATTTTTACCTAATAAGCCATAATTAATATCAGATAATATTTAAAAATTAAGAGAAATTTTCTGAAACGGATTTTGGAAAAAACGATGGAAAATTATAAATTGTAAATTTTTTTCTACACTTTCGGAAGTCAATCGGAATTATTTTTATAATGAATCACATGACTTCACTTTAAACTTAATTCTGTAGAGTTGATGTTTAAAAAAAAAAACAAACAAATTGGTCATTTCAGCCCTTGAAAGGACTTTGACCGAGCTTCTTATGATCAATTGTGTTGTGTGCACTCAGAAAAAAGTGTCTCGGAATATGATAAAAAAGGCATCATATTTAGAGAAAAATGGTATAGACTTTGCTCCAGAGAATGATATTCTCTAATTGCGATAATAAAAATTCTCTAAAAATGATAAAAAGGTTCCATGAAATAGAAAAATATATCGTTTTTAGAGAAAAATACTTTTTTTTTTTGAGAAAATATTTGTTTTTATTGAAGAAAATACTTCTCATAGTGAAGTTTTTATCAAAATATAAGAAAAGGTTTTCATTTTCAATAAAATTTCTCTATAAATGAAAAATTTTGTGTGCGAGAAAAATACTTATCATTATTAGAGACATTGAAATATTTCCATTTCCTAGAAGTAAAGAAATATTTCTTCGAAAATGTGAAAATTTATTCTAATTGAAGAAAATTTTATTTGAAAAAGAGAAAATTGCTATTATCAAAAATAGAGAAATTTTTTACCGGAGCAAGGTATGTGTTTTTTCTCAGTGTGTGTTTTTAAATGTTTCCACACAATTGACCGAGAACTGGACCTACATGTTTTATGCCGACGCCGAACGGCTAAAGTTCATGTTCTCAAGAAGCTTTACATGGCATTATTTACTCTCTGAGGTTTGCCATTGTCTGCAGAGAGGTGGTGACCGATTAGAAAAATTTTTTTTTCGCCGCGGCTGGGGATCAAACCCGGGCTCCGAGCATGCTAAGCCACACACTTAACCTGCATGCCACGGTCACCGTATTGGTGTTATCATTGTTTAAAAAATGACTTTAAAAAAGGACGAAAAATAACAATTTAACGGGAAATTTCTTTGATTTTTTCAGTGGCGAGTGACTCAACCGATTTTCCTCAAATTTAGGCTTTTTTACTATGTCTTACTTTTGAATTAATTTGTTTCCAAATATTTCAAGTTTGCTCCATGCTAGAAGTTGAAAAGATAACTCAAATCGAAGTATTGCCAACAACCCTTCATGTGGTCAGAATCAGAATATAACAAAAAATTAAACATGTGTACTAAGCCGGATCGAAATTGAAATTTGACTAGACACTGACGTAAAAGTTAAAGGTACAGGGACTCTTAAAAACAATTTCTGTATAATTTTGTTTGGTTTGGAGAAATCCCCATGGAGCGGTTTTGGTTCTTCTGAACGTCTTTTCCGCAGAAAACGAATTTTTTTGCATAAACTTTTTTCTTCAGAATGCATACTCAAGATAAGAAAAAAACTAAAGATTTTCATGGTACACTAAAAATATTTTGAAAATGGATACATATGAGTTTTTAGGTACGCAAATCGATTTCTTTTAACCAGTTTTTAGTTAAATGTGCGCTAGATAGCGCTCCAGTACAAAATTCATGATTTTCGAATATTTATATTTTTTAACACTTATAAAAAACGCATTTTTCATAGTACTCAGTTTTGATTAAACAACACCATACGATACACCAAAAGAAAGAAGAGCTCAGTAGTTTTCCAATAATCTTAAATGTGTTTGAATATCAAGAAAAATAAATTTTTTATAGGTGTTTAAAAAATATTTTCTATTTTTTAAAAGTACTTCTTACTTTTGAGTCGGTGTCCGGCTCACTTTTTGTTCTCCATACAAAATCGATGCGGCTTAATGTACAGTCTGAAGGAATAAAATATGACTAGCTTAGCAGATTATGCATCAACCAGAAATTGATTTGAAATATACATTTGGGGTTTTCACTCTTTTCATAAAACGTGTGATTGCTTTTCATGTGACTCACTTTGATTGAATACTATTTTGCTTTGTACTACAATAATTTTTGGGGGGTTTAAACCCCGAAACCCCCCTTTGATTGTGCTTATGGATGTCTGACTACTAATTTGAGATAAAACTAGTTTTAGTAAAAACTAGTAGTAAAACAGTTTCATCTTCCCACTCATCAATCGATACATTAATCTGATACAACTTCGTCAAGCTGGTTGGATCATTTCTGAGGATTTTAAAATCATCTCATCATTAATTATCGATTTCCGATTTTCATAGGTTCTAAATTCAGAAAATGTAGACTATAGAACTCCGGTATGGCATTCTTCGATGATAACTGAGGAGATCCATAACAAAACGCAATACACCATAACACCTTTTTTACTAAACGACGAAATGTAATTAAAGCCAGTAGGATATACATTGGAATTGTTGCATTTTAATCTGAACCATCATTTTTGGTATTGAATAACGGTAAAAATATTGACCCTTGGCATGTTAAATAATAATGGCTACATAGATCTTAATATGTTGAATTGGATTCATTAAAAAAAATCAAAAAACTTAAAAAGTGTAACTGAAATCACTGCTTTGGAGTAACCATACACCGGGCCAATAATTCTAATGGTTCACTCAGGACTGCTTAAATGAAAACGTTATGTAATGAATGATGAAAACGTAATGAACGTAGAGTGTTATGCTTAAGACCAAGGGCCATGGCAATATTATCTCCACCTACAGTATTGTGCAATACCTAAGCAACTCTGTCTTTACATTTGAAGGATGTCATTAATTTATTTAAATGACCCAAAATTGATTAAGAATTCAGTTTTTTTTTAGTTTAAGTTATAATCATATGAAGTATAAAAAAATTCGAAGCAGTTGTGTCTTATTTACTAAAACCAAAACCAAAATATACTCCAAAAGAGGTTGTGCGAAACCTAAGCAACATTATGTGTTTTTCGATTATTTAAGCCTTAAATTTTAAGGATTGTATGCATAACTTCGGTACTTTTTTCAATTTTGTGTTTTCGTCTATGGTATATTAATAAAAGATTAACTTGCTTTTTCATTGCTTATTCCTGTTTGTGTTAAATTTTTGTGGTTTCTTATCATGATTATCAACAATGAAAAAAACCTTAAAATTAAAGTAAAACCTTTATGAAAACCATAAAAATTGTTGTGAATAATCACAAAAAAATACATTAAAATTAATAAAACGCGATTAATAGTGAAATTAGTAGTCCTTGATTAACTGCCATCATTACAAAACTTTAGTTTTAGTTAAAGTTGCTTAGGTTTTGCACAGTTACTAAAGGAAACATGTTTAAGTTTCTTATATTTGTTGGATTATAATAGGCTTATATAAGAGATGTAAGAGGAAACTTTTTCTTATATTTGTTTCTTCAAATTAAAAAAATTCGACACTTTATTCGAATGGAAGGGACGAGTTGCTTCGGTTGTGCACAATACTATATGTTTTTTTTTATGTACATCGAATTGGAAATTTTTAAGAACGAAATGGAAAACAGAGTTTAATTTTTTTTTTTAAATGTTGCCATAAAAAAATAGGTACAATAAGAAAATATTACTTATAGTTTAAATAGTCATGAATTCCTTAAAAATATTAAAAAAACTTTCAGCGTGATATTAACAGTGGTAAATATCTGTGGATATCAAAAGTGGTAAAAAAACAAAAAAAAAGGAAAATGGTGTGACAAAGGCAAAATAAAATATTGAATTTGGAATCAAAAACACTCAAAACGTGTGATTCTTTTATCCTTGAAGTATTATAACGACAAACAAAAAAAAAGGCAAAGTCAACAAAATCCGAGCCCTATATATGAGATCATGCGAAGATTAGTTGGAGTGAACTATATTTGCACTGCTTTTTAAAAACTTTGGCACTTGGCCAGTTCTTTCGACACATCGATTATATGTTTATTCCAAAGAATATCAGATTGGGTTGATGTGCGTAGAATATCAAGAGCTGCTGACTCCACAAGATCTACATCGGTTATTTTCTGAGGAGCTAAGAGGCAATCTATTCGCTTGTGACTTAACAGATAACACTTGGCCAAGCTTGCATTAAACTCTAATTTATTAGCAAAATCCCACTCAGAAATTTTTTTATAAGGTCATTAAGAGTGTGTCATTTATAAATATTTTGACTCTTTTTCCGAATGACCAAAAAGCTAGGGCTTTTTTTGAACGGTTAAGATTACGTTATGAGTCAACGGCAGAAAGTCGTTGATAAAAACAAAAAACAAAGATGGTGATAGGACTGAACCCTGCGGTACTTCTGCATTGATGGAGTGCTCTCCGGACGTAATGTCATCGATCATGACACGTATAGGCCTCTTTATTAGTTTTTACACCATTGCTTTATGCCACAATCGGTCCAGAGTCAGGCGCGGATACAAGGGAAGGGTGGTAAAGGGGGTAATTACCCCCCAAGAACTTTTAAATACTTTACTTTTTAATACTTTATTTGAAGACAATAATTGTGCCCACAGCTTAAGGGTACTTTTATGTATATATAAGAGTTTTTGAAGGCGTTTTTTGAAAAAATACTACAAAAAAAAAGGTCAGAGACATTGTTAAACTCTAGTTTTTTTATTACAATTATTAAAGTATATAAAAAAAAATGTTGTTTTTTTTTTGTTTTGTGACGTCATTTACGTGTAGGTGCCGTTGTTATGAAGCGATGCAAGAAGAGTAGGACCATTTTGCTTGTAGAATAACACGATCTATAGTCATCTGCAAAAAACAAAATATAATTATATGTAAAGCAAGCACTTACGTCAAGGTAGTAACTTCACCTTTTTTTAAAAATGAGCCTGAAAATAAAGTTACAGCACGTTATGTACTCAAATTTACAGCCATTTTTAAAACAATCAACTTTAAATACGCGCTATTTTCTTAAAAATAAAAATTAATAAAAAAACTTGAAGTCACTACCTCAGCGTCAGTGCTTGCTTTATAATAATTATATTTTTGCAAAATATTAACGATTAGTTTAAAAATGTCCTTTATATGAAATTATTGAGCAAGCAACATTGATTTAGATTTGCTATAAGCGTAATTAAGATTTTGGCAATGCAGACCAGAGTTGCCACTTAAAATATTATATTCTTACTAATTTTTAGTTTTTATTGAAAATCTGCCAAACTTTTTTTGCAACCTATGTGCCAACAAATTTTACCATAAAAAAACAATATGTGCATTGTTACTTTCAGTTTTCACTTTATAAATTAAAAAAAAAAAATTTCAAACAATGTAACATCCAATAGTTTTTTTTTACTTCAATTATTTCATCAAAATATTTTTTAGAAATATTTCAGCTATAGTCCTTATGAAAATATTATAAACATCTGTAATACTTCTTGTCATATATGTTATATAACATAGTTGTTTTGAAGTGAATTAATGTTAGGTTAAAGTTACTAAGATTGTATCAACTGCGGAAATAATTTATTGCATACATTTATTTTTGTTTGAGTTAATTCTAAATTGTTTGGAATTCTGAAATTTTTCAAGCCTACCTTAACTTCATCATAATATAAATAGGCGTTGGCGATAATTTTTTTTTTTATATATGAATTAGAGTGCGGAGAAGGAGTGCACCGACTTTTGTATACAACTATAAATATGCAAACAAAATTTGGTCGATTTTCGACCCCAAGCGGTACAAGTCATTATAATTGCAACAAACCAACCAAATTACCACAACCGACTTTCATGAAATAAAACTGCCACTTTTAGTAAGGAACTAATTTAAATTCAATTATTTCATGAACTTCAAATTTGGCAGTGTAAATAGGCGAGCGAAACTAATGTTAATGATATTAACACCGTTTTTACTCTTTGTAATAATGACATTTTTCCACTAATTCCTAAAACGTTTGATATATTTGCCACGCTTCCTTTCAGTGTAGCAACAGCTGAGCGAAGTTTTTATAAGATTAAAAACATGGTTACGTTCAACTATGCAATAAGAACGATTGAATGGACTCGCATTATTACATACACTTAGAGATATTAAAACAAATATTTACGAAGTTATTGATAATTTTGCGATGATTTTGTCATATAATTTTTTTTCTCTATCTAATGACTATTTAATAACACAGAGTAACAAAATTAAGCTTTATAAAAGGTGCAGAGATTTCGATAAACAATCCCGAATGCATTTTAGCAGCTGATTTCAATCCAAAAAAGAACTGATTTTCATGTTTTTACCTATAGCTCAAAATATGTTTTTTCATTGCACATACTTGAAAATATAATTATGCAATTTTTTAATAATGGAATAGATGTGAAAAATTTGAATAAATCAGCCTTAATTCTAAAATAAGTTAAATTTAGAGTTTTATTTACTTTTCGCTAAGATATTATTCCAGAAAAAGGGAGAAATAAATAAATACGCAAATTTGCGTGTATGTTTCTGGGAAAAATGCTTCTTAAACAATTCAATAATTTTAATTAAAAAAAGTACAATTTGTCTATTTGTAAAAAGACAAAATTTTCTCAAAACGAAAATGTGGGTCTTTGATAATTTACCACCCCCCCCAAGATTTTTTCCAGATCCGCCCCTGTACAGAGTAACAATCTTGCTCTCACCAAATAAGTGAACGCATTGGTTCCATTTTTCAGTGAGGTACGCCATCATGCCGCCAGTATAGCGTACCCTGCGGAAACCATATTGGCGATCTCTAAGCAATTTGCAATTTGAATTACTCCACACAATTAATGAGCTTGAAGTTTTTTACGCTCTCAATAGCTTTGGAAAGCGTTGAGCATTAGGCAGTATCGAAAAATTTAGATCGTATTCTTAGAGGCCTCAAAAGTTGGATAGGCTTGTCAAGATCACCCAAAAAAAATTTTATAAAAAATAAAGGACATCTTCCTGCCCCGCAAGGACAAAGTTGTTTTTTGGGAAAAACAATAAAAAATAACGACCTTAAAATGCTTTGATTTTTTTAAGAAAAAACACAAATGTCTTAAAGCAAAAGTAATAATGCAGTTTAACTAACAATTTCTTGCCACACATGGTGCTACTCATGATTTTTACCAACAGTGATTTTTACCAATGTATGGAGGATATTCGAAGCGAAAGTTGTACTTGGGATAGCACAAAACTTTTGAACAAAAATTTGATGGTACGAAGTAAAATTTTTTTAAGTATTAAAATATAAAAAAAAATCGTGGTCTAAGCTTGGCATATTAAATACATATTTTAAGGTAGGGTCATGTTCAGAAATATTTGAAAAATCCAAATTGAGAAAATTATCATCGACACCTTTTCTTATGCCCATGATATAAAATCAAATATTAATTTTTTTGAAAAAGTTAAAAAATTGCGTCCTAGTATACATTTCTCTAAAACAAGAGAATTGATATGCAAAAACTATGCAAATTATTAATTCATTATATTTAAGAAATACGCCCACACTTTGATCAATACCATCAAAATTTAGACTCAATGGTTACAATCAAAAGTTATGTGCCATCTCGAGTATAACTTTCGCTTCGAATATCCTTCAAACAGGATACTGTGGGTAAAAATCGTGAGTATAATCGTGTTTGGTAAGAAATTGTTAAACTGTATTTGAATTTTTTCCTTAAGACATATGTAGTTTTTTTTAAAAAAATCTAAGCATTTTAAGATCGTTATTTTTTACTGTTTTTCTCAAAAAACAACTTTGTCCTTGCGAGGCAGGAAGATGTCCTTTTATTTTCATTAAATTTTTTTTGGCAGATCTTGACAACCACATAAAACTTTTGAGACCTCTTACAATGTGAAATTCGAAAAAAAATGTAATTCGATACGCCCTATTGAGCATATCTTTATGGGTCGGTAGTTTGCAGGGTTTGTGGCTTGGTACTGGCTGAACATTTGCGATCTTCCAACAAGGTGGAAATACTCCTGCCATGTAGGAGATGTTGAAAAGGTTGCGCAAAGACCGAGACAGAACAATGGAGTAGTCGGAACAGTGGAGTTCTGCGCAAACAAATTAACCAACACGTTCGTCCGATCAGCCGAGTAAGTGAAGATTTGGTAATTTTTTAAAAAGAGTTGAAGTCAACTAAGATGTCTGATTGTTTAATTTTTTGACACATGACCTAAAGTTTTTACTCCCTTTTGAATAGAGAAGATACTGTTCTCTTATGAGAGTTTCGTGAAAAAACTACAGCGATTCCTAGCTTCAATGCTAAGTCTTTTCGTATCGGCTAAATCGACTGGTTAAAAAAGTTAAGAAAGTCCAAAGTAGGTCTAGCCCGATTATGAAATACCCTAAACACAATACGTTTTCAAAACACAATAATAGCATTGAAAATGGGCTGATGAAGCCAATATTTTATATATATTTAAATTTTGATGAAAAAGTTACGCATACCAAGTTTTAATCCTGCGACTCACATATTAATGCATTTATAGTGTGTTCGCTATAGTGGGTTGTATGGAAGGTGGGCGTGTTCGAGGACGCATTACGCCCAATTTTTGAGCACTTTTTAGTTTTGGTATAAAATAGATACATACCAAATTTTATCCCTGTAGGTTAAATATAAGCTTATTTGTGGAGTTTCAATTTTTTGGGTTATATTGGAGGTAGGCGTGTCCGTGCTTGGATGCCGCCCATTTTTCAAAAACACCTTTTCTTGGCTATAAAATGCATACGTACCAAATTTTATCTCTGTACGACAAAAATAAGCTATTTATGCAATTTTCACTTTCGGATGTAGCGACCTCAACTGGACTTGTGCTTATACGGCCGCATCGAAATTCAGTTAACCATTTTTTTACCATTGAAATTAGTGGTGCAGGGTTCGCATAGTATTAATCAAGTATAGTCTTAGTTTGAGAGATGACTCCTGCAAAGAATAATGCTTAATATGCACACGAAATTCACTTTTTTCCATTTTCTCCACAATTCAAGCGGTCGTCTGATATCAATGGCTAACAAACACAATCCAAATGACGTTACTTGTTAAAAATTTGACAGGAGTCAACTGACAGACGCTTGTTGTATATATATTTTTGAACAGTATAGCATATAATTGTGGCATATGATTGACCCATCTCGCATGAACAGTATTGATCAAAACTGGTTGGTCCTGCGAAAAGGTCCTGCGAATGTATTTTTTGTTTTTTTACATTTGACACATTTATTTTTTTAAAAAAATGTTTGAATAAGGTAGATACACAATTTTTTGTAAGTTACTTGTTTACTTAATAACTAACATAAGATCAATAATCAATGGTAGCGACCAATTAATAAACTCTTAATTTTTGCCCAAAAATATCCGAGATATATGACCCCGTAGAAGGTGTGAAATCAACACCACTTTCCCATGCTTTTGCAATTCTAATTCGAATAAATCGATAAGAATGCTATTACTTTCAAGCAAGAATCCTTAAATGACTTTTAAAGAAGCTAGTTCCATGCAAGAACTATTTAATGGCTTAGTCATTTAACCAATTTCATTATTGATGTACACTTAAATTCTAATGTAATAAAAAAGATACATATCCGCAAAAAAAAATTTCTTAAATTGTTAAAATCGTCGTACATTGATTTTGACTGAAAATTATGTCAATATCAGTTCAATTCTGCGTATCATCTGCAGAGGAAATTCCCCGAAGTACACCGTAGATGTTTTTATTGCGAAGTTAATTCTTGATCCCTGTTCCATACCGTCTCTACGAGTTAATTGTATGACTAATAAAATGAGCAAAAAACATCTATCAAAGAAAGAAAAACTTCTTCTAAGTTGATAACCTACAAAACGGTAAACAATAAATATTATTGTAAATGTATAATTATAGTTATTGAAATATTTTTAGCGACAAAAAGTAAACTACAACATGCTAAACTGAATGTGTACAAATCAACTGACAAACACGGCGAATGCAACCAACTGTGAATTGCTGACTCTGATCGTTGATAACACCCACGATCACTTTGTAAACGAGAGAATTTAAAGCTGATAACAAACAGAAAGAGTAGATTAAATGAGCTTAACTGAATGAGAGTGATGAAATGAGTAATTGAGATTTGAGTAAAAGAGTGCTAAGAAGAGCTGAAAGTTTGAGCTTTAAGCTGCGTATTGAGCTAGTTTGAAGACGCTCAAACCTGTTCAAGTTGTGTTGGGCTTGAGAGTAAATAATTTGAGTGTAAATTGAATGGCTAAAACATAAACAAACAAAAAAAACAATAACAATTTGTCAAAAAGAATCCGTCTGCAACAGTTGGTTAGACAAAACAAACAGAAGCTCAAGATGGCAAATATTTTGTCTTGAAAAAAAAAAACATAATCTCTGGATAGCAAATATGTTGTTGAGTGAAATGAAATGATGAGAAATTATAAAAACGATTATAAATTCGCCAAGAAAACAATTGCAAAAAAAATTGACAAAATTTACCTATCAATTTTTCCGACTTCTGTTGACTTCTGCAGAGCATAAATCTCAGAGCCATGCTTGCAAACTTTTCAGCCCAGTTAGTGGCGGCGATTCTTATTTTGGCTCCCACGCTGTGACTCCAATGCACATGCATTCACGATCAAGCCATGTTTATTTGCAACAACAACAACAACAATGTTTAAACTCGTCGCTAACTAACTTCGTAAAATTTCGTTTGAGCCGCACATTCTAACAAGATTCGGGCAAAATCCGACTCACTACGATCAATCAACATCACTCGCTCTCTCTCGCTTGTTTCGCTCTCCCTCAGTCACGCTTCAAGCCCGCACTGCCGCTATGTTGGCTCGCTCGTCAACAGCCAAGCTGTTGCTACTCTTGCTCGAACACTTTGCAACGACGACGATCGTGCGAAGTGTTCGACCGGCTGTTATAAAAGTGGCAAGGACATACGAACAAGCCATTAGTTGAAATATATTACCGCAACGCGAAGTCGATTCGGTTGCGTGAGCTCGCAAAGTTAAAACAAAAAATTTAATTCATAATTTTCAAAATACAATACAAAATAAAAATAAACAATTTTTTTCGAAAACACAAAATAAAAATCTTCAAGTGCAGCTAGTGAAAAATAGCTACAATTTAAAAAAAAAAAATAAATTTTTTATAAAAAAATTGAAATTTTTTTTAAAAATATATCATACGCTTACCAAGTGTTGTTAACAACGGTGATCAATGTTAAGAAAAACAAAGAACTATTAAGAACTTTAAGCTTCTATTTGAAACAAGGACTAAAAAGTGCTATCAAATAAAAGAGAAAAAACACACGTTATAAAAAAAGAAATTCAAAACTTTTAAAAAAATTTACAAAATTTTCAAAAACATTTTACAAAAATGATTGCCGACTCATATTTAATTAAGCTGCTGTTGCGGCAGTACAAGACACATGAGGTGCAACATCTTCTGCTTGTCTTCATCAGCATTCTGGCGTTGATAAGTTTCGTACAATGGCTGATCAATTTGTATAGAGAACTGCGTAAACTGCCGCCTGGTCCTTGGGGCTTTCCAGTCATTGGCTATTTGCTATTTATGGGTAACGAAAAACACACGCGCTTCATGGAACTTGCCAAGCAATACGGCACTTTGTTCTCCACACGGCTGGGCAGTCAACTGACTGTAGTGATGAGCGATTACAAGCTGATACGCGAGTGTTTCCGGCGCGAAGAGTTCACAGGACGACCGGATACGCCGTTTATGCAGACGCTGAATGGTTTTGGTAAGTCAAAGAAATAATTTAAAGTGGCTTTAAACTTAAGTAAAGGCAAAATTCAAATTCAAAGACGCCAAAGTTTGTTGAAGAACTTTAGAAGAATCCTTGTTTATAGCACCTTAATTAAGATATTGGTTAAATATAGAAATTTAAAATTTTAATGCATAATAAATAATCGAAAAATTACACAAAAATGTTGGTGATGATAACGCTAGGAATTAAACTATTCGTTTCTCAAATCAGTTTTTAAAATTATATATAAAATTGAATACCATTTTGTATTTTTTTGCGCTTTGTTCATTATAAAGAATTTAACTGAAAATTTGGAAAAATCATGCAGTGCAGAATTTCGACATACCAAAAATTGTACTGCATTTTTGACATCAGTTTTAAAACTTGAACTTTTAAAAAATTAAAAATAATTAAGAAAATGAAAAAGATAAAAAATTTAGAGAGGAGAATGTATTAAAACCATTTTGATAGCTTTCAAAATATTCAAAAAATTTGTTGTGTGGACTTAAAATTTATAATATTTTTGATAAGCATTAATAACAAAAATCCAAATCGATGAAAATTTATCCGTAAGAATATGATGTAAGGATATGAGAGGATAATTTCTAGACATTAATAGAAAAAACATTTGGATCGAAGAATTTAGGTTTTTTTAAATTTAATTTTCAAAGGAATGAAAACATAAATTCACAGGAATTTCTTCTTAATTACTTAAGAAATAATTATCGAATTAATTAAGTACCGAAACATGCCCAGAACTCAATTATCAGAGTTGAATAAAAAGAATATTTTTGAACAAACGAAAATATAAAAACTAAACAACAACAATATTTTTTGATAAGCATTGAAATTCAAAGAATTTATTAAAGGTTTTAAGAGTAATTTATCATCTTAATGAAATTAAAATTATTACAAAACCCTTCTTTCGAAAATTTGTATGGTTCATATTTTTTAGTGTGAGTTAAAGTGATTTCAAAAATTTTTTAATTCTATAAGTTTGTCACAAAAAATTCTTTTGAAGACATTCTGTTGAAGTAAAAACAAATCATTTTTAAATAATCACTGTTTTATTGTTTGAAGTTTACAAAAGCTTAATTTTATTAAAACAAAAATTCAATATTAAAATTTGTATAAGAAAATAACAAAAATTTTGAAAAATCAAAAATAATAATAAAAAATTTAATTGTTTAAAAATTGAATTTAAATTTTATATTATTTTATAATTTTTTTTTAAAAAAATATTGCAATTCTTCACTGCTAAATTAAATCATGTTGTCAGCAAAATATTCGATATTCAAAGTACGAGTTAGTTTCTTCGCATAACAAAATCATAACAAGAGGTGTTCACATAAAAGTACGTATATTTGTAATGTTGTTTACACAAAACTACAACATCAATTCTAGACTGCGAACAAAATAAAAGGAATATTTACATTGTTGTAGTTATTCTGTTTCTAAATGATAGAATACCAAACAAATTATTTATGAAATATTTTTTTAGACGGTGCAAATTTTGATTCGAAAAAAATTTAGGATTTTTCGTGTTATGAAGAAGTTGTGATACATTTTTCAAATATATAAACAACATAATGCTATAAAATGCTTTAAACATAACCAAAGGTACTTCTTGTATTTTTAATATTTGTTTTTTTTTTTTTGATAATTCAAAAAATTTATAAATAATTTAATAAAGTTTTGCATTTTAAACTGCATGTAGTTTGCTTCTGTGAATGCAATTGACAAAAACAAAAACTTCTGTGAATAAATTTATGACAAAAACACTATAAAGGACCAAATATTGCTCATCAAGAATTGTCTTGATGTTTTCCAAATTAAACAAAATTTATTTTTAAAACAATTGTGGTATTCGCCATGTGTATGCTTTTGATTTTGTATTCTGTGTCTGTTTATGTCATGTTAATAATAAATTTATAACATTTAGAAAACAAAATTTATTCAAATTGAAACACAAAATTTTATAAAACATGCTCGTACTTTGCATAAAGGCTATTAATATAAAATTTTTTTTTTTCCATTTTTTAAACATGGAATTTTTCAAAAGAAATGTATTTTCTGGCTAGGTATATTTTTTCACAATACAAATTTGAGCTTAAAAATTCATCACATATATATCAATTTCTTACATTTTCACAGTCTAGAATTAATGTTGTACGGTTTTCATAAATATTTCAAAATCATCTTATATCGTGAATACCTCTAATAAAATTTTTTCATATAATATATGATCACGTTTTGTATTTAATACTCAATAGTTTGTAAGTATGTCAATAACTAGCAAGTAACATTATTATTCTTATAAATTCAAATTATTAAATTATATCGTGAATACCCTTAAAAGAAATTTTTTTTTCTCTTATATTTGCTCATGTTTTGTATTTAATACTCAAAAATTTGCATGAATTTCAGGAATTAACTAAAAATATTAAATTTATTGCAAATTCGTCCCATCCCGAAATTCAAATCAAATAAAATAAAATTCAAATTCTTTAATTTTCGTAAAACAAATCATGCCCACATCATAAAATCATGACAACATAAATGAAATAAATATATTTATAAAACAAAAAAAAAAAATTTTAAATCTTTTAAAAATTAAAATCATTTATTTTTGCTAAACGAGAAAAAAGAATGTTTATCTGCGACTTCCATTAAAAATTATCTATTTTAAGAAGCTTCTGCCATTAACAAGTCTGCAAGACTTTAAGCAAAAACAAAAAAAATATTAAAGATAATAGCTCTTCTTGTGATCCGCTCAGAAAAACAAGTGATCCAACCTACAAGAAATTTCAAGATTATGCTTCCTTCTTGCAATATTTCTTTCTGCATCATTTTATATTTTTTTTGTTTTGGTGGCATTTTTGAAAGTTATGAACAAATTTTTAAAAAAATTCCAGAAATTTTAATAAAAAATTTAAAATATGTCAACGAAATGGCGAAAACCATTTCCAAAACTTCTGATTTATGTACATTAAAGTGAAGTTTGGACATGTGTTATCGAAAAGATTACTTGAAAACTTAAAAAAAATATCTGTAATTGTACTTCCAAAAATTAGAATTCCAGAAATTTCCGAAAAACCTGATTTTGAGTGAAAATCTGATAAACGCGACCTTTTAACCTCTTCCAAAAAATATTGAAAAAAATGTCAAAAATACTTACACCAAAAGCTTTAAAAAAAAATGTAGAATAAAAATATTTCTCTATGAGATATATTACTCTACATGAGATTCATACATGTTTGTTACTTTTCATATGAACTTTTCTTGTTCTCCTCGTATTCGTACACAAATTTTTTTAGTTTTATTCACACACTTTTATTTAACATGCTGTACATGAAATTCATGCTTTTTCGTTACTCATCATATGAACTTTTCCTGTTCTCCTCGTATTTGTACATGAATTTTATGATTGTTATTCACAAAATTATGATTGTTTCATGTTTTACTTGTATTTTTTCATGAAATTTGCGAATATTTTTATAACTTCATGTATCTTTTACACATATTTTATGAACTTTAAACATAAGGCTTATGAAATTGTTATATTCGACTTTTATCTTTTTTGTATTTTTGACATTGACATCATGAATACCTTATGTGACTCATGTAATTGGTTATTGGAGCAAAATTAATGCATGCGATTCATGGAGATCATATAAAAATTCATAATTATTATGAACTTTTCTGTTTCAGTGAAGTGCATTTCACTTGTATGCAGAAGATATCATTTATTTTTTTTTAGTATTTGTGGACTTTTGACAAAACCACTTAAGTCTATCTGAAATTCATAACGACTTAAGTTGTTTTTTCTATAAATTTCAGATAGTCTTAAGTGGTTTTGTCAAAAGTCCACAGATATCACATTTAATAGAATTGATAAAACTTTTCATTGTTCGACCGATGTTTTAAACTTCTGTCATGAATATGGCTAATTTTGACTTTTTAAAATAATTTTGAAAATTTATTGGTAAACACTAGAAACAAGTTTTTTAGAAAAATTTTTTAATTATATTAAATTTTTTCAAAATGTAAATTTCGTTCGGAATAGTCATATCAATATAATTTGTTCTGTACTTTTTGACTCTGTGGAGCGCCTTTAAGCCTGAAAACATGCCTTTGTCTACATCCATAATTCGGATTTTAGATAATTTTAATAAAATTTTCCGGAAGTGCAGTCCTTAAGAAACACAACGCGTAAAATTAATATAATTTGTTTTATTTTCTTAATTCTTATAGCATGCTTTTTCCAAAATGTACAAGAATTTTTAATATCTAGAAAAAAATCAGTTGTTTTTTACCGATAATAACTTGTCCCAATACTGTCCCAAACTAGCCTTCGAATCTAGAAATTAAAGCAATTTTTGAGTATTTTAGAAATGAGAGGTCTTAATGCCAAAATTTTAAAGTTAAAAAAAAACAAAATTAAATAAATGACGATATTTTGGGAAACATTATTTTGACATTTTCTACAAGTATTCAAAGTTTTGACTTAAACCGAAATTATTTTTAAATTTTTCCTCAATCCGAGATAATTTGTTGAACCGTTAAAGTTAAAAAATGGTCTAGTTCAAAGTACTCAGTTGCAAAAATGGCTAAGTCCAAGTGACTCAATTTTAATATTCACTATTTGTTGCAACATTAATTCTGGAAACCCTTAAAATTGTAAATTTTATAATTTTTTTATTTATCGCCCACTGCATGCAAGACTGTCAGAACTAAAAAATTGGCATTTTCAAAAAGACCTTTTTTCATATCTCGAATAAATGAAAAAATCTCATGCTACAAATTGTTATACTAAAAAATGTAATTTAAGTTATTTAAGATGTAATTTTAAATGTAATTTAAGACTTTGATTTTTGCATTTATAACGGTGATTATCAGAAAAAGCATTTCTTGTGATCATCTCCAAGATTCTAAATTTTGAGTTATGGCAGTCTTGCACGAAATGAGCGATATTATAAATTTTTGAATATATAAGACCTAGAAACTGAGCAAAAAGAAAAAACTTTCATAAATTTTTGTATCTATTTTAAAATTCATATTTTTTAATATTGAAGCTTAAATTAACTCCTTCAATTTATTTAATTTTCATAATAAATTATTGCAACTCAAAAATTGTTTATTTGCTGAAGTTTAAAAATGGTTAAGTCAACCGCTTAAGTCTCAAAAGAGGCAAGTCACTGCGTAGAGTTCCAAAGGCGTCTAAGTCCGTGTGTTGAGTTTCAAAACTAGCTAGTCCCAAATTTTTTTTTAACAACAACTCGTTTAATTGGTAAAAAAATTTGCTACAAATTTTTAATTATTCATAACTTTAATAATTATCTAAGCTACATTGTTTTTAAATGTCCCTAGTATCAGTTTTTCGTGTTTTTCTCAAAATTGGAAAAAGTGGACTTGACTACTTTTGAATCTTAGCCCCCTGCTTAACATAAACATTTAGCTCTTTTTCTATACCGGCCAACACTCAACAGCTGCCATTCTTGAAATATTTTTTCTTAAAACTTTCATTAATTGGAAAATTTTAAATAAATTCCACACCACTCGCTACTTAACACACACTTCAAGAACTCTTACAGAGAATTAACTTCTTTCTTTTTAATATGCCAAAAAATTTCCCAACCTATTTAACTACTTTTTAGCCAGCAAACTTGTAAGACTTTGTTTAAGCGTTTACTTAAGACTCAGCATTTTAATTTTTTTTTTTTGTTTTTAACCAAAAGCATTTTTCAACAATTATTTGGCACAACCACATGTAAGTTAAAAATTCAGCTGTTCAAATTTGTTGTTGTAAAAATGTGTACTTCAGCTCCACACGTCATTTCTTCTCGCTTTGCAAAAAATTTCCCTGACCAAATCACGTTTTTATTATTATTACCTATATTTTAATAACTTGTAAAGCCATATTTTTGTCAAAAAAAAACAAAAACTAAAAAAAAAACTAAAAATATAAAAACGAAAAATTTGTAAAGTTAAGTACATTTCATGTGTTGGTAGTTAAAAAAAATATAGGGCAACTTAAAGAAATTTAAATTGCTGCGTTTTTTAGCAACTATTAAGTTTAATAAAACAAAAAGAAAAAAAATATAGCCGATATGCTTTGTTGTAGCTTTTAAGCCTACCTCAATTGATGTGTGGCAAAAGAAACAAAGCAAAAAAAAATAAAACATACCAACTTTAATATCTCTTATTTTTTAAGAGCTGCTTCTTTAACTGCTTCTTATACGTTTTCTTTATCAGCTGAAAAATTTTTTGCACAATATGTTGAATGTTTTTTTTTTTTTAATTTTTTTTTTTTTTATTACTTATGACCAAATTTTTGTGAACGGTTTTTGTCGTTTAATAACTTACGTTTTGTGTTGTAATCTCTTAAATTTACAAACGTTTTAATCGTCGAACGTCGAAACATACATATTTTCTTTTTATATATATATATATAAATATTTGTATATATTTTGCTGCGCTTGTAAGCGACAAAAAAGGAGTGCTTTTTTTAATATTTTGTCAACATTAAAGTTAAAACTTTTTAAAGTTAAACTCAGTTATATTAAAATTCGGCTTTATGCCTTCTTCAGCTGTTAGCTTTATGTCAGTTTTGCTTAAGGACCACACATTGTTATCGTTTCAAGAATTTCACCTGCTTCAGATATATATTTTTTAATGGTTTTAATATAAAATATCTCGTGAATGAATCAAGCTTAATTTTATGTAATTTCTTGCGATAAGGAATACTTTTTTGGAAAGCCAGTTAAGGGAATTTTACCAAAAATTTTGACAGTGGAATGAAAAATTTCATTATAGCATTCGTAACGGAAACGTTAAACTTTTTAACAGCAAAAACCAAGCAAACCTGATATTATTTAAAAAAAACAAAAGATTGAGCATTTCAGCCCTGGTAAGAACTTTGACTGAGCTTTTTATGAACTTACGATAATTCTCATATTAATATCATTAAAACATTATCTTTAAAGAAGAGGGGTGAGAGGAAATTTTTCTCTAGCTAAAAGAAAACAAAAACTTTTCTATCAGAATTGAAGCATAAGCTTTGGCGTATCAGGGCTGCTCTTATCTTAAGTCTTTTATTTAATTGTAATCACACTGAACTGATGAATTATAAGCAAAGCGAAAAAAAATCGTTTGGTTTCTTAGTTTATAAGAAAAAGCCTTAAAATTTCATATTAGAAATATTCCAAGACTCGTTTTTAAAGTTCAAAATTTAGTAGTTCCATAACAGCTTTATTTCGACCCCTTTGCCTTTTAAAACTTACTATAAAACTGAATTTCAACAACCCTGACACTCTCAACTAAAAGTCAATATTTTTTCTGTTATCTTCTCTGCAGGTATCATCAATAGTACCGGCAAGTTGTGGAAGGATCAGCGTCGTTTCCTGCACGAAAAGCTACGTCAATTTGGCATGACATACATGGGCAACGGCAAACATGTCATGGAGAAACGCATTATGGTAAGTTTTCAAAATCTGCCCTACCTACCTACCATACCATGACAACACTTATCAAAATTATTAAAAATATTGTTACTAATCATCTTTCTTTATGTCTATTTTTGCGCTTCCATTTCCACTTTAGACTGAAGTTCATGAGTACATTCACAATCTGCGTGTTTCTGAGGGTCAACCCATGGATATGGCTCCAGCAATTTCTGTTGCTGTCAGCAATGTCATCTGCAGTATTATGATGTCCGTGCGTTTCTCTATTGATGATCCGAAATTTAGACGTTTTAACTTTTTAATCGAAGAGGGCATGCGTCTATTTGGTGAAATACACACCGTCGACTATATACCGACTGTGCAGTATTTTCCCAGCATATTGACGGCCAAGAATAAGATTGCCAAAAACCGCGAAGAAATGCAAAAATTCTATCAGGATGTCATCGATGATCATAAGAAATCTTTTGATCCTAGCAATATAAGAGATTTGGTTGATTTTTATCTGGTCGAAATTGAGAAAGCAAAGGCTGATGGCACTGATGCAGAGCTGTTCGATGGCAAAAATCATGGTGAGTAAAAAAATATTAGAGTGTAAAAGAATATTAGAATGTAAAACAATATTAGACTAGATAAGGAAAAGTCAATCGAAGGGCGGGCTTACATTGAAAAAGTGAATTTAAGGAAATTAATGTTGAAGAAAGAACATTTTACAAAATATTCTGTTTATAGGAATGCATGTTCGGATAATGAAAACTATACAAATAGCACAGCTGAGAGACTAAAACTTTAAAATTTCAGAGGATACCAAAGCCTTAAGTGGAAAAATTTTTAAGTCAGAGTAGGTACATACATATGCGAAGATTTTGTTTTGCAAAGGATACAAAGAAGAAAATCTAAGTACATGGGTCAATGTCAGAGAGATGGAAGTAAAAATTTCTGTACCCAGTATTGGTTTTAAATTTTATTTTTATAAAAAAAACAATACTTAAAAATTCATCTTTAAAAACTTGATATCTTGAGTCACTAGCTTATAGGTTAGAATGAACTGAGAAAATTTTAACCGAGGTTTCTAATCTTATGAATTGAAAATGTTGCGTGTTGCCCTGAATATTCCTTTAAAATGACTAGCATGTGTTATGTTTCGTAGAAAAATCTTTGAATTATTTTTTTGATTTCTAAATTTAATGTTGCACTTTTTAGGTAAGAAAAACCCGAATTGGGATGAAGATCCCAAATTTTTAGCATTTGGAACATCTGTAAATGTTATTATTAAAATTAATATTCAAGAAGTTTCTGGGCCTCAATTTGGTGATTTTCACAATTAAGTTGAAGGTGAATTATACCTACTAGGCATAAAGCTTTTCCAACATTTCGAAACCTTTCCTGTAGTAACAAACATCCAAACCTTCAAAATACACCTCGGTTTCCAAAAAAACCGGCCTTATTCGATCTGAATACCTATCCCAGTAGCCACTATTTGAGTTTTGGGCATAGAAAATGCGGTTAAATGGGAATAAGATAATGGGAACTTGCTCACTGGGTGTCTATTCTGGATAATTTAGTGGGTGAGCAATCATTTTAAGCCAAACTTGTTTAATTTTGATCAAAGATACTTTGTTCATATGAATTCTTCACCCAGAGGGTCTCTTTGGAGTCTTTGACATTTACTGCTGAGTATATTTTAAAGTATATTGGAACATTCTATGGTTATTTTGGCGCTGGCGGTGGACCCAATTTAAAAAAAAACAAACAGTTATAAGTGTTTTGGCAATTTAGTTGGCTTTCATAGCTTTCTGGCTTCTCTGCAAAGTGCCTATTGCAGTCAGGCATATGAAGATGAACCCATGTTTCTAATATTCCAACAAACGTCGAAAAAAGTTCGCTCGTTTACGCAACAACAATGCCACACCGGCCATTGAATAATAAAGGCGATGCTATCTTTGGTTGCCGGTCAGCAAACGAGAAACACGCACCGATAGCTTTTTCATTCGGAAAATGTATACAACCCGTTCTTTTGATATGCAAAATTTATCCCACCCATTCTTTTGACATGCCCACAACCTTAACTAACTCGCGTAACTTCTCTTTATCATCATCCAAAACGATTCAATGCACTATTTTTGCATTCCTAGTCTCTTTTGGCCTTTCAGAACTAGGTGCGTCTTCCATGTTTGTAGAACCTATTGTTTAAAGCTATCTTAAGATGATCTTAAGTGACCCTTAAAAGCACCTGCTTTGAGCCATTAACGTCCCTGGTGTCGGGTGTTTAAATTTAGAAACACCAAATATCCTAATGTCCGTGACTACTTCATCTCTAAGCCAGAGGTTTACTCTTCCTTGTCTTCTCGAAACAGTTGGCTGGGGTTTAAGACCCTCTTAACTGCAGTTCTATTATTCCTGAGCTCGATGGGGTTCAGCCAGCGTAGTCGTTGATTTTTGCAATCCGCACTACATTCACGTCTTCATAATATCCAACGGAGGTTTTTCTTTCAAAGTTGTTAAAAATACTATATTTTCTTGCTTATCGGACAACATTCAAATCCATTAAATATAACTAGAAAGATAGGAATGGTCTTAGGGTCTATTATAGACTTTTGATAACAATTCTGAACGGTTTGACTTGTCAGAACGAAGGAGTTACCCTGGCTCTGGGAGCTTTTTCCTCGGATGTCCTTTTAGGTTTCAGTATCTCAAACATTTATTTGTTGTCCCAGGTGCGTGTCTTCAGTGAGAACATCACAATACCGCGAGAGATAACACAGTCGCAACCACTTTCGTTCTTAACTGTAGGTTTGTACTTCCAACCTTCTCGGAACAGTTTGCTAGAAACTGAAGGCCCTCTAGGCTGATGCGCTACTAACCTGCAATGTGATAGACCCGGTGCAGATTTCTTTGCTTTCCGTATTATGTTCACGTCTTCATTAGTAGATCAAATAGAACTAGTAGATCAAATGTACGGTGGAGAATTTCCGTTTCAGAGGTGCACAAAATAAGCTCTGCTTTCTTGCTTACCGGGCAGCATTCGGCTTCATTAAACAGGCATTCGGCTTCATTAACCAGGATTGAAAATATAATAAAGCTCTATTTTGGACCTTTTTCAGCAGTTCTGAACTGACTCTTTTGTCAAAACGAAGCAGCAACCCTGGTCCAGGGTGTTTTTTTGTCAGATCTCCACTAAGGTTTCAGGATTTCAAGCATTTACTTCACTTAACAGGCAAGCAACACTTAAAATGCCTGCTTCGATCCATTAAGGAGCTACCAGGTGTTTTGTTTACAGAAAAAATAATCAAATTTTCTAGTTCATGAGGTAAGTTCAGTGTCCGTGAATACTAGTGTCCGCGATCACTTACTTTCTAAACTGAAGGTTTTTAATTCCCTTCCTTCTCGGAACAGTTGGCTGGGATTCGAAGACACTCTTCGCCAAAGTTATACAGGGCCTGGGCTCAATATGGTGGAGTCGGTGTAGTTGTTAGATTTTTGCAAACCGTTCTCGTCTTCATACAACTCGTAGATGAAATTTACGATGGAGAATTCCCATTTCAGAGGTGCCCGAAATAAGTTCTTTCTTGGCAGTTAGTAGTTTTGACCAAGCTGGTTCTTTAAATGCAAGTAACAGTATCGGTCCTCCAGAAAGGCCGATAATGGTTGATTGTTTAAGTTTGTGCTTGATTCGATGTGTATGAATCATATTTTCAAATTTCGTTCATGTCTTTTTGACAACTCCACTTTTTCCACAAATCCCAGATTTTATGCCTCGTACTATGTCAGATTTAAGGTTTCAGGTTAAAATGCTTTCTCAAAGCCGTAACTATTTTTTGAAGCACTACTTTGAAGCCGTTATTGTTTCTTGGATGAGGGTTCAAAACTTGCAAGAATTGCCTGCCAAAGTTTACTCTACGGAGTGACAGTTCATTTACCAGATGCGAACAGCGTATCACCCGAAACTGGTCGAGTATTTTTTTCTGGGTCCCGTTCATATAAGGAAATCAATTTTGACTGTCGAAACTCAAGTTTGAGTTTTTGGCACTGAGTCTTTATCAAAAGACTCTGTATCAGTTAGCCACGAAAAAGAAATAGAAGGGAAATTCGAAAGAAAATTATATAAAGTTCAATAGATGAAGTTGAAAGATGAAGCTGCTGTTTGTCTGCTTGCTTGGAATGAATTTCAATTTAAATTAGCTCTTTGGTCTTCATCGCTATATGAGCGCTCAATCATGCTGAATGCAACCAACTAAAGTGAACAGAAAAACTTAGAAAAGTAACTAAAAGTTCGTTCGTTTCAATTTTTTAAAACGAAGACTATGCTGCCTCTTTAGATGAGTGGCAAACGAACATGACCTCTAACTCAAAGATGACGGGTTCGAATCCCGACCAGACCATAATCCTACGTTTAAGCCCTTCTTTAACTATTTCCTTATTTCTAATCATTTTATAGTGACTTGTACTCTTCTAATATTTAAGATTCTTTAACATTTACGACTTTGAAAATTGTCATCGATGGTAGAGAAATTTGTGGATGGGCTTACTTAGGAACTTGAATTGGTTTCCTAAAATTCACATGTTGATATACCTTTCCGCCAAACTTGGGCATCCTTCACTTGTTTCGCCTGATTACCGTTGCCTTCTTACTTGTCTATTACATCATTTTTATACCAATGCATACTACACTGACTAGATTTAACAACTGAAATCCTGGGTTCAAAGTTTGCGAGAAAGGAAATGACATTGAGAAATTGAGATCAGCCAGATTTTATTCTTATATCTTTTAGACATTTTATACAGTAACCGTTTGACTGAAAACATTATAACTATTTTGTATCTATAAGCAACTGTATTTTAACTTTTCTTTTTCTCTTCTCTCTTTTTGCAGAGGAACAAATTGTGCAAGTGATCATAGATCTCTTCTCCGCCGGTATGGAAACCATCAAAACAACACTTCTGTGGATTAATGTTTTTATGCTGCGCAATCCTGAGCAAATGCGTCGCGTTCAAGAAGAACTGGATCAAGTTGTTGGACGTCATCGTTTGCCTTCGATTGAGGATCTACAATATTTGCCAGTGACCGAATCGACAATTTTGGAATCGATGCGACGCTCAAGCATAGTGCCGCTGGCGACAACACACTCGCCCACAAGGTAATTATTTAATGCCAATAATTAACCAATTTAAAGCTCCCACAAACAAACCACGCCCACTATAACCCATAGATTTTTTTGTGGATTTCTCATTTAACTGTAACTCTGTGTTTATCGATCTTAAGTTCTCTTTTAGTGAGAGAGAGAGAGAGAGAGAGCTGCATTGGTTTTTTCCGCATTCATTGATGCGGTAAAAAGTGTTCATTGAATAAGTGGCAGCTTGAGGGCTCGAGCATGGAGTGCATGTGTGAGGGTGTTTATTAGACACTTAAGTGCTATGCGCTGTGCAAAAGCTGCACTTAACTTGATTGTATTTTTTTTTTCTACTTTGTTATGCATACAAAAATCACGCACAATTCACTGACGCACGATCTTGCTCTTTCAATCACTTTAGAGTTCATTGAATTTTTCAGTCACTATCGTTGGTTAGCTTAGTCAGTGGGTCGATCAGTCATGCAGTCAGTCATTCAGCTAGTCAGTCAAATGCAGTTTGTAATCAATCGCCAGCGTAGATTTAAGTGCGTAGATTGTCCTAGTTTTACGCTTCAATGCGAACGCACTTGATGCATGGTTTCTGTCTGTCTGTCCGTTGTTCGTTCGTTCGTTTGTTCATTTGTCTGTCCTTGTTGTTGTTACTTTATATGCATGTGCATGCGCAGTTTTAGAGGCAAGTGCCAGTTTTTTTTTTTCATTTTTTTTATTGCAGTTTTCAAGCCTTCTTACCGCGCGATCACTTGCAATCGTGCGCTCTCTTTCACTCTTTTGCGCTGCCGTTATGTGTGCATCTTTTGTCTGTCCGCTCTTTGTGGCGTTTTTGTCATGCACGTGATTATCAATTAATACCTATTTAGTTATATTTATTTTGTATTTTTTTTTTATCGCCCGTAGCTATATATTTTTAAACTGCATATCTAACGATCTTGTAAACTGATCTTGCATTAGTTTTGCTTGTTGAGCTTTATTTTTACTGCTGCCGTTTGTGTTTTTTTTTTTTCTTACATGCAATTAAGTGGCGGGCTTAGACCGGCCGGCCGGCTTCTGTTTCTCACAACCTGACTTTGTTGCTTTTTTATTGTTATTGTTGTTGTTGTGATTTGTTTTTTTAATACTTCGTCGAGTCGTAGGATCTGAGCTTAGATAAGTTCGCAGATCAACTTGTTTGGCGGGCGGTATGTTTGCTGCTGCTTTTGTTGTTGTTGTTGTTGTTGTTGTTGTTGCTGTTGTTGTTGTGCGAGGTAAGCGTTTAGTTGCTGACTTTAGGTTGAATGAACTCATTGGCAAATGTGTGTCGCCTGATGCTTATGAGAATTTGTTGCAATTTTCATTCAACTCTTGCCAATATTTGTTTATTACTCAGTTGATTGCCAAGTTTTTTTTTTTTGTTCTCTCTCTCATTTTTTCGTTTTTTCCTAATGCACACTAATGGCATTAGAGGAATTTTTATTATTTGGCAAACACTTAACGTGAAAATCAAGCATAAATTATTTTATTACAATTTTTTTTATGGCAGTCATTTGCAGTCCATAAACGTAGACATAAGAACGCTGAAAAGTTAGTTTTAGAAAATTGTAAGGTTGTCACAGTCAGTCAGTCGATAGAGCTAGACAAAAAGTTTGGGCTGAAATTTCTTATGTAATAAAGCTCTTATCAGCTTATATATATTGTTTTTTCTTGGTAATCAATTGAGAGATCAGGTTTTAAATAGATCATATTTTTTAAAGTTTGAAAGTTAGTTTCTTGCTACATAGATCTTTAAACCAAATAGACCAGAAAAAAGTGACTAAGACCCGAAACGCCGCTCTGAAATTCTATATGCAGCCTTCAGAAATAAAATATGCTTCAACCAAATCGAAAACTTGGTTCTAGCAATACCGTTCGGAACATTTAACAGGCATAATTAATTTTTGTTTTTAAGAAAGTCATAGACCGCTTTATTAAAAATATTTACAACTAAATTATCTCAAATAAAATACACCTATATCATACTGTAGCAAAAATATGATATTCTGAAATTTATTTCATAAAAATCGGTTCAGTACTTTTGAAGTTTATCTGTAACAAACAAATTTTTACACTTCAATTTTATAGAACGAAAGATTTCACGCTTTATGCCTCTCTGGATACACAATCAACTTCAGATTTATGCACAGTATAAATGGCATCGTGTTTAGTTTCTTAGAAATCTTTAGACCCAAATAAAATATATTAACAGCAAAATTTTCTTAAAGAAAATACGCCTATATCATACTGCAGTAAAAATATGATATTTTAAGATTTGTTTCATACAAATCGGTTTAGTACTTTTGGAGTTTAACCGGAACAAAGAAAAATTTGCACTTCAATTCTCAATTAATTGCAAAAATTTGACGCTTGATGCCTCTTTGTGCACATAACCAACTTCAGATTTATAAACAGTAAACATCGCATCGTGTTTAATTTCTTAAAAAATCTTTGGACTTAAATTAAAGATATTTACAACAAAATTTTCTTAAAGAAAATGCTCCTATAATCTGCCGTAGCACAAAAATGATATTTAAAAATTTGTTTCATACAAATCTGTTCAGTGCTTTTGAAATTTAACCGGAACAAAGAAAAATTTCCACTACAATTTCATACAATGTCAAAGGTTTGACGATTTATTACACTCTGCATATCGCATAAGCAAATTCAAATTTATGAACACTATACATGGCATTGTTTTGTATCGTGTTTTGTTTCTGTAAATTCTTAAGACTCAAATTTTAAATATTTACAACTAAATTAGCTCTAATAAAATACGCCTTTATCATACTACAGCACAAATAGGATATTCTAAAATTTATTTCATAAAAATCTGTTCAGCACTTTTGGAGTTTATCAGTAACAAACAAAATTTTGCACTTCAATTTCATAAAATTTTAAAAGTTTGACGATTTATAACACTCTGTTTATCGCATAATCAACTTAAAATTTATGAACACTATACATGGCTTCGTGTATAGTTTCTTAAAAATGTTTAGACTTAAACTAAAGATATTTGTAACGAAATTTTCTTTTAGAAAATACTCCTATATCCTGCTGTAGCTAAAATATGATATTCTAAAATTCATTTCATAAAAATCCGTTCCGTACTTTTGAAGTTTATCCGGAACAAACAAATTTGTTCACTTCAAATTCATAGAATGGCACAGATTTTAATCTTTATACCTCCCTCTACAAATCAACAGCTTTATAAAGCTTTTAAGCTCATTACTTTCTACACATCTACTGTCTTTGTAACCTTGAAAACCATTTTTAATTTCTTTTTTTGACCAAATGGCTTGGAAAGGGAATTGTTATTTGGCTTTTCTAAAAAGTTAAAATATTGAATTACATCCTATTCGTATTTAACTCTCTTTCTCTCTGATTATCTCTAACGTATTCTCGCTCTACTCGTTTTTCCCATAGTAAGATTCGTAAATTTTATTTCTTGTGCTCACCAAATCGTTTCTCACAATAAGCTTGTTCACATTTTTTTTCTCCAAGCCCCAAATATCTACCCCTTTCCCCCATATTCCTGCCCTATTACTTTCTTTAAAAAACTTTACTCATACCCACATTTTTTCCTTCTCTTTCTTCCTCACAGAGATGTTGAAATCAATGGCTATAAAGTTCCTGCCGGTTCTCACGTTATTCCACTGATCAACAGCGTGCACATGGATCCTACTCTCTGGGACAAGCCCGAGGAATTCAATCCACGCCGTTTTATCGACAGCGAAGGCAAAGTACGCAAGCCCGAATACTTCATACCATTCGGTGTTGGACGTCGCATGTGTCTCGGCGATGTGTTGGCGCGCATGGAACTCTTCTTGTTCTTTGCCTCTTTCATGCATACTTTCAATATAACACTACCCGAGGGACAACCGCTGCCCAGCTTAAAGGGCAATGTGGGCGCCACCATAACGCCAGAGTCATTCAGGGTGTGTCTGACGCCAAGGCCTTTAGTGTTAAACAGCACCATAGCAGAACCACAACATATGCGCAATGTTGGCTCCAACTAAACAGCACAAAGAGTGTGATTCAGAGAGAGTGCGTAGCGAGACAGACGGAGAGACAGCAACATAGAGAGAGAGAGAGTGAGAGAAAGAAAAGCTGCTGCTCTGCACTGTTGGGTTGTGCAGAACGCGCGCGTTCGATGCAAAAGTTATCGGCATCTATGCAGAACGCAATTGCAGCTGCAGGACTGCTGAATGCTGCCATAAAAAACAAAGAGCGCAACGAGAGCAAATGAGTGAAAAAGCAAAGCTCACACAAACGAATCACTTGCGAAGCAAAGAAACGGCGCGCCAGAGCACGGTTTTGTTCCTACTGACGAAAGTCGAAAAAAAAAAACAGAAGGCGGCGAAAGCTAAAGCGGCAGAGTAGCGCAAGAAAGCGACAGCAGACAATTAATAGCAGAACAAAGAGAAAACTCTCTTTGCAGTACAGAATGAAGGCAGAACATGTTAAGCAAAAACAAAAGACGACAAACTGTTCGTTTTGAACAGTTCAACATATATAAATAATTTTTTTAATCCCACCCTCCATTATTTTGTTTTTATTGCTTTTGTTTGTTACCAAAACTGTTAAGAAAATATATAAAACAAAACACAAAACAAAAATAGAAGCAAACAATTCAAACAAAACAACAGAGCAAAAACAAAGATAATCATATTCTTGACAAAACAAAAAAAAAAAAAAAAAAACAACAACAATTCTATTCTATCGACCCCAAGACGCTGTGTTCAATTATTTTTTACTTGCAATTAATTTTAATTTAACTTAATATAGTTTTAACTTTTTTATATTTATGCAATAAGGCATAAAAAAATAGACATATTTAAGCTGTGTTTTCATATGAATGTTACAACAACAACAACAATAAAGTATGTGCAAACAACAAAGCATCTTTAATGCAACTTTATAGAATGCAAATCATATTATTTTCTTAACTGCAATAATTTGAAAAATCTTGTTCAAAAACTGTAAATAAATACCGTTAAATATTAAATTCTGCTATAAGATTCACAAAATGCACACACATGCACATCTATACACACACGTATACACACATCCGCACACTCATACACTTCATATAAGTAAATTCATGCATACAGTTTTATACAAAAGCTTAGTTGTAAACTTTACGATTCATTTGTGCCAATTTTAAACAAACAAAATAAGAAAAACAAATACAAAAACAAAAACAAGCAAAAACACATATTTAAAAAGAAAAAAAAACAAAAAAAATAACAACACTTTTTCATATGCAGCTTATTAGCATAACTTGTAAATATTAGCCTTAATCTTTGTTTACTTCAAAAACATTAGTACACAATATTTTTATTAATAATCTACATGTTGTTTTGTTGTTATATAATATTTAATGTCCTAGCCATGTAAGCAAAAATAAGATAAAAACAAAAAAACAAAAGTGTTTGGTTTATTTTTTTTTTATTTTTTTTATTATTAAAGGAAGTACAACCACCACTTAGCTTAAAAATGAAAATAATTCAATAAAATACATTTTTTAAAAAAAAAAAAAATTCGCCTGAGTTTTGATTATATTTAAATTTTCTTTAATTTGCTGCTTTTATTCATTTGGTCGTATAACCAGCTTGTAGTTAGGCGGAGCCAATGTTATGCCACAATCGCCCTCCATGTTGATGTTCAGATCATCTGTTGACAGCTGTAGTTGGTAGTGACGAAAAATATGGCCCACATAGAGCTGTAGTAACATGCGCGCCAGTTCATCACCCGGACACATGCGTTTACCTGAGAGATGGAAAGAAAAATATATGATATAAAATTAAAGAATTGAAAAAAAGAGTGATTTTCAAGCTATAAAACATTGTTTTTATAATGACGATATGTATGAGGGCTGCATTAGAGAAAAATAAAAAAAAAAACAAGTAAAGAAAGTCTAAAGTCGGTCTAGGCCGACTATGAAATACCCTAAACCTACTTTTCCAATTTCCAAAAACAAAATAATATTATTTAAAATGGGCGTGTCCGTGGGCGGATGAAGCCTATATTTTATATGCATTTAAATGTTGATGAAAAATGTACACATACCAAGTTTTATTCCTGTAGCTCACAGTTAATGTCTTTATTGTGCTTCCGCTATGGGAGGTGGGTGTGTTCATGAAAGGACTACTCCCAATTTTTGAACACCCCTTAGTTTTGGTATTGAATATATACAAACCAAATTTGATCTCTCTATGACAAACATAATCTTACTTATTGAGTTTTAAACTTTCTGGGTTGTATGGGAGGTAGGCGTGTACGTAGGCGGATGACCTCCATTTTTCAGAACCATCTTTGTCTTGTCATAGAAAACATACGTGCCAAATTTTAGCTCAGTAGGTTAAACAGAGGCTTATTTATTGCGTTTTAAATTTTGGGTTGTATGGGAGGTGGGCGTGTCCGTGAGCGGATAACGTCCGTTTTATCAATACATTTTTGTGTTGATATAAAACACATACGTACCAAATTTTATTGTTGTAGGCTCATTATGAGCTGAGTTATGCAGTTTTAAATTTTTGCGTTGTATGGGAGGTAGGAGTGTTCGTGGCCGGATTCCAAATATTCAATAGTGCAGATTCTTGGGTTCATGTGACCATGTGTACCAAGTTTCATCCAATTATCTCAACTCCTTCTTCTTATCCTGTGTATACGGACAACACACAGACGGACAACACACAGACGGACAACACACAGACGGACAGATGGACAGACGGACAGACGGACGGACGGACGGACATGGATAGCTCGACTCACATGGTGACGCTGATCAAGAATATATATACTTTTCTATACCGGACTCGCTTCGTTCTATGCGTTACAAACGTTTGCACAAAGTTAATATACCCTCACCTATCAGGTTTAGGGTGTAAAAACTCAAGAAAAAAGTTGTGTTTCCGTATATGAAAATTTATTTTATTTTTTTGGAAAAATAAACTGAATCATTTTCAAAGAAAGTTTTCCCCGAAATAAAATTTGATAATATGTTTTTGGTTGATTGGTTAGAGTGGTAATACAGCTACGGGCAGTAACCAATTAGCTCTATTAAGCCTTTGTGATGCCATTTACCTCTTATTATCGTGCATTCTACTGTGTTGGCCTGAGGCATGCTTTCTTTCTGGAAGGCATGCTTTCTCAGAGCCATCCAGTTTGGTTAAAGAATATGAGTATATCATTGATCCTTAGAAAAGGTGTTCTAATAAGAGGTCCCTTTTTCAACTGGGTTGTTTTGATAGCTGTTATGTGTCAAATGGTTTGTCCATATGACATTTGTGTTCAGTAGTCAATAGGATTCAATCATGAATAGACCTGAACAACGTTTATTAAAGAATGTTAAAGAGTTCCACCACCAAATTTCGAACCAATTTTACACTATTGGTCAGTCATCATTCAACGCGAGTCCATAGAGCCCGTAGTTTTGAGAATATTGCTGCAGTAGCAGAGAATGTTCGTGAAAGCCGTGAACAGTCGATTTGTCGCCGATCTCAGACTTTGGTAATTTGGACAAATTTGACCCACAGAATAGACTATTTAAGAGCTCGTCGTGGGAAACATTTGAAGGAAATACTTTTTAAGCATTGAGTTTTAGGAACCGATATATCATTCCATATAAAGATTTGAATCAATACATTGACTGATTTTTAATAAGAAGGAAGCTTTTATTAAATCACCCTTTAATTGAAAGATACTGTAGGTTGTCGAACAAGGTTTTTCACAGCGTACTTAGTCTACATCTTCCTAGCGCTGGGCAAGCATATAAAAAGTGTGGCACTGTTTCCTTTGTCTTTTGGTATTAGAGTCACGACATTGGTAGCTGAAGGGAATATTAAAGCTCTCAGCGGAACACCATTGCGTAATGACCGTTGTAACTCTAGTTTTATCAGCCCTTGATCAAGATAATAGCCACATAATAGATCACAGCCACATTTTTCAAGTCAAAGTAGCCAGGAATACTTTTCTCTCAAACGCGTTCAAATGAACCAGAACTGGTTCCGTTGATAACATACCAAGCAAAGAGACTAGCATGGCTAGGTCGTTGGCTTTCTTATTATCATAAATGTTTCTATGGTTGGGAATAGAAATATTGATTATATCAAGTTGACAACTCAGCCTGGCCAATTCCTCTTTAAACTCTTTTACTATCTTGGAGTTATATTTTCCAGCGGCTTACGCTCTGATGTCCGTTTGACTATCTAACAGTATCTCTGCATTTCGGTTGTTCGTGTTGGCTCGACTTATAGCCCTACAAACCACTCGTATCGCTAGAAGTTTTGCCTAAAAGACGCTTGCTGAGTCTGGTAGGTGGATTGAGTTGGCAACTCTCAGCTTCTCTGAGTATATGCCGGTTCCAGCTCCGCATTCTTTCTTAGAACCATGGTCGGCAACTAGCTAACTATATTGTACGCTTTGCTTAGTACTATTCACCACACTAGTGAACCATATGACAAGATCGGCTGCACAAACGCAGTGTTAAGCCAAAGAAGGATTTTCGTCTTAAGACTAAATCTCTTGCCGAGTGTTTTTTTTAAAGGCGTCAAAGGCTACACAAGCCTTTTTGACCCTTTGTTCAATGTTTTATTTCCTGCTGAGTTTCGAATCAAGTTTCGAAATATAAATTTTGGAATCCGGGGATTTGAAGAATAGGAAAAACCAATATTTTCTAAAATAAATTTATTATCCACAAATAACTCAGTAAACATGGTCTGCTTCCATTGAAAGTTGCTGTTGCTGATTGGTTGGTCGTCATATTCTCGTTTTGGCGTTTCAAAGAAATTTTGTGCGATTTTAAGTGGATTAATAGGCCTTTTGTTGATCCTGCTTTTGTTTTAAAGACTTTCAATATTTTCCTTGTGCACCAATCATAAATACCAGGCTGAGCTTCTGTCCGCCACTTTGGTTTGATATAGAATATATTTGCCTTTTTGTGAACTCTGTGAAAATGAAAACAAGGCTACTTTGCAGTCATTTTTGCAAATCAGCAAACAATCCTTTTTATTCAGCCAGCCAGCTGACATAAGCAAACACGGTTTTACACAGATATTACTCAAATTTCAAAAAATAGTGTTGCATTCTTGCTAATACTTCTTGCTTAAATATCCATTACTTGAAAAAGAATTGCAAGCAACCTTTATAAATACTTTTGAATTTTTGAAATAAACTGTTTTAAAAATTCTTGTATTTCATTTAAATTTATGGAAAAATCGAAAATCTCAACCAAATGAGTGTAGAAATTTGAAAGCAATCTCAGGACCCCAAAAATCTCTGGATTTCTGGCATTATTATCTTGTTACTTTCAGTACTGGATAAAATTCCGGGATTGAGGGATTGGAAGCCCTAGAAATCACACATCCCTGAGATTTGCTATGTGTATCTAGTAAGTAGACTTTTACCAAGTTCCACATGAATAACTCTTGTACAAAGCATCGAGATAATCCAATTATTCATAGGCGGTTCCACACCCACACTCTCGATAAGTGAGTAATGGATGACACTGATATGAATTTTGTTGAATATTCCTTCAATATCAATAGAAGCAGCTAGAGTGAATTGTTTGAAATGTAGAGATCCCTCAATTATAGTAATAACCTCATGCAAAGCTGTCACTGTAGGTTGGGCATTGAATATTGATGTTTTGTCGAGTATATTTCTGAGATGAATGGTTAGAATTCTTTCCAGTGTTTTTGATGACAAATGATGATAGACTCATGGGTCTAAAGTCCTAAGCCTATTCATGACCCCGTCTGCCAACTTTCGAAAAAAATATAACCTTGACTCTTTTCCAGCTTCTTGAAAGTAAGTTAAGGTCTATAAAGTTTATGAATATTTTCAAGAGAAATCTATTTTTACTACCGTTGTTTTCAAAGCAAAATAGGTCTCTCATGTTGTTCGCATATCCTTCGGAAGTAAAGTGTGGATTTTACCCCAAAGTTAAAGTCATTTAAAAAAAAATATGACAAATTGTACACATTCGAAGTATTGCTTGCCTTCCTTCCCATAAAAAAAGTACTAGAGCTGCCTTTGTGAATAATATTCATATACATCCTTCATGAACCTTATAAATACTTTTTAAATTTATTAAAGGCAAATACAAGTTCACTTTCAGCATATTCACATTTTAGTTAGTAACGACGATGACACCCATACGACTAGACACCCATAACTCGCAGTTCAGATTTATATTTAAAGAAGAGGCTGCAAAGCATATGTTCAAACTCATTTTAATTTAACTGTCTTGAATGAAACGTAAAAATTTGTATCAATTATAATTTAATACTTTAAAAATCTTTATATCATACCTAAAACCTACATTTTTTTAAATTATTTAAGCCAAAATACGACCGCTCTAAAGTTATGTGTAAAAATTTGAAATGCCAGTGCTTCTCAAACCTTTTGCCTCCCATTAATGTCAAAGCTCCTCAATATTTACTAAATAACTAACTATTTACTAAATCAATGCTACTTGAAATTTTTGAGTTCTAAAAGATTTAAACTTATTTTCCATCGTTTATCGAAGTACTTTGAGCATTTATCTACTTTAGAGCTTAATTTGGACATTTGCCTTATTTGAAGAATATTCGAAGTTATTTAGAACTAATTTAAGTTTTATTATTTTTATGAAGTCACTTTGTATAGGGGGGATAGAGGTAATTTTCATGCAATTTTTTCAAATATCAAACTCAAAGTAGGTTTCAATATTCTATTTTAAGAGCTTATAAGAGCTTATCATACGACACTCGGTCAAAGTCCTTTGACTGAAGTGGCCATTTCTTTTTTTATAAAAATTTTAAATATCAGATTCATAAATTCTAACTTTATTCTCAATGCTTGCCATTCCCTACTTGTACGTATTTTGTTCTACTAGTTACTTATAGAATAAGTATTTTGACCCATTTTCTATTTAACTTTTTATTTTTCTTTCATAATTTCATTTCTTCTTTTTAACATATAATAATGAAATAATAAATAATTAAATAATTTTTAATTTATTTTTTTAACGTAAAATTAAACTAGTTATTGAAATACTCACCAGTTTGAAAGGGTATAAATTGGGGAGGCTGAAAATATGCACCAATATCGTTTAGAAAACGTTGCGGCCTAAACATCTCCGGTTCGGGCCAAACATCGGGATTCATGTGAATTGCCCATTGCAGAGGTATAATCATAGATTTAGCAGGTATAATAAAACCATTCAATTCAACGTCACGCACAGAGCCATGCGGAATGCCAAGAGGTACAACCGAACGTATGCGTTGAGTCTCCGAAATGCAAGCCTTGAGATAATCTAAAGTATCCAGTTGAATCAGCGTTATTTGATCGCTGGGAAGTGTAGCCAGTTCCTTCATTGTATGTGATGCAGATAAGCTTAAAATAAATTAAAAAAAAATCGGTTTCAACAAATGCTTACCGCTCGAAGACGCTCTTGGCACTCAGTATTCGTAGCCAAGTAGAGCAGCAGCCAGCGCAGAGTTGTCAGCGTGGTATCTACGCCCGCACCAAAAAGATCAGCCAAAAGATGACGTAACTGTTCGGGTCCATAATATGTTGCCGCTGTTGCTCTCACTGTGGCATCGTCAGAGTTTTGACGCGCTAAACGTTCATCGAGAAAACATTCCAAAATTGAGCTACATTCAAATTTTTCTGTCACTGCTTGTTTCTTTAACAGTTGTTGCCAACAATTTTCTATAATGTTATCGTAGATTTTATGAGTTGCTGCTTTACCACCCAGCAGAAAACTTATGCTTTTCTTATTCGAAGGAAGAAACCTGAAATCATGCGGAAGAATATATAAATTTAGACAAAATTCTGTTTGCAAAATTCAAACTTTAGTTTACCTGAGAAACGGCAAAAAATTCACCACACCTGAGACACCTATTAGTTTCAGTCCCTCTTCTTGCAATGCTTGAAAATAACGCCACGTGACATCATTCTCAGCGTATGTGATGCCAAACACAAGCTCATTGATGATGTTACCCAATGTGTGGTATAGCGCGGGCAGAGGGTCAAATTCTAACTTTTTCGCAGCATTAGCTTGAAATGTCTGCAGAGAAAAGTTGATGCGAATAAATAACGAAGCAAAGAGTGTTTGTATGGCAGTTCGAATCAAAGGAAAAAAAAAACGAAAGCTTAACGCAACAGACTGCATGAAAGCGAACGTTTAGCCATCCGATTGCAGGGAAATGATATAGCAACAACAACTACTTGCGATGGACAGAAGAATTCTTGTTGTTTTGCGCATATTTTCAGAAGGACAGTCAAGCCGAAGCATGAGTCATATGAGCTGATGATGATGCAATCATGAAATTATTTCGTCACCTACCTGCAGACATTCATCGATTCCTTTGCGGATGCGCTGCTCAAGCTGATTGCGTTGCATGCCTAACTTCTTTGTCATGCCTAGACGTTTTAGCCAATCGATTGTTTGGCGGCGTTGATCACGCCATAATGGACCTTCGGCACAAATAAGTCCTGCAACAAAATGGAAAAATAATAATTTGAATAAAGTCAGTCGTAGTCGTTGACTGGCAAAAACATAGTTTGTGTCTGAAGTGTGCAAGTTTGTGTCTTAAGTCTTTTGTTTTTCAAAGCAAGTAAATGACGAATAAAAAGCTTCGAGCAGAAAAATAAAGATATTTTACATTCTTGCACAAGCTCTTCCGTTTCTCAAGCAGAATTTTGATTTTTTTTTTCTGTTCCAAGAACTAGCTTGGGTCTTATTTTGCATAGAATTTGCTTTGAACTTCGAACACATAACTTACCAAAACCGCCCATTATTCCGTGCGTCACATACAGCGGTGCACGTGCAGTAAACTCTTCGTGACGCAAACACTCACGCACCAACAAGGCATCTGATACAACAATAGTGTTCACACTACCCAAACGCAGCCGATAGATGGGACCATATTTGTGAGCCAACTTTTGTAGGGTTTTATAGGGAAAACGTGCATCTAGGGATAATAAATTACCAAATACGGGCAAGCCCCACGGTCCGGGTGGGTGTTGGCGTTGCTGCCACCAGCTATGTGTGCTTATAATGAGTAAAAGGGCGATAAGGATGCATATTATCAACAGCAAAAGCTAGAAAGAAACAAAAGACATCAAGTATCAACACGAAAATTATCTTAATACAACCGTAACATAATTATAGCAAAACCATAACCATAACCATAACCATAACCATAACCATAACCATAACCATAACCATAACCATAACCATAACCATAACCATAACCATAACCATAACCATAACCATAACCATAACGATAACCATAACCATAACTATAACCATAACCATAACCATAACCATAACCATAACCATAACCATAACCATAACCATAACCGTAACCATAACCATAACCATAACCATAACCATAACCATAACCATAACCATAACCATAACCATAACCATAACCATAACCATAACCATAACCATAAATAAATGCCGTCAATCTGGTCATGAGTATCGCTCAGAAAGCCATCCAAGGAAAAAGCTTGAAGAAGGGAGCAAAGCACTATTCCCAAGCAACTTTGAAAAATTTTATTTTTGAATTAGGTCCTATAGCTATCTTCAGCAAAAGTAATACGCTTACAGATTAGTTACAGCAAAGCTAGTTGTCTATAAGTGTTCTGTTCTATTTCAAATTATCTCACAGTAGTTTAAGAGAGATGTGTTATAAGGGCATTCCTGCGAAGATTCAGTATCTTACAAGTCATTTCTTACAGGCTTCTACAAAACTTCAGCTTTCAGAGTCAAACTCTGAAGAGTTAAAGCTTTATTGATTAAGTCTTATAGACATTTCGAAGGCTTATATTGAAGGAGTTCTGATCTGATCTGGTAAAATCAAGGGCCCTGTAAGTGTCAATAAAGAGTATATTATATCCTAAAATGACATTTGTCCGAGTAGAAGACTTTGTATAAGAACAACGGTCTGACTAGAAGAGTACTACTCTGATTTTAAGAGTAGCGGTCTGGCTAGAAGAGTATAACTCTGATTATAAGAGCAACGGTCTGACTAGAAGAGTATCACTGATGATAAGAGCAACGGTCTGACTAGAAGAGTATTACTCTGATTATAAGAGCAACGGTCTGACTAGAAGAGTATTACTCTGATTATAAGACCAACGGTCTGACTATAAGAGTATCACTTTGATTATAAGAGCAACGGTCTGACTAGTGAATGGTTTCAAAATGATGGTCCTACAAATTTCGCCTTTAGCCCATCTTGTAGAGTATACAACTCCTATATGTGACTTACTTAAGTATATTATTTTTGAAGTAAGAGCTGAACTCTTGTATGGAGCATCAACTCTTAAAACTGCCTTAAAGAACATTTATTGAGAGTATGGTATAATTTGTTAATTAAATAAAACTTTTAATGTTGATTTTTTCGAAAGGGGACAGCTTCTAACCGAGGTGTAATATAAGATTCATACGGTAAAGCTTCAATCGCAATGAAATTTTTGCGTTTATGTGATAAAATATTACACCACGCATATACAATATTATAGATATAATAATTTGGGAAGTATTGTATGTATACATAATCCTAATAAAAAATATTTGATTGTATTTATGCTTACGCATTTGTGTTTTAATTCTCTTAAGAGTATTTATCTGCAATAGATCTGTAAGTCTTGTCTAAGACAATGCTTTTAAGAGTGTTGATCATGTTTCAGGGGTCTAAGAGGTCGATATAAGGGCGCTCTTAAAATAACAACTTGCACTTATATAGTGCCAAAATGAGCTTAGAAGAGTTTTATAAGTATCTTACAGATATCATTTAGAGATAATCGTAAGTGTGTCATTCTTAATAATTTCTCTTCAGGAAGTCTTTAGGATAAAATAAAGATAGTAATTGTTGCTTGGGTTGCTTGCTAGCAATGCTTGACGTGCGTAATACTTTCAATTTGCATAACTGGAACCAGATCATGACGGTACTTTGGGCTTTTGGAGGGCACCGATATTTAACGAAGGGTATAGAAAATTCATTCAACGAAGGAGTCCTGCACTACGACACAGAAGAAGGTACGATAACCTACAATGTCTTCGGTAAAGTCTTAAAGAGGTCGGTCCTGGGCCCTCTTCTCTGGGAACATACATCATGTGCGATGGCGTTCGTAGATTGGCTGTGCCATCAGGCGTGAAGATCTTCTGTTTTGCAGAAGACATAGCGGTTGCGTTGACAGAAAAGCACCTGGAAGAAGTATAGGCTCTCAGTACCGTCAAGATCGGTATTATCCACGATTAGCTGAGGACAGACAGTGGGGTGATGATTGACACCCAATAATCATTTGAGCAGTATCTGCAGTATGTTCATAAAAAACAGCCGAAGCGTGTATTGCGCAATCGAGAATAATGCTGAACAGAAGAGGCCCATAACAATAACCATAACCGTTGTCATAATCATCGAATGGCGCAAGCTGAAAAACCGTGTTGTTATAATCAATATTTGACATGGAAAAAGGTTATATCTTTCGAACTTTGTGACCGTTTGGAGTCACTTATAATTTAGTGTAATTTGCTGTAAAGTTATTCGAGGATACTGTTGGAATACCAAAACATAATACAGAGTACATAGTACAAGTGAATCGAAGTCCTTAAACACAACATCCTGTAAGAAATCAAAAATTCGACTTAGTTGGTGTAGTTTGATGCATTTCCTTAACACACAATAACGCATCTTGACCCTTAAGATTTGAAAGGGGATACTCATAGATAATAGATCATTCTCTATCAAATATGAAATATTACACGACTTTAAATTGGGTCCAGAAGCTCAAAATACTTGGTGGCTTCTTTCAACACATCAAATATATATCCATAGAAAATTGACGGCTTCGATATGCCAAACTGTTAAGAACCCGCATCAACTCAAGCCTTGTTCATTATATCAGTTAACTGTGCTAACTCAATTGCGCCGTGCTGTATCAACAACATGATATTCACAACAGTGAGTTATTGAGTTAATAGACAGCGCATTACTATAATTTTGTTATTCAAAACAAGTTCGAAAATTGAAATTGGATTCAAGTTTGTTTGAAGGATTTTTGAGATCGAGCTCGTAAGACTAAACGAGCAAAAATTTGTCTACTGCTTTGTTTCTGTAAAATAGAGTGAATCAGCTCAGTAACTCAGTGCTTCAACTCAATAACGCAACAGAGCGCTGGAGAGAATTGAATAAATATATGTCGATTTGATAAAAGTTTTAAATTCTAACATGATTTGTTAAAAATTTTCTGTTAATACGACAGATACGGTGGTTCAAAAAAATTATAAGATCATTTCGAAATTGCTGCCATGTACAGTCGATTATAATTAAATTACAGGAAATTATAATAAAATTTAATTAATAATTAAATAATTTTTGTACACCATTTAACCGGTGCTAAAACTTAATGCGCTACCTGGAACATCGAAGAACGAATATTTGAAAACAACGCCAAAAGATATTTACATACGATACCATTAATGCCACAATTTGTTAGATACATTTGCTATCCAACACTAACTGACCAACATAAAAACATATATGTACGTATAAATGTATGTATGTAGTTGCCCGTGCCTACACAAAGTTATTATATGTCTGTGTGTAAGCATTAGTAGCTGGCAGCATTTCAATTTCACTTTCATTCCGTTTGCCTGTCAGAACCATCATCAGAAGGAATACGTCGAATAATTTTATTTTATTAATTCAAGCATGCTTTGGCCGGACTCACAACATGAGTCAAATCAAGAAAATGCAAATGAAAACGAAAGTTGAGAACAGTCAGAACAAAAAGAGAAAAAAAAAACACAAATTTTTTTTGTGATATACGACTTTAATATACATGAGTTTATAGAAATATTGCTTAAATGCTTACCATAGCTGTTAAATAGTTTTTTGAATGAGTATTTAAACAAAGGCTTCAAGTTGGTATTCTAACAAGATCACTGATATTCGAATAAAACAACAAGAATAAAATGTTTTTTTTTTTTTTTAAACAACTACCGGTTACGGTTAACCGAATTTATTATTGCTGTGCAGAAAAAGTTGCATTTATTGCAAATCAAAACAAAAACTTAGTTAACGTATAAAGAACAATAATAATATTCAAAGACCACAACACACAGCCGAACGTTTATTCCCTTACGTTGTTAGCAAGTCACTAAAATTGCTTAAAAATTCGTAACTCGTCTGGACATCGTTGAAGCGGGATCGGATCGGATCGGATCGTCTTCTGATTGCGCGTTCCACGAGAATTGAAACAATTCCTATATTGTAGTTTTTTTTCTTGCTGCTGTTGTTGTTGTTATTGTTGTTTTTTTTTTTTTGCATTAGTAGCTTCTTCAAATGTACCTTCTTGGGTAATTGTTTATTTCTATGTATGCATATATGTTTGTATGTATGTAGTTTTTTTAGAATTTTAAGTAAGACAAAAATTTGAATTAAAGCAATTTTTAATGCGCTGGCGCACGTTTTTTGGCATTTATTTCTGCTTTATATCCTCAATTTTTTTGAGTTAATGTTAATTTAGTGTTACGATTATTTGGACGTAGACTTCGTTGCTGAATAAAACATAAAAATGTGTTGAGTGGGATCTTTTTTGGCGGGATGAATTTGATTAGGTCTGAACGCAACAGTGTTTTTTTTTTCAAACCGCTTTAATTTTTCCTTAAGTCAACGACTTCAAAACGTACCTAATACCAAATGGTTTGGCTTGGATAGTGTTCCCAGATTGGTCTGGTGTACTTATATAATGATCATTGCTATTAATAAATTATCCTCTACCAATTACAGAGTGTGATCTGGGCTGACAAACTTTAGGAACTTCGCAAAGTGGACATAAGCTGCAATTTCTTTGGCACAACAACAAAATTTGGATCTTGCTTTGCATTGAAAGCACAACCCACAAGTGATCAAAAACAAAACCTGGATTTTATAAAGGATTTCATTGAAAAAAATGTTCAGAATGCTTCATGGGTTAAACTTTTGGGAATATGCAAAATAGATCTTTGGCAAAATTCCAAAATATTGTATCTGAGTTTTTCACAATTTTTTAATTGCAAGAATAAAGACCATTTTTCATTACATTGAATATTAAAATTTGTTATTTGTTCCCGAACAATAGGGTTCTTCAAGGCCAAAACATAGCAAAATTGTATTTTTCACAATCTAGCATAGTTTCATATCAAAAACTCTCGATACTTGCTATTTTATATATATCTAAGTTTTGCACAAACATTTTGTTTATGACTGTTTTACAATTTTTTGGGAAACATTCGTCACTGTCATCAATTAATTTCCAACATATATCAGCGAGTTATGCATAATGTTTTTTTCCAGCAAACCAATATTCTAACAGATCGGTTATCAGGTTAAACCTCTCTCCATGTTCGTCTGACTATGGTTACTCTGTGCAAACAAACGAAACCGAGCACATCATCAACATAAATTTGCCAAACTTGTGAACGATGCGTATCAAAACAATTATTTTAACGGCCTTAATGGATTCTTCATAAGCAATTTGTTCTTGCTCGATCAACAGTGTATCCAACTCTGTGCTTAGAAAAATCTCCTTATATCAGAACGTTATGTCCTCCTATGTTATGAATAAGATATAAAAATGCAAATTACAGTTTTTAACTTAAAATCTGCATTGGTTTTATTCACATCAATGCAGTGAATTACATTCAAAATATAGTTGAAAACAAGTCTAAAGTCGGTCTAGGCCGACCCTAAACCTACTTTTGCAAAAAAAAATTATTATTAAAAATAGGCGTGTCCGTGGGCGGATGAAGCCTATATTTTATATGCATTAAAATGTTGATGAAAAATTTACACACACCAAGCTTTATTCCTGTAGCCCACACTTAATGCCTTTATTGTGCTTTCGCTATGGAAGATGGGCGTGTTCATAAACGAATTACTCCCAATTTTTGAACACACCTTAGTTCTGGTATAAAATACATACATACCATTTGATCTCTCTATCCTTACATAACCTTATTTATTGAGTTTTCAGCTTTTTCGGTCGCATGGGTGGTAGGTGTGTCCGTGGGCGGATGATGTTCATTTTTCAAAACCATCTTTGTTTTGTCATTAAAAACATATGTTCCAAATTTTATCTCTGTAGGTTAAGCAGAGGCTTATTTATTGCGTTTTAAATTTTTGGGTTGTATGGGAGGTAGGCTTCCAGGTAGGTCCGTAGGCGAATGAAATCCATTTTTCGAAGACATTTTTGTGTTGATACAAAACAAGCACATCCCAAATTTCATTGTTGTAGGCTAATTATGAGCTGAGTTATGCAGTTTTAAATGTTTGCATTGTATGGGAGGTAGGCGTTTCCGTGGGCGGATTCCAAAAATATTCAATAGTGCAGATGCTTGGGTTCATATGACTATGTGTACTTAGTTTCATTCAATTATCTCTACTCCTTCTTCTTATCCTGTGTTTACGGACGGACTGACATGAATAGCTCGACTCACGAGGTGACGCTGATCAAGAATATATATACTTTTCTATACCGGACTCGCTTCGTTCTATGCGTTACAAACATTTGTACAAAGTTAATATACCCTGACCTTTCAGGTTTAAAATAGGGTATTAAAATAGATTTAGATAAAATAGATTTAATAAATTTATTATGCCTGATTTATATTTAAAAATTAAAAAAAATTAAAATAAATTAAAAATATGTATAAATTAATAATTGTGTGGAAAGGGTTTTTCACGCCTTCCCATATTGGCACACTTCAAATGAATAGGCCGGCCACATGTTTTGTATTCGATGGGGTTTTTTGAATGCCAGTCCTTAGGCAAAAACTTCAAACAAATGGTGCAAAAATCCTCATCAGATGGTTTTAATGAAAAAAATCTTCAATTGGTCCGCATTGTGGTAAGTTATTGGAATTCCTGTCTTAAGAAGACCTACCACGTCGTCTCTATTATGCGAGAAGTCTTTGTCTTACAAAAATGCATAATCATCATCCTGATTATAATTTTTGAATAAATACTTATGTATCTTATCTTAGTTGGTTCTTATTTTTTAATAACCTTGGTACCCTGCATTCGGTGATCGACGTACTTGTGGATTTATACGATCACAGTCGGAAAGGTTCACTTTCGTCTCATCTAACCAAGCACGATATTTCTTGTCAAAGTTCAATCGTTTTGCAATATTCCTTTCAGAAAATAAAGACGTTTTTCTTACTCTCGTAGCTCTTAGGTTCTCATGAGTTAGGTTCCTAGAAACTATGGACTTTTAAATATCCAGACAAAAATTGGCGTTTTCTCACGAACCACTTAATATTTTTTTTAAGGTGTAAAAAACTGCGGTTTTTTTAAGGTGTAAAAACTGACGTCCTCCGCATGACAGTCATTCACACTTCCACTGCTATGTTGTGGGTACGATAATTTAACGGTAGCAAATAATTTTTGAGTACCGCTCATCTCAAAAACTGTAAGAAAATTTGAACAAAAACATTTGTAGATTTTATTATTTCACTTTAATTTCAGTCAAGCTATGAGTCAAAAAAACATTTATGTTTGTTATAAAAAACTAGTAAGGTATATCTTCGACTTGGCCGTAGTTAAAATACCTCCACAACCGACTTTTTGTTGAGATTTCAAAAATTTTACTATTTTATGACGTCTAAAATAAATTATATAAAATTATTTTTCTGCAAAGTAAAGACAAACCTCTTTATAAAGTTTTCAATTTGGGGTTGTATGGAAGGTGGGCGTGTTCCTGAGTGGTAGCCGCCAATTTGTCTATCATGCCTCATTTTTGATATAAAATACACAAATGCCCAATTTCAGTTCCGTAGCTTAAATATTAGCCTATTTATAGAGTTTTCACTATTATTGGTTGTATGGGAGGTGGGTGTGTTTGTAGGCGGATGACGCCCACTTTTCTTCTACAATTAAGTTTTGATTTAAAATACAAACGTACCAAATTTTTTTCCTGTAGCTTAAAGAGAAGCCTCTTTTCTTTCTTCTTAAACTCTATAAAAGTTTAAAATTTTGGAGTTATATGGGAAGTGGGCGTGTTAGTGGGTGCCAATTTTTCTAACAAGCTCAAATTTTGATATAAAATGAATAAATATCTAATTTTATTTTTGTAGCTTTGACAGAAGTCCCTTTATATAATTTTTACTTTTGCGGTTGTATGGGAGGTGGGCGTATTCGTGGGTGGGTGACACCTATTTTTCTAACATGCTCAAATTTTGATATGAAATGAATAAATATCTAATTTAATTTTTGTAGCTTTAACAGAAGCCTCTTAATACAGTTTTCAATTTTGGGTTTGTATGGGAGGTGGGCGTGTTTGTGGGTGAATGACGCCCATTTTTCCAACACGCTTTAATTTTGATATAAATTTAATACATATCCAATTTTATTCATGCAGCTTCGACACAAGCCTCTTTATTTAGTTTTCAATTGCACTGTTGTATGGGAGGTGGGCATGTTAGTTGGTGGATGACCCCCAATTTTCTAACACACCTTAGTTTTGATATAGATTACACAAATACCGAATTTAAGTTTTGTAGCTTAAATATTTGCTGCTTTATGGAGTTTTCATTATTGCGGTTGTATGGGAGGTAGGCGTGGTTTTGATCCGATTTAGGCCATTCTAGAAGTTGATCTTATTTTTTTAGAGAAAAGCTCAAATATCGAATTTCAGTACGATAGCTTCAAAATTACGGCTGTAATCGTGTCTACAGACGGACAGACTGACGGACATACAGACGGACATGGCTAAATCAACTCAGGTGATGATGCTGAGCAAGAATATATATACTTTTCTATACCTACCACGCCTCTTTATGGGCGTTACACACGTCGTGACAAAATTAATATAACCCTTACGCAGTACGCGTGGGGGTATAAATATTACAAAAAAATATTTTGGTTTTATTCTGCTCTTGGAACCCACTTTAATCATCCAACAGCTTCTATAATTTTTCTATTCGAAAAACATTATTCAGAAATTTCTTATGACTAAATGTTGTTTGGCGCTGCAGAGTTTTGATCGGCTTAATTTTGACGTGACAGATGTCACTGCAACGCCCGCGTTAGCAACTGCAATGATGAAAGCATGAGAGCAAAGGCTTGTTCGCGAATAACGGTTATTGCTTTTTTGGTCTCATATCCTATTTTGACTTAATTGTGAGAAGTTTTTTCCTATGAAGGTGGGTGTTCCTATTTTATTGCTCATCACTGTATATCTATATAACAGCATATATAACAGCATAACTCGAAATATGCTTAAAGTAAGTAATTAGTACCATCGTATTTTCCGTAACCGAATTTTTTGTTGAATTGAGTCCAGTTTTGGTGATGATCCGTAGGATAATTTCGGAGAGATTTTGTTAATTTATGCAGATGATATGAAAATATAAAAAAAAAAAAAAACAAATTGGCCATTTCAGCCCTTGAAAGGACTTTGACCGAGCTGCCTATGATCAATTGTGTTGTGTGTGTTATAAATGTTTGCACACAATTGACCGAGAACTGGACCTACATGTTTTACGCCGACTCCGAACGGCTAAAGTTCATGTTCTCAAGAAGCTTTACAAGGCATTGTTTACTCTCTGAGGTTTGCCATTGTCAGCAGAGAGGTGGTGACCGATCAGAAAAATTTTTTATTGAAAAAAACTTTTCGCCGCGACTGGGGATCGAACTCGGGCTCCGAGCATGCTAAGCCACACACTTAACCTGCATGCCACGGTCACCTCCATGAAAATATTCAGAACAATTAATACTAAAGACGACTCTAATCTACTCCAGGCTGACCTGAAATCTTTTGAAGTTTGGTGCTTTAAAAATACTATGTTTCTAAATCCTGTTAAATGCCAAACTTTGACCTTTTCGCGCAAAAGGAATAATTTAATTTTTGACTTCAACATTAAAGATACTGCTTTAAGTCGTGTTGAGGCCGTCAAAGATCTTGGTATATGCATGGATTCTATGCTATCGTTCAACAATCATATCGATTACATTTGTAAAAAAGCATCTTCAATGATTGGATTTATAAAACGCTGGGCCAAAGAATTCAATAGCATGATTACAACTATAACGTTGTATTATGCAATAGTGCGCCCTCACTTGGAGTACGCAAGTCAAGTTTGGTCCCCAAGTTATAGTGTGCATGTTGAACGTATGGAGAGAATTCAAAAACGTTTTGTTCGGTTTGCTCTTAGGGGCTTAGGTGGGATTGATTTTTTGAACCTTCCTCTTTACGAGGATCGTTTAAAACTTTTAAAAATGCAATCTTTAAGTGAACGAAGGAAGTCTGCGGATATCGTCCATTTACACCAACTCATAACCGGTGTATTCGATTGTCCGGAATTACTTTCTCTTTTAAACTTTAACTCTAACCGTAGAAGTAGTAGAAATGCTAACAACTTAATTTATCCACCATTTAGTAGAACAAATTACGTGGCTACTGCTCCCTTGAACCGCATGAGTGCCTCTGTTAACAACTGTACATTTTTTGATGTTTGTTTGTCAAAAGGTCAACTCAAAAGTAGATTGAAAGCTATTGTGTAATTAGATCTGTGTTTGTGTATGCATGGTTATATGTTATGTTCTGTGTTGTCCCTGAGCCCAATCCATTCTGTGGTGGGTAAATTTTCCCCACATTAATTTGTTTGGAGCCACTGGAGTTCACAACATTGAAATATTTCAATGAGATCTGGATTGTGGCTTCAAATATATTAATGCTGAGAATGTGCGAAAAAGCTGTAGTAGCTGAACTCTATTGTTATTGCATGTTGTCTACAAAAAAAAGAAAACAAAAAAAAAAGATTTATTTAAATTTAAATTTTTCATTTAACTTATTTGCTACATTGCTTGAAATCTTTGTTCAAGTGTTCTCTAGAAAAATTACAAAATTTAAATATGCTGTTATGCCCAGGGACCACAGATTTAAGTCGACCCCAAATGGCTATTGCCATTTGTTTACTCTGTGAAGTTCACCATTGCCCGCGGATAGATAATGGCCGTTGAGAAAAAAGTATTTCTATTAAACTACTTTCTGTCGGATTGGAAAATTAAACTCGCGTCTGCCGCGATTCGTGGCTCGTACGCCACAAACTTAGCACCTAGTGCTACGGCCGTCACTAGCCATGCCATATATCTCTTGGTTTACTTCAATGTTACTAGGTTTGTAAAATATTTAATGCCCATTAGCATGTTTCAAGCCATGTTTTCATTTTGGGGAGCAGAGAAAAGTCTCTAAGAGCCAATTCGCGCAATAAAGATGGTAACAGAAACTTAAAGCATGGTTAATGCAATTTGGCCGTGATAATTCCATTGAATTGATTTCCATCATCAACAGTCATAACATCCATCAAACCGACACCATTCTGACAATTAACACATATAGTAAAGTATATATTTCTCCGTACTACACGCCTGAAACCGCTACTTTCTCGAAAAGGGCTGCCGGGCGGTCTATCACAGCTCACTCAAACACTCACTCACATCACAAGAACCATACATAAGTATATTGAACTAATATTTCACTGTTTTCATTGATGGCTAAGGGTTCAGGTTCCATGTCTATGGAGATATTTCCCTTTTTATACCCTAAAGGTCTCTAGCTCTAAAGTAATTTCTCAAGAAAAAGTTTCTTATATTTTTTTGTCTTTAAAAGTATACATTCACAGTGTCGACACTGTTACTTTTTAATGAAAAAAAGTAGCAAAACAGAAAATATTTTTCTCACGAGCTGGATTCTCCTTTAAGTAATTTTGACAAAAAAAAATATTTTTTGATTACTTTTCAGTTTTTTGTATGAAAATATGATTAACTTGGGAGCTGGAAACAGGCCTTAAGCCTGAAAGGTCAGGGTATATTAATTTTGTGCAAACGTTTGTAACACCTTGAGATAAGCGAGACCGGTATAGAAAAGTATATATATTCTTGATCAGAGTCACCTGGTGAGTCTATTTAGCCGTCGTCCGTCCGTTCGTTCGTCTGTGTGTTGTCCTTAAACACAGGATAAGAAGAAGGAATTGAGATAATTACATGAAACTTGGTACACATATGCTCCCAAGGATATGCGCTATTAAATACTTTTGGAGTCCGCCCACGAATACGCCTAGCTCCCATACAACCAAAAAATTTAAATCACTGTGTAAAAGGTTTTATTAAATTTTTAACAGAAATGAAATTTAACATGTATGTATTTTGTACAAAATCTAAGACATGTACAAAAAATGGACGAGATCCGCTCACAAACACGCCCATCTCCCATACAACCCATTTTATTGAAAATACTATGAAAAGGTTTATACATGGCCTATAGGGATAAAACTTGGTATGAAAGAATTTTATGTCAAAACTAAGGTGCACACAAAAAATGGGCGTCACCACCCCACAAATACGCCCCACTCCCATGCAACCCACATTAGTGAAAACCCACATTAGTGAAAACTGCAAAGGAATACATGGACTTTGAAAAAATAACAAGTTATTTATATTTGTTTAAGTATATCAATTTATATTTCAAAATGATAGGAGGTTTAGGGTATTCCATAGTCAGGTTAGACCGGCTTTAGAGTTCCTTTACTTGTTTTCGTTTCATACAGAAACTTATGTGGAACAATTGACTTTCAAGTAAATTCTAGCCTTTGAATCAGTTTGAAATTCAATACGGTATCTTAATATATAAAAGGCAAGCGTCCTGCTCCGTGCTCTATATCGTAAAACATGTTCAGCCTGGACCATGACCAGTTATAAATAATTCATTTGAAATGTTTGTACTTACTAAACCTTTTGCTCTATATCGTAAAACCTGTTCAGCCTGGACCAGAACCTATTGTAAAATTATCTATTTGAAATCTTTGTACGTACTGTACTTTTTAAAACCTGTTCATCCTGGACCAGAACCTCTTCTAAATTATCCATTTGAAATCTTTGTACGTACTGTACTTTTTAAAACCTGTTCATCCTGGACCAGAACCTGTTGTAAAATTATCTATTTGAAATCTTTGTACGTACTGTACTTTTTAGAACCTGTTCAGTCTGGACCAGCAACTATTCTTAAATTATGTATTGGAAATCTTTGTACTTGAAGACTATCGTCATTTTCCTCAACTACTATACATCAAACATCATGTCTTGCTATTACAGTACTTCTTAATTAACAGAACCAGAACCTATTCGGTCTGCATAAACTGAACAGCAATTATTACATTCAGTGACGTTGGTGTCAATTGGAATTGCTAGAACTAAATCACAATGTTCGGTCTTCTGATCCAAGTTTTAGCGATTGGCTACTCAAGTTAGGAAATGGAGATGAAGACATCATAGAAATTTCCGATCATTTTGTTTGTAAAGGTTCGCTTATTAACCCTTTCAATGGCTTGCCTAGAATAATCGTGGACAATTTTTTTGAGCTTATATTCCCATCATTTAACCAATAAAAAGATTAAAAAACATCCCTCTGATTTTTACATGAGCTGCTTTGCTTTTGGCAGGCTCTCTAATATAATGGACAAAACCATGATAACGTTGTATTATAATATTTTAGTTCAACTAAAACAATCGGAGACAAATGCAAATGCGTTATTTATGCAATTGTTATTATAAAAAAAAAATTATACTTTGCACACCAATCACAATAATCACTTCTTTTTTGCAAAATTTATTAACGCGCGATATAAAAAAATTGAAGGCTTCTGTTGGGCATAAAATCGAAAATCTAACTAAGTTAAACGTTATATATCTCCCTAAAATTATTTTTGCCATGTTAGCACAACTTCATTTCATAGTACCAACATATTTGATTTTAGAAAAGACGTTGGAAAATAAAAAAAATTTTTTTCTGAAGTGTTCAATATAATGGACAAATCCATTAAATATATTTCTGGCGATACTTTGAGTCCGAATAACATCAACCGTTATTCCAAAATTGCTATCCTGTGCACAAAAAATTCCGATGTGAACGAAGTCAACGAGCAAGTTCTAAATATTTTAGTTGGTGACACAGTGAGAGATCTGAGCACGGATTAAATTGAAGACAGTGATGATAACGATAAACAAAATTACCCTGCCGAGTTTTTGAATGAATTTTATCCTTCAGGAATGCCACTGCATAAGTTAAACCTCAAAATTGGAAGTATTATAATACTTCTTCGAAATTTCAATACCAAAAGAGATATCTGTAATGGAAGGTGGTTAGTTTTGAAAAACCTAAAAACTTAATTAATCATCGCACAGGTATTGACAGGCGCACAGACGAACATGAAATAGTTTTTATGATGTAAACTGGGCTGATGATGTAAAACTAAGCATTATAGATGGCAAGGGACAAGGTTAAAAATTCTAAGAATTTTTTTACTAGAAATGTTGTATATAAAGAAGTTTTATCAAAATTATTTAATAAATATGTTTTCAAATAAAAACCTTTGTATATAAATCCAATAAATTTTTGTCGCATTTTGTACTCTAAATGGTTCCTTCCCGTCGAAGGACGGGCTTTTACACTAGTCGTTTTATAAGAGACAACACACGACTATGATGCCACCTGTATTCAAAGATATTAACTTATTGGTATATTTCCACCTTCGTAGTTTTGCTGTTGAAGGCCTTTTTACCTGGTTTTTTTCGGTCTCCATTTTGCAATTAGTTTTAACTTACCATTCCTTTTCAATAACTCTCCATGGAGCCTCAATTTGAAAATTTCGTTAAAGCGGTAGCGTTTCCAATTTATTTTAAAAGTTATGAAAATTTCTTTCAAAGCTCAATAGTTCCAACCATGTACGCTATGCTCAGACTATGCAACGTTTAATCTATTAAATTGACTTAATTTTTCACAAATATTTCACAAGCAATTTTATATAAAAGTATAAATCCTCTACTGCCTTAAAATCTCTACTATAGCCCTCTGCTATAGTCAAGAAGCCTGCATTAAGCCATTTTACTGCTGCCCTTAAATAACTTCGACATATCCTAGAAAATTCTAAAAATAGCAAAGAGCTATTTAAGTCTCCTACCTAAGCTATTGTAAAGCAGTGATTTGCCATAACGTGATAAGTTCAACGAAACTCGCCATTAATCGCCGTTCAACGCACCAAAGAAGCTAATCTTCCTGCATTGTGGATCTGTTATAGAAAAGGGCTACATGGAAAGGCTTAGAACATTCGATCTTCACGGTACGACAATAACCAGGCGTCAAGTTTATTGACCACAGACATATCTAGATGCAGGATGCGGAGTAGAAGCGAAAATGAAGTCTGCGCACATGCGTTATTTAGACGTTATTGCATAGGCACAGAGGTTCTGCGGGTTGAGAGGAATGTCTAAAGCCATGTGTTGAAAGCATAAAACTATATGGCATGGTGGAGCAAGCACTCAAAATGAAGCAATGCACAGTGAGAAAGAGCGAGACATTTAACGCGGATGTTGCTGAACTAGAGCTGTTTTGTTATCGGTACTACGTTGGAACTGTGCCTGTTCAAGATATCGTTGCATAGCCTAAAGGACATTGATCCTCGCTGCTATTTCAGTCGCTCCGCAAGAGGATGTTGAACTTAGGCAGACGCACATACACAAACGCACACTCATTAAATCTGTCGGCATGTGTGCGCACGCGCACATAAGCAGTCGTTGACTCCTGCACGGTAATTCGTTACATTGACCTTCGGACGTCAGGGTTTTTTCTAATCCCTGGTGCTGCATAAACTCAGCAGGTTCTGCAACGATTGATTCGACTGTTTGTTGTAGTTTGTTGCTTGTTCTGTGATATAAAGCAGACATTGAACCATTGGGCGAAGGATTGCGCATGTCTGTGTCTCGATCTCATTGACTGTCTGTTTGTCCGTCTGTCTGTCTGTCTGTCTGTCTGTCTGTCTTACTATCTGTTCGTTTCTTGCGTCTTCACATTCTTCTGACTGTCTTTGTGTCAAGCCCTACGTGTTGAGCTGCTGCTCCAACATTCTCAAGCTAGGCCAATGAACGCTATATTTGCGGTACACACAGCAACTGAGTTTGTTGCTACGGCCGTTGGCATCTCTAGAAGTGTCCGTGTTGTGTGAGGGTCATTGTATGATGCTGGTTTGCACTCAACCAACCCCCGCTTGGTGTTGTTATCCTAGCATGTTACTTTAAATGTTTGTGATTCATTAAATCTTTTAAGAAATTTTAACAAAACAAAAAACAAAAATAAACTAGGTGCATCTTCATAGTGCAAGATCGGTAAGATAAGACAACTTGAGCACTATACCATTGCCGACCAATCGTCAACCAACGTAGGAAGAATTGCCTGTATATTGTTGACATTCTGAGCATTTGTATGAGTTGTTGTTGTTGTTGCTTATTTTAGACCCTGAACTTGACAACAACAAACCTTACAAAATTCAGCTGATCTCCTTCAAACTTGCCGCTGTTACTGTGCCTTCGATCAATTGCGAATATTCGCACATCTACACACACATCTTGTTCTCCTGCCGTCGACTTAACTTATGTAGCTTATCACATACCTGTTAATTCTGTAAAAATAACAATCCATTTCAATGTGAGTGGAAGATTTTGCGCCCGCAGCTCGTGTGATTTTAATTATTTCTTTATATTATTTAAATGTAAAATAAACTGATATCTGCTGTCAACGTGTTTATCTGGGAACAAAAGAATTCAGATTCAAGCTGCGCAGATGCAGCCGGCGATCAGTGGAAAATAGCTCTTAAGAATCAGCCGATTGTTGACTGTCGGTTCTAGTTTTTATGTGAATGAGAACATGTGAAGATAAAAATCACTTCTTGTGATGGTTCGGTATTATCTGAAAGTTATATCAATAATTTCTTAATAAAAATACATGATTTCAATTCACTTTTGTTTATGTCTAGGCCATACATTTTTGTATCGTAAGTTAACAATGTTTTGTCTATTTTTAAATGATTCTAAAATTTAAATTATGTTGTAATTTGTTTTCGCTGAGAAATATTTGTTTTTATCTATATTTTTACTATAATATGGAACTGATTGTTTGTCCGTCTTTCGAATTGGATCTGTCTTTGAATAAAAAAAACTAATTTCCCATTTCAGCCCTTGAAAGGACTTGATGAACTTCTTATAATCAATTGTATTGTGCGTGTTGTTGAACTTTTGCACACAATTGATCGAGAACTGAATCTACACGTTTTATGCCAACTCCGAATGGTTAATGTTCAGGTTCTCAAGAAGCTTTACATGGCATTGTTAACACTCTGAGGTTTTTCATTGTCTGCAGAGACGTGACGCCCTAACAGAAAAATGTATTTCTATTAAAAACAAATTTTGCCCGATTTGAGAATTGAACTCGCTAATCGTTTGCTCGCACGCCACACACTAAGCAAGCACAACTATAAGCAAATTTTTTAAGACTCTGCAGGATGACGTAGAGCAAGACATGTAGTTCCATCAAAGTTGGAAATAACTTCACCGAAATCTTTAATACTGAACGAGGTTTCAGATAAGACGACCCTCTATAGGACTCATAGAGGGATCATAGACTTCATATCTTGCAAGCCATGATTCTTGTGACGTGGTTTTATCAAAAGTTGAGGTAAAACTCAGCCGCTCCAAGGTTCCCTAAAGGATCCACTCAACCTTCAGCAATCATGTACAGAACTAATATGATTTTTATATCTCCAATCTTCAATACGTTTTTATAATCCATGTCGTAATATATTACAAAATAAAGCAGTGCAGCATGCGTTGAACTCTAGGTAAAAAGTGGTTATTTTTGGCCTATCCCGTTTTTCTAAATTTTTTTAAAAATATTTTTGGTTCAACATTTTGATAAAGCCCTCTATCTACATGTCTTGATAATAGCATCCCCCTCAGAAACCTATTAAAAGTGGTTATTTTTGGCTTATTTCGCTCCGTTTTCGAGATAGCCAGCTTTTTCTGGTTTTTTAAAATAATTTTGGTGCAATATTTTGGTATAGTGCGACCCCTCTATCTACGCGTCTCGATATTACCATCACCCTTAGAAAAGCGTAAAAAGTTCTTATTTTTGACCTCTCACGTTCGAAACACGTGTTTGAGCTGAAGCTCTAATGGAAAGAGCTGGGCGCAGGTGATCGCTGCAACAGACTACAGTTAAAATTTTTTTCTTGCTGCGAATAAAAATGAAAGCATGAGTATTCGTAGCCTTTGGCGAATGTTGCGAATATCTGGCTTCGTCAGACATTCATGTTTCGTAGGCATTCGTATTTGTCATCGCTCGTACTCTACGGCATTCGTACCATAGCGATTGATACATGTATTCGTGCATTAATTTTAATGCAGAAGGCACATTCGTAGCTCGTATTTTGACGAGACATTCAAAACGCCATTTGAATGCACTCAAGTTGTGCTCTGCTGTCTACCTGCTGAACGTAAAAAATTAAAACCCACTGAACGCAAAAGTTTCTGATCGACTCAACATGTTGTGGAGCGGAGTCTGATTTACTGATCTCTTTTTTTCCGCGGCTAACAGTTCGACAGCTTAAAAAATGACATGGAAACGCAAACCAAGTGTGCCTTCTTTGCAAGCTAAAACTAAATACAATTAATATTTTAAACAATATTTTTAAAAAACGAGTGCTAATAATTTAATAAAAGTTGATTATACTTCGCTGTTTTGACAGCAATCGTATCACACTGTTTAGCAGGCACAAAAGTAGCATAGAGTGATGCCTGACCGAATACAAATACAAATCATGTTGACAGCATGTTAACTAAATGTTGTGACTGCTAAACACACCCATTACTTACTTACTTACTTAGGTGGTGGCCATGACAACCCGTTGTCGGGTTACGGCCGACTTCATCAGCTCTCTCCAGGCGTCCCTGCTTCGTGCGCGCCGTCTCCAATCTCTTTCACCAAGCGTGGTAAGGGCTTCCTCGGCCTGGCCAATCCATCGGAGGCATGGTCTTCCTCTTCGTCGTCGACCCACGGCTTTCGCCTCAAACACATTTTTCGCTGGAGCTGCTTCATCCATACGAAAGACATGACCCAGCCAACCTACTCGCTGAATTGTTATACTGGACAAAGTCAATGTCGTCGTAGAGTTCGTACAGTTCGTGGTTCATTCGAATGCGATAGTCGTCGCCAACTCAAACAGGACCAAAGATTTTGCGAGGAACTTTCCTCTCGAACACCCCAAGAGCAGCTGCACCTGTTTGCGATACCACCCATGCCTTAGCGCCATAGAGAAGCACAGGCATGATGAGCATCTTGTGGAGTGTTAGTTTTGTCGATCGAGAGAGGGCTCTGGAACCTAATTGCTTACCTAGCCCGTAGTAGTACCTATTAGCAATTTTTATTCTTTGCTTTATCTCCAGGCTGACATTGTTGTTGCTGTTTACGGCGATGCCAAGGTATGTAAACTCCTTGACAACTTCAAAGTTATATTTGCCTGCTGTAACATGGGAGCCTAGACACCGTGCTTCCCTATTTGCAGACAGCATATACTTTGTTTTGCCCTCGTTCACCGTCAAACCCACTTTTGCTGTTTCCTTTTCGATAGCGGCGAAATCAGCAGTTACATCTCTCTTGGTTCTGCCGATAATATCGATATCATCTGCATACGCAAGGCGCTGTACACCTTTGTAGAAAATGGCAACATTTCGATAAACACCTGCCTTTCGTAGGATTTCCTCCATGATGAAATTGAAGAGATCGCATGATAGCGGGTCGCCTTGTCTGAAACTTTGTTCGGTATTAAAGGTTTCGAAAAGGTAATTTTCTACCTTGACGGAGCTGCATGTATTGCTCAACGTCATCTTGCAGAGCCTTATCAACTTTGCAGGTATACTGAACTCAGACATTGTTGCGTACAGGCAATCCCGAATCGGGCTATCGAACGCAGCTTTGTAATCAACAAAGAGATGAATGAAGGTGTCGATTTAATTTTCGTGGGTTTTCTCCAGGATTTGGCGTAGTGTAAAAATTTGGTCTATGGTTGACTTGCCAGGACGAAAGCCACACTGATAAGGTCCAATCAGTGGTTTGGTATTCGGCTTCAATGTTTCACACAATACGCTCGAAAGAACCTTGTATGCGATGGAAATAAGACTGATACCACGTTGGTTGTCGCAGATTGTCGGGTCTCCTTTCTTAAGTATAGGACAAAGCACACTGAAATACCAATCGTCGGGCATGCTTTCCGCTAGCCATATTTTGCTGATGAGTTCATGCATGCACCTTATCAATTCACCGCTGCCGATTTTGAACAATTCAGCACCTGCGGCTTTGTTGTTTTTGAGTCGCTGGAACTTTAACCTAGTCATGGCTAGTTAGCGGAATTTCCACTCCATCATCATAGATTGGTGGTATCCGACTGCATTATCCGAAAGTGGAATTGTTCGTATCATCGCCTGCAAGCAGATTGGAAAAATGCTGTCTCCATAATTTCAATGCGCACTGCGTATCTGTAACCAGATCACCATTCTCATCCCTGCAAGTGGATGCTCCGGGCTTGAAACCTTGAGTTAGACGCTTAACCGTAGACGTAGAATTTTTGAGCATCCTTCTTGCCCTGGTTCACCTCAATTTTTTTCTCGCTCACGCCTTTCGTGCTCTCATTTTTTATTGAGTAAGGTTGGTTGAGCTTATCCGAGAGTTGAGCGGAGCAGGCCTCTGCGGTCCGTTGTGATAGCAGCTTATCGACATCAAGCTTTCGTTGCACACCTGAGCGTACATTCTTTGCATTGCACAATCGCATGCGGATCTATAATTATCTATAATAATGGTCGGTGTAAATATTGACCACCCGAAATGTGCGCACATCCAGTACACTTGAAGCGTGCCTTCCGGCGATCACAACATGATCAATTTGGTTTTGCGGTTTTTGATCCGGGGACAGCCAGGTTGCCTTTTGGATCAACTGACCGACAATGGAGCCTTCACAAAGGTGCCTTCTTCTCCGAAATTCGCGTTAAAATCGCCGAGAACTATTTTCACGCTATGGGCCGGGAAGCGATACACGTCCTCCAGGCTCGCGTAGAAGTTGTCCTTTACAGTATCTTCCTTTTCCTCCGTTGGGGCGTGTGCGCAAATTTGGCTAATGTGGAAGAATTTCGCCTTGATGCGGATTACCGGCATACGACGAATCCGCATCCAAATTCACGCTTCTCCTCATGACAGCTGTAGTAGATATCGCAGTCTACTCTCTTAGAGAAGCCTTGTCCTTTCCATCGCATCTTATGGATGGCGGTGATATCAGCCTTTATTTCGGTCGAGGACTTCCGCCAGTTGGACAGCGGCACCTTCCTTATAAAGGATCCGGACATTCCAGCTGCATATCCGTAAATCATTGTCCATTTGTCGGTAGTCGTCAACGTAGTAGGGGTTCATATCCGAGGCTGTTTTAGTTGGGAAATAAGTAATGTGATTGGGACCCAAACCCTACTCACATTCCAATTTTAAGGTCTTGTAGAGACACTTCAAGTTTAAAGTCTAGAGGAGACATCGCCGCTCAAATTAGCCGACAACTAACGGGTGTTTGTCGCTTACAGGAGACACCACTTAGATGTTTTGAGTCGACTTGAGATGATTTCGACATAGATACTGCTGGCATCGCCAAGTTGAGCAATATCAGAGACGTTGCCATGTGACGATCGCCCCCTAGTCTCTCCATAAACGCACCCATTATAAGCACTAATTAAGCATTTTTAATTTAAACTTTTAAAAACTATCCGGCCTGCCGGATACTGAATAATTACACAATATCCGGTATTCGCATATCTGATAGTAACAGGATATCCATTACATCTCTTGTTCAAACTACAATCTTTCCGAAATATATCTTACAACTTCAAGTGAGGTATTGTATGGTGACACGTGAGAAGGGACCGATGAGTCATACCAGTTGCAAAAATCTGAGCTTATTCAAGCATTCGTTAACCAAAACTATTTGTGAAACATATTAACCAACGGTCACATCAATCAAAGATTGGCTACGTGTTCTAGTTTACTTGTCAATAGCTTGTGCATAGGTGTGCTGTATGTGTGGGTATCTTGTTTCCCAGCAGAAAATGGATCGATCCATCTTCGAAAACGAACATTTTCAAATAAAACTCCACTTTGGCTTGCAAGACATGTTGTTTAAATGTCTTCAAAGACGGCATGCATCCATGTATTGCAGAATGGATGTATAGTATGAACAAAACCATACTATCTCCGTTCATGGTTTTGTTTTTTTGTAAGAATGAAATCTCATTCGTGTACTTAAAATTCATTAATTTATTTGTCGCTAACAGTATAATGAGTTGTCTTTCAGAACGTCAGCGTGCGTACTTGGTTTTCGAGACGGTTTTGAAGACTTCACTTTTGATGATAAATATTCCAACTCGGTTCTTAATCTAGTTTCACAATAGTTATTGCTTTTGTCAATTTTTTAATTTATTGTTTTTGTTGTTTTTCTTTCTTAAATGCTTTTTTGTAAAAATAAAAAAATTTCAAAATAAAGGAAAACAATAACTTTAACTTTAAAATAAACGACATATACTCGGTTGGCTAAGGATGTGGTTATAGTGAGCGCCGAGTCAGACAGGCAGGCAATGTGAACAAGCGAGATAGATAGCTATCTGCATCTCGTTTTTTTGCACAGATTTCAGCCTGCCTGCCTGCCTGCCTGCCTGACTGAATCGCGTTCACTATAATCGCAGCCTAATGCCATGTTCACACAGAGAGTTTAGTTTGCGTTTCGTTTGAGTTTAAATGTAGCTGTTCACACAGAGATGCGTCGGCAGAATTGAGTTTACGGTGGATTGAAGTGATCGCCAATTTTTGGAATTTCGCTTAAAACTCAGCTTTTTTCGGCCCATACTGACTGACTGATGAGAAACCCTCATCTTCTAAACTTTCCCAAGTTATTTTATTTGTTTTTTGGCTTATTTATGTTAATAATAAAATACAAATAGAAACATGCACAATTGAGAATCAGCTGTTGTTGGCATTTTTTATCGTTCAATCGAATCGAACACAGCTAAAATCTAACTGAACGAATGTTTTTATCAAAACACTAGCATACTTGTAGGCATGTATCAAATTGAGTTTTGGTAAACGTAGAAAACAAGTTGTGTTTAGTTGCGTTTTCTCCTGCAAAATTGTACTGGAAACGCCAGCGTTTAAATTGAGTTTAAGGGCAAAACGCAACTTTGTACTGGAAACGCAAACTAAACTCTCTGTGTGAACATGGCATAAGAAGGAATATAACATTAGAATAAAACTTAACTATACAAATTTTTGTTTAATATATCGCGCTGTTAAATTCTATAAAAAAAACTCGCGTGTAGCAACGTACACGTGGCAGAAGTGAAACTTTTTTAACAGTAAGAAATAAGAGAGATTTTAGTGTGAAATAGAGAGAGATAGTATCTGAAAAGAAATTCAATCAATACGAAATGGAATAATAATTTGTTGATTCAATATTTGCATCCAGGGACCGTACCAAATATGGTTTTTGTCGAAAGTGTCACATATTAACTTTTATCTCTTAATTTTTATTTTTTCCGACAAAAATAACAGTTTTTTGTGCCTTATAGTTTTTTTGGGAAAAAATAACAGTTATTTTCTGACGTTTATTTTTCGGTCAAAAATATCAGGTAATTTATATTTGTTCAAGTCATTTTACCGATAAAAAAATGTTGATATTATTATTTTCATCTCATCGGTGAGATATTTTACACATGGTGTCAACAGTTCAATCTGTAAAGCGGCCTTTAAGAAAACACAAATTGCTTGATATTTTTGACCGAAAAAATTAAAGTCACAAAATAACTGCTATTTTTGACCGATAAAATAAAAGTCAAAAGTAACCTTTATTTTTCCTCGAAATATACTAGGCAAGAAATTAACTTTTAAAGAATCAGTTTTAAATTTAAAAGCTACTTAATATTCGTGAGACTGAAGACATTTGTAACATAATGGTATATTTGAAAAAGTCTTTCGAAATTGTAAAATAACAGTTATTTTCGGTACTTGTTTTAGTTCAGTTGGTGTTTTAGTTGCTTTTGAATGTCTTCTCAACATTGTTACTTTTTGAATGCTGGATTGCATTTGCATAGTACTCTTTGAAGGAGCTTCCGAAAGCAGAGGCAAATCTTGTTCATTATTACCTCCTGCTTCCTGATCATAATAATTGCTATGTTGATAGAGGGCCTCATAAAGCAGCGAACGTTGATTGTTGAGTGCATCAACTTGGTTGGCTTTAAAATTTTGATGAGATGCATCAGTGTGTTTTTTGGGGATTGGTTCTTTGTAGATTCACCAAAATACACTGATGTCTCTTGAAAATGCATTTTGAAACTCAGCCGTTGTTGCAATCACCTTACCTTCATCATTAATTGCAGACCCAGCTGCGGCTGTATTCTTAAGAGCTCTAAATCGCTCTCTATATTCACGAACGCGTTCTGCTCCCGTTTTATCTATTTTTCCGTGCATACTTGTAGGATGAAAATTAATGTTACGGTTATGTTAATAATGTAATGTTAATGTTAATGTTAATAATGTTATTTTCAGTATGTTATTTTCGCGTTCAGTTTTAATTACATTTTGTTTGGCTATTTATCGACTGCCTACGTGGCGTAAGGGTATAGATTCCGGCTCATAAGCAACGATGATCGGGGTTCAATTCTCGGCAGCGGCAGTAATTTTTTTTTAATTTTCATATGAATTGAAAACGTTAGCCTAGCGTCACGAAAAAGGACCTTGAAATTTCACTCGCCGCCAAAAAAGTTTCACTTCAAAAAATTTTCTCAAGATTATTCCAAGATCTGGGTCATTTCTTGTTCATTAATACACTCAGAAAACTGGCGAGGTTATCAAACACTCGCTTTTCCCAGCCGTTAAATTACGGCTTTCAAAACAACCTAAATATGAGGCTATTATAATTTCCTTTACGGCTATGAAAGCTCTTATAGGCATGTTCCGAGAACAGTACTGTATGGTTTTGGTAACTTTCACTGAAGTTACGAGAACTTCATAACTGGCTTTCAAAACCGACAAGCGATGCTATGAGAACCAAGATTTTATAAATACTTCAATAAAAATAAATGGTTTATAAATATTAGTTTTTGCATTTATTTACCTATAACTATACAAAATTTGAACATTAATATTTTAACAAAATAACATGTAGCAATGTGTCATATTATAAAACATTTTTTATTTTGGCAAAAGAATAAATTTCATAATATATTTAAATATACTTCACTAAAATTTTGTCAGGTACGACAGAGGCTTGCAAAATCATAAATTTCTTTACTGCTTATGAGTGATGAAAAATATGCCCTTTCGAACGGTGCAGGAACATCTGGAACATCAATCGGTGTAATACAAATTTGTTAGTGTGTATGTATGGAATGAAATAATATTGACTGCCTCATACGGCTTCAAATACCTGTCCGTAAGTGTTAGATTTCCTTCAGCTAAATATTTGAGAACGATTGTGATGATATTGTTGTTCATGATATTTTGCATATATACGGCACTTTAGTGCATGGGTTAAATACATGTAAAATGTTCTTCATGTCTCGAATTTTATTGAAATTGACACATAATACAATTTGAAGGATTTGTATTCTCTGTTTCTACAAATATTTTCCGTTTTTCGACACATTTTTGGAAATTTCACTGAATCAGTATATTTTTTAAAATAAAACACCTTCGACTTGAATAACGTGTTCAATCACATCACAATAACAATTCAATCACATTTCACATGTATTAAATCTACGCATTTAAGAGCCGCATGTATGAATTTCTTTTTCTTGAAAAATGTTGCTTCACTTTACTTTTCACTGCTGCTAAATAAAACAAAATATGCACAGTGTTGCTCGCGTCAAGAGTGGAAGTTCATAAGGTATGAAATTACGAAACAAAATTTTCTACCAATAATAAGTAGTATACAATCAAATGGTATTTTTTAGATTCTTAAATTATTAATTGTGATTTAAAAACCTGAACCAATTTTTTTCGAAATAAAAATAAAAATAGGAAAAAAGTAATTGGAATTAGTTCGAATTATTTCGACACTTTTCGTTCAAGAATGATGGAAATAAGCGATCATTGAATTCGAGCGAAGAACATAAAATTTCATAACAAATGGTTTGTTAGTACCGGGTTCAGTCACTTTTTACTTTTGTTCCTATGTTATTTTTTATGCTAAACGTTACTTTAAATACTTAATTTTTACGTTCTGTATTTTCGTATGTAAAACGCTGCAACTTCAAAAAGTATGTTGTCTTTAAGTTAAGTTCTTAGTAGCTACTCTTATGCAAAGGCAACACTGCTAAGTATAGGCTGCAATAGCATTATAGTTTTGATAGCAATGCTGAAACTGCTTTAGCATTTATGAGGTTGTTATAGCTATAATGAAGTTAAAGCAACTCTAGTAATAGTTACTGTAGCATAAAGCTTGTTGTGATAGCCTTATTGTAGTTGTAGCAATAGTCATGAAGCAGTGACAGAAAATGCGAAGTTGTGATAGCCGCTATGAGTCTGCAACAATCGTTATAATGTTTCTGTAATCGTACTAGTGCTACGGTCACACAATAAAAATCTCATATAATCTAAAAAAAATGCTCATATATGTTTACTTAAGTTATTGCAACCCCCACCTTTGCTATGAAAGCATTCAAATCAGACTCGCAGCTAATTCTTAGTTATAACAACAATATTGGAGGTATATGAACTGTAATTCTGCAGTTATAACATCAAATTTAATATAGCAACCTCAGCCCAAATTCCATAATTTTCTAAGTGTACAATGTGATTCTCATCTTTCTTTTGCTAGATTTATTCCGAGATTTCTTTATACATATAAAGGTATTTTTCAAAAAATATAACTTGCGTGGATTAAGTAAGATTTCTGCTCATCTAATAATTTTTCTTAGTACTGAAATGTATCATTTCAAAATTATTGATTTTTTAACAAAAGATATGTTTCTGAAGAAATTTTGTGTGTGTAAATTACTATTCCAAGAATGAATGCAAATATTTAAAATAAAAAATCAATACTTAATTATATTTTTTTTCAAACTCAAAATAATAATAATGAAAACATGCTACTGCGCATAAATGCTGTTTAAAGTACCTCATTGTTTAATTACTCGGAGCGCAGCAATTGCATAAATCAATGCAAATAAATATTAAATGCGCATCCAAGAGATGCCAAAACAACTAAATTAAAGTGCGCGCATTCCCACCATATATATATATATATATTTGTATACATATGTGTGTGTGTGTGTGTATGTGAGCATATGTTTGTACGATACGATTCAATGTGTGATTAGCGTAATAAATACAATTTCAAATACCTTGACATCTTTCATAGTCAAAGCGAGCGTTCATTAAACCCAGCTAGCCAAGCCAACTACTGCAACTGCTACTCAGCTTGACATCGAGCTCTACTAAATAAAGTATCGCCACCAAGATACGGCTAGCCAGCACGGTCGAACTGCAACGCATTTTAGTTTGAGCTACAAATTTAGCGCTAGCTACTTGCTTAGCAGTTGTAGATACGCCATATATTCGTATGCAAAGTTGCAGATACAGATACAGATACAATGTGATGGATTTGCATATCATGTCGATTTCGATTTCGCTGTTTAAAGCCGCAAATTTAGTCAAAATATAAACGAAATAAAACAATAAATAAACACTTAAAACAAAAATATACAAAAAAAAAACCTTAAGCTACTACAACAACAACAGCAACAACAAAACTGGCAAGCTAATAGCTGATAGTTACTACAAATGTGCGAAAATTTGCATAAATAAAGAAAAATTGTCTCATAATTTGTACAACAACTAAGCAAGTAAGTAATCTACGTATCTGCAAATGCATAAAATGTGTAGCTATGTATCTGAGCACTTGCGAATACGTAGGCTTGTTACGTTTTGTGTGCCGCATAGCAAACATTCTGCAAACTGAAACGTAGTTCAATGGCTTTTGAGCCATTTTGAGATCAATGCACCTGCGCGCCACCGACGACTTCGTGTTTTGGAATGACTGCCTGACTGACTGACGTACTGAGCGAGTGCGCAAGTGAATGAATGAGTGAGTGACTGACGACTGACGACTGACGACTGAGGTGTTGGTGGCTGTTGCTGCTGCTGCTGTTGCATCCACCAACAACATCAGACACAGCATCTTTGCACCCTCTTAGTCCCCCCCTCAACATAGGCCAGCATTGCGCCAGCGTTGATAGCTTATGTTTTTGTGTTTTATGTTTGCAGCATTTGTTGCTGCAACAAGCTAGTATGGCCCAAAATACAACAAAGTTTTTTGAACTTTTTTGTTGTTTTGTTTTTTTCCAAAATGTCAGCTTTTGCGACCGCTGACTGAATTTCGAAAAACCTTGCGCATGAACGAATCCATGGACGCTGTGACTGTGCTGCTGCATACTTAGGTGGTTTATTTTTTTTTGTTTATAAATTGGATTTAAGCGGTTGTTGTTGCTTCTGTTGTTGGCATGTTGCAGGCAGCTCCGCATCTAGTTGGCAGATTTTGTTACTTTGCAGTCACTTGTTGATTGTTGTTTGGAGTTACGGTTGGCGTTAAAAATGGCGGAACTGTGAGAGATTTTTTTTTTTAATTGTAAATACCAAAGATTGTTTTGAGTGGGTTGCTGATAATGCGTTTGATTGAATACTTGTTGCATTGCTGAGCTCTAGAAACGCTTTCAGCTGGGAGGTGAGAAAATTGTGACCTTTTGCAGGACAAAACTGTAGAACATAAAGAATATTGCACTAAACTAGACGTGATTTAATTGGCATTAAGTCAATACTAGCACACATTCAGCTAAGCAAAATTCAAACCCTGACATCTAATTAAAGCTTTGAAGTGTCAAATCCTTCTCATTTTCTGTGATTCCCCTAAATGTGTAAATTCCCCTAAAAAAAACAAAAAACAGAAAATGCAGCCAACATATTTTTATTGCTTTTGAATTAAAAAAAAATATTCAAATGCCTAGCTTAATGAATACAAATGCCTAAAATTTAAGCCAAAATCAAATGGGGGATTTTATTTTTTGCAACATTCTTATGTAAATATTTTATATGATTTGTTGCATTTTCAAGCATGTAAGACATATTCATAGCATTCAAGATAAATCAGACAACATTCAAATGCTAGCTACGCGCCAATATTTATTTCTAATTGACACCTGCTCAAAGTGGTATTCAGTGAATACTAAGTGGGCATTCGGCCAGACGAATTGAATGAAAAACTAATGCATATCAAACAGTGTTTTGTATAATAATTAAAAAACGTGATACTAGTAGAGATATACTTTATGTTTTAACTTTATTTTTGCTTAAAGAACTATGAAGAAAATGCTAGGTTTTGCCAGATAATATTGTGCATGAAAGACTCTGTCGACATTTCTTGCAATTAAAGGGCACATTGATTCTTGCAAACTTGCTTACTAAGGTTAAGGCCATAACAACTCGGTTTTCGGCCCACTACAATAGCTCTCGCCAGACACCTCTGCTTCGCATGCGCCTTCTTCAATTTATTCACCAATCGTAGTTAGGGCTTCCTCGGTCCGGTCAATCCATCGGAGGCTTGGTCTTCCTTTTTATTTATCATGAATCCTCGGTATTCAACTCAAACCTTTTTTTCTGGAGCTTCTTGAACCAGACGATACACAGGATCTAGCCATTTTTATCGCTGAATGATTATAACGCGATGTCGTTATAATTAAATTTTGACCTACAAATTCGACAAAAATATCTCATTTTTTTAAAAATTCACCGAAATGTCTCATTTTTGATGACTCATGTTTTGTGGTTTTTGTGGTTCTGATCTGATCCTGATCCTGATCTGGTCCTGATCCTGTTCTTGATCTTGTCCTGATCCTGGTCCCGATCTGGTCCTGGTCCTGGTTCTGATCTGATCCTGGTCCTGACCTGATCCTGTTCCATAGTAATATGCTGGTTACCATCTGAAGGACCAGGACCAGGACCAGGATTAGGACCAGGATCAGATAAGGACCACAAAAACACAAAACATGAGTCATCAAAAATGAGACATTTCGGTGAATTTTTAGAAAAATTAGACATTTTTGTCGAATTTTTAGGTCAAAATTTTATATGGAGATTTTCATACAAAAAGTGGTTTTTGTTGTCCAGAACTGTCATACCTTATCTACTAACATTGGAGCCTAGACGACGCGCTTCCCTATTTGCAGACAGCATATAATTTGTTTTGTCCTTCGATTTGCAGACAGCATATAATTTGTTTTGTCACCGTCAAACCCACTTTGGCTGATTCCTTTTCGATAGCGGTGAAAGCACCAGTAAAAGACTGTCCCAGAAATAACTGTCCTTTTGATTTTTTTTATTGTAAGAAAACCAATGATGTTTTTTTAAAAATTCTTTCAGTTTATTATTAAGTGAATGGGAGATAGGAGGGCGATCTTCACATGGAAACGTGTCTGACTGCCTCAACTTGGCGAGGCCTGCATTATCCATGTCGAAATCGTCTCAAGTCGACTCAAACCTCCGCGTGGTGTCTCCTGGAAACGTCAAAAAACTATCACACCGATATACTTTGGCGGCGAATCTGAGCGGGGCTTTTTTTGGCCATCAAGCAAAGGTTGTGCGTTGGGTTTGAAGCCCACCATGTAATAAAAATATTTCAATGAAAAGTTTAAGAATGAATAAAAGAATGATCCCCAAATCTGATGACGACTACCGCAAACGAAAAACTGATAATGATTTACGGAGATGCACCTGGAATGTCAGAACCTTAAATTGGGATGGTGCCTCTATCCAACTGATTGATATCTTGGAAAGATATAATTCTGATATCACTGCAATCCAAGAAATGCGATGGAAGGGACAGGGTTGCTTACGGCAAGCATCCTGTGATATCTACTACAGCGGCCATGCGGAGAAGCACGAGTTTGGATGCGGATTTGTAGTTGGCAAGAGAATACGGCATCATGTCCTGCGATTCACTCCTGTGAACGAACGGCTTGCCATAATCCGCTTCAAGGCAACATTTTTTAACATAAGCCTAATATATACGCACGCTCCGACAGAAGAAAAAGGTGACGAGACCAAAGAAAGTTTTTACGAGCGCCTTGAACACGCATACGAGCGCTGCCCCCGTCATGACTTAAAAATCGTGCTTGGTGACTTCAACGCCAAGATGGGTAAGGAAAACATATTTGGTCCCACAGTCGGAAAGTTCAGCCTCCACGACAACACATCCGATAACGGAATGAGGTTGATTGACTTCGCCGCAGCACGAAACATGGTCGTTAGTAGCACCAGATTCAAGCATCTCAATATTCATAAGGCCACCTGGTTGTCCCCTGATCAAAAAACATGCAACCAAATTGATCACGTTTTGATTGCCGGAAGGCACTCTTCCAGAGTACTAGACGTACGCACGATCCGTGGTGCTAACATAGACTCGGATCATTATCTTGTCGCAGCCAAGGTCCGCACACGTCTGTGCGCAGCTAAGAATGCTCGCAATCCTACACAAAGAAAGCTAGACGTCGACAAGCTGCAGCCAAAACGGACGGCCGAAGCCTTCGCTACTAAGAAAGCACTCCTCTGATCGACGATATATGCGGACAGTGGACGCACATATCCCACACTATGCGTACGGCTGCCGAAGAGGTGATAGGCTAACACCGCCCTCGCCGAAACCAGTGGCACGACCAGGAGTGTCGCGACGCCACTGCAGAGAAGGACGCCGCCTACAAAGCCACCCTGCAGTTGGTTGTAACGCGTGCTGTTATGGAGCGATACCGAGAGAAGAGGAGGCAAGATAGACGCATTTTCAGGCGAAAAAAACGAGAGGCGGAAATGCGTGAGTGCGAGAAAATTGAGATGCATGGCGACAGGAATGAGACTCGAAAATTTTTCGAAAAAATAAGACGCCTGGCTGATGGTTTTAAGACCGGAGCCTCTTCCTGCAAGGATGAGAATGAGAATCTAGTGACAGATATCCAGAGTACACTGATTCTATGGAGGGAACACTACTCTAGTCTTCTAAATGGCGACGCTGACAACAATCCTGCCAATGAAGATGATATCCCGGAAACCCCAATTATGGATGACAGCGTTGAAGTTCCGCTGCCCGACTATAACGAGGTCTTAACAGCTATAGCTCGGCTTAAAAACAACAAAGCCGCAGGAGCCGATGGCCTACTGCCTGAGCTGTTTAAGATCGGTGGCGAAGCTCTGTTTAAATGCATTCACAGACTTCTATGCAGAATATGGTCGGAAGAATGCTTTCCAGATGATTGGAAACTCAGTGTGCTCTGCCCAATCTACAAGAAAGGCGATCCCACCATTTGCGCCAACTACCGTGGGATTAGCCTTCTTAATATCGCATATAAGGTCCTGTCGAGCGTATTGTGTGAAAGACTAAAGCCCATCGTCAACCAACTGATTGGACCTTATCAGTGCGGCTTTAGACCTGGAAAGTTTACCATTAACCAGATCTTCACGCTCCGACAAATGTTGGAAAAGACCCTCGAAAAACAAATCGACACACACCATCTTTTTGTCGATTTCAAAGCCGCCTACGACAGTCCAATAAGGAGTCACCTATATGCCATCATGTCTGAATTGGTATTCCTGCGAAGCTAATACGACTTTGCAGGATGACACTGAACAACGGGAAGGACCTCTCCCTTCCGTTCGATACCAAGCGAGGTTTCAGACAAGGTGATTCCTTATCGTGCGACTTCTTTAATATAGTAATGGAGAAGATCATACAAGCTGCTGACCTGAGACGCAGCGGCACAATTTTCTATAAGAGTGTTATGCTGCTGGCGTATGCAGATGATATCGACATCATTGGCCACAATACGCGCGAAGTCAGTGCAGCATTCTCCAGGCTAGAAAAAGAGTCGAGTCGAATGGGTCTTGCAGTGAACGCAGATAAAACGAAGTATCTTGTGTCAACAAACAAACAGTCCCAGCAAACTACCAGTCCTTTGAGGTAGTGAAAGACTTTGTTTACCTGGGATCCAGCATTAACTTCTCCAACGATATCAGTATGCAGATTAAACGAAGGATAACTCTATAAGTCGCTAATAAGACGCTCTATAAGTCAATAATTATGCCCGTCCTACTTTACGCATCACAAACCTGGACGTTGAGCAGCTCTGATGAAAGGACTTTGCGAGCGTTCGAGAGAAAAATCCTTCGCAAGATCTATGGTCCAATCTGCGTCAATGGCGAGTACCGAATACGATGGAACCATGAGCTGTATGAGCTATATGCCGACATCGATATAGTCAAGCGTATTAAAATTGAGCGGCTTCGCTGGCTAGGTCATGCCGAGAGAATGAACGACGAAGCTCCAGCGAAAAAGATATCGGATTCGGTATCCAGCGGTGGCCAACGCAGAGAGGAAGACCGCATCTTCGTTGGAAAGACCAGGCGTTGGATAACCTGGCAACGCTTGGAATTTCCAACTGGTGCCAGCAAGCGCACGACAAAAGAGGCTGGCGCAAACTCTTGGACGAGGTCAAAACCGACCAACGGTTGTAAGAGCCATCTTAGTAAGAAAGTAAAAAAAATTATGCACTTTTTGATTAAGGTTCTCCATTAGGTTTTTTACCGACCTTTCGTTGACCTTAGTGTATGCCCGACGCCATTTACGTCGAAGTATGTTTTTGCGCAGTTTGTTTGGTCTTCTTAAGATTTCTTTTCATTAAAGCGCAATATCTTTCGATTGGACAAAGGTCGGAGCAATTCGAAGGATTGGCTTCTCTTGGTACCACAGTGACATTATTGGCTTGGTACCAATCCATCGTTATCTGGGCGTAGTGACATGTTACTAGGTCAGGCCAAAATAGTACTGCACCTTGGTGCTGACGTATAAAAGGCAGTAAACGCCGCTCCAGACACTCTCTGATGTAAATTTCGGTGTTGATTGTGCGATCTGTCACAAATTCCTTCCTTCGAAGGCCACATTTGCAAATGGCCTGCCACACCATGTATTTCTTTGGAAATTTTGTATGTTTTTGTGTGGTAAATTTAGAGAATGATCCACCCCTTCTAACCGCAGTATAATATCCGTGTTCAGGTAACTGCTTGAAATCCGCTTTGCAGTTCGTTTCATAGTCCATGATCACGCAATCAAATTTGGGCAGGTAATCGCGATACAGTTTTCGAGCCCTCCTTTTGGCTTAAGCATTCGTTTCTTCTGACCTATCAGGTACTTTTTGTACTGTATAGCTTAGGTTATACAATTTTTTTAATTCGTTGAACACTTGACTTCGATGTTCCCCCTTTTGCTGCCATATCACGAACCGAAGTGCATGGGTTCTGAGTAAACAGCCGCTTAACGTTCTGGGCCAAAGCTTGGTTCGCTGGACCAGTTTTTCTCCCTGAGCCTGGCGTTTTTGATAAAGGGGTAAGCTGTTGGAATCGTTTTATGGTCCTTCCGACAGCTTTTACGCACACGCCAACTTCCTTAGCGATCTTTGTGTACGTGGTGTCTGGATTTCCAGGTATTTGCAAATAATTGCTTTCCGTTTTTTTTTTTTGTTGTTGAGACAACATATTTTCAGTAGCTCTTTTATTTTACCAATGAGTACTTTTTTTAAATCTGCAATATTTATACTTTATTTTGGTACCAAATATGTTGCTTAGGTGTAACACTTTTTAATAAATAACCTAAAAACAAAAGGTCAGTTTTTTCTGGGACAGTCTTTACAGTTTTTTTGGTTTAGCCGATAATATCTAGGAGCTAGACACCTTTGCAGAATATAGTGCCATTTCGATGTACACCAGCCTTTCGTAGGATCCCCTACACGATAAAATTGAAGAGATCGCAAGATAGCGGGTCGCTTTGTCTGAAACCACCTTCAGTATTGAAGGTTTCGGAGAGGTCATTTCCTTGCTTGATGTAGCTGCAGGTTTTGCTCAAAGTCATCTTGTAGAGTCTGATCAACTTTTCAGGTATACCGAACTCAGACATTGTTGCTTACAAAAAGATGGTGGATGGCGATTTAATTTTCTTGGATTTTTTCCCGAGTTCGGCGATGTGTAAAAATCTGGTTATGGTAAACTTGCCAGGACGAAAGCCACACTGATAAGCTTCAATCAGTGTATTGGCATGCGGCTTCAATCTTTCAGTTCCCGCGAAACACACTTATATGCGATGAAGATAAAACTGATACTTCGATAGTTGGCGCAGATTGTTGGATCTCCTTTCTTTAGTATAGGACAAAGCTAATCATAGTTTGCTGGTGAGTTTGAGCAAGCACCTTATCGCCTTTTTTTGCCATAGCTTAGCGACACTCCGGTCGTACCATTTCTTCCGAGATTTCGGGCGCCGGAAACCATACCTATACCTCTTGAGAGTCTGCCAGCATCAACGAATATATGTCCGGTTGTTTGCACTTTCCGTGGGTTGAGGGAAGTAGGCGTCAGCGGTCCGCTGTAATAACAGCTTAGCGACGTCTAATGCAACAAGATAATGGTCGGAGTCAATATTGGCCCCCCGAAATCAAAACATGATCAATTTGGTTTCACATGTCTTGATTCAGGGACAGTTATGGACATTGAAGTGTTTGAATCTGGCGCTATTAACTGCTATGTTTCGCGCCGCGGCGAAGCCAATCAGTCTTAGACCATTGTTGTCTCGTGGAGACTGAATTTACCGATAGTAGAGGCAAAGATCACTGCTCTTCCAATCTTCGCGTTGACATCGCCTAGGACTACATTCGTAGTTAACCTGGCAGTGATCATAAACGTCGTCTAGGCTCGCATAGAAAGCGTCATTGACAGCATCGTAGTTGTACTAGTATCGCATTCTGCCCTCTTAGTAGTCTTGCCTGAGCTGCGAAGTAGCTCAAAACCAATATTAATTCCCAGAATTCTCGGATTGAACGAACAAATTTCATGAAGAGAAAAAGATTATTGAAGTTAATATAATAATTTATCAGGAGTACTAGTGTTAAATCGAATCGAAATCGAATGTGAGTTTTGGTATAAACGTTTTAGAAGTGGTGATTTTAATACCGAAAAGTTTAAGAAAGCCAACTTGGAGGCTCTATTGGATGAAAACTCGTGCCAACGGCAAGTAAAACTCGCAAAAGCTTTGGGAGTGACTCAACGAGCCGTATCTGTTCGCCTTAAAGCCGTGGGAATGATCCAAAAGGTAGGTGCCGTATAAATAAAAGCCGAGAAACGTCGAATGCTCCAAAATTGTATCAACTTGTGGAACGTATCAACAGACGTTTTCTTGAGAAAATATCCGAAAATTGGCAGAAAGAAGGGAAAAAGTAAAGGCAAGCATTGGTCCAATACTTTAAAATATTATTCTGTAAAAAATTTTCATAAAATTTTGCTGGATTAATCTTGCATGCAATACAAAAAGCAAGTATTATCCAAGCACGCTCGAAAAACACTTGCCTAGGTAATAAATTTCCTAGGCAAGGACAAATAACTATTGCGTAAAACACAAAAAGCAAGTGATGTACAGAAATACTTGGAAAACCTTGCATTAAGTAAGTGTTTTGCAATCATACTTAGGAAACGCTGACAACGGTAATAGTTTTGCAACTGTTCAAAGTTGTGATGCTCTCATATATATATATATAAATGTATTTTATTTTCATTTCGTTCGCTCAGCAACGATGGTTCGCGCGATCCAAATACTTACTCATATGTTATTGCATACATATTTAAGTATGTTTTTATAATTAAGTTTTTGCTCTTGTATCAATATTTGATAAGAACAATACACCATCACGAAGCGTGGCCACCAGATTTTTTTTTTAAGTCAAATATTATTGGGTATAAAAAACCAAATGTCAAAAACAAAAAGCTGGATCAATGAATTTCATGCATGTGTATTTGAGCGGTCATTCACAGCGGAGCTGTGAGCACATAAGAAATAATGAAATATTAATTAAATAAATAAATTCATATTTTTAAATTTATTAAACATTAAGGATTATAAGTGCAATTCTAGGTTTGACCTAAATAACAAAATCATTAAGCAATTTAAACTTAAAAATCAGTTTTTGTTCTGTTTTTTTATGGTATGGCAAGAGTGCAAAAGTTTTCAGACAAGACAGCAGCAGCTTACGTCATTTCGTTACTAGATTTTCCTAAAGTATACACATCGGACATGATTAATTTGAATTCTTTTATATTTGACCAGCCCTAAACAAGTTCATGAACTAATACTAAGTTGTAGACACGTTTTAACTTCCCCATTACATGACCTCGGCAACTAATGGTTGCTGCTTAAATTTTAAAACTTATGAAATTAAAATGTGTATCTGATCTTGAATATATGCAAATTTGCAGTGTAGAGCTTGGACGACATAGTTGACCTCTAGTTATTTCTAAAAATAGTACAAACCAGAAGAAGTATTGAAAGCTCTAGCCAAGCACAGAAATGGAACTTCATGCAGAGTGTCATATTTAAGTGAGTGAACTAATGATAAGTCGATAATTATATTTAAAAGGGATAATGAAAATAAAAAATTGGAGTGAAATGGGCCAATATGAATATGAATATGAATATGAATATGAATATGAATATGAATATGAATATGAATATGAATATGAATATGAATATGAATATGAATATGAATATGAATATGAATATGAATATGAATATGAATATGAATATGAATATGAATATGAATATGAATATGAATATGAATATGAATATGAATATGAATATGAATATGAATATGAATATGAATATGAATATGAATATGAATATGAATATGAATATGAATATGAATATGAATATGAATATGAATATGAATATGAATATGAATATGAATATGAATATGAATATGAATATGAATATGAATATGAATATGAATATGAATATGAATATGAATATGAATATGAATATGAATATGAATATGAATATGAATATGAATATGAATATGAATATGAATATGAATATGAATATGAATATGAATATGAATATGAATATGAATATGAATATGAATATGAATATGAATATGAATATGAATATGAATATGAATATGAATATGAATATGAATATGAATATGAATATGAATATGAATATGAATATGAATATGAATATGAATATGAATATGAATATGAATATGAATATGAATATGAATATGAATATGAATATGAATATGAATATGAATATGAATATGAATATGAATATGAATATGAATATGAATATGAATATGAATATGAATATGAATATGAATATGAATATGAATATGAATATGAATATGAATATGAATATGAATATGAATATGAATATGAATATGAATATGAATATGAATATGAATATGAATATGAATATGAATATGAATATGAATATGAATATGAATATGAATATGAATATGAATATGAATATGAATATGAATATGAATATGAATATGAATATGAATATGAATATGAATATGAATATGAATATGAATATGAATATGAATATGAATATGAATATGAATATGAATATGAATATGAATATGAATATGAATATGAATATGAATATGAATATGAATATGAATATGAATATGAATATGAATATGAATATGAATATGAATATGAATATGAATATGAATATGAATATGAATATGAATATGAATATGAATATGAATATGAATATGAATATGAATATGAATATGAATATGAATATGAATATGAATATGAATATGAATATGAATATGAATATGAATATGAATATGAATATGAATATGAATATGAATATGAATATGAATATGAATATGAATATGAATATGAATATGAATATGAATATGAATATGAATATGAATATGAATATGAATATGAATATGAATATGAATATGAATATGAATATGAATATGAATATGAATATGAATATGAATATGAATATGAATATGAATATGAATATGAATATGAATATGAATATGAATATGAATATGAATATGAATATGAATATGAATATGAATATGAATATGAATATGAATATGAATATGAATATGAATATGAATATGAATATGAATATGAATATGAATATGAATATGAATATGAATATGAATATGAATATGAATATGAATATGAATATGAATATGAATATGAATATGAATATGAATATGAATATGAATATGAATATGAATATGAATATGAATATGAATATGAATATGAATATGAATATGAATATGAATATGAATATGAATATGAATATGAATATGAATATGAATATGAATATGAATATGAATATGAATATGAATATGAATATGAATATGAATATGAATATGAATATGAATATGAATATGAATATGAATATGAATATGAATATGAATATGAATATGAATATGAATATGAATATGAATATGAATATGAATATGAATATGAATATGAATATGAATATGAATATGAATATGAATATGAATATGAATATGAATATGAATATGAATATGAATATGAATATGAATATGAATATGAATATGAATATGAATATGAATATGAATATGAATATGAATATGAATATGAATATGAATATGAATATGAATATGAATATGAATATGAATATGAATATGAATATGAATATGAATATGAATATGAATATGAATATGAATATGAATATGAATATGAATATGAATATGAATATGAATATGAATATGAATATGAATATGAATATGAATATGAATATGAATATGAATATGAATATGAATATGAATATGAATATGAATATGAATATGAATATGAATATGAATATGAATATGAATATGAATATGAATATGAATATGAATATGAATATGAATATGAATATGAATATGAATATGAATATGAATATGAATATGAATATGAATATGAATATGAATATGAATATGAATATGAATATGAATATGAATATGAATATGAATATGAATATGAATATGAATATGAATATGAATATGAATATGAATATGGATATGGATATGAAAAAGATTATGTATAAGAATATAAAAATGATAAAAAAATATATATTAGGACTATGAAATAAAAAATATAATGCTTAAAAAAGCGTTAATAGCGATCAATTAAGTCACTTCAAGGCAAGTTATTGAATCTAGTTATTGGATTCGACATTAGTTGTAAGAGGCTTGTATTAGTCACGGAAAATGAATGCTTCAATGTCAACTGCGCTTAGTCACCCTCTTCGGCCCAACGAACTTGAGCCTGTGTTTGAATGTTATATTTAAATGAAGTTGGTTGCATTAGAATAAATTAGATTTATTGCCATTTTAATTGATTTGTGCGCGGTTAATATTCATTACCGAGCAAGTATTTTTCTGCTCTAGTGAAGATTTAAATAAATTAGTTTTTTTTTCCATCTCTCGTTGATCGAACTGATCTTGCTGTTGCAACTTTGCACTTAACCTAAGCCAAGGATTTGAGTTAAGCAAAGCAAAACCAACAATAACGATTGTAAAAACAATGCCATCACGTTTGTTGCGACATTTGTTGTTGTAATTAATGCATGTACTGATATTTTATATCGCGTACAATTCAAGGATTACGCGATCACTTGTGCTTCTATTTATCCAACTTGGCAACGTGATACAAGCACACAGATAGACACAACGATAGACAGATAAAAATGCGTCTCGCCTCACGCAACAGTTGACGCAACTAAAGTTGTTGCATTTGTTATCACATTTGCATGGTATAGTTGTTGTTGTTTTTGTTGTTGTTAGTTTACAATTACAAATCAGTTTGCGTCCGAGCCGTGTTCGAAGTAGTCAACTTTTATTTAACATGACATTGAAACAATGATCGCCGCCGCCTTCATTCTGACACCCCAACGCAGCAGCGTCGAATTGAATCCGATTTTAATACAATCAATTTTTAAATTTTATTTATAGAATGCTCTGTGAAGGTCATTCGTAGTTCTAGTTGTAGCTGGTTATCATGAATTCCATAAAAATTTGATAGTTACAACAAATAACTGTTAAGCTAAAAATAAACACGAATTTCTAATCTTTGAGCAAGTCTAGCTGTTTTCCTTTTTTGTTCTGACAAATTACCTTACGTAAAATTAAAATCAAACAAAATACAACAACAATAAATATTTTATTTTAATTCCAAACAATCTCACTTGACATTGTTCATATCAACAACAACAGCAATATCGAAAAATGAGACAGCTCTGTTCGTTGACCAGCCTAAACAGTCTTATTTCAACTGATCATATTCGCTTATCTGAGCTTCAAACATTTTAACAAAAACAAAACGAAAACCGTAGAATATTTGGAGCAACGTCTTATGTTAATTTCAAGGTTCTACAATGGGTCATCATCATCGTTTTTGTCATTCATGCCAGCATGATTATGAAGTAGCTAATTTAATTTCCTCAAGATTTAAAAAAATAAATTAAATATATGACAATAGATCGTTGATCTATTGATCTTTGAAATATAATTTAAGTGAGCTGAATATAAGGAGCTGGAAATTCAGTGTAGAAATAATACTTCTCGTACTAAATTCTAAGTGCATATGAGATTCTACTACAATCTCTAGAAAAGCATTACTCAAGAAATCCCCAACGTTATCAAACAAATAGGATGATTCATATCTAACAAATGAACAGTTTTTGCGAATGTACCAAATAAATTCAACTGAATCAATCGCAAATTTTTATATACCAAAATATTCGAATTCAAAATCATATTCATATTCATTGTCATATTGATATTCATATTCATATTCATAATCATATTCATATTCATATTCATATTCATAATCATATTCATATTCATATTCATATTCATATTCATATTCATATTCATATTCATATTCATATTCATATTCATATTCATATTCATATTCATATTCATATTCATATTCATATTCATATTCATATTCATATTCATATTCATATTCATATTCATATTCATATTCATATTCATATTCATATTCATATTCATATTCATATTCATATTCATATTCATATTCATATTCATATTCATATTCATATTCATATTCATATTCATATTCATATTCATATTCATATTCATATTCATATTCATATTCATATTCATATTCATATTCATATTCATATTCATATTCATATTCATATTCATATTCATATTCATATTCATATTCATATTCATATTCATATTCATATTCATATTCATATTCATATTCATATTCATATTCATATTCATATTCATATTCATATTCATATTCATATTCATATTCATATTCATATTCATATTCATATTCATATTCATATTCATATTCATATTCATATTCATATTCATATTCATATTCATATTCATATTCATATTCATATTCATATTCATATTCATATTCATATTCATATTCATATTCATATTCATATTCATATTCATATTCATATTCATATTCATATTCATATTCATATTCATATTCATATTCATATTCATATTCATATTCATATTCATATTCATATTCATATTCATATTCATATTCATATTCATATTCATATTCATATTCATATTCATATTCATATTCATATTCATATTCATATTCATATTCATATTCATATTCATATTCATATTCATATTCATATTCATATTCATATTCATATTCATATTCATATTCATATTCATATTCATATTCATATTCATATTCATATTCATATTCATATTCATATTCATATTCATATTCATATTCATATTCATATTCATATTCATATTCATATTCATATTCATATTCATATTCATATTCATATTCATATTCATATTCATATTCATATTCATATTCATATTCATATTCATATTCATATTCATATTCATATTCATATTCATATTCATATTCATATTCATATTCATATTCATATTCATATTCATATTCATATTCATATTCATATTCATATTCATATTCATATTCATATTCATATTCATATTCATATTCATATTCATATTCATATTCATATTCATATTCATATTCATATTCATATTCATATTCATATTCATATTCATATTCATATTCATATTCATATTCATATTCATATTCATATTCATATTCATATTCATATTCATATTCATATTCATATTCATATTCATATTCATATTCATATTCATATTCATATTCATATTCATATTCATATTCATATTCATATTCATATTCATATTCATATTCATATTCATATTCATATTCATATTCATATTCATATTCATATTCATATTCATATTCATATTCATATTCATATTCATATTCATATTCATATTCATATTCATATTCATATTCATATTCATATTCATATTCATATTCATATTCATATTCATATTCATATTCATATTCATATTCATATTCATATTCATATTCATATTCATATTCATATTCATATTCATATTCATATTCATATTCATATTCATATTCATATTCATATTCATATTCATATTCATATTCATATTCATATTCATATTCATATTCATATTCATATTCATATTCATATTCATATTCATATTCATATTCATATTCATATTCATATTCATATTCATATTCATATTCATATTCATATTCATATTCATATTCATATTCATATTCATATTCATATTCATATTCATATTCATATTCATATTCATATTCATATTCATATTCATATTCATATTCATATTCATATTCATATTCATATTCATATTCATATTCATATTCATATTCATATTCATATTCATATTCATATTCATATTCATATTCATATTCATATTCATATTCATATTCATATTCATATTCATATTCATATTCATATTCATATTCATATTCATATTCATATTCATATTCATATTCATATTCATATTCATATTCATATTCATATTCATATTCATATTCATATTCATATTCATATTCATATTCATATTCATATTCATATTCATATTCATATTCATATTCATATTCATATTCATATTCATATTCATATTCATATTCATATTCATATTCATATTCATATTCATATTCATATTCATATTCATATTCATATTCATATTCATATTCATATTCATATTCATATTCATATTCATATTCATATTCATATTCATATTCATATTCATATTCATATTCATATTCATATTCATATTCATATTCATATTCATATTCATATTCATATTCATATTCATATTCATATTCATATTCATATTCATATTCATATTCATATTCATATTCATATTCATATTCATATTCATATTCATATTCATATTCATATTCATATTCATATTCATATTCATATTCATATTCATGAATAGTTCACTTCTTTGTTTCCTGTTTTCCCATTTTTTATATCAAAAAATATGCCCCATTCTCTTCCTCTTGCAAATCAATCAAGACAACGGCAATAAATATTTAACAATGAAAATTTCTCCACACCCAAAGTAGTTCAACATTTCACCGAATTCTCGAGCGGAACAAGCATTAATGAGTTTTGAAAGAAAGAGAAAAATAAGCAATGCAAACAAAACAAAAAAAAAAAAACAAAGCCAAAGCTTCAAAAGAGATATGAAGAAGAATTCTTCTGCGTGTAGGTTTTATGTGCAATTTGCATGAAGCAACTAAAGCAGCTAATGACGACTGCGTCAACAGCGACTGCGACTACCGGACTTGACGCTGTCGCGACTCACAGTCACGCGACTCGCAAACAACTGCAATAAAAACAAACAAAAACCAACAAAATATTTTGTTGTTTTTTTTTTGATAACTCAAGAGATGCAAGAGAGCGCACAAGAAAATGTGTGCCAAACCGAGTGCATTAAACCCAAGTCAGTTGCGTCGACGCAACGCTGACTGCAATGCGCATAAAATTCGGTCATTCGAATGCGAAGCTTGCGTTGCAGCAAACAGCAACAGAGCAGTTTAATAGTGTGCGCTAACGACGTTACAGTTGTTGTTAACGTTTTTGCTGTTATCTTTTGTTGTTGTTGCTGTTGTTGTTTTGCTTGTTGCATTGCAATGGTGCGCACAGTTGGCATTTTTCTTTGAGTGTATTTTTGGCAAATCATAAAAATTATTGCGCATGTGCACGCGCAACCTGCTAATTGCAGCGACATTCAATTCATGCTGCAGCTCAGTGTTTGACGCACTGGTTTGTAGCATGTTGATCGCATGCATTGAGTAGAGCAACGCTGGCTGAAGTAGAGTTCAATGACTCTTCACCTACTTGAATTTGACTTCGAATAAATAATAAATTTTTAAACTCCACTTCAGACTACGAGTTGCAGCCCAACCCAAACTCAACTCAGCAACGCCAAACCTTATTTTTTTTTTCAACATTTTTCATTAAGCAGTTATTGTAGTTGTTGTTGATGGTTGTTATTATTTTTTTTGTTGTTGTTATACTTGTTGTTAACTAAAGTGGGCGGCATGAGGCGTATAGTGTGGTGAGCAGGCTGTAGCAGGTGCTCTGGATAGATTTGCTATATTATGTTGAATACATTGAAGTCTGACTGAATTGATTAAAGCAATCAAATCAATTCATTAAGGAGTTATTTTTAAAGAAGAAGCTAAATATAAGTTTATCAAAAGTTACAATACCGATATATGACAGTAATTATTAGGAAGACTGTGCCACTAAAGCTTCACATACAAAGTCTTATTGTAACGCTTAAAACTGAATTTAAGCTGGGTTTTTTAAAAAAACGAATTTAAAAGAGAATCATAGAGTATAACAATTTTAAAATTGTTGTTATAATAGTTTACAAAGTAAGGTTTTAGTCAACAACTCCAAAGTTAGAGGGACTCCTTTAAACTATTATTCGTCGGTTTTCTTTTTCTTATCTGAGTAATACCACCGTAGCCATTGTGATTTTTTTGGATCCTTTTTTCGGTAAAAAAGCATTTAACTTTGTTTCTTTCAAAATCCATACCCAAGTTTTGCAAAACAATAAACATAACAATTTTAAAATGTTTTAATTCGAACTTAAAATCTTAAGGTTTATTGTTCTTATAAATATTTTTTTATTCCAAAAATTAAAAATTTCGTCATTTTTGCAAACGTTTAAAATATAAATCTTTATTTTTTATTTTATTTTTTTTTTGAATGCTTTCATAACTAAAAGATATATTTGCAGATACATATATATAATATATACATGATGAAATTTTTAAACCCAAAATCTTAAAATGCAGTGTATAATTCTTAGGGGCCGACCACGCACTGAGCGATGACCGACTGAGCGAGCGGTTTTCAATTTTTGCCATATGATCAGATATAAGCTAAGAAAATTAAACGTGGAACAGAATAGAAAAACACTTGCTCAGTCACTCATTGCTAAGTGTGTGGTCCCCTAAGGATAACTCCCCTTAAGGATAACTCACTGCATTTTAAAATTTTTTTTCTCTTCGATTTTTTTGAAGAGTTTTGGGTATGGATTGTCGGATTTTCCCCTTACAAATCTATCAATCACCAGTTTCAACAGAGATTTTTCGAATTTCAAACATACTTTAGTCAATAACAGACATCTTCAAATCCTCAAAGATGAATCAAAGACTAAGAGCCTTACAAGTTCCCAACAAGGCAAAAATTAGTTATATTCAATAAAAATATTCCAACTTTGTATTTTTATTTATCATCATTAAAAACCTTTTTTTAATTTTTCAAACAAACCCATGGGGACATAAAATCCAGCCGAGAAACTCTGATGGGGTTATAAATCCCAGGATATTTCTACTAAGCAAGACTTTACATTAGGGCGGGTCAAATTGTTCGGATGAGAAAAAACGAAGAATGCGTATAGCAGAATCGTAAACTTTGATGAATTCTGAGAACATTTTTACCAATAAACCATAGGTCTAAAATTAATTCCAATATCGCGCAAATCGAGATCTAAATTTGAGTATGGAATTTAAAAAAATAAATAAGTTTTACATAAAACATACTGTCGAAAAGTTCAAAAAAGGCAGCGTGTATCATCGATTTTAGGCATGTTGAAAAGCAAATTTTGCCAACTCTCTGAATTGATTTTTTAAATATTCTCATCAATCTGAATTGATTTTTTAAATATTTTAGCTCTTTAACCAAATTAAGCCAACCTGATATTTAAATATTGTAAAAAAAATGTAAAAATTGTAAAAACAATTTTATCATTTTTATTTTACTTATAAATTTCTCATTATTACTATTTAACTACACTCCTCTCGTTTAAGTATTTAAATAGTAAACAAAATTGGAAGTAGTAACCACTTATTGCAAAACTGACCACATTTTTAATAAAATAAATAAAAATTTATAGTAAATAGAAAGCTATTGTTTTGTTGACAGTCTAAAGTTTATCGATCGCATTCATAAAACATCGTGTTGTCAGAATTCTCCTCGTGATAAAGTTTGTGTTGTGAATAATTATGGAATCTTCTGCAAAATCCACTGTTACTCCTGCTTTGGAAATGGACGTTTCATTTAAAATCTCCGAGTCAAATTATTTGCCATTTCAAAACATCAGTGATTTCTGTTCTCCAAGCGAATTAAGTGAGCTTAATTTGCCAAGTAATCGCGATATTTTAAAGTACTATTTCTTTTTAAGTGAATGTGAGAGAGAAAATGGTAAACACCTTTCTTATTCAATTTTTACCAAACAAGTCGCAAAAAAAATAATTGAAAATAATTGAAATATGGGCAAAACTTAATATTAGAATTATTAAATCAAAAAGTGTCGCAAAAAAACTTAATTCCTTAATCAATAATTATAAAAACAAAATCAAATATAAATCTAGACCCAATATAATTGCCCCTTTCTTAAAAACAATAAATGATCTTTTTTATATCGGAAAATGCCAATGCATTACAACAACGCCGTGGGTTAATCCCGAATAATCTTCAACAGTTCATGATTGATCAGCATTCAAATAGAAAGCATACGATTCTAGAATTCATGACAGATGCAGATCAACAATCAACACAGCCACCAACTACTCAGGATGCAACATTTAACATTGACGTACGGAATATGGATGTTGACTCTGAATTTACAATTGAAATACCAGCAACCACACGCCATGTCACAATGAAGAGGGGACCATATAGTAAAAGTTATGACGCTTCAAATTTTGCCATGTTGTGCGATAGATTTGGCGTATCGGATAGAGTCGCATCTTGTTTGTCTACAGCTCTTTTTAAAAACATTGGCTTCAGAGATGTCTATGGTGATTATGTTATCATGGATAAAGCCAAAGTAGCTCGGGAAAAAAAGAAATGTAGAGATTCAGTTTGTCGGAAACACCTCGGCGATGCCAACATAATTGCTTTTTCTTTTGACGGAAAAAAAAAAATGAGGCCTTGTCGAGAGTTGAAATGAATGGAAAATTTCATACTAGCTTGCAAAAAGAATCTCACTTAGTAGTTGTTCAAGAACCAGACACAAAATTGTTGGGACACATAAATCTTGATGCTGAGGACTCTTGTAAAAAGCAAAAACAACTATACGAGTTCTTTCATACAAAAAATGTATCTCTTGACGATTTGGTTGGAATTTGTTGCGATGTGGAAGTAAGCAATACTGGCACCGTAAACGGTATTTTACAAAGGTTCGAAATTGCTCTAGGAAAACCATTACATTGGTTTGTTTGCTTGCTGCATTTTAATGAACTACCGTTTCGCCACTTGTTTGGTGCATTGGAAAAGTCGACTACAAGCGGACCCAGGACTGCTAGCGGAGATTTGACAAAATTGATTGAAACTTGTGAAGGTAGTTAAATACTTATTTTGATGTTTTTGATTGGACTTTTTTTAAGTCAACGCTTTTTGCATTACAGGTTGTATCTGATTTTGAACCCATTTTGTTTGGAAATATGCCTCCACCGCTAAATACTGAAGACGCACGCGGGATTTCTACAGATATGAAGTATCTGTATCGATGAGTTAAGGCCGTTTCTGAATGTTTTTATCCTGCAGATTTAGCCAGTATGAAACCCGGGCAAATAGTTCATTCTCGTAGGCTTACCAAAGCTAGCAGACTATTGCGACTATACGTAACTACAAATTCACCATCAACAAACTTACAAACTCTAGCAAAATATATTATGTAAGTTTATGTACCAATGTACTTTGATGTAAAGTTTTATAGTTCTGTTATCTACGGCAGTGCACTGTTTGCAAAATTTATACGATCAACGCAATATTTGCCACCGAATCTAAAGGATATTGTCAACGCTGTAGTACAAAATAATGCCTATTTCGATCATCCAGACAATTTTTTATTGACAATGCTCTTTGATAATAGAAAACCGGTTCGCGAAAGAGCAATCAAGAAGATTTTATATTATCGAGAAAAACTTTATGATCCAACAGTGATGATGACAGCATTTTATCCGAACCTCCATTCACCGAAAACATTCCATACGAGCACATGCTAAGTTATCTAGAGTTTGAAGATTCGCCGCTGCCAGACCCACAAATTCCATCGCATATTCAGGGAACTGAGCGATTTGTTCAGTTACTTTCAAGTGTTTCGAGACGCGTAATTGAAAAAAATAGAGACGACTTTATGGTAGTAGCTACAAAAAGTCGAACAAAAATACCACGCATTGAGAGCAAACAAGACTTAAAAGTCTAAAATTTTACTTTTTGCTTTTATTTTACTTTTCTAATTAAATAAAAGATTTTTTGTAAATTCAAATCGTTTTATTATTAACAATATTTTAAAATCAGGTTGGCAAAATACTTTTAAAGTAACTTCAGACTCGGCAAGCTAGCAAAATTTCCTTTTCAACAAGCCCAAAATCAATGATAAACGCTTCCTTTTTTAGCTTTTCAACAGTATTTTTATATAAAACTTATTTACATTTTTAATTCCTGAACCAAATTTTGACCTCAATTTGCGTGATATTGGGATTGATTTTAGACCTATGGTTTCTTGGCGGATGTATTCATTTATTCCTTATTCATATATGAAAAAAATGAGTGAAACCCAGTACATACATTTTTTTTTTTGTTTTGGAAAGGGTTAATAGTTTCGAAATATATGATAAAATTCTTCTAAAAAGTGAATAATAGTTTTTTATAAGTACGGCATTAACATTCTAATTTTGGGGGAATGAAAATTTAGGGTTATTTTTAAATTTGGAGAATTTGAAAATAGTTTGTTGGGCAACGCTGATGCCTTTCACATGTTGTTTTCGCTTTGCCCCTTTTTTGGTAAAAGGTTCTTGAAGTGAGACATCAACTTTTTTTTTTAAGTTGTCATCGTGTCCATTCTTTAGAATTGGCTCGATAGTGATTCCCAAATAAATTTTTATTTTTTCTTACCTTTTTTACATACAGTCAAACCTGTTTTTGTGCGGTAGATAGGGACCGCAGAAAAGAAAACGCACAAAAAAAAATTTTCTGAAACTTCACAAATAGCTATTATATTGAACTTTGACCAATCCATTACGAAAAAAATTTTTTTATGCGGTAGATAGGGACCGCATGAAAAAAGTTTACCGTAGGATATATGTCCAAGTTCTTTGAAAAAGTGAAAAATTTATCTCCAATCAAAATAAATAAATAAATAACACATGGAAACGTTTCAAAAATTGTATTTCTGTATTCAAAGTAAAGAAAAATTCACAAAATATATATTCAAACGTACTTCAATACTCGTCGTAGTCCAAAACATGCATTTTCTTATGTTGATCTGGTTCGTAATCGTTTTCATCACTTGAAGATATTGAGAGGGAATTATTATCTGTTACCACCATTGTAGTGGAATTTTAATCTGCTACCATATAGTCGGTAATAAGTCTTTGTGACGACGGTCGTTTGGTTAGCTTATTATAATATCGCGATAGCCAGATAAACATGACCGAAGCTCTTTTTGAAATTTTAAACTTATTTTGGAGTTGTTATCAATTCTAAGAAAATGTATTTCTTATTTGATGCTTAGTTGAATTCCTGCAAAAATGTTGTCTGCGTTCATAGAAGTCGATTCTCCTTGTTCATCTTCATGATCAGTTAAGATATCGATAACGTTTTTATCATTAAAGGAATCATCCTCAATTATTTCGAAAGATAATTTTCGTTGAAAATATCAAATCCTTCTCCAGGTTAAGAATATGGCGCAATATGCAATTGATCTAATTTCGCCGCGACCTTACTAGGGCGACTAGCTTCATGACATTAGTATGTCGCTTGAAAAAAATTTCATAAAAAATATCGCATGCAAGCATTTTTGAAACCGCATAAAAAAATATCGCACACAAAAAGGTCGCATAAAAATAAAACTCGCATAAAACAGATCGCACAAAAATAAAATCGCACAAAAAAGGACCGCACAAAAACAGGTTTGACTGTATAGAGTTTTGCCAAGGAGAAGCCCAGATTATGCAAAAAAAAGGCTTCATTTTTGTTCTTTACTGTTTTAGTTATTTCCAAGGTTATAAAACACCATTAAAATTAATACCGGCTTAGTGACGCATACTGAATGATATTTAGTTGGCCACCTCCGTATTTTTCTTGTCATGCAATAATTGTGGAAAAGTTGGTCAAACGTATTCACATCTCATTCAGTACTGTTGTAGAAATTTATAATTCCCGTTTTTTTCGTTTGCAGATCAACTACCCTGTTTTCATGGATTGAACATATAAGAAGAACTCCTTTTCCTTTTTTTTTAAAGTAAATGCAACCAAAGTCAGTCAAACTTATTTCCTTGTTCAAACAAAGTATTCCAACAGCAGTACGGTTGTGTTTGGAAAGCATTCCTTCAACCGGGAAATCATGCGGGAAATACTACCAGTTGAGACAAAATTTTTTTCCAAATTGATCTTATTGGTAGAAAATGAATCTAATCGATCTCTTATTTCTCGATAGTCAAATCTAATATAATGAACTAGAAACTCTAACCCGTTCTGTCCCATAACTTTTTGGAAAATAAGGCAGCCTTTGATCGACCACATATCCTTTATGTTTCTCCGATATTTTTTCTGAACTTTAGCGGTATTAAGTAGACCTAAAGATGCAATAAAGATGATATAGAGATCAAAATGTTGTTTCTGTACATCAATCTCGATATTTGTGTTTGAAACCATAGCTTCCAATATCGAGGAATCAAAGCAGAGGTTCCAAGCTTCAAGCGCTTATCTCACAAATCTAGCAGAATCTTTGCAACCTGGCAATTTAAGAACGATTTTTCTTGAAGCTGTTCTACCACTTGATGGAGGGAGTTGTGCTGTCCACCGAAACTCACTTCCAAAAATAACTCGTCTTAGCTCATTTTCATGTTCAGATATTTTGCAATCATGTTCAGACATTTTGCCGCTTATTCCATTTGTATGATAAGTTTAATTATTTTACGTTTTAAAATTTAAAGAACAACACTTCTTTATTTTTGAATACGGCCAAGATATATTTTTTTTTTAAAATCCTTTCGCTTCAAAAAACTCATGCAACCCTATACGGGGTGCCAGTGCATCCAGTCATCAAGTCATTTACACTTTAGAGAGAACAAATGAAATTAATTGCTGTAGAAAATAAAGACACGATGAAAAAAATTAAAGTCATGCCAATCCGTTCAAATTTTGCCTCTTCTCACAAAAAATGCAGGCACTTTTCATTTGAAATGGGTTTCCTACGCACACCCCGTATGGGGTGAAAAATATTATGATAACAAATCTCTTTTAAACAAAACAAAAAACTAATTATAAACTCTAAGATTAGTGCATTGAAGTCTTCAGCGATTATCTTGAAAATATTTCTTGTATGATTTTTTTTTTATTTTAGGAACAATAATCCGATATAAATGGTACTGAAGTCTTTTGGTTTTTTATGCTTTTCTATGATACTATATCGAAGATGGGCGCCAAAAATATAAAAATTGCGTTAAATATTTTTACAAGAACAATAATGCCTTGCTTATCGATGAGATGAAATTCAAAAGTCGGTCAAACATTTCCAAACACTAGTACAAACAAAATGCTGGGGACTTGAAATGCGATAAGAATGCGATAAGCACAAGTAAAATGCTCGTAAAGTTTCGAAATATTGTAAATAAAAGAGCCAATCAATCAATCAATTCATAAATTAATGAATTTTTAACTTTTCGGTAGCTGATGGTTATGACAAAACTGGCGGGGAGATTCGAAGCAACGGTGTAAGTCTTAAGACTTTTGCGCGATCGACCTTGTGCCGAACGATTACAGGGCAACAGAAATAATTGAACTATTGATAAGATAATAAATTAATAAATTAATATTGTTCATGCTCTCTTTTCGGGTGGTTTTGTTCGTTGGTGTTTGTTTTAAAAATATTTACCAGGCAAACAATATCAAGTGAGATATTCTGGAAAATTTACAGGTGCATGCATACATGAAGGGTGCGGCAGTTGGGATATTATTTTTTGAATACCAAAAAATTTGATGCAAGCCTTGAGGTCATGACCAAAACAGTACACAAATTTCACAAATTTTGATACAAATTTTCTGAAATTCTTATCTACAATTTAAATTTTGTAAAAATGTTGCCTTAAATTCCATACATTTTCAAATCAAAATATTGATATGTAACTTTTTGGACTCCTCTGAAATAGAAAATATTAAAAACATGGAATTCTTTAATTATTTCATTCGAAAAAGTAGACTTAAACGGCAAAAAATAGACTTAAGCCAGAAACGTTTAATAAAAAAAAAACCAAAAATTTCCAATACCCTGGATATTCATGCTCTGATGTCCAATTTTGACCATATTTCTTTGAATGGGTTTTTACACAGCGCCTACCAAACCTTTTTTGAAAACTTGAACACTCGATACAACATTTCTCACTCGATTCAAATAGTCTTTGCTTAGGATAAATGGGCTAATATTAACCTTAAATGTACACTGAACCAAAAAAAGGGCAGTTAATTATGAATTTTTACATTATCTTCATGAATTGCGTTATGAGTTTTGGTCCAGAAACCACATGATCAATGCTCAAAATACACGCAAGAAAAAGAAGAAAAAAATAAAAATTCTTTTAAAAATAGTGTTTAAAATTCATAAAATGTGTGCACAAGATATATAGACCAAGAAAAAAATTAGTAAATGCCATGCGAAAGTATTATGGGAACATGAACCAATCATAATTTTTGTGAAAAAAATTCATACAAACATGTAAAAAAACAAGTAGAAAAAGAACAGGAGAGAAATGATCTAATAGTCGAAAATACACGAACCTAATGTACATATAAAAGGTAAACTCGAATTAAGTGGCCAACATTTAATATGATTCATGCACAAATACAGGGGAAGAAAGAATAATTCATAAGATAAGAGTAAAAAAAGCATTAAGTTCACGCACTAACACATTGGAAACGTGAATTTATTTATGAATTAAGTTACCAAAATTCATATATCCTTTGTACAATAAGACAGATCGGTCCCACAAAAAAAAAAAAAAACAGCTTGAAAAACTGGGTTAAAATATTCCATAGCTCATTGAAAAAACCTTGACGAAACAAAATCGTCGATTCATTAACCATTATGTTTCCTGAAGTTTTTTGAAAAATGTACTCATATTTGAAATATATGTTTGTAGGCTAAAATCTATTACAATTACAGATGTGATAATTATGTGTTCGAAAGTGTTTAGTAGCTGCTTGAGAATCTTTCCATTCATTTTTCGTTATTAACTTTCCATCACACCGAATACTTAAAACTTTTCCATAACTACGCTTCTCTTCACATACTTCGGATTTTATTTTCAATTCATCAAACGTTCAAATTAATTAAATTACCGAGTGCTACAAATCAATTGATTTCCATGCAACTGATGTGATTTTATTTCTGTTTGTTTTTTTTTTTTTTTGTTTCTTTTGATAAGCATCTTAATTTCCAGTTTGAACACGGATGCAAATGCAAATGCAATCGGAAGAAGTGAAAGCCCATAACGCGACCGGAATCCGCAATATGATCTTCATGCTAGCATCATCCCGAACATTTTAGCATCAGCAACATCATCATGACCAACGTCATCATCATTAACTGTCATCACCATCATCTGTTGCAAAATCTTTGCATTTGCCATGGTATCACATCATGTTGCTGCTGATGCTGGACATACATTTGCATGCTTTTATCTATTTTTCTGAAAGTTTGTCTATCTGTTTGTCTGTCCGGCTGTCGTTCACTCGCTCATTTAGAACTTCCAAATGAACTTTTACTGTTGCCAATTTTCACTATGGCTTTGCACATTTGTGCAAGTGTTGTTGTCGTTGTTGTTGTTGGTGTTGTGTTGGTCTTTATTGCCAGTACTTTTCCCATAAAGGTAGGTCATGCTTTCGCTCGTGTTGTGTTGTGAACATTTCTTTGCTATGGAAATTGATACGTAAAGTTGTTGTATGTTGTATATGGCGGATGCACCGATAAACAAATGAGGAAGAGAAATTCACTTCGTTATTGTTGTCGATATGAGTGTAGTTGTTGCTGTTGTTGTTGTTATTGTTGTTGTAATGTCACCATTATCACAGAAATGTTGGTACGTTTTGCCTTCTTTTGAAACACTTAAAATTTTTAACATCAACATTACGCCATATTGGATATTGGACCTACTTTTAAATTCAAAATTTTAGTTTTTTTTTTAAATTTCGATTATATTCAAGTATATTGTTATATAAAAATTCTAGCTATAATTTCAATGGTTGTTCAGGATGTGATTCAGACCTGATAGGTATGACCGAGGTTTAGCACTTCATTGAATGGAAGGGCCTGAAAGGGCGCTTAACCCTCATCGGTCCCTCAGACCCATTACCCTAAAAGGTTCTTAATGTATGCGCGCGCATACATACTAAAAACATCTAAAAGAAATAAAAACACCACAAATTTTATGAATAAAATTTTAAGATTATTTATTCCTTTAATGAATTAAGTTATGGAAAAAAGCTATTTGCCAAAAACTCATGACAATTGGTTAAGGTTTAATATCTTCTTTACAAAATTTAATTTTGAATTTGTATGCGCGCGCATACAAAGGACCGATGAGGGTTAAGCATTCTAACAAATATCTGCAAATTCATACCTGAAATTAATTATTTTTTAAGTGAAACTTATTTAGCCGCGTATACAACATACGGCGAACGAAACGGATAGTAAAACCGATGTTTCACTTTAATGAAACGGCGGCGAATTAAGGTGAATTTAGGTCAATTTAGGTGAATTAAGTTGAAATTAGGTGTTCGCAACACCTTATAAATTAGAATTCATAAGGTGTTCGGAAGGAAAAAAAATAATCAAACAGTGGTTTGAGTCCGAACTAATAGACGAATTTATCAACGTACTCTTTGAATGTGGAATTTCCAACTTGATACGTTATGCTGCCATTTCCAACCGTGACACGTTACGCTGGAATTTTCAACATGTATGATTCAATGGCTAATCGGATGCAATAAGATTATCTGAGGTCACAGACGGGTCATTGGCAATTTCATGGATTCCACTTCGACAAATATGGATGAATCTATGGTCAATCGGATGCAATGGGATTATCTGAGGTCACAGATGGATCGTTGACCGGAGGGAAGATAGCAACGCATGCATATTCGAATTCGAAAGTGTGGCTGAAAAATCCGACGCTATCTTCACCCAATGGGTGAAGATAGCGTCGGATTTTTTCGAACTCAGCCACAGTTTTTAAATTCACCACAATACAACACAGTAATTTCGAACACACTGCTTGCTGAAGCCAATGTTTGCAATTATTTCTTTTAACTTGTGTATAATCGGTATGCAAGCGCTGCTGCACACTCTTAATGCTTACGTTTTTATTCATTGCTTTACAGCACTTAAAATTGTTAAATAAAATAAAAAAAAAATATGCAAAAAAATCAAGAACAATTTCACAAAATAATTTTAAAACTTTTTACTCACTAAAATATTTTGCAATATTTTAGTACATAGGTATGCTTTTGGAAAATCATGATGCTTTTGGAAAATATTTCAACACTTTTCTTGCTCATCTTATAAAGTTCAGCAACGATTTTGAACTCACCACGTTCAATCCAGTGTTAAAGTATTGAAAAACAAATCAAACTCATATCATAGCAGAATAGTTAAACAAATATTTTAAACAAATATGCAGGTATTTAAGAGCATTTAAAATTAATTAATTAACTATTCTAACAAATAACCGTGAATTCAATTTTATAAAACAAACGTTGATAAGAATATTGACCACAAATATTTAAAGATGGTACTTTCGTACGAAAAACTTTTTGAAAAGTATAAATATGAATAATAATAGTTAAGTTCCTTTCGCATCAAAAAAATCAAGATTATTACTTTGTAATATGCAAAGCAAAAACAAAATTAGTAGTCCCACAGACACGCCTACCTCCCATACAACCCAAAAGTTGAAAATTGTAAATAAACGTATGCCAAGTCACAAAAAGACACACAATTCCAGCAACTAAGACCTAGCAACGTAAGCCTACACTCAGAAAAAAGTGTCTCGGAATATGATAAAAAAGGCATCATATTTAGAGAAAAATGGTATAGGCTTTGCTCCAGAGAATGCTATTCTCTAATTGCGATACTAAAAATTCTCTAAAAATGATAAAAATCTACCATGAAATAGAAAAATATATCATTTTTAGAGAAAAATTTTTTTTTTTTTTGAGAAAATATTTGTTTTTATTGAAGAAAATACTTCTCATAGTGAACTTCTAATCAAAATATAAGAAAAGTTTTTCATTTTCAATAAAATTTCTCTATAAATGAGAAATTTTTTGTGCGAGAAAAATACTTATCATTATTAGAGACATTTAAATATTTCCATTTCCTAGAAGTAAAGAAATATTTCTTCGAAAATGTGAAAATTTATTCTAATTGAAGAAAATTTTATTTGAAAAAGAGAAATTGCTATTATCAAAAATAGAGAAATTTTTTACCGGAGCAAGGTATTTTCTCAGTGTAACATAGCAACATAACAACGTAACGTAATAACATAATGTAAGCGTAGCCACAAGTATCTAGCCACAAAAGTCTAGCCACAAAACCCTAGCCACAAAAGCCTACCCACAAAAGCCTAGCCACAAAACCCTAGCCATACAATTCCAGAAAGTAAGACGACTTAATAACATAAACCTAGCTACAGAACCCTTGCAACGTAAGCCTAGCCACAAGTGTCTAGCCACAAAAGCCTGGCCACAAAAGACTAACTGCACAATTCCAGAAACTAAGACTTAGGAACGTAAGCCTACCCACAAAAACCTACCAACGCAAGCCCAGCCAAAAGCCTAGCCACAAACGACAAGCCACACAATTCCAGCATCTATACAGGCGAAAATTTGAGTTTAAATTTAAAACCCTTAAAACTCTCTTTGAATTTATGACTCGTTTTTTAAACCTAAAAGTTTATTTTTAAAAATTTTCCAGTCTTACATTCGAAAAATTAACGAATTTAAATGTTTGGGTTTCAATAAGTAAACCCAAAAAGTTTAAAAATGTTTGTATTGTGAAAATTAAGCTCAGAAAGTTTATTATTTAAGCCGAAAGTTTATTTTTTAAAATTATCAAGTGTTAAAAATTAATCTAAGAAGTTATGTTTTGTAAAATTTAAGCCAAACAGTGGATTATTAAAACCGAAGTTTATTTTTGCAATAATTTAAAACTTAAGGGTTTTAATAATAAACCCACTAAACTTCTTGCGACTTGCGACATTTAAGGCCAAAAGGGTTATTATTTAGACTTTAAGTTTAATTTTAAAACTGTAAAATTTATAAAGCAAACCGATAAAAGTTATATACACATATTTTTTTATAAATATATAATTCCTGAAGGTTTATTATTTATACTTAAGGTTTACTTTCGAAATAATAGCACGTAGAACACTGTACAATTGTTAACAACAGAAAAAGCAATAGATTAGCCCGGGTTAAAACTCGCGACTCTAATGCGATGGTTACCGCAGTCCGCGGTTCGATACTAGGATGTGACAAAAAAAAATGTTGCTCAATTCAATTTTTTCATTAATTAAATAATCAATAATATAAGATAATTATATAAAAATAACAAAAAAAAAATACGGTTTTGCTGAGGATCGAACCAGGGCCACTCCATTCATCAAATCAAATCAAATCGATAAAATCAACTGCTTAACAAACTGAGCCACGGAATAGAAATTTTTTGCCTGTGCTAATTGTGTACTTAAATAAAAAAAGAATGACTGCATTGAATAGCAGACGCATAATATTTAGTTTAGCATTTGACCACTTTCGTTTATGGTCAAAATCTTGTGTGTGGTGAATTTTTGGTTAAATGTTTTCGAACTTCGAAACGTGTGGATGGGCGTGCGTTGCTATCTTCACTACGGTGGATCGTTGGCACTTATATGGATTCCATAATGGATGGTTTTAACCATAATGGATGATTCTATGGCCAATCAGATGTAATGGGATTTTCAGAGGTCATTCACAGGTGGCCATTGAAACTTTAATGGATTCTATTTTTAAATAAATTGTTTACAAGACGAAGTCAATTTATATTGATGGTGTTGAGAAATGGGTTTTTCTACGATAGCCTTAAACGCTAAAAACCATACGGGCCGAGCAGCCTGGTCATACGCAAAAATCAACGCCAAAGCCCAATATTCGCAGTGACAAGGTTCTGCTCTGTGTTTGGTCTTTGTATTTGGTGGGGCCGTGGTGTACTATAGGCTACTATAAGGCTACTAGGTTAAACATTCACAGGTCAACTCTACCGAACTCAATTGATGCGTTTAAAACGAACAAGATAATTTTGCAACATGACAACGCTCGGCCACATGTTGCGCAAACCGATCAAAATGTACCTTGAAATGCTGAAATGGGAAGTCTTTCCACTACTATTTTCTTTCTTTGATGACGCATGCCTTTGAGGATCAGCACTTTCGCTCTTTTAAAATTGGATTTTTAAATAGACTTCTAGAATCTTCTCATGGCTTTATATGAAATGAGACTTTTTAGTTAGACTAAATTAAAAACTCTCTACTTTTTTGGGTTAAAGTTTCACTTATACGTACGTACGGCCGGCCACACACATTTTTGAAGAGAAACTTCTTTGGCGGCGAGTGAAATTTCAAGGTCCTTTTTCGTGACGCTAGGCTAACGTTTTCAATTCATATGAAAATTAAAAAAATTTTAGCCGCTGCCGAGGATTGAACCCCGAACATCGTTGCTTATGAGACAAAATCTATACCATTACGCCATGTAGGCACATGATAAATAACCAAACAAAATGTAATTAAAACTTGTAAAAATGTAATTAAACGCGTACTGAAAATAACATAATTAACATTTACATTAGATAAACATTAACATAACCGTAACATTAATTTTCATCCTACAAGTATGCACGGAAAAAAAAATAGAAAAATAGCTAAAACAGGAGCAGAACGCGTTCGTGAATCTAGAGAGCGAATTAGAGCTCTTAAGAATACAGCCGCAGCTGGGTCTGCAACTAATGATGAAGGTAAGGTGATTGCAACAACGGCTGAGTTTCAAAATGCATTTTTACGAAACATTAGTGTATTTTGGTGAATCTACAAAGAACCAATCCCCAAAAAACACACTGATGCATCTCAACAAAATTTTAAAGCCAACCAAGTTGATGCACTCAACAATCAACGTTCGCTGCTTTATGAGGCCCTCTATCAACATAGCAATTATTATGATCAGGAAGCAGGAGGTAATAATGAACAAGATTTGCCTCTGTTTTTGGAGGCTCTTTCAAAGAGTACTATGCAAATGCAATCCAGCATTCAAAACCTAACAATGTTGAGAAGACATTCGAAAGCAACTAAAACATCAACTGAACTAAAACAAGTACCGAAAATAACTGTTATTTTACAATTTTCAAATGAAAAAAATTGTCGAAAGACTTTTTCAAATATACCATTATGTTACAAATGTCCTAAGCCTCACGACTATTAAGTCGCTTTTAAATTTGAAACTGATTCTTTAAAAGTTAATTTCTTGCCTAGTATATTTCGAGGAAAAATAAAGGTTACCTTTGACTTTTATTTTATAGGTCAAAAATAGCAGTTATTTTGTGACTTTAATTTTTTCGGTCAAAAATATCAAGCAATTTGTGTTATCTTAAAGGCCGCTTGACAGATTGAACTGTTGACACCATGTATTAAATGTCTCACCGGTGAGATGAAAATAATAATATCAAAGTTTTTTTATCGGTAAAATGACTTGATATAAATTACCTGATATTTTTGACCGAAAAATAAACGGCAGAAAATAACTGTTATTTTTGCCCAAAAAAACTATAAGGCACAAAAAACTGTTATTTTTGTCGGAAAAAATAAAAATAAAGAGATAAAAGTTAATATGTGACACTTTCGACAAAAACCATAGCCGGTACGGTCCCTGTATGCAAATATTGAATCAACAAATTATTATTTCATTTCGTATTGATTGAATTTCTTTTCAGATACTTTCTCTCTCTATTTCACACTAAAATCTCTTATTTCTTACTGTTAAAGAAGTTTCACTTCTGCCACGTGTACGTTGCTACACGCAAGTTTTTTTTTTTTTGTTTTTGTTAGTCCTGATTTTTTTAAGTAAAAATTCAATTCTGTTTTGTAAAAGTCTGAACTTAATTTCAAATTCAGTCATTAAACAGCTGATTGAAGTAAAATCGATTATAAGAGAAAGTGTGCAGTTCGTTTTTTGGTAAGACTGATTGTTTGAATCTCATTGTTCTCTTGATTTGGCCTATCAAACCTACTAAGTAGGCAAGGTAAGGTTAGGTTAGGAATGGTTAAGTCGGATGACTGATTCGCACACTTAGGCATTGGTGGATTTAATAATCTGACGATTTGACTCGTGTACCTGAAATGCTCCTTTGGCGGAGTTTTAGTGCGGCCTCTTGTATGGCCAATACATCTGCTTGGCTACGCTACAGTGATCGGGAAGTTTGCAGGAAGTCCCGATCCCCAGATCCGGAGAGAAAACTGCTTCTCCTACTCGTCGCTCAAGCTAAGAGCCATCTGTGAAGTCTGCAGGAAGTCTCAATTCCCAGGTCTGGAGAGAAAACTGTTTCTCCAACTCAAGTTTAGAGCCATCTGTGAATATATTTATGGCAAATTTTATAATATGGGATCTGTTATTTCATGGACTTCACCAATGCCTAGATTTCCTTAATCACATGGCTGTGATGGCTGCGACTTTTTGGTAATTCAGTCTAGAGGCAGTAGATGCAGTATGACATTTATTGCATCCGTTGGTGTATAGCGAAGAGTTTTGGTGATCCGCAGCTTTGCACTCCTCTACACCTTGTTAAGTTTACTCTGGATTAAGATCTAAAAAGTGACCGGCCATCAGACCATTGCCCTGTAGAGTACTGTTTTCTTTTGTTCACTAAAGTTAGGCTGATTAACCTCTGCCCTGATTCTATTATGACAAGTTGGCCTACTGCACCAACAACATGGAATAATTTTACAGAAAGGATAAATTCGAAATAAGATTCGCCTCTTTTATTGACGTCACAACCAATGACCAGTACTGTCCTGTTCGTGTTATAGTGGTTTGCCCACTCGCGGACGGTTTGTGCTGGCGGGTTCACCTCTTCATAGGCATGTTCATGTTAACATATAGCAAATACGGTACAAATGTGATTCCATCGGATTTGGTTCTCGCCATTGACACAAATTTCATCATTTCTTTTCATCACTGGTGCTTAACTTCCAAGTTTTAGGCTGCATATAGTAGGACGGGCATGATTATTGACTTATATAGTGTGAGTTTTGTTCGTCGAGAGGGAAAGCTCTGCTTCTCATATACCTTCTGAGACAAAAAAAAACACCTGTTGCATCGAGTTAGACTTCGTTTAATCTCAATATTGTTATCATTGGAAGAGTAAATGCTTGATTTCATGTAAACGAAGTCCCTTACAACTTCAAGGTGTTGTCAAAAGTGACGTGGTTTCCAAGGCGCTGGGAATGTTTCATTATTGATACAGGATACTTTCTTTTATGTACAAGACCGATTGGTTGATTATTCGATTTGATTGTTTTTCTAGCCTGGAGAATGTTGCAGTGACTTTGTGCGTGTTGTGGCCAATATTGTTAATATCAACAGCATAATACTCTAGAAAATTGTGCCACTGCATCTCAGGTGCGCAGCTCGGATGATCTTCTCCATGAATATATTAAAGAAGTCGCATGATAAGGAATCAACTTGTCTGAAACCTCGCTTGGTATCAAACGGAAGGGAGAGGTCCTTCCCGACATTCACTGCGTTCCTGGTGTTGTTCAGTGTTATCCTCCAAAGACATATTAGCTTTGCAGGAATTCCACATTCAGACTTAATGGAGTATAGGTGCCTCCCTATTGGACTGTCGAAGCTTTGAAATTGGCTTTGAAATCGACGAAAAGATGTTGCGTGTCGATTTGTTTTTGAGGGTCTTTTCCAAGATTTGTCGGAGCGTAAAGATCTGGTCGGTGGCTTCCAGGTCTGAAGCCACACTGATAAGAACCAATCAGTTGGTCGACAGTGGGCTTCATTCAGTCTTTCACATAATACGCTCGACAGAACCTTGTATGCGATATTAAAAAGGCTTAACCCACGATGGGTTAAGCCTCAAATGGTGGGATCGCCTTTCTTGTGGATTGGGTACAGCACACTGAGGTTCCAATCATCTGGAATGCAGAAGATAGTGAATGCAGGCTTCTGCGGCTTTTGTTTTTAAGCCGAGCTATAGCTGTTAAGACCTCGTTATAGTCGGGTAGCGGAACTTCAACGCTGTCATCCATAATTGGGGTTTCCGGGATATCATCTCCATTGGCGGGATTGTTGTCAGCGTCGCCATTTAGAAGACTAGAGAAGTGTTCCCTCCAAAACATCAATGTACTCTGGATATATGTTACTAGATTCCTATTTTCATCCTGGCCGGACGAGGCTTTGGTCTTGAAACCATCGGTTAGGCGTCTTATTTTTTCGAAAAATTTCAAATCTCATTCCTGTCGCCATGCATCTCAATTTTCTCGCACTCACGGATTTCTGCCTCTCGTTTTTTCGCCTGAAAAGGAACTGCCACGTTACAGGTGGCTTTGTATGCGGTGTCCTTCTCTGCTATGGCGTCACGACACTACTGGTCGTGCCTCTGGTTTCAGCGAGGGCGATATTAGACTATCACCTCTTCGGCAGACGTACGCATAGAGTGGGATATGTGCGATATGAGTGGGATATGTGCGTAAAATTACTTTGGGCGCATTGTCTTTATCTTCGGTTTGAGCGTACACCCATTTAGGGTGATACTTAAGAATATAGCCCTGAAGCGGATTATAGCAAGTCATTCGTTCACAGGCGAGCAACGCAGGTCATAATGTCGTATTCTCTTGCCAACAACAAATCGTTATCGAAACTTTTGCTTAGTGGATATCACAGGATGCAAACATTTCTTCCATCGCATTTCTTGGATTGCAGTGATATCGGCTTTATATCTTTGAAAATATCGATCAGCTGGATAGAGGCACCAACCCAATTTAGGGTTCGAATATTTCAGGTTCATATCCGAAATATTCTTCATGTTGTGGATGTCATGTGCAGATCGCTGCCCATGTCTCCCGTATAACTCGGGATAGACATGAGCGGGAGACATAAAATTTTAAAACGCCGATGCACATGTAAAGTTTTGTATTTTTTTCCGGAATTTCTTTTGCCGCTTTTAACGGAAACCATTTAATAGAAATCTGTCATTATTTTTGTGTGTTGTACAAAGTAATATTTAAAATAATAATAAATTAAGTCATTACTTTTATAGGGTGTAACCGACCGAATAATTGCTATTGTTGTTGTTTTGGGCTTGGTGCAAAATTAAGTGCAAAGAGCAAACATAATGAAAAAACTAAAAACAACAAAAAAACACAAATTTGTAAGTCCTAACAAAACTGTACCCAAGAAGAGTCTGCACAAGAGTGTTGTCTTCGCAAGAGGCGTTTAATTTGACAGCCGTCTGTCTGTCGCTTGACGTTGTGCTTCTGCATTCATCAATCGTAGTTATCGTTTATTTGTTTATCTGTCTGTCTGTCTGACTATTTGTTTGTTAGTTTGTTTGTTTGTTTGCTAGTTTGTTTGGAAGTTTGTATGTGTTGCAACAAACTGGCGTTTAGGTATGCTTTTTATTTTTTTTATATTTTTTGTGTTTTTTTTTTATTTTTCTTATTACCACTTATGCAATTTTATTTGTTGATTGAGCAAATACGTTAATTGATTATGCGATATGGTTGGGATAGAAATCATTGCAGCGCCGTCAAAGAGACTAACTTAACGTATGTCGGCGACGATGTTTATTATTGTTGCTGAATATTTGCATATAGTTGAATTTTTGTCTATTTTATTTGAGTTTTTTTTTTTTTTTTTTAAATATTTAGTGCGTACATCTTTTCGGCTCTCAATTGCTTGCATACAACGCAATTATTGCATAATTTAACGTTTTTGTTAACGAGTAGGTGTGTCTTGGATTTTACGGTCCTCCAACTAATCGCATATATTACAATACATATTTGCTGTTATTGCTTCATGTTAGCCCTTTTAGCACTGCATATTTGTTGTTGTATGTAAATCAATAACAAATATATAAAAAAGCTAAATAAAATTTACACTGGTTAGTTGTCCAATTTTATTGAATTTTTTGAATTATTATTTGTCTGATTATAAGCAAATTCCAAGATTTCACACTTTATTTAATGGGGTTTCCAATGGGGTTTCCTTTATTGTTAACATAGTCTTAAGTTATTATTAGTTTTTAAAAGTTATAAGTTAAAATTTTTAATTGAAGAATGTAAAAACAACTAAAGGCAGAAATGCATGAGAGCGAGCAAATTAAAATGCATGGCGACAGGAAATGAGACTCGAAATTTTTTCGAAAATATACGACGCCGGGCCGATGGTTTCAAGACCGAAGCCTCGTGAATATGAATATGAATATGAATATGAATATGAATATGAATATGAATATGAATATGAATATGAATATGAATATGAATATGAATATGAATATGAATATGAATATGAATATGAATATGAATATGAATATGAATATGAATATGAATATGAATATGAATATGAATATGAATATGAATATGAATATGAATATGAATATGAATATGAATATGAATATGAATATGAATATGAATATGAATATGAATATGAATATGAATATGAATATGAATATGAATATGAATATGAATATGAATATGAATATGAATATGAATATGAATATGAATATGAATATGAATATGAATATGAATATGAATATGAATATGAATATGAATATGAATATGAATATGAATATGAATATGAATATGAATATGAATATGAATATGAATATGAATATGAATATGAATATGAATATGAATATGAATATGAATATGAATATGAATATGAATATGAATATGAATATGAATATGAATATGAATATGAATATGAATATGAATATGAATATGAATATGAATATGAATATGGAAATAAATATGAATATAAATATGAATATGAATATGAATATGAATATGAATATGAATATGAATATGAATATGAATATGAATATGAATATGAATATGAATATGAATATGAATATGAATATGAATATGAATATGAATATGAATATGAATATGAATATGAATATGAATATGAATATGAATATGAATATGAATATGAATATGAATATGAATATGAATATGAATATGAATATGAATATGAATATGAATATGAATATGAATATGAATATGAATATGAATATGAATATGAATATGAATATGAATATGAATATGAATATGAATATGAATATGAATATGAATATGAATATGAATATGAATATGAATATGAATATGAATATGAATATGAATATGAATATGAATATGAATATGAATATGAATATGAATATGAATATGAATATGAATATGAATATGAATATGAATATGAATATGAATATGAATATGAATATGAATATGAATATGAATATGAATATGAATATGAATATGAATATGAATATGAATATGAATATGAATATGAATATGAATATGAATATGAATATGAATATGAATATGAATATGAATATGAATATGAATATGAATATGAATATGAATATGAATATGAATATGAATATGAATATGAATATGAATATGAATATGAATATGAATATGAATATGAATATGAATATGAATATGAATATGAATATGAATATGAATATGAATATGAATATGAATATGAATATGAATATGAATATGAATATGAATATGAATATGAATATGAATATGAATATGAATATGAATATGAATATGAATATGAATATGAATATGAATATGAATATGAATATGAATATGAATATGAATATGAATATGAATATGAATATGAATATGAATATGAATATGAAAATTAATATGAATATGAGTATGAATATGAATATGAATATGAATATGAATATGAATATGGATATGGATATGGATATGGATATGGATATGGATATGGATATGGATATGGATATGAATATGGATTTAGATATAGATATGGATATCGATATGGATATGATATGGATATGGATATGGATATGGATATGGATATGGATATGGATATGGATATGGATATGGATATGGATATGTATATGGATATGGATATGGATATGGATATGGATATGGATATGGATATGGATATGGATATGGATATGGATATGGATATGGATATGGATATGGATATGGATATGGATATGGATATGGATATGGATATGGATATGGATATGGATATGGATATGGATATGGTTATGGATATGGATATGGATATGGATATGGATATGGATATGGATATTTATATGGATATGGTTATGGATATGGATATGGATATGGATATGGATATGGATATGGATAAGTTTAAGTTTAAGTTTTAGTTTTAGTTTTAGTTTTAGTTTTTGTATGTTTCTAATTTATAGTTCTATTAACATTCATAAAGTTACATTTAAAGTGTTTACGAGAAAAATTTCAGCCTATTTTTGTTTTATTGTCACATCTTACCCGTTTTAGTTTAAATTGTGAGTAAAGTATATTATTTTATTTTAATGGTATTTAAATCGACGGGATACATGGAACAGGCAAATTTTATTTTTATTTAAAACATTTAATGTTGGTGATTATAATAATAAACACCTCAACACCTGTTTTTAACACCTACAGTATTATTTATTTAATTTGATTATTTTGTTTCATTTCAAAATTTTAATTGCTAATCAACAACTATTTAATGCAAATTCTGTCATTAATGTTAACAACTAATTCGAATTTCTTTTTTTTCGACTTGTCTTCTGTTAAAGTTATTCAAATATTTTGATTTTTAATGAAATGTAAATGAATCGAAACTGTTTCAACGTATAATAGCGCTTGCATATAATTTAGTTAAAAGTTTGCATATTCTTTTTTTTTGAATTTTTAGTTTTGTAAAAACCATTCAAAATTTTTGAAAATATCAACATTTGACTTTAAGATGGCATATGCAAAACTTTAAAGATGCATAAGACTTAATTTTAAAAATTTAATCTTTCCGTATCGCATACAAAGATACAAGTTCATGATAAGAATTTGATATGTGTTTTGAGGGCGCTGCGACTGTCACGACTTGAGCAATATTTCTACAACAACTTGACATAATTTAAAATTCAAATCTTCACTTAAAACTCCAGCTAAGTAGCAATAAATTCATATTCAAAAATCGTTTTTGGGCAAAGTTGTGAGCAAAAACAATAACAATATTATTAGAAGCATATAACAACAACAACAACATTATTGCACATTTGAAATTTTTAAAGAAATTCGGCCCATTTGCCAATGTCAAAAGCTTCTGTTAATGATGACAGTTAAGGCCTATATAAATGCGCGTGGTGTAGTTGTAATAGTTTTCTTACAACAGTAAGTTTTTAATTTGAAGGCGTAGGCTTTGAATTATATAAACTTAAAATAAATATTTTTGTTGCAAAGCGATTAATCAGTAGAAAAAGTAGACAAGTCCGGAGTAGCAAATGCTTTAATGAAAAAATGAGCTTTTGCTTTCTTAACACCAAGAGAAGATTCGTTGCCTCTCATTATATATTATGTCATAGAAGTAACCATCTTTAATTTAAAAGCAGATTTTTGGGACTTTATCTGGCAATAGATACTTTTGACAAAATAGTTAATGATCAAAATTTTCACTGCAGTTCTGACAAAGTAAGCAAAAATGGCTTAAGAATTCCGTCAAAAGTTCGTCAAATTGTCTGACAAGCTTAATAATTCTAGCAACGTTATGATAATGTATGACGACTACAACGACAACATCGACAACGACGACGATAGCGATAGTGTTGGTGATGTTGTCGTTGATGACGACAACAAAAACTACACCGGAGAAAGTCTACCGCCATATCACAGACCATCAGAGCCAACACCAACTTCAAAGGTAAGGTTCAATAAACTTTAGGTTTTGCCAAAAATTTATACACATAAATATGCTGTCTGTAGGTATGCATAAAATAAAAGCGACTTTAAATAAAATCAAAGAAGTTGCTTTATTTTTGTATGTGCTGCGATGCGTCGACGCATTGCTGCGCTGCTGCTAATGTGAAAGCCGCCACCTAGTGGTCAATAACGGGCTAACTATGGGCTAGTAAGTGGGGCGGCAGCGGGCGCGCCACACGAATTGTGTTGGTCTCGAATTGCCCTAAAGATGGATAATGGACAGTACGTATCTGCCTGTCTGTCTGTCTGTCTGTCTGTCTGTCTTGTCTGCACGATGCGGCCGACCATGGCCAATTCGTTCAAAGATTATCGGATATGCGTTCGCTGCGACTGCGATCATTGACTTAACGAACTACTAACTCAGTGCCACAGTCACCGACTTTTTCAACATACATAGTTTATTATGTTCATAACATGTTGGATTGGTTTTTTTTTTGCTGTTGTTGTTGTAGTTGATGTTTAAATGCCGCTTTGTTACGATATAATGATAAGAGAGTTATTTTTTTGTTTTTTTTTTGCTTTTTTTGTTAACATATCATCTCTATTCATAACTATTTTTATACGTTTGTGAAAATGTAACATGCTAATTTTATTAGCAGCAGTCGTGTTGATCGATCATGATTATGACGAGCTTTTCACCCATCACTGCTGTATGACTTTCAGCTATTGTCGTTGGTCTTTATTTGCAAATTGCTTTTGGTTTTTTTTTTCTTCTTAATTTTTGTCAAGTTCAAAGACTTTTGGCATTAATTGTTAGATATTCTAGTAATTGTCAAGCTTTGTGGAAAGAAATAGATTTTAAGTGATAAGATTTTTTATTAACTAGCAACAGTTTTTGAATTTCGATAATTTTTGATGAGTTCAATAATTACAAAGATAGAAACCAAAAATGTGATCTAACACCCTGTTTTAATAATTGTGTATAAATAATAGTGAAAGTTAAGATCATTGTGCTGCATTTTGTAAGATTTGTTAATTTTCTTTTTGTTTTCGTGACGAACTTTATTAAATTGAGAATATTTAAGAGTTTGTGAAGAACAAAGACATAGTTAAGAAAACTGTTAATATTAGGCAGAAAAAAATACAAATCTCACCGTTCGGGGTCTCAAAAGTTCAAGACATTCTTAATAAAAATTTCTATTTTATTTTCTCTTTTATAGCAGATTGTTTGGTACAAAATCATAGTTTTTGATAGTAAATTCTAATTTTCACAGAGTCCGCTTAACAGCTAACAAATTTGGCAACCAAGACATACTTGGTACTCTCATATGTTTTGGTACACGACTGAACGTAGGTACTCGCCGTGAGTGAACTATTGAAAGCACTCTCTTTGTTTCAATGCTAATTTGACATGCAGCATCAGGGTTGCCAGCTCATTTTTTTGGTTTTCCCCGCAGATGTTCTCAAAATTCCCCTCCAACAAAAAAAAATATTATAAGTTAATGTATATACTTTTTTTAATTGAACAAATACGTCCATCGAAAAAAAAAACTTAAGTAAAGCTTACAAAAATCATATGTTAGTTTACCCAAGGGCTTCGACAATTTGGTGCCGGGTTGAAAACCCAACTTTTTTAATTTTACTACTGTGTTTTCTTTCGATGTAACAATAATTAAGGAAGAATGTTAAAATTTATGCATTTATTTCTAAATAGTGAGAAAGAAAACACATAAAAAATTTAAAATTTTAAACAGAGGTCTTCTTGAAAAACTTAGTTCTCCAAATGGAGCCGTGAATTGTGTCAAGGAAAATACAATCAACTTATTTATAATTATCTAATCAATTTAGAAAAAGCACACTTTAATTCTTAAGTTTATAAATTTACTGATTGAAATCTTATATATAAGATCAAATGTTTGTCCTCCTGTATGTCTGTCTGTCTGTCTGTCTGTCTGTTCCGTATAGGCTCGCGCACCGTTTATCCGATTGAGCTGAAATTTGGACACTGTGTACCTTTCATAAAGAGAAAGAACATAGGGGGTGTAAAAAAGTGGGCGCAAGTATGTGGGCGTGGCACTCTACAATAACTTCTAAACGCCTGAACCGATTTCAAGGAAATTTGGTACGGAGGTTCAACTGCTCCTAAAATAAAAGATAGGCTATAAAAAATTACAAAGACTTCCGCAAGAGGGCGCTTTAAGACGTCCGTTTTTAAGACTCAATAACTCCTAACCTCCTGGACCGATTTCAATGAAATTTGGTATGAAGGTTCAACTGCACCCAAGATAAAGCATAGGTAAAAAATGGGCAGAAGTATGTGGGCGTGTCACTCTATAATAACCTCTAAACGCTTGAACCGATTTCAATAAAATTTGGTATGAACGTTCAACTGCACCCAAGATAAAACATAAAATATAAAAAATTCCAATGACTTCCGCAAGAGGGCGCTTTAAGTAGTGCATTGTTAAGACTCAATAACTCTTAAATGACTTGACCGATCTTAGTAAAATTTGGCACGTGAAATAACTTGACCCTGCAACAGAATTGAGGCTACTTAAATTTCAGAAAACTTCCGTGAAAGAGCACTTTATTCAATCAACTATGTTTGGCTCATTCACGTCAAAACGGATGAACCGATTTTGATAAAACTTGGTACTCATTTGTATCTATTACTTAAATAGATCCTATGCTTTTCAAAGTTCTTTCGACAAAAATCAAGGAATGAGCCGTAGGCAAACGAAGTCAAGAACCAAAGACGAACGAAAAAAAAAAAGTTAAACGAACACGAGCAGAAGCTATTTAAAGATGGAAAACATCAACCGAACAGTATCGACCAAAACCGAAGTTGAACGAACACAATCCAAAAATCGAAAATAATCCAAAAATAAAATTGAAATTTATTTGAGATAAATTGCATATTAAATGCATGCTAAGAAAAACTTTAAGCGCATTTTGCTCGAAATGACTTTTCAAACTGCACTCAGAAAAAAGTTTCTCGGAATTTGATAAAAAAGGCATCATATTAAGAGAAAAATGATTTAGACTTTGCTCCAGAGAATGCCTTTCTCTAAATGCGATCCTAAAAATTCTCTTTAAATGATAAAAAAAGTTTCTATGAAAAAGAGATATATATAAAAATATATCAGTTTGAGAGAAAAAGACTATTTATTTTGAGAAAAAATTTGTTTTCATTGAAGAAAATACTTAATGAATTTTTAATCAAAAAATGGGAAAAATTTTTCATTTTCAGTAAATTTTTCTCTATAAATGAGAATTTTTTTTGTGCGAGTAAAATAATTATCATTATAAGAGACATTGAAATATTTCCATTTTTTAGAAGTGAAGATATACTTCTTCGAAAATGTGAAAATTTATTCTAATTGAAGAAAATTTTATTTGAAAAGAGAAAATTGCTATTATCGAAAATAGAGAAATTTTTCACCGGAGGAAGATATGTGTTGTTTTTTGTGTGTGGGTGTCCATTTTCTTCAGAAACCAGACGTCAGATCGAGACGTTGAAGATGTCATTTTTTGTTTTAATCATGTCTGGCAGGTGCAGTTTTACGGAAATTTGACTAAACACTTTCGACGGAAGGAGGGGGCAAAACCCCAAAAAATGTTATTTAAAAAATTTTAAAATTGAATTGATAATTTTAAAAACGTAAAAATGAGAGCAGTTTTGAAAATTGTCCTCTTTCTGTGCTCGAGGCACAACCCCGAGTAACACCGGGTTACATCCGCTAGTTATAAAATAAAATTTTTTTTTTGTTTTAATTTTTTATACACCAATACCTCACTTTGCGTCGTGGTTACGTTCCAAAAAAAAAAAGGACGCAAATTGAAACGACGCAAAGTGAATGATGATTTTCTATAGCAAACCATGTAAAGATCGAGTCTTTTTGGACTCATAGTAATGACGGTTTTAAGACTCATATTTGATACTCTTTTAAGACTCATATTTCGTAGTCTTTTAAGACTCATATGTAGTACTCTTTTAAGACTCATATGTAGTACTCTTTTAATACACATATTTAATACTCTTTTAAGACTCATATAAGAAGTCTTTTTGCAACGAAAATTTGTTGTAGTTCAATTTTAATGCATGTTTATCGCCATAAATACACAATGTTCCGTAAAGCGACACCTGGATAGCATGTGCTCATAACGGACATTTACAAAGTTTTATACAAAACAAAAATACGCTCTTTTAAGTTCTTATTTATTTGTTAGATATGGTTTTTTGCAATAATCCAATTCTATTATCCCATGAAATACTTGTGTATAAGACTCTTTATGATTACGCATATATCAATCAATATATGATCCTTTTATGAGTCTTTTTTTATGAACAATCGTATCACCGTCTTATTTAGGACTCTTTAATGAGTCTCTTTAATGCGTACTCATAAATCAGATACAATAATGACTCTTGTATGAGTCTTATTTTAGAGTAATCATTTAGCAATCATATTAAAGACTCTTTCATGAGTCAATTTAATGAGTCATCATAAAACACGCTTAGAAAACACTCTTTTTAAACTATTTTTTTTTGGAGAGCCTCATAAAATGTTTGTATGGTAATATAACATTTTATAACATACATACAAAACACAACAAAAAAAATTCAATTTAAACAAAATAAAATTTTCAATTAATTTATAAAAACAAAATAAAAATTAATCACAGTCAGATGAGTACATAGTGGCTGTTGTCGAAAGTCGGCTTTCTTACAAAAAAAATTAGTACAATGTTTGCTGAACAGCTTTTTTCAACGTAAAAGAAATTTCCTTGTAGCAGTTGATATTCTTAGTTACCCCCTGGGACATTTTAAGCCTCCTTCCGCTGTCAGGATCGTGTTTTTTAGAAAATTTACATAGCTTTGTCAATCAAACACATCGCTTTGGAAATTTGTTTGGAGGTTAAATTTTGTTCTTCGGAGATTTTTATTGAACGGTCACTGTCATCTTCTTCATTAGCAAATTGCAATTCAAGTTGCATAGTTCTTTATTAGACAATTCTCCATACCAAACTACCAGCAGCGCCCTTTCCACTCATTTGGTTAAAAAAAATTACAAGTGTATGTAAAAAAAAAATAATATAATAATAACTCTGCCAATAAATATATTGGAAAATTATTTGCCTCTTTTGTAACCAGAAACAACCCGAAAAAATTTATGAAAATTTATTATTTTCTTTTCAAAAAAAGTACAACAAACTAATTGAAACGTTACAAAAAACATAACACACCAATTGAAACTGAACTCTAAAATAAGCAAAACAATGTGAAAATAAAACTGTATTAACATTGCGATGATTTTCAGTTAGAAAGGGAATCCCCGAGATTTGATGGGATGGCGCAATTAGAAACAAAAGTCTTGCCATCTTTTAGAAAAAAAAAAATTAAGACTCGAACCCAAAACAACGCAACTTCGAAAATCTAACGACGCACAGTGAAAATTAGTACTAATTCAGCAGCGACGCAACCTCGAAAAAACGCAAAACGAAACAACGCATAGCGAGATATTGGTGTAATTTAATTATAACTTTTTTTTTCAAAAAATTTAATGAAATAGCAAATTCCCCGCAAATATTAGATAAAATATTAAATTCCTCACAAATAACCAATAAAAATTAGATGAATTATAAAAATTCCCCGAATGAAATATGTGTCCATTCCCCGATCAACTTGAAATTCCATGCAATTAGGGGAATTCCCAACCAGTTGGCATCCCTGTGCAGCTATAATCTTTTTTCTCGAAAAAACTTTTCGGCGTCAGTTATTTCTTATCATAGAATGGGACTCCTTCGAAAATCGTTTTTTTTATGGTCGAAATAAAAAATATTGCATAGAAAGAGGCACTCAAGTCACTCGTTTTTTCGTGTATCATACCAGCAAAAAAAATACTTCCAAAGAAGGTAATGTGGAACGGGAAAGTCGTGAATTCTATCCCTTCTACTTTCATACCCAGAAGGCATTCTTTTAATACATGCATGTCATTGAGAGTAATGCTTTCCTAAGTCTTCTCTAGCAGTGCTTTTAGAATTTTTCAATTGAAGATTTCTTTGAGGCATTCAAGGTATTTTCCAGACAAAACTTTGAAAAGGCATTAAATGATTCAGAAGACATAAGGCAAATTCTTCTACGAAAATATTTAAAATCATTGTATCATTTTTTCTTTATTATATCTAAAATTTAAAATTGGCAACGCAACATGTGTTGAATTCAAATTTTGGAAAATTTTAAACCCAAATCAGTTGCTGTCATCTTAACAAAATTATGTATTATTGCACATTTTGTTTTTTACTCAACTCAACTACGATCAATGAAAAAAGAATAGCAAGAGTTTAATTTTTCCCATGCTCTACTCTTGGATGATTTGCAACAGGAAATGCTGTGATTGCCGACGGCAATATTCTTTCCAGTCAACCAGCCAGCTGATATTCAGGAAATACTTTCGAATTTTTTAAGCCAGAAAAGGAAACAGTTGCAAAAAAAAAAAAAAAACGAAAATAAGAGAGACTAAATCGATGCGATCGATTAATTTAATTTAACTGCAGCGTGCAGATGTTTAAACGTTGCAGAAATGTCGTTGACATGACAAAAAATTGCAGCTGTAGTAGTTGTTGTAATAGTTGTTCTTCTGGGATTTAAGCCATTTTGCCATTTATATGATGGCAATCCAATAAAACAGCTGTCAACAGAAAACAAACTTCCCACATCCTACATTTATAGGTTTGCAGCATCTTTTCGTAACGACACAAACATACACACACAAACAGATACACGTATACATATCAATTAATAGTTTGTTCAACTTATGTTTAAAAAAAAATCAATAACGAACGTAGAACAAGTTGGCTTAAACTGTTACACTGACGCTTGCAATCTTAAGCTCGGTATCAGTTAGTGTGTGCGTATTGGTTGACCTTCAAGAAGTCATTTAAAACGTTGAAATTTATTTAACCTAGCCTGTAAAGTTTATTCAACTTTTTGTCAATTTAACCGTAATAATTATTCATTTGAGATAGATTTGAATGGATGGCAAGAAAAGGTTGAATATTTTTGCAGCTAGAGAAAATTGCAAACACCAACAATGAACAGATTAAGGAAGGGTCTTAGCATCAGGTAAAAATACTCAAGTAGGGCTCATATTGCTCGACTAAATTTCATGAGAAGCAGCAACGTAACTGTTTGTGTGTGTTTTTTTTATTTTAGTTTTATAGCTTTTATGCTTGAAATATTCTTTTGTGCTCTTAATTGATGTGATGCAGATACTAAGAAAAACTTTCACCATAGCGAACGCTTAGCGGGTGGATGGATGGATGGATGAATAGCAGGAAGTGAAGCTTTTCTAAGCAGACATCACGATATCTTTAGATATTGTTTTTTTTTTCTTCTCACGTTAAAGTTGACCTAATTTTCAATTCGATTAAGATAGATTCGCGCAAGATTTATTTTGGGTTGGCAAATATCGGATGACACAAATAAAAGTTTTACAAAAACGAAACCTTTTTTAAGACAGCAAAATGTTTCTCCAATTAATTTTAAGAGCGGCATTTGCTGATGTGCTGTAGAAACTATATCTTATGCGATAAATTTCTGGGAACTTAAGCGAAAATATGTGTTTGGGGAGAGATTATAGATCCTTTTTCAACATTTCAATGAATTAAAATTATAAATTTTTTTTTATGGAACGAGTATTTCAAATATTTTGTAATCAAAAGTTTAAAGCCCTCATTAAGTTTTATCGCCAATATAAAAGCTTGTCATTACATAATCTTAATCACATACAACGCATATTTAACAAATTGTTTTTCCAAAAACGTGATACTGCCTAAATTTTTCAATGCATTTATTTATTCAAATCACTTCAGGTTTTGAATACTGCTCTCGGTTGCATATTTTGTAACACGTTAAAGACATGAATAAATTTTCGGTTGGCCCCATCAAAAGGTCATTCATACCATAGCGGCACGTGCCGAACTTTTTTTTTCGCCCCAAATCATGATTATCAAGCAGCAAACACTCAGAAGCACCAATTTCGACAGCTTAACTTTGAAGTTACAACATCATCATCATCATTATCATCATCAATAATTTATGATGTTCCCTACAAACAAGTTACTTTCGGCAATTAGCTTAAAAGATGAAAAAAAAAAAAACCCAAAAAATGTATGTTTGCTCAGTAAAACTTGCAGCAATATGTTAAAACATCATAATTTTTGGCAGCAGCAGCGGCGGCTCCAGCAGCTGTTGAGAAATTTCACCAAATGTTCGAGTTTTGGTGTCGTGTATGTCTTGACCCTTACGTAAGTGTGATGAGCCCTTTTTGTAGCATTTTGTTTAGTTTTAGTTTCTACTCAAAAAAATAAGCTGGTGGTGATCGGTTGATCTACAGTTTGCATAAAGCTTGAAAAAAAAAGCTAACTAGAAGGTAGCTTATTTTCAGCATATCTCAAAATTCACTAGGATCTACAAAATATACGTCAAACTGTTTTAATATTAAGCAAGAAACTACCTAAAACTGCTTAAAAGGCGACCATTAGCAGATGACAGATGACAGATGACAGATGACAGATGACAGATGACAGATGACAGATGACAGATGACAGATGACAGATGACAGATGACAGATGACAGATGACAGATGACAGATGACAGATGACAGATGACAGATGACAGATGACAGATGACAGATGACAGATGACAGATGACAGATGACAGATGACAGATGACAGATGACAGATGACAGATGACAGATGACAGATGACAGATGACAGATGACAGATGACAGATGACAGATGACAGATGACAGATGACAGATGACAGATGACAGATGACAGATGACAGATGACAGATGACAGATGACAGATGACAGATGACAGATGACAGATGACAGATGACAGATGACAGATGACAGATGACAGATGACAGATGACAGATGACAGATGACAGATGACAGATGACAGATGACAGATGACAGATGACAGATGACAGATGACAGATGACAGATGACAGATGACAGATGACAGATGACAGATGACAGATGACAGATGACAGATGACAGATGACAGATGACAGATGACAGATGACAGATGACAGATGACAGATGACAGATGACAGATGACAGATGACAGATGACGGATGACAGATGACAGATGACAGATGACAGATGACAGATGACAGACCTGTCGAGATCAACGCGATACTTACAGTCAGGACCCAAGTCTGCTCTCATGCTGGTACTTCTGTTCTAGCACTCATGTCTCAAAGCCAGAGCCGCGTGATGGCACCTGGGAGCTATGTTGGAATCCGGTAGCATGCACTTGATCCATAGTGGGCGGCTTTCTGGTCTGCGTCGGTACCAAAGCGGTTGGCAGTATTTAAACATAGCCGTAAATATAAAAGGTCACCCTGAAAAGAAATCCTTTTTGCAAGAAATGTCGGCTTATAGCATAACTACTCCAGATGGCAGTCACAATAGTTCCAAATACAGCCGTGGGCACTGCCACGGTCGGGGCACAGACTCTAGAAGGCCCAACCTATATTTCTCCACCCCACACTGCTGCAACCATTGCGCACTCGGCCGCTATACCCGTTAGAGCTACAAGCACCAATAATCCCAACGAGAACCCATTCAAATTAAGCTCTTAGGTGCGACGTTCGCCCAAAAAGGCACTGCAGGAGACTTACAGACGCAGCTTAGAGAGTCTAAGAGATGAAGACAACTTTAGAAGAAGAAGCAAGTTTAAGAGTGGATGACGCAGTCTCTGCAAATATGGGCAACTGAAGTAGTCCATTAATGGACCAGCATAGTACGTGAAGAGCAAAGAAACGTACATGACGAAATGAAAGCGAAAAAGAGGCTTATCAAACTCTCTAAACTCGCGTATGCAGTCCTCCCAAAAAATTCCAGACAGAAGGCCAACAATCTTTAAGTATACAGGCCAACATGTTTCCCCGATACGTTATAAGATATATGAGCGAGTCTTATGCAATCGCCTAGAAAAAGCGATTCAAGCAGCAGAAGGACTTTTTGCTCAATAGTTTGGGCTTCCATTCAACGACAAACGTCATCAATCTAGTGCCGTATCGGAAGCAGGCGCACATAAAGCCATCCAAGAAAAAAGCTGGAAGAAAGGAGCAAAGCGCTACTGCCTTATAGCAACGTTACCCTGCGTTATGCTTTCAATTCGGCTAAGTAGAACCTGATCATGACGGCACCTGATCATGAAGTTCCACAATAAATAACGAAAAACATAGCAAATGATTGCAGCAAAAGAACCTACGTCTCCGACGGCCTAGTCCGACGTCTGTGTATTCTTCTTCTGTGGAACGTCATGTACGATGACGTTCTTGAACTTGCTGGGCCATCTGATGTAGCGATTTTGGTGACAGCGAAGTACGACGTCGAGACCCTCAGTGCCGTAACAATCGGCGTTATCGACGTTTGGCTGTGGACAGAAAATGCAAATGTGTTTTATGTAGACACCTGCCGTGAAGGCTTAATTTTTTTTTAGCGCTCTTAGGACCGCTATATTGCGTCAGGCGGCGCACCTTTGAGAGTTCAAAAGTACAGAATAGGCTAATGTTGGGATGACATTAGCAACCCATTGTATTTGTGATGGGTTATCTAACACCTCTTCTGGACTAAGGGGTACAGCAACCAATTGGAAAATGCAACATCATATTCGAGCAACAGCTCTACATGCGATTTGAGTATAAATTACAACCATCACGAAGGTTCCCATAGGTCCAGCCCAAAAAGTAAGACTGGTTATAACCAGGGGCCGCCGACTTCCATTTGTACCAGTTTTTAAGTCTTGGTCTTGGTAGCAAAGCTTCTACGAGTTGACCTCGATGAATATAAGTTCACATGATACGACATCCTGTAAACAGCTGACATGCGAAGTTGTTTAATCGTCAACAGACGCTCTCTTAAATTCTCTAGGTGCAACAAGAAAATCATGCTTTTTCTTTTGTGAATCCTCAGGTATTTGACTAATCTGAGGACCAAACCCTGCAGGCGTGCAAAAGGAGGTCTAGTCCCCAAGCACTTATGGCAGCCATACCTTCACTCGTATTGGTTTCAAGCTCAGCACAAGAACTACCTTCCACTAATACAAGTATGTTATCAGCTTATTAAACCTTTTGCAGGTTCGCCCTTCGCGAATAAAATAAAAAAAATCTTATGACATAACATATGACACGACATTTTTTATACCCCCACGCGTACTGCGTAAGGGGTACATTGATTTTGTCACGACGTGTGTAACGCCCATAACGAGGCATGGTAGGTATATAAAAGTATATATATTCTTGCTCAGCATCACCACCTGAGTTGATTTAGCCATGTCCGTCTGTCTGTCCGTCTGTCCGTCTGTCTGTGGACACGATTGCAGCCGTAGTTTTGAAGCTATCGTACTGAAATTCAATATTTATGCTTTTTTTTAAAAAACTAAGATCAAGTTCGAAAATGGGCTAAATCGGAAGAAAACCACGCCTACCTCCCATACAACCCCAATATTAAAAACTCCATAAAGAAGCAAATATTGAAGTTACAAAGCTTTAATTCAGTATTTGTGTTATCCATGCCAAAACTAAAGTGTATTAGAAAAATGGGCGCCATCCACCCACTAACACGCCCACCTCCCATACAACCCCAAAATTGAAAACTATATAAAGAGGCTTGTGTCAAAGCTACATAAATAAAATTAAGTATTTGATCATTTCATATTAAAACTAAAGCGTGTTCGAAAAATGGCCGTCATAAACCAACGAACACGCCCACCTCCCATACAACCCTAAAATTGAAAATACTATATAAATAGGCTTCTTTCAAAGCTACAAAAATAAAATTAGATATTTATTCATTTTATATCAAAATAAAGGCGTGTTAGAAAAATGGGCGTCATCCACCCACTAACACGCCCACCTGCCATACAACCCCAAAATTGAAAACTATATAAATAGCCTTGTGTCAAAGCTACATAAATAAAATTAAATATTTCTTCATTTCATATCAAAACTGAAGCAATTTCGAAAAATGATCGTCATACATCGACGAACACGCCCACCTCCCATACAACCCCAAAATTGAAAACTATATAAATAGGCTTCTGTCAAAGCTACATAAGTAAAATTAGATATTTATTCAATTTATATTAAAATTAAGACGTGTTAGAAAAATGGGCGCCATCCACCCAAACACGCCTACCTCCCATATAACCCCACAGTTTAAAATTCTATAAAAAGGCTTTTCTTTAAGCTACAGGAAAAAAATTTGATACGTTTGTATTTTATATTAAAACTAAATTGTGAGAGAAAAGTGGGCATCATCCGCCTAAGAACACACCCACCTCCCATACAACCCATAAGAGTGAAAACTCTATAAATAGGCTAATATATAAGCTGCGGCGTGTTAGAAAAATTGGCGTCAACAACTCAAGAACACGTCCACCTCCCATTCAATCCCAAATCGAAAACTTTATAAAGAGGCTTGTATTTACTTTGCAGGAAAACAATTTGATATGAATATATTTTAGACGTCATCAAAATAGTAAAATTATTTAAATCTCATACAAAAAGAGCTACAATTTAAAATTTTGTGCCATTACGAATCGGCCGTGAGGGTATTTAAACTTCGGCCAAGTCGAAGATATACCTTTCTAGTTTTTTAAGGTTTTTACGTTCATTACCTTGTTATCTATTTTTCAAAACGTGTAGAGTTCTTAAAAAGAGAATTTATAAAGAAGAATTTTGTGAGCGTGGAATTTTGTGGAATTTTGTAAAGGGGAATATTGTATAGGAAAATTTTGTAAAGGGAATTTTTTAAAGAAGAATTTAAAAAAGTGTGAATTTTGAAAAGTGTGAATTTTGTTAAGGGAAACTTTGAAGGTGAATTTCAATTAGACGAATTTTGTAAAGGGGAATTTCGACTTACTCCATTTTTTATAAAATAAAATTTTGTTCGATCTTTGGTACCTTCTTTTATTAAAATAAAATAATTTGTCTTATTTGGCCCGCTAAAACTTGTCCATTAAAAACTCTCTTTAATGCTTCTTGATTCTTGCCCCATGAAATTTTCAAACGAAAAAACAATCATCAATAGTTGTTAAACTTTATAAACTCTTATGTAACGAAATTTAAAGGGCTTACAACAAAATGGTTTTTTTTTATTAAATTAAGCTTGTGCTTTAAGCTCGTGCTGCTTTAAGTTGGCTGACTATCTTTGACTGCTCGAGCATTTCTCTCGTTAAGCTCGGTGAAAGTACAAAAAATATGTTTCTTTTCCCCTGCCATCTCGCTGTTATTGTTAAGTAAATACATTTTTACAAAATATATAAACAAAGATAAAAATTTGTAGGCTTTGGCTTTTACGGAAATTAAGGAGATTGCTTTTACAGTTTGAATTTTGTTTTCTTTCTTCAATTTATGTGGTATGTTTTGGCAATTATTATTATATTACATATACAACAAAAAAAAAAAAAAGTCAAAAAGTCAACAATACAAAATAAATAATCAAAAAAATCGCACACACATGCCAACTGTTCCAACTACACAACGTTCACAATAAACTGTGAACAATAAACAAATGCCGCCGCACCGGGTACTTGTATAAAAAAGAACTTATGTAAGTCGACTTTTTTTATTAAACATGTGGAAATTTTTCTTTGGACCACAAAACTGGCACGTTTGTTGTGTTGGTCAAATTATTACGGTACTTAAGATTATTTTTGGTATTTCTTATCTTTTAAGGAGTCTACTTCAGAGCTTATGTCTGAAAGGAGTCTAAATTTCATAAAGACACAAATAAAAAGCAAAAACTTAAAAATTGGTTGTAACGATTAAGTCGCCACCCAGCTGGAGTGAAGTGCTGAATTTTTCCGGTTTAATTTATTTAAATTTTTAGAAAGCTTAACATATTTTATGGCAAGAAAAAATTTAACGTGTAGTTTCAAATGTATGTCGACCGATTATTCAATATGAGTATTCTTGAGATATGACAAATATAATTCAAAAAGTAGGAGAAAGGCAATGTAACTTTTCTACAAAAATAACCACAAATCCACAAAACGGCAAGATCCTTCCAATTTTGATATGTAAAAATGCAGAAATTCAAACAAGAATGTAATCAAAATAAACACATAACAAATCTAGTTTGGAGACAATTTAAAAAAAAAACTTAGCCCATTCTTAAACCATACCTCCAGGTTTAAATTAAGTTTTTAATCAAATCTTGGTCGAGTTTCATTTTAAATTTGCTTATGATTTTAAAATCTTCTATAACGTATTACGTAATACGTTCTCGGTAAGCCAGTTCTTTCTGTAAGCTCTTTACAGGACTTTACAGGTGTTATTTGTGACAAGGAACATAACTTAAGGTCGTATATTGACAATAACACTAGTAGAGCCAACTCTGTACTTGGTTGCTGGAAACACTGGTCCAGAGAGTTCTTCAATCCTTACGTCATAGATCTCGTAAATAAAGTTTTTATTTTTAGTATTAAGATTGCTTGTATTAAGCTTATCCAAATAAATAAAACGTAAAATAAGGTAATCTTAGTTGAAACGTCAGCGGCCCCCCCCCTGGAAATCGCTCGTGGCTGCCCAGGGAACCGCTGCTAACCATTTGACGACTTCTGACATAAGGTATACCTTTTGTTTTTTTGACTTCAGATGTGTAATCAGTAAACAGTTTGCCCTGTGTTTCACGCATTTTAAATAAATGTGTTTTTCTTCTCAAAGTTATATTCTTTTATATTTATAAAAATGCATGTGTGTATGTTACAAGTAGACTCCGAAACCACTAAACCAATTGTTATGAAATATTCAGGAAAACTGTATCAAAGTCTTGAGAGTGTTCCTGTGAAGTTTCATACCGATAAAACATGGGGGCGTGACACCTTCCATGCAAGCATAATTTTAAAAATCGAATAGCTTTGAAACTACATGTTGCACAGCACCAAAACTCGGTATTCGAGCTCAATTCCCAAGCGTTAATGGTTGCAATTTATAAAAGTTACAAAAGGGGCGTGGTACTTTTTAAGCATTCAATTTTTTCAGTATAACTTTCGAAATATAAGTCACACATATATGAAACTTGGAACGAATATAATATTTAGTCGTGCGATTGGAAAAATTTAGCATTGGAGAATGGGGCATAGCAACACTCATACAATTTAAATGTTTAATATCCAATAGCTTTGGTACTAAATATCTCATAATATTTAAACTCGGTATACAGTTACTTTTTGTCCTTGTCTTTCGACCAGAAAATTAGCACTGGCAATGGAAAATGGGGTGTAACTCCGCCCATACATGCCAAATGTACTATACAGAATAGCTATGGAAGTAAAAGTCACAGGTAATTCCAACTCAGAATGGAGTTTAAATTAAGTGATGTTCCTCTTCTTGAAAACTGAGACGGTTATTAGACAAAAAGGTGTGGCTCCGCCCACACAAGCCAAATTTTTGATATCAAATAGCTTTGGAAGCAAAAGTCGCTGAGAATTGAAATCCAGAATGGAGTTGCCACTTGGTAATTTTCTTGCAGTGGTCGTGCATGCTTAGTGTGAAGCGTGAAAACCAACGAATTCCGAGTTCAAACCTCACCTCGGGCAAAACTTTTTTTATATAAATAAATTTTTCTGTGCGGCCTGTTTCTCTCTGCAGGAGAGTAAATACTGCCATGTAAAGCTTCTTGAGAACATGAACTTTAGCCGTTCGTATTCGGCTTAACACATTAAAAGACCAGTTCTCGGTCAATTGTGTGCAAAACTTTTTAACACACACATTGCAATTGATCATAAGAAGCTCGATTAAAGTCCTTTCAACGGCTGAAATGGCCAATTTGTTTTTATTTCTTATATGTGCATCTACTAGAAAACTGGGCGAGACTTTCGACAAGTGGAAGTGCCTCCCCTACACTTTCTTATCAAATCGGTTTGGAAGTCACAGATGAAATGCATGTGTTTGTTTTAGGTGTAGCAACGTGCGCCGGGTATTGCTAGTAAATACTGTCCCAGAAATAACTGTCCTTTTGTTTTTTTTTTTATTGTAAAAAACCAATGATGTTTTTTTTAAATTCTTTCAGTGTTTTATAAAGTGAACATTACAAAATAAATGAAAATTTTATTTACACTGAAAAAAATACACTTAAAAAACATTATGCACTTTTTGATTAAGGTCCTCCATTAGGTTTTTTACCGACCTTTTGTTGACCTTAGTGTATGCCCGACGCCATTTTCGTCAAAATATTTCCATGTTTTTCTCAGTTTGTTTGGTATTCTTAAGATTTATTTTCATTACAGCGCAATATCTTTCGATTGGACGAAGTTCGGGGCAATTCGGAGGATTGGCTTCTCTTGGTAACACAGTGACATAATTGGCTTGGTACCAATCCATCGTTCTCTGGGCGTAGTGAGATGTTGCTAGGTCAGGCCAAAATAGTACTGCACCTTGGTGCTGACGTATAAAAGGCAGCAAATGCTCTCCAGACACTCTCTGATGTAAATTTCAGTGTTGATTGTGTTGATTGTGTTGATTGCGATCTGTCACAAATTCCTAACTTCGAAGGACACATTTGCAAATGGCCTGCCACACCATGTATTTCTTTGGAAATTTGGTATGTTTTTCGGTGGTAAATTTAAAGGATGATCCACCCCTTCTAACCGCAGTATAAAATCCGTGTCCAGGTAACTGCTTGAAATCCGCTTTGCAGTACGTTTCTAACGTTCTGGGCCACCGCTTGGTTCGCTTGACCACTTTTTCTAGCCTAGCCTGGCATTTTTGATAAAGGGGTAAGCTGTTTGTATCGTTTAATGGTCCTTCCGACAGTTTTTACGCACACGCCAACTTCCTAAGCGATCTTTGTGTACGTGGTGTTTGGATTTCCAGGTATTTGCAAATAATTGCTTTCCGCTTTTCTTCTTGTTGAGACGACATCTTTTCAGACGCTCTTTTACTTTACTAATGAGTATTTTTTTTAATTTGCAATATCTATACTTTATTTAGGTACCAAATATGTTACTATATAAGTAACACTTTTTTATAAATAACCTACAAACTAAAAGACAGTTATTTCTGGGACAGTCTTTAATTAATAATAATAATTTGCCGGATCAAAATTGAGATTTCACAGTACGGCCGACTTCATCAGCTCTCGCCAGGCGTCTTTGCTTCATGCGCGCCGTCTCCAATCTCTTTCGCCAAGCACGGTAAGGGCTTCTTCGGACTAGTCAATCCATTGGAGGCATGGTCTTCCTCATCGTCGTCGACCCTCGGCTTTCGCCTCAAACACCTTTTTCGCTGGAGCTTCCAACGTAGTCGCTGAATTGTTATACGCTAATTCGAATTCGTGGTTCATTCGAATGCGATAGTCGTCGCCAACTCAAACAGGACCAAAGATTTTGCGAAGAACTTTCCTCTCGAATACCCCAAGAGCGGCTGCATATGTTTGCGATACCACCCATGCCTCAGCCTCATAGAGAAGCATAGGTATGATGAGCGTCTTATAGAGTGTTAGTTTTGTCGATGGAGAGAGGGCTCTGGAACCTAATTGCTTACTTAGCCCATATTAGCACCTATTGGCAATTGTTATTCTTCGCTTTATCTCCAGGCTGACATTGTTTTTGCTGTTTATGGCGGTGCTAAGGTATGTAAACTCCTTGACAACTTCAAAGTTATATTTGCCTGCTGTAACATGGGAGCCTAGACGCCGTGCTTCCCTATTTGCAGACAGCATATACTTTGTTTTGCCCTCATTCACCGTCAAACCCACTTTTGCTGTTTCCTTTTCGATAGCGGCGAAATCAGCAGTTACATCTCTCTTGGTTCTGCCGATAATATCGATATTATCTGCATACGCAAGGAGCTGAACATCTTTGTAGAAAATGGTATCATTTCGATGCACACCTGCCTTTCATAGGATCCCCTCCATGATGAAATTGAAGAGATCGCATGATAGCAGGTCGCCTTCTCTGAAACCTCGTTCGGTATTAAAGGTATCGAAGAGATCATTCCCGGCCTTGACGGAGCTGCATGTTTTGCTCAACGTCATCCTGCAGAGCCTTAACAACTTTGCAGATATACCGAACTCAGACATTGTTGCGTACAGGCTATCCCGAATCGGGCTATCGACAAAGAGATGATGGGTGTCGATTTGATTTTCGTAGGTTTTCACCAGGATTTGACGTAGTGTAAAAATCTGGTCTATGGTGGACTTGCCAGGACGAAAGCTACACTGATAAGGTCCAATCAGTGTATTGGTATGCGGCTTCAATCTTTCTCACAATACGCTCGAAAGAAACTTGTACGCGATGGAAATAAGACTGATACCTCGGTAATTGGAGCAGATTGTCGGGTTTCTTTTCTTAAGTATAGGATACTGAGATTCCAATCGTCAGGCATGCTTTCCGCTAGCCATATTTTGCTGATGAATTGATGCATGCACCTTATCAATTCACCGCCACGGGTTTTAAACAATTCTGCAGCCAGGCCGTCAGCTCCTGCGGCTTTGTTATTTTTGGGTCGCTAGATAGCAACTTTAACCTCGTCATGGCTAGGTGGTGGAATTTCCACTACATCATCGTCAATTGGTGGTGTCAGACTGCATTCTCCAAGGGTGGAACTGTTGGTATCGTCACCTGCAAGCAGATTAGAAAAATGCTATCTCCATAATTTCAATGCGCACTGCGTATCTGTAACCAGATCATCATTCTCATCTCTACAAGATCTTCGAAACGATGAATGCGAAAAATTTTCAAAATCTTCCTCCACGCATTCTGGCGATCGTTGGAAGATGGATCGCTTTTCGATCGCCGAAACAATGAATGGGCGATTTTCATAAAATTTCAAAATCTCAGACTCATCTTGACGATTCGTTGGTGAATCTTCCCGGCAGCTTTCATGGCCGGGAAGATTAAATTTGCTGCTTAAATTTGGCGATACCCGGAAGACTCTCAGAAGAGCTCGCCGGCGATTGTTTCATCTTCCAAGCGATTCGCTGGAGATTCTCAAGCGATTAAAAATGTTTGTAGAGTTTATTTCCTAAATAAAAATAATTAAATCGAATTTAACAATAAAACTATGTTTTCAAATAAACCATTGCTTGTGACGCCAAAGCTGTGACAAGAAGCTTACAAGCTTTTATGTAACAAGCATAAAGCATTTGCTTCATTACCAGTTAAACTGTATTTTTTTCGGTTATAATATTAATGTTATATCTTATAATTTCACTTCAGCCCAAAGACGATTTTGAACTGCTGATGATGAACTGTATTTGCATAACATTTTAAAACGCAGTTCGTTGACCACAAACGATCGTTATGCCGAATATGCAACCAGGAACCATAAGAAGAGTATTTTTTTTTTTTATGGCGCTTAAAACGTGAGTGAAGCCAAACTTATGTGGTTCAAACGTAGTGTGATCGCAGCGCGCACACTTTGACAAATGCAGACAAATACAAGCACACGAAAACACACAAACACGCTGTTGGCAGTTTTATGCTGTTAAGTTGATGGCTAAATTGTTCTGGTTAGTAGGAGGAGTTTGAAATGTGGGTGGGGGAAGGTTGTCGTTTACCGTGCTGACAAAGACAACAATGCGGCACAAAGTGTGCGGCAAATTTTAACACGCGCAGAACTTAGTCATACACTGCTAAATATAACAAAAATAAAAAAAAACCATTATATAAAAAAATAAGTTATAACAAAACAAAAAAAAATCTCAAATACGCTTGCTTAAGATCAATGAACGAGACAAACTTTGTTTACACTTTTTTTTGTTGCTCATAAATATTATATATATTTATTTGGTTATTTTTTTTTTGTTTTTGCTACTATTTTTAGCACAAATTGTAGTTATTTTTGGCTATCTTCCGGCTAACCGGAAGTTAACCAAAATGACCTTTCTGCACAATTTCATTTATTTATTGCATGTTATTGAGCTGAAACGGTTGTCATCGAGTGGGGCTGCATGTGCGTGTGTGTGTGTGTGTGTGTGTGTGTGTTTTGGAGACTTTGTTTGACTGACTGGGGGTTGACAAACTGTTTCGCACCGCAATCAGCTGATATTATGTAATAATTTTGATTTTATTTATTTTTTTTTTTTAGTCTTTTTGTCACTCAATTTATTCCGTCGAGTTGATTGGACTTTAAATATTTTCCCCCTTTGTCATGTTTTTGATACAAATACAAATAAGACAGTTTATGAACCTCCAAGATACCGCTGAAATGGGTTTTTTTATTGTTTTATTTTATTTTGTTTTTGTAGCGTTGGTATGACGTTTAAGGTTGTCGGCTTCCTCGATCGATTGCTGGCTTATTGGGGTTGGTAATGGTTTTAAAGCGGTCTGAACTTCCGTTTAACAACTGGTTTCAAGAATTTTTCAAAGCAATTGTATTTATTTCTTTATAACTTGGAATATTTCTAAAGGTGGGACACAACATTCGCGGCAAAGAAAACAGACCTTTTTTTAAAAATTTATAACTCAGTCAAAAACAAAAATTTTTGCAAAAAATTTTTTATTATTGTAGAGAATTGAACAAATTACAAAAAAAAAAAATCAAAAAAATATCTTTTTCACTTCAACATGGTTTTATAGATCTCCAAGCTGGCGGTATAGAAAAAACGGGGCCTCGTGGTTGCAGCGCTGGGAGTCGCAAAAATTGTCCGATCTGGAAAGAAAATCACTTATTAAATCCTTACAAAATTTGTTATCGCATGATAGGAGCTTTATTTTTCAAATTTTTTTTCAATTTTTGGTGATGTTCCAAATTTGAAAGTGTGTTTTTTCGAAATAAATATAAATAACTTTAAAAATTCATAAGAAATCAAAAAAACAATTTAAAAAATGCTCGTGTCATACTTCGCTATCGTATAGCAAGTTTAAAAATATAAAAAAAAATTTCGTCAAAAAAAAAACCACGAAAAACATGGTTTCGAGATAAACGCGTTCAAAGTTTTCTTTTTTCATGTGTTTTTTTTTTCTTAGAATTTTAAGAATATTTACTAAAATACAAAATTATAAAACGAAACGATTTCAAAAAACGACCAATGTCATGTCCCCCCTTAAAACAATGGTTATTTAAAATTTTGTATGGTACAATATGATATGCTTTGAAACTTTTTTTTCATAAGGGATAGATCAAGAAAAAAACATATTTTTTTTTCAATATTTTCGAAAACTTCAAAACGCCAACTTCTCATAACTTGATATAGAATGAACATAAAATTTCTCTGTTTAAGTTTTTTCTGAAAGGGCGATGGCATCAGCGATGCGAAATAATAGAGTTTTGGTTTTGAAATTAAGATGTGCAGGTTTCATTTTGAAATTTTTCTAAAGGAACTAAGTGCTATTCATACAGCTTTCGCTATTATATTGCATTTTCTGAAATTTCAGAATTCATATATTTTCATAGCAACTATTCTATGACTTAATTCCTGAATATCCTCGAAGCCTAAATAAATATGTCTTATAATTTTGCCCACAATTTATACATATAACAACTACACACTTCTAGGAAGTCATTACTTTGCAGCTAAAACAATTTAGAAAAAAATAAATCCATACATAAAGACCGACAAAAAACGGACCACATCCAGACATTCTTGCAAGCCAACCAACCAACTAGCCACCCAGAGAACACGGTTTTACGCTGCAGCGTTTAACGTCTAAGCTAACAGCTTAAATTCTTTACGAAGTGGCGCTGATGTTTAAGCCCGATCGCAATTCCCATCCACCACACACTTTGGCTCACTCAAACGACAATCGTCAGCCAAATCAAGCGCCTGCGCGCAGCTTGAAACACACCTCTTCTGTTTATATGTATATAACTGTAGATTTTGTAGTATTCTCATGCATACACAAACACACTCGACGACGATTTTCGACAAGAGTGTGCTTCTACTGTTTTTGCTGTTGTTGTTATTGTTGTGTCTTGCGCCTGTATATGTAGGTCTACGTCCGATCTTACTTTCACTTTCTAAGGTGTACGAACTTTTGTGTTTACATGTGATGCGGTGGCGATGACCGACCGTTGATTATATGGCTCTCTTACTTTTTTTTTTTTTTGTCTTACTCCCGTCCCTGCTCTCCCTCACTCTGTCTTCTTCTTGGTCTCTCTGTCTCTTCCGCAAATATAATCTTCGAATGCGGGAATTGCTGGAACCGTTGGTTATGACTAAAGACTACGCTGAAAGAATAATAAAGATTGTTTGCAAACTTTGGATCTTTTAATGGTAGGGGAAGAGAACTGTAATAAAAAAAAAAGCTTTTTGAGTTTTAGTTGCTATGCTAAAAGAAGTTTCTTCACGTGATTAAAGTCGTTAATCTTTTATCGATATGTAGTAATAAACTTTCTGGTACTGAATAATATGTTAACTAGAACTATTGCAAAAAAATAATTAGTAACTAACTTTTGACAAAAACTTGAAAAAATTATAAATAATGATAGCCATTTCGAAACATTTATTTCTTTACCGTCTTCATGAAATGTTAACCATCTTCATGTGTGACCGTCCAATTTGAAGTTGAAGTTAATTATTGATGAGTAAGTAAGCGCGTCATATTTCTTTACTTGTTTTTCGGTACTCGTTTCGGGTATTATATCCGTTGATTTCCGATTTTGCTCTTTAATTTACGTCCTCAATATCTATTTTATATATCTTCCCTATCTAGGCATACGTTTGAAGAATTTGGCTCGTTGTTATTTTGACTGAAATTCCTTACGACTTGTATTATGATCTTCAAAACAGGAAATCATTTAAGAATAAAATAAAAGATAACTTAAAAGGGCGTATTCTTACAAGTTCTTTCTTAACGACCAGGTTAATTTCTTTGCATTAGAAATGACGATATATCTGAATGGGTCGGCAAAGAATCCGTTGGATAATTCGATTTTGAGTACTTAACAAAGCTTCCAGCAATCCCAAAGATTGAGAGCATTGGCTCTTATAACAAAGATAGAAAAATGTTATTTATGATATTGAGCCTAATGAATAAAACGTAAGCAATTGCTTTTCCTTGGAATTTCTAAGGTATTACTTAAATGTGTTATGAATAAAAACTTAAGCAATTCCTTTTTCCTTAAGCAATTCCTAATTTCCTTAGCAAAGGGAAATCTAATGATCTTTTCCTTGTTTTTTTAAGACATTGCTTAAAAGCGTTTGAATAAACCAAGTTATTGTTTTGCCAGTTAACGTAGTTCTTGGGATTTTTCAAGCTGCTCTCCGTAGCTTGCATATTTTGAGGTTAATTTTAATTTGTCATTCACTGCATTCAGAAGTGAAAATGACTCAGTTTCTTAATAAAAGTAAGAACAAATTTTATAATGTGCGAAAAGAAAGCAAAAATTACGATTTTCGGAAGTTTTATCATTTAAGCTAAGGGCTCTGTTCAGCTTCATGTGAAATTTCACTCGAATCTACATACAAAATACTAAAGCTGTGAAATTCTGATAAATATTTTGTTGCTTAAGCATAGTACTCTGTTCGGCTTCACGTGAAATTTCACTCAAATCTCCATACAAAATGTGACAGCTGTGAAACAAGCGTGAACATTTCACAACTTTTTCTTCAAAGCTGTACTATGCTTCGCTGCGGAAAATCTATTACTATATTCCGCAACATGGATCTAGCAACATTGTTTTCACGGCAATTTAATTGAACCGACCATTTATTTTGCCGTGAAAAGTGACAGTTGTCATTTAATTAAAGAAAAAAGTGCAAGCAAAAGAACAAAGTTTCTATTTGCAATTATATTGTGTGGAATAAACTGATGACTTGTACCAACAAAGGACATCAACAAATGACTTGTGACAACAAAGGACATCATCCATAAGCATCATATGCTTTCTTAAATATTTATTTTGTGCGTGAGATTACTTGATTTTATGCTTTGCCGCTAATTAATGCTTGCTGTTTATTTATTTTTTGTCAACATTTTTAAGCTGAACATCAGCTGTTCGTTCGCAACAAAATATGTGTCTAAATTTTCACGCAACAAATAAATGGCTGTTGCTAGTAAAATTTCACGCCAACGAACATAGTACTAGGCTTTAGAAATTGTAAAATTTTAGAAAGTCATGCCTTACTTCTCAAAATAGAGAAAAATAAAATTTATGTGTGTAATTTTTTACAACATGTTCGTCAAAGTCGTACTCTGTTCCGCTGTGAAAAATACTCGCAACATTTCTCTTGCAACATTTTTTCACGATAATTTAATTGAACTGCCTATTTATTTTGAAGTGAAAAGTGACAGTTTTATACATGTTTTTTTTTCTATTTTGAGTAGTAAGGCATGACGTTCTTAAATTTAACAATTTCTACGCAGCAAAATATTTTATTAAGCATCACAAATATCAGAATTTTGACGCCAGCGAAATTTTACGTAAACGAACAGAGTACTAGACTTTACAAAGAACATACATTTGATTCAAAAGACCAAAATTAAACCAAACGTGAAAACTTTTGTATCTGATATACATTTTTTGTGTGTATCTGAATATACATCAATTTTTTTAAAGGCAAGGGTACCATTTCCTTAAACAAAAGTAGCAATAGCTCTAACTTTTATTCATATGAGAATAAACCGGTTATTTCTTGGCTAAGCTATTCCTTAGTAAGCAATACCTTAAGCTCATAAGGAAATGCTTGTAAGGAATTTATTAATTTTTATTCATTAGGCTCATTGTTCCCGGTTGTTCTGGCCAAATTTTAAAATTTATTTCGGGAGTACAAAAAAAGTTAATATTAATTTTATATACATATGTTATTACTTACACTGAGGAAAATATGTGTCAAAATTAAAAGAAATTGTGTTGGGTAAAATAAAAAGAATAAAGTTGAATACAAAACAAAATTTTTTGTTTGTGTTTTTAAAACAATTTTTTTAAAACAAATTTGAAAAAAAAATTAAAAAAACTCGCGTGTAGCAACGTACACGTGGCAAAAGTGAAACTTCTTTAACAGTAAGAAATAGATAAAATAAGTTAATTAATAAGAGAGATTTTAGTGTGAAATAGAGAGAGAAAGTATCTGAAAATAAATTCAATCAATACGAAATGGAATAATAATCTGTTGATTCAATATTTGAATTCAGGGATCGTACCGAATATGGTTTTTGTCGAAAGTGTCACATATTAACTTTTATCTCTTAATTTTTATTTTTTCCAACAAAAATAAAAGTTATTTTGAGCCTTATAGTTTTTTGGGCAAAAATAACAGTTACTTTTGACATTTATTTTATCGGTCGAAAATAACAGTTATTTTCTGCCGTTTATTTTTTCGCTCAAAAATATCAGGTAGTTTATATTTATTGAAGTCATTTTACCGACTAAAAAAATGTTGATACCATTATTTTCATCTCATCGGTGAGACATTTTACACATGGTGTCAACAGTTCAATCTGTCAAGGGGCCTTTAAAAAAAACACAAATTGCTTGATAATTTTGACCGAAAAAATTAAAAGTCAAAAGAACCTTTATTTTTCCTCGAAACGAACTTATTTCCTTAAATTTAAAAGGAACTTAATATTCATGAGGCTGAGGACATTTGTACCATAAAGGTATATTTGGAAAAGTCTTTCAACAATTTTTTTCATTTGAAAATTGTAAAATAACAGTTATTTTTGTTCCTTGTTTTAGTTCAGTTGGTGTTTTAGTTGCTTTCGAATGTCTTCTCCACATTGTCACTTTTTGAATGTTAGATTGCATTTGCATAGTACTCGTTGAAGGAGTCTCCGAAAGCAGAGTCAAATCTTGTTGATTATTGTGTTTTGCTTCCTGATCATAATAATTGGTATGTTGAGTGAGGGCCTCGTAAAGCAGCGAACGTTGATTGTTGAGTGTATCAACTTGGTTGGCTATAAAATTTTGTTGAGATGATGGCTGAGTTCCAAAATACATTTTAACAAAGCATCAGTGTGTTTTTTTGGGGATTGGTTCTTTGTAGATTCACCAAAATACACTGATGTTTCGTAAAAATGCATTTTGGAACTCAGCCGATGTTGCAATGACCTTACCTTCATCATTAGTTGCAGACCCAGCTGCGGCTGCATTCTTAAGAGCTCTAATTCGCTCTCTATATTCACGAACACGTTCTGCTCCTGTTTTAGCTATTTTTCTATTTTTTTCCATGCATACTTGTAGGATGAAAATTAATGTTACGGTTATGTTAATAATGTAATGTTAATGTTAATGTTAATGTTAATGTTAATGTTAATGTTAATGTTAATGTTAATGTTAATGTTAATGTTAATGTTAATGTTAATGTTAATGTTAATATTAATGTTAATGTTAATGTTAATGTTAATGTTAATGTTAATGTTAATGTTAATGTTAATGTTAATGTTAATGTTAATGTTAATGTTAATGTTAATGTTAATGTTAATGTTAATGTTAATGTTAATGTTAATGTTAATGTTAATGTTAATGTTAATGTTAATTATGTTATTTTCAGTATGTTACGCGTTCAGTTTTAATTACATTTTGTTTGATCATTTCCATATGCCTATATGGCGTAAAGGTATAGATTTCGACTCTAAAGCAACGATGTTCGGGGTTCAATTCTCGGCAGCGGCAATAATTTTTTTTAATTTTCATATGAATTGAAAACGTTAGCCTAGCGTCACGAAAAAGGATCTTGAAATTTCACTCGCCGCCAAAAAAGTTTCACTTCAAAAATTGTCATTCAGATAGCTTTTTTGTTTCTTATTTCAGAGAAAAAATAAGAGAAAATTAAGACAAGTGAAGAAAGTTTAAGGTCGGTCTAGCCCGACAATGTAATACCTTAATTCTACATTTTGAAAATACAATAATAGTATTGAAAATGGGCGAGTTCGTGGGCGGATGAAGTCCATATTTTATACACCTTTCAATTTTGATCAAAAATTTACACATACCAAGTTTTATTTCTGTAACTCCCATGTTAATGCGTTTATAATGTTTTCGCTATTGTGGGATTACGCCCAATTTTTTAATACATCGTAGTTCTGGTATAAAATACTAACATACCAAATTTTATCTCTGTAGGTTAAACATAAGCTTATTCATGGAGTTTTAAATGTGTTGGGTTATATCGGAGATAGGCGTGTCCGAGGGTGGCTGACGCCCATTTTTCAAAATCATCTCCTTTTTGTTATAAAATACATGCACACCAAATTTAATCTCTGTAAGACAAACACAAGCTTATTTATGCAGTTTTCAATTTTGTGGTTTGCATGAGAAGTAAGTGTGTTCGTGGGCGGATAACGTACATTTTTCTAAAACATCTTTGTTTTGTTATAAAAAAAAATTATATCTCTGTAGGTTAAACATAAGCTTATTCATTGAGTTTTCATTTTTTTGGCTTGTATGGGAGGTGGACATGGCCGTGGGCGGATGATACCCATTTTTCAAAAACATCTTTGTTTTGATAAAAAATATATACATACCTAATTTTGTTGTTGTAGGTTAATTATGAGCTTATTTATACAGTTTTATGTAGTATGGGAGGTAGTTGTGTCCTTGAGCGGATTCCAAAATATTCAATAGTGCAGATTAGAGTGGGTCGGGTATATTTGACCTTTTCAACAACATATAACTTTTTAAGATCTGACATGTAATGCTTAAGTTATGCAAAAAAGACCATTTTGGCTGTTTTTCCGGTGGTCCAAAAAAAAAAAATTTTTTTGTTTTCGGAATCCTCTCGAGGTCAACTCTAAAATAGGGGGTGGTTTTTTCAAACTTTTTTTTTCGACCCACTCTAGTGCAGATCCTTGGATTCATGTGACCACGTGTACTAAGTTTCATCCAATTATCTTAACTCTTTGTTCTTAGCCTGTGTTTACGGACAACACATAGACGGACGGACGGACGGACATGAAAAGAGGTCACTCATGATATTGTTTTCTATACCGGACTCGCTTATTTCTATGCGTTACAAACGTTTGCACAAAGTTAATAAACCCTGACCTTTCAGGTTTTTGGCATTCAGGATTTTGTTGGAGTCACGTGCTTTGATGCCGTTTCCAATCAAATGAAGCTTGAAAGTGATCACTAGTTCCTCTGGTGAGCACCCAGCTGTTAAAATTTTTGTTGTCAGTGATGTCACTAATCAAATAAAAAAATTTTTAAAAGTAATACATGCAGAAAAATTTTCAAATAATTCTTTATTAAAGTTAATGTCTCATTCCATCAGATTTCATACATATACAAATAAAGCACTGAACAAATTTTGGTGTTCTGTATGAGAAAAAGTAACGGTTTAAGATATTGCATTCAAGTTGTTTGTATGTTTTTAAGGAAGTATTAGTTTTAGAAAAACCAAAACTTTTTATTTTTGTCACATCATTTCATCGGCATAATATAATCATGGAATCTATTAAACATCAAGAATAGAAAAATTTTTTTTTGCGGGCAGGAACATTCGGATTTGAAAGATCTGAAACAAAACAAAGCTCCTATTGCAGAACAGACTTAAACCTAGGGATTGATATCGAGCTTTTTTAAAATTTTTGATTTTTAATAAAATTATGTCTCGCAGAAGTCAAAACTTAACAACATGTTCATAGTTTGAGAGCACAAATAGGTGCATATGATTTTGTAAAAATTCGATATGAATCCCTGAAAGTAAGTTTCTTAAAGCTTACAAAAATTTTTAAATTAATCGCCCGATAGTTTTTGAGTTATTTTTCCACCGAATGTACTTTCCTGCGACATAAACCAAAAACTTTGTTTGTAAAAGTTTAATAATTTTTTATGAACTCTTATTTTCCTTAAATAACCTGTTTTGGGGTTACTGAGGAAATCATGAAGTCGGAAATAATTATGTTCTTAGAGTGTTATTGTGCTAATTGTGATCTATCCAAGGACATACTTTTTTCACGATCGGTTAAATACTGGTGAAGTTTACACAAAAAAGCTAATTTTCCCAGATTTATATGAAAGAAATTAATTGATAAGCTTTATTTTCCTTTTAAATCAACCATTAATGGGTCTCCAGTACAAAAATTGATAAAAAATGCACAAAAATGCATTTCGGGGGACGCCAAAATTGGTTCAAATAAAAAACAAGTACACCAATCGAAAGGATTTTTCATGTACTATTTAATTTTGGTACCGGTATTGGGGGTCAGATTTTTCCCATACAAGTCGATACACTCTAATGTGCATGCATTTTGGTTCATATATACCACATTGTGCGTCTACAATATTTCAGTACCGTGAACACGCCACATTTTTTTGAGGATTTTTTTTTTTTTGTTTTTAAATTGGGAATCAATAAAAAATAATCAACATTTTATCAATTAAATAATTGCTTTAATTATATTAATTGACTTTGAGATAAGAGGCTATGGTTTAAATCAGGTGTTTACTTTTCTAGTATTAAGATAAATAGGCATATTTCCCAATGACAGGAAAATCAAGTGAAGGAAGTTTATTGTGTCGAAATGTTGCGATTCAAATGAGGATTTGAATCTGAGCCAAGTGTTATGTATGCAATTCAAATTATTTGGCAATTCCGTCAAAAACTTTTCTAAAATCAACTTCAACTATTAACTTTAGGTATTGATAAATTTTTAGTTTCAATTGTGTAAAAATGAGAAAATTCTAAAATTTTCAAGCATAGGACCATGGCCTAGCCGGAACTCGAACCCGGGATCTATGCTTGACAAGCACGCCACCACTCGACTATCGAGGCGGCAGATTAATTATCCAGTTGTAATTATCCACATACATGTATGTTTCTATTAATATTAGTTGAAGTATTCAAAGAGCATACAAAGTATTTTACAGTGTAGTTAATGTGTTACAAAGTTAAAGCATTTGCTTTAACTTCCTGCTCACAACAATGACGACCTCTTCCTTGGCACTGACCATGCCGCCTGCCTTGATTGGTACAAAAATTACCTTTGCGCGTATATTATTTTGTTTTTTTTTTATGGCCATATACATATATATAGGTACAAATGTATTGTATATATACAACAACAACAATTGTAATAACTACAAACCAAACAACAACATCAACCAAAACGCCCAAAAATAAGCAAACAGCTCGATAGTCGGGTTATATCAAAAAACCAAAAAAACCAGCCAAATCTATGCAAAACCGCATTGCACAGGGTGTGTTGGTGGCTGGCAATATGCAAGCACGGGCCAACCAAGATATTTTGGTGGACATTGCCACAGCTTACAACAATTTACAACAACTACAGCAAAAGCATGCGTTTGCTTATTTGTACATTCATTACAATTTAGTCGGTCGGTCATTGACCACAAAACAGAGACGCAGCGCAGCGGCGCACAGTGGTTGAGAAGCATACAAAAATTGTCAATCACTAGAAGTACTCTTTGAAAGGCAATGGAATTGGCGATAGGTGTTGGAGTTGGTTACATTATTTGACTATATAAAAAATTTACGTCCACCTTAAAAGTACACTGAAAAAATGTGTTTTAAAATTGACGACAATTGTTATTGATTTGACGAATTTTGTATTTAAAAAATAGCTTGCAACAAATTTCGTCAAAGTAAGAGCAAATGTGTATAAAATTTTTAAAAAATATCTTATCATATCTTAATATCATATCTTTTTGAACATATTTTGTTTAATTTTAAGCTCATATTTTTTTTTCAGTGTATTTAAACGAGATAATCTATCTCCAGCCAGATGGACAACCAGATCCAAAAAACAGTCGTGCTTTATATTATTGAGAATTATTGTTTGACTTCCTAAAGACAATTAAAAAAATATATCATAAAAAAAAGATTATATTTTCTATGACTTCCTATAAAAAAAATGTCACAAAAAATTTATTTCATGGATCATCTGTTTGGCAGAAAAGCATAACCTACGAAAACATGATGACAAATTATATGCTTGCGCATATAATAAACATTTGCTTTCAAAAAACCTTTTTCACGCCTTCTATGGTTAAATACCAACAAAATGTTGGAACCTAGATGGACACGTGATAAAGAAGTAAACAAAAAGCGCAACAACAAAATCTTTGCAGAATAAATGTAGTCAATTTTTTGAAATTTTGCAACTAGCAAAAGAGTAGAAAAACACTGCTTGAACAAGTGAAAAGCTTTTTGGGTAATTCCGTTTTGGTTTTACTGCGGTTAAGCTTATTAACTTATCAAAGCAAGTGGACTGCATAAACCACAGAGACTACTGATGAGTCGGAGTAGCGTCCGACGAAACCATGGTCTAGTCTGCTCGGTTTGTTCTGCAAAGAACATTGTTGTTGTAGCAGCCTGTTGGACTTCAACAAATTATTTGGCATCAAGCTCTAAATATAGTTCTTAAAAAATATGTTTTTTAAGAATTATAAAATAATATAAACAATTAAAATGCCACAATTTTTTAAGTCAGAAAATAATATTGTTTATATAAAATTTTCAAATTTCATGCCCTGTTTTATACTGTGACCTCTAAAGGTATTCATAAAAGCTCAAAGTGTTATATTTAGACTCAGTTTTTATTTAAGAACATAACAATTGATACTTAACCCTCCGTCAGGCACATATTTTGAGCCCTTAGTTCTGTCACATGGTGTCAGGCCAGACCCCTATACATTTAAATGCATTTGTATGGAAATAAGGATTGTTTGCCGTTAAATCTTTTACTAAGGCAGGTAAATATTTGTTATATTTTGTGTTTCTATTACTTTTTACTATGTTATTAGCTACCTGAGGAAGAAAAAGTATACCTGAAAAAATCTTTGGAATGAAAAGGACAACAATTTTTTATACCCTAAACCTGAAAGGTCAGGGTATATTAACTTTGTGCAAACGTTTGTAACGCATAGAACGAAGTGAGTCCGGTATAGAAAAGTAAATATATTCTTGATCAGCGTCACCTCGTGAGGCGAGCTATCCATGTCCGTCTGTGTGTTGTCCGTTTACAAAGGATAAGAAGAAGTTGAGATAATTGGATGAAACTTGGCACACATGGTCACATAGACCCAAGGATCTGCACTATTGAATATTTTTGGAATTCGCCCACGGACACGCCTATCTCCCATAAAACGCAAAAATTTAAAACTACCTAACTCAGCTCATAATAAGCCTACAACAATAAAATTTGGTGTGTATATCTTTTATATCAATACAAAGATGTTTTCGAAAAGAAGACGTCATCCCCTCGCGGACACGCCCACCTACCATACAACCCAAAAATTAAAAACGCAATAAATAAGCCTCTGTTTAACCCACAGAAATAAAATTTAGAACGTGTGTTTTTTATAACAAAACTAAGACGGTGTGAAAAAATGGACATCATACGCCGACGGACACGCCTACCTCCCATACAACACAAAAATTGAAAACTGCACAAATAAGCTCATAACTAACCAACAACAATAAAATTTAGTGTGTATGTATTTTATATCAACACTAATAATATAAAAAATATGTCTTCGAGAAATGGGTGTCATCTGCTCACGAACACGCCCACCTCCCATACAACCCAAAAAGTTTAAAACTGAATAAATAAGATTATGTTTGCCATAGAGAGATCAAATTTGGTATGTATGTATTTTATACCAAAACTAGGGTGTGTTCAAAAATTGTGAGTAATCATTGTCATTAAATACGCCCAACTCCCATAGCCAAAGCATAATAAAGGCATTAACTGTGAGCTATAGGAATAAAACTTGGTATGTATAAATTTTTCTTCAACATTTAAATGCATATAAAATATAGGCTTCATCCGCCCACGGAGACGCCCATTTCCAATAATATTATTTTTTTTTTTTTTTAAAAGTAGGTTTAGGGTATTTCATAGTGGGCCTAGACCGACTTTAAACTTTTTTTACTTGTTTTTTTCTATATATATTTCTCTTTATTATGGGTAAAGTAATAAATGTTTATGACAAAATAGAAAATTATTATGAAGAATACATTGAAATATTTTATTCAGAATTTTGCGGAAGGCAATAAAAACATAAATAATCTACTTTTGAATGTTGCTGACAAACAGGATTGTTGCATTTGCAGCAAAAAAAAGCGTGTCTTACGGCGTATTTTGTCACCTTGCTGCAGGCAAATTCTGCAATCTTTTTTGGCAGCTCATGTGTCTGGACCACTGCGTGAAGCCACATTAGGGTTTGGTATATTGAAAGGTCTCCCAAAGTACGCTTCAAATGCTATACGAGTTGTTGGTTGAGCCACAATGTGCAAGTTTATATAAAAATATGCATCTTCTTTCTTTTCTTGTATTTTCATCATTTAGCTTACATTAATGTAACTTGCCAATGCCATCACATCAATCATGTTGCAGAAAAACGCGTATGTCCAGCGTCTGGTTGACCGTTTTGTTGTGTAATGAGTTAGCATTTGATCCATCGTATCGACTCCGGCTTTAGTTGAATTGTAAAATAAAATTGCTTCCGGTTTTTTGGCTACGCCTTCAACATATTTTGTGTAATGCACGGTTGAAATTAAATTGACTGCCTTATTTTTTTTGGGCACGTAGCTGCAAAGTGCAACAAGATTTTCATGAAAACCAAACACACTTGAAAGAATTGATCGTCTGGTGCTCTTCATAACTTCCCGAGGAAGACATCTTTGTTTGCTCGAATGGTGCCAACAAATGCCAGTCCCATAGCAGCCAGTCGTTTAGCGCCGTTCAATGTGGTGAAAAAAATTATCAGAAATAATTGTTCTGCCGCTGTTTGCGTAACGATTTGCCAAATACATTAGAACGTTTTCACCTTGATTTATCTTCCGATCGTCTCCTTCCTTTCCAGTGTATAGTTTTCCTTTCAATGAAAATTTCGTCTTAGCATCGCATGCCCACCAAACTTTGATACCATACCTTGCAGGTTTTGATGGGATATATTGGATGAACTTTGTGCGCCCACGGTACGGAAATAACTGGTCATCGATGGTGATATTTTCATAAGGATCATAATAATTTTGCAGATTTTCATTGAGAAAATTCCAAAGGTCCCGAATAGGAGCTGCTTTATCTGTTTGCTGTCGAAATGCCCGCATACGACTATTATCGAAACGAATATATTTGGACAGGATAATGAATCGTTTGTGCGACATAGCAGCACGAAATATGGGCAGCGAATCAGAACGCCACAATATACTGGAGTCTTGCATATTATTATGGCTGAGGCTAGAAGCCTCATTCATCTAGCTCAGTGCTTGTCAAATCAATCCATTTTCTTTGGCTAGACTCTGGATGTTCTTCATTCCATTTTCTAATTGATTCTCGCCCATGCCGATTTGTTTCACTAATGATGACGAACGTAATATTGGTTGAGAAAAATAGCTTGAATACCTCAACTGGATTGGTGAGCCTTGTTTTTGTTCCAGATTGAAAATGCATGATATTATGCTGGTGCAAACGAGATACAGGGGCTTCAGTTTTGTTCCATTTAGTACCGTCTTTGCCATAAAAACAGCCTGAGTCGAGTTCATTTGCTGCTTCAGCATCATTTCCATTTTCTTCTTCTTCATCACTATCATAAAGTTCGTTAGCTTCAATTGCCAAATCACATTCTTTGTCTGATGCATCATCTTCTGGCACATAATCAGCAGCGTCGTCACCATCGTTTTCAAAAAAATCATAATTTTCATCATGTTCTACCTGACTTTGAAAATCACGCACTAATGCCTCTGATAATTGGGGTTGCAAATTCAATGTTCAAATTCAAATTCAAATTCAAATTCAACGTTCAATGAATAACTTACTCAGATTACCTGAAATTACCTGAAATTACAGCCATGTACCTTAAATAGATATATGCTAAATTGAAGCATGAAAATGAAATATGTCTGGCCAGAACCATGTGCCAGTTCGAGGGTTAAACTTTGTTCGAAAACTAAAAATAGCTTCTTCTCAACTATATTAAAAAACAAACTTAATAATTTCACATTTTTGCAATATTTTACTTTTTGTGTGCCAACTTATTTATCAACAAAATTATCTCTAGACCAAGTTAGAACCTAGTATTTTAGACCTTGTACCTAGACCCTCTAGACCCAGTACCCTAGTAACAACCATTAAGAGCTCATTAACGTTTTTCGGCGATATATTGCACAGTAACATTTTTTCTGAAATATTTTCCACCAGTTCTCGATCGGATTTTGGTCTTAACAAATGGTTTCTTCCAACAACCATTTTGTGGTTGTATTCACCTTAAGTTTGGGGTTATTGCCTGGTTCACATCCAAATTTTTTTTAAAGTGGAAATAATAGTAATATTTTCTTTTATACAAAAATCTTTTCTTATAATAATAAATAAATGGGTTGGAATAAATGCTCTTTAAATGTGCTTTGTAGAGTAATTTTAAATAATTACAGTATTAATAAACTTTAAATCCTTTTGAACAAAAATCCTCAAAATTTTTCACAGGTATTTTGGCATCATGCCAATTAGAAAATTTTTTAAACAATGCAAAGCAAACAATTTCAAAATTCATTCACCAAAATTTATTTTTTAAGAATTTTATTATTTTTGTTTTTTGCACTTTTCAACCACTATGCAACGACGTTGACGATGTTTGCGCTAACGATATTGCTCAGCTGTGTAGCTTGGTTTGCAAATCATGGCAACAGCAGCAGCAGGGGCTTAAGAAGTTACATTGATGGCGATTGTGTTGGCATATTGACGGTCGTTTCAATGCAAACCTCTCAAGAATGTGCAGTTGATAAAAATGATTTGAACATTTTTTATATATTTTTTTTTTTTATTTTTTGTTGGCATGAAAGATTGCAGGTTAATTTATTATTAATTAATGAAAGTCTTAATGTTTTTTAATTTTTTGCAGTAAGTCTGAAGACAAAAATTTAGAAGCCAAAATACCGCAAAAGTTGAAGATATTAACCACTTGGCTGTTACATGCCTTAACGAAGTCAGTTTTAAAAATGCAGCAAAAATCAACAACTGATATATGTAGAAGCACTTTTAACTGAAGTTAATTAAGTCCAATTATTCAGTGTAGAAACTAAATGTAAGGCTATAAACTAAAGTGAATATAGCATAAATTTTAAAAATATTTATAAATATATTGAATATAAAAATATAGAAAAATAGAATATAAAAATAAAATATATGTTCAACATTTTAGCCAGATCGAAATTTAGTTTTCGCCATACACCGACTACAAAGTTAAAGGGACTCTTTAAAACTATTTCTGCATAATTTTTTTGGTGCTCCTGAACCACTTTTTTGACCAAAAAAATCAAGTTTTTTGCGTATAACTTTTTTTTCTTCAGAAAACATACCCAATATAAGCATAAAAGTAAAGATTTTGATACTACACTATTATTGGCTAAAAAAAATTTTGAAAATTTTGGTCTTTACAAACTCTTTCGTGACCCAAAAAAAATTTATATTTTGTCATATGGCTCATTCCATACAGACGAGTGTGACGTTTTGACTACTTTATCGTGCTGAAAATGGTATTGACCGGTTAAAATTTTAGCAATTAACTGTAGGGTATTTTAGAAGATACCCCAAGGTTTCAAAATGCTAACACATAATGCAGTTATTTATACTAGTTTAATAGTTACACTCGCTTAAACACCTGGGACGGGTGTGACGAGCACAAGTTTAAAAACTAAAAATTCTGATTTTAACATTGAAATTCAGTCCATCTGCCACAATGAGACCATTTTTGACTTAGATATTGTCAAATTTAATATATTTTCTGTTGAATACCAGTGAAAAATATTTTGAAAAAATGGCGATAACCATTCTTTTTTAAACTTTTAAATGGGACGGGTGTGACATAAGATTGTCCCGGGTGTGACGAGTGCGAATGATGTGGGAATTATATGAAGAACTTAATGAATATAATAACTTTCACATATTTTTGACACTTAAATCAAAAAAATATGATTTTAATTAATGTATTAATTTAAAAAAAATATATTTTTTTTGCAAAAATTTTTTTGCAAAAATTTTTTTGCATAAATTTTTTATCAAATTAATACTTATACAAATAATTTCAAGTTTTTAATATATTTAAAAAAAAAAAATATTTTTTGCAAAAAATTTTTTGCATGAATTTTTGATCAAATTAATACCTATACAAATGATGTCGCTATACATGAATTTACAAAACTTGTTTTAATCAAAGAATTTATTCATATACTTGCAAAAATTTCATTATTAGAAAAAAATTTTGAAAACCGTTCCGGGTGTGTCCAACTTCTTGTAACGGAAATGAAGAATAAAAATAATTTATTGAATGAAAAAGTTAACAAATTTATGTAAAACATTAACATCCTTACTTTAGGAAAGTTTCATTCTTATCATAAGCCCATGTTGCTTCTTAGGAAAACTATAGCCTTTTTTGGGACGGGTGTGACACAGAAAAAACACTCAGTTTAAATATTTTGTACTTTGAAAACGCAGTAACCAATCATTATTATAAACTATTCTTACACAACATTAATATCTTTTTTAATATTACTAACCTTATTTTTTTAAAAGTTGTATCAAAAGATGACTGATTTTAAGGTTTAAATTAAATCAAAATATTTAAAAATTTTTTTCAATTCGAAGTTAGTTAAGTTAAATTGTCAAAATAATATAAAAAAGCATTTAATTTAAAAATATTTTTGCAGCAGAACTAACTTAAGACTCCACTTCAATTCGAAAACCAAAAATTACTTCAAATACATGCATTTTAGAATTCATGTTTCCGTTCCTCATTACTGTGGAATGAGCCATATACGAAAAGATGTTTTTTTGAAACATCTGTAAAATATGTTTTTTTTTATGGTATTCACATGCCATTCTTCTTTCCATTGAATTATCGTATGGTGTGGTTTAATCAATACTGATCAGCATGAAAAATACGTATATATATCATAGACGTTTAAAAAAACATATTTTCTAAAATCATGAATTAGTACTGGAGCGCCCTCTAGGATATACTTTACTAAAAACCGGTTAAAGGAATTCGACTATGCGTACCTTAAAACCTTAGCCTGAATAGTAATTTTCGCAATTTAAGCAAACGTAGTTTGTAATATTTCCTCGAATTACATGTGACTAATTTTTCCAAACAACACACTCTTCACATTCCTCACCAGCTTTCTTGGCATCAAATCGCTCACAACATCAGAAAAAAATAATCATCTTCTACGCTTTCTTCATCAGTTTCATGTAATGAAACTTACTCTTTACTGCTAATTTTCTATTGGCTTTGTTGCTTCTTTTATCTTGATATTTCGTTTATCTATCTTTTGTGAACAGAATTTTGCCTTTATTCCTTTAGTTAACTTACCCTTTTTAGATTTAATATCTTTCTTCTTCTTCTGTTACATTGCCAGAGCACTTCTTTCCGGCGTTTCAGTTAAAATAGCGGATCTGCGAGTTTTCCGTGCTATTCTGGTTTTTCTGGTAGCTGCTGTTGGATAAGGCTGAATGTTTTATGGAGAAAAAGTATTTTCAATGTCCTTAGAACATTCCGGAACTGGGTTAGTATAAACGGAACTATTGCCTTCTGTTATGGTATTCGTTATGGGGAAATGGTGAGAATGTGAAGCTGGAGTTTCGGTCTCTATGTTTTGTGTTGGAACAGGGCAATTTTCGATGTTTGAGTTAGCCATTTGGTCTATCGGTCTGTCAGTAAAAAAAGCCGACATTAAGTCGTCATCACGAAAAATATCTTTATTAAATGGTGCATTGCCAGTCTTTTTAAATCCATTGATGATGTTAGTTGAACTCAATACTAAAGGTAAAAGCTTTGTTCACTATGGAGGGAATGTAATGAATAATCATTGTTTTCCCTGGAATTTTTCTAACCAAATAATCTTGTTGAGCGGCACAGTAATTTTTGCATGACCCATAACCTATAATCCCCACATTCAAGGTCTGGAGCTTATGTGAGCAGTGTGTTGAGAAGGACAGTAATACAACATTATTTTCTTTAGCTGTTTCGACGACTTCAATATCCAAGTGCGAAGAATGCTTGTCTAATAGTAAGAGCACCGGAGCGGATGAATATGGTTTCACATAATCTACACTGAAAAAAAAAATACCAATCTCCGGTAGAAAATTTCTCTATTTTCGATAATATCAATTTTCTCTTTTTCAAATAAAATTTTGTTAAATTAGAATAAATTTTCACATATTCGAAGAAATATTTCTTCACTTGTGGGATATGGAAATATTTCAATGTCTCTAATAATGATAAATATTTTTCTCGCACAAAAAAATTGTCATTTATAGAGAAAAATTTATTCAAAATGAGAAATTTTTCCTATATTTTTATAAAAAATTCACTGTGAGAAGTATTTTCTTCAATAAAAACGATTCTTTCTAAAAAAACAAGTAAAGAAAGTCTAAAGTCGGTCTAGGCCGACTATGAAATACCCTAAACCTACTTTTCCAAAAAAAAAAATAATATTATTGGAAATGGGCGTCTCCGTGGGCGGATGAAGCCTATATTTTATATGCATTTAAATGTTGAAGTAAAATTTATACATACCAAGTTTTATTCCTAAAGTTCACAGTTAATGTCTTTATTATGCTTTCGCTATGGGAGTTGGGCGTGTTCAATGACGGATTACTCACAATTTTTGAACAAACTCTAGTTTTGGTATAAAATACATACATACCAAATTCGATCTCTCTATGGCAAACATAATCTTATTTATTCAGTTTTAAACTTTTTGGGTTGTAGGGGAGGTGGGCGTGTCCGTGAGCGATGACGCCCATTTCTCGAAGACATATTTGTGTTGTTATAAAATACATACACACTAAATTTTATTGTTGTTGGTTAATTATGAGCTTATTTATGCAGTTTTCAATTTTTGTGTTGTATGGGAGGTAGGCGTGTCCGTCGGCGTATGATGTCCATTTTACCAAACCGTCTTTTTTTTGTTATAAAAAACACACGTTCTAAATTTTATTTCTGTGGGTTAAACAGAGGCTTATTTATTGCGTTTTTAATTTTTGGGTTGTATGGTAGGTGGGTGTGTCCGCGAGCGGATGACGTCTACTTTTCGAAAACATCTTTGTATTGATATAAAAGATATACACACCAAATTTTATTGTTGTGGGCTTATTATGAGCTGAGTTATGTAGTTTTAAATTTTTGCGTTGTATGTGAGATAGGCGTGTCCGTGGGCGGATTCCAAAAATATTCAATAGTGCAGATCCTTGGGTCTATGTGACCATGTGTGCCAAGTTTCATCCAATTTTCTCAACTCCTTCTTCTTATCCTGTGTATACGGACAACACACAGACTGACAGACGGACGGACATGGATAGCTCGACTCACGTGGTGACGCTGATCAAGAATATATATACTTTTCTATGCCGGACTCGCTTCGTTCTATGCGTTACAAACGTTTGCACGAAGTTAATATACCCTGACCTTTCAGGTTTATGGTATAAAAAAGTATTTTTCTCTAAAAACGATATATTTTTTTCATATTTTTCTTGTTTATATATGCTTTTTATCATTTTTAGAGAATTTTTAGGATCACATTTAAAAAAAAGCATTCTCTGCAGCAAATTCTATACCATTTTTCTCTAAATATGATGACTTTTTTATCATATTCCGAGAAATTTTTTTCTGAGTGTATAAAATGTTTCATACACTGTTTGAATTGCAGCCATGTCATCCAGACACTTGAGTTCTCTGCGCCAATAGAACCTGGAGGCCCATCGCGAACAAAATATAGGAACGGAATTTTCTACTGCATTAGCAGCTACGCAGACAGTTACAAGAGTCTCTCTCTCTCTCTGCTGATGTACTTGAGCCAACTTGTTTATAACCTTTTGAAGCTATAATTTTTCTAGGCTTTTGCACCGTTGTGACACTCCTACGGACAAAGCAGGGTCAATTGCCCTAAAATGACCGGTCCTGTGACAGTTCTTATTTAACCTATCACAGGACAGGTTCGATATTACTCAGAACGGGACGAATAGTTTTTAAATGTGTTTTGCTCTATTAATCTTATCCTCATAGCTTAGTGGAAGTGCGCTAGACTGTCACGCGGTGGACGTGGGTTCGTACCCTGGCTGTGTTTAATAATAAAATTTAATAATTTAAATTCTAATTCTATTTCATTAACTGCTTAATCAAAAATAACCTTCAAAATAAATTTGCTTAACATCTTGAAAATTTAATTTTTTATATAAGAACCAAAAAAAAAATAAAAAAAATTTTGTGATTTTGCCGGGGATTGAACCTAGGTCAGTCGAGTACTAAGCAGGAATGCTAGCAAGCTCGACTAAACATGAATTTCCAAAACGTTGATTCAATTTCATTAACAAATTGCGTATAAGTGTGCCGTGTTCTAAAAATAGACCGGCTACTGATTAGGTCCGAAGGTATCTATGAGGTGTCAATTGACACCTGCCGATATATTTTTGAACCGGTTCTAGGATTGGACCAAAGGTATCTAGCCGGTGTCAATTTACCCCTGTCAATGACAACGCCATGTAAAAGGGACCGGTTGGTTTCATATGTTGGTGGTAGAACTGGCACCGGTCACTATCACTTTGGAACCAATCACGTGATAGATTCTTAACCGGTTCTTTTGTCCGTAGGGACCTGTCTGATCTGCATTCCATATACATGATGAAGAAAATGTCTATCTATCTAATACCTCAGCCAATGAACCGCTATGTGAACCGATAGTGGTGGCTTTATATATCTCTTTCTTTCATCACTATAGCGTTCTCTGTTTCGCCGTTGTTGCCTCTGTAACAACTAACCACTGTCAAAACCAGCCCCAGCCTTCCCTTGTATCTCGGTTATGCATTCTGAAGAAACGAAAAAGTTATGTGGAAAAACTTGATTTTTTGGCCAAAAAAGAGATTTTTTGGATTGAGATTTTTCAATTATTGTAGCACTTTTCATACACTCATTCACATACAATACACTTAATCCATAAATAAATTCTCGAAGACAGTGTTCACGTTCATGAATTTTGTGTGCAACAGATTTGTGAACGTTTTTACACACATAGCTTGTTCTTCTATTTGGTATGGACTTGATTATGAATACACTCAAGCCATGTATGATTATTTGAAGCTTATGTACAAGTACACATTATCACAAAATTCATGTCGGTTTTTATGAACGTGTACATAACTTATATTTTTAATGTTAATAGATTACTATATGATGTCATTATAAATAGTTGTTAAACAAGCTACAACTTACAATCGACAACCCACGATGTTCTCCAAAAAGAACAAATTTCTATGTTCGGGCTATATCGGGAATAATCGGGCTTAACATTTAGTGGGCTATTTAGTATGATCGGAGCATGTTTATATTGTATTTTGCGTCAACAAAATGTTCGCTGCTCTGAGCAAGACTTTATTCATACGCTGAAACATTGATTTAATGGATTTTCATTAAGTGTATGGAGCAGATTGTCAGCAACAAGTGCGACAAGTTGTTGGTTTTTCTTTTGTTACTGTTCTAAATAGATGGCAAACGATAACTACAAAGATTAATGCGAGCTTCTGCATGTTAACGATGCAGCGTCAACGCCGCGGCGGTCCAGCCATAAACAGCAACGTTAGGCGGTTGAAACAACGATAGCTACTTCATGCTGACTACATCACTGGTCACTGCGAATTTGGTCTATATGTATATATGTGTATGTGTGTGTGAGTGTGCTTCTATGTGTGGAGCACATGTGACACTAATCACTTTTGAAAGTAGATTTTAATGATTGCTACATTTGCATACTTAGCTTGTCGAATTAAGCTGTCGCTGCTGATACCACTTCGACTTTTATTGCCTGCTTTAGCTAACTTTTGGGCGCCAATAGTGGAGTTTGTCTAAACGCTCACAGCTGGGATTGAAATATTGAACAGCTCCTGCAAAAATATATGTTTTATTTTTAAATACTAAAACAATATGAAGTTTGTTTTTATTTTAAGAGAAAGAAAGTCGTATGCAGAGAATTTTTCTGAAATTTTCAGGATTTGTTAAGATTGAATGAACGAACAAAATATCTACATATGTATGTATGTATATATAAATAGGCGTAGAGAAAGCAGTTAAGAAACATTTTATCACGTGCTTCTCAATTGATTTTAATATTTTTTTTTTTTTAATGAATCAGAGTGCGGAGAAGAAGTGTACCAACTATTTTTTAAGGATTTTTTTTCGAAATTTGTATGAAGAAAATTTGTTTTTCACATTAATTATGTATCGAATCAATATGTGAAAAAGTCGAATTTCGGCCAATATCGGCCAATTTCGAAATTTTAATTACAATTTTTAATTAAAATAATTTTTGATTATTTTCCAAAATCTTTGAAGTTCTCCAACGAATTTGTTTTCTATTTTTGAAAGATATTTAACATTTTTTTTTAAAATAAGCCAATCATCCAAAAATATCATCATCACCTAAATGTCAACCCAGTTATGGCTGAATTATATGAATGCAAATAGTTACAGTATCCATGTATAACGTACAAATAATTAAAAGAAAAAAAAATATAAAAAAAAATAACAAAGTCTAACCGCAACGTAAACCATCAACAGCTAACATCCTCAAAACAAATTGAGCGTTAAAACAGCGCCATGCAATAGCAAAAGTCAGTCATTAAGTCACTCAGTCATCCGGCCACTGTGCCAAGACCAGTGTTGCAAACTATGCCTTGTTATCCATATCGAATGCTTAAAAATAATCCCACATAAAATCCCAAGAATATGCTATCATCTAGTTAGCTAAATGCACACTTTTCTAAGGTGTCCTCTATATACGGTTAGAACTCGTAAATGTACAACGTTTCCGTGAATACATCATACAAAAATATTTGCTCTAATACAAGGGCAATTATAGTCCAGCTGTTCTAAGACATTAGAAATCCCAACAAAAGGGCAAAATGCCATCAAACCACATCACTGGCCAAAACAACGCACAAGACAACCACGCAAGTCAATGCACTGTGGTGCGCATGTGCAGCGCAGTTGCGAAGCGTCGCGTTGTTATGCTGTTCAAATGCTGCGATACTGCGATACGGTATTAGAAATGAAACACATTCCCGCCGTTTACCACCCCATTCAGCCAACGAGTTTGAGAGAGGCGAGCAAGAATCTCGTGGCATCGCATCACATCGCATCGTATGGCAAGGCAGCCCAACTCCATGCCGTAAGCTGACTTGTACTGGGTTACCTACATTTACAAAATATGCATGCGGCAGCGGTGAGCGGGACAGGCTAGCAGTGCGTCAAGACATCGGAAAACGTGTAGGTTTCGTTTGTCGTTATGGCGTTTGGATGCCACACAGTGGTTGAATGGCATCAAAAATGCAATAAATTTAAAGCACTCATTGCGGAATTGCAAGTTTTGGCATGTTTGTTTGTTGCTGGAACTTTGAATTTGAAAAATTGGGAAATTCAAATTTCACCGTTTTTGAATTTGGGACAAAAATAGGCGCAAAATTGGTGTATCCTCAAAATAAGCCGAAAGGTTTATGATAAAAAATATCATTACTTTCGAACTCACGGTTTGATATTGTGAATGTAAAATTTGTATTGAATTTAGCTGAAATCGAACTCGGTTCTCCTAGTTCGCCAGTTCAGCCAAAGTCTATAAATTTCTACATTTCCTTCATATTAATTTTTTTTTGACTCTACTATTTTTGTTAAAAATTTTGTTAGAAAAATGCACTGTTTGTTATTTGGTCGCTTGGTTTGTTTGTTGTTATTGTATTTGTTTACTTTTTTTTGCTTTTTTTTTTACTTGTATATTTTGGCCCACTGACGTTACGAGCATTTGTGCCACAATTTGTTGTTGTGTTGTGTCTTGGCGGGGTTCATTGACTTTGCTGCTTTGGGAACCAGGCCCCCACTGTCGCCGCCAACTAACCTAACAAGTCGCTGCAGCCTCTAATATTGTTGTGGTTGCTGCTGTTGTTGCTGTTGTTGTTATCGCTGTTTTCACGGCATGCATTTGGCTTGGCAGCATTAGGTGATTGCTAGCCAGCCAGTTAGTCCAGCATTAGAAGCATTTCATGTGTACGACGATGACTTCATTCATGGCGCATTTTTTTGCGATTCTTTCTTGGATGCTGTTGTTGCTACTAATACTACTACTTTGGCTTGAGCAACATAAAATGTCTCACTTGTGCAATGACTAGAATTGTGTGTAGATATGTCAGAATGTGCGACATTAGAATCCGGTTGGTTATAGTGTGAGCATTGATTTTTGTCTGTTGTTGTTTGTGAATGGCATTAACTTGAATGCAATGTGAATGCGATGTCTTGTTATTGTTTGGAATTACACAAAAACAAATGAAAATTTTAAAAAAAAATTGAAATTTGTTTCAAAAAAATAATTGATTGGAAAATCGTTGAAGTCCTAAATAAGTCCGATGGATATATAAATTAAATAAGAGATATCTTTATGCAAATCGTGAATACAAGAATTCAAGATAATCTAAAAGATAATCAAAAGACAACATAAGCATAACCATAACCATAACCATAACCATAACCATAACCATAACCATAACCATAACCATAACCATAACCATAACCATAACCATAACCATAACCATAACCATAACCATAACCATAACCATACCCATAACCATAACCATAACCATAACCATAACCATAACCATAACCATAACCATAACCATAACCATAACCATAACCATAACCATAACCATAACCATAACCATAACCATAACCATAACCATAACCATAACCATAACCATAACCATAACCATAACCATAACCATAACCATAACCATAACCATAACCATAACCATAACCATAACCATAACCATAACCATAACCATAACCATAACCATAACCATAACCATAACCATAACCATAACCATAACCATAACCATAACCATAACCATAACCATAACCATAACCATAACCATAACCATAACCATAACCATAACCATAACCATAACCATAACCATAACCATAACCATAACCATAACCATAACCATAACCATAACCATAACCATAACCATAACCATAACCATAACCATAACCATAACCATAACCATAACCATAACCATAACCATAACCATAACCATAACCATAACCATAACCATAACCATAACCATAACCATAACCATAACCATAACCATAACCATAACCATAACCATAACAATAACCATAACCATAACCATAACCATAACCATTACCATAACCATAACCATAACCATAACCATAACCATAACCATAACCATAACCATAACCATAACCATAACCATAACCATAACCATAACCATAACCATAACCATAACCATAACCATAACCATAACCATAACCATAACCATAACCATAACCATAACCATAACCATAACCATAACCATAACCATAACCATAACCATAACCATAACCATAACCATAACCATAACCATAACCATAACCATAACCATAACCATAACCATAACCATAACCATAACCATAACCATAACCATAACCATAACCATAACCATAACCATAACCATAACCATAACCATAACCATAACCATAACCATAACCATAACCATAACCATAACCATAACCATAACCATAACCATAACCATAACCATAACCATAACCATAACCATAACCATAACCATAACCATAACCATAACCATAACCATAACCATAACCATAACCATAACCATCATGAAATGTCTGATAACAACATTACTACTCCAGGTGGCACCCACAATACTATACATCTAACCGTGGGAATTTCCACGGTCGGGGCAAGGGTTATGGAGGCCGCAACCAACATTTCCCCATTCACTGCAGCAGCGGTGATATACTCGGCCTTGTTACAGCGGGCTGGTTAAAGCTACAAGCAAAGGCGATCCCAGTGAGAACCCATTTATAATGCGTTCCAGGATTCAGCGATCGCCAATAAAAGGCACAGCCAGGAGCACACCAACAGAGCCACAATGGAGAGGGTCGCTGATTAAAACAATCACCCAAGCAGTACAAAGTGCGTTAGTTGATAACCCCGTCATCAAAAAGCTGGATAAAGTGAAATCACTTATCCAAGGCCTGGTAGATTTTGTGAAGAGCAAAAACAACGTTCACCACGAAATTAAAAGGCTAATAAACCTGACAAATCTTGTTTGCGTCGATCTCTCATTCGAATTTCAAGCAGATACTGCGAAAAACCAACAGCAGTATTGTGCTTTGCAATAGCACAGTTCCACTAAGCGATTACACAAAGACTCCCAGACGGAACCGTTTTTTCGAAAGTCTCAAAGGCCACTCCTTAAAAAGCAAGCTAATTCAGCAGCGGCTCTCGGAAAACGCCACCAAAGAAGACTCGTTTACAGCAGCTGGCTATCCAGGCTAAAAAACCACCCAGAAGCCATCGAACGAAGAGTTCGACATGGAATTTAATGGCCAAACCGAGACGAGAACCCTAACAGAGGATAAGCAGGTCGAAATTAAAGACCGCGATGAGGTGTTGGGTTGGATGGGTCATATGTAGGGTCTGAGAAAAAGTTGCTCAAACTAGGTGCTTCAAGTGCCTCGACTTTGGCACAAACCACCGTGCCGGAAGCTGCAGATGTCCATCCTTCAATTAAGCTACGAAGCCTACGGTGCCATAGTTGAAGAACAAGGGACTAAGCCAGTTCTAATAGCTGGCGACTTAAACGCTTGGGCTGTAGAATGGGGCAGTCAACGTACAAATCAAAGTGGTTGCATACTTCTCGAGGCGTTCGCATCACTTGACGTGCTGCTGCTCAATACGGGATTGCAGCACATATCCTCTATGTGCTCCAATCTCCTTTATTGAACTGACATTTGCTAATAGTAAGTTCGGTATTCAGACTGGATGGATGGTACGAGATATCTATACGCACAGTTACTACCATGTCATTACATGGTCTACTAGGTAGACGACCTCATAGCCGAAGGAATAGTAGCGAAACAGATCTGCTTATAGAACAGATTCGCTAGACGAAGACATCTTCAGAATAATGATGGCCGACATACACCTCACCAATCAAACGACACAGCAGTCCAGTGTACTGGTGGTCTCCAAAAAACATAGAAGCACGCAGAGAATGCATTCTAAAAAAGCTACAATTAAGACCAACCGCGAGGGCTTCCTACAGCTATTTGATGAGGCAGAAGTAAGCCCACGGGAAACAGCCTACAAGCTTGTAACAAAAAGCTGAACGGGGTTCAGACATTCCACTCCTTTGGACCCACAGATGCTTGGTATCGTAGTAGGGACTGTCTTCCCGCCACAATCAGCGATTTCACCCCACCATGCAGACAAAGCTCTTCATCAGAAAATGATGGTAAGCACTGATGAGGTGATGACAATTGCCAAATCCGTGAATAACAAAAAGGCACCTGGGTCAGAGGGTATTCCTAACCGTCCATTAAAACTAGCCATACTAAAGCAACCTCAAGCATTTGTAGAGAGTGTTCTACAACGCCTTCTCAACAATAATGATGGTTAATTTTAATTTCAATTAAATTTTGCAAATTGTTAACAAAGATTTGTTTCAAGCTGTAAGACTTTGTTTTAATTTTTCAAAGGTCATAAACTTCATTTAAAAATCTTTACACAACACTTTTTAACACTGTGTTTTTGAGTAATTTTGCAGCTTAATTGCTTTATGTAGAAAGTTTTTCGTCTTGCGAATCTTATCAAATCAATTTAGGCTTTTTCGATAATAAAAATTTAAAAAAAAAAAAACAAAAACTTTTTATGTTTTCGTTTATGTTTCGAAAAGCATTAAAGCGTCATGTTCGCTTTTAAGCGTTGGTGCTCAACGTAACATAAACTCTGACAAGAAGTAGTAAAACTGTTGCCTAATTTACTGGCATTTCTCCAATTTTACCAACGATCTGCCGTATGGACATTGCTTTTAATTTTATTGTGCGTGTTATTTTAAGCATTTTATTTTTGTACCAAACATGAAAATTTTGTAGCCTGAATGCTGTGTTCCCAAAACGTATTGAAAGGGATACGTGATAAAATGGGTTCAGCAACGTCATTATGAGCAACATTTTTAACACCTTTTGTATAATGATCCTTTTCATCATTATCATCATTATCATTATCATCACCATCATCATCATTATCATCATTTAAACCATGTTCATCATCATGCTGTGCGGTGTAGAGTAAATAAAACAAGATTTTTGCCAAATATTTTGAGGCAGCTGCATCTTTCTGAGTTCTTTTGCAATGAAAGGATGTCAATTACACTTGCATGTACAGAAAGTAAGTGTAAGAAGTAAAAGGTTATTTAAAAATAGCAACAACACGCATTATAGCCAATAACATTAGTTGCAGTAAACGAAGTAATGACAGCAATTAAATGAGATACAAGAAGCTTGTGCAAAATGTTACAAAAAGGTTGGTTAATGAGGAGTTCAGCAGTGACTCCTCTTCACTGCTGTATGCCAAAAAGGTGTTGATGTCAAAATTTCTTAATTTTTCTTACGTACTATTAAATAACGTCTCGATCCACTAACTATGTCAAGCGTATTTTAAGACTATGCAGCTCTAGCAAATACGCGGCTATCAGTAATAGCAGAGAAGTATACTGCCCGGATGTAGAAGATCTCTACGAAAAAAAAGGTGTCAGCAGCAAACAGCATAAAGTAAGCTTAAATTGTATATTTTTTGTTGTTGCAGTTGTTGTTGTTGTAGTTGTTGTTTGTTGATATTGTTGTTGTTATTGCTACCAGTAAATGTCCAAAAACAGGCATAAGACCGCCAACTTCAGTTACCGTAGAACGTGCCAATAAAAAAGAGTTAATGTCGCCATGACTGCGAGTACATCGCTTATTCGTTTGGTCGATCTCGGTTGTTCGGTCGGTCAGTTGGTCGATGACAAGTTAGTTCAGTGGGTCGACAACATTTTGCGATGTTTTGTCGGTCGGACGGTCAATGACCGTCCTAACGAGATGTACATCTTTATGTGTGTGTGTGTGTGTATTAGAGTTTACGTTACGTTTGCATGTTATTTTGTAAATATTAAGTATTCAGTATTTTATATGATTTGAGAAACTAACTAGAAGTTAGTTAAATAATTGTTCTTGTTATAGAACTTAATTCAGTTAAAGTCCATTTAATCATAAAGTTAATTAACAAAAGTACTTTTTGTACTATCACAGTCTAACCCAGTTGAAGCTTTAACCCAAAAATCGTTGAAAAAATTGACAAACGTGAGACAATAGAACATTTTCCATTAAATAAACACTGAGGGTTTTTTAAAATATGCACCCAAAAATAAGTTAATTGCCGTTAGCAGTGACGTATATAGGTGCATTTTGCTATTGGTTGGGTGTTCTATGCAAATTTTTTCATCAACAGACAATTTTGATAAAATAACCTTGAAGAACTTTTGTAATTCTTTATTAAATCTGTCTGTATATTTTTTTTCTAGAGTTCCGAAGTTGTTTTCATCAATATGAAAATGCTGGTGGCAGTTAGATTCGAATTTTGATGAACGAGCTGACAATCAGTACTTGCGAGGTACATTATTCAGAATTTCGACGTATAGCTGTAAAAGCCTGGCAAATGCTTGTGAGACGATGCTTAGTATGCAGAATGCAGAAGTATTACTCTCCTTCGATAATACTTTCATTTCATCTGGTTTTTGAAGTGAAACTTCTTTGGCGGCGAGTGAAATTTCAAGGTCCTTTTTCGTGACGCTAGGCTAACGTTTTCAATTGATATGAAAATTAAAAAAAAATTACTGCCGCTGCCGAGAATTGAACCCCGAACATCGTTGCTCATGAGCCGGAATCTATACGTTTACGCTACGTAGGCACATGATAAATGGCCAAACAAAATATAATTAAAACTGAACGTGTAACATACTGAAAATAACATAATTAACATTAACATTAGATTAACATTAACATTACATTATTAACATAACCGTAACATTAATTTTCATCCTACAAGTATGCACGGAAAAAAAAATAGAAAAATAGCTAAAACAGGAGCAGAACGCGTTCGTGAATCTAGAGAGCGAATTAGAGCTCTTAAGAATACAGCCGCAGCTGGGTCTGCAACTAATGATGAAGGTAAGGTGATTGCAACAACCGCTGAGTTTCAAAATGCATTTTTACGAAACATCAGTGTATTTTGGTGAATCAACAAAGAACCAATCTCCAAAAAACAGACTGATGCATCTCAACAATATTTTAAAGCCAACCAAGATAATGCACTCAACAATCAACGTTCGCTGCTTTATGAGGCAGCAACATATGCTCTATCAACATAGCAATTATTATGATCAGGAAGCAGGAGATAATAATGAACAAGATTTGCCTCTGCTTTCGGAGGCTCCTTCAAAGAGTACTATGCAAATGCAATGCAGCATTCAAAAAGTAACAATGTTGAGAAGACATTCGAAAGCAACTAAAACACCAACTGAACTAAAACAAGTACCGAAAATAACTGTTATTTTACAATTTCAACTGAAAATAATTATCGAAAAACTTTTTCAAATATACCATTATGTTACAAATGTCCTCAGCCTCACGAATATTAAGTCGCTTTTAAATTTGAAACTGATTCTTTAAAAGTTAATTTCTTGCTTAGTATATTTCGAGGAAAAATAAAGGTTACTTTTGACTTTTATTTTATCGGTCACAAATAGCAGTTATTTTGTGACTTTAATTTTTTCGGTCAAAAATATCAAGCAATTTGTGTTTTTTTAAAGGCCGCTTGGCAGATTGAACTGTTGACACCATGTGTAAAATGTCTCACCAATGAGATGAAAATAATAATATCAAAATTTTTTTATCGGTAACATGGCATGAACAAATATAAATTACCTGATATTTTTGACCGAAAAAATAAACGGCAGAAAATAACTGTTATTTTTGCACAAAAAAACTATAAGGCACAAAAAACTGTTATTTTTGTCGGAAAAAATAAAAATTAAGAGATAAAAGTTAATATGTGACACTTTCGACAAAAACCATAGCCGGTACGGTCCCTGGATGCAAATATTGAATCAACAAATTATTATTCCATTTCGTATTGATTGAATTTCTTTTCAGATACTTTCTCTCTCTATCTCACACTAAAATCTCTCTTATTTCTTACTGTTAAAGAAGTTTCACTTCTGCTACGTGTACGTTGCTACACGCGAGTTTTTTTTTCACTTTTGCGTTTTTTTATTGAAATTTATTCTTTATCCTTTTTTTATTTTTACTAATAATTTTTGATATATAACAGAGTTATTTAGTTCTATCTGCAAAAAAAAGTGGATGCTCTTGGTTCCAGAAGGATCTATCTGCAAACAATGCTTTTCAGTGCTTTTCAAAAATATAATAAATTGAGTTAGTTTTTCCATGTTCCAAAAATTTTCATATGTTAAAAAAAACAACGTGAATTGATAAATTCCAAATGAAATTGGAAATATTGAAAAAAAATATCAGCACGGAGATCTATGTTGTTCTGTCTGATATTGCTATTGCTATCTGTCGGACTATAACTTTAAAATATTCTATACCTGGTCATACAGGAAGAAGACAACGAAGTCCCTTCAAACATTGAAAATAAAATCAAATTGACTGCAGTTTAGTCACGTATTAATATTTAAGGCAAAATCACTGAGGAGCACAATATGTTGGAGGCCATAAAAAAAAAATGTCACTAAACTCGCGAAACCCACCTTGAGTTTTACTTACCTCTAGTCATAGTATTTAACCTATAAAGCGGAATACTGTTATTTTGCCAAAAACTGTTTTTTGTGTCATTGTGTTATTAACATAACCGTGGCATGTAGGTTAAGTGTGTGGCTTAGCATGCTCGGAGCCCGGGTTCGATCCCCAGCCGCGGCGAAAAGTTTTTTTCAATAAAAAATTTTTCTGATCGGTCACCACCTCTCTGCAGACAATGGCAAACCTCAGAGAGTAAATAATGCCATATAAAGCTTCTTGAGAATATGAACTTTAGCCGTTCGGAGTTGGCATAAAACATGTAGGTCCAGTTCTCGGTCACTTGTGTGTAAACATTTAATAACACACACAACACATTTGATCATAAGAAGCTCGGTCAAAGTCCTTTCAAGGGCTGAAATGGCCAATATGTTTTTTTTTTGTTTTTTGTGTTATTAACAAATTGGGTTTCCTGATTTTAAAAATGGACTCTATTTTTCTACATCAGCTCGAGTTTTTGAGTTATAGACAAAAATATGAAAATCAGTTATATTTCTTAATGATCAGAAATATATTACATATGTATATCTATTATGATGATATAACAATTTATATAACGATCACGGTTTTCAATAAAGAAATATCAGAACTTTCATTTTTGACACAAAAAATTACAATATCTTTGGCAGTTTCGCGGATTATGACGTTCAAAGTAGGAAAAATGTCATAATTTTACCTACACGGAGAGAAAAAAATGGGCTAAAATCAAGCTCAAAGCGTTCGTAACTGAAATCAGCTCAAAAGAGCTTAACACCATCTCAAACAACCTATTTACGTTCGCAATTTATGCCAGGAATTGTACTTGAAAATTTTTTTGATAAACACGCCAATTCTGTTTTAAAAAAAATGTTCAACTAACGACGCAATTCTCAGTCGGTTTTTGTTCCTGTTAGTTTAAAAGTGTATAAAAGTGCAGAAAATAAATTCAAAATTTATGTCTTCCTGTCCGATTTGGATCAGATATATCTAATATGGATAATTTGTTTTGTTTTTTTTTGTATCTCTTTAGGTTAAACATGCGTTTATTTATGGAGTTTCCAATGTTTTAGGTTGTATCGGACGTAGGCGTGTCCCTGAGATAATGGCGCCCATTTTTCAAAAACATCTTCGTATTGTCAAAAAAAAAAACATGCGTACCAAATTTTATCTCTATAACACAAACATAAACTTATTTATGCAGTTTTTAATTTTTTGGTTTGTATGTTAGATAGGCGTGCTTTATTGAGTTTTCAATTTTTGGGTTGTATGGGAGATGCGCGTGTCCGTCAATGGATGACACATATTTTTTGAAAACATCTTTGTTTTGATATAAAATACATACATACCAAATTTTATTGTTGCAGGTAAATTATGAGCTCAATTATGCAGTTTTCAATTTTTGCAGATTCCAAACATATACAATAGTGCTCCTTGGATTCTTTTGACCATGTGTACGGAGTTTCATCCAGTTATTTCAACTCCTTCTTCTTTTCATGTGCTTACGGACAACACATAGACGAACGGACAGATGGACGGACAGATCGACGGACAGATTGACGGACGGGCGGACATGAATTGCTCGACTCACGAAGTGACGCTGATTAAGAATATATATATATTTTTCTATACCGAACTCGCTTATTTCTATGCGTTACAAACGTTTGCAAAAAAGTTAATATACCCTGACCTTTCAGGTTTAGGGTATAATACGAGTAATACTTAACAAGATTAATATTCACAGGACTGAAAGAGTTCTATGGTGTTTGTCAACAACACTCTTCGAAGAACATGTCAAGACTATCTCCTTCTCTACATTGAATGATTTTTTGATGCATACCATAAAGTAGAATTACACCTTTACAGATCTCTCACCTTAAAAATGATAGAAATTCCTGGGGAAAAACAACTTTATAATGATGACTGAAATTTTAACTGGACATTTCAAAAACAGGGGTGACTTACTACAAGGTAGGATAAAGAAGCCCTCTAGACATAATACATGGGCTAAATAGTGCCGGGACTGTTCAATGGGCAGCACCACTATAAAAAACAAATTACTTATTTCGAGAAGTTCATCTGTCACTAATTTATTTATGAATTCTCATGACATTTTGTTTATTCGTTTATTCGGAAAAACAGAAATATTGCATTATGAACAAACATATGGTTTTTATGGAAAAAACTTCTGAACAATCATATCAGTATTTATAGAAATGTCATCCTACTTCTACTCCTTCGAGAATAACAGTTTATCGGTGGTAAAGTAAATTTTAAATAGGTCATACTGGCACCGAAGACGCATGTCGCTCTGGAAGACTAAAAAAGACTATGTATCGTAAGGCAAGTGCATTAAATCGTTTAAAAGGATCGTAAAGTGAGTGGACAGGATACATTTTGCACGGTTTTTGGAGATGAAAATGCCATGAAAAGTTCGTGACCACCGTTTTTTAGTATGATAATGACATAATCATCATAGATTAGAAGAAAATACGGTCCCATAGTTCCGTATCCCATCACAATAGCGCACCGTTATCCACATACTTAAAAGCAATCGAATTGGTTACTCACTGATCTTATTCTCTAGACTTGGCCCGAGTGATTATTATCTGCTATCAAATCTCAAGCTGTGACTCCAGGGGAAAAGATTCAAATCGAATAAGGAAGATATCGCGGAAACTGAGGTAATTTTGAATCGGTTTGAACGCTTCGTACTTTAAAAAGGATATCGAAATATCGGAAAGTCCATATGCCAAGTGCCCTTTAAAGCAACTGTATTGTTTAAATATGGAATATGAAATATATTTAACTTTGCACAAAATCGCTTGTTTTCAGTTAACATTCTGGAATTTTTTAGCACACTGAAAGCTCAGCTTAATTTCACTTAAGAAACAGTAACCTTGATGGCGAAATCAGTCACGGAAAGACATCTAGACTAATTGTCAAAACTGTTTTCTTTCTGAATACATCTATCTCTGCTAATTACGGACAATAAAGTTTCAATATTTGTACTAAATTGAAAATAAAAACGGCCATTTCAGCCTTTGAACGGACTTTGACCGAGCTTTTTCGGATCAATTGTGTTGTGTCGGTTTTCAAATGCTTGTACACAACTGATCGAGTAAGGTTGCGTTTATAGTGAACGCCGAGTCAGACAGGCAATGTGAACAAGCGAGATAGATAGCTATTTGCATCTCGTTTTTTCACACTGATTTCAGCCTGCCTGCCTGTATGAATCGCGTTCACTATAATCGCAACCTTATAGACCAACATTTTTTTTTTGCACACGCCGGTACGACTAATGTTTATGTACTAAAAAAGCTTTCCATGGCATTGTTTACTCTCTAAGGCTGCGATTATAGTGAGCGCCGAGTCAGACAGGCAGGCAGGCTGAAATCTGTGTGAAAAAACGAGATGCAGATAGCTATCTATCTCGCTTGTTCACATTGCCTGCCTGCCTGCCTGCCTGCCTGTGTGACTCGGCGCTCACTATAACCGCAACCTAAGGCTTGCCATTGTCTGCAGAGAGATGGCGGCCTATCAGAAAAATGTCTATTGAAAAAACGTTCCGGCAGGTGTGAGGATTGAACTCAGGCTATAGCAGTTGGTTTCGCTGAAATAAGTTTTGGATAGGATTGATAGCAGTTGGTTTCGCTGAAATAAGTTTTGGATAGGATTGAAGCAAAAAAACTATTAACTTTTTAATCATTTGACATTTTTCTGCTGTAACATTATCAAACATTTAAATAATTCTAAAATTTTTATTATTCATCTTCAACTTTAGTTTGTTTCCAGACAAACACACTGATCGAAATTGATATTTCTCCGATGACCGACTCAAAACATAGAGAACGTGACTCTTGAAACCTATTTCTTTATACATTTTTCTTTTCTTTTTATTTTTTTGACCTGAGAAATGCCGTATAGTCCTGATTTAGTTCTCCTGAACCCCTTTTTCGGCCAGAGATAGATTTAACTTTTTTTTTTTCATTTTGTATGCATTCCCAAGTTTAGCAAAAAAAAAACATTAAATAAAATTCTACAAAAATGTTGGCTTAAGACTTAATTTGAAATGTTTTCTTTATTATAAGCTCTTTTTTCAACAAAGGTACTTTTTAAATGTGTAGTTTCTCTGAAGTCTTTATCAAAAATGTATTTTTCATGGTTTGTTAAATTTTTTTTTTTTTGCTTTTGTATGAGACTCTCTACTATTCTTACCATCTTCCTTTTTACATGTTTCTTATTCGGTCAAGCTTTCAAAGGTTTTGAAATTAAATTCAAGCTTTAGCAAAACACAACAAAGGCTTTAGCAAAAATGTCATCGTACTTATTCCTTTACCTGTGCAAAAACATACCACCCATAAGAACTGTTCGGAAACCTATGTAAAAACATGTAGCTTCCATGTAACGGCTTAATAGTGACAACTGCTAAACGCACAACACCAATCAACACCGTTGTTGGTCAACACTCGATCGTGCAATACGAGCTGAAACTTTATAAAAATTTCAAGAAGCCAAAGAGAGCGATCTTTCGAATACAATCTTTTCACTCATTGCTCTTGTTTGAGTTCAATATTATCAGCAAATAGCTCAAACATGTTAAGGTATGAGTATTTTAAATAAATACTTTCACTCAGTTCGGTTCGATCGATGCTCGACTTAAACATCCGCTCAAACTTGAATTATTTGAGTCAAAGAGTACTACCAACTTATCTCAAAGCTCTCAAATTTAATAGAAATAAAAAGATTATTTTTTTACGCTCTTGCTCAAAGCAAATTTTTTTCTGTTCTGTTTTTTTTCTTTTCAACTTAATCTCCACAATTTCGTGATGTTTACAAACAGTGGGCTCTTCGGCCTACGTCGGCGCAGCGAATAGCGCGCAGCGTACACGTTTAATTGCTCTGTTGGTAAGCTCGTTCGCGTAGCGCCGTCGAACGGTCATTGAACCCACAATCAATGCTCCAACATTTGACCCATATATTATGAAAGTGGAACAGTAGGTGACAGCTGATCGGAAATGTATGTGAGTGAGTGTGTATCGTTGTCGTACGGACTGACGATGTTGGACCACGACGAGTAGTTTTGCGCGCAGTGTGTTGACCGGGCGTTAAGAGCGAAATAGGAAAAAGGAAAGACAATGAGAGGAAGAGAAAGAATCAATTTCAAATGCTCGAAGCTGAGATTAAAAAAAAAGAAGTAAACGAGAAAAAAAACATCACTGAGGGAAAAAATACTATGTTTGCGTGATGGATGGATGGATGGATGGATGGATGGATGAACGGATGGATGAACAAAACGATGTATGTGTAGACAGAAAAACTGACGAACGTGACTTAGTGTCAGACTTTCTGTCGCTTTTCCGACATTGATGTTGTGCTGTTGTGTTGTTTTGGTTTTATTAGTATTGTTATTTGTGGTATTATTGTTGTTGTTCTTGTTGTTGTTGTTGTAGTTGTTTTTGTTTGGTTTATTATTTTGTTGCATGCATTGGCAGCACTGGCAATTGTGCATTTGATTTGAACGGTTATTAAGAGGCTTGGCTTTGCGGCTTTAACTTGCCTTGGCTTGGCTTGGCTTGACTCGGTTTTGCTTGCCTTGCTTGCATCGCCTTATCTCGCTGCCAATGCCATGCAGTGCGTTTTTATGTGCAGCATGTACTCATAGATGACTGACAATTTGCGAAATGTCTGTCGTAAGATCATTATTTGTTTAAGTATTTGTTTGCTCATTTTACATTTTAACATTCTGAATATTTTCTCGTACAAACACTCCCGCACATCCTGTTTTTAAGACAATGTTTAATGATGTTGATAATAAGCAGTATTATGGTTGTTTTTACATTTTAGATAATATGTTGCTATTATAAAATGATGATATAAACAAATTAGAAGGAAGTACAATCCATTTAACTTCGTAAAAATTACTCCTAGATGCACACTTAAAATCTTAATTAAACGTTGTAGTTTTCCAGGCTATTGTAAATATATGAAATTAATGTTACTCATACGTTCCGGTTTATGTCAAAATTCAACATATAAAACATACACATGTACGCGTAAAATTAGTGTGAAACTAATTTGTCTAAGCATGGATTGTAAGACAAATAGGGATTGTTTTAAAATTAATGACTGGACAAAAATAGTTATAAACAGAAAATTTTAAAACATTAAAAATATTTTTTTTTAAATATGTTGTTGCATTTTTATTTCAGTTAAAATGTTAAGAATTTAAATTTTTATAATTCTTAAGGATTTATATTTATTTAATTATATTTAAAGCTTTATGCCAAATAATTCAAGAAATTATGGGTTGTAGCAACAAAATATGCCAGAAGGTTTCTGTATATCGCTGAAGGTCTTGGACATTTAAATGGTGACTACGAGAAAACATAAAAAAACCTTGTTTGAATCTTCCAATCCTAAAAGGCCCTTCAGTCACAAAAAAATAATTAGTTTCTTCAGAATTTTTTTATATTGAACTGCCTCATTTGAAAGAATTTAAGAAGGTTCAGTTTTATTTCATACTTTTAAGGAATGTAAAACAAATCTTGAAGCCTCAACACAATGTAGCACACAAAAATACTCACAAGGTCGAGGCATCACTGTCCCAAAAGAGTCCCAAAATATCCTCAACACAGAACGCTGCTGAGATAAAACAAAAGTTTGGAAAAGATGTTCTACCATAACAGTCTGGAGAGCACTCTGATGGTCGAAAAATACTGTGGAGAAAGCTCAATAAGAGAGCTACAAAAAAGAAACCTTGCTGCAACCGTAAAACATGGTGGTAGAAAAGTTATTATGTGGAGATGTATCTCCGTTGTAGGGGTGGGTGATTTGTTTTTATGCCAAAACACACACTTAGGCACACACTAGTAAGTGCACATTCGACAAAATAACCAGCAAAAATGTTAGTCCTTTGAGACTCTTTTAACACTCATATTTATAAATCTACATGCTCGTTAATAGTAAAGTTTATACTCCGATATAAGCGTGTTTCCTTTTCGCAAATTATGAACGTGTTTCTCTTTTAGCAGATCTTCATATGAAATCAAAAAAGCCTAAACGAATGTATTTCGAGAGACAGATTCAAACCATAACCACTAAACGTCGAAATTTGCGTTTAAAGACTACATAAATTTAACCTATGGTTCTTGTTAGCACTGGTGCACCATTTGGATTAGAGTAACTTCGGGTAATGTGGTGTAGATATGGTTTAAATTTATAATTATGAGTAACTTTCATACCTTAGCATTACACAGGATATTTTTTGATGCATTTAGCGGTGTTTTACAACTTTGGAGCTCTAAAGCGTAACCCAATTTGGAGCTGTTTCAACAAAATGAAAAAAAAATCATGTACCCAAAGTGATATACCACTTTCGGATAATGTGATATACCTTATATACCAATATCACATTACCCGAATAGTGTTCAACAGCAGTATTTATTGTTTTTCAACCAAAAAAAAAACAAGTAGTGTTTTAGTGTTATTAATTTTGTTGTTGTTAATACAATTTTATTATTTCAGTGTAATTTACATAAAATAAAACACAAACAAAAAAAAAAAAAAATCAACTGAATACAAATACGCATGTAAGAACTTCACAAAAAATAACACAAAATATAAAATGAATGGAATGAATAGATGAAGTATGAATATATGGTATATCACAATACCCAACTTTGACTATACTACAATAGACGAATTCGGGTTTCAAAAGAATAAGGTTATTTTTGTTAATATACGCTGTAGAAAATTAAAATTTCCCCTCATTTGTGGCTAACTTAGGTCAAAATCTAACAAATGAACCTATTTCAGCTTACAATTCCTCTCTTTTTATTGTAATTCATTCGCAAAGCGCACTCAACACAAAATATCGACTACACCAATAAAACAATTTCACAACAATGAGAGCGAACACAGGGAATGAGAGCACGTATTAAGCTGCAGCACGTGTCTTTTTCTGTTGACGTTATGTTTACATGTTTATTTTTGTCAAAAATTGTGTATTTAACAAAAGATGCAGGTATATCACATTACCCGACCATATCACAATGCCCGAAGTTACTCTAAAGTTTATATACTTGGGAGGGGGTGGGGGGGGTGATTTTGATAAAAAAATAGAAAATTATTTAAAAACAAGTTATAATATAGCAGCTACGCTCGATAAAGAACTTTCGAAATGGTTTTTTAATATGAATTTCTTGGATTTAAGATCATGTCGAAACACACCGTATTCAATTTTTGTTCGAAATTTCTTATAAATTGTTATGAATTAATAGGTAGTGGTTGATTGCCGCTCCTTTAGAATATTTGCTATATTGGAAAAACCTTCATTCATTTGTGTTGCAATTTAAATGTCGAAAATTATGAAAAGTAACAGAAATACCCAAGAAAGCTTTTGAATATATTTTTGATAATATATGACAAAACAAAACCATGTTCAAATATGAAAAACAAAATGTCATTTTTGCTATAACTCGGTTCTGAATAACCCAATACCTAGCTTATATTGACCGGTATGTTCACGGTATGTACACAGAATTAATAAAATTTCTTTGTTTTTTTTTAACTAATGAGTCAGAAGACAATTGTTAGCATATTTATTTTGATATTTTTGTAGGCTTGTAGTCTAAAAACTGTGAAGGAGTAAAACAAAAATATACAACATTTCGGAATTTTGATCAAAAGGTTTCCAGAGTCTATTTTTGGCAGATTTTATGCTTAAAAAAGTTAATTTCCAAAACATTCTGAACAACTTTTCCAAAAAAAAAAATTGGCGAAAAAACCAACCAGTTAAAAATAACAAGCCGTAAAATAGTAGATATAACCTGAACAATCTTCCTTTGGCTGTAAAATTTTCTGCACAAATTTATATATGAAGGCGAATCTAAAACTTAAAAGACTAATGATGCAGTTCGATGCCAATTTTTGTCTCATTTTGGTACAACGATATACCTTAGAATTTGATGAGTATTAATAGAATTTTATAGAAAGTGGTTTTTCCTATAAAAAATTTTTTCTTTGTGTAATGAAAAGTGCATTTTTTTACGGAATTAGATATCATGTGATAAAATATTATTTTTAACATTAAAACTAACATAAAAAAGGTTGAAATAAGATTGAATTTCATGATAATTAAGTTACTTTAGTTAATTAAAATATTTTAAATCAACATTTATTTAAAACAAAATATATATTCTTTAGTAAAAAAAAAATCGACCATTTCAGCCTTTGGAAGCACTTTGACAAAGATTTTTATGGTCTTATGGTGACAAGTTTATGCTTGAAGTTATCAAAAAATTTTAAATTTATCGATTATTATAAAAAAATCGATAAGTTTATTTGGAATTATCCATGAGTTATGAGAAATTAACCATGTATTTTAACACGTTTTTATTAGCTTAATTTCTTGTATGTCCGTCACGTACAAATATTGGAATCGATTTTTAACCAACTTACCAATCAGCAATTTATTTTTAACTTTAAACAAAGTTAAGAACTGAATAAAAAAACCAGTATTATTAAAAAAAAATTATCTGCAAGATATTGGAAAACTATTGATAAATTAAAAAAATTATGTGAAAAGATATGGATGGTAAAAGGAATATGGATAAAAAGAGTTGAAGAGTATGGAAGATATGGATAAAACGAGTTGAAAATTATCGATAATTTATGGAAAATTATCATTGCATTTCAACATGTTTTTATTTAATTTCTTTTTTGTGAATATGTCTGTCACATGCAAATATTGGAATCCTATTTAAACCAACTTCCAAATGAGAGATATTCTTCACTTAAAACTTAGCTCTGAACTGAATAAATTACAATTTTAATCGAGAAATTATATGCAAGTTATCGAAAAAGTATCGATAAATTTAAAAATTATCGAAAAGTTATCGATATAAATTATCGACAAGTTATAGAAAATCATCGATGCATGTCAACACGTTTTGATTAGCTTAATTTTGTGTATGTCTGTCACGTACAAATATTGGAATCGATTTTTAACCAATTTGCTCATGAGCAAAAGTTTTTTAAACTTTAAACTTTGCTCTTAACTGGGTGAAAGAACAATTTTATCGATACATTATGTGCAACTTAAAGAAAAATTATCGATAAATTAGAAAATTATTGAAAAGTTATCGAATAATTTTCGATAAATAAGCTGAAAATATCGATTAGTTAACGAAAAATTATTAATAAATTTTTGAAAGTATATATCTGGAAATTATCGATAAGTTATCGGGACATTAAAGACTCTTTTTTGAGCAATTTGATTTCCATTTCATTATTCCGATGGTTAAGCGCACTAAAGTGATAAGTGACCTTTTGACGAAAATAGGTTTACTGGATTTTTCAATCCATCGATATAATATCTACCGTGTGTAAATTTATTGAAAATGCACAACCAGTACACAGTTAAATTTTGTGTTTTAAACAAAATCGACGTTCCTGAACATTTGAAATTTTTCACTTATCACTTTAGTGAGCTTAACCATCGATTTGTTCTCAACATCCTTACAATTGTACTCATAAAAACTGATAATTCCTTCAAAATCTATTGTAAAATTTTACAGATGACTTTTAAAGGCAGAAATAATTATTCAAATAAAGAAAAATTTGACTTTACCATGTTTTTGAGACGAACTAAAAAGTTTAAATTAATTTTTCCCAAAGTAGGGCTTTTTGTTCTAATAAAAATGTGGGGCGCATGTTGTAGGAAATGCTTTAGGAGGAGTATAGAATGCCTTGGTTAAAAAAGTATTTGTATACTACGAGTAAAATAATAAAATTTGTATTTATAATTATTTTAACTAATAGATACAAAAAAAAAAACAAATACTAACTTATTGACTCAAGCAAATAAATTAAATTAAGTTTTTTTACATTTTTCTGTTGACATTTGTAGTTATTTTATTGTTGCACTCATTTAATAGAATGCTACAAATACACGTTGCCATAATCTAAGGGATTGAAATTATCTGGCTGCCAATTAACAATGATTTTCAATGCAATTCCAATATGCGAAAAGTTAAATAAAAGCAGAAAAAGCATACACATACACACACACACACTCAGTGGAAAATAGTACACAGATGAAAGTTGAAAATTTATGCAGACATTTGCAGAGCAGAACACAAATAACAACAACAACAAAAACAACAAAAACCAAGTCAAATTGCCAAAAAGCGGATGTTGTTAGCAAGTTTATTTCTTAGCTGAATATGCCTATAACGACAACAAAAGCAACGAAAACAACAACAACAACAACAACAGCAACAAATGTACCCAATATGTTCTGCTTTCGCTTTAGAAAATGTTTGAACGCATGCTGCTAGTTTGGTGGGTTGGTGGCTACCACTAGCGGTTGACTGCCTGACTGGCTGGCTGGTTGGCTTGCTGACTGCATGATTTGGATTGTGCGCTTTGCTTGTTGGCTGGGGCGAATGAGTTATTTTAATGGCATACAATTTATTCTAAATGATTGCAAGCTCCATAGTAATTTAGGCGGCTTTTAAGAATTGTCTGTTAGTTCGCGAGAGTTCATTTTCTTACATGTAGCTTTCTTTGCACAGTCAGAGTTAGTCTACTAAGCTTTCTCCGGATGCCTACAGTCGTTGTTAGTTTAGGTTTAAGGCATCTAGTAAAAGAAGAACGTGTAGGTGCGTTCGAGCAGAATGACAAACATTAAAATTATCTTAGATCTGGCAATTTACAGTCATTTTTTGCAATATTCGCAAGTTCGGTTCTTAAGTCTTTTGTTTTCAAAGCTTTGTACCATGCATATCTCTGCGTTGAGTAGAGTTTTATTCATAAATTGTTTTATTATCTTGTCAGTAAAATTTATATATATATATTTTGTTTTTATTTTTAAACCTTATATGTAAACTGCTTATCTTGTTGCTGCGACACACAACTGTCACAACATGTCAACAACTACTTGTAACTAGTTGCTTAAAAAAAATGCAATTTTTATGTGCAACCTGATTGATTATCTTAAGGAAAAGTTTGGTTTGTGCATCTTTGTTTGTTTTTTTTATGATATTTTCTGCTTTTAACTAGCAGTTTCTCCGCATAATTAGTTTTGTCAGACTCTCACCGTTACCGTCAACATTTCCACATTGTCAGTCAGCAAATTGTTCCGCACAGTTAAATTATAAAATATAATTTAGAAATCTAAAAAGCATAATTTTCAAATATTTCGTAATAAAAATATAATTTTATGTGATTTATATAGCAGAAATATTTTATTTATTCTTGTAATAGTCAGCAACACTCAAAACTAGTCATCATATCTCGAATTTTTAACTTAATTTCTGCAACACGCTCATCTTCACGCTTCAAATGCAATCAATTGCGTTATGTTGTTGTTTGCTTTTTATAGCAAATTAATGGCATCAAAGAAATTGCAACATGTTGACAGCAAAAACAACACGACACTCATTCATTCATTCATTCATGAACGCAAGCATGGCAAACCAGTTGAATCAGTTTCCTTCCGGAATCAATTATCTACCAACTATTGCCAATGTGTTTATATATGAATAGTTGACGGTGTTGTTGTTGTTGTAGTATTTGTTGTTGTTGCTTTGACTGTTGTTATGGTCTTCATTGACGCTTCATGCAATGCCACTGGTGCAGTGTGTCATTGCTTTTCCATGTGACTTTTGTCATGTGGTTTTTATAGATGTTACTCTTGTCGGCTATTTTAAAAGATGTGCTTGGCTGCTGCTGCTGCTGCTGCTTCCTTTTTTTGCTGGATCTTTCCATTTGACACTTTCTAAGAAAATTATTCGCATAAGCAGATGAAATTGTTTTAATTGGTGAAAATATGATGATGATGAAATTTTCACGAAATGCTTGCACTGGCGAAAGTGCGGCTGAAAGTGAGAAAGTAAAACAAAAAAAAAAAAAAAAAATAAAAACAAAATTTTTTTTTTATATTTTCATATATCTACAATATATGAACTAGTATGAAATTGCATTTAATTGAATGCTGTTTTGCTATTATTTGCAATTATTTTTGCAACTATTCAGATATATGACAAATTCGTTCGAAGTTATGCATATTTTAAGCATATTCACTGAGCGAGATTCTAAGAAAATCGATCTGAAAGAAAAACCAAAACTTAGAGAATCTTAGATTAATATTAAAAAAAAACAAATAATAATACTAACAGATTATGATTTGAAGGAAAATGAACGAAGAGTTCAAAAAAATTTGTTTTCGAAACCGGTAAAATTCAACTTAACTTCGATAGCCAAATTTTTGAGTTTGAAACAATTGATGAATGCCTGCAACTAATTTTTTGGAGATAATTTTTACTTCTGAGAAAAATTTAAATTTTTCCAACTCAAAGGCTCTTTCAAACCAATTTTATATCAAAGGTTGGGAATCATCTTCAGCAACAATACAATTTTTTTTTTTTAGATTTTTTGCACATCTACAGCTTAACCTCCAGCATCACCACTTTAGTGGCTCAAAATGCTTATGTTCCCTGATGTATCTGAAAATCTTCTCTGAGGGATTTTTGGGGTCGCTTATCACGAATACGTTGTCAGAATTTCAAAATTCCATGATCGTGGGCTTGTACTGCGCATGCGCAGTTGGAAAGTTGGTCCCAAATAGGATTCCTGCGTTGAAATGCGTTGAAATTTTGACAACGGATTCGTAATCAGCGACCCCAAAACCCCCAGGAATAAGCGTCAAGGCAGGACTTCTATTTGTGCACAGCTTTCTAACTGCGCATGCACAGTACTGAGCCACCATTTTGGAATTTTTAAATTCTGACAAAGGATTCGTGATCAGCGACCCCGAAAACCCTCAGTAAGACATACAAATTCCCAAAAAACCAAAATAAAAATTTCGATGAAATTTTTTCTACCACTACAGTGGTGGTGCCATGCTTCGAACAAACCTTGGACCATTGGGGGATAATTTTATGGAAGTATCCCAATAAAGTAGGCATGTATCAATGAAAAAAATCCCGGCCGCCAGCAGGTTAAACCTGATATATTGTTATCTTCAAAATCGGTTCATTAGCTTAGGAGAAGTTGATATTTTCAAAAAATTGTTTGCCTATTAATTATAGTGGAAAGTGTTGCTCTGTTTTGCAAGACCTGGGACAACGGATTCACAAGACGGCTCTTCGTAACTCAAGCAAGCAGGCAAATCGACATCAACCTCCACTACCTTGGTATTTTCTGGAAACTATATCACAAGATGAGATATTAATTGGTAAGACTATCAAAAATATGTGTTACCAAAGACCATGTGATAATGGCAGATCGAATTGGCGAACTCTTAATTCCGGTGTCTTGGGAATAGTGCACAGCGAATGTCAGTTTGCAGCCAGGAGTAACTTACTGTGTTGTATTCTAGCGAATCTCCTGTCTTATCTGACCGTCCCAGAGAGAAAGACTGGTCTTACCATGATATTGGGGCTCGCCAGGGTAGACTTTTCCCTTCCCCTTAAACTTCATAGTCCCCCACACTGCTAAAGCGGCAAAGAGGATGAAATCCCAGATGAATAATGAAACAAATAAACAAAAAACTAAAACAAAAAAATTACCCTTCGTGTTAGATGAAAACACATAAGAACAATTGCTTGCCTCCAGTCAGAAAACAAACATGGGTAGAATAGATAATAACAGCCATAGTACATTTAGGCCTCCCGTTCAACCAACAACATCCACTCCTTGGGAGGTCACCATGCATAGTGACTCCAAGAAAACTCCCAAAAACCTCGAAACGGTACTGAAAGAAGGCTGTATTCATTCTTGGCAATATTGCTAAGAGTTTTGGGTCTGGTACTATTAAAACCCGCGTTGAGAAAGAACGCAATAGTTATCAGCCTGCGGTTTATGAGTACCTGACGTTTCAGGCTGCAATATTGTTAAGAATTTTGAGCAATTTATAAAAATTACTTTTTTTTACTCAAGTCATATTTGAAATGTTTTTACCATTAATACATTACGATGGTCCTGTACAAAACCACGCCCACCACAACCCTCTCCAAATAATTGAGAGCCTCCAAGAAAACTATTTTTTTATAGAAAATGTAAATTACATAAAAAAAAAATTTTAAAATACCATTAGGAACATTCCATTGTGACGGGTGTTACATTTGCACACAAACATAAAATAGCTTAAATTTTTCAGTCATAATAATTGACTTTTATGGTTGTCTATCCATATGTGGCAAACTCTTTTAAAATCATGGTCAATGTTTGTATACACTGAGAAAAAAACACATACCTTGCTCCGGTAAAAAATTTCTCTATTTTTGATAATAGCAATTTTCTCCTTTTCAAATAAAATTTTCTTCAATTAGTATAAATTTTCACATTTTCGAAGAAATATTTCTTTACTTCTAGGAAATGGAAATATTTCAATGTCTCTAATAATGATAAGTATTTTTCTCGCACAAAAAATTTCTCATTTATAGAGAAATTTTATTGGAAATGAAAAACTTTTCTTATATTTTGATAAAAAATTCACTGTGAGAAGTATTTTCTTCAATAAAAACAAATATTTTCTCAAAAAAAAAAAAGTATTTTTCTCTAAAAACGATATATTTTTCTATTTCATGGAACCTTTTTATCATTTTTAGAGAATTTAAAGTATCACAATTAGAGAATATCATTCTCTGGAGCAAAGTCTATACCATTTTTATCTAAATATGATGCCTTTTTTATCATATTCCGAGACACTTTTTTCTGAGTGTAGTTATTATTTAAGTACAGGTGACGGGTATAACAAGTACTCATTATAAAATCTGACTTTACTTTGAATGTTTGTGAAATTCAGCCAAACTACAATTGAGAGCTTCCAAGAAAACTATTTTTTTATAGAAAATGTAAATTACATAAAAAAAAAATTGAAAAATACCATTAGGAATATTTCATTGTGACGGGTGTTACATTTGCACACAACCATAACATAATTTAAATATTTCAGTCATAATAATTGACTTTTATGGTTGTTTATCCATATGTGGCAAACTCTTTTAAAATCATGGTCAATGTTTGTATAGTTATTATTTAAGTACAGGTGAGCTGATTTTTACAAATAGAAAAAAAAAATTAATTTCTGTCATTTAAATAATGTCTGACGATTAAGTCTGCATTAAAAATAATATGAAAACGTTTTAGAAAGTTTTTATTAAAAATTTCCATGTGTGACGGGTGCTACATATGTTGTGACGGGTGTTACTGCGAACTTAATTACTAAAATTTGGTCATAGCTCGTAATTTTAATGTTAAATAATAAACTTCAAAATATTAGTTTTCCAAAAAAATAACATTGCGTTTTTGTTTCAGTCAAAAATGCAATAGAATTCAATAGAAATTAATTTAAATTTGTTCGCCTTTTTTCAAGAACTTCCTTTATTATATTGACGTCTGCGCTGCCAACGTCTACGTATATAGTCATTTGGTTAATATTGGCTGTATCAGTAATGATATAAGAAATTTTTAAAGTGTACCTTTATAAATGAGGAAAACGTGCCTTTTTAGCCAAAAACGTACTTTTTTGAAAATTATTAGTAACATGCTTAATAAGTGCCATAAGTGTTTTAATGAGCTTAATTTTAGAGCAAACTCGCTTTGCTACCGCACTTTTATGTGGAAGCCATGCCATAGTCTTAAGAAAATAATGGACTCTTGTAAATATGAAATGTAAAATTACCAAATCCAAAAGTGTACCTTTTGAAAAAAACGCGTACTTTCGTACTGACGGAACTGAAAGTGTACCCCAATAGGTACAATTGTACCCCTTGTAGCATCACTGGGCTGTATGGTACACCGAACAAAAAACTATGACTAAATCTTTGACAGAAATAATAGAGTTTTAAACAATATCTTGAAATATAAGATTTTTGCCTTGACAACCATTATCGTGGAATATTTCATTAACAATACAATAAATTACATTTGTCCAATGAAACTATATAATTTTTCAAATGAACTTATTTTCTACTTTATCAAAATTAGTTTTTGTGCAAATATGCGTATTTATTGGCGCAATGTGTTAAAAACTACTCCAACCGTTTCTCGAAAACATATATAGATCAAGGAAAAATTTTAACAGATTTTCAAAAAATACCAGGTTCGAAAATTCAGCAAAAAAATTTCAACAGGATCGGGTATCGGGCCAAAATGGGTTAAGAACCGCGATGAAGAAGACTGTATTAGAAATTAGGCTGTGATTGACGTGAACCTGGCGTGTCAGAATACTCAGAAAACTGACTTAAAAAAATTAAAAAAGTGAAGTGACTAAAAGATTACACTAGTCACTTCGAAGCGTAACCGTTCACAAGAAGAGATCGATAATGATTCCAAGAGCGCAAAGATTCGCAATAATTCAACCCTTCCTGAGCAACCCACAGCCAGCATGACTGCCTTTAGTGCGGCGGTTAGAGGCCATCTGCAGGTAACGCTAGTCGATGCTAACTCAAACAGACACAAAGAGTATGGGCGTATATGGCGTGAATGGGTTAAAAATGTTAGATTGCTATTTTCCAATTTCATATAAAAAAAATTTCATATAAAAAATAAATCTTTGTACACTCAGGGAAAAAATGCTGTTTTATCAAACAAATCATGGGTTGAAATAACAGATTTCACTGTTAAATACCATCCAACAAATGAAACTTTCAAATCAACAGTCGGTTGACTGTTGGTCTATGGAACACGTAACCCGTATAAGAACTTTTATATTGAAATTTGATCACTGGTTTGAAAGTTCATGTATGGCCGAGTGTGCTAACGTATGCGTCTAGTACTTGAGTGTCCACGGTTCAAATCCGGCAGGGCCAATAAAAATTTTTTTTTTTATTTAAAATATTTTTTTTTAAATAAAAAATGAAATTTCTTTTTTTTTTGCAAGATTGTAAGCATTTTATTTTGAAGGTTAATTATTAATTATTATTATTTCAATTATTAAATTACAATTTTTGATACTTACACAGCTAGGGTTCGAACTCACGTATCCCGCATGACAGTCTAGTGCACATCCACTCAGCTACTGGCAAAGATAATATAAATAAAGCAAAACACATATAAAAACTATTGCTTAGAAAAAATTGACAATTCAATATAAGCACAAAAATATTTCAACAGATGATTTTAACAGCACAAAAATACTTTGAAACGGTCATTCAACAAAGAAAATTGTTTACTTAAACGCGAATCATTCAATCGAACAGTGTTTTGAAATAACAGCGGCCGACTGTTAATATTACAGTTGATATTTTTCTGAGTGTATTTGATCCGGTATTTGAACCTAAGACAGTCCACTACAAGACGCACATGTCAGCACACTCAGCTAAACATGAACTTCTAAAACGGTAATCGAATTTCAATAAGTACGTTTTTATAAAGGTTTCGTATTCTACTATATACTTATACCAACAATCAATCGACTGTTGATTTTAATGTTTCATTTGTTGGATGGTATTTAACAGAGAAATCTGTTATTTCAACCCATATTTTGTTTGGCATAACAGCTAATCAGCCTTAGCCTGATGATTGGCAATCGTTAAGTTATTGATAGCGTAACCTTTTATGCGCTTTTTTTTGGACATGGACTTAAAAATTCAATAAAAATTTACAAAAGTTGTATGTTATCAATGCCTTTACAGATGTTGACATTTTTTGTCTAGTTATGTGACGTGGTTTTATCAAAGACTGAGGTAAACTCAGCCGCTCCATGTTTCTCTGAAGGATCCACTCAACCTTCAGCAATCAAGTACACAATTGAATTTGTTTTTATATTTTCAAATTTTATTGTACAAATCCAATAACTTATTATAATCCTTATGATACTATATTACAACTAAAGCAGTACAGCGTACGTAGTAAACAGTCGGTGACGTTCGGGCGTATCTCTCTCTATTCGATTAGTTTCGTTTATCTTTGTATTTGGTAGAGTTGGTATGTATTTATAATATTCGTGAATGCCGGTTTTCCGTAACATTGGTAAAGCAGTAATATTATTCGGAAATGACGGTATTCGGTAACAGTGGTAAAGCAGGTATACATTAATATTATTCGGAAATTTTTTTTTTTTTTTTTTTTAGCTTTGAACCAAGGATTTCAGGTGTCAAACCTTTTCAGTCAAGTCTGCCTTGGTTCGGAAATAGAGAGATAGATAGGTAGGAGAGAAAGTGAAATCAAGAAAAACAAGTGTAGAATGTTGTATGTGTGGAGGAGCGCTATATCAACATGCAAATTTGAATCTGAGGCAAGTGTTATGCCTTTACCTCAGTCAATTCGAGTAATCAAGCAACCTACAACTTCCAAGGTCGTATATATTGATGAATTTTTGAATTTCAGTTGATTAGAAATGAGGAAAGAATTGAAGAAAGGTAAGAGCGTAGGACCATGGCTTGACCGGGAATCGAACCCGGAACCTCTGGGTTGGCAGTCAAGCGCGCTAACCACTCGACTACCGAGGCCCAACTACCGAGGCCCAAAGTGGTTAAGCAGGTATACATTAATATTATTCGGTGATGACGTATTCGGTAACAGTTGTAAAGTAGGTATATAGGAATATCATTCGAAAAGATGATATTTGGTAATATTGGTGATGACGTTTCGAAAAAACATCGGTTCGGCGAGGGCAGCTAAAGTTTAGCCTGCACTGCAAAACTTTCGTACAGCAAAAGTAAAACAAACTAACTATATTTCTGTTGTGAGGGCGGCCGAACAGCTTCATAAGAGCGAGGTTTAGGCAGCTCAGCAAGCAGAGAATAAGATTTATTCGGTTGCGAGGGTAGACGAAAGGCAGAATACTGCAAGGAACTCACTACCAGCTTAACGGAATATACCATAGAACTTCAAGTGAAATAAGGTACGGTATGATGAAACGTGAGGGTTACGCACCAACGAGTTGCAACAATCTGCGCCTACTTAACCATTTGACATTCAAAACCAGTTGTGAATCATATCATTGAAAGGTCACATCAGTCGACTACGGTTGGCTACGTGTTCTAATTTAGTTGTCATAAGTTTGTGCGTAGATCTTTTTTTTAGTTTTTTTTTTCTTTTTAATAATAATAATAATTTAATTAATAATTATGATTCATGAATAATAATAATAATATAACAATTGAATGAAATGCATAATAAAAATACATAATATTTATAATTAGTATAACATAATAAGTATAACATATTCATATAACGCGGTCGGCCTGGGCAGATCCCTACGGCGGGCAAAGAATTATTATTTTGTTTTTTTTATGAATTTATAATGTGTTTTGTTTTCATTTATTTTTTTTTTATTTTTATATAATAATATAATATAATCTATTATATAATTTAAATATTATATAGAATTAATAAAACCAAGAAAATAAACTTAGCTAATTTGTAACGCGCCGTTACAATAATGAGCTTTCTATTTGATTTTAGAACGTAGAAATTTTGCGCTTGTCTATAAATTTCCAAGAATCAATGACGAGAATAAGTTTCTTTCTACAAATTATCTTTGAATTTCTCTTATCTTACTCCACTTATCTTAACGGAGAGAAGTTTGAGATGAAAACAATTCCAAGCCAATTAATTTTGGGAGTGATTATGAGCAAGCCATAATTTTCTTGGTATCAAGCCCTAATGTGATTGTTTATAAAAAAATGATCACGCCCAATCGTGCATAATGTATGTGATTTTTGGATAATTTACTTGTGACCAATTTATATCATTTTGGTATTGCTTATAAAAACATGAATAGAATTTTTTGAGCTCTATTGAGCTGATATCAGTTATGAACGTTTTGAGCTTGATTTTAGCCCTTTTTTTTTCCGTGTTTATGTCCTGTTCTGTTTCGGATCAAGGCAGACTTACTGAGTACCACTTGAAATCCTTAGTTCAAAACAAAATGACGCTTTAAAGAAAAATTTGTAGCAGTTATATTGATAATAATATCTTAACCATATATTCAAAAATCATTTCTCGCTCATTACTCTTTGTCCACTTCTATTTGCAAAGATATGAATATTAGATTATTTTAACCTTAAAACTACATTCATGCAATTTTTATCCAATTTTATTATTTGAACCTCATACAACGGCCAAATATATGGAATAATAGTTACCTGACAAAAACTTTTATCAGCCAAAAAAATAATAGTTTCGTTTTCCATTACGGGAAAAAAAAAATTTAAATGGCTTTATAATAAATTATTATCGTCGACAATTGTATTGACAATTTTTATATGATAACAAAAATATTGTTTAGTTTGACGATAGCCTTAAAATTTTAGGCACATGCTTCCGAAAATGTAATGAACAGAAACTTTACACAATTTTAGACAGATCGATATAAAAATTTTTGATCTAAAACGCGAACAGTTTTTGATATCAAAAAGTTAAACTTGCAGTTTTTGCATTAAAATTTAGTCTCTTTTGATTTCTTAGACAATAAACTTTTCAGGTTTGTGTCTTAAGTCTTTTGTTTTGTGTAATTTATTAACATTTTATACAAAACATTTATATAGAATTTTACTTTTTTAAGATAATAACTTGAAATTAATTTATGCTTAAAACTTAAAGACAATGAAGTTCTTATTAAAACAAGTCAAGCCCTATGAAATAACATACATATATTAATTTAACCTACAATTTAATTTAAATTTATTGCTATAAATGCACTGAAATGTTTAAGAGGAGAAAATATTTTTCACCATCAAGTACTTAATTTTGTTGTTGTTGTTGTTGTAATGCATTTAAGCAGCTTAAGCAGATTTATCTACAGGTTTTAAATTTCTTTTATCGCTGCAGTAATTGTGTCAATTGTAGGCGGTGCATAAAGAACACAGCCACCACACAGCGAGTTGGGCCTCCCAACTTTGAGGCAATATGACAGCTTTTTACCGTTCAACTGTCAGAACTGCCAACTATTGCCTCGAACAAATAACAACTCAGCATAATTTTTTTTTAGTTTATTTTTTTGGAGAAAGTCTAATGAAGGCGCACGAGTTGAATGAATGAATGTATGAACTCCGGCAATGTTGTGACACGCATCAAAACCACGCGCAGCATGCACAAAATTCAGTTCAGCGTAAAAGAGAAGGGGAGAGAGAGAGAGAGAGGGAGAATGAAAAAATAAGAAGTTTAAAATGCAGAATCTTAGACAATGCTTCAAAGTCATAGAGTCAATTGCAATCAAGCAACCCACATCAACAGCAGCAGCAACAGCAACAATAATAAACAACAACAGCAAGAACAACAACAACAACAATTACATTCAACAACAATAAACAATGAACAATGTAAATGCATTAAGAACGACAGCAGCATGCAGCATGTTGCGCATGCGCAAAAAAGTTTCACCAAACATTGTGGGTCATTAGCCAGAACTACAACGTTAACAAAATCAAAAAAAAAAAAAAAAAAAAAAAAACGACAACAGCAACAACGAAAGCATACAAAAGGACATGATTAAGTCACGTTACGGTATGATTTATATCTTTTTCCTCAAAAAACAAATTTATGTCAATATTTATTGTTTTTTAGACACTCGCTAGCAAGCAGAAAGAACGCTTGATTAACCAAAAACAACAAAAAAAAGTTTGCATAAATGGATCTTTTAGTTTTTCCAACAACTTTCTCACTGCAACAACAACAACAACATCAACAATAAAAAATATAATAACTTTGACTTTTCTTTTTCCGCATGCTTTTGCTTGCCATGCTTTTCGTTGCAACTAACAAAAAAATAAAAAAAAACACAAACATAAAAATATCTAGGTCAAGTTTCGACAAAGATCAAGTACATCTAAGATTTCGCCTATAAGTTGCACACAAAACACACACACACACACACACAAACACATGCCCATACAGTTACTTGCAAACAGTGCATCCAACTTTAAGAGCAGCCATTAAACTGATCTCTTGCTTAGCTGTTTTTTTTTGTTGTTGTTGTTGTTGTTTTTGTAGTTTATGCGGTTGCTATGCATAGTTTGGAGAAACCCCAAGACTAAAATGAAAAATAAAAGAAAATTCAGAAAAACAAAAACAAAAACAAAAACAAAAACATCTAAGCTGAGTTTCCTCTGGTTTCCTCTGGTTTCCTCAGGCATCAACACAACACAAAACGTTCTCAACTTATTTTTAATGCATTCCAGCGGATAATAAAAAAATAAGCATAAAAAAACACATTTACTGCTTGGGTGCCACTGAAAGATGCTGCACCGCAGTGAAAGTACAACGATGCGCGTCTATGTTGAAAAAAACAAAACACAAATAAAAAAAAAAAAAAATGCATAAAAAAGCGACAAAAAATTGCCATAAATTGCTGTGCATGCGGAAATGTTGACTGCCAACATTTGCTGCAATTTGTGGCTAACACTTTTTTGCTTTGTTTCGTTTTTGTTTTTGTTTTTTTTTTTTTCTATTTTTAATAGCTAGACTCGGCAGCTTGAAGTTCAAGTTTAGTGGGGAAAATGAGGCGTGCATGTTTGCCGAAGGCCAGCAAAATTAGCTATTCACTTAAACTTCACTTAAACTGTGAAAATGCTTTTAAGAAAAAAAAGGATACAACAAGAAAATTTTATGACTTCATAATCAATTATAAAAAAAAGTAACATGGCTCTCTTTAATTAACACCAAACATTACTTGAGTTAAGAAAGCTTAAGGAAACTTTTTATAAGCGAAATAGGCGGACTAAATTAGGCTTTGCATAGATAAACGAAAGACTTAAGACACGAACTTTGTTTATTTGAAGTTTTAACAAAGTTACAGCGGTAACTGCTGCAAAATTATAACTTATTTTATGCGATAGGCTGAGGTTAGGTATAAAACTTATTAAATATCGCATTACGAACTATTTTATGCAGCTATTGTTTGTAACGGTATTTATCTGCAACATTTCTTATTCGCCGCAGTCAAGCAGTTGGATTTAATTTTTAGGGCAGGAAAGACGGAAATAGGAAAAACGTCCGTAGTTCTCGGGTATTGAGCAGAAGTAGTATTTATTATGTGTATTTTTAATATTTTAGTGCTTTGGGCAAAATCATGCCTTATGCAATAAGGCATCTATTCCTTAGTCCTTTAAGTAGGGACATAACATTCGCGGCAGAGAAAACAGACCTTGTTTTTAAAATTCATAACTCATTGTCAGTTAATAACAAACATTTTTCCAAAATTTTTTTTATAATTGGCTCATTCCACAGAAATGAGGAACGGAAACATGAATTCTAAAATGCATGTATTTGAAGTAATTTTTGGTTTTCGAATTGAAGTGGAATCTTAAGTTAGTCCTGCTGCAAAAATATTTTATAAATTAAATGCTTTTTTATATTATTTTGACAATTTAACTAAACAAACTCGAGTTGAAAAAAATTTTTAAATATTTTGATTTAATTTAAACCTTAAAATCAGTCATCTTTTGATACAACTTTTAAAAAAATAAGGTTAGTAATATTAAAAAAGATATTAATGTTGTGTAAGAATAGTTTATAATAATGATTGGTTACTGCGTTTTCAAAGTACAAAATATTTAAACTGAGTGTTTTTTCTGTGTCACACCCGTCCCAAAAAAGGCTATAGTTTTGCTAAGAAGCAACATGGGCTTATGATAAGAATGAAACTTTCCTAAAGTAAGGATGTTAATGTTTTACATAAATTTGTTAAATTTTTCATTCAATAAATTATTTTTATTCTTCATTTCCGTTACAAGAAGTTGGTCACACCCGGAACGGTTTTCAAAATTTTTTTCTAATAATGAAATTTTTGCAAGTATATAAATAAATTCTTCGATTAAAATAAGTTTTGTAAATTCATGTATAGCGAAATCATTTGTATTGGTATTAATTTGATCAAATATTCATGCGAAAAATTTTTTGCAAAAAAATATTTTTTTTTTAAATATATTAAAAACTTGAAATTATTTGTATAGGTATTAATTTGATAAAAAATTTATGCAAAAAAATTTTTTGCAAAACAATATTTTTTTTTTTTAAATCAATACATTAATTAAAAACATATTTTTTTGATTTAAGTGTCAAAAATATGTGATGGTTATCATACCCATTGAGTTCTTATATATAATTCCCACATCATTCGCACTCGTCACACCCGGGACAATCTTATGTCACACCCGTCCCATTTAAAAGTTTAAAAAAGAATGGTTATCGCCATTTTTTCAAAATATTTTTCAATGGTATTCAACAGAAAATATATTAAATTTAAATATATGTAAGTCAAAAATGGTCTCATTGTGGCAGATGGACTGAATTTCAATGTTAAACTCAGAATTTTTAGTTTTTTAACTTGTGCTCGTCACACCCGTCCCAGGTGTTTAAGCGAATGTAACTATTAAACTAGTTTAAATAACTGCATTACGTTTTAGCATTTTGAAACCTTGGGGCATCTTCTAAAATACCCTATAGCAAATTGCTAAAATTTTAAACGGTCAATACCATTTCAGCACGATAAAGTAGTCAAAACGTCACACTCGTCTGTATGGAATGAGCCAATTGTAGAAAACTGAACATATTACAAGAAAAAAATTCAAAAAAATATATTTTTCACTCCAACATGGTTTTATAGAGCTCCAAACTGGCGGCAGAGAAAAAAACGGGGCCTCGTGGTTGCAGCGCTGGGAGTCGCAAAAATTGTCCGATCTGGAAAAAAAATGGCTAACAAAATTGGTTATCGTATGACGTGAGCTTTTTTTTAAATTAATTTTTCAATTCTTGGTGATGTTCCAAATTTGAAAGTGTGTTTTTTCGAAAAAATTATTGACTTTAAAAATTCATAAAAAATCGAAAGAAAAATTTTTAAAAAAAAGCTCGTGTCATACGATAGCAAATCAAGTTTAACAAAATACAAAAAAAAAAAAAATTTCTTCAAAAAATTGACCCGCTAATGCCGCAACCAGTACGAAAAACATGGTTTCGAGATAAACGCGTTCAAGGTGGATCACAAACCTGTAACTTTTGAACCCGTAAGAATTTTTCCATGAAATTTTGTTTCTTAGAATTTTAATTTAATATTTACTACAATACAAAATTATAAAATGTTGGCCAATTTTAAAAAACGGCCAATGTCATGTCAATCGTTAACTCACTAGAATATTCAAGGCTGGCCTTGCTCTAAATTACATTCCAAACGAATGGACAAATCTATGAGTTGTGTCTTTAACAAGTTGTTTTATGCTGGATAAAAAGCCCAAAGAATAACCTAAACCGTATGGACCAATCAGTCTGAGTTCTTTTGTCCTAAAAACAATGGAAAAAATTCTGTATCTGACTATAAGGGAGACTAGTTTGAAAAGCATCACTTTAACGGGGGACATGACATTATCCGTTTTTTAAAATCGACTTTTTTATAATTTTGTATTTTAGTAAATATTCTTTAAATTCTAAGAAAAAAAATTTCATGGAAAAATTCTTACGGGTTCAAAAGTTGCAGCCGGATCACAAACCTTGAACGCATTTATCTCGAAACCATGTTTTTCGTACTGGCGGCACTAGCGGGTTCATTTTTTGGCGAAATTTGTTTGACATAGAATTACTTCTTACAGCGCAGTTTGTATGGGGTCGTTTTAACAGATTTTTTCAAGGTCATGCAACTTTTTTGGCTAATACTTTAGGGTATACCTACAGCCTTTAATATTTATCGTTCAAAGATAATATATATACTAAAATATCAGATATATCCTGCGCTGAATGAATATCTAATTAAAGATTTTCTCACAATTATATTAAAGTCACAAAATAGTAAAATATAAGAAGATAAATGCATGTTTTTATATAAGAAAATCAATCATCAGCTGCTTATGTGCCTACTGCTTTCTTTGTTTTTTTTTCGTTGTTTATGCTTGTATTGTTTTTGTTTTGCACGAACTGATTGATTCGTGTTGGTAGCATTGTAAGCATTGGTTCGCATTGGGTTTATGTATGCACTACTGTTCTAGTTTACTAAGTGCTCTATTTAGAAACCAGAGGTCATGAACCTCTTTTCAACTCAGTCAATGAACTCAAACTGTCAAAGTTAACGAAATGGGTCTGTGATCCGGTTAGATTTAACTCTTATGAAAAATAAATAGGTTGGATTATATTTCGTTTTATGCTTTTACCCAATAGATGGCGTAAAATTTTAATTTTGGTTTTTAATGCAAATTAATTTGTATCCCACAACCCACTAGCACTAGCCAGTGTAGTTCGCAAACTATACATCGACAACAGAAACGAAAGTGTAGCTCGCAAACTAAGTATCGGACAGTGACGAGCGGAAAGGACATGTGCTCAGCGTGAAATATAGTTACCATACGATTTTTTAAAAATCAGGATCTTAATTTTAATTTGAAATTAGTAGTTAAACTGACTGCTTGCAAACTACAATATATCGGGCAGAGACGAAAGTGGCACCAAAGTCCATAATTGAGTGTTATTAATTTATTTGTTAATTTTCGGAAGATCAATAAGAAAAATACGTGCAAAATGGACAAAACAATCGGACCAAAGAGACAAAGTAGAAGAGGTTACAACTTAAACGGAATACTACGTCTACACTTACGATACTATCGAAACTGTTTTTTTTTTTTTGTATTTTTTTAAACTTGATTCGCTATCGTATGACACGAGCTTTTTTTAAATTTTTTCTCGATTTTTTATGAATTTTTAAAGTCAATATTTTTTTCGAAAAAATACACTTTCAAATTTGGAACATCACCAAAAATTGAAAAAAATTTGAAAAATAAAGCTCCTGTCATACGATAACCAATTTTGTTAAGATTTAAAAAAGTCATTTTTTTTCCAGATCGGACAATTTTTGGCAACTCCCAGCGCTGCAACCACGAGGCCCCGTTTTTTTCTCTGCCGCCAGTTTGGAGCTCTATAAAACCATGTTGGAGTGAAAAATATATTTTTTTTTTTGGAAAAATGTTTGTTATTAACTGACAATGAGCTATGAATTTTTAAAACAAGGTCTGTTTTCTCTACCGCGAATGTTATGTCCCTCCTTAAATATGGTTGAATGAGACAGGCAAATCCATAGTGACTGCAGTCCATAGCCTTGCCGGTATTATCGAAAAGACTTCTGAGTCAAAACAAATAGCATTATGTACCTTCATTGATCTTCAAGGGGCCTTTGACAATATGTCATATAATGTAATCAAAGAGGTGATGTTAAAGAAAAAAGTCCCTCTTCAAATTGTAGAAAGAATTTTTACTATGTTTAAATGTAGAATCATCTTGTTTGAGTGATCAGTAAAACATCTTACGTTATTACAGTCAAGAGAAGATTTCATCTATCACCTGATTTGTGGGGTTTTATCACATTGCTCATAGATGAACGACTCGAAAGTTGAACAACCAGCGCCTTGCTACTAGCGAATATGCAGATTTTTTGGTAATCATAAGCCTGGGGTGTCATGTGCCAACAATATCGGACAGAATGCAAAGTGCCCTACGTATAATATAAGGATAGTGTCAGGACAAAGGATCAACTGTCAATTTTGAAAAAGCCATATTAGTACTTTTTCTAAAAACATCTCACAAAGACCACACTAGACGGAAAAGTGATTGATTTTTCAAATGAGATCAAGTACTTAGAAGTGACTTTTGACAAGAAATTTCTGTGCAACACTCACTTGACAAATACGTAAGGCAAATGTACACGTGCTTAATCCTGCCAAATACCTTCATGGCAAAACTTGAAGCCTCTAGCCTGAAATGGTATATCGGACATCCTTAACTATTGTTATACCTATGGTTAGTTATACAGCATGATGGTTAAAGATGGTTCAACAACAAACAACAGTCAATACCCTTCTTAAAATGTAAGGAATGACATGTATTGGAATCACTAGGACAATGATAACGTGCCCGACTGAAGCCCTTGGTGTGTTACTTAGGCTGCTTTCTTTAACGATAGCGATTTAAAAAGCGGCATGTCGAAGCGCATTGAGGTTTGAGAAAATACGTGATTACAGAGAAAGGAATTTAAAAGAGCATATGAAGATTCTAAAAACCTTCGAAAATCACCCCTTCTAATCAAATTACTCCTGTTTCCGCTAGGCGAAAAGTTTCTACCACACCCAGATTCTCTGAGTTTATACCGGCTCCAATTTTGCAATTCTTCGTGAATCCATCAGTGTAAATGTTATGTCAAAAACAAGGTTCGGCCCCTGATTTTGCCCCTGTAGCCGGGTTGGGGATGTCATAGGTACATCTATCCAGCTTGGGGATAGTCGAGCTTGGGGATGTCATAGTCCATACTGAAAGCCACATGTTCCGGTTGCAACAAGTATGGTATGTTACTGTATTCATATGGCTTGATTAACCAGTTGTAGAACTGCCTGAGTCTAGCAGAGCTGTGCATTGCGGGGAGTTTTATATGTGAATCTATGGAAAACAGGTGAGTGACAATGTTTAGTGCATCCGTTGGTCATGAACGAATTCCCCACGTGGCACCTATGCACACGGATCGCTGAATCCTTGCTAAAGTTATATTGTATGCTTTGTTCATTGCTGAGCACTTGATTAGTGCCTAGGTTAGGGAATACTACTGCAGTGTAAAGCCATATGAGAATGAGTATGAACCCATATGAGTTATTTCCGAAAATACTTTTACAAGCGTAGAATATTGCACACTCAGAGAAAAAATGCTTTTATATCAAACAAATCATTGGTTAAAATAACAGATTTCACTGTTGAATACCATCCAACAAACGAAATTTTCAAATCAACAGCCAGCTGACTTTTGGTTTATAGAACCCGAAACCCATTTAAAAACGTACTTATTGAAATTTTATCACTGTTTTGGAAGTTCATGTTTGGCCAAGTGTGCTGACGTGTGCGTCTACACCTCAACTGTTCTAGGTTCAAATACTGGAAAGGGCAACAATGATTTTTTTCTTTAAAATTTTTTTTTTTTTTAAATAAAAATTAAATTTGCAATTTTTTTCAAAATTGTAAACAACTTATTTTGGAGATTATTTTTTATCAAACAATTAATGAAACTGAATTAGAATTAGAACTTAATTCATTAAATTGCAATTTTTGATAATTACGCAGCTAGGATTCGAACCCACGTCCCCCGCATAATAGTCAAGCACACATCCACTAATCTATTGGCAACGATAATATAAATACAGCGAACCACATTTAAAAAACACTGATTAGAGAAGACTGATATTTCAGCAAAAACACAAAAATATTTCAACATATGATTTTAACAGCATAAAAATACTTTGATTCAACAAAAAAAATTGTTTACTTAAACGCAAATAATTCAATCTAACTGTGTTTTGAAATAAAAGCATCCGTCTGTTAATATTACTGTTGATATTTTTCTGAGTGTATATGCCTTTTTGGCCCTACGTTCAATATTGATCTTCGAACTGGGCTTTGAATCGAGTACAACTGCCAGATATTTCTCACTGTTGGAAAGTGAGAGTGTTTGGTTGTTTAATTTCGGTGGGACAAAGTGTTGCACCTTGATTGAAGTGATGAATAGTATCAGTTCGGTCTTGCTAGGATATACTCCTAGACTGCACCCAGCATCCCTTTAACTGAGTTTGTCCAAAGCTCCTTTCAAAATCTCAATGAGTGTGCAGGAAAATATCCTAGATTACATTACCCCCACATCATTCGTGTATGCCATGACGTGGACAATGTTTCTGTTGAGAGCATTTTGTATTTAATTCATGGCTACACTCAGGGAAAAAATGCTGTTTTATCAAAAAAATTATGGGTTAAAATAACAGATTTCACTGTTAAATACCATCCAACAAATGAAACTTTCAAATCAACAGTCGGTTGACTGTTGGTCTATGGAACACGAAACCCGTATAAAAACTTATTTATTGAAATTTGATCACTGGTTTGAAAAATCATGTATGGCCGAGTGTGCTAACGTGTGCGGCCAATAAAAATTTTTTTTTTTATATAAAATATTTTTTTTAAATAAAAAATGAAATTTGCAATTGTTTTTTTTTTTTTGCAAAATTGTAAGCATTTTATTTTGAAGGTTATTTTTGACCAAACTATTAAGGAAACAGAATTATTATTATTTCAATTATTAAATTACAATTTTTGATACTTACACAGCTAGGGTTCGAACCCACGTCTCCCGCATGACAGTCTAGTGCACATCCACTGAGCTACTGGCAACGATGATAAAAATATAGCAAAACACATATAAAAACTATTGCCAAGAAAAAATTGACAATTCAATATAAGCACAAAAATATTTCAACAGATGATTTTAACAGCACAAAAATACTTTGAAACGTTCATTTAACAAAGGAAATTGTTTACTTAAACACAAATCATTCAATCGAACAGTGTTTATAAGTAACAGCGGCCGACTTTTAATATAACAGTTGATATTTTTCTGAGTGTATACGCCAGAGCAGGGCAGAAATCACACCTCCCTGGGATGTACCCTTGCTAATGAATCTAGTGAATCGACTGCAGCCTAAGTCCGTCCGTATTTTTTACAAGGATTGCAATGCCGTTTGAACCATTCTTATTGTATATCATCGAAAAGACAAAACTGGGGGTAAAAAACTAAAGTTTGATTTCATTTTATTCATAAAACTTAATGAAATATTTTCTTCCACGGAAATATTTACGGAAAATGGTAACGGATGGGTTAAGCTATGGTCAGAAAGGGATTAAACCACCCATAATTTACTTAAAGGAATAGCTTAAACGAGTTTGGGGAAAAAAAACTATATTCAAAGTTTTGAGCATATCAAGGAGGCATGGTAGAAACAGAAAAGTATATATATTCTTGATCAGCATCACCACCCTAGTTGATTTAGCCATGTCCGTCTGTCTATCGACACGATAACAGCAGTAATTTTCAAGCTATCGTTATGAAATTCAATATTTGAGCTTATTTCTAAAATTCAAAGATCAAATTTGAAAATGGTCAAAATCCGATGAAAATCACTCCTACCTCCCATACAACCCCAATAATGAAAACTCTATTAAGTGGTTAATATTTAAGCTGCATATTTGAAAATCGGTATTTGTTAGTTTTATGTCAGAACTAAGGTGTGTTAGAAAAATGGGCGTCATCTACTTACTAACACGCCCACCTCCCATACAACTCTAAAATTGAAAACTATTAAGATTGGCTTCTCTCGAAGCTACAAAAATAAAATTAGTTATTTATTCATTTTAAATCAGAAAGAAAGCGTGGTAGAAATATGGAGGTCGTGCACCCACGAACACGGCCACCTCCCATACATCCCCAAAATTGAAAAATTTTGTGCGCATCATCCGCCTACAAACACACCCACCTCACAAACAACCCACAATAGCGAAAACTCTACAAATAGGCTAATATTTAAGTTTCAAAATTGAAATTCGGTATTTGTTTTTTTTATATTAAAACTCAGGTGTTTTAAAAAAAATGGGCGTCATCTACCCACTAATTCTCCCACCTCCAAGCCTTTATAAAAAAGACTTATATTTAAACTACAGGAAATCAATTTGATACATATGTATTTAAGACATCAAAAAGATACTAAAATCTTTCAAAATCTCATACAAAAGAGATTTTTCTCTACAATTTAGGATTTTTTACCCTGACGAATCGGCCGTGGGGGTATTTTAACTTTGGCCAAGTCGTAGATATGCCTTACTAGATTTTCTTATAATGTCATCACATCGATTTCCAACACAACTAAAAAAAAAACTGTAGTGAAATATCTCAACCCGTTCAAAAGATATAGAATTTTTATTACCGAGAGAGCATTTCTCACCACTGTTAAGAGGTGATTTTTCCTGAACTGCTGCGATTGAACTACGAAATAACTAAATTTTTAGAACAGATTTTTTCTTCTTCACCTAGCAAAGCAAGTCACCTTAGTAATTTTATCTAAAAATTATTTCAGTTTCCTGTTTTACTGATAAGAATGAATCCAAGCAAAACCAAAACTCTTCTCTCATTTTTGTCATTATTTCGACTCTGTGGTTTTGAGGGTTAAAAGTAATTATTATACTAGCGTAGTGTGTAGTTATGACATCAATAATTACTCATAGAACATTTTAGAAAACGTTTAGAAAATTTGTTAAGCCGGATTTAACTCGACAACTCAAATCAATGCATATCAACTTTTTAAAAAAATCAATAATATGTGCCACAAAATGCAATTTTTCAATTAAGTCAAAAACTAACATAATTGAGAAACATTATTTCAAGCATTTGGCTTGCACAAAAATATTTTTTTTTTCTCATAACTTTCCTGAACTTTTTGCTGTTGCCACAAATGTAGAAAAAAAAACCAAAAAGAAGTTAACTCTAAAATATCAGCATGCAAGCAATAAAAGTGCTGAATAAGAAGCAGTTTGAACAAAATTAAAATTTTGTTGCTGCTGTTGTTGTTGTTGTTGTTATTGTTGTTGTTTGGCTTTTTTTATGAAAGCTTTTTTGCTCTCACTGTGCGCGATGCAGAAAGTAGGTGAAGGTAAGATGATAGTTTCACTGATTGTGGGTCATTGTGCTTTCATCGTAGCAGCAACGTCATGAGGTCTCTGACACTGATGAGCTGCGCAGCGAAGCTCGCTGCTTTTGAGTAACGTGAGAGCAGTGTGTCTCGGTCGTTGCTGCAGAATTAAATTATAAAGGGCTGCTTGCTATTTATAGTGCTTCGAGCAGTGCTAACGAAGACGTGCTAGAGCTGCACGAACGTGAGGCACGTGATTTTGGTTTTAGGACACTGTTCTTTGAGTAGTTTTTTTTTCTTCGTTTTGCCGCTGCTGCACTAATGTGCAGATTTAAAGAGGCTGAAAGTTGATAATTTTAACATTGATTTGGAAAGTGTTAAGTAGTGAAGAGGAAACACTTGATTTTTTTTTGTTTTTTTTTAATTTGAAAGAAACTAAGACAAAAAATAGTTTAAGAAATGTTTAAAATAGCCATAAAAACTAATAATGCATAAATTTTGTTTATTTGCATATATCAGAATGAAACTGTGGCAAACAAAAGACTTAAGACAGCAACTTGCTTTAAGTTAATTTAGCAGCTATTTATGTAGATTTTTTTAAAATGTTCTATTTTAAGAACTTTGAAGCTAAATCAATACAAAAAAATTTAAATAAGACCAATAAGCAGCTCATTATTCATTAATTTCTTATTTAAAATTAACGTTGAATATTAATTTTAATGCAATTTGCTATTTTATTTTATTTTTTTTTTTTTTTTTGTTATTTTCAACTTCAAAATTTCGATAATTTGGGTTTAAATAAAATCATTTACTTTCTTTGCTCTTTTAAAGCTTTTCTGAACGTCTATGTTTGCTAGTAATATATATGTGCTTAAAAAACTGCATAAATTTTTGTTATATTCTTATAAATAAAAGAAATTTTAAAATAATTTAATTAGAATGCATTTAAACTAATTCTGAAAGCTTTTAACCAAAAGAATAAAACTAACAGCGTTTAGCGCTATGCATATTTATGTCATGCAAACAAAAGACTTAAGAAACGAACTTGTCACTAAGAGAAAATGTTCAACAAATATTATTGTTTTAATGCTTTGTCTGTCTGTCTTTTGTGCATATTTAAAAAGCTTATTCTTTCTTTAATTTTAGAAAAAAAGTTGTAAGCTTTTTTTTTCGAAATATTTGCTGCGGAACTAATTTACATATTTATAGCATGCATAAAAGCAGGCCTAAACTATTATTTATTTATTTCTCTCTCTCTTTTCATAAAACAGAGCTGTCACAGCGAGTTGAATGAACTCTAGCTGCTTAAATAAAACTAACTTTCAACAACTTTCAACAACAGCCGAGTGTGTCTCAAAGACGCTTTCAATCAAAAATTCGTATTAATATGATTGAGTTTCATATAAAAAAAAAAAAAAAAACACAGAAAAAAATAAAAATAAATTCAAATTTACTATGCAAACTGCGTGACGGTAGATAACCTAGAATTCCACATACGTTGCATGCAATAAAAAAATAATTAAAAAAAAAAAACATTTCAAAAAGTACCAATCAAAAGAGACAAAAATGGAACTCAAAATTAATACCAACAAACAAATTAAATAAAAAAAAATATATCACTCAGCACACGCTTAAGTGCTGCTCACACTTGTCTATGCCAATAACAACAAACATAAAACAAATACATGTAAATTGCTTTAAATTGCAACAATTGTACAATTATTCCCTTCTTGACGCTGTCTTGACGCTGGCCAAGCGAAGCTATAAAATACCCGGCTTAATTTTGAAGGCGTTTCTTTTGTGTTCATAACGTTTAAGCATGTAGAACAGAGTCTCTCGTGTCTTGGTTTTTGTGCAGATTTTTTTTCATTTAATTAAATTAAAATTGTTCTCTATTAATTAGCTGTTATACAATATCAGCATGTTGAGTGTTTGTTATTTTTACGCACTCGTGACAACGCTGCCTCTGGCACTGGGTCTGCGCGCATGGAATCAAGTGAAACCTCCAGCCCCACATTGGGGTCCAAATAAGCAAATGCTGGGCAAACACAACAGTATGTGGTAATTAATACCTTCTTTAGGATCTTAAGTTAAATTAAGATCAAGTTAAACATGCTTGTATTTAAAGGTCCCGCTTTTGATTACTGGACCGAGGATAGTGAAACAAATATTTGGGAACATTGCGGTCTCTTCGAGGGTGACATCATGATACATCGTGAACTGCTGCGTAATGGTTTATTGAATGAAAAACTAACTTGGCCGGATGCAACAGTACCCTTTTATATCGACAGTGCGGATTTTAGTAAGTAGAGAAGTGTCCGTGTGTGCGTGTAGACTTAGGCAAACTGATTTTGTTGACAAAGTACATTGTTATTTCAAGCTTAAATATGCTGCTGCTAAAGAATTTAAGTATAATTAAATCTGTTAATGTTTAATTAATTTAAGTGTAGATCTTTTTCAATAACTACTTAATTCCATTCATGGCTGTTGCTACGCGATCATGTTTGGTTGGCTTGAGTGGTGACACGGCTACGGATAATATCCATTTGGCTCTATTGAGCCCTACTTCTTAATCCCGTGCGTTCTAGTGTTTGAATCAACTCTACTTCCTTAGAACCATCTGGTTTTGTCAAGGAATATGAGTATATCGTTGACTCTTGTTGTTGAAAGTTCCTCTAGGTGTTCGAAGAAGGGTTTTCCCAGTGTACTACATCTGCATCTTGGTAGCGCTGGGCAAGCATATAGAAAGTGTACCACTGTTTCCTTTGTATTCGGGTCGTTACAGCCACGACAGTGGGAGTCGAAGGGAACAACAAGTCTCGTCGAGTGAACACTAATGCAACAATGACCCAATGAATGTGCTGATTGTCGTTACTCTAGCTATATCAGTTCGTGAGTTCTACTGAAGCTGTATGAAGGCCACACTTTCCTGGCTGTAGCACAGGTTATTAAATTCCTCCATCTGCTGTTAGCTAAGTCAAAGTTGTTCAGGCATACTTTTCCCTTTACCGCGTGCAGAGGATGTAAAACTGGTTCCGCTGTTAGCACATCAAGGAAAGAGCCTAACCTGGCTAGTTTGTCCGCTTTCTCTTAACCATAAATGTTCCTATGGCCGGGAACCCACATTATGATAATATCAAATTGATAACTCAGCCTGACCAGTTCTTCCTTACACTGCTTTACTAATTTGGAGTTAGATTTTACAGCAACTCATGCTCTGATGGCCGCTTGACTATCTGGTGGTATCGCTGCATTTAGATTGTTTGTGTTGGCTCAACTTCTGCCCGACAAATCTCTCTTATCGCTAGAAGTTTTGCCTGAAAGACGCTTGCTGAGTCTGGTGGAATAAGTTGGCAATTCCCAGTTTCTCTGAGTATTTATATACGGGCTCCAACTTCACATTCTATCTTAAGCCCATCGGTGTAAGAGGTTATATGGAAGACAGCAGCTGGGCCCCCAATGCTGTACGCTCTGGTTGGGAGCTTGTAAGTGAATGTTTTTACAAAGTCAAATTTAGAAATTTCGTAGTCTGTGTTGGTAATCGCCAGATTTTTCCATGTACATATGGTCCCTTCAGTTGCCAGACTCCTTTAGGTTGATCGCACTGTTCGATACTGTTAGTTTAATTTGCAGGTCAATGGGAAGTAATTGAATCAGTATGTTCAGCGCATCAGTAGAGCAGTGCTGAACTCTGGATAGTTTGTAAATATTGTATGCTTTGCTTAGTGATGGCCACCACACTAGTGCACCATATGAAATTATCGGACGCACTACCGTAGTATAAAGCCATAGGAGGATTTTCAGATTAAGACTCCATCTCTTGCCGAATGTTTTTTACAGGCTTCAAAGTCTATACAGGTCTTTTTGACCCTTTGTTCAATGTTTAATATCTAGCTGAGTTTTAAATCTAGCATAACTCCCAACTATTTAGCACAGCTGAATAAAGAAAGTGGTTGATTGTTTAAACGTCATCAATTGAAGTACTACACTTTGATTTTGTGGTGAACAATATCAGTTCTGTCTTGCTGGAATTCACTCTTAGACCGCACCCGGCAGCTCAGTGGCTTATTTTATCCAAAGCTCCCTTCATAATCTCGCTGAGTATTGAAGGAAACAGACCTGCTACCATAACGTCCACGTCATCCGCATACGGCACTGTCTTCATATCACTTTTGCTGAGAAGATTCAGCAACTCGTTTGTAGCTATGAGCCAAAGAAGAGGAGAAAATACCCCTCCTTGTGGTGTTCCTCTATTTACATATCTAATAAGTTGGCTGTTACCAAGATCCGCCTGGGGAACTCTTGTACTGTGTATCAAGACAATCCAGTCCTTTACAGGTGGTTCCACTTCCACTTCGGTAAGTGAGTCACGGATGTCAAGAAAGGCAGCTAGTGTAAATTATTTAAAATATAGGGATCTCTCAATGGTAATAATAACCGCATGCAAAGCAGTCTCCGTTGATCTCCCATTGATGTAGGCATGTTGGGCTTTGGATATTGATGTTTTCACGGGTATGTTTCTGAGATGAGTATTAAGAAGTTTTTCCAGTGTTTTTAGTACGAATGATGATAGACTGATGGGCCTTAAGTCCTTGGCCGATTAATGATACCGTCTGCCAATTTTTGGAATAAAGATAATCCTGACTCTTCTCGAGCTTCTTCGAATGTAGTTAAGGCGTATGCACTTTGTAAATATTTTCAAGTATGCCATCCGGACCGGGGGATTTATAGGGTAAAAAGGTATTTAAAGCCCTCAAGATCTTTGCTTTTGGGATAATGGTGCTTATGAGCCACATAGAAATACTTTTCAACGTCTCGCTTCGTGAGGAGTCATCACAGCTATCTTAACAGGCTGGAAAATATGGGTCAAGAAGTTGTGCCAACGACTCCCTAGAAGATTCTGTTCAAGTGCCATTTTCCCTGTATATAAAAGAAGTACTATAGTGTTGCTCGGATAGGATTCTACTAAGACTAGCTGATTCTTGAAGGTTATGAATTGAGTAGGTATATTTTTACCAAAATTACCTTTTCTAGTCACGAAAAGTGACACCATTGCTGGTGTTTAGGATTTCCTTATCCGTTCAATTTTTTAGTTTGTGACATTTTTGCATTTATATGTTAAGCTGACGTTTCTGCTTGAGTCAGAAAGATCTCTACTGCACCATGGAAAGAATTTCTGCCAACTCCTTTTTACAGAAAAAGATACTTACTTGGCCGGATGCAACCGGCATAAGGGCGACCTGCATGGCATTCTCCCGAGCCTCTACAGAAGAATAAAGTTCCACTACTCTTGGTATCTGTGGTGCGCTTTTACACCTATCCCAGTGAGTACGTTTTGGATATCGACTTGATTGTGGAGCCTTTTCGGCATGTTTGAATCAAAGAGGATCCAGCTGTGGTAAATATTCGTTGTCAGAGAAAAGTGTTGTGTTTAACACCTCCTTTCAAACACTAAAATTGTCTGAGTTTGGGAAGGTAAAAGTCGGTGCATTCTCCAAATTGCATATATTGAAATGAGAGATAATAAGATAATGAAATAAAAACTCACCTCTATTGCTGTTACATGAGCTATCCCCCCCAAAGAGTGTTGTACTGGCGTCACAGCCCAACAGAAGTGTGTTTTTTAAGATCAACTAGAATTTTGATTCTTACCTAAGAGACGTATTCGCTCAGGAATTCCTTGGAGAACTGATATTCGCTCCTGATCACCTATAAGCCTCTGACGGTCTCCGCGGGATCAAAGGAGGAACTTGCCCAATGTTTCCGCATGACGGCTGGAATTTGCATCGACTAGTGCAACATGCAGGTGGTGCTTTACCACCTCACTCTAGGCACGACGGCTGGCTGTAAGTCCCTCGTCTGCAGTTGACATACTGCCTATCTTCGTTCGCTTCGATAAACTAACACCTTCATTCTCTCTTTTTGTCTTTCTCGTCTTGAACATGAACGGTGCTAGTCTCCGCGTCCCTAACAAATTCGGCCAAAAACGAACAAAGCCTTCTGATACCTGAATTTGTGAAAGCTCTGAGGACTAAGGGTAATTTTCTGGAGCCACTATCGTCAACCCCAGAAGAATTAGCAACTGTTTTAACATCTGCCCTTTAATATATTTTATTTACATATAATACTTATTCTACTTTATTATTATTTCTAAAACTATTCTTTTTACACACGATTTCATGAACAAATATCGAAACTTACACTGTATATAAATTATTAAGCACAAGTGTAGTTCATGGCCATGAAAATTCAAACCGTGTCAATATTTAAGTATTAAAATTAATTAATTTAATTAATTTGTATTTGTTGTAAATAACTTACTAAATAACTAAGGTGGCCATGATAACCCTTGATCGGGTTACGGCTTATTTCATCAGCTCTTGCCAGGCGCCTCTGCTTCGGGCGCCAATTTCTTTCACCCTGCGCAGTTACGGCTTCCTCTGCCTGTTCAATCCATCGAAGGCATGGTTTTCCTCTTCGTCATCGACCCTAGGCTTTCACTTCAAACACCTTTTCCGCTGGAGCTTCTTCATTCATACGATAGACATGACCTAGCCAGCGAAATCTCTGAATTGTCATGCGCTAAACTTAGTCAATGTCATATATTTTATTTTGCCCTTGTTCACCGTCAAACCCACTTTACCTGATTCCTTTTTGATAGCAGCGATACAAGCAGTAACACCTCGCTTGGTTCGGTCGATAATATCGATATCATCATCATTGCGATGTACACCTGCCTTTCGTAAGATCCCCTCCTTTATGGAATTGAAGAGATCGCATGATAGCGGGTCGCCTTGTCTGAAACATCGTTCAGTATTGAAGGTTTCTTAGTGGTAATTTTCTACCTTGACATAGTTACATGTACTAAATAGTTCCAATGCCATCCTGTAGTCTGATCAACTTTGAAGGTAAGCCGATCTCAGACATTGTTGCGCACAGGCAATACCGAGTTGGGCCACCGAAAGCCGCCTGATTGTAGATAAAATCCTTGACAACCCAGAGGGACATTGTTACTCAGTGTCATCCTGCAAAGACGTATTAGTTTTGCAGGAATATCAAATTCAGACATGGTGGAATAAAGGTGACTCCCTATTAGACTATCGAAGGCGGCTTTGTAATAGACAAAAATATGGTTTGTGTACGTTTGTTTTTCTAGGGTCTTCTAGGATTTTTCTATTTGGTTTCGCCTTTTTTATGGATTGAGCAGACTACACTGAGGTTCACTTGGAATGCATTTTTCTCACCATATTGTGCATAGAAGCTCGTGAATGCATTTGAACAGAATTTTACCTCCGTTCTTAAACAGCTCAGCAATAAGGCCATCGGTTTCTCCTGTTTCGTTGCGTTTAAGCCGAGCTTTAGCTGTTAAGATCTCGTTATATTCGGGCAGCGCAACTGCAGCGGACACTGCAACGCCGTCATCCATTACTGGGGTTTCCGGGAGATCATCTCTATTGGCGGATTGTAATCAGCATCATCATTTAGAAGACTAGAGAAGTGTTCCCTCCACAACATCTGTGTACTCTGGATAACCGTCACTAGATTCCTATTTGCATCCTTAAAGGAAGTGGCTCCGGTCTTAAAACCATCGGCCAGGCCAAGGTCACCATTCAGAAGTCATAAGAATTGGTCTCTCCCTAACATCAGTGTACTCTGGATTCCTATTAGATTCATATTTATATCCTTTAAAGAAATGGTGCTGGACTTAAAAACATCGACCAGGCATCTCATCTTTTCGAAAAATGTTCGAGCCTTATTCCTGTCAATTTGTTTCTAAATTGTCTCCCTTTACGTCTCGTTTTTACGTCTGAAAAGACGTCGTTCTTCCGTTATTTTCTCATGGTATTGATCGATAGCAGCACGTGTAACAAAGAACTGCAGCGTGGCTTTGTAGACGCATTCCTTCTCTGCAGTGGCGTCTCGACTCTTCTGGTCATGCCACTGGTTTTTCCGAGGGCAGTGATAGCTTATCTCCTCATCGACAGCCGAGCATATATAGTGGAATATGTACGTTCACTGCGCGCACATATCGTCGATCGGAGGAGTGCTTTCTTCAAGCAGAAATGTGAGTCGAGTAGCGAAGGCAATTTGATTGCGAGCAATCTTAACTGCGCAAAAACGTGTGCGCATCCAAAAATTATTTCATAATTTTTGTCCAATGCCCGCTTTGTACACAAAAATTAAAAAATAGAATTTAAGAAAAAAACTAAAATTTAGATTCAGTTTAAATTCGATATCGACAGATAACAACTTAACTTATTTGATTTGAAGATAGTTTGTTTGAATATCCCAAAACGTTTTTAGATGGAACCCAGATGATGACCATCTTGAAGGCTTTTCAAGAGTATCACGAAAAGACATGCATACGTTTTCGACCATATGAAAAAGGCGATACAAACTGGTTAGTATTTAAGGGCAACTATTCGGGTTGTTGGTCCAGCGTGGGACGACGTAAAGGCGGACAGGTGAGATACATTTTTATTCATCCATAATAGACAGAGAATATAATTTTATTTCGTTTCCAATTTAAGGTGCTAAATTTAAATACACCCAAATGTGTGACACACGGTGTTGTTGTGCATGAGCTGCTGCATGCGTTGGGCTTCTATCATCAGCAGAGTGCCACGGAACGTGATGAATACGTGAAGATCAATTGGGAAAACATACTCGATGGACATGCGCACAATTTCAATAAATATGCACGCACGCATGTAACAAGCTTTGGCATTGAATACGACTATCAGAGTGTCATGCACTACAGCTCGCGAGCGTTTACAAAGAATGGTTTGGCCACAATTGAGCCGCTGGTGAGTCTAAAGAGTGGAAAAATTTGTTTATATGAACTGTTGTAAATTTTTTTAATTAATTTTTGCACTCACTTTAAAGGATCCATATGCAACGCTGGGTCAACGCAAAGGTCTCTCGGCAAAGGATATTAGCAAATTGAATGAAATGTATGAGGAAGACTGCAATGAGAATATTTTCTCAAGTTTTGATAAGTTCGGTGAACAGTTGAATCAGCTCATCGAGAATTTTGAAAATAAAATAAATGGACTGTTCGGCTGAGATTATGTTGCAACATGTATTTGTTTTAATAAGTCTTAAATTAAAATGTAACTCCTTCAGGAATATTTGTTATCTTTAAGTTGTGGAAACTTCTTTAGAAATAAAAAAAAAACTAAATGCTTGTTCGATGCTTTTTTGAGATGTATAGAAAAAATATTATAAAAAATTATAAAACTAGCAGTTATAAAAATGTATAATTTTGAATCTTAATCTAGGCTTAAGCCTAAGCTTAACTTTTGTGCAAATATTTGTATGCAACTTAAGCGTAAAATGAGAAATGTCGCAGCTCTTCCAAAGTGCCCTCTGCTTCCTAAACAGTGGAGTTATTAAAATAGATTTAAGTATTGATGGGCTGCTACTTACTTCTCTGACATTGTCATTGACATCATCCGCCAGCGCCTCAATGGCTTGTTTAATCTCCGCGTTCCAAATGGCTTGCAAACCACGCAGACTAAAACGTCCGAGCAAGCGGAAGAGCATGCACATGCGTGTGCGCATCAAATCATCTTTATTGCCAAGCAACTGCGCTAAATTCAACTTCGAGCTGAACACAATCTTCTCCACTAAATCGGCATTTTCTGGCAGTTCACGCACCACGCAACAGAGCAGCGCCAAAACGCAATTAGAAATGCGCACAGCAGAGGAATTTTTAAAATCTAAGCAACGGAAGACACGAATTAAGTCATTATTAAACAGATATTATTGTCAGTTGCAGCTAACCGTGATTGAAGAAATTAATCAGCAGTTCATCGGCAGCGAGTATTGCGACAGCATCACAGAATTGTAGCAGGAACTGTTCTTTTAGGTGCACCAAATGACAAATGAGTTCATAGAGACGCGAGGCAGTACGCAGCTCATCGCAGTTAAGTTCTGCTAGTGAACGTACAGAGCGGCTGCCGTGCTGCAGCGAAGCTGCAGAATCACTTGAGTTTTTTGTGCTGCATATAAGCAGCTTGGAAGCATACATTAAATTTGGCACCAACTTAACATCGATGTAGACCTGAAATAGTGCAAAAATAGATTCAAGTAAGCACTAAAATTTCTTTGTTTTATATTGGTTAAAAAACCGTTGTTATCAGGTCCATAATGCTTGCCGGACCACCCAAGATTAGTGGCAAAGACAGCAGCTGGGCAACGCTTTCTACCACTTTTGGTATAGCTTTGGAATTGCGCAGTGGCGCAACAATGATGCTGACCTAAAAATACACATATATAGCTTAACCAAGATTGACTTATAAAGGCCACTTTTTTACCAAATTGTGCTGTTTCAAAGAATCCAATTCGCCGTCGAGCACTTCTTGTATAGAACGATTCAGAAAGGCCAGCCATTCTTCATTTTCAATGGGTGGACTTTGTGATTCATCGCAGGAGTCCCAACCAGGCAGCAGACAAGGTGGTGTGTTTCTAAAGGCAACAAGCATACAAAAAGAAAAGGCATTCAAATTTTACAACGAAAGAGTTGATTTGAATTAATTACTCAGTGTTATGTTTATCCTCCACGGATTGCGTGGAGCTTTTCAGATTTGCAGGCGTCTTCAAGTCTCTATCCTTATCGCGGTCACGATCGCGCTCCTTCTCTTTCTTCTGCGTCAGCATTTCTGTTGTCTTGCGTTGTGCATCAACATCAATGCTCTGACCTAGACGTAATGAAAAGTTATCCAAGTTTTGACTAAGTTTTCGTTTCTCCAAATCCTTATTGCGCGATTGCGACGGTGGTTTGCTGTCGGCGCTGATACTTTTCTTAAGATTTAAGTGTAGATTTGATTTGGCTAAATTAAGATTGGCTGCAATGTCTGCAGGAGTTGTTGGTGGCGCAGCAGTAAAATTATCATTCATATGATTTAAGATCATGTTCGAATTGCCGGTAACAAAGCAGGTATTCGCATTGATCAAGGGCGCACAGTCATCAAAGTGCTGCAGTTGGCCAGGCAGTTTAAAACAGCTGTCAGCAAAGGGCACCACAACACGATTGGCGTTATCTTCCATATCTGTTTCAAGATTTTCAATATCACTGGGCGGTATGGCATTCATGCTGTCACGCGAGGAAGTTGTGTTGTCTATATTTCGTTGAGTTACGCGATTAATTTTAAGCAATGCCAGCTGCTGCTCCACTTCCACCGTGCTGCAGCTAAAATTATTAAATAAAACACATGGTTAGTTCAAAATAACCTTCACCACCTTCAAGCTTGGGATTACTTTTCTTTTAACTGCGTCGCTGTCTCGGTTTTGGCTTGTTTGTTGAGCTTCGGATTGATAAATGGTGAATTTTCTGCCTTTATGCCAGCAATGAACAATTTGTCCTCCACAAATGGATGGCACAAAATTTGAGACCAAGTTATGCGCAACGAAGGATCTTTTTCGAGCAACCCCTTCAAAATGAAAAAAATATATATATATATTATTTGTTGGCTTCGTTCTTATTAAATTCAACTAACCTGCAGAAATGAGCGACAGTCGCTGCTGAGAAAACTTGGCCACTTCACCTCTTCATGCTTGATTAATTTCACCAAATGTAATATCGAAGTGGTGCAAAACGGTGGCTGTCCCGCCATTGATTCATATGCAATGCAGCCAAGTGACCACAGATCTGCCTGATGATCATATGGTCGCTCTGCCAGCAACTCAGGCGCCATGTACAGTGGCGTACCTTTGATAGAGGTCAGCACATGAGTGCCCATAGTCATATTACGTGCCAGGCCGAAATCGCATAATTTTACGTGCAGCTCTTCGTTAAGTAGCACATTTTGCGGCTTTAAATCGCGATGAAGTATGCGATTTGAGTGCAAATAGTACAGAGCCGACACCAGATGGCAGATTAGACGTTGCGCTCTATCCTCCATTAGCGCACCATTACGTGCCAAATAACGATGCAGATCGATTAGTGCAAATTCTGTCACCACAACAAGATCATTTTTCGTCTCAAAAGATTCAAACATTTCGATGACATTTGGGTGTTTAAGCTGAGCCTGTATGTCACATTCGCGACGCAGGTTTTTCAACTCTTTGTTAGAGCGGCCACGCTGTTTTGAAGGAGGAGCAATGGGATTAAATGCATCATTTTAACCGGCTTTACACAACAAACCTTTGAGATTATTTTTATGGCCACTGTGTGCGTATCCTCTTTGCGTGTAGCTTTGTAAACACGACCAAAAGAACCCTCACCAATGAGAGAGCTCACCGTATAACGATTCATTTTTTCTGATGGAGTTACTCTTGGCAAAGAAACAAAATATTAAAAAATTTTTTAGATAGTATTTTATTTATAAACTCTATTTAATTTTAACTTGTTGCTGCTTGAATTGAAGACGGCGGCTAGTAAACAAAACTTTAACGTTACGTCAAAAACAGCTGATTTCTATACGTAAGACCATGGTTGAATAACAAGGTTGCCTCAAAACTGACTGTGCTCTCTTTCGCTTATCCGAAAGTGTCAAAATCAAATGGCTGCTGAAAAACAACAGCAACAACAACAACAGCTTAAGCAGTTCGCTTTGACATTTACGGCAGTCACGCTCTCCGTCTTGCTACTACCTTATTCAGTGTACCCTGCGTAAGACAACATTAGCAGGCCAGGGATGTTCTCAATTTTACTAACCAGGCAAGTTCCCACCTTTCATAGATGCCAGTTTCGTGTGATAAATCACTTTTCGTGATTTTTTGAGGGCTGTGTGACAATGTGTGATTTCTGAAATAAAGCGAGTGATTTTTCACTCATGCGTGATTTTTTTAATCACTCACTTTATTGTTGAAGAGTGCGTTGAAGTAAATGCGAAAACACGTATATTAACGAACAAACCCAACACTGCAATTGAAATTTGCTAGCGCAGGTATAAAGTTTAAACTTTTAAAAAGTTAATATTAAGTTTATATTACAAATTCAGACAATTTAAATTATTTCCACTGATATATATTATATTGAATTACCAAAAATTTTCATATCTTCTTAATTTTGATCTAGTAAATAAGATATTAATTAATTTTTAACAATAAGCTTTTGTTAATATTACCAAATAACAGAAAATATCTTATTATTTATTATTAAATGCTCTTTTATGCTGTAAAATTGGAATTGCTTCTGAGTGATTTTCTGTTCTGTGTGTGATTTTTGCGTGATTTTTTGTTCTGTTTGGCCTTTTCCTCACGGAGCAATGGAAAAGTAATGCAATTGCAACACAATTGTTTATAAAGTTTCAAACCACTGCAATTCAAAACATAATTGCAACCTATGCTTTCAGGAGAGAAACCCATGTTGCAACGCAACATTGATTATTTTTATTGAAATAGGCATAATTTTACCTAAGGGCCCAAAAAAATCGAGCGGCGTGGGCCCCAAAGTACAATTTTTCCTTTTCTTTTACTATACGCGAAAAAACAAACAGCAAAAAAGATTTGGGTCCATCCGTACATTAAAAAATAACATAAACAGCAGATTTTTCGGGTCAATAAAAGAACTGCAACAAAGTTATGCTAAATTTTTAGCATTCTACAGAATGACCAAAGAAAAAACATAATAAGTTGGTGATATAAATTGCAGCATGCTGCGTTGCATAAAACTTATCGCAAACATTTTGCCAACTAGTTTTGAAAAAGTTGCTCCATGTGAAGGTTTCGGTATAGTAACATGGGCTAGCAACATTTGTTGCAATTGCATTACTTTTGAATTGCTCCGTGAGGAAATGGCCTTTGTGTGATTTTGCGTGATTTTTTTCTATGTGCGTGATTTTTTTGCTGTGAGTGTCACACGAGTGATTTTTACATATATGTTGTGTGATTTAGTGATTTCGAGTGTGTATTTTGGTTGGCATCTATTAGTTATATTAAAATGCAATACAGAAATGTAAACATATACAAAGTGCAGTGCTGCCACTTTCTGTGCAATACTATGTTCACACAGGAATCAAATTAGGTAATTTCGTGATATAATTTCGAAATTGTGCAAAAGTGTTCACACTAAGCTTGGCTAATTTCGTTTGACGTTTGATTTATTTTTTTGTCAATTCATTACTGGCCACATTCAGCACTCTCAACTTAAATGTTGAATTAATAATGGAAAATTCTTACTCAAAGTAAGTTTGCAAAAATATTTCGCACATAGCCGTAAATCTTATCAATTGCACAACTTTAATTCATTGAAAACAACGCTCAAGCACTGATTATAATAGACGAAACGGAACGTTGTAGAACGTTGAGAAATGTCACTTTGCAATCTATTGCATGAACTTCTTATGTGACCGTTTATAATAAGACGGAATGGAACGGCACGCGACGTTGAGATCTATAGATTTTTGATTTTTGCGTTGCGTTCCGTTCCGTTGAGAATAAACAAATGCTTTTGACAAATGCTTCACCAAATATCTTTTAATTTAATTTTCTGACGCCTGAATTCATATTTATTTTGAACACAATTTTTGGAAATGAAGTTTAAGGAAAGGAAGATTGATGTTTTTCAATTTTTGCTTATGTTTATTTGACCCTTTTAAACGATTTATTCCGTTTCTATTATAATCGGCACTTCGTTTGAAAGCGTTTCATCCCGCTACTCTGACACATGCTTACGTTCCGTTTCGTTTATTATAATCAGCGCTTTACCTAAGTTTCACTGAATGGGTTGCAAGCCGAAGGATCAAACCGGCTAAGTATCTGAATGTGGCCATTATCATGTGTCATGTATAATTTTGACGACTCAGCTGAAATGGATAACAAGATTGTTAATACGTCACAAAAAGGCTATGTTTAATCCACAATATATACAGATTTCAGGGTTGCAAGTGCATTTTTGTTTAATTTCGTGAGTAATTTAAACGAAATTACCTTGTTTGAGGTAATTTCCAAATCAATAAATTGTAAGGGAAATTACCATAGTTTTTAGATCATTTCAGTCGAAATTACATAAAAGCTCGAAATTACCTAATTTGAACTCAGTGTGAACATAGTATAATTTGATCTCAGTGTGAACATAGTATTATTCCACAAAACGTGTGTAATGTCAAAACGATTGTACTGTCGATGTACTGTGAGAATTTTGTGAAATTTTGTGTAATTTTGTAGTCGAAAGAAAAAAATAAATGGCAGCTTTATCATGAAATGAAAAAAAATTGTGAATGCACTTACACCAAAGTTTTTCAACTTTTAATTAAGATTCCATGAGAATCTTCCGCCAATATCTGCAGCACCATACATGAAATAATTAATAGAATACGACATCCACATGCTGTACCGCTAGATGACGTGATTGCAGCCAACTGTTCCTATTCAAGAAAGATTTTTTAGCCAATAGTACCAAGGCATATTAATCCAGGTACTATAATAAGAAAAAACTGAATGGGAGTATAATGTCAAAATCAGAAATGACAATGAGCAATGTTGCTTCTGCACCAAAAAGAAAACAAAAAGGGATTTTTTAATTACAATTAATTTACTCCTAATATCAAAAGTTTAAGATTGTTCTTCAAAATATCTCCAAAATACAATTAAAACATCAAGCACAAAATTAATTAATAAAAACATTAAAAAACTGCAAACTTACTCATAAGAAAATTAGAAAAAGGCTGGCATAAAGTTTTTCTCTGAAAATCAAAAAATCCCCCAACTCGTTTATAAGAGAGGGCATTATTTGTTTTTGACATTAGACTCCCAAAAGTCGGCAGCGCAGTTGCGTTTTATACTACCTGGATAAATATGCCTTGAATAGTACCAGTTGGCTTCAATTATGTCATCTAGCGATAAAGCATACGGATGTCGTTATCTACACATTATACGAATACTTTCTGGTCTCTGAAAACTCTGGCAGTTTTATTTTGGTACTGGTGGTTTCACAAAAATATCTTATTGTTGCAAACCCTTCAGATAGATTTGTAAAGGCTTTTTTTTTAAGAGCTTGCTGATTTGAAATTTAAATAAAACACATGCCAAATTATGAAATGTCCATACAAAATTTTTTATTTGGTAGATAAGTTCTTGACATTAAACATTTAAATATAACTTCGGGCACATAGCCACCACGACTATTTTGCTCAAAAGTCATTCTGGAGGTCAAATTTTCGATCACCTTAAAAAGGATTTGAGGGCGTATTTCAGCAATGACACGTTGAATATTGGTTCTAAAGCGTCAATCGTTGCTGTTTTATCCACATAAACCAATGACTTCACGTATTCCCACAAAAAATAATCAAGTGACGTCAAATCACACGAACGCGGAGGCCAATTCACCGATCCATTTCTCGAAATAATGTTGTCGTTCAAATTTTCTTTCAATAAGTCGATTGTTTCGCCGGCAGTATGACAAGTGGCACCATCCTGTTGAAACCACATTTCGTTCACATCCATATCTTAAAGATTTGGCAACAAAAATTCATTGATCATGGTTCTATATCGATTTCCATTACGACGAATCGATAAATTGTCGTTTTCTTCGACACTGGCCTCAACGACAGCAATATTTTCTTCTGTACGCACTCTTCTCACTCTTCTCGGTTGCTTGGCATTCAAAAGAGTGAATGAAGACCGACATTTGGTAATAACGTTCTTTATGGTGGTTGCAGACGGACGATTGTGTGCACCATAAAATTCACGAAGTGCTCTATAAACATTTTTAATTGAACACTGTTTTTGAAAATAAATTTCCACGATTTGGAAGCGTTGTTCTGGAGTCAACATATTCATGATGATTTGCCAAACAATACTGAGTAGAGATGTCACTTTAAACTGTCAAAACAACTGTCAGACAATAGAGTACTCCATATTGAAAAAACCTCATAAAAAAAAAACACCCTTTTTTATGAATGCATTATTTTTCTAATATTGTATTTAAAACAAATATGCATTAAGCAAGTCATCGTTGTCAGTAGTACTGAAGAGGGAATCAAGGATATGATTATTTTGAGAATGAACCTAAATGCGAAAAAAAAATTTGTTCTGATACAATAAAAACTGACATTTTTTGTTAAAATAAACGTTGTTTCTAACGTTTGATTGAACACAAAAACGAAAAATTTTTAAATCGTTTCCGAATTTTGGATTAACCTTATTTTTTACTTTTTGATTTCGCTTCAACGAAACGATTGAAGCGAACGATTCCTTCAAGAGAAGGAATTAATAGCAGTGAAGGAGAATTTTTTGAAAAAGAGGCTGATATGTTTAACTTAAAATTAAAATAATTGATAACCATTTGTGTATGTAAGCAATCCGATACAATTTTATATACTCTTTGTTATGTTAAATTCTTGAATAGTTAATTTAAATAAATTGTTTTTTATTGTTTTGCTAATATTCTTTTAATACGAAAATAAAAGACAAATACAAGAAAATTATATAAAAACTTTGTATAATTTGATCAGAATTGTGTAATTTTGGGAAACCAGTGTGTAATTTTGAAATATTTTTGTGGTACCACTGACAAAGAGTGAGAAAAAATGCTTCTACTGCAAAATTTTGTCAAAGACACATACGTTTTTTTATTGGTCAAAGCTCGATATCACAGAGGGGCTTATACAAGAACTCTAGTTACATTTATAAAAGTTTCTCTTTGCAAGTTTCGTCTTCAAATTTCACGATACGACTGTGTAGAAGAGACTTTTATAAAAAACTACCACCAACAACGAAAATATTATATAAAAACTTCCTGAAAAATATTAAACTTCCTATTACTGAGCTTAAAGCTTAATTTTAAAGAACATATCATAACGTTGGTTGTTATCAAATACTGATGATTGACAACATGCAAAACAGTTAATACAATATAAAACTAAAAGCAACAAGTGTTAAAAGCGAAATAATTAACTCTGACTTATAGTTTTTGCCATGCCAATAATTGTCCCAAAGCTAAGAAAAGTAGCTAAAACAGTAGCAGAGCGCGTTATATATAACATTATATATATATATATATATATATAACACTAAAATGTAAGTATCTTTTAAATAACTTAAACATAAAAGCACACAAAATAAAACTGACATTTACAAAAAAAAAAGAGAGGAAACAATATTTCAAAACACAGATTCTATTAGATTTACTTCTATATTTCAATATTCTATCACTTCTGTTTTATGATTTTTCTTTTATTTTATTTAATCTAATTTTATTTCTTTAACAAAACTTCCTTAGCTGGAGTTTTTTTTTGTGTTTTAATTTATTTTTTATTTTTGCTCGTTAAAAAGAATTAGATATATATACAAATATAACCATTCTTGTTTAACATCAAACGACAATGTAAAAGTGTACTAGTAGTCACGCTGTCGAACGCTGTTAGCGCTGTCTAGCTTGGGTGTGATTAATCGATAAATATCTCCCCATAGGACTACTCATCAAGATTTCGCATTGTATTTCTTTTCAGATACTTTCTCTCTCTAATTAACACTAAAATCTCCCTTATTCTTTTTTTTTAAGAAGTTTCACTTCTGTCACGTGTAGTACATTGCTACACGCGAGTTTTTTAAGTAATTGTGGGATATTTTGAGCACTTTTTAACCGACTTCAAAAAGGAGGAGGTTCTCAAGTTGGTTGGTTTCTCTGTTTTTTTTTTTTTTTTTTTTTTTTTAATTTTTTTTTTTATTTTTATTTTTTTTTTGTGAATGTATGTACATCGATTACTCCTAAAGTACTTGCCCGATTGTCGTAATTTTTTGTCAAAATATAGAGATTATCAACGCGGAGGTGCCCGTTTATGAAAGGGGGCGTTATTCGGAAAAGGGGCGTGTCTCTATATAAAAAACACTGTATCTCAGTAAATATTGACACTACGGTAATAAAATTTACAGTAAAATTACAAAGGCAAGCACAAATATTAAAAATGACGTTCACTTAAGTGGGCGTAATTCTAAAAAAGGGTGTGGCAATATTGTAAAAACTCTGTATCTCGAAGAAAATTGACACTAGAGTACTGAAATTAAGTACAGAGGTAGGTACAAGTATTGGAAGTTACTATAACAAAATTGGGCGTAATTTGACAAAGGGGTGTGGCAATATAAGAGAATTACTGTGTCTCGAATAATATTGATACTAGGGTACAGAAATTTATTACAAAGGTAGGAAAAATTGCTACAAATTTTTGTAAAAAAAAAACTGGGCGTTAATCGAGAAGGAGAGTGGCTATATTAAAAAAAAATACTGTATCTCGATTACTATTGACACTACGATACTAAAATTTAGTACAAAGGTAGGTACAAATATAACAAATTACTGTCAGTAATGTGGGCGGTATTCGATTAAGGGGCGTGTCACTGTAAGAAAAACACTGTATTTCAGTAAATATTGACACTAGAGTACTAGAGTTAATAAAATTCACAGAAAAAATGCAAGGGCAGGTAAAAAATAACAGTCAATTAAGTGGGCGTTAGTCGACAAAGAGGTATGGCAATATTAGAAAAACTCTGTATCTCGAATAATATTGACACTAGAGTACTAAAGTTAACTACAGGGGTAGGCACAGTTATAAAACAATTAATTTCAATACAGTGAAGAAGTACAGACGTAGGCACAATTATTACAAATTACTACCGAAGAATTGGGCGTTATTCGACTAAGGGGTGTGGCAGTGTGTAAAAAACTGTATCATATTGACTTAAGGGTGGTAAAATTCATTGTTAGAATGGGTAGAACTATTGAAAACACTACGACAAAGAGTGTGATATTCTCTACAAAGAGGCGTGTCAATATCATAAACACACTATATTTCAGTCAATATTGACATTGGGGTAGTGATAAAAATACAAGAGTAGGTACTGATAAACATACTGACAAAGACCAGAATAAGAAACGACAGAAAAGCATTTTCCATATTATGAGCATAAATAATTGGTGTTTAATTAATTTATACACTTTTTTAATATATATCATTTTCTCTAAAAAGAAAGAAATAAAAACTTTTTAACAAAAAAAAAAACCTACTTCAAAATCACTAGAAAGTAAAAAATAATTTTAAATTACTTTTACTATTTATTTCTTGGTCAAATTTGTATTTTTATAATAAATATATTTATTTTTTTATGATAATAAGAGCTTCGAAGTCGGCGCTAATATAATCAGATTTTTTGTGCAGCTGCAACACACACATAGCATTTTAATTAAGATTTAAGAAAAATTAAGATTACAAATTAATACAGCGTCACCCAAACAGGATATTTACAAATAAAAAAGTCTTAAATAGAGTAGGGATGGCAAAAAAATCATGAGTTTACGTCAATGATTAGCGCTGACTAGAAGCTTTTATTATCATAAAAAAATAAATATATTTATTATAAAAATACAAATTTGACCAAGAAATAAATAGTAAAAGTAATTTAAAATTATTTTTTACTTTCTAGTGATTTTGAAGTAGGTTTTTTTTTTGTTAAAAAGTTTTTCTTAGTATCCGTGATATCTTTTGTGATTTCAAATTTTTACGTAATATTGTGTGATTTTTTAATTGCTTTGATTTTGAGTTCAAAGTGTCTCACGAGTGATTTTTTATGTTTGACGTGGAATAAAGTTATTTGTTGTGAGAGTTCAGGTTGGCGTATATGGCACTTAGCATCTGCTTCAAACTAGTACAACAAAAAATGCACACTATCAGCCTTACCAATAAATCGATACTAACTTACAAAATTTTGACTTTATTACTGAAAGTCAACTTTATGTGTTTTTTCGTATTAATAACAAATATAAAATCGGCTTTTTATAAAGCCAACTCTAAAGAAAAAGGCAGCTTTAGTTGCAACTAAAGTTTAACTAATCAATACGAGCAAATTGTTTTTGTTGTTCTGAAAATTTATATTTCTAATCTTCTTGTTTGAGTTTATGTTTTTAAAATAGGTATTTAGACAATTATTGAATATACAAGTCTGAAAGAAGATTTAAACATTTTATGTATTAGATTTAATTTGTAAAGAAACAAAACACAGTTTACATATTTCGTCATTGTTGCCAATTTTCATAATTTTCCCTAAAAAAAGTAGCATTTATGAAATTGACTACTAAAATAGTTTATTGGCACGACAAAATATCAAATTCAACTTTTACTCCAATGTCGATATTAATAAAAGTCTACTTTTTCATTTATCTATTAATAAAGCTGATATATTTTCGTTGACGTGAAATAAAGGGTGATTTTTTAAGAGCTTGATAACTTTTTTTTAAAAAAAAACGCATAAAATTTGCAAAATCTCATCGGTTCTTTAAATTTAAATGTTGACCGCGGCTGCGTCTTAGGTGGTCCATTCGGAAAGTCCAATTTTGGGAAACTTTTTCGAGCATTTCGGCCGGAATAGCCCGAATTTCTTCGGAAATGTTGTCTTCCAAAGCTGGAATAGTTGCTAGCTTATTTCTGTAGACTTTAGACTTGACGTAGCCCCACAAAAAATAGTCTAAAGGCGTCAAATCGCATGATCTTGGTGGCCAACTTACCGGTCCATTTCTTGAGATTAATTGTTCTCCGAAGTTTTCCCTCAAAATGGCCATAAAATCGCGAGCTGTGCGGCATGTAGCGCCATCTTGTTGAAACCACATGTCAACCAAGTTCAGTTCTTCCATTTTTGGAAACAAAAAATTTGTTAGCATCGAACGATAGCGATCGCCATTCACCGTAACGTTGCGTCCAACAGCATCTTTGAAAAAATACGGTCCAATGATTCCACCAGCGTACAAACCACACCAAACAGTGCATTTTTCGGGATGCATGGCCAGTTCTTGAACGGCTTCTGGTTGCTCTTCACTCCAAATGCGGCAATTTTGCTTATTTACGCTTTGGAAGACAACATTTCCGAAGAAATTCGGGCTATTCCGGCCGAAATGCTCGAAAAAGTTGCCCAAAATTGGACTTTCCGAATGGACCACCTAAGACGCAGCCGCGGCCAACATTTAAATGAAATTATCTTCAAAAAGTAAATGTCATGGACCAATCTAACGTTTCAAATAAAGAACCGATGAGATTTTGCAAATTTTATGCGTTTTTTTTTAAAAAAAAGTTATCAAGCTCTTAAAAAATCACCCTTTATATAAAATTTATCAGAGAATAAAAGCTTAAAATCCCGAAAGTTCACATAAAATCACATAACTGTAGTTTTTATATTTATTTATAAAATATCTTCTGAAATTAAATATAATTGCATTGTAATAAAAATATGTGCTACAATTTCCATACTTCTTTTATGAAACTACTCCTTTACTTTACTTTTTCTACATTTTTTCGCAAATAATAAAATTTTGTTTTAATATAAAATAAATTCTATAAAGCAATTTCAACGCGTTGGAATATGAGAATGTGTTGTTAATTCCGTGCTACATATGTCAATCTTCTCTTTTTGTGTACTTTTCCTGTTTTTTCGCTTCAGTGCTAATAAGCGCTGTCAAAATTTTGCTATTCATGAAGTTTAACACAATCAGTGCATTCAGCAGAAAATTTTCTACGTAGCTGCTACACAACTTTCCGGCTGAATGGTACACTCAAAAAAATACTGTAGTAAAATTTACTGCACAACGTGTATTTATTTCATATATATGCAATTTTATTTATTTTTAAATACAAATGCAGTTGTTCAATATCTTTTTACTGTATTTACATTTGAATAAATAATACTACACGATGTAGTTATATGTAGTAAGTATTTGCTCAGATGTATTTGTTTTGAATACAAAAATATTTTAAGTTTTTTAGAAAAAAAAGTAGCAATCTTTGCCTTTATATTTTTATTTTTCAAAACTAAAAATAAACAACACACAACAAAATTAAAAATTTGAAGTCCTGCTGGTAAGTAATTAGTGTTAAATGTGTTGCTTTCTAATGTAATTCTTCTTCCAGCGGATGGTGTTGTATTGAGAGCTGCTGCACCAACTATTCTACTAGCTATTCTTATTATTCTAAGGCCGTGTACATAGTGCAAGCTGAAGATGTTCTTGAAGATGTTCTTTTGCAAGCTATATCATGACGCTTCTTCGTGCTGTTGCTGTCTATAAGGCGCGCTTTTTGCTAGCAGGAGTTGTTGCAGGGAGGGAGGTGTTAATTTTTTATTGTGTGTAATGTGTTGTAATGGACGTGTTGTATAATTGTATATTTTTCATTCTTATAGAATTATAAGCAAATTCATATCATATTTTGCAAAAATTGTTCATTGCTTTTAATACAAAATGATTTAAATAATATAAATATTATGATTAATACATAATATAAACTACAATAAAAATATAACATCTATTTTATTAGTTTTTATTCAATACAGCAAAATTTACTGCATATGTAGTAAAAATTACTACACATGTAGTAAAAATTGATTAAATACTGCAAAACAAAAAATTTTATTTTCAAATTTTTTAAAAATGATGTAGTAAAATATACTACACTTGTAGTAAAATTTACTGCAATAAACAGTTTTTATCTTATGTAGTAAAAATAAATAAATTTATTTAGTAAAACCAAATACATTTTTATTTGGACGGTGAGCTACTACTTTACATTTACTTTTAAAGCATTTTTATTTAGTTTTACTACAGAATTTTTTTGAGTGTACGTAGCATAAACCGCTCACACAACATGTTCCCTGAGCGGTCGCCATCTTAGGTAGCGAAAATATTTTATGCTACCTCGGTTGAGCGCTTTACGCTCACTTCATTTTGACAGATGATCAATCAGTTTGTTGGAAATTTGACATTTCACAAAGAAACGCATTCAGCAGAAAGTATCACTTTATGCTACTTCGCTACCTGAGCGCTTTTTCGGCTTGAATGCAGTCAATAATTGAGACTGCTGAATACGCACAGTGAAACCAGCTCTGGGAAAAAACATTCGGTACCAACTTTGAACAGCTGTGCTTGATAACGTAACGTTGTTAACGAATGCATACGTGGTTTTCGGTTTACATTTGGAATTGATTAGATTACGTTGTTGGTTTTTGCTGATGTTTGCCGGAAAACTACCGGGAAGAGAAGAAGATAATAGGCACCTAAATTAGCCAATCATTAAGTAGTTCTTTGATGCAGAATAAAGCTATTTTGAGTTTGCAATAAAGTTTAGTTTCAGTTATATTTCAACTACGAAAGCTGCCAGTCAAAATTCTAAAAGAGTATTAACCATATCATCAAAATGAGCCTGTTGGACATATCATCCAAATTCACCGAAGAAACACTGGATGGCATTATACGTAAAGCAGGTGGAACAAAACACACCAGCTATAAGTTTGGCAAAGGTTTCAAGAAGGGCGACTCATATCTTAGCAAAGTTTTCCGGCTCTGTGTGTGTGGCATAAATGAAGGCAATGGGTGAGTTTTTTTTTGCAATGCAAAAACTAGTTTTTTTATCATTTTTTATATGTTTGCTTCTAGTTCTAAGCTTGAAGTTAATCTGATTGTAAAGGCAATGCCCGATAATCTGGCGCGTCGTAAACTCTTTCGTTCCACCGACTTTTTCCGCAATGAGATAAACTTCTATAACTGCGTGGTGCCTGCTTGGGAAAAGTTCCAAGCCAAACGCAAACCGAAACATCCTTTCACCGAATACCCGATATGTTATGCAACACTATGCGATGGTGAGAACGATTTTGTAGCATTGGAAGATGTGAGCTTCTCTGGCTATGGTTCACCAAATAGGTTGGTTTTAAATTTGTTGTTGATATATTAAAGTTCTGATATATTGAGCGCCTCTTAATAGGCAAGACTATATAACACTGGATGAATGTTTGCTGACGATGCGCACTTTGGGACGTTTTCATGGTATTACGTTGGCTTTAAATGCGCTCGAACCGGAAACCTTTGAAGAGACAAGCAAACATCTTGAGGTGGGTACAAAACACAAGTGCAGATGAGTTGTAATATTAAAATTTGAATCAACCCAGGAAACCTACTATGCGGAACAAAATCGTAGCTGGTATGTTGATTTTCTCAACCTGGCCATCGTTGTAGCCAAAGATGCAGTATCTAAAACCTACCCGGGCACCAAATATGAAGCTTTGGCCAACAATTTTATGCAAGACAACAATGCTTTATACGATGAGATGATACAGTTGGTCTCCGCTAAATGTATGTTCACAGTTATTTGTCTAAAATGTAAATTTTAATATTTATTTTTAATACCTTATCAGCTAAGCATTCAGTATTTGGACACGGCGATTGCTGGACGCCCAATTTTCTTACACGCTACACTAGCGATGGTGTGCCTGAGGCTATAAAAGTTATAGATTTTCAATTAGCTCGTTGCGCTTCACTAGCTGTGGACATTTCATTCTTTATATACTCCTGCACCAGTGAACAAGTGCGCGAGCAGCACTACGAGCAGTTGTTGAAGGCAAGTATTAGACAAAATATGGGACATAGTTTGAACTGACTTTCTTTGCTTGCCGCATTACAGGAATATCATCAAAGTGCTACAGCATTGATTAACGATTTAGGCGCTGATGCCAAAACTGTACTGCCTTGGGAAGCTCTGCTGGAAGAGCTACAAAAATTTGCGCGTTTTGGCTGTGGCATGGGCATAGAATCTCTGCCCATGTCCTTAATCGAAGACGATGAGGTAGCCGATTTGGATGATATTAAAGATGATACTGTGCTAACAGATGTCTGGAATATAACACCATTCAAAGAAGCTGTTAAACGTCAGCGTATTGCGGATATATTCAAGCATGCCATAGATCAGGGTTATATTAAGTAAAGAATGCAAATTTGAAATCCAACAAAAATAACAACTTAAGTATTCATTATTATCATAACGATTTTACAATGTAATTGAGATTTTTATACACTTTTATTTTTTTTTTTAATTTATAGTATGTTAAGAGAAATGTCTATGCAATATTAGATAACAAATTATCATGTAACGTTAATGTATTGTATGTATGTATGTATGTGTAACGTCAGTCGATTGTTTGTTTGTTGATTTGCTTTTTGAAAAAGTCCATCATATTTTTTGTTTATATGACTTATCATTGACGTTGACGTTAAGTATGTAAACTACTTGCAAGCCTCTCAATAGACACTTTTAACTAAGCGTGTTTAACGACAATCAAGTAATTTATAATATAAAGTGAAGCCTGTTAAAATTTAGTTAAGAAAAAAAAAAAACAATTAGAAACAGTCTCATTTGAAACTTTTAAAAGTTCATCCAGCAAAATCACGTAGTTGCATTAATTATATTTTTGCTTTCTATATATTTTGTCATTCCATGCAATTATTTTCCATTTCTTTTAACATGCCTTTTATTATGATGCTATTAAATTATGACTATTTTAAATTGTGTTCAAATATAATATCAATATAAGCACTTTTATTTAGATACACAATATTTTTACATTTGTCAAATTTTACCTGTATAAAAATTCTTTAATTATGATTTATATTTTAGTTTAATGTAATGTAAAACACTTATTTTCATTATAATAGTGGTATTCAATGATCGCCGTATTGGTGATGTAAACAGCGTATGTTCGGTAAGTTTACGGCAACGTTATTTGCAATAACAAATTTTGCTAACAAGGGTTCGTGGAAGCACACAGCGTAAACTTATATTTATACGCTTCAGTACATATATGTCGTTCATTGAATACCATTAATATTTGAGTGACCGAATGTTAAACCAACAAAGCTTCATACGACGAATATTTTAGATGAAACTTAAATTATTTTTTAGTTTACATTTTTTGAATGCTAGACAGTTTTAGACAAGGGGCGATCATTCACATCGCAACGTCTTTGACTTCCATGTAAAATCGTCTCAAGTCGACTCAAACCGCCGCGTGTTGTCTCCTGGAAACATGGTCGTTAGTTGCGCTAGATTCCAGCATCTCAATATTCATAAGACCACCTGATTGTCCTCTGACTAAATAACACCCAACCAAATTGATCACGTTTTGCTTGACTTAAGGTACTATTCCAGTGTATTAGGCGAACGCACGATCCGTGGTGCCAACATAGACTCGGATCATTATCTTGCCGCAGCCAAAATACGCACACGTCTGTGCGCAGCGATCAAGCTCTTAATGCAAGGATGAAAATGAGAATGACAGATATCCAGAGTACACTGATGTTATGGAGAGAACATTTGTCTTCTAAATGGCGACACTGACAGCAATCCTGCCAACAGAGTGATCTACCAGATATCCCCCATTAAGGATGGCGGAGTTGAAGTTTCGCTGCCCGTCTAAGGCGAGGTCTTAACAGCTTTAGCGCGGCTTAAAAACAGCAAAGCCGCAGGCCTACCGGCTGAACAGTTTAAGAACGGAGGCGAAACTTTGTTTAAATGCATTCATAAGCGTCTTTGCAGAATGTGGTTGAAATAATGCATTAATTTATTTACACAAAAAAAAAAAAAAAACAAATTGGCCATTTCAGCCCTTGAAAGGACTTTGACCGAGGTTCTTATGACCAATTGTGTTGTGTGTGTTATTAAATGTTTGCACACAATTGGCCGAGAACTGGACCTACATGTTTTATGCCGACTCCGAATGGCTAAAGTTCATGTTCTCAAGAAGCTTTACATGGCATTGTTTACTCTCTGAGGTTTGGCATTATCTGCAGAGAGGTGGTGACCGATCAGAAAAATTTTTTATTGACAAAAAACCATTTCGCCGCGACTGGGGATTGAACCCGGGCTCCGAGCATGCTAGGCCACTCACTTAACCTGCATGCCATGGTCACCACCCCCAGAAGCGTATTAACAAATTTTTTAAAATATCAATTAACTACATCAAGTTTTGGGAACAACTAAAGCACTCATAGAAAATTATTTTTTATTAATAAAAGGGAAGTAATTATTCTTATCCTAAGACTTAAATAGTTTAAGCTTATTAAATATACCATTCTAGTTGCTGTAATTCCCTCTAAAAACAATCACTCTCATTAAGGACACACCATTTTGACGTCACTGCATCTGCCTGAATGCCGCGTGCTATCAAACGTTCACGATAACGATAAAAACGCGTTTGAGCCGCAAGAGCTGGCATGCTTGGATCAGACCACAGACGTTCAGCAGCAGCACCGGCACGTGGCCAAATGCGTGACTCTTAAATAAAAAAAATTAAACGCCTAAATAGTTAATAAAAATCTCATAACTTACCCACTGAATTTTGATCGACATATTCGCTCCACATGCAGACCTCACCGCCCAACATTTGAGCATGTCGCTGCATGCGCTTGTTGTAGATTTTCAACCAGTGATGATATTCTGTGCGCAACCAGAAACCATAATCCAAGTACCAGGCATCCGTGGGCGAAACAATAATGCGATAGCCCTTGGCAATTAGTTCGCTAATAAGTCGTTCAGTCAAATCAACCCAGGTTTGTATAACATAACGCTCTTTGGGAAAATATTGTTCAATAATTTCGGGATCTGTTAGATGACTGGACCAAACAATCACCGGCTTTAGCTTATCCGTCTTACGCGCACGTTGGTGCTGTGTCACATTATCCCATGATGCCAGGTTACGCGCATGATACTCTGCCAACAACCTGTTGAAACTATTCAATTTCAAATCATAGCCACGTTTTAACATGGCACTTGTGATCTCTGGGGTATTTTCCCAACAGGGTATGTTGACTTCATCCCCGCCCATGTGTAAGGTCTCTTCGGGCTCTATTACTTCAGCGAGATCTGCGTAAATTTCCTTCATTACCGTATACATGGCATCATTTAGGGGATTTAGTTGACCACAGGGTGGCTGATTGCAGAACGAACGCCATGGCTGCCGATTGACACACACAGAAAGAATGCCCAAACCAGCTATGGGTCCCCATTGCCAACCGTTACCGGCATGCGAAGGACCATCGATTTCAATGAGAACGCGTATGCCGCGGTGTTTGGCATATTTTATGATGCTCTGCGTGTCGGTACGAGAGTAAATGTGCTCTGGGGAATAGGCGCCAAAACTTCAGAGAAAAAATAAATATAAAATTATCGCCTGAGAATCGTTAGCAAATCACTTAGAAGATGAGACAATTGCCGGAATGCTGTTTAAGAGCCATCCGGATATCGTAGAATAGCAGTAGCTGAGGCCATAAAAGCGATTCGATGGTAAGATTAGCCAAAAAATCGCCGAGAGGAACTTAAGCGATTCGCTAAGAAGAGAAGCGAAAGAGTCGCCAAGAGCGGTTTCGAATTGTGCAAATTTAAAACAAATATTCGCCGTCATTACTCTATGTTACCACTTGCTAACCAAATTTCACCTCTTTTTAAAATCAACACAATGCGAATTTAAAGGGGACATTCCCTGAGCGTTGGCTTAATCCAAAAAAACAAAGAGAAGGCGGGGCTTCGCCCATATAAGTAAAATATTTGATATTGCATAGCTTTGGAAGTTATAGTCTAGAACATTGAAACTCAGAATGGATTTACTATTAAATGATATCCCGGTACTGGAACTGGCATTGGACAATGAGCGTGGTGTTAGGGTCTAATAAAAGTTTTGACTAATCTCATTATTTTTCAATATAGTTGCCAGGCGTAGCAATGCTCGCCCTGTTTGGACTAGTTTTTTATATTTTGTAAATATAAAAATTTTTCGAAACTGATAAACTCGGAACTTACCGTTGCATTTCTGGCACTCGCTTCACTTCTAAAGGAAAGCTATGAGAGTCTACTACGTGCCAATGAAAAACATTTAACTTGGATGCAGCCATGCCATCTAAAATCTTTAGTATATAAGTCAGTGGTATAAAATTGCGTGAGGTGTCCAGCAATAGACCGCGATGGGGAAATATGGGACGATCATCAACATGTGCATTACTAACGAGCAACAAGCCATTCCTGTGAACAAAATATTTCGAATTTATTTCGAGATGGATTACTTTTTAAATAAATTCCTACCCAATACAGCCAGTTATCAAATTACTCAATGTTTCCAATGCTAGACGGTGGCCAAAAACAGTTGCTGCATTGAGTTCGACGAAGGTGGTGTTGTCTTAAAAAGAAAAATTTTAAATATGACAATACTACATACTTATGTGCTTAAAGAAAGTGAAAATTTTTTTCCCACAATAATACCTGTAGTTTTGATGTTCAGCGTATACGACTCGTCCGTTTCCCAATTAAGCACTAAACTATTCGAATTAACAATCGCATTCACGTTTATAAGCTTGCCATTAACAAGTGTGCAATTCGCGATACATTCCTTTAGAATATTACTGATAAAAATACGATTAGATTCACGTACATATTGCATTGTCTGAGGGCTGGATGCGATCACATGAAAATGCATTTTCCCAGGATCAAAATGCACGCGCTCATGTTCGAGAGTACAATTGCCCATAGGCATGGGCCAAATAGCTCCAAATTGGCCGCAGGATAAACGGCAATCATGCTGACTCTCAAACCGAACAGTATCGTCTTTTTCTAGTGACGATTTGTGCAGGCAAAAACCTAATGAGGAGCATATCCAGTATTGTTTGCTGTAGGATAATTTTTTTGGATAATAAAATTAATGATACAAACTATCGTCACCAACCTTTCTTCAGCGCCTATCCCTGGAACAGAAAGTAATGGAAGTAATGTAATATACCAACAGATATATAAATGTTGTAATTTCTGCATCTTGTATTTTATTTAAATAAATAAAATAAAGTTCTGTTATTGATTGATTGACAGAAAAATTAGATTAAAAATAAAAATAACGACTAAATATTTGAAATTTCCAAAGTCAGGGTACACAAAATTATTCAACCATGTCCAAAGTCTTACTTTGGTCTAAAGTTGAAGTCCTACCTAATCAATCAATACCCTGCAAACATTTTCAAACATCTCAGAATCGTCAGCGAATCGTTTGGAAGCTCGAGATAATTGTCGCCAGGCTCTTTTAAGAGTCATGCGGCTATCGCCGAGGAATACAAGCACCTGAAGCCATTAAAGCGATTCGCCGGGAAGATTCGCTAACGACTGCCAATAGGGGTATTAAGGTCTTTACCAATTCACTAAGAAGAGCCGCAAACGAATCACCGAAAGGGTTTTTAGGCGATTCGCTGGGTAGATTCGCCAACGAATTGCCAAAAGCGGTCTTAAGCGATTCGCTGAGAAATCCAGAAACGAATCGCCGGAAAAGATTTGCCAACGAATCATCGAGGGTGTCTAAAGTGATTCTCCGGCAACACTCGCGGTTCTTCGGTAAGATTCGCCAATGCTTCTCCAGAAAGAGTCGCACATGAATCAGCAGAACGCGTCTTAAGCGATTCGCTAACATGAGTGGCAAACGCATCGCTTTTAGGGTACCTCTGCGATTTGATGTGAAGCATAGCTGATGAACGTTACAAGTTGATGTACAGTTCAAATTATCGGGTTTGACAGACGTTGTTCTATCAATGCATTTTTTAACTCGTTCAACTTTTGGATAAATTTTAACGATTTTTTACAGTCAGGTTCAAATATTTTTCAAATATTTTTCCTGTGACCAAGGCCGTTTACATTTTGAATTTTTTACTTTTTTAGATACTGTTTTGATACACAAACGAGTTTTCACTGGTTGGAAAAATATAGGTTTTTTGAGATAAAATTAACAATTTAAAAAATATGTTAAAATTTTATTAAATTTAAAAATGAATTTCATATAAAAATTTTTTTTTGACAATTGTTAATACAATCATCCCTATCATGTATAATTTTTCGCCTATTTTCCCAATTTGAAAGGTAAGATTCAGTTTTTGAAATAAAACTCTTAAACTTTTTGAAAATTTTTAATGCAAATTTATTCACCAATCATCAATATTCATGCGGGTAAAATTAACCCAATTTTTCAATTCCGTTAGAAAAATCAATCAGAATTGAGCTGAATGCATTAACAATAACTTGCTGTAATATATGTAATAACCAAAAGAACTAATGCTTTACTTTCACATAAAAATGAATATCTTAAATAATATTATAAATGTTGCAATAACTTTAATGTTTTCATCTTTTTTCATATTCCAGTCTAGTTGATGGCAACTTCTACACACATTGACTCTCATTGAGAACGCACCATTGTGGTGTAACGGCATCTGGTTGTATGCCGCGTGCTATCAAACGATCACGATAACGATAGAAACGGGTTTGAGCCAGAAGAGCAGCAGTTTTTGGATCCGACCAAAGGCGTTCAGCAGCAGCTCCTGCGCGTGGCCAAATACGGGACTCTGAAATTTAATGACATCGATAAAGTGAGGCAAAATACGTTAGAAAATATTCTCCAAACTTACCCACTGAATTATAATCGACATATTCGCTCCACATGCAAACCTCACCGCCCAACATTTGAGCATGTCGCTGTATGCGATTGTTGTAGACTTTGATCCAATTATAATATTGTGTGCGTCCCCAGAAACCATGATCCAAATACCAGGCATCCTTGGTGGACGCTATAATGCGATAGCCCTTGGCAATTAGATCATTATTGAGCGGTAGTGATGAATCAACCCAGGTTTGTATAACAAAACGCTCTTTGGGTAGATATTCTTCAATGATATCAGGATCGGTTAGATGACTAGACCAAACAATCACCGACTTTGGCTCGCTGGCAGCGCGTGAGTGCCGATGCTGTACCACATCATCCCATGATGCTAGATTACGCTCATGAAACTCCGACCATAACTTATAGAAGCTCTGCAGACTCATATCGAAACCACGTTTTTTCATGGCATTTGTAATCTCTGGTGTATTATTCCAACAGGGTATGTATACTTCATCACCGCCCATGTGCAAGGTTTCTTCTGGCTCAATTACTTCAGCAAGATCCTCATAGATTTCCTTCATTACCGAATACATGGCATCGTTGGTGGGGTTTAATTGACCGCAAGGTGGCTGGACACAGAATGAACGCCAGGGTCGCTGATTAAGACACACGGCAAGATTGCCCAATCCAGCCATGGGACCCCATTGCCAGCCATTGCCGGCATGTGAGGGTCCATCGATTTCAATGAGAACGCGTATGCCACGATGTTTGGCGTATTTAACAATGTTCTGCGTATCGATGCGGGAGTAGACGTGTTCGGGAGAATAGGCGCCAAAACTTAGAAGAGAAAAGTTAAATAAAAATTAAAAAAATTAATTAAAATAAAATAAAAATGGTACTTCATAGCATATATTTTGCTCCTAACATATATAGAATATATATCATATATGTATATTGATATATATCAAACGTTAAGAGAACATGCGGAATTAGAATTGTAATAACTCAAAAAATGCAAATTTTCACAAATTATTCGCTATGACAGACTCAAAAGTTATGTTTCCTTCCACATTCCACGCAAATAACTACTCACCGTTGTAATTCCGGCACACGAGTGACTTCTAGCGGGAAGCTATGCGTATCCACAACGTGCCAGTGAAACACATTCAACTTGGAAGCGGCCATGCCGTCCAAAGTATTACGTATGTAACGTAGCGGCATATAATTGCGTGACGTATCCAACAAGAGACCGCGATGGGCAAATACGGGACGATCATGCACACGTGCCGCACTAACAAGCAGCAAACCAGTTCTGAGCATAATTTTTTTCAATTATTTTGAGAAACAATATTTATTTCAAACCAATATCTCACCCACTGCTGCCAGTTATCAAATTGCTCAATGTTTCAAATGCCAAGCGGGCACCATATACCGTTTTAGCCTTCAGATCAACAAAGGTGGCCATGCCTAAAAAAAATAGTTTGAAAATTAAAACGAAAATTGTTTTAATGCCATCCATTTACCTGTTGTCCTTACGCTCAGGGAATATGACTCGTCTGTTTCCAAATCTAGCACCAAACTAGTCGAATTCACAGTCGTCTTTACCAGTATCTCCTTGCCATTGGCTAGCGTGCAATTCCGAATGCACTCCTTGAGAATATTACTAACAAAAATCCGATTGGTTTCGCGTATAAATTGTGTTGTCTGTGGGCTGGGTGCAACCACATTGAAACGCACTTTCCAAGGATCAAAGCGTACGCGTTCATGCCCCAGGCTACAATCGCCTGTGGGCATAGGCCATATAGCACCGTATTTGCCGCAAGACAAACGACAATCGTGCTGACTCTCAAAACGCACGGCATCGCCCATTTCCGGTGCCGGATCAAGCAGGCAGGCATCTAATGAGGAGCATATCCAGTTATGATTGCTGTTGGGAAGTTATTAAAAATTCATTTTTCTCAACGCACCCATGATAGAATAATAAGGTAGGCGCATATTGGAGAGGAAGTGAGCTACATGTCAAAATCAGCTGTTTGAATTCGAGTTGTTCTAATTGTTGTTGTTGCCTTTTCGTTTGACGTTTATAGCACTCACAGCATTGTTTGTGTAAAAATAGACATTTGAGCAGCCATATTAATATGAGCCTACCTGGCGCATATTGGAGAGGAAGTGAGCTACATGTCAAAATCAGCTGTTTGAATTCGAGTTGTTCTAATTGTTGTTGTTGCCTTTTCGTTTGACGTTTATAGCACTCACAGCATTGTTTGTGTAAAAATAGACATTTGAGCAGCCATATTAATATGAGCCTACCTTATTATTCTATCATGAACGCACCTATCGAAACCCGCTCACTTACCTATCATCAGCGGCAACATGTGAAACAGCAACAAGCGAGAGTATTAGAAGAGCGCAATAGTTGTAAAAAAGTTTTGGTGATAGCATTATGTCTGCGAACGGCGGCACGTCTTTATAGGTACTAAGTCAGATAATTTCTTCGGAACTTTTTATTTTTGTAGATTTTTAAATATTTTGAAAATAAGTCACAGTGCTTTGCATCGTTGATACACCTGAAAATTCGTAAAAATAAAGAATATTAAAAATTTAAGAGATACTTATTATGTGATCAAGTAAATTTGATTAACCCATTTGGCTCCACTGTGCTCAATTTTGAGTACGGCAAAATAATTGCAATAGATCTTAAATTATAAAAAAATTTTTGAAGTGAAACACTTTCAGCCGCTGATGCAACATACGGCGAATTAAACGAGGAGTAAGACCGATGTAACACTTTAATGAAACGTAGCAGATTCGAATAAGTTATGAATGGTTTGAGTCCAAACTAAAAGACCAGTTGAAGTTGAAGTTCTTTACAAACTTATCAACAAAGTTTGAATCCGTAATTTTTTGTGACTAATTAGTGCAACGTAGCAAATTCGAATAAGTTATGAAGTTATGGAGTTATAGACATGGAGCACTAATTCGCTATTTATATTTACGAACGCGTTCTGCTCCTGTTTTAGCTATTTTTCTTAGCTTGGAGACGTTTTTTGGCATTGCAAAAACTATTCTCGGCAGTCTTAAATATTGCACTTTTAACACGTTTTGCTTTTAATATTATATTGAATTAACTGTTTTGCATGTTGTCAATCATCTGTCAAGTTTTTGATAACAATTAAATTTTTTCCCGCTAGATGTGCCTAAATATTTTCGTTTGAAGCGTAAAGAAATACATTATCCGTGCATCACAACATCGATGGTGTGGGTTCAGTTCTCGCATTGAAAACGTTAGCCTAGCGTCATGAACAAGAGACCTTGAAATTTCACTCGCCGCCAAAGAAGTTTCACTTCAAAAATGCTGCCTCAATTATATCAATGTGCACTGCGTATCTGCAACCAGATCACCATTTTCATCTCGCTGAAAACCTTGAATTATACGCTCAATCTGTTGGAATAATTTCCAAGTATCCTTTTTGCCTGGTACACCCCAATTTTGCCACGCTCACGCTTCTCCTGCTCTTCTTTTTTGCGTCTGAAAAGGCTTCTTTCCTCTTTTTGTGATAGTGTTCGCGCATGGCTCGCGTTGGAGCTAACTGTAGCGTCTTTTTAAAGTCAGCGTATTTTGCTGCCTGAAGAGAGGTAGTGATCGATCAGAAAATTTTGTTCATTGAAAAAAACTTTGCCGGAAGTGGGATTCGATCTCGGACTCCGGGCATGCAAAGCGACACACTTAACCTGCATGCCATGGCCACCACCTCTCTGCAGACTATGGCAAACCTCAGAGAGTAAATAAAGCCATCAAAAGCTTTTTGAGAACATGAACTTTAGCTGTTCGGAGTCGGCATAAAACATGTAGGTCTAGTCCTCGATCAATTGTGTGCAAACATTTAGTAACATACACAACACAATTGATCATAAGAAGCTCGGAAAAAGTCTTTTCAAGGGCTGAAATGACCAATTAGTTTTTGTGTGTTTTGCTGCCATCGCTTCGAGACACTCCTGATCATACCAATGGTTACGAGGTTACGGGCACCGGAAATCTTTGACTTCCTCAGCAGCCCAAAGTTCGTCAGCGTCATCGAGGTAAGATGTCAGCGTGTTTCGTTCCGCGTCGAAGTCGATCAGTCTTAGACCGTTGTTCAAAGTGGTCTCGTGGAGACTGAACTGGCCAACAGTATAGCCAAAGTTACCTTATCTTTCGACCTTCGCTTTGATATCGTTGAGGATAATATTCACGTCGTTGGCCGTGAGTGATCATATACGTCGTCGCGTAGAAGTCGTAATTGACAGCATCGTCCTTTTCTTTCGTCGGACTTAGACTTAAAATTTCGCCTTGATGAGGATTGTGGAGCCTTTTGTTCATAGGTGTGAACCGGGAAGCAAGGTGGCGTAGTTTCTGGCTTACGACGCATCCGCATCCAAATTCGTTCTTCCGCGCAAGGCAGTTGTAGTAGATTTCGCAGTCTGCTGTCTTAGAGCAGCCTTGTACTTTGCATCGCGTCTCCTGGATGGCGGTGATGTTAGCTTTTATTTTTACGAGGGCTTACGCCAATTAGACAGAGGCACCTTCTCTATAATGGGTTCGGACATTCCGGACAAGTGCATAACAGTTAATTAGAGACAGGGAGTTATAGACATGGATATGGATAACCGCGGATATGGGTTTTATTCAAGACGCAGTGCCTGTCCAAAACTACGCTCTTCCACACCCTTGCTGGACCCAGCTACTTTTCCAAGACCGGAAAAAGCCGTTAACCTTTATATCTAGAGGATATTCTCTATCCGTAACCTATGACCGACCCGTCAGGCAGCTTGTAGCTCAGCCCCCGCAGATACACGAATCCCATAGAATCCACGATTACCGGACTCTGTAATTTAGTCTTAATAAAAAAGTCCCATTTCATAAAATGGCAAGAGTAGATTAAATTTTTATTGCAAATTTGTTTTAATGCAATTTCGTAAATTTTAAAGATTTTGTACCATCAACTTATCATACTTTTTCCAGCAAACCATACCATTAACTTTAATTTCTTGCAAATGTACCTTTATCCAAAAATTATATATAGAAAATGGCTATTTGCGGTGAAGAGGTTGTGGCAAAAGGGAAAGAAAATTGAAGAAACATATTGAATTTTTGTTTAGATAGAAGTAAACAAGCTAAACCTGCCGAGGTTTCTTACCTTTTAGTTCGGTTTTACTGCCCGTTTCAATTCGCCATATTGCTCTATACGCGGCTAAAGCAGTTTCACTTCCAAAAAATTACGGATTCAAACTTTGTTGATAAGTTTGTAAAGGACTTCAACTTCAACTGGTCTTTTAGTTTGGACTCAAACCATTCATAACTTATTCGAATTTGCTACGTTGCACTAATTAGTGTATTTCGGTGAATCTGCAAAGAACCAATCCCCAGAAAAACACACTGATGCCTCACTCAACAATCAACGTTCGCTGCCTTACGAGGCCCTCACTCAACATTATGGTCAGGAAGCAAAACACAATAATCAACAAAATTTGCCTCTGCTTTCAGAGGCTGCTTCAACGAGTGCTATGCAAATGCAATTTAGCATTCAAAAAGTGACAAAGTTGAGAAGGCATTCGAAACCAACTAAACTAAAATAAGTACCGAAAATAACTGTTATTTTACAATTTTCAAATTAAAAAAATTGTTGAAAGACTTTTTCAAATAAACCATTATGTTACAAATGTTCTCAGCCTCACGAATATTAAGTTCCTTTTAAATTTTAGACTGATTCCTTAAAAGTTAAAATTTAACTGTTATTTTTTGCCTTGTATTTTTTCGGTCAAAAATAGCAGTTATTTTGTGACTTTAATTTATTCGGTCAAAAAAATTTTAAATTTTGCATGAACATGTATTTTGATACAGTGAATCGTAATTAATCAAAAAGTCGATTAAATTTTTCGTAACTTAGGGTGCTTATTTGATTTCATATGACGATATATCAAGGTTATGTTTCTTTTTGAGGTAATATCTTATTAAGTGTATCAGGACTCCATATAAGGTGATATTTTAAGAACTTGAGAAGTTATTGTGTTTTCCTGATTGATTTGATGATTTTCCTGATTTATTTAGTGAAGTTACGCTACTTTACATGGGAGGTGGGAATAGTTTTTATCCGAATGCAATCAATTTCAAACAGAAGGAACTCTATTAACCCATTTTTCGACCACTGACTTTAAAACTAATTTCTGAAAAAAATATTAAAAATATTTTCAAATTCTTTCTGCAAAGACTTTATTTGGTTAAATGGAAATTCAGAAAATAAATATAAATTTCCAAATTTTCCATTTTACATGAACATAATATTTTTTAATATTTTTTCCATAAATTAATTTTAACGTTAGTGGTCGAAAAATCGACCAGCTGACTAAAATGGGTTAAGAGTAAAATTTATTAGCAAAATATCAAGTCAACTTTTTTGTTTTTCTATGCGTTAAATTTATTTTGAGTTATAATAATTTATACAAGCAAATAATTGAATGGGAAATTGCATACAGCAGTATAAATTCAATAATCTGCCTCACCGTGATTCGAACCGCAAATCATCGCACAAGAGACGGTCGCACTAACAACATGCCATTACCATACGATAAACGAACAAAATGCAGCAAAATACAAGCCAGCCAGCCGAACACGAATATTGCTTGAATCAGGATCAAAGTATTAGATAATTTTAGACAGAAATATAACAAAATTTCTGTAGAATCATTTGTTTTCGAGGTACATATTCGAACAAAAAGGGTTGATAAAATTGGTTTACCATGCATATCCTTAGTGAAACCCATTTTCCAAGAACAACATCATAGAATACCATATAAACTTTAAAAATTTCTTATTCGGAACCTCTACTTTGTGCTATTTTTAGGAACGGACTCAAGTTTGTATTGAAGTGGACCTTTCCGTAGCCTTGTACTTTGCACAATAAATTATTATTTTCTCTTTTTTTATTTATAAAAATTTTTAAGTTGTGTTTTGTACCGAAAAGGTACCCAAAAAATCAGTTAATATTTCATTACACATTTCGGTGACCAGTTTTTTTTTAATTATTGCATTTATTCGTTCAAAAATACAGACCACAAAAGTTAATAAACCATAACCGTACTATGTACGGCGCAAACAACTAAAAGAATATGAATATTTATTAGAACCAACGATAAAGCCTCGAGTGAATGTTCTATTTATACGATTATTCGAAATAATATATTTATTCAAATCCATGCATTATTTAATAATTTACTTGCTCGACAATGCTTTGTGCTGCATATGCTAAAAATATACAATACCATGAATACCCCCCCCCGCACCGTAAGTGAATGCCTAAATGTGACGAACCATACTTTTATTAATTTATCAAGAGTTGTTTTGCAAAAACTCAGCACAGATTCATTTAAAAGTAAACTAAATTTAGTTCTATAGAACTAAGCACTTTGATCTCAGCTGAGGAGGCGATAAGAGCAGTAGGCAGGCAGTCTAATTAAAGTAACCATTAATTGTAGAACCATCACGTATGCTCTGGTATGGTATGAAATTGAAAAAAATTTAATGATAATAATTATGCATATAAAAACAAATATTTTTAATTGTAGTCATGGAGTATGTGACTTTTTTTTAAACATATAATGAGTGATGAATTCAATAGAAATTAAACTTTGTTGTATGAAATAAATCAAATAAATTGCAAGGATTGTGGTGAACAATACTGCTTCTTTTTTCTAATTGTGCAAATACTACTATGTTGAATGGGAACAGATTTGTGGGTTTGAATATTTTATTGGCGCATGTAATGATAATAAATGATGAGAAAAAATTTAACATTTTTGTTTTTTGTTTGTACTGAATCGATCGATACTAGATAATGGGAGAAAAACTCAAGGTACCACCAGCATACAGATTACTTCTTGAACCATTTTATTCCCAAAAAATTTGTTCAAATTCCTTCTCTCGAAATATATAATTCTATGAGTATCTACAAATTATATTATTTTTGTTCAAATACGAGTACTTACTTCCCTTGTTAGGTCCTAAAAATCAAATAAGAGTAAAGAGCAATAAAGATAGAACTTTGTTGTCTGAAGCTTTTAAAAAAAAGTTTGATACATATATGTATCAGAAATGAAACTTCTATGGCGGCAATTCAATATTGGGACAATGTTCGAATTGATTGAAATTATAAGGTCCGTTTATTTCAAGGTCGCTTCATACGCCTAAGCCTGATGTCAGAGCGAGCGCTACAAGCGAAGCGATACTTGAAGCTTTGCTATTAGATGCTATAAGAAATGCTATTCCATGTCAGAGTGAAAGCGTTTGTTTTCTTACTAAAAATGCTGAAGCATTCATTTTTAAATTTAAAATTACATACAAATCATTTCAAATACCTATCGAACGCTTGAAGCATTCAAAGTTGCTTCATATAGCTTGTAGTATCGTTTTTAACTCTGGCACCTTTTGAATTTTTTCATAGAAAAACACAGGCAAAAGTTTGTAGCTTTGATTAGCTTTATAGCATCGTATCGCTTGTAGCATTCACTCTGACACCAGCCTAACAATGAATATCGTTATATTAATCTAATGTTACTCTCTCTCTCTCTCTCTCTTCTTCTCTGTCAGGCCTTTATGACATGTAGCTTTGGTTTTCGTAACAACTAGCTTTTAACTATGATGAATACCTGATTTAGTGATGCTATGGCCTGCACATATTGGCGACTACATCGAAATAGCGGTCAACGTCAAATTCTCTTACATGCATTTTTTACTGGCTGAACAGAATGATGCACATAGTTTATCGTACGCAGCAATATGCTTCAAAAATTAAAATATGCTGAATAAGAACAGAATGTGTTCATTCCAGTCGCCTTTAGTTGTAGCTGTAGTTCACGTTGAGCTAACTTTAACTTGTAGCGCGTCACAGTTGACATTTTTATACCCCCACGCGTACTGCGTAAGGGGTATATTAATTTTGTCACGACGTGTGTAACGCCCATAAAGAGGCGTGATAGATATAGAAAAGTATATATATTCTTGATCAGCATCACCACCTGAGTTGATTAAGCCATGTCCGTCTGTCTGTCCGTCTGTCTGTGGACACGATTAGAGTCGTAATTTTAAAGCTATTGTGCTGAAATTCGATATTTAAGCTTTTCTCTAAAAAACCAAGATCAAGTTCGAGAATGGGCTAAATCGGCTAAAAACCACGCCTACCTCCCATACAACACAAATAATGAAAACTCTATAAATATATTTAAGTCACAAAACTGATACTCAGTATTTGTGTGTTTTATGTCAAAACTGAGATGTGTTATAAAAATGAGCGTCATCCATCTACAAACACGCCCACCTCCCATACAACCCCAAAATATAACTCTATAAAGAGACTTATATTAAAGTTACAAAACTGAAACTCGGTATTTGTATATTCTATGTCAAAACTAAAGTGTATTAGAAAAATGGGCGTCATCCACCCACTAATACGCCCACCTCACATATAACCCCAAAATTGACAATTTTATAAAAAGGCTTATATTTATGCTTCAGGAAAACAATTTGATATGTTTGTATTTTAGACACATAAAAATAACAAAATCTTCTAAAATGTCATACAAAAAACTTTCCAGTTTAAGAATCTTTAACAAGACAAGTCGAAGGTCTAGGTCGAAAATATACCTTGCTAGTTTAGATTTAACGTATTTTATATACAAATTTTGTGTATCCGAGACATTAATTTATGTTTTGATTTTAAATAACACTATACAAGTAAACAACAAGTTGTTAATCCAAGTTCATTTCAAAACATTAACAAATCATCAGAAAATCTTCTTTATTGACAATTATTAATAAGCTTTACATAGAGATCGAGCTCTATGTAAAGCTCGATCTCTATGTAAAGCTTACACCACTTTGAAAGTTTTTTATCTGTGTCGACTTCTGTAATCCAGCAGATAGCTTGAACACATTGCAGACGACGAGCGACGAGTCACTTTAAATCTAATTTGAAATAAATTAATATCACTTTTAATTTACTTATGTTTCTTATGGGACGACATTTTTGAGACTTTGCGACGACATAGTTGCGCGACATAGAATTTTGTTGCCGTTGACTTCAATTTAATAACCCATCCACAATGATGACAACGGGCGACGAGCGTTAACATCACTTTTATTTTACATGTATATTTTATGGGACGAATTTTTTGAGACAATCACGACGACATTGTTGCCCGACACCGAATGTCACTGTAGCCAGCTTCGAAACAGCGACGAAAACAGACGACGAAAAGAAACTTCAGCCATTCCTTACATTCGTGTTTTTTCGTGCTGGCTGCTCGAGTGCTCGTTTTTGTATTCAACTTATATGTGAATGTGAATTTATTAAATAATATAATTTCATTTAAATTCAATTTTATTAAATGAACTTGTGTTGAAGAAAATACTTTCTTCAATTTCTAACTTTGAATAAAACAATATTGAAAAATAATTTCTTTGCATTTAATTTTTATTTCGTATTGCATAAATGATTCTTGTTTTTTGTATTTCTCAGTCATACCTAAATTGGAGCGTTAGGCTGCGATTATAGTGAACGCGATTCAGACAGGCAGGCAGGCTGAAATCTGTGTGAAAAAACGAGATGCAGATAACTATCTATCTCGCTTTTTCACATTGCCTGCCTGCCTGCCTGTCTGACTCGGCGCTCACTATAACCGCAACCTTAGGCGTTGTGTTATTTAACGCTTCTCAAAAAAGGTAAGCGCCATACCGCAATTGAAGCGTTACGTTTAAATGTCAAAAACTTATTTAGATTTCTTAGTTACCAATTTTGTTGATAAGTTACTTTTGGAACCTATTGACTGTAGATTCATTGACAAGTTCTAAAAGTCTCCACAAAACCTTTAAAAGTAAAAGGAGTCTCTAATCTGCTTTACTTAAATTTTGATGCTTTATTTCAAGTTCGGCTCACGAACATCCTCATGGACAACAAAAGTCTCATTAGTGTTCTCGTCTAAGTTCACGTACGTTTTTATAGGTACACGGAATGAATCTTGTGTTAAAATTTCACCAGAAAGCCACACAAGCAGATGAAGAAACTTACATACCTCCATATTTGAAAAAATTTGTATAAAATGTGAAAAGAAACAAATGAGATTTATTTTTGATTGTCACTTATTGACAATTTGTTCTTAACGCTCTGTCGAAATTGGAAATTCCGATGGGTTGGCCTTAGCGCGTTGATTATTTCGGTATGCTTCATACAAAACATTTAAACATGAGAAAATTTTGACAGTTAAACAACGCTAACGCTCCAATTTAGGTATGACTGTCTGTTGGAACGTAATTAAGAGTAGTAAAAAAGACAACATCAACTTTTATCAAAAAAACACAACTTTAATTAAAATAATTACTTGAAATTGTCAAAAAAAATTTCTGCTGAAGCTTGTTGCTGTCGCATTTAAAAAAATCAAGTCGCCCGACATTTTTCTACAACGCCAGAGTGAAGACCTGTCGTTTGTCGGCCGTTGTCGCCATTGTGGATGGGCTATAATTCTAATTTGACATGCGATAAAAGAAAATTTCTTCCATTGCTTACATTTGTTATTGTTTTTTTTTTCATGCTGGCTGTTCAAAAGGTTGTTTTTGTGTAAGTTTATTTCAAATATATTAACAACTTCAATAAATATATTTTATAATAAATTATTATTAAATTCTAAAACCACTTGCTGCTCAAGTTTACTGCTGTCGTGCTTATTATAATCAAGTCGCTTAACATTTCTCTACAGCGACAGTGTGGAGACATGCCGTTCGTAGCTTGTTGTGTGCAATGTGTTCAAGTAGATACATTCAACCCGCTGCTGCATAGCATTCTATTAGCCAGTTATCGAAAGCTGATTTGTAGTAAAGTCGCGACGAAATCGCGACAATGTCGCTGTCGTCGAAAAAGATAATTTTCTTATTTGACAGGCGACTAAAGGGACGCATATCTGAAAGGGAAATGTTGTGTCCTTTTTCAATTTCGTTGGCAAAATTTGCTTTGAAAAAAAAAAATCAAAAGGGAGTTCGAGTTTTTGATAGATTGTGATGAATTTGATTAATGTATTTGTGTATACAAGCTATTTTATTGCCGAAATTTAAAAAGAAAGAATAACTTTTCAATGTAAGCTAGTGGTTTTTCGCATCTATTGTAAACTTCTAAAAACTACTGTTGGGGATTTTTTAGATGATTTAAGATGATGAAATAGTGTTACATCACAAAATGAACACATAGTTATTCCCCCATAAAGAGCATTATATATAGAATTTTATCAATTATACAAAGAAAAAAATCCATTTTTATTTCCAGTTCATTTTTTTTTACATGAAAAAGATAAAATTTTGAAAAGCAAGGTTTTTTTCTTTGGAATATAAAAATAATTTAATGGTGATAATAACAACGAACATTCGAATAACTAATAACGACTTACAGTAAACAAAACGGCGTATTTTTTTAGAATTACGTCAAAAATCTAAATCTTCCAAACCATGATAGAATAATTTTACCAGGTAGTGTTGACAAATGTTGATTCTCTCAGCTACAAGTAAACGAAATCTTGTCAAAAACAGCGGGGAGCGCTATTATCGGTATTGAAGTTTCAGAAAAATTGTAAAGTTTATGAAATATCAAGCTTTGTATCAAATAAGAATGGAAATTTTACCGACAAATTAAAAATTTTCTATTTTTAAATGCATTTTAATGCGCAACTTCATATTTATGTGCATCAAGTTTTGACTTAGCAGTTGGCAACTGTTAGGTACGCTGAATGTGACCAGTGAAAATTAATTGTATGCTATGACGGACTGTGAGCGCTCTCTGTCTTGTTATATTTTTTGACAAAAGTCCGTTTCCAACAGAAACGTCAATACTACCTTGGAGTAATTATAACATGCTTCCAAACGAGTTTAAACTGTTTTGCAGTTTCTTGCAGTCAAAAAAGAAAACATGAATCTTTAATATGAGTTATTGTTATAATTTTTGAGATATTTCTGATCACTTTTTTGGGCGGTTAGAGATTTTTGAAAATTTCAAAACATAAAACTTAATAAAAAATTAAGATTTTTGTAAGTTTATGTTAAATACCGAGATTTTTTTCCAAAAATTCAGTGCTATATCTACAAAACTCATTTTCTGTTCGTTTGGGTGTTCATTTGAACTGTATACAAATCTAAGCTGCTGAACGGACTACTCTATATTGACTTGATTTTGTTCATTTGTTTAGCCATACCATGGGAAAAACTATATATCAAAGCAGTTTGATTTTCCCTGAAAACTTTCATTTCAGCTCTATCGTTTCGCACGGAAAAAATTCAAATCGAAACAAAACTGAATGACCATGTAACGTTAAAGACCACACATTCTGGCATTAAAAACTACACCAAACGATATACCAATGGAAAAAATAACTCAATATTTTTCCAATAAGCTTAAAAACATCTGAATACCATGAAAAATACACATATTATAGGTGTTTAAAAAAACATATTTTCGAAAATAACAAAATATTGATTTTTTTGGAGTGTCAAAAGAGTTTTTTTTAATGGCAAAAATTTTCAAATTTGTACTTAGCCAATACTATGTGTACTGTCAAAATCTTAAACTATGTGCTTATCTTATGTATTCTGAAGAAAAAAATAGAAATACATATATGCAAAAACTTGATTTTTTTTTACCAAAAAAGGAATTCAGGAGAACCAATCGCTTCATGGAGATTTCTCCGATAAAAAAAACATGCAGTAATAGTTTTTAAGAGTGCCTCTAGCTTTTAAGTCGGTGTCTGGCTGACATTTTTTTTCTTCATATAAAATGATACGGCTTATAAAATGATCTAATGATCGTACACAGCTAAATTTGTTGGTTTCATGAAGTATTTTCGATATTTTTGCAGAAATATGCATTGGAGTGTAACGTTAAATAGAAAAATTAAAAACTTTGAAAAAAATTTTGCCGCCATTTTGTAAAAAAAAATTATAAATTTTCAAACTGGTCAGAAAATAATGAACGTGCTTAAAAACAGTTAAGTATATCGTCTTATTAAGTAAGAAAAGTCAGTTTATGTAAGATCATTTCAAACCTCTAGAGCTTTATAGAAAAAAACCGGGACCAAAAGTATCTATAATCAAAAATTAACTTGAAAAATCAGGTAAATATAAATTGATTATGCTTACACTCAAAAAAAAATACCTATCTTTCTGCGTTCAAAAATTTCTCTATTTCCGATTTTCTTCAATTAAAATGAATTTTCACATTTTCGAAGAAATATTTTTTATTTGTGGAAAATGGAAATATTTCATGTCTCTCATAATGGCAAGTATTTTTCTCCCACAAAAAAATTCTCAGTTAAAGAGAAAAATTCTCATTTATAGAGAACATGAACAATTTTTCTTTAATTAGATAAAAAATTCATTATGCAAAGTAATTTTCTTCAATAACAAAAAACTTTTCTCAAAAATAAAAAAAGTCTTCTTCTCTAAAAAAAATATATTTTCATATATTTCGCATTTTTATAGAAGCTTTTAACCATTCTTGGGGAATTTTTAGGATCACATTCCGAGAAGCCTTTTTTCTGAGTGTAGTTTTTATTCATTTTTTCATATTGCCTGTTATGTTAAAAAAAAAACTTAACAACAGAATAGATCGATCCTGCCTTCTTTCTTAAGATCTTCTATGTGTGAATACATACATTCTGAAAAAACTTCTAAGAACTAATTTCTGGTCTATTATTTTTAAAATTAATTTCTCATTTTTGCAGTGTCCGTTAGTAATCTATTAACTGAACTGCCACAATTTGAAAATGTTTTTTTTTTTCAATATATATTTAATGACAATTGTTTTTATATTCATCTAGTTTTCGGTTTATTCTTTGAATTCAATCTAGAACCATATTTGCACTAATCACAACGTATCCATTTATTTATAATTATTTTGGCTTAAATTGTTTGTTATTTAAATCGAAATTTTAACAACAATATCTAATAAGCAAATTCAACTTTTGCAGTATTTTTGTTCGCTTCACTTACTTTTGGGCGCGCTCGCTTGCAAGTTCGACTTCAACTAAATTTGAACTGAATTTAATTTGGAACCATGCTTATCGGCAACAAAAACCGCTGCTCAAAACGACAAATACAACATCGACAATAACAACAACAACATCGCCATCAAACGTGCTGTGCTACTAAGTACGTGTATATAAATTAGTATGTTGATTGCGAATACTAGCTGCCAAGCGATCCAGCGCAAGCGATGAGTGTTTTAAAAAATGTAAAAGAAAATACGAGCAACAACAAAAATTATCGAAATTAGGAAAAGAGTTCGAAAAAGTTTGTACTGCACCCTGGTATAAATGGCAATTGCGGATGGATAAAATGCGCAAGAGCGACTCGGCTAAAATTATATTTAAATATTGAAATATGAAATAGGGTGTTAATTTTACGAGAGAATTTACTAAATTCTCATTAATATATCGAGCCATAACCGCGAAAAAGATGTAACCAGCAATTTACAAAAATTTGTTTTCTTATCAAAACTTATAATTTATTTCATTATCAGTAATCTATAATTATAAAATAATAGTTAATATAATAATATAATTATTTAAATGCAAGGATTGTGTAAAAAAAATTGTCATAACTAAAAATCTTATGCCGAAAATAATTAAAAGAAATCTTCTCCTTTAAAATTTTAGTTTTGATGGTTACATCTTTTTCGCTGTTATGGCTCGATATATTAAAGAACACTGCAAACATTTTATGAGGCTCTCCAAAAAAATTACTAAATTAATTAATGATGGCTCATTAAAAGCACTCATGAAAGAGTCTTTAATATGACTGTTTAATGATTGTTCAGAAATAAGACTCATAAAAGAGTCATTATTGTATGTGCTTTATGAGTATTCATAAAAGATACTCATTAAAGAGCCCTAAATACGACGGTCATATCGAGCCATAACCGCGAAAAAGGTGTAACCAGCAATTTACAAAAATTTGTTTTCTTATCAAAACTTACAATTTATTTCATTATCAGTAATCTATAATTATAAAATAATAGTTACTATAATAATATAATTATTTATATGCAAGGATTGTGTAAAAAAATTGTCATAACTAAAAATCTTATGCCGAACATAATTAAAAGAAATCTTCTCCTTTAAAATTTTAGTTTTGATGGTTACATCTTTTTCGCTGTTATGGCTCGATATGATTGTTCATAAAAAAAGACTCATGAAAGGATCATATATTGATAGATACATGCGTAATCATAAAGAACATTCATAAAAGACTCTTAAATACGAGTGTTTCACGAGAGAATAGAATCGGATTATTGCAAAATCAAAGATTTCTTTAATGAGTTTTAAAAGAGTATTAAATATGATTTTTAAAAGAGTACTACATACGAGTCTTAAAAGAATACTTAATATGAGCCTTAGAAGAGTATTAAATATGATTCTTAAAACCGTCTTTTTGATGAGTCCAAAATAAAAAAACAGTCCTCATAGAACAGTCATTATTATCAATCATATATTGTGGCCCACAACAAACGAAAATGTACTCATAAGAGTCTTTTTTTAGTGCATTATGACGATAAAACCTCATTAATTTTAGTCTTTTTAGAGCCATTTTGCAGGGTAAAGAATCACTTTGACATTTAAATAGGAAAAGAAAATCAAGAGGTGTGTTGAATACTCAGGCCTTACCATTACCCCTCAGGGCAAAGAATGTATTGATTCAGGCATATTTAAACCGCTAAGAACTTAAGTTCTTAAGTAATTACTTCACTAAGTAATTCAAATTTTTGTTTTGTTTTTCAGTTTTAAGAATGAAAAATGACACGTCGAGTACTTGGCATTTTTGCATTTTCATTTTGAAAAAATTTCCCAAAGTTGTTTGATGATGGCATTACTACTTCGCTTCTAATCTCAGCCGTTGGTCAGGTGCGAACACGAAGCAAAATCAAAAATATGCTTTTGGGGAATATTTGGGTTAACTGAAAAAGTCAGAAACGTTTGACAGCATTACGCCTTCGCTTCTAAACTCAGGGATAACTTCCGGTCTGAGATCGAAACAATTCAAAGTTCAATCTCATGCAGAGGTCAGACAGTTTTAGGGATGTTTTTAGAAAACTTAAATGAAAATGCGTGTTCTTAAATCATCTATGATCTCATTTCCGAAGTGTGAAAGCAAAATTGAACTTATTTTACACAGGATTTTATCGGGTATGACAATTGCTGGCCGCTGGGTGCTCGTACCTACATATATAAAAAATGTATTTTAGATTTTCTTAAATAAAATTGTGGTATATATGTTCTTATATATGTACGAATATTCGTTTTAAAGACCACCATTGACGCATCGCTTTAGTTCAGAATTTTGTGAGAAGATCAAAAACAGAAAATTTTCTGGAAATATGTTACAAAATCTAGTGATTTAGGTATGATTTTTATATTTTTGTAGAATTTTGTCGTAATATTTTGTTTTCAATGGCAATGTTTTGAGTATCTTTTTTTTTTTTAGTTATTTATTTAAATTCTCATCATCTAGGGTACTGGAGTACTAGGGTTCAAATTCAAATCCAAACTCTATATTCTTAAAGATAAATTTTTTTTGTTTTGGATATTATATAAACCCTTGACGTGAAAAATGGGGTCTTTATGTCACGCAAGTAAAAAGTACATACAAATTTTTATAATCCTTTGCGTACTGCATAAGACGAAACCACGCCTTCCTCGCATACTAAGTGTTGTTAATGAACAAGTTAAAATTCCTTTAAATTTCACAAAAACGAATCTGGGTATTTCCATGTAAATGTGAACACAGTATAAGAAACATTTGCCATTGTTTTTCAACCTGCAACTAATTCAAATTAATTTTAAATAGAAAAAACATTGTCATCAAGGGTCAATTTTAAGATTTGACATAACAATAAGTTTTTAGCGACAATTTTAGTTTATGTGCTTAAAAAGAATCCTGCTATTGGAAAGAAATATAAGATTTTGGATGTCATAGTTGTAGTTCTGATGACAATTTACCATTATTAAAAGTTACATAAGTAACATAGTTATATAAGTTTTTGTTCATTACAGCCTGAAGTTGATCCTTATTCTTACAAAATTTTGTTTAGTGCTGTGGTTTGTTATTAAATTTAAATTTTTGAGCATTAGAGCTCTTAGTTAGAGCTTTAATATGAAAACCGAAAGGATGCGAGTTACCATTTTTTTGTAACACCAGTTACCGCATTATTTTTGTATTATTTAAAATACTTTGATTTAATATTGCTGTTTTTTATAGAGATACACTTATTGAAATCCTGCTGCTTTTATTTATGCTAAATGTAAAAAAATCTACCCACAAATTTAGCAAAAAAATTTGAAAGAAATTTACTCCCTGCATATGTTGTCCAAAAATGGTAACGCGAGTTACTAACCTAAATTATAATCTCACTTTGCTTAGTTTTTAGCCTCTCGGTTCATTTCGTCTCGTTTTTTATATCAATTCCATTTAACCGTTTTAGAATTTATAACATCAACTAGTGTCGGCTTGTAATAGCGGTTGAGCCCACTGTACACAGCATGCTCGTGATAATAGAGCGTGCACTCTACAAGCCAACATAACGACTAGCATAGCGAACATTCTCCAATTTTATTATTCGCAAGATATAGCCAAGAATAAAGCAATAAAGGATAAATAAATAAGTAAAACTGTTCCACGAAAATATTTAAAATATCTACTACATGAAAACCTAGTAGTAAACGGTACAAGAAGTCAGTACGTTGAAGATGGCAACAAGTTAAGCTGTTATATCTTGGCAGTTCTACAAACCACGCTTAAGTGTAGCACGTGCTGAATGCAAATTGTAGAGATACACTTAAGCCTATGGACATTGGTGCATAAATTTATATGATCATGCATGTTCGAATGTATCTACATGTTTATATATTTTTGCAGCACTTTCGCCAATTCGTAGTTTCTCCGGATCAATTCAAAGCCAATCAATTATTTTGCATAGCTGATTGATTTCAACTATTTTATATGTTGTCACAAATTCAAATAAAAAGTGCTTCACATGATTTACTTATTTTGTAGCTATTAAATTTTTGTTCCAACTTTTTGTCTAAAAAGATATGTCTGCGAACTCTTTATGCCGATATTCTTCATTTAATCTTTTTTCAGTAAAGAGGTTAAAGACCACTCTAGAATTTTTGACACTTGACTGAGTTTTGAGCTATAGATGAACATGGTTATATAATTTTGTTCTTAAATTCATTTAATTGCAATTTAAAAAAAACCAATCGAAATTCAAAAAATAAATTTGAAAATTGAAAAAAATTAACAGAAAAATTAAAATGATCAATTCATTTTCAGAAATGCCATATGAAATTTTGAAAAGATCAATTGAAATGCAGTAATTTTATTTGAAATTCAGAAAAAATCAATTCAAATTCATAAATTATGTTTGAAATTTAGTAAAAATCAATTAAATTTCGGAAATTCCATTTGAAACTCAGAAAATAAACATTTGTCATACAAAAAAGATCAATTGATATTCAGAAAAATCAATTGATTTAAAAAAAATAACATTTGAAATTCAGAAAAAAAACATTTTACATTCCGAAATTACATATGAAATTTAGTTCAAAACCAATTGAATTCCAGAAATTCCATTTGATATTCTAGAAAAAATCATTTGAAATTTAAAAATATATTATTGATTTTCAAGAATTTAATTTGAAATTCATAAGACATCAATTGAAATTAAAAAATTTCATTTGAATTTGAATATTTTCATTTGAAATTCAGAAAAGATTAATTGAAATTCAGAAATTCCATTTGAATTTCGGAAAAAAAATTATTTGAAATTCAGAAAAGATCAATTCATTTTCATAAATTGACTTTTAAATTTGGAAAACATCAATTGGAATTCAGAAAAGTTTCACTTATATCATGAATTATAAATAACAATTCATAAATTCCATATTTAATCAGAAAATATCAATTGATATTCTGCGAATATCAATTGATTTTCAGAAATTGCATTAGAAATTCAGATAATTTAAAATTCAAAAAGTTTCTTTGAAATTTAGAAATTAGTTATAAATTAATATTCAGAAAAATAATTAATTTTTCTGAATATTAAATAATCAGAAAGCATCAATTGAAATTCTGAAAAAATGAATTGGCTTTATCGAAATTCTATTTGAAATTTAGTAAAGATCAATTGAAATACAGAAAAAACTTGTTCGAAATCATAATACTATCAACTGAAATTAAAAAATTCCACTTGAAATCAGAAAACATCAATTATAATGCAGAAAAAATCAATTAAAATACAGAAAAGATCAATTGATTTCCGGAAATAAAATTGAAAATACAGAAAAAATCAATTGAGGTTCAGATATTTTATTTGAAATTCAGAATAGATAAATTGAAATTCAGAAAAGATCAATTGATTTTCAGAAATTTGATATGGAATTCAGAAAACATCAAGTGCAATTCAAATAAGACCTCTTGATTTTGAAAAATTCTTAAGAGATCAATTAAATTTTCAAAACTTTTATTTGAAATACAGAAAATTCTTTTTAAATCCAGAAAAGATCAAAAGATCAAACTTGTAAAATATCAAATGAAATTCAGAAAGTATCTTTGAAGTTTAGAAAAAAGTTATAAATTGATATTTAGAAAATTAATTTGAAATCAGAAAGCATCAGTTGAAATTCTGAAAAAATCAATTGCCTTTTCAAAAATTCTATTTCAAATTCAAAAAATATCAGTTGAAATGCAGAAAAAGTTATTTGAAATCCTAAAAAGATCAACTGAAATTAAAATATTCCATTTGAAATTAGAAAGCATCAATTAGAATTCCGAACAAATCAATTGAAATACAGAAAAGATTAATTCCTGAAATTAAATTTAAAATTCAGAAAAAATTAATTGAAGTTATTAAATTTTGTCTAAAATTCAGAATAGATCAATTGATTTTCAGTAATTTGATATGAAATTCAGAAAACATCAATTGCAATTCAGAAAAGATCAAGAAGAAAAAGATTTTCAAAAGTCTTGAATTAAATTTTCAAGACTTTCATTTGAAATACAGAAAAATCATCATTTTAAATTCAGAAAAGAACAATTAAAATTCAGCATTTTCATTTGAAATTTGAAATATATCATATGAAATTCAGATTAAATCATATGAAGCTCAGAAAATATCTTTGAAGTTTAGAAAAAAGTTATAAATTGATATTCAGAAAATCCATTTGAAATCAGAAAACTTAAATTGAAATTCTGAAAGATTGTCAAAGAAATTCCATTTGAAATTCAAAAAAGATTAATTTAAATTCAGAAAAAAATAATTTGAAATTCAAAAAAGTTCAACTGAAATTCAAAAATTGATGTTATAAAACATAAATGACAATTCATTTAAAATCAAATGAAACACAGAAAACATCAATTGATTACCAGACATTGCATTTAAATTCAAAGAAATCAATTGAAGTTCAGAAATTTTATTTGAAATTCAATAAAGATCCAGTGATTTTGAAAAATCTAGAAATATCAGTTTAAATATAAAACTTTCATGTGAAACACAGAAAAAAAAATTTAAATTCAGAAAAAATCAATTGAATTTCAGCATTTTTATTTAAAATTTAGAAAACATCAAATGAAGAAAGTTTATTTGAAATTTAGAGAATATAGATTGGAATTCGGAAAAAGTGAAATTAGTTTTAGCAATTCTATTTTAAATTCAAAATACGTCAATTGAAATTTAAAAAGGATTCATGAAATATTCCGATATTTTTTTGAAATTGTATCGTTTTTTGAATTTTTTTGCATTTCATCGGCCAATGAGATCTGACAATTCCCTCTTGTAAATTATCCTGAATTTTTTAAACTTTCCTGAAATGTAAAAATTATTCTCTTTTTCCGATCTAAAATTTGGTATAGCCTTATTGAATATTTAATTTCTGGTCTGAAAGTTCTTGCCTGAAGTAAAAATTGAATTCTGGATTAAAAAATTGGTCTAATATTTATACCCCCACGCGTACTGCGTAAGGGGTATATTAATTTTGTCACGACGTGTGTACCACCCAAAAGGAGGCGTGGTAGGTATGGAAAAGTATATATATTCTTGCTCAGCATCACCACCTGAGTTGATTTAGCCATGTCCGTCTGTCTGTCCGTCTGTCCGTCTGTCTGTCGACACGATTACAGCCGTAATTTTCAAGCTATCGTAATGAAATTCGATATTTAAGCTTTTTTTAAAAAAACTAAGGTCAAGTTCGAGAATGGGCTAAATCGGATGAAAACCACGCCTACCTCCCATACAACCCCAAAATTGAAAACTCTACAAAGAAGCTAATATTAAAGCTACAATACTGAAATTTGGTATATGTGTGTTCTATGTCAAAACTAAGATGTGTTAGAAAAATGGGCGTCATCCACCTACTAACACGCCCACCTCCCATACAACTCCAAAATTGAAAAATCTATAAAGAGGCTAATATTAAAGTTAAAAGACGGAAACTCGGTATTTGTGTATTCAATGTCAAAACTGAGGTGTGTTAGAAAACTGAGCGTCATGCACCTATTAACACGGCCACCTCCCGTACAACCCCAAAATTGAAAAATCTATAAAGAGGCTAATATTAAAGTTACAAGATGGAAACTCGGTATTTGTGTATTTAATGTCAAAACTGAGGTGTGTTATAAAATTGGGCGTCATCCACCCATTAACACGCCCACCTCCCATACAACCCCAAAATTTAAAAATCTATAAAGAGGCTAATATTAAAGTTACAAGACAGAAACTCGGTATTTGTGTATTCTATGTAGAAACTGAGGTATGTTAGAAAAATGGGCGTCATACACAATCTAAGACGCCCACCTCCCATACAACCTCAAAATTTAAAACTTTATAAAAAGGTTTATATTTAAGCTGCAAGAAAACAATTTGATATGTATGTATTTTAGACACATAAAAATAATAAAATCTTTCAAAATCTCTTACAAAAAGCTCTCCAATTTAAGATTCTTCTACCCATAAGAATCGGCCGTGGGGGTATTTTAACTTCGGCCAAGTCGAAGATATACCTTACTAAGTAGTTTTGTTTAATTTTATTTTTTTATCGTTATAACTAAAAAAGAGAGGCTTGATTATTCAAATAAGACCTTCATAGAAGCCTTCTCTAACAACTCTAACTCTAACAACTGTTTAAAAGAGACAATTCAAAGTTTATCACACCATTTCGGAATATCTGAAAAGTCTTTAGTTTTTTTAAAATTTTACTTGAGAAATTATGAGCTTTTAAACGATTAAAGATCTGAGTCAATATTTTATTAAAGTCAATATTTCTTATTTATCACTCATAATTTGTGTAACTAAAACAGATAAAAAATTTTACAATTTTATATAGACCATAAGATAAGATAAGATATATTTAATACATGCAATCTTATCGTCACTTATAAAACTGCATCGTAGAGAATTGAAAAAAAATTGAGCAATAAAAATACGATATCTCATTGACCTTAAAGGAGGTCTATCACTACTCGCACTTCTTTATCATAACCATAAGCAAGCACATCTAGAAAAAAATGCATGAATCATGATTTAATAAATTATCATTTAAAATTTATGATAGAATTAAATAAACATAAAACAAAATTGGATAAATTAGCAACAATTTTGACGTAAATAATTCATAGTTTCCTTGAGGTAACCCTGAGGTAGGAGAGTGCGATAATACCTTAAGAGTAGTATTTAAATCGTGAACAATCTGAACATCCATTTTTAGGTATTTTTTTGTAGGGGCCGTCATAATATAGAAAGTTGTTATGCCTTGAAGAAATGTTGGTTGTGAAAAATTAATAAGAGTTTGTCATAATTTTGACCCCTCAGAGGATCTCCCCGGGGAATTATGAATTATGAACTATTTTTCGACATTTTATTTAATTTATTTATCCTCCTTTATATTTTGTAGGGGGACCTCAAGAAAGTTGGTAGTTAAGTGGTACGTAAATTATGAAAAATGTTGGGAAATACAAATTTATATGAGCTAGTGTAATTATTAACCTTCTTGTTGTCACAGTTATCAACACAGTTACAGCGATTTTTTAAAAAACATGTATATTAGGTCTGTTCGCGTAGTCGAATGCAAACGAAATATTTCAAAAAGTTTTACTTGAAAGTGCCTGAAAAGCGTTCGTTTACTGAGAGAATTGTGTAAACGAGGGGAAATTTGATTTTGTCTGCGTTCAAGTTTTTTAAAGTTTTTACTAGTAGAATTTCATGAGGTAAAAAGATGAAAACTGACAAACGGTAGGTGTGAGGAGCAGCACAGCAGTTGCGAACTAGGCAGATTTGACATTTTTCAGTTTTTTACCAGAAAATCGTTCGTTTACTTTTTGGTGTTGGAGTTAATTCTCTCTCAGTTTAATTACTTTTGACGTTTTTCATTATTTTACTAAAAAAGTACGCGAACAAACCTATTATAGAGAGCACTAAAAAGACAGATATATTGGAACTTTTATGCATTTTTTACTGTTTATATGGGGAGTTTTTAACGAGGTTTCACGTTTCAAAATACGGTGAAACTAGTCTTGTTTAATAAATTTTTTTCAAGTTGATAACATAATTGCATTGTTTTTTATTTTTCTTTACCTAATATTTACATATTTTTGTAGCTAAATATTTTCATTCATTTCGTTCGTACATTACAAGAAGCGAACCTGGACTACCTTCGCTATCGCTTGAGACTCCAACGACTAACCATCAAGCTATGCTATTGCATTTTTGAAAGTGAGCGAAATGCAGACAAAAATCATGCGTTATTTTTGCACATGCTTTTGTTTACCATTAGGTTAATAGAATGTATTACAAATGTGGCCTTTCTCCAACATATACCAGGCCGAGGTCTTACTCTGGATAATCATGTTCTATTCTTTAACTACAGATTTATATGCAAAATGATTAGAGCATTGCTTCACATATGTAAGTCTGGACGGACGGGGTCAAGCTCCGACATATGCCATGATGTTGAAGTCGTTCTTTGTATTTTTGATTGAGTGCCATAAGACTGCTTGTAACTAAAGGAACGTTCCGGTCTTTGTGGATATTTTCATTCTTTACAAACCAAGGCGCATTCGTAATAGTTCGTAGGATTTTCGATTGCTGTATTAGCTTAACATGAGAGGAACTGGCTTTTTCCCAAAGCTGCGATTGAATATGTTCCAATTGGAGCCCTGAAGTCCTGTGAAGAAGCCAGTTTAACTTTAGAGTCTTGGAATCAATATGATTTCGCCATGTTAATCGTGTGTCGAGATGAATACCAAAATATGTAACGTTATTCGCTTGAGGAAAGGAGATTTGATTGAGCATGACTGTAGGACATGTTTTAGTCCGCAGAGTAAATATAACGCTCATTAATTCTTGTTCTTCAGTTTCTCAACCATGTTTCCAGCCTATCCAAATATTCATTTAGGTCTTTGGATGCAACTTAAGGTCTTGAATGGGTGCTTATAATAGCTTTATCATCAGCAAATGTTGAAGTGACCAACCGACATATCCTCTGTAAATATTAGGTACAAAAATGGACCGCGGACGCTTCCTTGAGGAACTCCTGCTGAAATTGGAAAATAAGATGTAATAAAGTTTTTACATTTTACTCTATATTTTATATCATTTATGATATGATATGATAGGATTCTAAAATTTTATGGTAGTGAATAGGTAATAAAAGTTTAATATATTATAATTATCCTTCGTGCCAAACCCTATCAAAAGCATGAGCAACATTTCAAAAAATCGCAGAACACTATTTTATTTCTTCATAAGCTTTTCTTTTTTCGTTTGTAATGCGATGCACTTGTCCTATAATACCATGTTATTTTTTGAAAGCCAAATTGGTGGCTGGAGATAATTCCTGTTTGTTGGCTCTAACTAAGTGAGTCGTAATTTTTCAAAAAGTTTTGAAAATATAGTTGGTAAACTTATTGGTCTGTAAGAGGATGTTTGGGTTGGGTCTTTTCCAAATTTGTTAAGCATGTTTATTTGTGAAATTTTCCAAGACATTGGAAAATAAGCAGTCCTCAATACTGCATTAAATAAATGTGATAATATTTTTAAAGCAATACTTGGAGACTCCTTTGTCATTTTTGAAGTAATAAAGTACCATGGTGCTTTCTTAGTATTAAGTTTTATTCCAATAATTTTGTCAATATCCTCGACTTTCACTTTTAATGAACTTTCTTTCCGTTGAGTAGTTAAGTTAGGAATCTCAAAACTGTTACTCGGTATATTTGATTGAAACACACATTTTAAGTGCTCAGCAAAAACAAGGGCTCTTTCTTAATCACCTCTCGCCCATCTTCCATTTTTTATTGGTTCATGTATCTTGTGCACATACTTTATATACCTTAAACACTAGGCTTTTGAAATATTCATGTTCTCGTGTTTTTTCTCTCATGTATTGGGTACATTGATAGCGTGAATACTTTATGTGACTCATTTTATTGGTTACTGGACCCAAATTCATGAATGCTTTTCACACAGATCATGTAAAAATTCATAAATATGGTGTATTTTTTTTTTTGATTTAGAGTACTGAATGATATATTTGGCGTTTTACGAGAATAATCCACAGAAACTATGAATTATATTGTCAGATATATGTTTTACTTCCCATTTTTTGGCCAAAGGGTTATCCCTCTCTGATCGGAACCAAATTTTGGCTCAATAAATTTTTTTTGCAACCTAACAAAATTGACTCTGACAAGCCATCACTATCGAAAGACGCGAAAATAAATCGGGTTAATATAGAGTTAATCGTGTTAATTTAGTTATAATTCAGAGAAACTACCTATAAATGTTCTGAGGGTGTAATTGCAGTTAAACAACCAACCAATTTTTTTCAAGTTGATAACATAATTGCATTGTTTTTTATTTTTCTTTACCTAATATTTACATATTTTTGTAGCTAAATATTTTCATTCATTTCGTTCGTACATTACAAGAATCGAACCTGGACTACCTTCGCTATCGCTTGAGACTCCAACGACTAACCATCAAGCTATGCTATTGCATTTTTGAAAGTGAGCGAAATGTAGACCACATGCATTAAGATCTGTCTGGTTATTTTAGCTATCGGTCATTCTACTTTTTTAAATGTGAACAATATTAATATGTCTATTTTCCACCTTCTTACTTTTATCCAACCTATTGTTTACACATTACAATGAAAAACTTAATAATTAAAATATTTTTTTAATATTCAAACGCAATTCAACACAACCAAGTATAAAAAAGGCAAATTAAAAGAAAAAAAAAAAACAAAAGCACAGCTCATAATTCTTATTGTATTCGTTTCAAACAAATTATGTCTATTGAGCCCATTGTTCGGTAGGGCAGCGCATGTGAATTAATATGCCGAACTCACACACAGTCACATGCATGCACGCATACACATTAATTTCAGTTTCCACGCTTTTCACACATGATGATTACATTTTTATTATTACTTTTTTTTTATTCGCAATAGAATAGAAAAATTACAATAGAAGATTAAAATAATAAAAAAATGAAGTAGTTCGTTGATTTTCAACCATAATACAATGTATTAATATGTACTAGTAGGGCGGCAATAAGGAATGGTAGCGTAGACGACTTTGAGATGGGAGGATGAGAAGTTGTCATCACCACTGAAAGTTCTTTTTTTCAAACAATGTCTTAAAAGAATTTAATTAAATATTTATATAACAAAAATAATGGAACGGTACATCGCCTAAAATCATTTCAATAAAATACAAATAAAATACAAATACAGTAAAATACAAAATACAAAATACAAAATACAAAATACAAAATACAAAATACAAAATACAAAATACAAAATACAAAATACAAAATACAAAATACAAAATACAAAATACAAAATACAAAAAACAAAATACAAAATACAAAATACAAAATACAAAATACAAAATACAAAATACAAAATACAAAATACAAAATACAAAATACAAAATACAAAATACAAAATACAAAATACAAAATACAAAATACAAAATACAAAATACAAAATACAAAATACAAAATACAAAATACAAAATACAAAATACAAAATACAAAATACAAAATACAAAATACAAAATACAAAATACAAAATACAAAATACAAAATACAAAATACAAAATACAAAATACAAAATACAAAATACAAAATACAAAATACAAAATACAAAATACAAAATACAAAATACAAAATACAAAATACAAAATACAAAATACAAAATACAAAATACAAAATACAAAATACAAAATACAAAATACAAAATACAAAATACAAAATACAAAATACAAAATACAAAATACAAAATACAAAATACAAAATACAAAATACAAAATACAAAATACAAAATACAAAATACAAAATACAAAATACAAAATACAAAATACAAAATACAAAATACAAAAAAAAAAACAAAATACAGCACACAAATCTTATCTATAATGAAATCACAGTTCTCACCAACAATTTCAATGTCAACGTCATGTGTTGTTTCTTTAGTATTTAAAAACAATTAATGACATTTAGCTTAACAGATGTGATCTTATCTTATACCGCCTTTTTTATGCAATAACTTAGCACAACTTCACATTCGATTTTTTTTTTGTTGTTTTGCCATGCAAATTTCAAAAGTTCAGAATTGCAAAGCAAAACAAATTTTGAACAAAAACAAAAGAAAACAAAAAACTTTCAACATAATGAATTAAATTCACATGCACAAAAACAACATCAACACATTAATGATTCCGCCCATGACCATGCCCATGCCCAATAACAATACCCACAAAAACAACAACAACAACAACAAAAACAACAACAGAGAAACAACAGAGCAATAGCAACAACTGCAAGTGAATTAAAAATCTGCACCGCGTGCAATGAGGGTGAATTCAACTGAAATCATAAAAAAGTAATACAACAAAAAAAAGTATGTATGTTTAAAAGAAAAAAAAGTTGAAATAATCAAAGAATTGAATGAAAATGAAATGAATTTGTTGGATTGTGGATGATTTCAATTCAGATTCTAGAATAGAATTACAAACGGAATCGGTCGTTAATGGCATCAGATGTGCACAGGTGGTGCGGCACATACATACTTGTACATGCACGTATGTGTATGAAAATTGTTTTGTATTTACCGGTATAGAGGGCGCCACTGCATAACACGAGTTGCATGAGTTGCATGAATGATTGTGAATTTTTATTCTTTATTTTTTTCCCCATTTTTATCTTTTATTTTAATTAAATCATTGAATGAAATTAAAATCAAACAATTTAATGTCGCCGGCGTGGTCGCCATTGGGACACCCTGTAATAACAGGTTTAACTTGTGAAAAAATAAGAACTCATAAAATATTCATGATATAATTGAAGGGCTTATTGTAAAACATGATATGCCACATAAAAAAAATTTCGAAATAATCAACCTTAAAGTTTTTAAAAAATGTATACATAAGTGTATTAAATCATTAAAATGCTGCCAAGAACTATTACGTATACGGCCAGAATTGATCAGGTAATAGTCGCAATATTTTCAGTGAATATTGATAATGCATCAAGCAACGTAATGAACATAAAATATGAACTTTAAAAGCAGTGTGGCATATCATGTTTTTGCAATAAGCCTTGATCCCTTCTGAGGGAAATTAATTCTTTCGAGCGTTTCAAGTTCAGAGTTGGCCAAACCTGACGTGCCGTGTTGCAAGTGTGTCCCGTGTGTTGATTCTTTTAAGGTAAAGCGATATTGATTTTAAGTGTTTCGGAGTAGACTCCTCTCCCCACTTTACCATCCAATTTTGATCCGTTGGTGTAGATTTCAATTGCATTGCAAGATGGAGGGCTTCCAGTATCCGATTCATTTCTGGAGGGAATAGATACATCAAACTTTTTGTTAAAGAAAAGTTTTTGCGTGATGTAGTCTACGGTTTTGGATATTTGAGGAAAGAGTTCCCTAATGCTAGAGTGGCCTTTTGTACCTCCTCTCCATTGAGAGGTAGTTTCTAGACGTATCGCTGTGTTACCAGCCATCTGTTTTGTTAGGATATCAGTGATCTTTGAACTTTCCGAAGTATGTTGAGGTGTGTTTGTTTTTTCAGTGCAGGCCACCAGACTAAAGCACCATATAGCAATATTGGTCTTATAACAGCTGTATAGTACCAGTGTGTAACGCTTGGCTGTAGTCCCCATTTGTTACCCACTGCCTTTTTACATGAATATAAGACTATATTGGCTTTTTTAGCTCTCTCGATCAGGTTGGGTTTCCAATTTAGTTTCCTATCTAAGATGGGACCCAGGTATTTTGCTTGATCCGAGAAATGAAGTCTTGTATTTCCCAGTTTTGGAGGACTAGTTGTGGCTAAGTTGTGTTGTCTTCTGAAGATCACTAACTCAGTTTTGTCTGGGTTTACGCTGAGTCCACAGCTGGAAACCCAATTTGCGAGGATGCTTAAGCAATTTCGCATGACATCAATAAGAATAGGTACATATTTTCCTGTGGGGATAAAAGCAACGTCGTCAACACCTCTTCCTCTTTCTAGTTTAACTAGTAGTTCATTCACTGCTAGGTTCCAGAGTAGAGGCGAGAGATCGCCCCCTTGAGGTGTTCCCCTTGGTACAGATCTAAACGTGGATGCTTTTCCAAGATTCGCAACTTATAGTTCTGCCTATTAACTTATAAAACAAAGTGCTATCAGCGCAGCATCCACCCGAAGCTCCATTAGTGCATAAGTGATAACCACTGCCTTGACGTTGTTAAAGGCACCTTTTATAACCATGAATGCTATTATTGTATATTCCTTTTGGTGAAGGCTTTTTTCAATGGTAGAGACTAAGGAGTGGAGAGCTGTTTCCACGGATTTGCCTTAAGCGTAAGCATGTTGCGCTGTCAAAAGTGGGTTTACTTCTATTTTTGGTCTCAAGTGGATATCTTTTAATCTCTCGAGAGTTTTAAAAAGGAAAGATGAGAGACTAATTGGTTTAAGGTCTTTTGGATTAACATGTGAGCTTTTTCCTTCCTTAAGTATGAAAACTACCTTCACGTATCTCCAGCGTTTTGGGATGTGATTCAGGTCAAGACAGCTTTAGAAGATCATCAAACGCCATTAATGAAATTTTCTCCTTAACTTGATGTCGACTCTGGGTCGGGGAGTAATCTTAACTTCGTATATAGTTGCCCATCTTACGCTGACCTATTTTTCAAATGCTCGACTCTTCAAAGTTCATCGTCTATGCGTTTGGACAAAGAGCTTACCAAGATTTGGGGTGTCACCACTTCACCGAGGCGGACCGAAGAATCAGTTCTTTCTTCGTTGATTCTAGGCCACCCGAAGAGGACGTCCACAGTGTCTTCTGAGTGCAATAGGGGTCACTTGCATGCTTGATTTTATGCAGGTATGCTCTAAAGCAACCGTGCCCGCTCAGAATTTGGGTGAGGTAGAAGTTCACCGTACTGTGGCTTCTACCACACCAAACGGACAGGTTAGGGATGAGGTGATGGGTCCAGCACCCCTCACCCTATTTATCCCAACGTGCCTGCAACTGTGTCATACTTCTCTCTCGAGCCAGTTTTTTACGAAAGGATGCGCTCTCGCTATTAGCTCCTGGTTGGGCCTCGTCCACCAAGAGGTCGATGAGTATCGAACTAGCGAGCACCAGAACTACATATTCAGCACTCTCTAAGAGCATCTAGTCTATACACCGACTCTACTCCTCGTCGGTAGGACACAGCGGTCGATGCATTGCTACAATTCAATTATCGTAACCAAAATGTCAGTGGAAGTTTTATCTTGCTGTGCAAGTATAAAAGTCTTTATGTAATAATTATTGAAATTCCGATTCTAATTTTATGATTCATTGGCTGCTTGAACAGAAAAAACCTCCGAAATAAGTCATAAATCATTTCTTGTTTGTCTTTTTCAAAAAATTAATTTTAGTTTCAAGCAACTCTGTACACGAAATAAAAATGTTTTTGCTCATATTACTCAAGCATAAACTTGTGTAACCCAAAATCATGCTCGATGCTTAACACATGTTTTGTTTTAATTCACTAGGATTAATTCACTTCACATAGACTAGGTCTATGTGCACCGTTTATAGCGTGCCTACTGATAAAGTACAAAAAAATAAAAGTTTCTATTTGATTCAGTTAATTTGAATTAAACGGAGTTTTGTATGATAAAGTTTTGTTTTATTATGCAAATACTTTTTGCTGCATATCACATGTTGGTGGTAACAAGTTTGTTGTTGGTTTTTTTTTTTTAAACTTGGTATTGTTAGGTTGCTTGATACGTTTAATTAATTATGTTTTGTTGAAGGAACAGAAGATTTAAATCAATTGCATATGTTATACTTTTTTGCCCCATTGCTTTGAAACAATTCAAAGTCTAGATATGAAGTAAAAAGTGAGGTTATATTTGCGTGTTTTAGTTTATGTGTACGATTGTTCAAAAAAACATTTTTAAAAAAAAAGGGTTTGCAAATATTAATAATAGGTCTGTTTCTGAAATAGTAATTTTTAGTTAAATTTGCAAGCTTTGCAAATTTTAGTCCAAAAGGCGTTCCGGTATTTTTTTATGTCTGGGAAATTTTTGTAACTCTCTCACTTTTGACAGTTCTAAATGATACGGGTTCAGACAATGGTATAATAACTCCAAGGTAGAATTGACGTTTCTGTAGAAAAAGACCTTCTATCAAAAAATATAACAAAAAAAAAACGCGCTCACCATCCGCCATTGCATACAATTAATTTTACTGGTCACATTCAGCGTACTCAACTGTTACCAATAGTTATTTGTTATTTGATATTTGATATTTGATATTTGATATGTGATATTTGATATTTGATATTTGATATTTGATATTTGATATGTGATATTTGATATTTGATATTTGATATTTGATATTTGATATTTGATATTTGATATTTGATATTTGATATTTGATATTCGCTATTCGATATTCGATATTCGATATTCGATATTTGATATTTGATATTTGATATTTGATATTTGATATTTGATATTTGATATTTGATATTTGATATTTGATATTTGATATTTGATATTTGATATTTGATATTTGATATTTGATATTTGATATTTGATATTTGATATTTGATATTTGATATTTGATATTTGATATTTGATATTTGATATTTGATATTTGATATTTGATATTTGATATTTGATATTTGATATTTGATATTTGATATTTGATATTTGATATTTGATATTTGATATTTGATATTTGATATTTGATATTTGATATTTGATATTTGATATTTGATATTTGATATTTGATATTTGATATTTGATATTTGATATTTGATAATTGATATTTGATATTTGGTATTTGATATTTGATATTTGATATTTGATATTTGATATTTGATATTTGATATTTGATATTTGATATTTGATATTTGATATTTGATATTTGATATTTGATATTTGATATTTGATATTTGATATTTGATATTTGATATTTGATATTTGATATTTGATATTTGATATTTGATATTTGATATTTGATATTTGATATTTGATATTTGATATTTGATATTTGATATTTGATATTTGATATTTGATATTTGATATTTGATATTTGATATTTGATATTTGATATTTGATATTTGATATTTGATATTTGATATTTGATATTTGATATTTGATATTTGATATTTGATATTTGATATTTGATATTTGATATTTGATATTTGATATTTGATATTTGATATTTGATATTTGATATTTGATATTTGATATTTGATATTTGATATTTGATATTTGATATTTGATATTTGATATTTGATATTTGATATTTGATATTTGATATTTGATATTTGATATTTGATATTTGATATTTGATATTTGATATTTGATATTTGATATTTGATATTTGATATTTGATATTTGATATTTGATATTTGATATTTGATATTTGATATTTGATATTTGATATTTGATATTTGATATTTGATATTTGATATTTGATATTTGATATTTGATATTTGATATTTGATATTTGATATTTGATATTTGATATTTGATATTTGATATTTGATATTTGATATTTGATATTTGATATTTGATATTTGATATTTGATATTTGATATTTGATATTTGATATTTGATATTTGATATTTGATATTTGATATTTGATATTTGATATTTGATATTTGATATTTGATATTTGATATTTGATATTTGATATTTGATATTTGATATTTGATATTTGATATTTGATATTTGATATTTGATATTTGATATTTGATATTTGATATTTGATATTTGATATTTGATATTTGATATTTGATATTTGATATTTGATATTTGATATTTGATATTTGATATTTGATATTTGATATTTGATATTTGATATTTGATATTTGATATTTGATATTTGATATTTGATATTTGATATTTGATATTTGATATTTGATATTTGATATTTGATATTTGATATTTGATATTTGATATTTGATATTTGATATTTGATATTTGATATTTGATATTTGATATTTGATATTTGATATTTGATATTTGATATTTGATATTTGATATTTGATATTTGATATTTGATATTTGATATTTGATATTTGATATTTGATATTTGATATTTGATATTTGATATTTGATATTTGATATTTGATATTTGATATTTGATATTTGATATTTGATATTTGATATTTGATATTTGATATTTGATATTTGATATTTGATATTTGATATTTGATATTTGATATTTGATATTTGATATTTGATATTTGATATTTGATATTTGATATTTGATATTTGATATTTGATATTTGATATTTGATATTTGATATTTGATATTTGATATTTGATATTTGATATTTGATATTTGATATTTGATATTTGATATTTGATATTTGATATTTGATATTTGATATTTGATATTTGATATTTGATATTTGATATTTGATATTTGATATTTGATATTTGATATTTGATATTTGATATTTGATATTTGATATTTGATATTTGATATTTGATATTTGATATTTGATATTTGATATTTGATATTTGATATTTGATATTTGATATTTGATATTTGATATTTGATATTTGATATTTGATATTTGATATTTGATATTTGATATTTGATATTTGATATTTGATATTTGATATTTGATATTTGATATTTGATATTTGATATTTGATATTTGATATTTGATATTTGATATTTGATATTTGATATTTGATATTTGATATTTGATATTTGATATTTGATATTTGATATTTGATATTTGATATTTGATATTTGATATTTGATATTTGATATTTGATATTTGATATTTGATATTTGATATTTGATATTTGATATTTGATATTTGATATTTGATATTTGATATTTGATATTTGATATTTGATATTTGATATTTGATATTTGATATTTGATATTTGATATTTGATATTTGATATTTGATATTTGATATTTGATATTTGATATTTGATATTTGAATTTGATTTCGAAAACTTTTTAGAAAATATTGATACTGGACTTTAGGTAAAAGGTTAAAATTGCGTTACTGTTATGTTTATTTCAATACTGATGGTCACCTTATTTATGGTGCTTGTTGGAAATCCGTTTTTATGGGTCTTTAATTATATGCAGGAAAAGCTTTTGTGTTCTTTTTGACTACTTTTAGCATATTTTATGTGTCATTTGACTACTTTTCTTTTTAAAATGTTTTCATTCGAATTAAAAACTGCATAAATAAATTTATTTTTTCTCCCTTCTTGTATTTGAGACTAGTAGACAAATTGCAACAAGCCAATAAATTTCAAAAATAAATCAAAATAATCCGCGAGTAGCAGCAAAAGTCAATCAACCAATTTTTACGCTTGTGGTTAACGTTTTCAATAGGATCATAGAAGGATAATAGAAAATGCAATTTAAGTTATTGGCTTGAAACACGCGGCGTGTGCGTCAAAAATGAAATCAACATATTTCTCCACATGCACACAGAATCATGTATCTGAAAGGTTTTTCAATGTTTAGATAAGCGTATAAATGTTGTCTAACTAAGTGGCAGTTAATCTACACAAAATTGTTGCATACTTTTAGATACTTATTCGTCAATTCAGCCCTTAATCAGCATATTAAAAATAAAAAATTTACAAAAATAAAATTTGTTGCGTTGTTTTTTGGATTGAATGCAAAATTTTCAAATATTCAGTATTTAACGAATGAATCAACATATTCTCATGGGTGCAACAATAACAACAGGCACAACAACATTCTACATACACATATACTTTGGAAATATGCTGCTGCATAACGTCACTCGGCAACACACCAGCTACAGTCAGGATAATAAAAGTAATAATAATAATAATAAACTTCTTTACACGCTTGCATTTGTAAATGCAACTATGTATGTAGATATATTTAAAACCTTTTCAGGCAACACCCAACCAAATAGGCAACAAGCACTACTACAACAACAACAACAACAAAAACAAAAAGAGATGATGAACCAACCGTTCTTGCCGCAAACCAAAGAAAATACCATGGAACACTACTGGCTAAAAGAGACGGGGTTGGAGGTGGAGGCTGGAACGTTTGCAAAAATTAATCAAAACATTGCATAAAGGCAAAAATAATAACAATAACAATGTAAAGGACGTTGACGACTTTAACAACAACAACAACAAAAACAACAACAGGAACAGTACCAAACAACTACCATGTTTATGACGTCGACGACGACAGTAAAATGTCGACGAGGAGGATTTCATTTGTTATGCTGATTACGTTGGTGTAGGCTGACTGACTGACTGACTGCCTTCCAGCCACACCCCCATCTAGCCAGCCAGCCTGACTTTATGCTGGGAAAATCATAAGAAACTCCATAACAATGATTTCATTTTTTTGTAAGGTTTTGTTTTTTCCCGAGGAAAATGAAATGAAATCATCAGTGAGTTTTATTCGCAACATGGGACAGACAAAGATCGGCCAGTGACGGTATGAGGTACAATCATAGTGCAGGGAAATATGGTGTATAAGGTAGTCGGGTAACAGATAAGGTAAAAATAATTGTAGTATTGTTATACCATAAAGGTATAAAACGATAGGAAATAAGGATGTTATACAAACCAAGAAAATAGTTGGGTAGACAAAATTTTGTATCTTGAGTGAACAGATTTATTAAATCTTGGACATGACTTATAGTTTCAAGAATGCTTAAAACCATCCTTATTTCAAGATTTTTTGGAAAGAAACTTTTATTACAAAAACCCAAAAATATAAAAATTGCAAACCCGCTATATCTTTGAAATCATTTTACTATCTAGTAGCATCAATCGTTACAAAATTGTACGCCACCAACAATCATCTCTAGTTCGAATGCACCGCCATGGTGCTACTCGTATGAGCCAAATTGAATGACAAAATTATGAAAATTTTATGTCATCTCACTGTACACAGAGGGCGTTGTAACTTGCGGCGTCAACAACAACAACAACAACAACAACAACAACAACCAACGTCATTACATCAGCAGGTTTAATTATAAAATATGTTTTAATATTTTGACATTATTCTTGAGTTTGTGTTGACAGCTAGGATGACACTTTCAAGACTGAAGGGCAATGTTGATATAATATGATATACAGTGAATCAAAAAAGTTTAGGCACAAGCAATGTTTCTGAAAAAAAGTGTTGCTTAAGTATCTAATAATAACGAATTTGAACAAAGTTTTAATGAAGTAAGTTCGTTCCATTAGCAATAGTTCTTTCTTAATATCCAAAAAATGTCCCGTTACTTCAAACTACCAATCAAAATTTAAGCGGATGAAGGAAAAATCCTTATCAAAAAAGTTTAGGCACACTTTGTATGTGTCTCATGTTGTTTCTTATTTAGCAATATCTCTTGGTTTTTTGTCTTTACTTTTGCGCTTAAGTTATTTGTTAAAAGTTTTTACTGAGTGTTGATGTTGGTTTCGGTAAAGATTGAGCGAAGAAATAAGCAATGGAACAGAAATTTCGGTTGACGTTCGTAAAATAATAATAAATGTTTATGTATAGAAAAAACCGTAACGCGAAACCGGTAAATTAGTAAAGAGATCATATTCAAGTGTCAGTAACATCATAAATCATTATAAAATACCGGTAAAGTAAAGCGTAAGAGCCGATCTGGTCGTGCCAAAATTTTAACGCTACACCAGGTTTAGATTGTAGTGCCTGCAGATACTCAAAACCCTAAAATTTAGCTGTTAAATTGTGCCACGAAATACAGCAACGATTTGAAAAAACTTTGATGCTCGACCACTTCGCGATACACTTAATGAAGCTGGATATCAGGTTCGAGTTTATCGGCGCAAGCTACAAATTTAATCTTCAAATACAAAAAAGAGTTTGGAGTTCCCAAAACCCTACGTAAATGAGCCGGATTCATTTTGGGATTGTATTATTTTTAGTGATGGATCTTAATACAATTTGTTTGCATCATATGGCGCTCAAAACCGTTTAAGAAAACTGAAAAAAGAGCTGTAGGAAAATAGCATAAAAAAACAGTGAAATACAGTGGCGGAAATCGAATGATTAAGGGCTATTTGGCGGTGTCTGGAGTTAGGAATCTCATTTTTATTGATGATAAAATGGATAAACACCTTTGCTTGAATATTTTAAATGAGCATTTGACACCCAGTGTTGAAAAATTGGGGCTAACTGGGATACAATATAAATTTCAACAAGATAGCGACCCAAAAAATTGGTCTTATCTTTTGCTGGAATGGCGTATCTAGCTCTGAAATCAGCTAAAAACACCTTTGCAAGCACCCGATATGAACCCCATTCATCATATTTGGTACTTACTAGAAAAAAATACGAAATCTCAAATAAAATACTTCTAAAATGCGCTCAAGGAAGCCATACGCACCGAATGGTCAATAATATCACCAGAGAAGACATCAAAATCTGTAAGAATGCGAAGACGTGAAGAGGCGATAATTTAGGCCAAAGGAGGTCTAGCCAAATATTCAAGGACTTGAAATTTACTCACTTTAATAAAAACATAATCACTTGTGCCTAAACTTTTTTGATGTCAAAATCATGTTTTTTTAGTATTGTAACATTTAATATGAATTAAAATTGAAATTAAATTTTTATTTTGGTGTAAATACAAAATGAAATGTTTATTTTTTAAATGCTTATACTTTTCTTTTCTGCAAGTGTACTGGAAAAAGTTGTACTAACAAATTTAAACTCATAACTGCTTTGTGCCTAAACTTTTTTGATTCACTGTACATGGATGTAATACAATGGTTAGTATTATTTTATATACGACGTGGGCAATTTATATAAAAATACTGAAAAAAAAAACAACAAATGAAATAAAAGATAATATATTTAATATAATATAATCTAATATATAAAAATCTCGTCTCACGGTGTTTGTGTTTGAACTCCTCCGAAATGGCTGGACCGATTTAAATAAAATTTTTTTTATATATTTGGTAGGTCTGAAAATAGGTCGTAAAGGATTTTTCACTCTCCTACCCGCGAGGGGTGTGGCACTTTTTCAAGAACACAAATGTTCGGCTTTACTTTCATCTATAAATCACACATCAATGAAACTCGGTACGAACTGACTATTGAGTCTTGGCCTTCGACTGTAAAATTTGAGTGATTTTTGGCAAAGGTGACATGGTACCGCCCATTAAATTAAATTTTTGGAAATAATGACACACAAAAATGGTCACAGAATATTGAAACTCAGAGTGCAGTTACTATTTGTTGATGTCCTTCTATTGGCAAACTGGAACAGACATTGGACAAGGACGGCAGTGACGTGCCGGGTACCAGCTAGTATTTTATAATATTTTTTTTATAGAATAGAAATAAAATAACAAAACTATGGACTAGCTAAAGAATTACCTATTAAAGTTGTTCTTTTAGAGGTATATAACTTTAAGTGGCCTCGGTTGTCGAGTGGTAGCATGCTTATCTTACGACCCAGAGATCCTGGGCTTGAATCCCGGCTAGTCCATGGCAAAAAAAAACTTGCAGTTGGTGTTAGAGAAGTTTGAGAATTGAAGTGATTCAAAACACTTGCTTTAAAATTAAGTTCTCATGTAAATATAGCTTTTCGCTTTTTTTTTTCTTCACCATCTATCTATCACTTAATTTTCGGGTAAAGTTAGACATGACTGCAGTCATGATAAGTTGCAATACGAATACTTACAATCAGGGTACGGAAAACTCGCTCATTTATTTGCGATGAATGTTATCATGATAATGAGTTTTTAAATGAACGTTTACATCAGTGCACGATCATGGGTGAGCAAACAGACGACGATTGCAGTAAGTGCTTTCGTTCGTTATATTAACGAACATTGCTTTTGCTTGTGAGAGATCGTAAATGCTTTTTTAATGCGGCTTAATTTTTTTCACTCATGAGAAATTGAAAGCAGAAAGTTCTTAGTAGTGAGAACAATCGTATTTTGATCGTTCTTCGCACTCTGCTTACAATCCCTAGTTTAACGCCAGACGGTTTTAACGTACAAACTAAAGATTTCAAAACTTAAACCTTGAAGTTTTACGTTATAAAATATCACTGATAAGTTACAATAAATTACACGTACTAATTAGACCAGTTCACATAACAAAATAATACGTTGCGCGTTCATTTTCTGAATTTTTGACCCCGTTTTGAGGAGAAAGATATCTTAAGACCCAAAAACATTGACCTCTTCATATTGCGCAAATCAGTAGCTTAAACCATTTTGAATAAAGTGCTATAAAACCGGAGCACACAGGGACTACATTTTCATAAGAATTTGGTCAGCATTTCCAGGAAGTTTTCCTTTGTTGGTTTAATTTAAACAAAAATGCATCCGAAGCGCATCGTATGCTCCTGAAAGCATACCCTGAATATGTTTCGTTGATTGGAACAGGTCAGCAGTGGTTTGTGCTTTTCAGAAGTGATGATTTTGACATCGATGGCAATGAACGTCCGTCCAGACCAACAAAAAGATGAGGATTTGGAGGCATTACTCGATGAAGACCAATGTCAAATGCAACAAAATTGACATTACAATATGATTACCTGGGTCATGCCTCAACATCGACGGCAAAGCCGAATATCCATGGCTCTAAGCTCATGGTCTGTTTTAACTCGGACAAGCAAGATGTTATTTTTTATGAGCTATCCTAACCTAACGAAACAATTACAGGAGATCACTACCGACCTCAGTTGATCCGTGCCGTTTGATCCGAGCAGTAAAGGAAAACGGCTGCAATTCCAACAAAGACATGACAATATGATATTTCAGCATGACAATGCTCGACCACATGTTGCAAGGCCAGTCAAAACATACTTGGAAACGCTGAAATGGGATGTGAAGGGTTTTCATAGCCACCTAAGGTTGCGGTTATAGTGAACGCGATTCAGACAGGCAGGCAGGCAGGCAGGCTGGAATCTGTGTGAAAAAACGAGATGCAAATAGTTATCTATCTTACTTGTTCACATTGCCTGTCTGACTCGGCGTTCACTATAACCGCAACCTAAGTAAGTAAGTAATGCTGACCATAATATAGCTCACTGGCCAGTGTCTCAAAGAAGCGGAAGAGATATTTAAGCACCAGTTTAAGTTTCGAAAATTTCTCTCAACGACAGATGCCATAAACCTTGTCACCAACACTGCTTAGAAAGTTAACGAAGGCACTCAATGGAGGAAGGATGTAAAACAATATTGCCATGTAGAAACGAAATGCACCCATCAATTGGGGCAAGATTTTTGAAAGTCCTTGGAGTTAATTGCACATTAAATTTTTCGGTCATACATATTCTACTCAATTTTTTTGTCAGAATTTTGTAGTCGAGGGTTTTTGGAATCGCTGATCGCGAATCTGAAGTCCGAATTTGAACATGAAAGATTATCCGAAAGTAAGCAAATTCAATCTATCGTAACTTATTTCTGTAACTCTCACTTAGTGTTACCCAGAAGTAACGATGTAGACGTAGAGAGGTTCTAGTTATATATTTCATCGTTTGTATTTGCGTCGGAAAAGTCCATAAGAACTTATATTAAACTATATTGAACAATTTTCTTATTATAACGTGTTCGGTACAAAAAAAAAAAAAAAAAAAAAACAATTTGGCCATTTCAGCCCTTGAAAGGACTTTGACCGAGCTTCTTAGGATCGATTGTGTTGTGTGTGTTATTAAATTTTTGCACACATTTGACCGAGAACTGGACCTACATGTTTTATGCCGACTCCGAACGGCTCATGTTCTCAAGAAGCTTTACATGGCATTATTTACTCTCTGAGGTTTTGCCATTGTCTGCAGAGAGGTGGTGACCGATCAGAAAAATTTTTTATTGAAAAAACTTTTCGCCACGGCTGGGGATCGAACCCGGGCTCCGAGCATGCTAAGCCACACACTTAACCTGCATGCCACGGTCACCAACGTGTTCGGTACATAAGGGCAATTAAAAATGATATTCGCAGTCAATTGTTGAATAGTACTTCTACTACGAGATTCGTCATCAATGATCCAAAAACCCCATGACGAGTACTTTTATACAGGACTTTCTCAAAAAAACGGAGAGTTGAGAGTTCTCTTGATATCCCGAACTTCTCGAACAATTTTCATATCATTCACAGAAGCAAGCTTATAGGTCTATAAGAAGATGTTATGGTTCTTTTTTTTCCAGACGTTGGAATAATTATTCTAAATGAGTTTTTCCAAGCCGATGACCTATTCTAAGGATCGTACTGAAAAATTGTGTTAAAAGCACAACAGCTATACTTGGAAGTTCTTTAGCAATTTTAGTAGCATTACGATCATATCCAGGACTTAATTTTCATTTTGGTTTTATAACCTAAATTAATTGAGCCCAAATTAAGTGATCTTAAGTGAGACCAGTATTAGTGGAATGACGTTCTGAGACAATCTATGGGCTTTGCTATGTACATTGCCTTTTTAAGCTAAGTTTATCTTCCAGAATGAGTGGAATGATGACCCGCCTTTTTAGACAAAGTTTATCTTATTTAAGCCTACGTTGCCACCCCTATTATAAAAGGCAGACCCTCTCATAAGCATGCCACCTGGCAAAATTAGCGCTCCCTACAAACAAGCATATTAAAATCATGTTTTTATTTTTTGTTTTATTGTTTTGTGCTTGTGTTTTATGTTGTTTTTAATTTCGTTTCTATTTTTGTAATGTTTTTTTTTGTTCAATTTTATACACAATCAGTTGAGTGCATTATGAACAGCACATTGTTGTTGTTTTTGGTGTTAATTTTTTTGCTGTTTTTAATTACTTTTTTCATCTCATTTTCTTTTGTATTAAGCCTTGCATAAGAGCGAACATAACATAAACTTGATGCTGGTTCCTTAACGCCCACTACCCCGTCTACAGGCAGTGCAATGCATTCATGAGAAGGATTTGTATTGCACCTTGTGTGAGTGGGAGTGTGTTGATGTGTGTGTGTGTGTGTATGGGTGTATAACTCATTTTGAGTAGAATGACATTGTGTCTATGCAATTAGCATTATGAGTAATATTTTATGGCTCTTGTCTCTTTTTTTCTGATTTTATATTTCACTCTTGCTCTGTCTATCTTCCTGTCTCTGTCGGACTCGCTGTCACTCATAATGTTTTTTAAAATACTGACTTAAGTGGGCTGATGTGGGTGTGGGTGGCAGTGGGCGTACAATCTACTTTTCTACGTGTCGTAATGCCATCAAAATCCAGGCGAAAATTAATTAACTTAATGCATTTCTTTTTTTTTTTTATTTGTTGGTTTTTTATTTTTTACACTTTGACTCTATGCAGATATGATTATGAACGGTAAAAATTGTAATTATGCTAATTAAACGTGAAATATACAAAATAAAAAAAAAATACAAAAAAATTGTATTTATATAACTATGTATTTTAAAGCAGCAGAAGTCGTAAAGTGTATTTAATTTCTTTCTTTAGCCTGTTTTCTGAGTGGTTTTTTAGCAAACGCGGTTTTCTTGTTGGTACCAGTTGCATCAATTTATAACTTAAATATTTTTCATAATATATACTGTTTATTACTAGTTTTTACTGCAAAAGTACCTCAAATGATAGCACATTAATATTATTTGTATTTCCACGATACAGAAATCGAGTATCTTCAAGTGCTCTTAAGTCAAAAAAAAAAAAACAAAAACTAGATTAAAATTGAAACCATAAATAAAATTTATACCTCAAAGCTGTCAACAGTGATATCCTCTGCATAATAACGTAGGTATTTTTCTTTTTATTTTTTCGTAGTTGCTTTCCATTGTTGCTTCTTACTCCCACTTGCGCGCATTTTTGTGCCAGGAAATCCGGTTTTGTTGTTATTTCATTTTGTTTTTCGCGCTGTCATTTTAATTTTGTCTTATCGTCTTCATCCCCCCCCGGTTTTGCCATGAAGTGAAAATAATTTTACGCCTTTGTTAACAAATAATAATTAAAATTTTTAATTTACAACAATATTTTGTACCGTAAAGGATTTAGTTATTGTTTGCTTTTCCTTTGTTTTTTTTTTTTCCTTCTTACTGTTCTTTGATATTTGCTGACGTTATGGAAAGCAACAGAGAATTTAAATAAAACAACTAAGGCGACATCTTTTCAACGTTAATAGTCAACACTTTTTTCACTCACTCAATCACTCACTTATGTAATAACGTGAGTACCTCGCAATAGGCAGCTACTTTGCTGTCCTGGGTTTCCTACAGCAATTCAAGGAAATATACACCTAGAGAAAACGCTTCGTTATGAAGGATTATTAGTGTTGTCCTTGTTTTTGCATTTCAAAAGTTTGGCAAGCGCTGGGTTGCTTCTTTTTCCTTTAGGTCTTAATCTGAAATTTATAAAATTTTAAGCCAATCCGACAACGTTTGATGGACCCGTAAACGACCACAAGTTCTTATTAGAGCTTACTTACTTACATAGATGGCGCTTACAACCGTTGGTCGGTTTTGGCTTGGTCTAAGAATTTGCGCCAGCCTCTTTTGTCGAGCACTTGCTGGCGCCAGTTGGAAACTCCAAGCGTTGTCAGGTTTTTGGTCCTGGTCTTTCCAACGGAGATGTGGTCTTCCTCGTCTTCGTTGGCCACCGCTGGGTACCGAATCCAATATCTTTTTCGCTGGAGCTTCGTCGTTCATTCTCTCGACATGACCTAGCCAGCGAATCCGCCCTATTTTAATACGCTTGACTATATCGATGTCAGCATATAGCTCATACAGCTCGTGGTTCCATTGTATTCGGTACTCGCCATTGACGCAGATTGGACCATAGATCTTGCGAAGGATTTTTCTCTCAAACGCTCCCAAAGTCCTTTCATCAGAGCTGCTCAATGTCCAGGTTTGTGATGCGTATAGTAGGACGGGCATGATTATTGACTTAAAGACCGTCTGTTTTGTTCGTCGAGAGAGAGCTCTGCTTCTCAAGTGCCTACTGAGCCCAAAGTAACACCTGTTGGCAAGAGTTAACCTTCGTTTAATCTCAATACTGATATCGTTGGAGGAGTTAATGCTGGATCCCAGGTAAACAAAGTCCTTCAATACCTCAAAGGAGGTGGTTTCTAAGACGCTGGGACTGTTTGTTTGTTGACTCAAGATACTTCGTTTTATCTGCGTTCACTGCAAGACCCATTTGACTTGACTCTTTTTCTAGCCTGGATCATCAGGAAAAAACCTGAAAACTAAGCTTAAAGCCGATAGCAAATTATGGTATATCAGTGTATAAGCTGTAAGTCTTTTGTAATGTTGAAGTAATTTGATTAAATGTCGATTTACCTTATATTTCATTAGTGTCCGACCGATTATTCGGCTTCGGCTTCGGTAATCGGCATAATCGGCCTATATTTTGTTCTTCGGCTTCGGCTTCTGCTTCGGCCGAAATAGCCGATTACTTTTTGCCGAATATTATTGCTTTGCTAAACAATTTTTTTATAAGTTTTTTGAATTTTTTCGAATTATTCAGTAAACATTTGAAACATTTTCATTGTTCACTTTGTGTTTCTCTCCTTTTCTGTTCTCTCATGAGTTGGTGTTCATTCCTTGAAAATTTTATTCAAATGATAAATGCAGCGAGTCCGACTGTTCCGTTTTTGCTTTTGTTATGGACTGAAATATATACGCTAGAAATTTTCTGCCAGATTTCAGTTAGTATTACATTTCTGTAGCTTTTCTCCTGTAGCTTTCCTGACGTCAATAATTCGATTACAGAAATATCCGAATTTTGCAGAAAAACTCTTACGTTTAACTCGAATTTAAGGGGACATTCAAAAAAGTTTATTTTAATGTTTTAAAATGCCTTGAATAAAAAACAAGATATCATTTTGAAAAATTATATATATATTTTGTAGTAAAAAAATCACACAAAAAAAATTTGATTTAATATTTTGATTTTTTTATCTACAAATATGGCTACTGGAATTATTTTAAACAAGTAAAGAAAGTCTAAAGTCGGTCTAGGCCGACTATGAAATACCCTAAACTCACTTTCCAGAAACAAAAAATTTTTATTGGCGTCTCCAAGGGCGGATGAAGCCTATATGTTATATGCATTAAAATGTTACACATACCAAGTTTTATTTCTGTAGCTCACAGTTAATGCCTTTATTGTGCTTTCCCTATGACGTTCATGGACGGATTACTTCCAATTTTTGAACACACCTTAGTTTTGGTATAAAATACATGCACACCAAATTTAATTTCTCTATGACAAACATTACCTTATTTATTGAGTTTAAAAATTTTTGGGTTGTATGGGAAATAGGCGTGTCCGTAGGTGGATGATGTCCATTTTTCAAAACTATCTTTGTCTTGTCATAAAAAACATTCGTGCCAAATTTTAGCTCTGTAGGTTAGACAGAGGCTTATTTATTGCGTTTTCAATTTTTGGGTTGTATGGGAGGTGGGCGTGTCCGTGAGCGGATGACGTCCATTTTTCGAAGACATCTTTGTGTTTATATAAAACACATACATATAAAATTTTATTGTTGTAGGTTAATTATGAGCTGAGTTATGCAGATTTCAATTTTCGCGTTGTATGGGAGGTAGGCGTGTCCGTGGGCGGATGATGTCCACTTTTCAAAATCATCTTTGTTTTATTACAAAAAACATATGTGCCAAGTTTTAGCTCTGTGGGTTCAACAGAGGCTTATTTATTGCGTTTTCAATTTTTGGGTTGTATGGGAGGTGGGCGTGTCCGTAAGCGGATTACATCCATTTTTCAAAGACATCATTAATGATATTAAACACATACATACCAAATTTTATTGTTGTAGGCTTGTTACGAGCTGAGTTATGCAGTTTTTGCATTTATACATTTATACATTTATATATTGCATTTATACATACATTTTTGCGTTGTATGGGAGGTAGGCGTGCCCGTGGGCGGATTCCAAAAATATTCAATAGTGCAGATCCTTGGGTCCATGTGACCATGTGTACCAAGTTTCATTCAATTATCTCAACTCCTTCTTCTTATCCTGTGTATACGGACAACACACAGACGGACAGACGGACGGACGGACGGACGGACGGACGGACATGGATAGCTCGACTCACGTGGTGACGCTGATCAAGAATATATATACTTTTCTATACCGCACTCGCTTCGTTCTATGCGTTACAAACGTTTGCACAAAGTTAATATACCCTGACCTTTCAGGTTTAGGGTATAAAAAGCATCAAAAAACCATAACGGGCATGATTACAACTCACTGGAACATCGGAAAAAACAAAAAACGGGGTTTTCATCAGCATCAAAACTGCCATGGAATGAACTAGAAGAAACAAGTTTGGTCAAAAAATAACAAAATGGCGGCGTTTTTTCAAAAATTGACAAGTTTTTTTGGACAATATTGGCCAAAAACTCAAAAACTATAGAACCGATTTTTCTGTCCGTAGTTCATGCCATGCATCAACAAGTGTAAAACAAAATATTTAAATTTCAATTTAAGTAAATGATTCTTTAAACAAATTCCTGTAGCAATACATCTGATTAAAATAATAAAAAAAAATTTTTTTTGAGTAGTTTTTTAAAAAAAAAAATATATTTTTAATTTTTCAAAACGATATCTTATTTTCTATTCAACTTATACGCATTTTAAAACATTAAAATAAAAAAATGTTTGAAGGTGTTACATCCCCTTAATGATTTCAGTAAGTTTTTTGTACTGAAATGAATATTAAAGGTGGTTAAATTTTAAGGGCCGATGCTGATTTTGACAAAACACAAATTATTCAGAAAATTACTGTCATTTCTTTTTATTATGATAATATTGGTATGGTTCAATTATGTATTAAACAAAATATCGGCCAAATGGCTGCCGTGACCTCGGCGGCACACCTCCATCCGATGGTACAAATTTTCGACGACGCTGAGGCATAATTGAGGTTCTATGCCGCTAATGTGCCGAATTATCTCATCCTTTAGCTCTTGAATTGTTGCTGGCTCATCGACGTACGCCTTTTCTTTCAAATAACCTCAAAGAAAGAAGTCCAACAGTGTCAAATCACATGATCTTGGCGGCCAATTGACATCTCCACCACGTGAGATAACACGGCCATTGAATTTGTCGCGCAAAAGAGTCATTGTTTCGTTAGCGGTGTGGCAAGTGGTACCATCCTGTTGAAACCACATATTGTCCACATCTATATCCACTAATTCGGGCCTTAAAAAGTTCGTTATCATCTCACGATAGCGAACAACATTCACAGTAACTGCCTGACCGGCCTCATTTTGGAATAAATACGGCCCGATGATGCCGCCAGCCCATAAACCGAACTAAACAGTCACCCTTTATGGGTGCAATGGTTTTTCGACAATCACTCTTGGATTATCATTCGCCCAAATGCTGCAATTCTGCTTATTGACGAATCCACTGAGGTGAAACTGTGCCTCATCACTGAAGATGATTTTCTTCGAAAATGATCATCCACTGTTGCCATTTCTTGAATAACTTTAACGCGTGGCTCGATTATGTATCTTTGGTTCAAATTGAGTTAGTCTGAAATGGAGAAATGCCAAATGAAATGCAGAAAAAACTTGACGTTTAGGTGTGGTTCACATTCAACATCGGCCCTTAACAAAAGCAAAGAATAACTTTATAATTTTTTACTTGAAAACATTTGTTTCTTCTTCGGCTTCGGCTTCGGGCTTCGGCTTCGGCCTTCGGCCGATTATTTCCATTTTGCCGAAGAATCGGCTTCGGCTTCGGCTTAGGCAAAAATTCACGTTCGGTCGGACACTATATTTCATAAAATGTTTTTGAAAAATTAATTTTTTTTTTTATGATTTTTAAATTTTCAATAAATTCTTCTCATTATTATGCTTTGAATTTATAGTAGTTTTTCACTATTTAACAGATAATAATCTTTTATTAGGTCTTTTTGCGTAGTCGAATGCAAACGAAATATTTCAAAAACTTTTACTTGAATGTGACTGAAAAGCGTTCGCTTACTGAGAGGATTGTGTAAAAGAGGGAAAATTCGATGCGTTCAAGATTTTTAAAGTTTTTACTCGTAGAATTTCATGAGGTAAAAATATGAAAACTGTCAAACAGTAGGTGTGTGAAGCAGCACAGCAGTTGCGAACTAGGCAAATTTGACATTTTTCAGTTTTGTACCATTCTCTCTCAGTTTAATTACTTTTGACGTTTTTCATTATTTTACTACAAAAGTACGCGAACAGTTTTCTCTTAAAATGTTGAGATACACCATCTTATCCATCGTTCTATTGATAAATACTAAGTTACCAACATCTGCTACGGAAAGTCGTCAGATTATCCATCAATTGGGCTTTCTAATTGAGAGTCAAGCGTGCTCGTATACTATGACAACCACCGGGTACTGAATCGTTTATTTTCTTCACTTGAGCTTTGTCTATCATTCCCTCAACTTGCGAAGTCACTTGAATATTTTTGCGCTTGAATATGCCGATGCCGGCCTACAGTTCATCGTTCCATTGACTTGTTCGTCGAGAGAGAGTTATACTTCTCACTTGCCTACTGTGATCAATATAACACATAACACTGAACCTCTTTTGTTGTAAACGCAAGGTATTTCGTTTTCTCTGCATTCACTGCAAGACCCACTCGACAAAACTCATTCTGTAACCAGGAATTTCATTTCAATTCTCATAAATTTGAAAAAATCACACGACATGGCCTATCTGAAACCTCGTTTGGTATTGAATGAGGTGGAGGGGTTCTTCCTAATTTTCACTACACTGATGGTGTTGCTCAGTGTAATACTGCAGAGTTAAATTAGCTTTTAGGAATACAAAATTCAGACATGGTGGTGTAAAGGTGACTCCTTATTGGATTGGCAAAGGCAGCTTTGTAATCGTCAAAAACATGGCAGTGTCGATTTGTTTTTCTAAGGTCTTCTTTAAAATTCTTCAAAAATCGATGGTAGTTTTCCAGATCTGAAGCCGAACTGATAATGTCCAATCAGTTGGCTGACGATGGGCTTCTGTGTTTCACATAATACGCTTGCGAGAACCTGATATCAGGCGCAGATATAAGGGGGGGTAAAGGGGGTAATTACCCCCCTTCCAAGAACTTTTAAATACATTACTTTTTAATGCTTTATTTGGAGAAAATAATTGTGATCTTAGTTTAAGGGTACTTTTATGTATACATAAGCGATTCTAAAGGTTTTTTTAATGAATACTAAAAAAAAATGGTCAGAGACATTGTTAAACTCTTGTTTTTTTATTGATTTCAATAATTATTAAAGTATATAAAAAAAACTTTGTTTTTTTTTTTTGTTTTGTGACGTCATTTGTGTCTCTTCTCACTATATTTTTTTCTCTACAGTGGCGTCACGATATTGCCGGTCGTACGACTGGTTTCGGCAAGTGCTTTGATAGCTTTTCTCACTTTGTTAGCAACCTTTAGCATAGAGTGGGACAGTAGCGCGTAGTCGAGTATCGAAGGCTTCGGTTGTCCCTTTTGTTTGCAGCTTGTCGACGTCTAGCTATCTTTGTGTAGGATTGTGTGCATTCTAAGCTGCACACAGACGTGTGTAGATCTTGGCTGCGACAATGTTGGCATCACAGATCGTGCATACGTCTAATACTCTGAAGAATTGCGTTCCGTCAAACAAAACGTGATCAATTTGGTTGCGCGTTTTGTGATCAGAGAACCGAAAGGCATTCTTAGGAATTTTGCGATGAATTTAGAATTAGAATTAGAAAAAAGATTTTATTCAATATATTAACATATTTAACTATAACAATGTATAATAAATCTTATATACGACATAACATATATGTTGTGTGCCAGATTGGCATATAAAATGTAAAAAAATAGTTCAACAAATACGTAAAATTTACCTAAATTCATTTATGATTAAATCGCGATATTTCAAACAATCCTTTATATATAAATAAAGATTACAATAATCGTTACCATTTAGTAGTTCATAAAATTCACATTCATTCAGTTTATTCTTACCGAAGCGGCATTGCCTTACATTATTAAAAATAGGACACCTACCTATGAAGTGAAAAGTGTTTTCAGATTCTCTAAGATTGCATAGAGTACAAATACTGGGCGTGCTTCGATTAGTAAAACACCGAGCATTTAAGTTTAATAGTCCACCCCTGGCTCGCAGAATAAGATTGACTAAGTGTGGAGAGTTGTTATCAGTTATATATTGGGGAACATCATACTGTAGTCGATTGTAAACATCGTGAAGCTGAGATATTCTTGCGCTTCCCAGGTGCCTTCTATATTCAAATTGAATTAGTGCCTGTAGCAAACTATCTTGTTGAGATTTAAAATTTTCACCACCAAAGTCAAAAGCAAATTCGAGGTGAAGTTTGTCGAATAGAGAGCGCCATTTACGGACCGAAGATACGTTTTGAGCTACTGTTTCGAAGGCAAGTAAACGAGGTAGCCTAGTATCTGCATAGCTAAAGACTTTAGCAATATAACCAAAATGTAATTTAAGTGTTTGCACAAATAAATTTGATAATCTAGTTTCTAAATGAATCATGTAATTTTGTGTATTATTCGGCAGGTGAAATATTTTTTTGATATAAAAATGAAGCAATTTTTCCACCTGATCAAAACGGCTACAATCCTACACCTGAGCACCATAAAACATAATTGATTTCGCGGCAGTTTTAAAGATTTTTAGTTTATTGGAAAACTTGATCTTGCGGTTATGTAAATAGTCTAACCAAGAGGCATTAATTGCTGTTTTTGCAGATGGAAGTTTATCATTAAGGTGCTTATTATATTGATTGCAGTAGCTGTACAGGGCATTGATCATTGATTTCAGTTCAATTTCAGAATTAGCAAGAATAACCAGTCGACAGCGTATAGAAGAACTTTAACTAATGAGTTAGCAACACTTATTCCACCCGGCAAAATATTATGCAAATCGTTCAAATACAAGGCAAAAAGAACTGGGCTTAAAGCAAGCCCTGTTTAACACCTTGGTAAACAGGAAACGCATCAGACATTAAACTTCTGTCCCAAACTTGACTTAGAGTATCTTTATAAAGCAATTGCAAAATAGTTACCATTTTCGTGGACATACCCATACTAGACAATTTGTAAAATAGAGAGTTGCGTGGAATTAAGTCAAATGCGCCTGAGAAATCTACAAAGAATGCATATATTTTATTCTTATTTTTTAGGTTTAGACTAACAATACTAGTTAAATTAAAGATATTATCTATAGTAGAATAGCCTCTACGCAATCCAGCTTGATATTCATTTAATATGTTATTGCAATCAATCCAGCAGTAGATTCTATTTAAAACAATGCCAGTAAAAATTTTGTAAAGGGTATCAAGGAGTGCAAGGCCCCTGTAATTTGTAATCTCATTTACATCACCCTTTTTAAACAAAGGAATGATAATAGAACGGCGAAAAGAAGAAGGAAAATATTGTTGAGCAGATGCAATGTTTCGTACCGAAAACTTTGTGGCGCAAATTTATAGAACTCATAGCTAATCCTATCTTGACCAGGAGCCTTGTTAAGTTTGGTGTTTTTCAGAACAGTATAAAGTTCGCGAAACTCAAAGGAGAGTAGGAAAGGATCAAGGAAAGGATCAATAATATTTGGAACCGCCCAAGATAGAAGACCATCACATTGTGGTTGCGAGAGCAATTTCTTAAAATGATTGTAAAAAGAGCTTATTTCCAAGGTGTTACCTAACTGAGGAGACCTATTCTTCATTGAGTTAGCCAACTTCCACCAGTCACTTACATGTTTTACGTTATTCAGCTTTTCAATATTCTCAATTTCCAAATTGCGTTTTTTAAATTGCATATCTCGCGGTATTTAATTTTACTTTCAAAATACAATTTTTTAAACAAAGGTAAATTGAACTTGCGATGATTAATATAGTTGTTCCAGCGACTATGTTTTGGTTATCAATACAACGGAAACGTCACAGGAAGTTTTGTAAAACTGCAATAATTTTGGAATTTTTTGTATAAAGTAAACTTAAGCTTGATAGCGAAATTTCATTTGATATTCTTAAAGACAAATGGAACTCTGAAAAAAAACATACAGGATATTGTGTTTCTCAATAGTACACCGAAGGCAATTAACTTGGTTCCCAGATATGGTATCCTAATTAAATAAATAGGCTTAAATGCATAGGGGCCGTTAGATTCCCTAAGCTGCACAGTAATCATCACTGCTACCGACAGAACATTAACAACCTAGCGTTAGATGAGTGGTGCAGGAAGAATGATGACGATACAAGGCAGAACTCAGGTGAGTGAGAGTTTTTAATGAGTTTTCATTTATATTGTTTAGCATTTTATGATAAACACGCTATCTCTTGCTTACTCACAGATGAATAGCAGAAATGCACCCAACCAACACACACACACACACACTTGCACGCAAACAAGCAACACAGCGTTAAGCATCATCATCAAATTACAAAATTAAAAATGGAGAATCTACAACAGCCAGCAGCAGCAACAACAATGCATATGAAACAATACACAACAACAACAACAACAACAACAACAACAACAACAACAACAACAACAACAACAATAACAACAACCAGCACAAATAATATTCATAATTTTTAAATGAAACACAGCAACGACTCGTTCCAAATCCTTAGCTCGTTTATGATTGGCTTCGGCAACAGACGTGTTTATAACACGGACCGCTCCGCCCAGGACACGTTATTGCTATTGTGGTTGTTGTTGTTGTTGTTTCCTTACGAGCTAGCTGTTGCAATAATAAATAAATATAATTTTAGCGCAAGCGCTACCCCCAACCGCTGCCAAAAACATCGCCCACCAACAAGAGCTTCGCAGGTTATAACATTACAGAAGGACGAGACTCAGTCAGAGAACAACAAAAACAACAACAACTGGTTGTAGAACAAAACGTGCAAATGAGAAAATTACATCCCTTCATTTGTTTATCACACAATGACGTTTACGAAACAACAACAGCAGCAGTAGCAACAACAACAACAAATGAAGCTTTTTCATCCATTGTTATTGCTTAAAACTGTTGTAAACTACACCGTGCTACAACAACATGCAACAAGCACCCAACATTGTTAAGCATACGCTGGGTGGTGTTTGGTTATGTCTGCTGTTTCTGTTCTTTCCAGCTTCTATACAACTGACAACATCCGAACAACCCAGTCAGCATTGAAAACACCCACCCATTTGCCTCACCCGGCGTAGGCATGAAGAGTTTGTTTTGTTTATGTGGCTGTAATTTAACAAGGTAAAAACGAGAAAACAATAAAGTCAGTCAGTCAGTCACACAGATGAAACCCATCATCATAACATCATCATCTCTGTCGTTATTATCATCGTTATTAGTGACATCATCATTTAAATGCTTCTGCTCAGTCCCTCATGCTTTATACTGTGATGCATGCAACATAATCTGAGATATTTTTTGCAAAGTTCTGAGATTTGAGAGAGAAAAGTTAATCAAGCGCAGCCCTTAATTCACTTTTATAATTCGGGTTTTGTCAACACAGTCCAACAAACTAAAACATTTTTATTGAAAATCAGTAACCAATGTTAACTTCAGAAAGTAAAGCAGAATATTAATATTGAACAAAGTTAACGCTCAGCACGGATATTATTAGGATTAATTTGAATTATTGTTTTTTTTGTAGTGAAATTTACTATCGCATTTCGCTGCTTTTAAACATAAATATATAGTTTTATAACAAATTATTGTAACTAATAAATATCTACCGTTTTTCAAACGAAAAACAAAATTTTAAAATTATATCCTTAAATCTGGCGTTTACAACCGTTGGCCGATTTCGGCCTCGTCTAAGAATTTGTGTCTGACTCTTGTCGTGCGTTTTCTGGCGCCAGTTAGAAATTCCAAGCATCATCTGATTATCCAACGCATGAAATTTCCAACGGAGATGTCGTCTTCCTCATCTGCAAATAATTTTTCGCTGAAGCGTCGTCGTTCATTCTCTCGACATGACCTAGCCAGCGAAGTCTTACTTACTTACTTAGATGGCGCTTACAAACGTTGGTCGGTTTTGGCCTCGTCTAAGAATTTGCGCCAGCCTCTTTTGTCGTGCGCTTGCTGGCGCCAGTTGGAAACTCCAAGTGTCGTCAGGTTATCCAATGCCTGGTCTTTCCAACGGAGATGCGGTCTTCCTTGTCTGCGTTGGCCACCGCTGGGTACCGAATCCAATATCTTTTTCGGTGGAGCTTCGTCGTTCATTCTCTCGATATGACCTAGCCATCGAAGCCGCTCCATTTTAATACGCTTGACTATATCGATGTCAGCATATAGCTCATACAGCTCGTGGTTCCATTGTATTCGGCACTTGCCATTGACGCAGATTGGACCATAGATCTTGCGAAGGATTTTTCTCCCGAATGCTGCCAAAGTTCTTTCATCAGAGCTGCTCAATGTCCAGGTTTGTGATGCGTATAGTAGGACGGGCATTATTATTGACTTATAGACCGTTAGTTTTGTTCGTCGAGAGAGAGCTCTGCTTCTCAAGTGCCTACTGAGCCCAAAGTAACAGCTGTTGGCAAGAGTTATCCTTCGTTTAATCTCAATACTAATAGCATTGGAGGAGTTAGTGCTGGATCCCAGGTAAACAAAGTCCTTCACTACCTCAAAGCAGGAGTTGTCAACAGTGATGTGGTTTCCAAGACGCTGGGACTGTTTGTTTGTTGACACGAGATACTGCGTTTTATCTGCGTTCACTGCAAGACCCATTCGACTCGACTCTTTTTCTAGCCTGAAAAATGCTGCACTGACTTCGCTCGTATTATGGCCAATGATGTCAATATCATCAACAGCACAACAGTCTCATCGCTTATTTTGCCTCTGCGTCTGAGATCGACAGCTCGAATGATCTCCATTTCTAAATTAACAAAATCGTACGATAAGGTATCACATTGTCTGAAACCTCGCTTGGTATGGAACAGAGGGGAGAGGTCCTTACCGATTTTCACTGCGCTACTGGTGTTGCTCAGTTAGGATGACACTGAAAGACCCATTAGTTTTGCAGGAATACCAAATTCAGACATGGTGACATTCCAAAGAAAGTCTGCTTTGTTATCTACAGAAAGATCTAAGATTTCGTTAAGTCTTTTCTAAGATTTTTCGTTACTTACATATCTGGTCGATGGTGGACTTTCCAGGTCTGACGCCGTACTGATAAAATCCAATCAGTTGGTTGACGATGGGCTTCAGTCTTTCATATAATACGATCCACAGGAACTTATATGCGATATTAAGAAGACTTATCCCACGGTGAGTTTGCTTTTCTTAAGAATTTGCCAGAGCACACTGAGCTTACAATCATCTGGAATGCGTTTTTCCGACCAAATTCTGCATAGAAGCTTGTGAATACATTTAAACAGAGCTTCGCCTCCGTTCTTAAACAGCTGATAGACCATCGGCTCCAGCGGCTTTGTTGTGCGAAAGCCGAGCTATAGCTAATAAGACCTCATCATAGTCGGGCAGCGGGTTTCAACGCTGTCATCCGTAACTGGGGTTTCCGGGATATCATCTCGTTTGGCGGGATTATTGTCAGAATCGCCACTTAGAAGACTTTAAAAGTATTTCCTCCATAACATCAGTGTACTCTGATATTTGTCACTAGATTTTCATTTTCGTCCCTGAACCGGTCTTATAGCCTGATGTCTGATGTCAGGCGAAGTATTATGTTTTTAACGAATTTTTTTGACGAAAAACTTTTAAAAGAACAAAACGAATATAAATATATGTTTGTATCTTAGGATTCTCTTCTTTTTTATTATTATTGAATAAATAAAATAAATTTAAATATTGAAATAAATAAATGAAATAAATAAAATTAAGAGTTTAATAAAATAAAAATAAAAAGCAATTGATTTGTTAAAAACTCACCAAACATTAAATGCGTAATCAATTGCGTAAAAAGTAAATTTATGATAAAAGGTGATGAAACGATTTTTGAAGATAATATCCCCTGCCGCCAACATGGGAAAATGTATCAATTTTTTTCATTATAATATTTGATAAGTTATACTTTTTTCAGTCAGCATAATTTCGATAACTTTGAACTAAAGCAGAATGTAGTTTTTCTTTTAAGTCTGTTGCTTTATAATTCCGAGACTTACATCAACTAATCCCGGGCATTTCGGACTTCAAAAAGTTCGGGACCACGGGATCCCGGGATTGCCATCCCTAGTACATATTATTATATGTCTATTGACCAAATTCTTGCATTGTTGCACATGAATAGAATGACAAACAGTTTAACAGCGAGAAAAGAGCTCATGATAGCTTTTTAATGTCGTTATTCGTTAAAATTTCTCCATCGGATTGAGATCTAGACTGGGTGGGAGGCCCCTCCATCAAGTTTATTTGTTTTAAATTCGTGGTTTTTTTGTCTTATATTTTGGTTAATTTTCTTGCATTAGAATAGAATTTCTATCATTAAGATTGAATTTCGATAGTGAAGAACGATAGATAGATTCTAGGTTGTCAATGTTTCATTCATGATGGCTCTTTTCACATATACCGAATTTTATATTGCCTGCCCGTGTTGATCTTAATCTCATCAGTCCAACAATTTTATCGATTGGTAATTTCATCATTCCAGGTGCATATCCGTAAATCATTGTCCGTTTTTCGATTGCTGTGGTCGTGAACGTAGTAGAGGTTCATAGCCGATGCTGGTTTAGTTTTCATTGGGCAGTTATAATGTGATGTGGACCCAGCCCCTACGCACATTCTATTTTAAAACTTTGCAGAGACCCCTCAAATATTGTCTAGAGAAAGGGATTTTTGGACATGGAGCTTTTAAGGCGGCTTCGACTCGCTTTGACAATGTCAGTTGTGGGCTATGTGGAAAGATACGTATTAGATACATAAATAAAACGCCTCTATTTCAAAAATTAAACAAAAGTTAACAAAACTTAGATTGAAATCACAGCAAATTTGAGTTAAAAATTTTTTCAAGTTTTGTGTGAAAATTATTATGTCGGACAGTGTTCTTAAGAAAATACAAAAAAAAAAAAAAAAAAACAAAAACGAACTGGCCTTTTTAGCAATTGAAATGACTTTGACCGAGTTTGTGTTATAAAATGTTTGTACACAATTTATCCAAAACTGGACCTACATGTTTTATGCTGACTCCGATCGACTAATGTTTATATTCTCAAGTAGCTTTACATGGCATTACTTACTCTCTGAGGTTAACCATTGTCTACAGAGAGGTGACAGCCAGACAAACAAAATTTATTTGTATTGAAAAAACTTTCTGCTAGCTATGACGATTGAACTTGGGCTGCTACAATTCGATATCTTGCACACCAAACACGTCCACGGCCACCAGAAAAATTTTACATTTAAACACATAATGCTATTTTCCAAAACAAAAAATGTGCAGTTAATTTTTTTTTCTTGGATATTAAATAACTCGGAAAACAAAAAAAAAACTTCAACACACTTCATACACTACATGATGTGGGAAAATCTTAAACAAATAAATATTAGCAAAATATTGTGAGAGAAATAAACAACACTTGGCGGTAAAAACAAAAACAAAATAAGCACAATATCAAACCAGAGCACACGTGCCAAAGAAGCAGACAGAGACAACACATAAATGAGAGCGGATAATAATGTTGTGTTTAAATATGAGAAAATGAGCAACATCAACAGGATGCAGGAAGCGCAGGCTTCATTCGAAGCTTGACTTGCATTCAAATGGCGCGCATTAAAAAAAAAAAACGAAAACAAAAAGCAACATGCAATGCAGACCTACGACCATTGTTCGTACTGGTTCGTGTCTAATTAGACAAGAAAAAAAAAACAAAAAACACGAATTATGCTAAAGGACCAAAACAAGGATATCCAGCCAGCGCGCCAAATATAAAGCATACGTTCGTGAATTAAGCAAATAGTTGGTGTTCGAACGTGTAACTGTGCGCAGCTGGAAAATAAAAATAATTCCAAAACGCAGTTAAAACTTAATAAATAATAAGATAAAAACAAAAAATAAATTTAAAGTTTTAATATAATATTAACAAAATGGCTGGACCATTTCTTTCGCCTTTGCCGGGTGATTTACTTACGGAATATATGTTCGGTCGGCGACGACAACGTCGTAATCGTACCACTTTTACGCCGCAACAGTTGCAGGAACTCGAAGCTCTCTTCCAAAAGACACACTATCCTGATGTGTTTCTTCGCGAAGAGGTTGCATTAAGGATTAGCCTCAGCGAAGCGCGTGTTCAGGTGTGAAATAAACACTTTTTTTTGGATTGAAATATTTTCAAATAACTCGAAAGAACTAAAAACAAAATATATATTTCCTTCAGGTTTTTGATTTTAGAATACATGGACAAATATCTTAATTTAAGTTTTAACTAATGTGTCGAGAGATTTTGGAAAAGAATGAAAATAAGATACGAAAGCACATTTGATTGAGAATGACAAAAATTTTTGAATATTTTAAACTTTTTTTTTTTAATTTTTGTACTTTTCTAAAAATGTTTTGTATCCACTTTAATATCTCAATTTATTTTAAAAAAAAAATAAATAAACTTTAAGTAGAATTTCTTGATTCAAAAAACTTTTTAAATTTATTTTAAAAATTATATGGAACTAAAACTAGCTTTATACTTAAGGTAACGGATTAGATTATTTGGCTGGGATTTTTTATTTTGCTGATATTTATGTGGATGATTTATAAAGAAACGAAAACAAATCGGCCATTTAAGTCCTTTGAAGGACATTGACCGAGATTCTTATGATCAATTGTGTTATGTGTGTTATAAAACTGTTGTACACAATTGGCCGAGAACTCGAGCTACAGGTTTTATGACGACTCCGAACGGCTTCAGTTCATGTTCTCAGGAAGCTGTACATGTGATTATTTACTCTATCAGGTGTACTCAGAGTATATAATCACACCTGTGTCAGAGGTGATTCGAACTCGGGTCTGTCGAAATTCATAGGCTCTCAAGTCATGAAAATTCATGACTTCTACGTCATTCGGCTGATTTGTCTGAATGGAATCAATGATATGATATCAGCGGAATAACCTCTTGAAGAAAAAGATCTAGGCTTGTCTAAGATTCTTACTAAGAACCTGATTCATAGTCCCAGTTGAATACTGAATGACAATCATCCGTATATAGTCGACGCAAAATATTCCAAGCGTTATCCACGGGCACAAGTAGCAGAAACAGTTACGGGAAGTGGTGGTCATTCGTTGTATTACGAATAAGGGAAGAGATCAACGAATATCAATGTGAATCACCAGACATTCAAGTCGATAATCATTGGATTATCACTCTCGTTGGAGAAGTTTTTACTATTATAAAAGCCGGTTCAATGTCGAGTTGGAACAAATTTCATTTCTAGTCAAGTTTGAAAAGCACGATTATAGCCTAATTATAGTTTGAAAGATATTAGGTGCGGAGCATAACTTCAAAAATTAAAATATATTTTGTGTGCATACTTTCAGCCATTATTTGGTCGTACAATAAGTGCACTATATTAACAAGAATGAACAGTTTGAACTATATTAGGTATCGAGCACTTTGCGAGGTGTGGCGCACTGGCGTTTTATATATAAAGATGAATCATACCAACTTATAAAAAGACGTTTTGGGACTTTTGCTGACTATCCATGGTCCAAGGACTGTATTTCTGTTGTTTTATTAAGTATCAAAATAGTGTTTTTTAATATTTTTAAGTAACTCTTTAATTAACAATTTTTTTGTTTTTTTTGTTTTTGCATCAATAGTTATGGTTACACAACGCGTAAGGGTTGAGGTCGTGAACGTGAGGTCTCTTGCGGCTTCCACGATATCTTCTCTACAGGTAGCCTGAAACAAAAAAAATAACAAAATATAACAGTCTTGTGCGTAAATCAACAAAAAGTTTAAATTTAAAAAAATGCCGCATAAATTAAAAAACTCATGTGTTCGTGCACGAAATTGGAGAATGCAAGCCGTTTCAAAAAAAGTAATTTCGAGGAAACGCGTTCCCATTCATTCAGAGCATTTACTACACATAAAACCTTAAATATCTCTAAACGGCTTTGAATTTTTTCTAAAATTTTTTCTTACACATTCTAAAGATATTTTCCAAAAAAAAATAATATTAAAAAAAATTCGAAAATTGAAACTGGGTCTTAAATGTTTTCCTTTATAAAAACGTTGAAATTTTTTTCAGACAGAAAAATAAGGGAATAAAAAACCAAAAATGGTAATTTAGAGATAAAACTAAAAAAATATGGTTATTTTCGTAATTATATTAATCTTAATTGATAAGACGATAAAGGGGGTTCCAAGCCCACACCCATGGCGAATAAACAGCTTTTTTTGGACTCCAATCGAAAGAAAGCATTTTATTTTTTCAAAATTCCTACTTGCTTTAGAAAAAACCAATTCTCAAAAATATTTCGCTTGACAATTTCTTTACAAGTTTTAATTGATAAATCACTTATAAGTAAAACGAAGAATTGGACGACAAATAAAGGGTGTTCCATTAAGACGTGTGGTATTTTATGTTGAATAAAACCTATATAAATATTTTATTGCGTTCGAAAGGTCATTCAATAGGATTATGTGTGAAAAATTATTTCGGAATATGGTCATCGTTACTATTCTCACTTTTCCGGCCATATTTTTGATTAAACTTGAGTTCGGAATGGCTGAAATCACCAACTATATCAAATATTATTATTAGTCCTAACAATTTATTTTTGTTGTGGTTCAAAGTCAAACCTTAGTTTCGAAATTTTTATGATCACTCAACATTCATTTTATGACATCATTAAAATGTTTATAAATCGATTACTTCTCAATGAAGATAAAAAAACAATGCACGCACATAATAAGCAAACATAGTTCTTCAATTTGGAATATTTCAAAGGATATGTTTCAAACAAATCACATTATTTTAAAAAAAATAGTAAAACCCTATTTTATTTATTTTTTTCGGATCTCGAAAAAAATCAGTTTAGAAGTGAAAATAATTGTTAAATTTTGAGATAACGGAAATAGTTATAACATGTGGTGAACTTCAATAACACTGCAACAAAATACAACTTCAGGAAAATAAAACAAATGGGGAAAAAGTGTTTTTTGGTTATTTCATATTGTTAAGCTTAGAACGGGGCTTAAATTTTTCGCTTCTGGAATATTTTTTACACTGAAAAATATATATTTAAATGAAAATACATTTTTTTAAAAAAGTTTAGACATTTTTATTTTAAAAAAGTTTTTTCAAGTATTGAACAACAATGTCATTTTTAATCCAATTCAGAAACTACAATTTAATAGAAATGTTCATATTTTAAGGTTATTTTAAGAATATGCATATAATAGATCTGTTCCAATACTCTAAAGTTTTAGTCCATTTCACCAGTTTTACAGGTTTTAGTAGTTTAGGGAACGAGAAGCGTTCCCGTACTCAAAAAAATTGTTAAAAAAATGCTATCGAGAAAGTAAAACATTTTCCTTCCTTGTCAAAAGTTTTAGTCCGAGAAATTTCTTCTGGTAAAAATAGTAAAAGTGTCTAACAGCTTAAAATCTGCTGTTTACAAGTAAGCTAAGAAATAGCAAAACATTAAAACTTCTTTGAATGTATTAAAATGGAAACCGGCAACAGGGAAAATGTGTCAAAACTATAATATAAAATACTAATATACTAATATAACTTGAGAGTAAATTTTAATATTGGGCTCCTTCCACAGAAATGAGGAACGGAAACATGAGTTCTAAAATGCATGTATTTGAAGTAATTTTTGGTTTTCGAATTGAAGTGGAATCTTAAGTTAGTCCTGCTGCAAAAATATTTTTAAATTAAATGCTTTTTTGTATTATTTTGACAATTTAACTAAACAAACTTCGAGTTGAAAACTTTTTTTATATATTTTGATTTAATTTAAACCTTTAAATCAGTCATCTTTTGATACAACTTTAAATAAAATAAGGTCAGTAATATTAAAAAAGATATTAATGTTGTGATAGAATAGTTTGTAATAATGATTGGTTACTGCGTTTTCAAAGTACAAAATATTTAAACTGAGTGTTTTTGCTGTGTCACACCCGTCCCAAAAAAGGCTATAGTTTTCCTAAGAAGCAACATGGGCTTATGATAAGAATGAAACTTTCCTAAAGTAAGGATGTTGATGTTTTACATAATTTTGTTCACTTTTTTCATTCAATAAATTATTTGTAGCCTTCATATCCGTTACAAGAAGTTGGTCACACCCGGAACGGTTTTCAAAATTTTTTTCTAATAATGAAATTTTTGCAAGTATATGAATAAAGTCTTTGATTAAAACAAGTTTTGTTAATTCATGTATAGCGAAATCAATTGTATAGGTATTAATTTGATAAAAAATTCATGCGAAAAATTTTTTGCAAAAAATAGTTTTTTTTTTAAATATATTAAAAACTTGAAATTATTTGTACAGGTATTAATTTGATAAAAAATTCATGCAAAAAAAATTTTTAAAAAAAAAATTTTTTTTTTTTTTTAAATAATACCTTAATTAAAAACATATTTTTTTTTTTTATTTAAGTGTCAAAAATATGTGAAAGTTATTAAACCCATTAAGTTCTTATATATAATTCCCACATCATTCGCACTCGTCACACCCGGGACAATCTTATGTCACACCCGTCCCATTTTCAAAATATTTTTCACTGGTATTCAACAGAAAATATATTAAATTTGAATATATGCAAGTCAAAAATGGTCTCATTGTGGCAGATGGACTGAATTTCAATGTTAAACTCAGAATTTTTAGTTCTTAAACTTGTGCTCGTCACACCCGTCCCAGGTGTTTAAGCGAATGTAACAATTAAACTAGTATAAATAATTCCATTATGTTTTAGCATTTTGAAACCTTGGGACATCTTCTTAAATACCCTTTAGTAAATTGCTAAAATTTTGACCGGTTAATACCATTTTCAGCACGATAAAGTAGTCAAAACGTCACACTCGTCTATATGGAATGAGCCAATCTTAAGCAAGTCGTCTATATTGCCGATGCTCCACATCAAACAAACGCTGGACAAACAATTTTATTTGACGGTTTTTAATGAAATGATATGAAATGAAATGAAACAATTTTAGTCCGAAAAGTGTTCCCGTACATTTTTGTGTTTTTCTCTAATTTCGAGAGATCTTTTCTTACTCTCAGGCTTTTGACATTTTTACCCTTTTTAGCCCAAAAAGTACGGAATAGACCTAATATTATATTATTTATTTATATTATGTAAAATATAAAATATTTATATTTATATTTTTTATTTTATGTAAAAAATTTAAGACTAAAAATCAAAAAGCGCAGCGAGATCTCTGTTATTTCATATTTTTGGGATTATTTATGTTATATATATTTTATTTTCTCATCATTTCATATATAAAAATAAATTCCAATTTTCAAATACAGAATATCAGAGTACGATGTATGTAATGAAATAATAGTATGCCAAACTATATTTTAAGCAATTCTTCTTCAGATTGAAAAAATTTCAACTTTATATCTTTGTAAATATAGAAAGAAGAGCAAAAACAAACTTATGCGCGCGTTTTACATTTGGGCGGTTAATTCACCACACCGCGACGAGAAATTATGCAGTTCGGGAATTTACGATGAAAAAATTAAAAATTCAGGCAAGTTGTGTGTTGTGTAGCGCCATCCTGTTGAAAGCACATATCTTCCAGACCCTGAGTTTCAACCTCCAGCACAAGAGTTGATATTTTTGTTATTTCCGTCTTCAACTTCGAAAAGAAAAACGGTTCGATGATGCCTCCGACCTATAAACTACACCAAAAAGTGACTCGCGGTATATGCATTGGCTTGTCCATGATTACTTGTGGATTTTCCGAGCCCCAGATACGGCAGTTTTACTTGTTATCAAAGCCGCCTAGGTTAAAAAAAGCCTCGTCTGAAAGGAGATTTATTAAAAAAAAAATCTTCATCTTCATTGGCATTATCACGAGACAACAGCTGCTGCATAAATTTAACTTTATGAGGATGTAACTTCAAGTTCAAGCGCAAAATTCGATACTTGCGGGAATGGCCAAGTGTTGCAAACGATGTCGAATAGACATTTCGAGAGACTCGACGACACTTGCACTTACTGCAGCCCTGCATACGGACCCAGATAAAATTTATCTCTCGAGGAATATTTTTATTTTTGGTAGCAAAATTAAGAGAATTCAATATAGAATACGATAAAACTACATATTTTTCGAAATAAAGCCATATTTCGAATTATAGAAAAAATTCTCTAAAAAATCATACTTTTACATTCACAAAAATCATACATAAACTAGTAAAAAAAAGTCTAAAGTCGGTCTAGGTCGACTGTGAAATACCCTAAACCTACTCTTCCAAAAAAAAAAATGTTTTATTGAAAATGGGTGTGTCCGTGGGTGGATAAAGCCTATATTTTATATGCATTTAAATGTTGATGAAAAATTTACACATACCTACCAAGTTTTATTCCTGTAGCTCACAGTTAATGCCTTTATTGTGCTTTCGCTAGGGGAGGTGTGCGTATAAATGGACGGACTACTCCCAATTTTTGAACACACCTTAGTTTTGGTATAAAATACACACATACCAAATTTAATTTCTCTATGACAAACATAACCTTAATTATTGAGTTATAAACTTTTTGGGTTCTATGGGAGGTAGGCGTGTCCGTGGGCGGATGACGTCCATTTTGCAAACCCATCTCTGTTTTGTCATAAAAAACATACGTGCCAAATTTTATCTCTGTAGGTTAAACAGAGACTTAGTTATTGCGTTTTCAATTTTTGGGTTGTATGGGAGGTGGGCGTGTCCGTGAACGGATGACACCCGTTTCTCGAAGACATCTTTTTGTTGATACAAAACACATACACTCCAAATTTTACTGTTGTAGGTTAATTATGAGCTGAGTTATGCAGTTTTCAATTTTTGCGTTGTATGGTAGGTAGACGTGTCCGTGGGCGGATGACGTTCATTTTGCAAACCTATCTTTGTTTTGCCATAACAAATATACGTATCAAATTTTATCTCTGTAGGTTAAACAAAGGCTAAGTTGTTGCGTTTTCAATTTTTGGGTTGTATGGGAGGTGGGCGTGTCCTTAAGCGGATGGCACCCATTTTTCGAAGACATCTTTGTGTTGATACAAAACACATACATACCAAAGTTTATTGTTGTAGGTTAATTATGAGCTGAGTTATGCGCAAAAAAAAAAAAAAAAAAAAAAAAAAACAAATTGGCCATTTCAACCCTTGAAAGGACTTTGACCGAGCTTCTTATGATCAATTGTGTTGTGTGTGTTATTAAATGTTTGCACACAATTGACCGAGAACTGGACCTACATGTTTTATGCCGACTCCGAACGGCTAAAGTTTATGTTTTCAAGAAGCTTTACATGGCATTGTTTACTCTCTGAGGTTTGCCATTGTCTGCAGAGAGGTGGTGACCGATCAGAAAAATTTTTTATTGAAAAAAACTTTTCGCCGCGGCTGGGGATCGAACCCGGGCTCCGAGCATGCCAGGCCACACACTTAACCTGCATGCCACGGTCACCACTGAGTTATGCAGTTGAGCTGAGTTATGCAGTTTTCAATTTTTGCGTTTTATGGGGGGTAGGCGTGTCCGTGGGCGGATTCCAAAAATATTCAATAGTGCAGATTCTTGGGTCCATGTGATCATGTGTACCAAGTTTCATCCACCCATTTCATTATCTCAACTCCTTCTTCTTATCCTGTGTATACGGACAACGCACAGACGGACAAACGGACGGACGGACGGACATGGATAGCTCGACTCACGTGGTGACGCTGATCAAGAATATATATACTTTTCTATACCGGACTCGCTTCGTTCTATGCGTTACAAACGTTTGCACAAAGTTAATATACCCTGACCTTTCAGGTTTAGGGTATAAAAAGTCCAAAATTTTATTTTGAACCTGAATATCTAACAAACTAAACATGACTAAAATAGAAAATACTCCAACGAAAAGCTTGTTTAATTTTTTATAAGATGGTTTTTTAAATTTTTTTTTCTTTTTGCAAGCGCTTAGTGGTTTGGATTACAGAGCATAAAACAGGATCAAAGTCGTAAAAAAAATACAAAGTCCAAAATCACAAAAAATCTGAGGCCAACTAAAAACAAAAATTCAGTTTCATAACAATGGTAGAAAGCTTAAACAGTATTAGTCATCAAAGTTCGTGTGGCAGGAAAAAGTTTCGAAATTGTTGACCAGTGTTATTATTCAAAAATATTTTTCTAATGAAAATTAGGAAGGAAATAAAATAGGGTTGATTTCAGAAAAAGGTTAATTTAGGTGGTACAAGTTGTAGAAGTCGAAAAAGTGCTAGATCCTTGACCTTGACCTACTATAACCCTTTAGATGTTCAAATAATTGATGATACAAAATAGAAAAAAGTGCAACAGTTTAACACAACACAACAGATAAAAGGATAAATTTAAGAATAACTGTTTTCTGTTTTTAGTAGGAAGTATCCTTCGATAATATTTAACTATACAGATTTTACAAAAACGCTTTACTTTACCCCCAAAATTCATTATTTGTTAAAACTAGCTGTTAAAATGTATTTCAATAAATATGAGCAGATTTCGCAATTAAGAGAAAAGTTAAACAACCAAGATTGTTTAGCTTTAGTTAATAATTCTTAAAAAACATATTTTTTAAGAATTATTTTCTTTTTTTAGAGCTTTATGGCAAATAATTCATGAAGTAACAGGCTTGCTACAACAACAAAGTTCTTTGCAGAACAACCGAGCAGACTAGACCATGGTTTCGTCAGACGCCACTCCGACTCATATCAGTAGCCTCTGTAGTTCATGCAGTCCACTTACTTTGAAAAGCTAATAAGTGTAACTGCGGCAAAACCAAAATGGAATTACAAAGGCACTTTTCACTTTATCAAAGCAGTGTTTTTCCACACTTGCTAGTGGCAAAATTTCAAAAAATTTACTGCATTGATTCTGCAATTTTAGATTTTGTTATTACAGCAGTACATAATTTATATTAATATATTAAATTTAACATTACTTTTATTAAAATAAATAATCAACAATAAATTATCTTTCCACTCCTAGGTTTGGTTTCAAAATCGTCGCGCAAAATGGCGCAAGCAAGCGCGTTTACAGTTACTTCAGGATGCCTGGCGTATGCGTTGCCTTAGCTTAGGAACACCACCAGTAATGGTTGGAGGTATTTGAAAGAAGACACAATTAAGAGGTTAAAGATTTATTTTCAATAAAGATTCAAATCTTCTAGGAAATAGAAACAGCTTGACAAGCAATAATAGCGAGTCAGCAACACATGGAACATCAACAACAATGGCGGAACAAGCTCCTGAAAATCTTTCCAGTTCAAGTTCGAAACATGATAATCATCAGCAACAGCAACAACAACAACAACAACATATGGCAAACTCCCGGGAAACCAATGGCAACGAAGGTTCACCGCCGGCCACAACAACAACAACAACCACTCAATTCACCATGATGCATCCAGCATTTCAACAACAACAACAACAACAGCAGCAGCAAACTCTACAAAATCATCTTGATAGAAATGGAACAGCAACAACTCTACAGGAACATCTCGCGAATGGCTGTGAGAAAACCTACACCGAACTCAAGTTATATAAACAGCAAAATGGCGGCGGCACATCATCTCTGGAAAATTCAATGAGAAATCATATGGAATTAAATGGTTTAACCTCCATGGAAAATGTCTCCGAAGACGGTTCAGATGGTTCTGATTCAGAGGAGATTGACTTGACCTCTGGCTCATGCATAGATTTTTCCAGCAGCAATAAGCAACTGCAGCAACAGCAACAACAACAACATCAAGCTATTGGCACTTCCAATGGCATACATTAGAATATCTTAAAATAACTGATTACTTTACGAAATATAAATTCTGTAAATATTTAATTACTTTAAATTCAATTATTTTATAAGCTGGGAAGGATTCATTACTTAAAATTTCATTCACGTATGAGCCAGAGATGATTCTTGGATAAGCTTAGTTATGGCAGAAGGCGTTATTTTATGCTTTACTCTATGTATCAATTGTTTGGCTGGTTAACTGAAGGAACATTCTGTGAAGGGTTTTATTGAGTTAAAACAAATGCACCTCTTTCTTTTTCTTAATTAAAGAATTGTCTATAATCTTGGACAAAAAGATAAAAAAATTATGACTACCTCATAAAGATATTTTCTTACCTGAAGATCCATCAACCGTTAAATTGAAGACGTTTGCAAATGGCCTTCGCCTCAGCTCAAGCTGCGCTTGAAAAAAATCTTTCATACTTTATCCTTTGCATCTTTATTTGGCTTGCTTCGAACGATGATTTAAAGATTATCCTTCTTAAGTTATATTCATAAATTTTTTAATCAAAACTATTTTTAAATTCGGCTTTTCATATTACTACAGTTAAAAATGTATGCAAAAATACTAAAATTCTCTATAAAGGGTGTCTCAGATGCTTAAAAAACAATCTCTTCATGACTGCAATAATCAAAGCAGGGCTGAAAAGCGCAGAGTACATATTATAAGACAAATGTGGAGTGTCTTTAAATCCATACTTTATGGCAATGTGCGAATTGATCTAAAATTTAGAAAATTACTTTTCTTTCTTTTGACAACTAAAATACATTTAGGTTACAAATATATAAATTTCGGTTTTGCATTGTATTTTTGTCATCTGTGTTTTGTAAATAAATAATATATATGAAATCAAGTGCAAGTTATACGATTTCTGCTATAGAAAATCGCGTTTCCATTTTTGGACAAAACATTCAGACAGTAAATTTCTTTCAAATTTTTCTGAAAAAATTGTCGGTAGATTTTTTACACTTGGCATAAAAAGAAACAGCAGAATTTCAATATGTTTATCTCTTTAAAAAACAGCAATATTAAATCAAAGTATTTAAAAAATACACAAATTTTGCGGCAACTCACGTAACAAAAAATTGGTAACTCGCGTTACTTTCAATTTTAATATTAAATTACGGAGCTCTAATGCACCTTTTCTAGCACTAATGTTAAAAAATTAAAATTTTATAATGAACCACAACTTTTAATCAAAATTTTCTAAAAATAAGGATTAGCAAATCGAAAGAAAACACATAAGGACTTACTTTAGGCTATAATTGCAACTACTTGAAGTTTAAATACAGATAATGGTATATTGTCATGAGAACAACAAATCTAACTTCTAGATACATAGACTTCTTCGTATCAACAGGATATATATAGATAAACATTTTTATACCCTAAACCTGAAAGGTCAGGGTATATTAACTTTGTGCAAACGTTTGTAACGCATAGAACGAAGCGAGTCCGGTATAGAAAAGTATATATATTCTTGATCAGTGTCACCACGTGAGTCGAGCTATCTATGTCCGTCTGTCCGTCCGTCCGTCCGTCCGTCCGTCCGTCCGTCTGTGTGTTGTCCGTATACACAGGATAAGAAGAAGGAGTTGAGATAATTGGATAAAACTTGATACACATGGTCACATGTACCCAAGGATCTGCACTATTGAATATTTTTGGAATCCGCCCACGGACACGCCTACCTCCCATACAACGCAAAAATTTAAAACTGCATAACTCAGCTCATAATAAGTCTACAACAATAAAATTTGGTATGTGTGTGTTTTATATCACCACAAAGATGTCTTTGAAAAATGGACGTCATCCGCTCACGGACACGTCCACCTCCCATACAACCCAAAAATTGAAAACGCAATAAATAAGCCTATGTTTAACCTAAAGAGCTAAAATTTGGCACGTATGTTTTTATAACAAAAACAAAAAGGTTTTGAAAAATGGACATCGTCCGCCCACGGACGATGTCTACTTCCCATACAACGCGAAAATTAAAAACTGCATAGCTCAGCTCATAATTAGCATACAACAATAAAATTTGATATGTGTGTGTTTTATATCAACACAAAGATGTCTTTGAAAAATGGACGTCATCCGATCACGGACACGCCTACCTCCCATACAACCCAAAAATTAAAAACGCAATAAATAAGCATATGTTTAACCTACAGAGCTAAAATTTGGCACGTATGTTTTTTAAGACAAGACAAAGATGGTTTGGATAAATGGACTTCATCCGCCCACGGTCACGCCCATTTTCAATAAATTTTTTTTTTTTGAAAAGTGGGTTTAGGGTATTTCATAGTCGGCCTAGACCGACTTTAGACTTTTTTTACTTGTTTTACAAATAGATGACTTTTTTCCAACTAGAGTATCGTATTACTTTAATAATTCTTTTCCACGAAAATCATACTAAAACGCATGTCGTTTGAAAATAGACAGTTCATACCATGGATTATTGAAAGATGCATCGCTATATATATATTATTCAGTCCGGTTACATATAGTTTTTTTTTAAATTTATTAAGACTTTGAAAACATTTACAATATTTCTTTGATCAAGGCAATACGAGAAATATGCCATAGTTAGGCGACCACTCAAGATGATGTAATGACATCAGCGGTAGTCACATAGTCGGTTTTAAATTAATCAAATAAAAATTTTTAGTTCCAAACATTTATTAAATACTTAAAGTTAAAACGAAAACTATAGTTGCAACGATGAAATGTTTTAAAACTTTTAAATGAAAAAAAGGGTTTTCGTTTCAATAAATCACAAAAGAGAAAATGTCTAAGAATAGCTATGAAATTTTTCAAAAAATATCAAGCAATCCGCTATGACATTTCTATGGATATAATATATTATGTTAAAGAAATGATAATGATTTATAAACATTGTCAATTAATTTGTCTTTATTTGTTTTGTTTAATTTTATATGTAATCATATGTAGATATGATCTAAAAAGTGTTAAAATAAATAAAACTTTATCATAATACCAACTGATACCAAAGTTCCGTGTTAAAATTTCCTTTTTTGGTTAATAATTTGAAAATTGAAATATTAAATATGAATTTCAACACAAATACTTGAAATCGCATAAAAAATATTGAAGCTTTGGATGAAAGGAAGTTCATATTTGTGGTGAAGTTTGATTAAATAAAATGTTGATGAAATAGTTCAAAACATTTGTAAAAATTGACCACAGCTCCACCTATCGGGTTCATAACTATCTTCCGAGCTGAAACGACCAAAAACATTCACAAAATTTCATTTAAATCAGTTGTGTGATTTCGGAAATTAGTGCAAACCAACAAAGTGACATGTGATTTTTATTTATTAAGATAAAAACCCTCATAATCTTAACTGAATGCTCCCAATTTTTGCGCAATTATTCTCAACTTTTCTGCTTTTCTATATACAAAAACTATTTGGCCATTTCAGCACTTAAATGGACATTAAAAGAGCTTCTTATGTACTATTCTGCTGTGCGTTTTATTAAATTTTATACACATGAATCAAAAACTGGACCTAATTGCTTATCGTGGACTGCGAACGGCTAAACTGCATATCCCAGAGAAGTTTTTCATGGAATTTATAATTCTTTGAGGTGTTCCATTGTCTTCAGTGCGGATTTAAGTCAAGGTCCTTCATTTATACCCAAATTTTTGACCCTTTGCTGTCATCGCCAAACATACTAAGGTCAAACAGCTTAAATGTTTAAGGTAAAAACTCTGCAATGCAAGAATTTTCAAAGTTATATTATTGTTATTTGATTATTGTCTACCCTTGTGCAAAGTAACATTTTTGGTATAGATGTCTTTTATTAGAAAAATTTCGTTTTCTATAGAACTTGCAAGGCTTAAAATTTTCAAGAAATTGACACCCCAAAAACGTTCGTATCTGTAACGCACAAAAGGTTTTAGTGCTTATTTTACTTTCTGGTGAAATAGAAAAAAAAAATCCATCAAAAATTAAAGTGCTGTCTTCGGTCATATCACAAAGGTTTCCATTAATGCTTTTTGTTTGAAAATTCTATTAATTGTTCGTCCAATCGTGTTTCAATCTTTTTCATAGTTGTTTTTCCTCTGATTTTTATAATCTTCCGAAAAATACCTAACGAAATTATTTTGCAAAACACTTTAATCAAAATATCTGTTGTTAAAAAAATATTTCAAACCAAAAATATCTGTTTTAATGTTTTAATGTTTATATAAATGTAGGGTTTATTTAAAGTTTCTATCGTACAAATTTAAAAACGTTGTATACGATCGAAAAATCAATAAAATTATTTTTCAGGTTTTTTTTAAATTATTTTTATTCATTTGGTATTTTTGTAATTTTTTTGCAACTGCAAAAATTAAGTCACTTCTCTTAAAAGATCCTAAAAAAAATATATTAAAAATTTATAATTCTAAAACAAATCCATATAACGATTTTTCCTTCATTTACTCATTTTATAATACGAATCCATCCATAGAATCCATAATCTACTACTAAAAAAATGTATTTACTAATATTACTCCTAAGAATGATAAGTGCAACCCTAAGGTAAGTTCAACCATGATAAAATTAATTTATATTTATTTTTCGTTTATTATGAGACAACTATTTTAACTTCTTTGCTCTTTGATTTTATATTTCTATTTTAACTCTGAATGTAAATTTACAATGGTTTGGAATAGTTTTGTGCATCTTTTGCAATATAATATTTATATTAAATTGTTTATTGTTGTGTTGTTTGTGTTATCTTTTAAAATAAGACCTACCAAATGTACATTAATTTTCTACTTGGCCGTATTTTTCCTCTTCGGTGCTATGCTATGGTTCAACCATAGACAGGAGCCAGACAGCCAAATGCTTCCTGTGGTTCTGTGGCATGGAATGGGTATGTAGTTGTATGGCATTACCTGTGCCTCTATTAATTTAAATAAACATAACTTTCAGGTGACTCCTGCTGTTTGCCCTTTAGCCTTGGTTCAATTGTGAGTCTTCTTCAGGCAAACCTTAATAATACGTACGTGAAATCATTGAAAATCGGCGGCAACATTGTGACTGACTATGAGAGCGGCTTCTTTATACATCCCAATACTCAAATTGATTACGTTTGCTCGGAATTGGCCAAAGATGAAAACCTCAAGAACGGCTACAACGCTATAGGCTTCTCACAAGGCAGCCAATTCCTGTAAGTTCATGCATTATCAAACATTGTACTCTACAACCTAAGTAATATAAAATTTTAGACGTGCCGTTGCGCAACGTTGTCCCTATCCGCCGATGAAAGTGCTCATATCACTTGGTGGTCAGCATCAAGGTATTTTCGGCCTGCCCAAGTGTCCTTCGTTAAAAATTTCCACATGTGAATATATACGCGAGAAACTAAGCACAGCTGCTTATACGAAGTTAGTTTAAATTTCATTTTATTGATTAGCTTTTATTCGAAAATATTATGACTTTAAAGATGGATTCAAAAAGAACTTGTACAAGCAACATTTTGGCATGATCCTTTGCAAGAAGAAAAATATCGCTTTAACAGCACATTTCTAAGTGATATCAATAATGAAGTGGAAGTTAACGAGCGTTATGCTGAAAATTTGAATAAATTGACAAAGTTCGTTAATGGTAAGTTTATACGAGATACAAAATTAATATTTATTTTTTTGTTTTATAGATTTGTTATGGTGAAATTCTTAAACGACACCATTGTACAGCCCCTGGAATCGCAGTGGTTTGAATTTTACGCCCCCGGACAAGATAAAGAAATTTTGCCATTGAAGCAAAGTATTGCCTACGATAATGTAAGTACAGTTTAAATTGCAAATATAAGCTAAACAGTCGCCACGTATGTGGGGTTGGGTTTATTAATTATTTTGTTTGTAAACAGAGTCATGACTATCGTGTGGGATATATTTATTTATTTATTTATTTAATTCACATAGTAGTCATGTTAAACAAATGAAAGAAGACTCTTAAACCAAACATTATTCAATTCGGCACCCAAAGCCAGGTATCGCAGAAGAGAAAAACCGCATTTCCGTTGGGAAAAAACAGATATTAGATATCCTGACAATTTTGTTGAACGACTTCGTAAATAATACAAATTTGTTGCAGTTGCTGGAGTGTTTAATATTCTGTAGTTTGAAGAATCTTCATTGCATTCAGAAAAACTTACTATTGTTGTGGATTTTGGTCAGAATTTGTAATTTGAATTTTGAAATCTCAACTCACTACTTCTGTTTATTTTGAATTATTGAAGGTTGTATTGTTTTGATGAGATAATTTTGTAATGGGAAATAAGAGTTGTTTAGTACATCTAATTTGTTGTAATATTAAACAAAAAGCGACTGACCACACATAAAAATGCAGAAGATTCTACCGTCAAACTTAACATCAACATAAATAAAGCCACTGGTCTTGATGGCATACCACCAATTGTGCTTAAAGTGCGTGCTTCTACTCTGGATCGGCCTTTGCGTAACCTTTTCAACATCTTTTACGGGTCAGGAATATTTCTATCTTGTTGGAAGGTCGTCAATGTCCAGCCGGTACCAAAAAAGGGCGATGCCACAAACCCTGCAAACTATCGGCCCATTAAGATATGTTCAATACTCTCCAAAGTCATGGAGAGGGTAGTAAACTTCAACCTTATGAATTATCTGGAGCACAACAAATTGCTTAATGACCACCGTAGTATGGTTTTCGTAGGGCCTGCTCTATTGATGACCTTATGACGTTCCTCACCGAAAAATACAACAACGCGTTGGGTATGTCAAATGCATTTGGTGAGTGTGGTATAAAGCGCTCGTGTGAAAACTAGTCGCATTTCATGTCTGTAATAATATTGCCTCGATGAATCACGTGTTTTCTCAGAGGCAGATCGATCTAAGTCGTAGTCGACAACACTTCGTTCCGAGAGCACGCCATCAATGTAGGAGTACAGCAGGGTTGAGTTCTATCATACTTTGTTTTTGGTTTTCATCAACGACCTTCAATCGTTGACTCATAACCCAATTTTGGTTCGTTTGCGAACAAAAGCAGCAATTTGGAAATTGGAGAGAAAGCGACAAAATTTGACACTCCTTAATGGCTTGAAAAAAATCTCCGAGTGGGGTCTTGATTATAGACTAGCGTTTAATACAAGTAAGACGCAGTGTAGTCTGTTAAGCCACAGACGAATGGCTTGTTTGTGAAAAAGGTGTAAAAACTTGAGCGAGAGTGAACCAACAAGATGGCTTGAGAGGAGTTGTTTAAAATGAACCAATTGAACTCTTCAATGGAGAACACTGAGTCTTTCAACAAGACTCTGCACCAGCTCATAAAGCTAAAACAATGCAAGAGTGCTTGCACCAGAATATTCGAACTTTTATTTCTGCTGAAAATTGGCCGGCCACTTAGAAAGATTATATTTATATTAAAAAATAAAAAATGCAAAATAATTTAAAAACTCATTTCTTAAATTTTTACATCATGTTCAGTTTGTAACACAACTTATGACACGACTAGGTAGATTCAATCTGATCTTCGTTGGAATAATCATTCTCGAAGTGTCGAAAGAAGCCGCCAACTGTCTAAGTTTCCTCAAACGGTGTAGAAAATACTTTAATTTAGCTGATCTTCGTACTATCTTTACCTTATATATTAGGTCGAAAATGGAGTACAATGCGCAAGTACATTTGGGAAAAAGTATTATTTGGAGCTTTTTAATCGAATTCAACGTCGTTTGATATATCTGAAAAGGCATGTAAATGCGTCATCCTTTCTCAAAGGCATGTAAATGCTTAATACTTTTATACAGGTTCTATCACGAACAGTGTTTAATTGAGACCCTTCACGATCTGACTCCACCAGCTCGAGTATTTCCCAAGTCAACTCCGACGGCTCACCAAGCCCATCCCTATAATATGATCTTAATGCACAGTAGAACCTCGTATTACAGAGATAATTCGTTCTTCGATCGCACAATAAAATTGTGAAAAAAATCTCCCTGCGAACTTGTTCCCGGCAGTTTTGGTCTGTGTAAATTCACTCCAAGTTTCCACATTTCAACCAAACTATTCTTCGACTTCCGAATCAACGAATTCGCATTTATAGGGAGCATCCCCTGAGCGTTGCTTTCAGTTAAAAATAAAATTAACTAAAATTGAACAAAAAACGCAGTTAGAACATACCAAATATCGTTTCATATTCCTTTTTTTTCCACTGTACAGTTTCAAGGCATAGTGCGGCACCAAAATCATAGATTTAAAACGCGTTTTTTAAAATAAAATATGTTACGAACTTATTAAAAAACAAAACAAAATTCTTAACTATTTTCAGGTTGGTCTGCTCCAAATGGATATGGATAACAAACTACTATTTCTTGCAGTCGAAGGAGATCATCTGCAAATGAAGAAAGATTGGTTCGTAGAGAATCTTATTCCACTGCTCAAAAACGAATAAGAGACAACTTCTTCAACAACATATAGAGGCACTATGTCACCCAAGCTAGCGATCGACTCCTCGTCGCCGTATAACTATTAAACTGTCTAGTAAAGTATCGAATATTTTGTGATTTTGATTACTAACTTTGTTTTATAAATTTTTTATTTCATATTTCTTAAACATGGGAAGCCAAATGGTAATTTTGTATTATATCTAAGATAATAAATAATTTTTAACGCATGTCTTTAAACTATTTCCGTGCTTTCAATAATCGATACAATGTCTTCGATAAAATTACACATGTGTGTGTAGGTCTGCACGTAAAGTGTGTCACGAAATGCTTTACGTCTGACTATTTTCTTCATAAGCATTGGTCTAACCAACGACTCATCGACCAATATCAATGATGGCTCCTTTCCTGCGCCACCTTCTTCTTCGTCTTCCGCTTCCTCTTGAGCCCAAAGTTCTTCGTAGTATTCCTTGATTGCTGGTCTTAAAAATGCTTCTTCAATATTTGCCGCCAATTCTTCCCATTCATCAATGCTAGTCGATATTATGCCACGCACATAGACTAACCTCGTTTGATCACGTTCCGGATTATCAACTATCTTGGCCTCAAGTTCAGCTGGTTTACCTTTCATTTCCTGCAATATGCCCACCATCTCGGCAAACACCAGTGCTCGTTGTGTTGCATCCTGTTGACGCAGTACGAACGCCTTTAAAGTCTCTAGTTTTAGATCCCAAGCCGGTTCACGTGGTTTCTTAACACGCTTGTGTATATCCTTCAGCAACTCTAGATCGTGAAAGCGTTCACATTTGTAGCCATCGTTAAGGAATTCGAATAACTCACGCTCGCTAAGCAAGCGTTTGTAAGGGCAAATCACTTCATCTGGTTTAATCAGCGGTGTTATGGAACCCAAACCCGTTGTCAGACTTTTCATTGCCTTCAAATTTGATTTTCCAATAACAATGTTTTGGATTTCATTCAACTTGTTGACATACTCAATGGGCGGTTTGCAACGACCATTCAACTTGATAACCACGCCATCCATTTTGCGACAAAAGAACTGAGGATCAATTTTGAGCAGCCATTTTTCTTTGAAAACATCAACTTTACGTGGCTGAAATGTAACAACAAGATCGCGTGCCTCGCCAGCTATGAGACGAAAGGGACAACGATTAAAAAGAAACTCCTTGTCGGTAGGCTTCAAGAGATGCAGCGCTTTGGCATAGTAAGAACGATGCACCCACTCACAGTTTAGCACCTTGCGTCCAATGTTTTCGATACGCAACACACGCTTGGCCATAGTCACAAAGGGTTCGCAGACAAAAGATATGGCAATTTCGACATTCTTTGAGCTGCGTTTTGTCATCAAGATAAAGATTTGATCATTGATCTTCATGCCATATTCTGGCGGTTCAGTCTCTTGTTTATGTATCTCTTCCTCATGAGCCTTCAATTTGGCAGCTGCTTCCTCGCACAAGCTTGTGTCGCTGGATATGTGCATGATGTGTTCTTCACGCAACAGCTTGATTTCGGAGTTATGCTTTAGGACAAAACCTTTTTGCAGACTTTCACCAACAATCTGTAACTTATCAATATCCGGATAGTACTCGATGACACGTTCAATATCTTCACGCTTATCCTCGATGCGTTGTTCCAACACTTTCGATTTCATCCATTGGAACTTTTTTTCCTGACCCTGTTCTTTTGCTTTGCCCAACTGTTCCTGTCTGGTGACTGCTGGCAGTCCACTGATTTCGACGATCGTGCATTTTTGCTGCTCAGCCTTGGGCAATGTTTCCTGTAACTCATTGATGTGCATATGTGTGCATGGATCCTCATATTCGCGCAGATGTATTGTCTTCTTGTTTATGAGTGTGTCCGGTTTCATGCGTTCCGCAAAGTCCATAAGCCGTTTGACCGTCTGCTTATCGCGATCATCAACTGTGGTCATGCGATTAAATAGTACAGCGCTGGCAGGTTTGCCAGTTTTCTCCTTAATCTTACTGGCTATTTTGCGACGTTCCTGCAGTGAGTTCTTCCAATATTTTAGACGCTTATCGAAGCTATGTTCCGAGCTGAACTTGCGCGCGCTCGAACAATATGAAGATGAGACTTCGTAGAATCCTTTCTGATCATCGAAGATTTTGTTGACAATCTCGTTAACAATTCGTACATTCGGATTGTTGTCCTGTAATTTATCCTTAAATGAAAATAGCTCATATTTCAGGTCTTGCGAATCCGTGGATTCAGTGGATAACGTGTAGTTATTAAGTATGGAACCTAAAGCAAAAATGCTTGAGCTACGCTTGCTCTTTTTCTTACTCATGACTGGTTAGATTTGTTTGGATTGGTTTGGCTGGATAGATCGTAGAGAGTATTAGGTATATTATTAAAAAAGTATAGATTTTTTTGTTTACAAAAATAGTGACAACAAAAAAGTTTTATATGAAAAACAGCCAGAGTTGCCGGTTTCGTACAAGGGAACTTGTTATTATTTTCAACACAAAAGGCTTGTTTGCTAAGCTTGGAATTTCTATGGACCCTGTGTCCTTTTTTTTAAATGAATTCAAATGGACATAAGCTCCTTGGAGATTATGCTCGTGCACATTATTTCGCCCAACCATTCAATGAGGTTAGATACAGTCCTAAGTGGTGTCGGTTATTGTAAGCCTTTAAGAAATTAATGAAAATCCTCTAATATGTGCGTGGAATTCGCAAATCTTAGAAGAGATCCTAGAGGCATTTTGGCTGCATCTTTAAGTGACGTTAACGTCTGTGAGGCTAAGTGTTTAAGTCCAGATCTAAATATTGCGGGGCATGTGCAAAGAAGGTGTTTCAGAGTTTCTTGGATACCTGGTTCCTTACCGTTCCTGCAGTTGTCATCCGTGGTAAAACCCAGCTTTTCCGCGTGGGCCGTCACCATGCAGTAACCTGCGAGGATACCCACCATTGTTCTGCTTTTCTGTCGGAATGCGTGCCAGGATAAACGAAATCCATTTTCCACATGATATATTTAGTGTACAAGAAAGTTTTAAAGGATTTTTATTATGTTTGAAGCTATATCTTGGAAATTTTGTTACAAATTCATTTTTCAAAATATTGACCATCGCTAGCCACACCGATTTCTGGCAATTTTCGCACACCATCTCGAAAAAAGTTTGCGTCTTCTATTGCGATCCACGAATCGATTCAATTTTGGAGTGTTAGTCGGTTTGGAGTTAGTCGGAAGAGACAATGCCTGGGCTTTACGGCGGATGGACAAAGAATTCCCATTTTAGTGTTTCAAAGTAAGTTTTGACCAAGTGCGTAACGTGTGGCCGAGTGTTGTCATAGGCTTTGGCGTCGATTTTGGCGAATGGCTGGGAGGCCAGTATGCTTTTTCCGCTTGTGGTTATCATAATGAACCCATTTCTCATCATTAGTCACAGTACGATGAAGAAAATTCCTTTCTTTTTTGCCGTTGGCGTAGCACAAGAGAAGAAACGGCATTCGACGTTTCTTGGCTTCAAATCATACAATCAAATCACCCAATACCCTGTCTTTAGAATCTTTTCCTTGGCTTTAATATGGCTTGTTGAGTCACTCCTAATGCTTTTAAGAGTTGTTATTTCGTTTGGCACGATTCTTCATCCAATAAAGCAGAAAATTCGGCATCCTCAAACTTTTTTGAAAATCCTCCAAGCTCTTTGTCATCGGTATTAAATCACCATTTCTAAAACGTTTTTACCAAAACTCACATGTGGAAATCGAAGAAGCATATCCCCCATACGCTTGCAGCATTCTATGTCCTTCAGCTACATTTTTCTTCAAATGAAAGCAAAAAAGTTAACTTCCGCAAATTGCCTCTTGTTGGTACAAAAAGTTGATGAATTTATTTCCAAAATTCCCGTTATCCGCACTTCCTCAAGTTAACGACCACAATTGATCATTTAGAGGTCAACATTCGACCTACTATTGACAAAATGTGACCGGAATTGCTCGAAAAAGTGGTGCCTTATTGGACTAATACGATGGAGTTCATAAAATTCCAAACATTATTTGTAAACATTAAAAGCCATGAAATTTTATGAGCTAATAAGACAAAAATGTTGGTCGTCATATTTATTTTTTTTTTTAAGTTCTGTCTCTAAGAAAACCCACCTTTACTTAGAGCTATCCATGCGGCCTTTCTTGTGGCAAGAACTTCGTCTGGAAGACGCCGAAGTGGTCCGGTAGTTTTTATACCTGCCTTATGTTTGGCTCTACGCAATACACAGTCGCTCCTTCTACCGTACTCATTTTGCATGTGCACTAGTCGGTTAGCCCTAGAAGTGTTGGCTGCCAATTATATCCTTGCCAATTCTACGGCATCTAAAACTTTGTTTGGGATATTGCCAGCATCAGCGTTTTACCATCTATGAGTTTTTCGTGTATGTCTAGGTCCAAACATAGAATGGTTTCAAGAGATTTCCTTGGAGTTGACTTTAGCGTATTCGTTATGCATAGTGTATCCTGCCGGTTAGGTTTTTTCCTAATGTTTGAGATATATTGCCTTATCTACCGCCGGCCATCACACGATGACTTCGTTGAGTTAAATTGGACGAACTAACGTTGCGTAGATCCATTCCATCAGAGGGTGAAAAGCCACAAGTGCTGTCCATCATCTTCTTGAATGCATTGATTGCTTTCCTCACCCTCTCGTCCACATTAAGTCTCCACGTTAGTTTGTTGTCAAATGCAACTCCCAGATATTTCGTCTGAGTTTTCGGAATGAGTCGAGTGTCCTTTATTTTTTGTAGTATTCATTGTATTAAAAATTATTACAAAATTTGTTCGTAAGCAAGACCAGATCCGTTTTCTCTGCGTTGATTCCAAGACCGACTGAGTACGCCCATCTAAGTACTTCATTTAGTGTGTGCACCGTTAAAGAGCTTCATGCCGAAAAGGCATTTTTCAACTTTAATTATGCTTATATCGTCCGTATAAGCCGTTATCTTTGGGGCTCTGTCTTAAAAAATATTTAGTATTTCGTTGACAACTAGATTCCATAGTAGGGGTGAGAGAACTTCTCCATGCGATGTTGCCCTACTCACTTCTCTTACCATTGTTATAGAACCTCACTCGTCTTGAACCTTTCTAAAAGGTATTCCAATAGTAGGTGTGGAACTTTGTTATCGATTTTAATCTGCTAATATCTTTTGGGACGAGGCTCATTTCAACCTCCGCGGCTATATTAACAAGCAAAACTGTAGTTTTTGGGGTTCGGAAAATCCACAAGTGATCATGGAGAAGCCAATGCATCCACCGCGAGTCACTGTTTGGTGCGATTTAGTGATCGGAGGCATCATCGGGACGTTTTTTTTGAAGATGAGAACGGAAGCACTGAAAATGTCAACTCTGAGCGATAAGCACACTATGTTGGAGGATTATTTTGTGTCGGATGCTTAGACGGTATGTGGTTTCAACAACTTGCCTCAATTTGGCCTTTTTGTGCCGTAGGTTGGTGCTCAGGGTATGGACGATATTTGGTTTCAACAGACGACGCTACACCACACACAACTCGCATCAATTGGAACTTTAGCGTAGTAATTCCCGAACCGTGTAAATTCTCGTCGCGGTGATGTGAATTGGCCGCCCAGATCTTGCGATTTGACGCAGTTAGACTTTTTTCTGTGGGGTTAGACGAAGGATAAAGTGTATGTGAATGATCCGAAAACGATTCCTGCAATATTAAATCGGTGAATCGGGCCATTCCGGAGGCCATACTGCAAAATTTTATCAAAAATATGGTCGCAAGAGTGAGATATCTACGGAATAGTCACTGTGAACATATCTCGAAATAATTTTTCACACCTAACCCTATTGTGTGACCTTTTGAACGAAATAAAATACCTGGAAAAACTCAGAAGGAACCATTTGCGTTTCATTCAAAATCAATGTACCACACGTCTTAATGGAACACTTTATAATTTAGTAAGTTATCTATCCAGAGGTTGATTGCTGTCGGTGCATCTATCGCATAGGGTAGTGTAGACTGTTTCAATCGATTTTCCTTTCGTATAAGCGTGCCGTTACTTCTCAAGTGTTGAGTAAAAAGGATGTTAGGCTTATGGGCCTGTAGTTCTCTGCCTACAGCTGCCCGCCAGGCTACGGGCACGTGGTTATGTCTGATACATTCTTTATATATTATCTCGAGCCAAGGAACGACTTGTAGAGTGGTCGCTTGTAACATGACTGGAAATATGCCGTCTGATCTTGGTGATTTTAATTCTAAAAATAAATTTTAAGACCACCTAAAAGAAATTTTAACTCACCGTAGTTTTATTGGAAAGCCTGTTAAAGTTGTTTCTTTAATCTTGTTCTTAACTTTTTAAATAAATGTGTTTTCATATCTTTAAAGTGAGTTTAAATTATGAATTTTTTTTGTGTTCATCTTGTATAAATTTAGCCAATCAAATTCAAATTCCAGCCATCTCTGTTTGTCAAAATGTACTCACTTGAGTGACTTACTTAAAGTGCCTTATTACAAAAAAACTCAAAAATTATTCATATTTTTTTTTTAGTTTTTCTTCTTTTTAATGCAATAACAGACAATAAAGATTACTTAACAATAATATTAAAATAAAATTTAAATTTTGTATAAGCCTTTAACAAAAACACAAGAAAAAAATTTAATGTAATTTTAATAATGAAACAGCCAAAGTTCATGAAGAACCAAGCACCACGCTATGAAAGTTTAAAAAAAAAAAACAAAATTGCTTTAAGCTAAAATTAAGAAAAGTAAAGTGAAGAAAAAAGCAAATACCAAATCGTTCAGAACAAACACACACACATAGACACGCGCTTACATAATACATTTAATAGACACATTAAAGCTTAAAGCCTGATTTTAATATTGAAGCTTAAACAAACTTATTATTAATTTTTGTAATTAAATTAGAAAGTTGTTTAAAACACTCTTATAAAATAATTAAAATGATTTGATCATTTAAGGTTTAACCGACAACCAACAGTTTTTGTTTATTTTTTTTTTTTTTGCATAGCAACAATTAAAGCACGAGCATGTTACAATTTAATAAAATATTAATAATTTCAAAAATAAGGTTGTTTTATAATAAAGCTTTTGCTAGCTTTCAAAAAGCCATTCACGTTGCCAAACACATTTCCTAAAATTATTGTCGCTGCCATATTCTCTTAAAAATATTAATAATTTTATATTATTTTTTTTGTAAGGTATGAAGGAATATTACTTTTTATATTAAAACTTTTCAAGTTAGGCAAATAGTTCATTTGTTTAAATTAATACAATAAAATTTATTTAATATGCGCCTGCGTGCATGTGTGTGTCTTGTGTTCGTACAGATAATAATATATTATTTATTGAAGAGGTATTGTTTTGCTTTTGATGATAATTATTTCAAAATAATAATAATAATAATAATAATAATGTTATAAGTAAACCCGATGAATATATCTTTCATAATTTCGATTTTGGTTTAGCATTTCTAGCGAATAGGACTTCCGGATTCTTAGCCGGATGTTGGATCTCACGGTAATTATTTAAAATTTTCTTGGTTTCATCTTTGGGGCACGATTGGAGATTACGAAAAACGTTCACCTGTGGGGAGAAGAAAGAGGAGAGAGTGTTTATTAGATTTTTTTTTTTTTGATATCATGAATCAGTGGTTCTCAAACTTAGTTCAACTAAATACAAACTTTTTTAAGATATGAAGATTATTTTGATTGAATATTTCCATGAGATATTAGCTATTTAAACTTTGAAGGTATTTCGTATAAATAAGCGGACTGTGAATAAGTTATTCTTCGCATGAGGTTCTGAATTTTATTCATAATAGGCGTTATTGTACTTCTGTTGGGTGTGAATAAATACATTTTGTTTTTCGTATGAGTTCAAGTTATGGGCTTCAACAATGTTCTTTTGTGTGGTCTTTAAATATAAAAAATTTGCAATAAAATAGTATATTTTCGTAGTCATAAGCGATAATCGCCTAACTCTCATCTCAATGTTTCGAGAAATCTTGCTTGATAGTTTTTTATCGCCAGATAAATTCAATCAATTCAGCAAGAGCACATGGATGTGTTTGGAATATGGAACGGTGTGGAATGCAACGACCACTTTTATTTAAGAGTAAAAATAGTTCTGTTTCCGAAGTCGATGTTTTAACGTTCAAAAATTTAAATAACCGCTGGTGGTTGCTACAAGATTTCATAATATTTTCAAAATTATCTGATTTTTTTAGTGTTTAAAGTCGATCGGTTGACCATTCTTCTTAAAATCTCGTAATAAAATTCTCTTTTTCAAAATAGAAATTTTTTAAAACGCTGCATTTTATCGAAATAATACAAAACCAACACCTGAAACACCCTCAACACAAAACCAACACCTTCACCAACCAAGATAATGAAAACTGTTCTTTCTTAAACCTAACTATGGATTGGTTACGTTTATTTAGCCACCAGATAGGTAACAGGTTGCAGATAGTGGACGGCCTCTAGATATAGAGCAGTCTCTGACAAGCAGCGGGTGACCGGTTAGGATATGGTAGGGCGTAGTGTTGGACAGCGCTGCGTCTTGAGCGAAAAACCCACAAAGTCTGTCTTTAAAGCTCCTAGTTTATACAACACTTTTTGTCTCTTCTAGCCTCTCAACTTGAAGAGCCTCTACAAGACTTTAAGGAGTATGTGCGTAGGGTTGGGTACCACCACATTATAACCGTTCAATGAAAAACAAAGTAGCTTCGGATATGAATCCCTTATACATTGATGACCACCGGAATAGAAAACCGGACAATGATTTATGGATATGTACCTGCAATGTCCGCACCCTTTATTGAGAAGGTACCTCTATGTTATTGACGGAAGCTTTCGTGAAAATAAAGACTGACATCACCGACATTCTAGAGATGCGATGGAAAGGGCAAAGCTGCTGCGATATCTCAGTTGCCATGAGGAGAAGCACGAAACTACGTCACCTTGTTTCCCGGTTCACACTTGTGAACGAAAGGCTTGCCACAATTCACATTGAGGCGAAATTATTCAAAATAAGTCGCATGCCACGATAGAGGAAAAGGTCGATGTAGTCAAGGTCGCATTCTAAGCGAGCCTAGAAAAAGGTTACAATCACTGCCCAACCCACGACGAAAAAATAGCCTCGACGATTTAAACGCGAATGTCTGAAGAGCATGCGTCTTCGACTCCACGCTTGGTTAAGCTCAACCAACCTAACTCTGGACTCTATGCGCACTGCTGCTGAGGAAGTTATTGGTTTCCGGCGACCGCAAGCTCGAAACCAATGATACGAGCTGCAGTCAGCTGCAACGCAAAAAGGGAGTTAAAAAAGCAAGAGCGTGAGGAAATAGAGATATAACAGAGCAAGCAGGATATAAGGTTGGACGATGTTAGAGTACCTAACCAGCGACTCAAAAACAATGAAGCTGCAGGTGCTGACGGCACTGAATTGTTTGAAACGGCCGGGATGAATTGATAAGAGGCATGCATTAACTCATTACCAAAATATTGCTAGAGAAAATCATATCCGACGGAGGTATTAGTTTATATCCATCGCATATAAGGTTATTTCGAGCGAAGTCAAGTGTTGAAGCCGCATACAAAAACACTGATTGGGCCTTTTTACTGTGGCTTTCGTCCTGGTCAGTAAACCATAGACCAGATTTTGACTACGTCATATCTTGGAAAAAGCCCACGAAAATCAAATCGACACCCGCCATCACTTTGTTGATTATAAATGATGGCCCGAATCGGAATTGCCTAAAAGCAATAATGTCTGACTTTGTTATACCAGCAAAGTTGATTAGACTCTGCAGAATGACGTTGAGCAATACATGTAACTCCATCAAGCTCCGTCAAATTAGGTAAAGTTACCTCTCCGAAACCATCAATACTGAACGATGTTTCAGACAAGACGACCCGCTATTCTGCAATCTTTTCAAATTCATCTTGGAGAGGATCCCCGAGTACATAGCAATGTCACCATATTCAGCAAAGTTGTCAGCTCCTTGCGTAAGCTGATATCGATATAATCGGCCGAACCAAAAGAGATGTAACTGCTGCTTTCGCCGGTATCGAAAAGGAATCAATTTTGGCTGGTTTGGCGGTGAACGAGGGCAAAACAAAGTATACGCTGTCTGCAAATAGGGAAGCGCGGCGTCTAGGCTCCCATATTACAGCAGGCAAATATAACAAATATAACAGCAATTTGCATACCTTGGCAACGCCGTAAAGAGCAACAAAAATGTCAGCCTGGAGATTAAGCGAAGAGTAATAATTGCTTATAGGTGCTACTACGGGCTAAGTAAGCGGAGCTCTCTCTTCATCGACAAAACTAACAATCTACAGGACGCTCATCATACCTGTGCTTCTTAATGGCTCTGAGGCATGGGTATCGCTGAGGTATCGCATGTACGAGCTTTACGGCGACATTGACTTAGTTCAGCATATAACAATTCAGCGACTACACTTCAGGTGGCTGGGTCAAGTCTTTTATATAGATAAAGAAGCTCCAGCGATAAAGGTGTTTAAGGCGAAAGCCCAGTGTCGACGACGAATAGGAAGAACATGTCTCCAATGGATTGACCAGGCCGAAGAATCCTTAACCAAGGGCTTGGTGAAACAAATTGGAAGAGCGCGTGCAAAACAGAGGCGCCTGTCAAGAGCTGATAAAGTTGGCTGTAACCCGACCACATGTTGTCATGGCCATCTAAGTAAGTAAGTAATTCCATTGAAAGTCAATTCCTTGAACCGAACCACTTGTTTGAGAACCACTGTTTGAAATTAGATGAAAATAAATGCTCAAAGAATACTCGTAATAAAAGTCTCATGGAATTTTTTGTCATTTTTTTTTTTGCACTAACCTGATCCTTGGAAACATAGATTGGCGTACGATAGATAATCCACGTTACACTCTCAAAGTAGGGCGCCGTCGTGAGAGATCCTTTATACGTATAATAATGTTTGCTCAGCTCCTGCAAGCCAATCCAGGAGAGGCAATCTACAAAAAGAAAAAAATAGCGAATTAAAATTTACTAAATATTACCCAGCATATTTTGCAACACACTTTTACCTGAATCTAATGAGGCACTTGTATTTATCTTCTGCACAATGCGTATACCTTCGGTAATCTTCTTAAATTCCGGACAATCTTTTTCGCCACAAGCTTGTATAAAGAATGCAACCACAGCTAGACCGTCCGGCTTGTTTTTGGCTTCAGTGAAGTTCTTATACTTGGAATTATAGTGCACTGCATGTGCTTCCATGGAGTACTTCATACCTTCGAGAGTATGCTCGCAGCCAGACTCATCACAGTCGGCCCAGTGGAAGTGCAATTGTTCGAATATGTATTTGTCATTGGCCAGAGCACCGCCAATGATGTACGGCTGCTCTTTGCGTTTGGCAAAGGTAACCATGGCCGAGGTGCCAGTATTTTGTACACGTGCAACACCGACTGGCTCCCAATGACCGTGATACTCGAGCGGATCAACATCGTCGATATGCTCGATGGCACGATTGCTGATCTCGATTGGTGACTGAACAGGCATTCTTTACGTTAATTTGCTGCTGTTGCTGCTGCTGAAAGATTTGTTGGTTGTTGGTGGTGCTGGTCTGACAGTAACTTAAGTTGGCCGAATTGTGCAGTTGTTGTTGCTGTTCGTAGTAGATTAGGTGATGTTTACGTGTGTGTTGCGTTTTTTCTTAATTTTATAAACGTACACGTTGTGTTTACGTCCGATTCCCAGGAATGTCGACGTGATGGCGAATTTTTCGTTAAACTCACAAGAAGTTAAATAGTTTTAGGCGGCAATCAACTGAAAAAAAAGGAAAAGAAGAAAGGAACGTAGGTGTTATTTTTAAAGTTGTTTGAAGCATTGTGTTATGGGTAAAATTAATTCTAAACAAGTTGTTGACAATTTTTAAATGATATTAAATGGGTTGCTAACAAGCATTGTTAAGGTCTAGTTTAATAGCTCTTAAGCCACATGAGCTACAAACTGTTTTGACAAATTGTCACGTTCTGCAGTTTTTAACGCTTCTGGTGGTTATGTTTAGCGGTGTCCCTAGCAGCAAACACCCGCGCAGCCTTTGGTCATTGTTAGAACGAACAACAGCTATTAAATTACGTTCATTAAAATTTTGTTTAACTTGGTTAAATAATAGTTGGTTTTTTACAGGCGTTGATTTTTGTTTTCGTTTTTTTCGAAAGCATTTGTTTTTTTTCGTTATTTATTAACCGGCGTTTATAAATGCTGCCCCTTAATGAAAAGCGTTGCGTGTGGAGTGTCAACAAATAAATGAAATGTCTTGCAAGCTGTTTTGTATTTTTTTTTCTTCTGTCTACATGCTTTTCAAAATCAATTACGAACCGTTCAGGTTAGTTTTTGTAATTTTTAGTATGGTGTGAAATCAATTTTTCTACAATAGATAAGAATTGAATTTACAATATCGGAATAATGTGTCTTTACGATGTTAAGACGGTCCTCTTTCTGACCATTATTCAATCGATTTTTTTATAATCGACTAACATGCCACCGCGTGAAGCAGCACTATACCATATACCGTTGTTTCGCGATAAATAAAAATATAATGTTTTTATGAACATTTGTGTGACTCACTGTAAAACCTAGACCGAAAATAAAGTAAAGCAACGACAAATCAAAGCAAGCATACCGAGTTCAGCAGTGAAGTTTATAGCGAACGTTTGCAGCGAACATTTGCAGCGATCGTTCTGAATTAGGTCTTATGTTCAGCTCTTTTTTAGAATGAATTTGTTAAGTTTTCTGAAGGTTATGTTTTGAAAGTGAACAATTTATAGTTTTTTTTCAGGGAAAAATTGTATATGAGGGTGAATTAACATGCTTATCATGCTTATTTTTATAACTTAGCTTATACTGCATTACACAGAATATATTTTGATGCACTTTGCAGTGTTTTACTACTTTGGAACTCTACACCGTAACCTAATTTGGAGCTTTTTCAACACAATGAAAAGCTCCCTTTATGTTCATGTAACTTTCCTTAATAAAATTGGTGGGTAAAGTGATATACCACGTTGGGATAATGTGATATACTATATATACCAATATCACATTACCTGAATAGTGTTCAATAGCAGTATCTATTGTTTTTTCAAACAAAATTAAAAAAAACTATGTTATTGAAAAGAAAAATGTTTTAGTCTTATAAATGTTGTTGTTGATAAAATTTTATTATTTTAGTGCAATTCACATAAAAGAATACAAACAAAATCAACTGAATACAAGTACGCATGTAAAAACCTAACAAAAACAAAATAACAAAAAGTATAAAATGAATGAAATGAACAAATATGGTATGAAAAGATGGTATATCACATAAGTAGATAAGAGAGTTCTATCGCAAGAAAAAGACACTTTTTGTATGAAAATCTCCATACAAAATTTTGACCTAAAAATTCACCAAAATGTTTTATGTTGATGATTCATTCATTCTCTCACTAGTTGGCACTGCTAGTACTTGATCTTAATCCTGATCCTGATCCTGATCATATTCCTGATCCTGACCCTGATTCTAATACTGATCCTGATTCTGATCCTTATCCTGATCCTGATCCTGATCTATTTTTATTTTTAATAATAAAAAAGTACATATTAAATAAACGCTTGGTACTTAGTTTATTTTTTAACGCTATTTAACCAGCAAGTATATTTTACCAGCGCTCAATGGCAGATTCGTGGCGATAAATAGAAGAAAGTTTTGAAATTGTAAAAAATTTTTTTACTAATCGACAGTTCATACATCAAATAAGAAACACAAAAGAATCACTCAGAAATCTTTTAGAGTTTGGTCAGAAAATGGCTCGAAACTGCAACTTTTTATAATGAAAAAAATTGAGGATATCACTTATTTTTATTGCTTTTTATTGAAAAATAAAAAAAATGTGATATTTGGTGTTTCTTAAATGAAATTTTTTTGTTATTTTTAAAATAAATGTATTTTTTGTAATTTTTTAAAAATAAACATTTATAATGCAAAAACTGGAAACTTTAACAGTTTAAAAAAAAAAAACATCAAAAGTCATCTCTCCAATTTTTTCAAAATAGCATCCAGAAATATATATAATAATAGAAAAATATGGTTCTTGCTGCCCGAACTTGCCCCAAATGGGTTTAATGAGATTTTTCTCGTTAAATAAGAAAGTGTATGACTTGAAATAAACATTTATAATGCAAAAACTGGAAACTTTAATAGCAGGCATGCACGTTAACGTTAATTTTAACGGCAACCGAAATATTTTTTTGTTTCGTTGAAACGAAATAAAAAAATAACGTTAATTCAAAAAACGAAAAATATTTATTTCGTTTCGGAGAAAACGATATAAAATTTTTTCGTTTTTTTCCCAATCAACCGTTGAAAATAACGTTAATTTCAACAAAAAATAAAATAATAAATTTCAACAAAAAAATTTCGTTGTTTTTTGTATCAGAAAAAAATTTTTTTAGCATAGGAGAAAATTATAGAAAATTTTTCGTTTTTCAACGAAACGAAATTTGCTTTGATAAATTTTTAACGTTATTTAAAAAACGAAATAATTTTGATAATTTATTTTTCGGTTTCAACGAAACGAAAAAATTTTGTTGATTTCGTTGTGCATGTCTGTTTAACAGTTTAAAAAAAAAACACATAAAAATTCATCTCTCCAATTTTTTCAAAATAACATCCAGAAATATATATTATTATAGAAAAATATGGTCTTGCTGCCCGAACTTGCCCCAAATGGGTTTAATGAGATTTTTCTCGTTAAATAAGAAAGTGTATGACTTGAAATAAACATTTATAATGCAAAAACTGGAAACTTTAACAGTTTAAAAAACAAAAAACATCAAAAGTCATCTCTCCAAATTTTTAAAATAGCATCCAGAAATATATATAATTATAGAAAAATATGGTTCTTGCTGCCCGAACTTGCCCCAAATGGGTTTAATGAGATTTTTCTCGTTAAATAAGAAAGTGTATAACTTGAAAGTGTATGACTTGATTTTATGAAATGTAATCCTCAAATTACTAGCAAGGAATGTTTTCGACTCGGCAGAAGCTAAAAGTTAAAATAAAAGCTAAAGCTGAAAATTTGAGAAGGTCTCTTAAAAAAATGCAAACCTCTAAGTTTATTTTTTACAAAAAAATTTGAATGGAAGGTGGGCGTGTCTGTGAGCGGATTCGATCAAAATTTATATATATATTTCATATTTAATTGTGAAAAGGTCTCATACCAAATTTGAAACCTCTGAGTTTATTTTTACTATTTCAAGCGGATTTGAACTTACATATATTTCAAATTTAACTATACAAAGCATTCATACCAAATTTCAAAACTCTCGGTTTATTTTTACTATTTATGGCCAAAACTTGTATGAAGTCCTCCCACTGTGCAGCGGTGAAATGAGTTTTCTTTGGTTTGGCAGTGTGAGGAAAATTTCCATTTTTGAAGGATTTTTCTATCCTTCTATTTTTTTCTTAAAGGAAAATATTTTGCTACGTAGAACAATAAAAAGGAAATTTCTAAATTGAAAATTTTAGAAGGAAAACACACAAAAAATTAAAATTAAAAAAAATTAATCAAACAAAACTCATTTGACTTTCCAATCAAGATAGCTAGAGGAAGAAGATATCAAGGCATGGCTACAACCAGTGGGTTGTGACGTTTGCAAGGCTTTTTGCAAGCCATGTAGAACCACTGTTTTATGCGGAAAAACTGAAACTTGTTGTACAGTTCTGGACAAAAACTTACGCATGAACTTAGTGCAGTTGAAAGCACACCTGAAATTGAACAAATGCTTACCAAACAAGCACAGGAAAATACAAATTTTAGAGATTTTTTTACATTTTAAAAAGAAAAAGGGATTTTTTTACCTGTTTGTAGGAAAAAACCTTAAAAAAATACTAGCAACACGGGTTGAGATAAGCAGTTTTTAAATCAGCCCAATCATGAAACATTTTCTCCCGGGAGTTGTAAATGGGAGTTTCCGGTTTTAAGATATCAGATAAAGATATCTTATTTTATATTTTACACTCATGAATATTGGTGGTTGATGAACAAAATTGCATTAAAAATTTTAAAAAAGTATTTTAATTTTATCTTAAAAACGGAAACTCCCATTTACAACTCCCGGGAGAAAATGTTTCATGATTGGGCTGAATATGTTATGCTACAACTAACTTATCGTTATCAAATCTAAGTGGAAGTGAGTTAAACCAGCATGTGTAAGTATCAAAAAAAAATTCAATTTTTATAATTGAAATTCTTATTCTAACAAAAACATGTCATGTTAAGTTAGTCACAAAAAATGCAATTTTAAAAAACGATTTTGCTTATATTACATTTTATTTTTATATCAAAAAACTTCAATTAACGAAGGTTATGCATGACATTGGCCGTTTTTTTAAATTGACTTTTTTTCAGGCATGCACGTTAACGTTAATTTTAACGGTAACCGAAATATTTTTTTTGTTTCGTTGAAACGAAATAAAAAAATAACGTTAATTCAAAAAACGAAAAATATTTATTTCGTTTCGGAGAAAACGATATAAAATTTTTTCGTTTTTTTCCCAATCAACCGTTGAAAATAACGTTAATTTCAACAAATAAATTTCGTTTTTTTTGTATCAGAAGAAATTTTTTTTAGCATAGGAGAAAATCATAGAAAATTTTTCGGTTTTCAACGAAACGAAATTTGATTTGATAAATTTTTAATGTTATTTAAAAAACGAAATAATTTTGATAATTTATTTTTCGGCCTGCTTTTTTTTTCGATGTGCATGTCTGCTTTTTTTATAATTTTGTATTTTAGTAAATATTCTTAAGATTCTAAGAAAAAATTCCTACGGGGTCAAAAGTTACAGCCGGATTAGTGAGAGCGCATTTTTATTTTTTCTTGCATTTTTTTTTTTTTGTTCACAAACTTTGAACGCGTTTATCTCGACACCATGTTTTTCGTACTGCTTGCGGCACTGGCGGGTTCATTTTTTGACGAAATTTTTTTTTTTTAAACTTGATTCGCAATCGTATGACACGAGCTTTTTTATTTTAAATTTTTTTTCGATTTTTATGAATTTTTTAAGTCAATATTTTTTCGAAAAAACACACTTTCAACTTTGGAACATCACCAAAAATTGAAAAAAAATTTAAAAAAAAGCTCTTGTCATACGATAACCAATTTTGTTAAGATTTAAAAAAGTGATTTTTTTCCAGATCGGACAACTTTTGCGACTCCCAGCGCTGCAACTATGAGACCCCGTTTTTTTTTCTGCCACCGTATTGGAGCTCTATTAAACCATGTTGGAGTGAAAAATATATTTTTTGAATTTTTTTTCTTGTAGTTTGTTCAATTCTCTACAAAAATAACTTTGTCTCTGTCACAATTTTAAGCACATCATTTTTTGAAAATTAAAAATTTGACTTTGCCATCAAGAAGTTTTGTCTTTGAGCACAAATTAAGCAACAAGAGTCTTTGAGACGAAGTACGTTCTCTAAGGTTTAACTTAATTTTTTTTTTTGGTGTGGGTTTTCCGTGGATACCAAGAGATTTTCAGATATTTCACTTACCAAATTTTTCAAATTTATCGTCATTGCAAATAACTAACGTTACACACCTAACGAAAAAACAAACCGAATTGGCCATTTCAGCCCTTTAGTCGAATTAACCTGCCAAAACTATACAACTATACAAAACTATGCAGCTATACTGCCTATTAATATCAAAATATGATATCTTTAACATGACTTCAGCATGATTATTTCAATATTTTTTTTTTCGTACTTTTTCTACATCCTCACCGTCAATTAGTATAGAATTTTCTTACTTAGTAAGCTTTATTTTTGTTTTTATTTTAAAAATAATCAGCATAAACAAATCCCGGACATTATAATTCATTGCTGCAGGAAGCTAGCACATTTCCTGATGGGTGATTCTCACACAAAGTAGTCGACAACATTTGTACACAGAATAACTGTTGATCTAATGCACTTACACCCACACTAGTGTCGACGACACAATGAAAACAAACAGAAAATTATAAAATCTGCTTAATTATATTTTTCTCATAATTATATTCAGCTCTGTTGTTTGCACAGTTAAACAATGAAAGTGAATAAATTTTGCTAAATTTTCGATTTACCGAAAATTGACGGCACGTAACAGTGCACGTGTTTAGAACAAAAGATTTTCACACAATTTATGAATATTCAACAAACACGATGAAAGTAGTTTACAAATAAAAAGTTTATTGATTTTTACGTTAACAGTTGCAGTTAGCCAGGCTGCAGAAATCAACAGGCTGAGTAGAAGACACAGGAAAAAAAAAACCCAATTAACTGCTGGCAATGAAATGGCAAAAACTTTAAAACTGCATTAATAATTAATTTTTTTTTTTTAGAAAGAACGCGACTAAGTAAACGTTTCTGAGATTGAGCACTAAGTAGACGACGACGACGACCTGCGGCGGCTTTTCCGGCAAAAACAGCACAAATAATTGCCGGTTAAGTATACGCCATGCTGTTAATTAAATATAAAAGGTTCCGACGAAAGACGCTGCTTTAGCTTTAGTTGTGATTTTTTACGTGAACACTTAATTATTGAAAAAAAAAAATAATAACAAAACAGCAGTTACAACAACAAGAACAGCAAAACAAAATGAAGCACGTGATTTTGTGCACCGTTTTATATTATAGCGAGTAGCAGAAAGAATAAAACCACAATATTATTATTTTTTTTTCTATTTTATGGAAATACAAAACAATACCACATAATTTTGCAACTTGTTGTCGGATCCAATGTTTTTCACTGAATGACTATTATTCAGCGAAATAAAATGAGCAAAAGTTTAAATAGATTTGTTTTTGCTGCTGCTGCTGCTGCTTCTGCTTCTGCTTCAACAAATTATTTTATCAATGTGCCGTAATGTATGTAGATGGATTTAAAGTATTATCATTTTTATTATATTTTTTTTTTTTTTTTTATTTCAACTGCTTTTATATTGAACTTTTGCAAAATGCACTCGAGTGATTGATTTTTTTTTAATGAATTTGTAATTCGTTTATTGCGTCATTTATTGACACTCCTTCAACGGCTTATCAGAAGATTTCGTATGACAATAGTTAGCTAGTAGCTTGAAACTTATCAGAAGCAATAGAGCAGAACAATTAACTGTGGAACAAAAGTTGTATGAAACGTTGAATACTAAAAAATTTCTAGACAAATTGATGGGAATTTAATGTAAACGTTGAATTGGAGGCTACGAATGGTTTAATTTCGGAAAATTAATGAACTTGGGCACAAAATTAAAAAAAAATTATAAAAAAAAAATATTTATTTTTCAAAATCTAAATTTTGAAAACCGTCAGCTATGTGTTCCATGGTGCAGTGCGCAGATATGTTGCACATTGTTACACACCCATACAGCGATGGGCCAAAACTAGAAGCAATTACCGTAGTCATGAAATTTTGTGGTCCTAAATAAGTCTTACGATAAAAGAAAATTTAAGGGGGGAACATGACATTCGCCGTTTTTTAAATCGATAATTAAAAAACTTTTTTTATAATTTTTTATTTTAGTAAATATTCTTAAGATTCTAAAAAAAAAATTTCATTGAAAATTCCATTTCGCACTTCCAAATTTTTAATTTTCGCGCTTTTTTTTCTTTGTTCACAAACTTTGAACGCGTTTATCTCGAAACCATGTTTTTGTAAAAAAATTGTGGAAAAATATTTCTTTTTGACTGAGTTATAAGTTATTAAAACAAGGTCTGTTTTCTCTACCGGGAATGTGATGTCCCTCCTTAATATATGAAAGTTAATGAGCACAAAATGTCTTTAACTACACAAGTTCAAATTTAAAAAAAAAAAAAAAAAAAATTAAAAAAAATATTTTTTCTAAAAATCTAAATTTTGAAAATCGTTAGCTAAAATGTGTCTCATGGTGCAGTGATTAGAAATGTTGTTCAGACTAACGCTCCCAAACAGCGATGGGCCAAAACAAGAAGCAGTTGTCGTAGATTTATGAAATTTTGTGGTCCTAAATAAGTCTTAAGATAGGACAAAATTTACCACTCAATTCCAATAAAATCGTATGAACGACACGCCCACCTACCATATAACCGAAATTGGTAAACTGGTATATTTCTTCCAAGAAATTATCCCAGAGCAATAAAATTTTACACACATGGTTATTATGAAGGAAAAAAAAAATGTGGTATAAAAATGAACCACCATATTAATAAGTCCAGCCCCTATATAACCAAAATCGGTAATTTGTTGTTTCCCCAAAGAAATCATCTCGGACCAATAGAATTTGGTACACACAGTTATTTTATATCAAAAAATAATATGGTATAGAAATGAACCACCATCTACTAATAAGTCCACTCGCCATAAAACCAAAATCGGTTATCTGGTATTTTTCCCCAAATAAAATCATTCCGGAGCAAAAGAATTTGGTACACATAGTTATTTTATAGAAAAAAAAATGGTATAAAAATGAACCACCATGGATCCACTAAAAAGTACATCCCCCATATAACCAAAATCGGAAATATGGCACATTTCTAAAAAAAAATCATGCCAGTGCAACAGAATATGGCTGACATGGCTATTTAATAGAAAAAAAAGACCGTATAAAAATTGACCACATCAGTCTTCTCATAAGTTCAGCCCCAAATTAACCGAAATCGAAAATCTGGTATTTTTGCCCCAAAAAATCATCCCATAGCAATTGAAATGGAAGAAATGCTTTGTTTTTTTAATACTCAAATTTGCCGACTAACACTTAACACCCATATCCTATATAATCAAAACGGTAATCTGGTATATTTGTCGAAATAGTTATTCAAAAGCACACAAATTTGGTATGCATAGTTAGGCGTGTTTAGAGGCGTGTTAAGACCTCTTAAGGCTACTTCCCAACCATATATGTCTAATTTCCATATTTTTTCGAAAATGTTTTCATATTTCTCTGAGTTGAAGACTCATTTGTCGATTTATGTATTCAACTCAGAGAAATTTAAAAAATCTTTTTAAGTTATGGTTGCTACTTTTAAACTGTGAGTAGTTGTCTTGGTCCCTCGAATGCAATTATTTATTAAGCAAATAAAGCTTAACTTCCAATTAATAAATTATAGAGAATTAAACGATGGAAAATGTTTTTTTTTTTTGCATTCCAACTATCAATTTTATGAATCACACCTACTTTCACATGATTTTCAGTCTCGAAAAATCAAGTTCCAAGTCAATTTGATCAGACTCTATATGCAATGGCATTTTAAGAGCCATTTTTTAGTCAGCAAGAAAGCGTGGTTTATCACGCTAGCTTGGTTTGACACGTCACCTTAACACATAGCGACTCTAATGGTCTTATTTTGTAAGACGAACGCAATTCACTCACTTGGGGTTTCTTTGCCTGGCAATTCCATTTTCATACGAAGTCAAACAAACTCTGTCTCTGTTGGTACTACTTCATGTTTCGAAACATATTTATACAGCTTTCATCTAGTATATTTTTAAGGTTGTTATTTTCTATGATACAAAAATCAAGTTTGTTAAAACTTTATTAAAAAATTCTATTTTGAGTTAAAGCAAGTAAGGAAACTCATAATTCGGTCTTGCCCGACCATGGAATACCCTAAACTTACTATAATTTACATTTTAAAATACTGAAATAACTTCTTACATTTTTTTAGATCTACGTATTTGTTTATAGATTTATACAGGTCGATTGTATGGGAGGTGGGCGTGTTGGTGGGCGAACGAAACGTATTTTTTGTGCACTTATTTGTTTTGGTGTAAAAAAGAACATACAAATTTTTATTCCTGTAGCTCAAACACCAATTGCTTTATAGAGATTTTAGCAATGTGGGTTGTATGGGAGATGGACGCGTTTCTAGACAAATGGTGTCTATATTTTGTTGACATCTAAGTTTTGATATAACCAAGTATACCAAGTTTTATCTCTGTAGGTAAAATGTAAAGTTCTTTAGAGTTTTCACTATAGTGGGTTGTATTGAAAATGGGCGTGTTCGTGGGCGGGATGACGCCTATTTTATGTACAGATCTAATTTTTTATATCTGTACATATTTTATTTTTTAACATACACACATACCAAGTTTTATCTTTGTATCTCAAATATCAGTTTTTTTATAGAGTTTTTTGCCATTGTGGGTTCTATGGGAGATGGGCGTGTTCGTGGGCGAATGACGCCTATTTTATGTACACATCTATGCTTTGACATAACATGCTTCCATACCAAGTTTTATCTTTGTACCTCAAAAACTAATCCCTTTATAGAATTTTTACTATTATGGGTTGTATGGGGAGGTTGGCGTGTTCGTAGTCAAATGACTCTAATTGCTTGTATACATCTGAGTTTTGAAGAAACCTACCACACATAACAAGTTTTATCTCTGTAGATCAAAGGTAACCCTCTTTATATAGTTTTCAATATTGTAGGTTGCATGGGAGGTGGGCGTGTTTATGGGCGGATAGCGCCCATTTTTGTTTTTGACATCTTAGTTTTAATGTACAATACAAACATGACAAATTTTATCCTTGTACCTTAAATATAAACCTCTTCATATTTTTCAATTTTGGGTTTGTAGGGAGGTAGGCGTGTCCGTGGACAGATTCTTGGGTTTATTCGAACATGCGCCCCATGTTTCATGCAATTATCTTAACTACATCTTCTTTTCATTATGTAAGAATAACACACAGACGAGGGTGACGCTCATGGGTGACGCTAATTAAGAATATGCTTATTATTCTAATATGTTTCGGTACAGGGTTTTTACTCATAAAATGAAAACAAGCAAAGATTTTTTTGAAAATTATTTTAAGTCCTTGAATCGCTACAAATTGTAGAACAACTTATTCGAAATGGGCACCATTTACTCTTCAGCACGAAGTCTGGTCGATTACTGGCCACAATCGATCGCAGCATGAAAGACATGTATGGGAAATTTAAACTGCTTGGACAAGAGCGCGCTTTAGAGACTCAATATTTGGGTTCGAGAAGAGCAAGTCATACCCTCTAACACGCACCACAATTTATAATCTGATGGATTCAGGTCTGATGCGATGGTCCGGGGTTCAATTCACGATGGTGACAAGAAATAAATTTTGACAATTTTGGAAATATTTCCTTTGAATTTAAATTTTAACAGCCAAAAATAAAACTCGGCCACTACCACGGTCATATTGAGGATTATATTGAGATCATATTGAGGATATGCGACTCTGATGCGATGGTCCGGGGTTCCATTTCCGATGGTGACAAGAAATAAATTTTGACAATTTTGGCAATTTTTCCTTTGAATATTTACTCATATAAACTTTAATTGAAGAAAATAAAACTAAAAGCGGTCATATTAAGGATTTAACGAAAAAATAAAAAAATTAATTTAGTTTTTCTATCAATTTCTTTGTTCCCTGGGCGCATATTTCAAAATTTCATCAAAACCGTATGATCCTATTTATGTGAAAAATTAATTTTTTCTTAAATTTAAAAATTTAAAAAGAAAATCAAGCTAAGAAGTATCTTCGGCTTGGCCGAAATTAAAATACTGTAACATATATAAGTGACATATGATGACGTCAGTTGGTATGGAGGATAGGCGTAGTTTTCATTCAATTTTTCTTCAGAGCAAGTTTTGAATATTAAAGCGTATTTCTGATGGTTTTGAAATTTTGATGACGTCCATGAACACTGAACTAAAAAAGTGCACAATAATTATGAATTTTTACATGATCTTCTTGAATTTTGGACATGAGAACTATTCATAATATCAATGTACGAAATACACAAAAGAATTAAATACGAGAACATGATTATTTCATAAGCCACAAGATACATGAAGCAATTAAAAATTGAATGTATGCTATGAAAAATTCAAGAGGAACATGAATCAGCTATAATTTTTGTGAATAAAATTCATGTATGAATAAGAGGCGAAGAAGTAAAGCTCATGAAATAAGTGACAAAAATGCATGAATCGAATGTACATATACAAGGAAAACGTGAACTAATTTGAGTTAAGTGATTGAAATTCATATAATTCATGCACAAAAACAAGAGCAGCACGAATAGTTCATAAGATAAGAGTCAAAACTGCATGACACTTTTGCTTTTTCTATTTTGTATTTTGCGCATTGATATCATGAATCATAAAAAAATACCCTCAAAATATCGAGATTTCTTTTTGTTAAGTTATTGTTTCGATATGAAAATGATATCGTTAGATGGTGTTATCGGCATTTTGCTGCTATACCAAAACAAATTATGTGTTTGTCATAGTTTTATAGCTGGTGTTACCATTGCTACATTGCAACATGGTATTAAAATATTAAAATGGCATTAAATGCAATTCTTTTCTTTATTAAATAAAGTTTGTGTGAAAACCAAATGTATGGAATTATTTTTGCGACATCATTTAAATCATTTGATGTTGATAAAAATTTGACATTTTTATTGATGATACAAATAAACAATAAATTGCAGTAATACTTTAATATCAAGCAGATCAATTTTCGGAACATGAATTCCATAAATAAGTTTTTCCAACCGTAACTGTATTTAGATAATATTTAAAGTAATTATTTAGCTCGACTGAGTTAATTATTTAAGCTTTTGTACTACTAGAGATATTTAGTTAATAATATCACATGGCAGTGTTGCGAAAACATGGCGACAATGATTGAAAGCTTTTAAAATAGGCACAAGATAGCAATTCAATTTTAGCAATAAAATGATTTTTTTTCATTATAAAAAAAAATTTTTAAGTTATTATTAAGCTTTTGTATCTATCGGTGGTTAAAAAGAACATCACATGATAATTTTTTTTTTGCAAATATCATGACAATGATTTAAAACATTTTAAGTCAGCAAGAATTACAAGCAAAATTTTTCCAATAAATTTTACTCATTATTAATATTATAAGCTTTTATATCAGAAGTTTTAAAAAATATCACATGATATTATTATTTAAGCAACACAATAAAGGTGAAAAACTGTTTATTGCAAGAAAAGATAACAAAATGCAAAATTGAGAGTATAAAAAGTTGCATATGAAAAAATTTTGATTTAGATTCACAGTTATAGAAGAACTGTTAACAGCGTAGAGTTAGTTCTTCAAGCTTAAGATATTCAAAAATTTTAGTGTAAAAAAATGTCTAAATTGTTAATGACAAGGTATAGAAAGTGATCAGGTTCATTTTTAAATAATCGTTTTAAGTTATAGCTTGAACACATTGCATACGACGAGCGACAAGCGTCACACGTCACTTTAAATTTATATGTATTTCTTATAGCTTGAACACATTGCACACGACGAAGCGACGAGCGTCAAACGTCGCTTTAAATTTACATTTACTTCTTAATGGACGAAATTTTGAAGACTTTGCGACATTGTTGCGAACATTGAATGTCGTTGTCGTTAGCTTCAATTTAATTCTATTTGACATGCGACAATAGGAAATTTTTTCTATTGTTTAAATTTGTTATTATTTTTAATTTTGTGCTGGCTGCTCAAGTGGTTGTTTTAGTGTTAGTTTGTTTATTTCAAATATATTTGCATCTTCAATAAATATATTTTATCAATTAATTATTATTAAATTCCAAAAACACTTGCTGCTGAAGTTTGCTGCTGTCGTGTTTATTATAATCAAATAGCTTAACATTTCTCTACAGCGACAGTGTGGAGACATGTCGTTCGTCGCTTGTTGTGTGCAATGTATTCAAGCTATAATGGTTACAAAAAATATATCAGGATTCAGTGAAGAAAAATTGATGAAAGAACACCCATAGAATATCTTGAAATTTTTAACTGATTTTTAAAAAAAATTTTGTATTACATATTTTGTCAATTCCTCTGGGCACTGTTTTTGGTTTTAAATAAACCAAATTTGTGTCGACAAGGAATAACCGCTAAAGTCGAGTTAGGACAAAGTGAGGTTATTACTTTGAATGAGTTTTTCGCAACGAAATACACTAGTACGCAAATTTTTATGATTGTACCTTGACAATTAAATGTTTGAAGCCATCAAATCTAAAAAGCAAAAGACAGGGTACCCTCATATAAGAGAGCAATTTGAATTTTAAAAGTGCTCTCCTGATATTTTGAAAATGAGTTTAGCTGCTATTCCTTGTCGACACAGAAATTAACTTGTATTGCCTAAAATTTTGCCTAAGTTTGTTTTCTCTTTTTTGCGATATAATAAAAAATTTGTTAATAAAAAAACAAATTTAACTGTCGCTTAATTGCATCAATGAATTAATTCAAATAAGCAAATAAATAACACAAATTATCACATCATTGTTTCCAAAAAAAAAATTGTTAAATTTGGTATGAAAAACAAATAAACTAAAAAACACAATAATAAAGAGCATAATAAAGCAGGAATTCCTCATAAAACAAAACAAGATAAAGAAACCATATTTAGTATTCTACAAATAAAGTAAAAAGCAATATTGACGTCTAGGGTGACAAATATTTGTCGAATAACAATCCAAACAAAAAAAAAACCAACGAATTGAATATTAATCCGAGAATAAAAAAAACATATTTAAACTCAGCGCAAATGAAAAGAAAACATTTTAATAGTAATAGACTAAATAAACAAAAAAAAAAGAAAGAAAGTAGGGAAACTCTAAAATCGGTCTAGCTCGACTGTGGAATAAAGGGTATTATAATAAATCTCCTATAATATTTAAATATATCGTCATCTTTATATAGAAAGGACTCATAATTTAACAGCAAGATAAAAAATATTAATAATTTCTTAAAATGTTATGTAATTAAAAATTATTTAATGCAGATTGTAATGAAAATTGTCAAAAAATACAGTATTTAAAATCATATATCAGTTTTTTTTTTGGTTTCATGGAGGTATTCTAACAGAAAATGAAAAAAAAAAAAACGATTTCGAAATTTTTCAGTTGCGTCCTTTCTATATTAAGATGGCGATATGTATATTAAAATATTACAAGAAATAGAAATAAGTTCGTATTTTTGTTCAAAATCCATGTATTTCTTAAAAATTTATAAAGGTTCAACTACTGTGGGTTGTATGAGTGGAGAGTTCGTGGGCGGATGACATTATACACAAATTATTTTTGATGTAACATTCGGACATACCAAGTTTTATTCCTTATATATCCAATTTAAACTTTTTTATAGAATTTTTACACTAGTAGGTTGTATGGGAGGTAGGGCGAAATTCCGAAAAATGTTTGAAAACCAAGTTTCATGCAATTAAATCTTTCTTTTTATCCTGCGTTTACGGACCACACACAGATGGCCGGACGGACAGACGGATAGGGCTAAACCGACTCACGAGGTAACGCTTATCAAGAATATATATATTTCTCTATACCAAACTCGCTTATTTCTTGGAGTTGCAAACGTTTCAACCGAAGGACAGACTTCGAACCCGCTTGGGAGCCAACGCCCACTTGCATAGTCGAGGCCGCTTATTTATTGAAGCCTCTAACTTGTATGAAGCTCCACAAATGGAAGATAATATTGTTATAGCAGTAAAAGTCGTATTTCTTGCAAACAAATTTTTCGAATAAGAGCTATAATTTTTCATAGTAACGGTTGTGACCAACTTAGAGCAATTCATTGCATTTATTGAAAACCCGGATTACTCTTCAGCAATAGTTTTGAAGCTTTGAGAGTTGACGTACTGCAAGTATTTTAAAGAAACCCTCAAAATGTCCTTTAATATCTTAAATACCTAAATAAGGTGGTAACGGGTGTGACATTCAAAAATGATAGTTCTTATAATTTTGAGTTCTCTTATCTGCATTTTAGTAGTATGTTTTTTCAAATAAGAACTGTGATTTACGTACAATATAACGTGGTAAGTTTTTTGAATCGATTCTTAAAGGTGACGGGCGTGACAGCAAAAAGTAACGGGCGTGACAATATATTTAACAATAAATGTATATGTATGAGTATGATTAATTCGTGGATTCATTGATTTCAAAGGTTCATTCGATTATCTGTGCTGGAATAAAAAGTTTGAGTGGTTGAATTAGGTTGGTTGTCGGGAGGATTAGCTCTGGTGGATGCCAAAGTGTTTGCATTGATGTTCATCGGGGCTTTCGTAGGGCTCTATCTGTAGCCCATTTATTTGGAGCCTCATGATGGATGTCGTTTTGAGGCTGCTTCGGAAGCAATTTTAATGTGGTGCCTATGACCTCCTTGTCTTGGTCAAGAGCCAGTCTCGTTCTCAACTTGAAGCCGGTGTGAACGCGGCCAGGGGCATAAAGTGTGAATGGGATGAGTGTGTAAATGTGAGTGTGACCATGGATAGGACGACGATGATGCTGCTGAAAGGCAGATTAGCGCCTAGTCAACTGAGAGAATGACTTTTGTTTCTCATCAGGAATCCTTTTGACAGGAAAGTGAGATATCGAAAGATACTCGCTTGTCAGAGAGCCATTATAATTGGGTGTCTCACAGAAGCTTGAGTGTGATTGTGGTGCGATCCGTGAGGAAGGTTTCCATATACTTCATGAATACATGCAATTGACCGACAAGTTGTCGCCATGGAATGCACGAACTGCACGGACTGCACGAGAAAGGCTTGCCTTAACTAACATGCCAATTTCTTGAACTTTTTTCATAAATTTACGTATGCGTTGTTGCATTATTCCGACCGAAAATCAGCATCACAATCTTTTTGAAAGTAAAATCTCAGCATTCAATGAGTTCTTCAATCGTAAAACGCATCATGACACTAAAGCGCAAAATAGCCGTTATTGTCAAAATAGTTAGAGCTTTAGAAAGAAATCCCATTTTTCATTTTCCATATTCTTGCATAACATTCTCATAAGTGCGAGTCTATATTTTGAGTCGCATTTATAGAAACGATTTAAGATATGGTTGCTTAGCGAAGCTTTTTGTAAGTGTTAAAGAAGTTGTAGGCAGAAAGGCAAGCTATATCTGTATAAGTGTGACAAGTATAATAGAAATGACAGCTTCTTTAAGCAGACTACGCAATCAAACCAAATTACAAGACGTTTAAAATGTAATGTCATGTTAATTATAGTTCCCATAACTTACTTGCATAACACTTGCATAAGTGACTGTCTATATTTTTGTAGTGTTTACAGAAATAATTTTGAACATGGTTATTGACTGAAACTTTATGGAAGCTTTAGCAAAGTTGTACACAGGAACACAAACCGTTACTAAATAATGCATTGATTACAAGTGCTATAGAAGTTTAAGCAAAGCTAAACATGTACATTTATTGTTCCGTAACTGAGCGTGAGTAGGAAAAAGATGCTTCGCTGTATTTAGACTTATTTTTCACTCGAATATTACAATATTTTGTCAAAAGGATTAAAACAATAAAAAGCTTTACATTTCGGCCATTTAAGAAGGAACAAAGAGCACTTATAGAAGCAACATTTTATAACTAGCTGCTATAAAGTTTTTTGTCATGTCCTGTATATCAAATAGTTTAATTTCCTAAATGCGTATTTTTATAATAATAGTCTAAGCACATTGGCAACGACAGCAACATAACGACATATGTCAAATTTTTTTTACAACCATTTTTTTTTGGAGAAATATGTACTACTGTCGCAATGACAGAAGTATTTCGACAGACGGCAAGTTAGAATATCAAGATTTTTTATTATTTAATTTACTATTAGATTTCCCTTATTTTGTTCTTGGTGTTAAATTTTTTGTGTTTGTTGTTTTTTGTTAAAATTTCTATGGACGCTGCGAAAATTTAAACATATATATATTCTTGTTTTCCACGAATATTCTAATATTTTTTTGAAAAATTACTTTAAAAGAATTTAAAATTCACATTTTGGCCATTACAGAGGTAATAGAGAGCGCTTATAGAAGCAAGAGTTTACAAGTAGCTTCAATTATATTTTTGTTATGTCATATTTATCACGTCATGTAAATCATATCGTTACATTTCCTATAAGGGTATTTTCATAATAATAACACTGGTTTACAGCCAATATGTACTTTGAATGCCACTATTTTTTTCTCATGTAAAATCGGTCGCTAATTCCGAAAAAAAATTTTTTTTTTTCTGTCACTCCGTTTTCGAGATATTGCCCACTGTAGGGTTTTCAACAACTTTTCGTTATTTGTAAACCAGTGTAACCTAAACACATTGACGACGACAACAACATAACGACATATGTCAAAATCTTTAAATGCATTTCGTCAGATTGCAACATTGTTGATGTCGTCTGGTTAGATCTATTTCTAATTTTGACAAACGACAAAAGTGAAAATTTCAGATATTGTTTGATTAAGTTTTATTTTGTGCTAGATGTACTTTCCTGTTGTTCAAAAATTAAAATTTATTGCTTTGTCGTTAAAGTAAACAGCTAGCCAACGATATGACTACATTTATTTTCTTATATCGTGTAGCATTGCTGTTGTAGCTACCAAAGTGTTCAGGTTATATTGCTCGAAGCACAATGGAATAGACAATTGTCAAAATAAAGTATAAATTTTCAAAAAAACCACGAACGAAATAGAGCGACAAAACGAGACGTCAAATGAATTGTATAGATTTTGACAATTCTGACTCTGAAAGGATTGGTAGCGCTGCAGTTACTTTGTTCTTAACACCATGTTCTTTTGTAGACGATTTTTGTGTGAGACGAGACGAAAAAGAGACGATGCGGCATTAATGTCGCCCCAAACTTCAATAAATTTCTAATGTGACAGACAACTAAAGTGAAAACATCCACATTTTGCTGTTTATAATGCTCGTGTTGGTCTTTTAGTGTTTTTAGTTTGTGCTTGTTATGCACAAGTCGAAATATGCTTGTCGCTGTTGCGTTCATTATAATCAAGTCATCAAGAACATATTTCTCAGTGTCATTTCACTCCGCCGACAAACTGTCATAATGTCGGAAAATTTGTCATCATGTCGTTGGTTGCACGTTGCGCTCATTCCGTCTCGAGCATAATTCCTCGTTACCGAGCCGAGTTAAGACAGACCATTACAAAATTGATTACCAAGGCATGAGTTGAACAACCGCACAATAATTTTTAACACTGATTAAAGTCTACAAAGAATATTTTTATTATCCTTGTATACGAATATATTGTACATATTATATTAAAAAAAAAGAAGAAGAGCTTTCTCGTAAGTGCATTGTAGTAAGCGACAATGAATGCATTTTAAAATAACAAAATATAATGGATTCCAGCATCAAAGAAAGAATCTTATTATTGCTCATCACAATCATCCTCATCAACATCAAATGTTTCATTGATAATACAATCTTCCTCAATTTCCAGTTCTCTGGTGCAGCAGGCCTCCATCGGATTGTATTGATTATAATTAACTACACGTGAGCAGCTGAGGTTTTGAACGGGCCGTGAATTACGCAATATGCGCGACTTGCCGTCAGAGCTTAGTATGGAGCGAAATTCATTCAACTAAATTAAAAACAAATATATAAATTTTTATTTTAAACAAATTAAAATAAGCTAATAAATGTGTTCGGAAGAATTCCATTGTGTTTTCAAATGAGCGGGTGGGTTGTGGTTTTCTTTTTTTTTTAATTTTCTCTTGAATTGTGTTGTGAGCAAATACCTGTGCTTCACTTATTGCCATTGGTTCGGCAAAGATAAACCATTCGGCACCCTGATAGCAGGGTGGCTCCGTCAGTGAACCACCGTAGCTAAAGAAACCGGTACGAAATTGATGACAAAGATAGGCTAGCGGAAAAGGTGGAATTTCAATGCGACTGCCTGGTTTTCTGACACGATGCAAATTCTGCACAATAGGATCCAGATAAGGGTTATGGCCGGAAAGCTGTGTTGGGAAATGGAGGGGAAAAGGTTTTAATTTTAATAGAATAATTAAGAGTATCTTCGTAAACCTCATCGGTTCGTACCTCAAAGAAATAGGCAACCATAAGTAAATCGTAGCTTGAGGTACATTCGCCAGCAGGTCCAGTACGATGCATAGCCTATAGATGTATGATTTGAAAAATTAATCATTTTTTTTCTATTTAATTTGACGTCAATATTTTATTTGTAACCTGTAGCTCAAGTGGAAATTTTTTATTATTTATCATGTGTTCGGAACCCTCATCGCTGAATAGACTCCAACGAAAGCACAGCTCTACAAATGTATAGCTGGCTAACAGATCGGCACCGCTTATGGTTGGTGTATTGCCGCAATAACTGGCGCGCACAATAACTGTAAAATTTTATGACATTTTTTTTCCGACATTAAAGAGATTTAGAGAAATAAATTGTATTAATTAATTTGCCGTAGTAGTTAATATTTGATTTGATGATGCTGAAAGCCGGGAATTTTTTCACAATATTAAGGCATGATGTAAGTAGTTATATTTTAAAATACCGTTATTTTAATTCAATCAAGTTCTAAACATTTTTGAACATTACCAAAAATCAAATAAAAATAATGGTACACATGTCTTATTCACTTAAGTTAAGTGAAGTATTAAATAGCATTTTCATAAAGCTACAAATCAAGAATAGAGTTAAAAAATACTGAAGGTATGTCAAAATCGATCCTTTTGCGTATTTATTCCTTTTCAATTTTTCAGAGTCAACAGTTTTTCATTTCTAAGAAATATTTTCAGGGCTTTCTGAATTTGTTTGGTCTTTTAGAAGCTGAAGGTGACGATAGTAGAAACAATTTTTTTCTTACTCTTTGAAAACTATTTCACTTATTATAAGTTGGAAGATTCCTTACTACCTTCAAGAAAATAAGTGCTTTACAATCTTAATTCATTTTTTATATACGTTTTTTTTTTTCTCTTTAACGTTACATTCGAACGCATATTTTTGCAAAAATATCAAAAATGCTCTATGAAACCAACTAATTTTGTGTGTGCACCTGAAGACTTGCATTTTATGTGAAAAACTTTTCTTCTAACTTTTATTGCTGTGAAGATATAACCACTTATTTGTAGTCTTTAACGTTTCAAGGTAGGTTTGCACTTAAAAAAAAGGTTGTCTTGCATTTTTAAAGGGAAACATGTGAGGTCTTTAACGTTCACATTCGTACTTTATTCCCGTTTTAAATTTTTTTAATAAAAAGATTGTCAAAATGTTGTCTTTCACTTCTAAGAGGAAACATTTGTGGTCTTTAACGTTACATGTTCATAGCTTTTTACTATTTTAATTTTTAAAAAACAAAGTGTCTTCTGAAGCGTGTGTGTCTAAGAAATTAGTTTTTAGCTGCAGAAGATACTAGGAGAAAGTCTTGAAAGGCATTAAATAAGTAACCCAAATAAGTAAAACTGTACGTAAAAGTCTTCAGAAGGTAAATTTATGTGTTAGGAGAGCTACCAGAAAGCCTTTTTTCATAATAAAAATGCATCAAAATTGTCTAAAATCGGTGAAACAATACGAAAGTAGGACTTCAGTTAATTGGAGGTAGGGGATTTTTTCAGACGAGTCCAAATCCAACCTCTTCGGAACTGACAGAATGACGAATGAATGTGATAGATGTATGTACAGTTAGACAGGCATAGGTAGCCGAATGATCTTGAGGTGTTTTTGTTTTAATGATGTTGGAATCTGGTTCTTATAAACGTAATGGAAAATGTAGTTCAGTACAAGTGCTTAATGAAGAAAGATTTAATACCTTCAATTTATTTTTCATTAAGCATAAATAGATGTAGAGGAAAATCATTTCATAGCTTAAATTTTTAAAACTTAAAATCGGTCAGTTTGAATCTATATAATTTTTGCAAATGATTTTGCATGGGCGGTACATACAAAGTAAAGCCGACTGAAATGAAAGATGTTTAATTAAATTGGTCGAAATCGGTAAGTCTCTAGGGATACCTCACTCGAACCTTTATTTTTTATTAACATGAATTTACATGCAAGAAGGTACATGCAAAGGTAAGCCAATCTAACCGAAACTCGCTCAGAATGCTGGAAAAATAGAGTTATAGATGTGTACTAAAAATGGTTGAAATCGGTTAAACCCCAGGGATTCCTCCCTTGTGTCTTTAATACATTTTTACTTGATTTTGTATGGGAGGTACACATTAAAGTTGTCTGATCTTTAAGAAATTTAGTCAAAATACTAGAAAAATAAAGAACAAGATGTATACTGATGAAAATGTTTGAAATCGGCAAGACCCTAGAAGTACTCTCTTTGGACCTATATTAATGACTTACATGATTTAATATTGCAGACACAAACATTGGTTGGCTAATCCTTACGGAACTCAGCCAGAATGCTATAAAAATAGTACAATATATGTGTTCTAAAAATGGTGTAAATCGACTAGACCCTAGGCATACTTTCCTTGGACCTTTAATAAAATTGTACATAATTTTATATGGGAGCTACATATTAAAGTAGCCCGATCTTAATGAAATTTGTTTAATTTGCTAGAAAAATAGAGCCAAAGATGAATACCGTGAAAATCGTTGAAATCTATTAGATCCTAGAGGTCCCATTGGACCTTTATTAATGATTTACATGATTTTATATGGCAGATATCAATCAGAATGCTAAAAAAAAATAGTGCAATAGATGTGTACTGAAAATGGCGGAAGGAAATCGGATAGATCCTCGGTATACCTCCCTTGGACCTTTAATAAATTTTTACATGATTTTGTATGGGAGCTACATATTAAAGTTGCCCGATCTTAACAAAACTTATTTAATTTGCTAGAAAAATAGAGTTCAAGATATGATATGATAAGTATACTGAAAATCTTTGAAATCGGTAAGACCCTAGAGGTACTCCCCTTAGACCTATATTAATGATTTATATGGGAGATTCATATAAAAATTTGTCAACCTTAACGAAACTGTGTCAGAATGCTAAAAAAATAGTGAAATAGATGTGTACTTAAAATGGTCGAAATTGGTTAGTCCTTAAGAATACCTGCCTTGAACCCATAACAATAATTTATACTGTTTTATATGGGAGATACAAGCAAAGGTTGACCAATCTTAACGAAACTCAGCCAGGATGCCAAAAAAAAGTTTAATAGATGTGTACTAAAAATGGTCGAAAACAGTAAGTCCCTATGGATGATACCTGCCTTGAATCTATATTGAGAATATTTGGCTCAGTTTTCAAAATAAGATTTAATAAAGAATCGGTAGAATTTGGAAAATTTTTGATAAATGCTGCAGGACTATTGTCGTTCCTAACGTTCCTACGATATTTGTTCTTATGATAAACAGAATAACGGATGGGAATTTTTTGTCTGACTACTCCAATTTTCATCAATTTGAATGTTTTTGACTATTTTCAAAATCTTATGAAAAATTCAATTTTATTTTAATCCTTCAAAAAATGAAAAAATTGTTCTGGAATTTTATGGTTCTATCCTTTTGATTTTTTTGCAAATTTTGGTTATTTTAACATGGAAATGACCTCGATATACCTCTGATCTTAATTCCATCGAGAAACTGTGGCACCTTATGAACAAGCAGATGATTGACTTTGAGTGATTTTGAGAAGATTGATTGCATCTGATTGTCCGTAGAACCATCCATATTTATCGAAGGAGTCCATGGAATCTATAGAAGTCTCAATGACCTAGTGTACAGCCTAGAAGCCCATATTATCTCAAGAAGACTTAAGAACGAAAACTTCAGCTTATCGAACCCATTGGCCAAAATTTAATCTATTCATTCTACAGGAGTCAAAATAGTTATAATGACTCGTCCAATCTATGCTTATTAGCTAAGATACGTGAAAGTCAAGAAAGTAGTTCTAGTGATTACTCATTGGCTTAAAGTGAAGGTGATATAATTTTCAAAAATTATTCCGGTCTTATTGTTAGTCATAAGACAGTTACATGTAGTACCATAAGATATGCGATGCACCTAGGCACCTGGACCAATTAAGTTCAATTTTGTAGCGTGTTTACAAGAACTTAATCTTGGCGAGTCATAACGGTTCTGATATTTGTTTTAAAGTCCAGATGTCAAAAAATAGACATAAAATAAAGCCCGTTTAAAATTTTTAAAAATAACTTCAAAATTTGATTTAATAATGAACAAAAATATAAGTATCTTCGCCGGCTCGAAACATCATCAAAACTCATAACATCAAAAGAGCAAAAAAAAAACAAAAGGATAACCCAAAGAAAAAATATTAACGGCATCTTTGCAATTTATTTGTTGTACCTGTGTGACCGGTATTCTGCAACATTATACCACTGGGAAGATCATCATAATGGTTCCATGTCAAAAGTTCACGTATGGGAAATTTTTGCGCCTCACTTTCGATGATATTTATGGGCGATTGATTTTCATCTGAACAACGCCAAGCATGAGGACCTCAATGTTAATAGAACAAATAATTTGAAAACTAAGAGAAAGATCATCCAACGACTATTCTTACCTCTATCGGGTCCATAGTCGAAATTAGTGCCAGAACCATCGCCACAAATAGCACCAACACCAGCACCTCTGCCTGAACAACCAAAATCACAAATTAATTTAGCCATATGTACATTAGTCACAAAGACTAGTGCAATGAGAAAACATAGCAGAAACACGAAGATAGGATATTCGAGAGCACACACAAGAACATTATAAATGCAGGTAAAGATGAAAGTCACGAAAGAACACACCGAGCATTCGACCATTTTGTTGTTGTTGTTGCGGAAATGACGTTTGTAGATATGTGTTTAAATGTAAAAGTTTGGATGGATTTACTTTTAGTGTTTTCTTTGCTTTAACGGAATTTTCTTGCTTTTTTTGATTACAAATTTTTATTTCGAGCATAAAACAAAAATAAAGTTCAATTCAATTTTAAAAGAAAACTGAACGAAGTAGAGATTTCTTGAACAAAAATAATTAGAAAGTAGCTAAGCAACAAGTTCAGAGCTGGGGAAAATCGGAAATCTTAAGAACCGCTATAGATCATAGTTTAAATGCTTTTTAACAGTTTAAAAAAAATCACAGTTTTTATAAAACATTTAGCACATTAATTTAAAAGCGCATAAATTTGCATAAATTATCTCTGAATAGCGCATACAAACACATTAGATACAAGATACATCTGAAGCTTTAATTCACGGTGTGTATCACATATTCTTAAAAAAACAAAACAAAACTACTTTTACTCTTAGTCATATTATGAAAAGTTAATGCTTTTCAATTAAGCTGACAAGTAAAGCTCACTTAAAATAAACACAAACATCTGTTTATATTACTTACTCAGTACAAGTGGACAGACGGACAGGCAAACAACCTCGATCACTGAAACGCAAGTTTATCACAATTATTTCGCATAAAAGCGTAACATGAGTGCGTAGATACGCTACAGTTTAAAAATACATTTTTTTTATGAAGAATTTATTACTTATATAATTTACAGAATCAAGAAATGGAAAGTAACAAAAGTTGAAAGGTTTAAAGCGCTTTGTGATACAGGGTGTTCGTTAAAAAACATAATTCACAGTTCTATCTTAGAAAGTCTAATGCAAACTAGAGCTTGTTCTTAAAGTTATGAACTAAATCGTATTAAACAACTTAACATTCGAAATATTGCATTAGTTTGTGTTCCCGCGTCTTAACTATAAGTTTAACTCCACTAACTGTGACTCTGATTCTGACTCTGACTCTAATTCTTACTCTGCCTATGACTCTGACTCTGACTCTAATTCTTACTCTGCCTATGACTCTGACTCTGACACTGACTATGGCTCTAATTCTAACTCTGCCTATGACTTTCACTCTGACTGTGACTGACTCTGAATCTGACTCTGATACTGACTCTGACTCTGACTCTGACTCTGACTCTGAATCTGACTCTGAATCTGAATCTGAATCTGCCTCTGACTCTGACTCTCACTCAGACTGTGACTCTGACTCTGAATCTGACTCTTATACTGGCTCTGACTCTGACTCTGACTCTGACTCTGACTGTGATTCTGAATCTGACTCTGACTTTGACTTTGACTCTGACTCTGACTCTGACTCTGACTCTGACTCTGACTCTGACTCTGACTCTGACTCTGACTCTGACTCTGACTCTGAATCTGAATCTGAATCTGAATCTGAATCTGCATCTGCCTCTGACTCTGACTCTGACTCTGACTCTGACTCTGACTCTGACTCTGACTCTGACTCTGACTCTGACTCTGACTCTGACTCTGACTCTGACTCTGACTCTGACTCTGACTCTGACTCTGACTCTGACTCTGACTCTGACTCTGACTCTGACTCTGACTCTGACTCTGACTCTGACTCTGACTCTGACTCTGACTCTGACTCTGACTCTGACTCTGACTCTGACTCTGACTCTGACTCTGACTCTGACTCTGACTCTGACTCTGACTCTGACTCTGACTCTGACTCTGACTCAGACTCTCACTCTGACTGTGACTCTGACTCTGAATCTGACTCTGACTCTGATACTGACTCTGACTCTGACTCGGAATCTGCCTCTGACTCTGACTCGCACTCTGACTGTGACTCTGACTCTGAATCTGACTCTGATACTGAATCTGACTCTGACTCTGACTCTCGATTTAGTTCGTGGATTAAGCAAACCATCTCTAGGTTAATTTTATTCCAAACGTATGAATCGAGATAAAAAATCGATTTTGTTCACATTTTTATATCTGACTTTTGCTGAGAGCATAACTTCGCTCTGAGTTTTATCGCTTGTTTATTTTGATATTTTTGACAGCAAATATATGAAAAAAATATTAAAATTAGAGTGATTAGAGCGAGTTGGCAAAGTTTAAGGTGTTAAACTATCTCGCCGCCATTTGTATTTCCCGCTCAGGAGTTAAAAGCCTTAGCAGCTTTGTTCATTTATTTCATCGTCTGACATTTCTTATTTTTGTTCTGTTTTGTAAGCAACGCTCAATGTTCGACAATCGACAATAGCTTTCATTCTGGACCTGTTCTCAGCTAATGGCAACAAGAGAGGATCGACAATCTCTTTGATTCTGTTCGGGCTTTTATTGATGAGCCTTTTATGAGAGCACATAATTTTGACCCAGAAAATTAATGAAAATTTAAAGAGCGCTCATAATTATGACTCAATAAAGAGTGCACATCAATATATTTCAGAGTAACTTTGAGATATATATTAACAATGGGATAGAGGCAAACGGTTACGACCAGTGTTGCCAGAAAGTTTTGAGAAAAGAAGCTAGATGGCCTTTAAAAAATGGCTAGAAAAGGCTAGATGGCTTTAAAAAAAAGCTAAAAAAAGGCTAGATTTGTTAACGTTATTATACCCTAAACCTGTATGGTCAGGGTATATTGACTTTGTGCAAACGTTTGTAACGCATAGAAATAAGCGAGTCTGGTATAGAAAAGTATACATATTCCTGATCAGTGTCACCTTGTTCGTCCATCTGTCTATGTGTTGTCTGTAAATATAGGTTAACCCTCTAACCGGCAGATCCGCCAAAAGGCGGGGTTAATATAAACCGCCAAAAAACATATTAAATAAAAAAATTTGCCCCCAATTTTTACTTCCCCGTTTCGTTGAATATTTGCATAGTGTGGCAATATTGGTTTTATTGTTGTGAGTGACAGCTGTTAATTGCTGTGCTTATCAGAGTGCAAAGTTTGTTTAAAATTTGCAAAAAAAATTATTTGTGCAGAAAGTGAATTTTCGAAAAATAAAAAAATTGGTTTGAAGTGTTCTGATCTTTGACAAAAAATTATTTATAAGTGCATTTATTATTGTAGAATGTAATGAAAAAATACAAATTTGCATTCCGGAAAAGCTAAGGCTTCCAGGACCCAAAAACTCCACTACGTCTTAAGGCGGACTTGCCTGTTGCGGGGTAATTTTTTCCGTTTGCTCATTTTTGTGTTTTATCACTCTATATCGTTTTTATTGCATGAACTATCATGATTTAACTACAAAGTTATTTATTTCATATCAAGTTTGTCTATTAGAAGTGAAAAAAATGTATTCGCGTAATCAGAATCGCAGCAGTTTGTCGCGGATGACCGAAGAAGAGATCGTTAGGATTATGGAATCTGTGGAAGATGAAGATTCGCAAGTTCCTTCATTTTAACGACAGTTCTTTGATGAAAAAACAAGGTGAAGAAGGCTACGACCAGCTTTATAAAGTGAGACCTATTATTGAACATTTCAACGATCGTTTCGACTCAGTTCCGAAGACACCACGATTGTGCATCGACGAGCAAATGTGCTCAACAAAAATGATAACTGCTTTGCGCCAATATATGCCGGATAAGCCACATAAATATTGAATCAAATTGTTTGTTCTATGTGACTCCTTCGGATATTCATACAGGTTTGAAGTCTATAAGGGTGCAGGTGACAATAATGTGGTAGAAAATGCACCAAATTTAGGTGCGACATCTAATGTCGTTGTACGTTTATCGCAGACCATTCCAAATTTTAAAAACCACATTTTATATTTCGATAATTTTTACACTTCTCTGCCACTATTGGTGTATTTGCGGAGCAGAGGTATTTATTCGCTTGGTACGATTCGCGCTAATCGCATACCGCATTGTAAATTGTCTCTTAGCAAAGATGCAAACAAAAAAGAAAAAGGCTATTCTGAAGAGTTTGTAGGAAGAGCATGCGGAATAGAAATATCAACCGTATTGTGGAAAGATACGAAGCGTGTGCGTTTAGCTTCGGCTTATGCAGGTGTTTGGCCATTTATTACCGCTACTGCTGATATTCAACCAATTAAAGCAACTAGATAAAGACAACCAATTAAAGCGACTGCCCAAAGATAATCAAGGAGTACAACTGCCACATGGGAGGCGTCGACCTCATGGTTGGTTTGTTAGGTCGCTATCATATTCGAATGAAAACAAAGAAGTGGACCTTGCGTCTTTTCTATCACTTCATAGATATGGCCGCGGTAAACGCGTACCTACTTTACCGTCGCATTCATTCCAGAGATCTTTCGTGTGTAAAGCTTCCTGATTTTCGTGCAGAAGTAGCTAACGTGCTGTGCAACATTCAAAAAAGCAGCAAAACCCAGTTGGACGACCCTCTACCGCCTGCTCAAATTACTCGGATCCAAAAATGATAAAAACTTACGCACCTCCAGCTGACATAAGGTACGATGGCATTTTTCATATTCCCGATCATTTAGATCGAACCGGAAAGCGGATGTGTAAAATGCCTGGTTGTAAAGCAGAAACGCAACTGTTTTGCACCAAATGCAACCTCAATTTATGTTTGTCGGCAAACAAAAAATGTTTTCAGCTTTTTCATACTCAATAATCTCGATAAGATTTCTTATTTGCAACAACTGTAATAATTTTGTGCCTTTTTTTCAATAATAAAAATATATATAAAAAAAATTCGTGCACTATTTTAAATAGGACATACCAGGCAAGTCCGCCTAAAGGCGGGGTACATAAATTTACCTCTAGGGGGAAACCCTTTGATTTTTTTGAACTTTTGACTTCAAATTCGTTTTTTTCGACCTCAAATTAGCCTATATGAATTTTTTCATTGAAAACAAAAATTGGCCGGTTAGAGGGTTAAGAAGGAGTTGAGATTGGTTCACATATTTACATGAACCCAAGCATCTGCACTATTGAATATTTTTGGAATCCACCCACGGACACGCTTACTTCCCATAAATCTAAAAAATAAAAATCGCTGTATAGACGGCTGAGCTGTTTAAGACCGGTGGCGAAGCTCTGTTTAAATGCATTCACAGACTTCTATGCAGAATATGGTCGGAAGAATGCATTCCAGATGATTGGAACCTCAGTGTGCTCTGCCCAATCCACAAGAAAGGCGATCCCACCATTTGCGCCATCTACCGTGGGATTAGCCTTCTTAATATCGCATATAAGGTCCTGTCGAGCGTATTGTGTGAAAGACTAAAGCCCATCGTCAACCAACTGATTGGACCTTATCAGTGTGGCTTTAGACCTGGAAAGTCCACCATTGACCAGATCTTCACGCTCCGACAAATCATGGAAAAGACCCTCGAAAAACAAATCGACACACACCATCTTTTTGTCGATTTCAAAGCCGCCTTCGACAGTCCAATAAGGAGTCACCTATATGCCATCATGTCTGAATTTGGTATTCCTGCGAAGCTAATACGTCTTTGCAGGATGACACTGAACAACACCAGCAGTGCAGTGAAAATCGGGAAGGGCCTCTCCCTTCCGTTCGATACCAAGCGAGGTTTCAGACAAGGTGATTCCTTATCGTGCGACTTCTTTAATATAGTAATGGAGAAGATCATCCAAGCTGCTGACCTGAGACGCAGCGGCACAATTTTCTATAAGAGTGTTATGCTGCTGGCGTATGCAGATGATATTGACATCATTGGCCACAATACGCGCGAAGTCAGTGCAGCATTCTCCAGGCTAGAAAAAGAGTCGAGTCGAATGGGTCTTGCAGTGAACGCAGATAAAACGAAGTATCTTGTGTCAACAAACAAACAGTCCCAGCGTCTTGGAAACCACGTCACTGTTGACAACACCTCCTTTGAGGTAGTGAAGGACTTTGTTTACCTGGGATCCAGCATTAACTCCTCCAACGATATCAGTATTGAGATTAAACGAAGGATAACTCTTGCCAACAGGTGTTACTTTGGGCTCAGTAGGCAATTGAGAAGCAGAGCTCTTTCTCGACGAACAAAACTGACGGTCTTTAAGTCAATAATCATGCCCGTCCTACTATACGCATCACAAACCTGGACGTTGAGCAGCTCTGATGAAAGGACTTTGGGAGCGTTCGAGAGAAAAATCCTTCGCAAGATCTATGGTCCAATCTGCGTCAATGGCGAGTACCGAATACGATGGAACCACGAGCTGTATGAGCTATATGCCGACATCGATATAGTCAAGCGTATTAAAATAGAGCGGCTTCGCTGGCTAGGTCATGTCGAGAGAATGAACGACGAAGCTCCAGCGAAAAAAATATTGGATTCGGTACCCAGCGGTGGCCAACGCAGACGAGGAAGACCGCATCTCCGTTGGAAAGACCAGGCATTGGATAACCTGACAACGCTTGGAATTTCCAACTGGCGCCAGCAAGCACACGACAAAAGAGGCTGGCGAAAATTCTTAGACGAGGCCAAAACCGACCAACGGTTGTAAGAGCCATCTAAGTAAGTAAGTAGTATAGACGGTTGTATTTAAGCTACAAAAATAAAATTTAAATGTATTTCTTTTATATGAAACTGAACACAATGTACACAAAAAATGGGCGTGATCTACCCATGAACATGCCCACCTCCCATACAACTCCAACATTGAAAACACTATTATAAAGACGCTTTTATTTGAACTACAGGGATAAAACTTATCAGATATGTATTTTATATTAAAACTTATATGTGTACTAAGGTGTAAAATAGTCGTCATTCGCCCTTAAACACGCCCACCTCCCATACAACCCAATATAGTAAAAACGCTATAAAGAAGTTTATATGAGCCAAAAATATAAAACTTGGTATTGAGATTGTTGTATCAAAACTAAGATGTGTTCACAAAATGAGCGACAACCGCCCATGAGCATGCTCATCTCCCATACAACCCACAATATGGAAAACACTATAAAAACGTTTATATTTGGCCTGCAGAGATAAAACTTGGTATGAGATCATGGTATATAAAACTAAGGTGTGCTCACAAAAAAAAGGCGTCATCCACCTACGAACGCGCCTTCCTCCCATACAACCTTCATTGGTACAACCTATATAGTTCTATAAAGAATACATGGATTTTAAACAAAAATAGGAAGTTACTTCTATTTGTTTAGTATTTTAAAATATTGTTTATTTAAATATTATAGGAGGTTTAGTGTATTTCATAGTCGGACTAGACTTTCTTTACTCGTTTTCTTTTAAGAACATATCTTATCTTTAGAAGAAAATTTAGCATGCCAGTTTGAATACGGTTTCTTTACTTGTTTTTTTTAAAATTTCGTTCTTTCTACCTCAGCGTTGCTTAATACTAAAATAATAAAACTAAAATCCAAATCTGATAGCTCTTGGAACGGATCTTCATTCAATGAATCTCTAGCTTCTGCCCAGAATTCTGTTATGGAACTTCAGTTATTCCAATTGTGATTTACAATTGTTTGCCATTATATTTCAATTATCCTTATTTCTTCTGTAGAGTAACTGGATTTTTCATTCTCTATAACAGAAAATATTTGGGTTTAACCACTTTAAAAGTATAAAAAGAGCAATAGAAGATGCACACTTTCAAAATTGCAACGTCAGAAAAATTGGATGTAGTAATGCATCTTTAAGCAAAATATTAAAAAGGCTAGAAAAGGCTAGAAAAAAAAAAAGGTTAAAAAAAAAGGTTAGAGGCTAGATGGTAATTTCGAGGCTAGACAACAAAAAAAAAAGGCTAGATCTAGCTTCAAAAAGGCTAGACTGGCAACACTGGTTACGACATTAATTTGAATTATGCCAAGAGATCGAATTTTAGGAGGAGAGAACATTTATATGTTAATAAATTTTTATTTTAAACTCTTATACCCTCAGGAAAAAATACTTTTTAATCAAACAAATCATCGGTTGAAATAACAGATTTCACTGTTAAATACCATCCAGCAAATTAAACTTTCAAATCAACAGTCGGTTGACTGTTGGTCTATATAAAAGAAACCCATTTAAAAACACACTTTTTGAAATTTTCTCACTTTTCTGGAAATTCATATTAAGCCGAATGTGCTGACGTGTGCGTCTAATACTCGACTGTCCTAGGTTCAAATACCGGAGACCAACAATTTGTTTTATTTAAAATGGAATTTAAATAAATTAAATTAAATGTTAATTTTTTTAAGATTGAAAACTAACTTATTTGAAGGTTATTTTTGAAACAGAATTAGAATTTCAATTGTTAAATTAAAATTTTTTATACTTGCACAGCTGGGGTTTGAACCCAAGTCCTCCGCATGACAGTCTAGCACACTTCCACTGATTGATAACGATAAAATAGATATAGCAAAACATATTTAAAAACTACTGCTAAGAGAAGACAGAATTTTCAACAAAAATATTTCAACAAATGATTTTAACAGCAGGAAAATACTTTGAAACGTTCATTCAACACAGAATACTGGTTACTTAAAAGCAAATCATTCAACCTAACAGTGTTTTACAATAACAGCGGCCGACTGTTAATATTACAGTTGATATTTTTGTAAATGTAAAACATAAACTCAGATCTGAGTGTTTTTCCATGAGCTGTTACTGTTACTATTACTGTAACTGTTACTGTTACTGTTACTGTTACTGTTACTGTTACTGTTGCTGTGACTGTTACTGTTACTGTTACTGTTACTGTTACTGTTACTGTTACTGTTACTGTTACTGTTAGTGTTACTGTTACTCTTACTGTTACTGTTACTGTTACTGTTACTGTTACTGTTACTGTTACTGTAACTGTTACTGTTACTGTTACTGTTACTGTTACTGTAACTGTTACTGTTACTGTTACTGTTACTGTTACTGTTACTGTTACTGTTACTGTTACTGTTACTGTTACTGTTACTGTTACTGTTACTGTTACTGTTACTGTTACTGTTACTGTTACTGTTACTGTTACTGTTACTGTTACTGTTACTGTTACTGTTACTGTTACTGTTACTGTTACTGTTACTGTTACTGTTACTGTTACTGTTACTGTTACTGTTACTGTTACTGTTACTGTTACTGTTACTGTTACTGTTACTGTTACTGTTACTGTTACTGTTACTGTTACTGTTACTGTTACTGTTACTGTTACTGTTACTGTTACTGTTACTGTTACTGTTACTGTTACTGTTACTGTTACTGTTACTGTTACTGTTACTGTTACTGTTACTGTTACTGTTACTGTTACTGTTACTGTTACTGTTACTGTTACTGTTACTGTTACTGTTACTGTTACTGTTACTGTTACTGTTACTGTTACTGTTACTGTTACTGTTACTGTTACTGTTACTGTTACTGTTACTGTTACTGTTACTGTTACTGTTACTGTTACTGTTACTGTTACTGTTACTGTTACTGTTACTGTTACTGTTACTGTTACTGTTACTGTTACTGTTACTGTTACTGTTACTGTTACTGTCACTGTTACTGTTACTGTCACTGTCACTGTTACTGTTACTGTTACTGTTACTGTTACTGTTACTGTTACTGTTACTGTTACTGTTACTGTTACTGTTACTGTTACTGTTACTGTTACTGTTACTGTTACTGTTACTGTTACTGTTACTGTTACTGTTACTGTTAATGTTACTGTTACTGTTACTGTTACTGTTACTGTTACTGTTACTGTTACTGTTACTGTTACTGTTACTGTTACTGTTACTGTTACTGTTACTGTTACTGTTACTGTTACTGTTACTGTTACTGTTACTGTTACTGTTACTGTTACTGTTACTGTTACTGTTACTGTTACTGTTACTGTTACTGTTACTGTTACTGTTACTGTTACTGTTACTGTTACTGTTACTGTTACTGTTACTGTCTTTACTCTTTAATCGTTACTTGATAGTCTTTACTCTTTTCGTTCTTCTTTTTAATCTTTACTACTTACTATTTTTTTTCTCTCTTTACTCTTGGAATAAAGAGTATTCTTACTCTTTGTCTTAACCTAAACAATTGAGGTTGTTTGTAGTTTAATATACATAAGTTCATACAAGAGTTACAATAAAAAATTATGCATATTTTGCTTTCTGTTTTTTATCAAATTAATTTAAATTAATTTATTAAGTTAACATATTTCAGCACTTTGAAATTTTGGGATATGAAAAATATTGGCTTCAAAACGGTTTTTATTGATTGAATTTTTGGGTATTCTGAAAATTTTTATAATTGTCACTTTTAGAAGATTATAATTTTCTTACGAATATATTATCAAGTAATCAATCAAATAAATATTAATGATAGTTTTGGTCTATTAACTTAATTTGGAGCGATAAAAACTTTTAACATAAGAACGAAGTTGAGTTTTCATAATTTTTCTTTTTTTAAAGCGTAATTTTGAAGTCTTTTGATAATTTCGAAGATCTTTTGAATCGAAAAATTTTAAACGGGGTATGAAAAAGGATGCACAAAATCTAGTTCTAGTTAGTATAGTATATCTAATTAATAGTTCAAAATAAAGTTCAAAATAATAATTTTAATAAGAACATTTGATAATCGGCCGGATACTTTAGGTTAATGTTTATGGGTCTTTAAATTATTTTGTAACCAACAAGAGCTATATAACTTATAGGCTGATAATTTTAAAAATATGTTTATCTTCAAGTCCAAATTTATCAGCACGGCAAGATATTACCCAAGCTTGTATAGGTCTAAAACCAGCCCAGTCATGTGGTTCAGAATGAATATTAGATTAAGGCATTGTCATATAAGTAATTTAAAAAAGTAATTTTAAAAAAATTTAAGAATCCCAGAATAAACGAACATAAACATGGGTTTCGAAAAGGCTATGTAACCACCAATAACCTTTGAATGGAAAAAGCTTTTACCCGAGGTTTAGATTGAACTTCGTAATCGAAGAGTCTTCAAATATAATAGATCCTGTCTATACAGACTTCAGCAAAGCATCGTCGTTGATAGCAACGATTTCAATACTTTAATTTTTTGATTTGAAAATTTTGGCATTTTGAAATATTTGTTGAACCTATCCCTATGATAGGTTCCAATTCGTTTCAAGAAATTTTATCTACAATCGAACGTATATGAAAGTTTGATTAATATTTAACATGTAATTTCACATGTAAGGTAAGAGGGTCTGATGTCTATAAGTTTTAAGGACTTAGTCCCTATTACCTAACGCCAAATATAAAATAAATATATAAAATAAATATATTGCAGATGGTTTTTTTTTTTAAGTACTCATTAAAGCTATGTTTTTTGATAGAGATGTCTAGACACTCAGACTTTCATTTTAAGCCTATATTAAAATTCAAGGAATGCATATCTGGGAAAATCTTCAAAGTCGAACTCTATTTGAGATTGCTGAGAACCTTCTCAGAAACAACTTGATTTTGTTGCGAGGAATGCAATGAAAGTAATCTCATTTTGTCTCAACTCGACTTTAGCTGTTATTTCTTGTCGACACAAAAATATTCGGTTCGAAGTTGGTTTTTTGCTAATCAAACGCAGATTTTTTTAAATGCTGCAATATTTTATAAAAAAAAAACTTATGGTCTTAAGATTAAAGCAGGAACCGAAAATAACTGTTATTTTACAATTTTCAAATGAAAAAGACACAGTGAGAAAATAGTCGAAGGACTTTTACAAATATATCATTATGACACAAATGGCCTCAGCTTCACGAATTTTAAGTGCCTTTTAAATTTTCGAGCGATTCTGTAAAAGTTAAAATGAAACTGTTATTTTTTGCCTTTTATATTTTCAAGCAAAAATAACGGTTACTTTTAACTTTTATTTAATCGGTCAAAAATAACAGTTATTTTGTGACTTTTATTTTTTCAGTCAAAAATATCAGGCAATTTGTGCTTTTTTAAAGACCGCTGAACCGGTTAAAAAAACTATTGATACCATGTGTAAAGTGTGCGCACCGATGAGACGAAAATAATGGTATCAATAGTTTTTTAGTCTGTAAAACGGCCTTTGAAAAAATACTAATTGCCTGATATTTTTGACCGAAAAAATATAAGGCAAAAAATAACTGTTATTTTTGACCGATTGTATAAAAGTCAAAAGTAACTGTTATATTTGCCCGAAAAAATATAAGACACAAAATAACTTTTATTTTTGTGGGAAAAAATAAAAGTCAAAAGATAACAGTTAATATGTGACTTTTTCGATAAAAACCATAACCGGTACGGTCCCTGGATTAAAGTACTTATACAAATTTTTGTATTTTGTGACTTTAAAGTTAACATTTAATAACCGACATTAAATTTATATGCATATTTATTTCAGCACCCTGTTATTATACTGCAGTATGAACAACCGATGAAATATACCTACGAGTACTCGCATAAATAAAAATATATATTTGTGTAGATAACCGGTAGTAAATTTATATGAAATATATGAACATGTACGAGAGCTTAAGTGATTAATTGTGAATGCAATTGAGCGATATACAGTTAAGTTAAAACGAATTGAATTAAATTGAAGTAACTTGGAAAGGGGCTGTATAAACAATACAGCCTGACCTGACTGACGTAGAGATATTGAGAGAATGACAGACTGAATGTGAGATAGAATCGATTGAATGGCGCGTCTGAGTCGATGACTATTTAAAAAAAAACTCACAACACACCGCAATAAATTTTAAAGTTGCTGTTGTTGTTTGAATTATATGAGTGATATAGATACATTTGTAAGTATCCATAAAATAAAGCATATAACCGTCTGAAACAAAAGCTGTTGGTAAGCTCTACACATAAATAGAACATTATAATTTAGACACCCCAAGCTGGAAATTGTACCCATGTTATATAAACTGCTCAAAAACAGCGATACTCTGCGGTAAGCATTTAGTTTAAATGAAAAATTGCAAAAAAACAGTTTAACGAAGAATTATTGCTAATACTTAGTGCCCATTTTTGATGAAATAATACAAAAATTTAAAGCAATTTGCAGCAATGAGAAAATAAGCGCAAAAGAGCGAAATACAGATCAAGTTCCTGCTCTTTAAATGCTTGCTCATTAGAAATTTGGTTTGTGTCTTTGCTATATAAGCGCCTTGAATCTTGTTATTTACCCTATAACGGCACTTATCAGGCGATAATTGAAGCTTGTTACTCTACTACGTCTATTTGTATGAGAGTGTGTGATATAATATTTTTTCTCTCGAGCAGTTTTACAGATAATAATAAATATTTAGTGCTGGGCACATCGTATGAGTTGCAGTCAGGCGGCTTGCACGTTTCATTCACTTAACTTAAATTACTTTAATCAATGTGTGCATAAATTTATGTGAGTTTTTTTGCAGCGACAACAAACAATTAATTTGATAGCCTTTGATTTTATTAAGATTTGCATAAATTTAATTGTCGTCGTCCTAAGTTTTTTGTCAAGATTTTTTTTTACTGTTACGAAAAAATTAGATCGAGCGTTAGTCGTAACTTTGTAGCGTTATCTTAAGTTATATTCTATTATCTTAAGATAAGTTCTTGTTATGAGTTAGGATAGATAACAAGATATTTTGTGACAAGAAAAGTGCGAGTAGAGAAATTTTGCGATACAATTAAACTAGCAGAAATTTTGTTATCAGCTAGTTTAATTCAATTTTTTCAACAGGGCACGTATTTAAAATGTTTTCCAACTAAACTACAATTGTTTTGAATATATATTAATGATTATTTTACAAATTTTTTAAGCTTTTAACTGTATAATAATTAGTTACTTGTTAAAAATAATATACAAATCAATTACTTAAACTAATGAAGCAAAGTTCAGTTTTTTTTCTGTAATTTTTTGTAGAAATTTTTATAATTAGAATTAATATTAAATAAAAAATCATTAGACATCCTGTCACTAATTCTATATCAAGCACGTGATGACAATTCTTATTATCTGTTATTATTGTCTAAGGTTATTGTCACTCAATTTATTAAAGCCGTCTGTCTAGTCATCACTTCGATTCATTCGATAAGCCTTAATTTGTGTTTTGTTGTTTTTTTTTTTTTTTTTTTTTTGAGTGGAAAGAGTTAACAAATTATGATAACTTTCAAAAATTTCTTTCGACATAAGAATCTAAAAATAAAAAGTAAGCCACAAGTATAGTTAAGTCTAATTAATTACATTAACGCACAGTGGGATAGAAATCAATACATGTCAATATTATTTGCCCCCTTAGGGACTTTCTCATTTGATGTGACCAAAAAATATATTAATTTTTTTTAAGATAAACGCAGTGTTCGGAAACGTTCGCTCGCGTGCCTTAATGAGACTTGATTAAAAAAGGTACACTGCAAATCGTACGCCTAATATGCGGAATATTTCTGCAAACAATTAGTGAACTGATGTTGGGGACACTAAAGAACTAACAAGATGGAGTCCAATCAAGACCGAACTCGTTCTGTTCACAAGAAGAAGAAAACTAGACAGCTTTACATGCCAAAATGCAATGGAGTAACTCTAAAACTCTCCACTGAAGCTAAATAATTTGGAATTATCCTTGATAACAAGCTCAGTTGGATGTACAACACAGAGAAAAAGAAAAGGAACTTCGGTAAGAAATGGGGTCTGCGATCACACTTCACCTACAGGATGAATACAATGAACGTCTGACCCATCCTCACTTAATTCTCTGTTGTGTTGTTGTTGTGTTTTGTAACCCCTACAAGAGCAGTTATTTTTATGGATAGGCAAGAGGCCATCAAAGCGCTGGAGTGCATGCAAAAGGACCAAAGCGGGAACGGTATTAGACTGTTAACAAGCTCTGAACAGTATCTGTAATACCCACAATATCACACAATCACTGTCTACTGTAATCCTTTGACACTGCAATGTAGAAGGAAATGACAAAGCAGGTGAACTGGTAAGAAGTAGAGTAGCGATAGGCATATATGCCATATAAAGCTTCTTGAGAACATGAACTTTAGCCGTTCGGAGTCGGCATAAAACAGTAGGTCCAGTTCTCGGTCAATTGTGTGCAAACATTTAATAACACACACAACACAATTGATCATAAGAAGCTCGGTCAAAGTTCTTTCAAGGGCTGAAATGGCCAATTTGTTTTTTTTTTGTCAAATTTGTTTAATTTGTGTTCAAAAAATTATTTATTCAGTTTAAAAACAAAGAAGTTATAATAGATCAAATATTTGATATAATTCTTTTTTTTATTAAAAATTTACTTTAAGTTTAGTCAACGAACAATTACATAACATAAACAAAATTGTAAAAGAAACTTAATAAATAATTTTTTGAACACAAATTAAACAAATTTGAAGGAATTTAATCTTATGAGAAAAAAAAAAAACAAAAAAAGGGGGATAAATCGGGCTAATGGGGCTTACTAGTTGAATATGACCTCAGAAGTAAAAATGTTATAAGAAGACATTGTAGTGCTCGTAAAGCTTTTTTCAATGACATATAATTTTTTAAGATCTGACATGTAATGCTTAAGTTATGCAAAAAAGACCATTTTGGCTGTTTTTCCGGTGGCCCAAAAAAAAAATTTTTTTTGTTTTCGGAATCCTCTCGAGGTCAACTTTAAAATAGGAGGTGGTTTTTCAAACTTTTTTTTTCGACCCACTTTAGTGTACATTCTAACAGGCGTCGTCAAATTTGTATCAAGAAAAAAAAAAAGTCATGCGGACACAGACTTAAAAGTTAGTGGGACTCTTAAAAACTATTTCTGCATCATTTTTTTTTTTGATCAGAGAAACCCCATGGAGCGGTTTCGGAGTTTTTTCTAGTCCCGAAAATATCGGGATTATAACCAGGGACCGTACCGGTTATGGTTTTTATCGAAAAAGTCACATATTAACTGTTATCTTTTAACTTTTATTTTTTCCCACAAAAATAAAAGTTATTTTGTGCCTTATATTTTTTCGGGCAAAAATAACAGTTTCTTTTGACTTTTATTTTATCGGTCAAAAATAACAGTTATTTTTTTCCTTTCGGTCAAAAGTATCAGGCAATTAGTATCTTTTCAAAGGCCGTTTTACAGACTAAAAAACTATTGATACCATTATTTTCGTCTCATCGGTGTGCACACTTTACACATGGTAACAATAGTTTTTTAACCGGTTCAGCGATCTTTAAAAAAACACAAATTGCCTGATATTTTTGACCGAAGAAATAAAAGTCACAAAATAACTGTTATTTTTGACCGATTAAATAAAAGTTAAAAGTAACCGTTATTTTTGCTTGAAAAAATAAAAGGCAAAAAATAACAGTTTCATTTTAACTTTTACAGAATCGGTAGAAAATTTAAAAGGCACTTATAATTCGTGAAGCTGAGGCCATTTGTATCATAATGGTATATTTGAAAAAGTTCTTCCACTATTTTTTCACTGTGTCTTTTTCATATGAAAATTGTAAAATAACAGTTATTTTCGGTCCCTGATTATAATGCTTGCAATCACGGGATATTCAAGATCCTGACATTGCTTTCATATTTCTGGATTTGATTGATTGTTTTGGTTTTTTTTTATAAATTAAGATGCTGTACAAGAGTTTATAAAACGATCGACCAACCTATCAGCAACAACAACAACAACAACAACTCAACGGAAGCAGACCAAGTGTGCTGAGTTCTTTGTCGCTAAAATGTGTATATTACAAATATTGGTTTTACTCTGTTTTTCCAATACCGGAACTAATTCTAGAATCCCGGGATACTTAATTATGAATTCCGAAATCTTGAAATTTCTATTCAGTCCCGGGATTGTAAACCCAAATGAAGACTCTACTTATCTCGGGAAACGGGAAATACGGATATTGATGGGAATCCTAGCAGGTCACTGCTTTATTAGGGTGAAGCATAATAAGATTGACGGAAACGATGCCATGTGTATCTCAAATTCTAAAAATCTTCGATTACAGGAAATTACAAAATACAGGAAACAGATTTCTTGAAAGATTTGGAAAGGCTAGTGAACTTGTTTTATCTTTGAACCAAGGATTTCAGGTATCAAACCTATTCAGTCAAGTCTGCCTTGGTTCAGAACTGGAGAGATAGACAAGTAGGATGGAAAGGGAAATCAAGTGACCCAAGTGTAGAATGTTCAATGTGTGGCTGAGCGATATATCAACACGCTTATTTGAATCCGAGGCAAGTGTTATGGCTTTACCTCAATCCCTTCGAGTTATAAAGCAATCTCATGCTATAAAATCTATACCACTAACTTTACCTTTTAATTTGAGTTGATTTCAAATGAGGAAAGAATTAAAGAAAGGTAAAAGCATGGAACCATGCTCTGACCGCGATTCGAAGCCGGAACCTATGGATTGGCAGCCAAGCACGCTTACTACATGACAGCAGAGGTTGTAAATAAGGGATTTGTATTGGATCTAATGGCCTCGCAAAACCACCTTAACGAAGCACCATTCTTCTTACCGAACCTAACCTTACAAATATCTCGTAAACGGTATTTTTGAAAAATTTGGACTAAAAATAGATTTTGTGTATTATTATAAGCATTATTTGTTTTCGTGATATACAACCAAAATTTCAATTTTAATTAATTGCTTCAATTATCGGCCAAAAGGGATTTTTCAAAAAATTGGATCAAAATACTTTTTTTCTTTAGAGCATTTTACATAAGAATTTCAGAACAACATTTTCGTACAAACATTATTTTACACGATATTAAACCATAAAAAATCGCTAAAACTGCTTTTTTAGCGACATCTAGCAAACGGGATTCAAAAATTTAGACCAAAGGTATGTTTGTTTTTTTTTTTTTAAATAACAAAATAATGCTCTACACAAATTTTCCCTTCGACCCTTCCCTTCGAATAAGTATTATTAGTAGTTCTATTGAAAAACTTTCTGTGTCAAATAGAGATTTGAACCCGAGTTTACTGCAAATCATTGCCGCAAACCACACATCACGCATTAGCATTTAGCATTTTGGCACGGCTGCGGCACAAAATTTAAAAATATAATATTTCGCTTATTAAATTTAGAAAATTCAATTTCTTGGGTCGAAATTAGATAAACCAACTAATTTCTTTGAATATGACATCTTCTTGGTTTGTATCATACTTCAGATTTTAGTCTTTTTTGTTGGAGGAACATTCAGGAATCTTGCTTTTTTTCGTAGGATCTAAATACTCAAATTTCCTTTAATAGAAATGAGTTGGGGTTTTCAACTCCAAGATCCCGGACTATTTTCAGTCCCGAAAGATCACGGGATTAAGACGATAATGGTACATAAATGACAAAATTTTCGAATTTAATATTAAAGAGGAATAGTAGAATAGAAGCATATAAAGAATATAAGAGAGGTGAAGAATTTACCATTTTTGTATATTTTTTAATAGGTATTTAATTTAATTTATTAAACCCAATTTTTTTGGGGTTTACAATGTTCACAAAAGTTAAAGCTTGAGACATTCTATATAACTTTTCTTGGCAATAAACCAAACTAGTAACAAGGTACAATCCATAAAATAAGATAAAATCTAAAAAATATTCCCTTGGAGTTAAAATTTTTTATATGAAATATGACCGTCAGAGCGAGATAAACTGCTATGGATGGAGATGGGCCCACTTTTATCGGTATTGAGGAAATTTAGACACAGAGGAGTATCGTGCCCTGAAACTTCATTTTATTCATGTTTTGGAAAATAGACTTTATTTATCGTCTCTGAGGCCCTTTTCAAAAAACTATAATACAACATGAAACTAAGGAAAAAGAAATCAAATTGAAATGCATACCATACAAAGTATCGATATAACAAAATCCTTCAAATTCGAACAGATTTGTCACCCATGTTTGATCCAATTGGTCAAATCTAAAAGTAATTCCATATTTTTAAGTTTTCTTCAATGAAGTTAATGAACTAATGGAGAAACATTAGTGCCTTGAAATGTTTTTCTTTACTTTTTAAATTAAGGACGAAATTGGCAATCAGTATAATTTTTTTTTAAGCAGTAATTGGTTCGCCTTTAAATAAAAGTTTGTTCACAAAAAAATCAGAACTTCATGAAAGGAAAATTCTACTACACGGTTAAAAATTTTGGACTAGCTTTTTATCCAAACTTTGGTTTAAAGGAATTTTTAATCCTTAAAGTACTATTTTTTATTCCATATTTTAGTTTAATTTTTTTTAATCCGAAAAAGTTTAAGTTTGCATTAAGGTAGTTTTTTCAGAAAAAAATGTTTTTATGTTATTTAATAGCTGAATTACAATGCAGCAGTGGCAGTGGCAGCAGCTGTCTCAGTGGCAGCGGCAGCTGTTTCGTAGCAGTGGCAGTGTCAGCATCAAAAGCAGTGAATGTGGAATTTTTCTTAGTAGTTTAAATATTTGCATGTTGGCAGTGAATTTAGAAATAGGGCTTACCTCGGCAGTGCTGCTATGTAAGTTTCAACATTGCACTGCACTGCCACTGCCGCATTGTATTCAGGTATAAGATTGAAAACTACTACTGCTACGAAATTTAAGCTAAATATAATTCAAAATGTTGTTTAAGCATCCAAAATTTATTTTTAATTAAATGAAACAAATTTTTTATTAGAATCTGAACCAAAATATAATTATAAACACTATTACAGTAAACAGTGTTTAAACCTTTGTGGATTGAATAGTAATCCTTTTCGGATTACATTATTTTAAACTTTTGTGTACTCAAATCTAATCCTTTTTGGATTAAAATATTTTAAACTTGCTGTGGATGAAAAATTATTCCTTTTTGGATTAAGAAATTCTAAACTTTTTGCGGATTAAAACTTAATCCTTTTTGGATTGAAAAATTTAAAACTTTTCATTGGTTTTAAAAAATAATCTTTTTTTGGTCGTGTCCTATATGTAATCCAAAAAAGTTTAAAATTTAGTTCAAGATTTTAAACCGTGTAGATAGAGACCAAAAAACGCCAAAATTTATAATTTTATTTGGTCAAGTTTCAAGTAACAACACTTGACACTTTGTTATTTTTTAATTCGTCTTATCGTCTCATTTTGTTCCGAAAAATCCGGAGTATTATGGACAGCGGGATTTTCCAAAACTTTTCGGAATTGAAAGTCTGCTATCTACCATCTGTTACTTCATTGAAAAATAATTCTCTCTTAGGTGTTAATAGCTTGTGATGATAAGAAACGCAAACTGTTAACATTGGAATTTGAGTGAAAAATATTATCCTTTTTTCATGGGGCCCGATAAATGATCTAAAGGATATTGATTCCGATGGTTATAGACGTTTTCACTATGAACTTAAAAATACTAGTACTAATGTTTATTCTTACCTTAAATTTAATTTTCTGATCTGGTCTTTGGCCTCAGAATTTCTCAACAGTGCAGCCTTTGCTCTACTTTTTCCAGTTTTTAGACTTTGAAATGACAAATTCAAAAATTTTTAAATTTTCTTATTTCAACAGCTGATATAATTTTTTCAAACTCAATGCGACTAAAGCAAAACTCAGACAAAAGCCAATTTTTATAGTCAAACTAACAAAAATGGTACTTTAGCGTAGAAATGCATTTCAGTGCTTTGAAGTTGCCGATTTGATAGTTTTAAATTAAAATTTACAAGTGTTAACTCAATTTTGTGTACCTGAATTTTATTGATTAGAGACTTTTATTTCATAACTTTCAAAATGTATCAATTTAAGTTGGCTCGTTGGTGTTAAGTGCATTTTCAGTCTTCCCAGAACCATATGACAAATTAGAGGGGTCAAAAAAGGTAGTTGTGTTTTTGGAAAAAAACAAATTTTCAAGTTTAGCTAAGAGCATTTTTGGCATTTCCAGAACCATTTTACACATAAGTGGGTACGAAAAGGGAGTTGTGTTCTGGGAAAAAAAAAAATATTTAAAAAAAATTACAAAAACGAGTTCAACATTTCCAAAAACAAAACACCTGATCATATTGTTTTCATTAAATTGTTAATTTAATTGCTTTTTACAGATTTTGGTAGACAATCTGTTGTCAAATCTTCCTGCCAAGGGGTTAATATTCAAATAAAAGTCAAATTGTGACGGAGTTTCCGTTAAATTTTTGCCTAAATTTGCCGCCGTCTACTTCGTTTTGCTTTGTTAACATTTTCAACTAATCATTTATGTGAATAACTACTTATGATACTATATTATTCACTTAGTTATTATTTCTCTTCAAATATTTTGTTAATAAAACAAGTAAATAAGCCGTATAACCCGAGAGTCTGTGTTGATTGCTCTGCAACTTTCGTTATCATAACCGACAGACAAGAAAGGCAACACTTGAAAATGTTTTTCAAACACTCTTTTCATTGACGAATCACTTAACGTGTCTTTATGACGTCTATAAATTAGGTAGTTTTGTTTTTTTTTTTTGGTCATGATTGTCATGATTATGTTTATTATATTCATTACCTACTTGAACAATTGCATTTTTTTTATTTTCACCCTCATTGTTTGTGTTGTGTTGAATTAACGTTTGCAAAGTCACCACCGCATTAAATGATGATAAACTTATGCAATCCGCATGTTATTTGCTCGATAAATGTAGGTACTCATTCCACTTAAATCAGAATTAACTCAAAAAAAAAAAAAAACAAAAATCCAAAAATAAAACAAAGAGCAAATTGACACCAATTTGTTGAATTCTTTAGTTTTTTATCACGCGTCATACACTGATAACAACTGATATAGAAACAATGGCTACAAAATTTTATAATTTTGGTAATTTTAAGAATTAAATGTAGAGAAATTTCTTTAAATATTATAACGTGCTGTCACATGCATGTCAACTTCACTTTCATGTAAATAAGATTCGTGCAAAAAAACTACAGCGAGATTTTGATTCTACGATTTGCCATAATTATTATTTGTCATCGTTGCTTTTTTTAAACGCTTATTAAGTACTTAAACTACTTAACTTCAGTCTATTAAAAATGTTCGATTACAGCTAATAAAATTTGACACAGATAATCAGGAATGTTCGAATTTTACTACGAGATAATAAATCATTGATATTTTTAGAACTCACCGCTGGACGTTGAATTTTGAAGTTAAACGTTTTGAAGTACACAAAAATATTTATGAATTAATTTGTCTTTGTCTACAAAAAATAACTTTATCTTGTATATTGATTTTCCTGAAGTCTCATTATCAGCACATCCGCATAGTTTTTTAAGTGAATTTAAAAGATAATATTTTTAATAAATCAAAGAAACTAGGAATGAAAAACCCAACAAACCAAACGAGTTGCTAAGAAAATCGAAACGAATATGTTTAATAGGCCGAATGGGTCTCCATACAAAAAAAGAAACTCGATCTTATTTCTTGGTTCATTGCAGTATGGCTTATTGAGATTTCTGTAAAAAGTGAGTTTTTTTGGCCAAAACAAATTTTTTTTTGTTTCTAAAAAGGCATATTTTTAAAAAAAGTCAAGGAAGTCTAAGGGTTAACATACAGCGAAATCATTTCGTGGAGAGTACTACAATCAGCAAAGAAATAATTTTGACCGAGTTTATCAAACACTTTATTTTCAACCCGTCCTAATGTCTTAATAATCTTGATTCTCAGACAGAAATCAGAATATGTACGTGTTATTATAGTTTTACATCCATTGCCTTAAAATAGCACTATATATTTTGAAATCAGCTCTGGAAATTGTGATCCCGTTGACTTCACTGTTGGTGCATCAATACTTTTCTGGAAATTATGTGTTTACAAAGCATTTTGTTGCATTGTCCTTTAATGTCCTGACCATTTACTTGCGCCTCTATCATTTCCGAGAAAAATTAGCTGTACATTTTGTTAACGGAAAAGTCTTAACAAACTACCTTTTCACCGATTTAACAGTTAAAGGACTTCAGCTGACCCAAATCTTCAGGGGCCTTACTCTGTAACGCGATTCGAAAGTTAAATTGTTCGAATTCGGAATTATGATACTCTGCAAATCGATTTTCGAATTCAATATTTTGCCGTATCTTCTGTTTCTTTACACTTATTTTCGCATTTTTGGCGTTTAAAAGTCAGTAATACGAACTTTAACTGAATATTTGATGAAACGATAAGTTAAATCAATGTCACGAATGCAAAAGAGTAACAGAGTGCGATTTAACTTTCGAATCGCATTTAATTTTCGAATCGCATAACTTTTCGATTCACGTTACAGAGTAAGGCCCCAGTATTATCGAATTTAGGAATATTATCAAAAATTACTTTTGACGGAAGAACCATTGCAAAAACAACATCAATATAGTTTGGAAGCAAATGTTCTTAAAGGATTATATACAATGAGGAGGCCCCGAAAAGGGAAATTTAGAGTAACTGTTTCATATTATGGTAAGGTTTAACTATAGGTTAAAATTTTATAGTTGTAAAAATAATAATTTTGAGCGCTGCTATAGCTGATCTTTGGAAGCTTCTCTAAAAAAAGGCGTCTTGCGTTGCATACAATATTTCTGGAATGAATTTAATAATTATTAGTATAAAAAACCCAAAAATATTTCGTTTATATCATGTATAGCCCGTTACGGGGCCGTCTGAAGAGACTGTACGATCTAAAGAATCCAACTTGATAAGAAAATTTTTTTATCACCAAAAGCCCAAGTTACACAAATGTGCTATGCCTTTTTCAAACTCCACGGAACCAAAAATTGCTTCTCTTTTGAGAACCTAATAACGTTTAGTCTGGAAGTTTGTTTCAAATTAATGGGTCGTAAAGGGATAATCAGGCCTGTGATTGAAGAATTATTGTTGAAGTTATCTGACGACGAGATAGACGAGTCGTCTGACAAAGAACAGAGCGAGATGATAGAAGTTGTAGAGGAAGATGTCGTAGATGATATCGAGAAAAACAACGAGGAAGATGATAGCGAGGATAGCGTTGGCAACGGAAATCAAGTATGTGGCCGTCCAGTAAAGGTTGTTTGTTTCAAAGGTGTAATTGACATCGAAGAAAGTTAATCAGGAATTGAAAAAAATTTGAGCTTTGATTTGATTACGTCACCCTGAGACAGTAACATTTTTTGAAAATGCAACTCACACACCGAGCTAGATAGCTCTTCCCGCGATATGGGTAGTAAATCACAATCACCACGAAGCTCCCCGAAGGTCCAGCCCAGTAAGCCAGCCTGGCGAAAGCTAGGGGCCGCTGACTACACTGAGAAAAAAACACATACCTTGCTCCGGTAAAAAATTTCTCTATTTTCGATATAGAAATTTTCTCTTTTTCAAATAAAATTTTCTTAAATTAGAATAAATTTTCACATTTTCGAAGAAATATTTCTTTACTAGGAAATGGAAATATTTCAATGTCTCTAATAATGATAAGAATTTTTCTCGCACAAAAATTTCTCATTTATAGAGAAAAATTTATTGAAAATGAAAAACTTTTCTTATATATTGATAAAAAATTCACTAAGAGAAGTATTTTCTTCAATAAAAACAAATCTTTTCTCAAAAATAAAAAGCTTTTTCTCAAAAAACGATATATTTTTCTTTTTAATGGAAGATTTTTACCATTTTTAGAGAATTTTTAGAATCGAAATTAGAGAATAGCATTCTCTGGAGCAAAGTCTATACCATTTTTCTCTAAATATGATGCCTTTTTTATCATATTCCGATAAGCTTTTTTCTGAGTGTATCCGTGGTACCAGTTTTAAAGTCCTTGGTCAGACCTCGTAGCAAAGCTACTATCAGTTATAGCCCATCACAGCTCTGGACTGGTGACCAAAAGATATGGGGTAGGCATGCTAAAAACAATTTGGAGAAGAAAAGTTAATGTGCGTCGGTCTCTCATTTCAGCCTTTTGGAAGGCACCCTTGGAGCGATGTAAGCCGATTTAAAAAAAAAAACTCGCGTGTTGCAACGTACACGTGGCAGAAGTGAAACTTCTTTAACAGTAAGAAATAAGAGAGATTTTAGTGTGAAATAGAGAGAGAAAGTATCTGAAAAGAAATTCAATCAATACGAAATGGAATAATAATTTGTTGATTCAATATTTGCATCCAGGGACCGTGCCGAATATGGTTTATGTCGAAAGTGTCGCATATTAACTTTTATCTCTTAATTTTTATTTTTTCCGACAAAAATAACAGTTTTTTGTGCCTTATAGTTTTTTGGGCAAAAATAACAGTTATTTTTGACTTTTATTTTATCGGTCAAAAATATCAGGTAATTTATAATTCTTCAAGTCATTTTACCGATAAAAAAATTTTGATATTATTATTTTCATCTCATCGGTGAGACATTTTACACATGGTGGCAACAGTTCAATCTGTCAAGCAGCCTTTAAGAAAACACAAATTGCTTGATATTTTTGACCAAAAAAATTAAAGTCACAAAATAACTGCTATTTTTGACCGATAAAATAAAAGTCAAAAGTAACCTTTATTTTTCCTCGAAATATACTAGGCAAGAAATTAACTTTTAAAGAATCAGTTTCAAATTTAAAAGCGACTTAATATTCGTGAGGCTGAGGACATTTGTAACATAATGGTATATTTGAAAAAGTCTTTCGACAATTTTTTTAATTTGAAAATTGTAAAATAACAGTTATTTTCGGTACTTGTTTTAGTTCAGTTGGTGTTTTAGTTGCTTTCGAATGTCTTCTCAACATTGTTACTTTTTGAATGCTGGATTGCATTTGCATAGTACTCTTTGAAGGAGCCTCCGAAAGCAGAGGCAAATCTTGTTCATTATTACCTCCTGCTTCCTGATCATAATAATTGCTATGTTGATAGAGGGCCTCATAAAGCAGCGAACGTTGATTGTTGAGTGCATCAACTTGGTTATCTTTACGTAAAAATGTTACGATGTTACGTAAAAATGCATTTTGAAACTCAGCCGTTGTTGCAATCACCTTACCTTCATCATTAGTTGCAGACCCAGCTGCGGCTGTATTCTTAAGAGCTCTAATTCGCTCTCTTTATTCACGAACGCGTTCTGCTCCTGTTTTAGCTATTTTTCTATTTTTTTTTCCGTGCATACTTGTAGGATGAAAATTAATGTTACGGTCATGTTAATAATGTAATGTTAATGTGAATCTAAAATTAAAGTTCATTATGTTACGCGTTTAGTTTTAATTATATTTTGTTAAACAATTTATCATTTGCCTACGTGGCGTAAAGGAATAGGTTCCGGCTGATAAGCAACGATGTTCGGGGTTCAATTCTCGGCAGCGGCAGTAATTTTCTTTTAATTTTCATATGAATTGAAAACGTTAGCCTAGCGTCACGAAAAAGGACCTTGAAATTTTACTCGCCGCCAAAGAAGTTTCACTTCAAAAAACCTTTTAAAAACTGAAAATTATTCTTAAACAGTTCGTTTCAAATCACAGGGACCTAACCGAACTTTGAAACCTTATGGAACTTTCACTTTTTGAACGAACCAATGCTGTACTTTTTTATGAATACGGATAAGGATATATTACCAAAAAGGATATGTTATATGTTAGACAAATATTTATTTTTATATGTATGTATATATATTTTATATGTATAAATCTCAAGAGGTTTTTTTATGGACTAAATTCTAGTGATTTTGCATTATATGGTTTTATAAAATAAGAAATTTACACAAAAAATTACTTGGTGTTCTCGATTAGCGTCTCTAAATTTATTTTTTTAATGTTTTTGAAATGTTAAATACTCAAAGTATTGCTCTATTGTCATCAAAACTTAATGGATTTACCATTATACAATTTGGGTTGGGTTTAATAAGGTATAGAGGCAGCTCATACATAGTTCCAAGATATAAAGTTCGATGATTGAGTACTATAGAATAAACAGATTGCTTACCTGTAAAACTACAGCATGGCGAACGAATACACACTGACGGAACCAACCGCACATTTCATACTATTTATGAAAAATTTAATGGAAAGGCTGACTTTTAGATCAATTATGAAATTTTATGAAGAACAGTTTAATGCAAATATCAATTGTTCATTCTTAAGCATTGAATACTTTCAGAAAGAGAACAAGTTTGCAGAAAATATTTGTAAAAAAGGAGGTTTTTCGTTTTAAGCAGAATTTCTCTGTTACATAACAGTTCTATAATATTCTCAATGTTGCAAATTTTATAATTAATTATTCAAATAAAAAGTATATAATTTGTTTTTTAGGAAACTTCGACTGCTTCGATTGCTATAAAAGGTGAAGAGGGATATGAGGAACAATTACAAAGTAGTCACGAAAGGCAATAAAGAAAATTCATTTAATCAGACACACACGTAATATAAAAACTTTGATTATTATCAAAGGCAATAATAAAAAAAAATTTCAATATAAAGTGCAATACGCCTGGTACTTGACATCATTTATGGAATTGTGATGCATGACTAAAGGTTCGGATGGATAAGGAAGATGCACAACTTTATAAAGATGCGTAGATTTATAAAGACGCAGAAAAATTAATAAAATAAAATTGAAGAAAAAAAAACACAAAAGATCTTGGTTGCAAAAAAAAAACTTCAGCTTAAAATAATCATGAATAGAATTTTAAATTATTTAATTTTTAATGCAGCAAAAATTAGCCAGACAACAGCTTCTAAAAGCCATACAAAATTTATTCATATGTAAATAGGAGAAAATGTGCTCAAAATTTATGTGTCATCGAGCTAGCAGATGCAAAACTCTAAAAGGATTTCGAGAAATAAACCATAGAAATAAAAAAAAAAAAAAAAACGAATTGGCCATTTCAGCTCTTGAAAAGACTTTGACCGAGCTTTCTCCTATCTTCCGTATCTTCAGTAGACAGGAAATAAATTTTTTCAAATATTTTGAGCAGTTCACATAACGATTTTGAACAAAAGAGCGAGAAAGCTTATCTAAATTACAATAAAAAATAACAAATCCCTTATTCGTAATGACCCCCAAAGACCCAACGTAAACACTCTTATGGTACATAACGTTTCTTATCTAACCTAACCTTGCGATCAAGGAACATTTTAACAATTAAATGTTAATGATTGGGATGAATTAAGGTATGTCTTAAGGTCGAACTTTCAAAAAAAGTTTATTTTTTCCATTAATCAAAAGGGTAAAAATTTTATACAAATTTTTGAGCAAATGTTGAGCGAAAGTAAAGGAAATTTTCCAAAGAAAAAACATGCATCATAAAAAAATAATTAAAAATTTTGGTGTTTTTTCGAGAAAACTGCATTGAAAGTTGAATTTTTATTTAAAAAAACTAATTTTTTGACTTAAGGTGCTCGTAACTTTTTTAGTTGTGACTCAATGGAAAAATGTTATCAACGGATAACTTGAAGGAAATTTAATTTTCTTTTTAAAAAGTTATCATGTTTGGTAATTGTTGTAGATATATGTTAGTTGTGTATTAAAACGTAATGGCACCTATGTTTTTAGTTTTTTCTTCCTAGCATTCTAGGGGAACGTTTGAGACCACCCCCACTAATACAATTTTTTGCTCGTATCATGATGGGGAATCACCTCTTGGATTATTGTCCCCTTTATCTGGGACCTCCTGAATATCCTGAACGTGTGTCAAAAGGATCGTAAGAAAATTTTTAGATTTAGAGTCGATTTTTTAAACACAAAACTCGGATTTTATGAAAAATGTCCGCCATTTTGTTATTTTTTGGTATAAATACTTTTGTATAGTTAACAGTATAACTACTTTAAAGCTAAATAATTTAATTGAAAAAATTTTTTTGGTGATTTCAGATACATATTTGTCGAAATATTTTACGACACGGGTAAAGCCTCAAAACATAGGTAAAAATCAAATAATAAGAATAATACTCTTGAAACGAATTTTAAAACAAATAAATTAAATTAAATAAATTAAAATAAATTATATAAGAAAAAAACAATAATCTAGAAATAAATAAGTTTACAAAATTTTCAAAACTACAAAATATTTGAAAAAAAATTCAAACTTCTAAGCAAAATTGAGTGATTAGTATTTCCCTCCTTTAAATATTATATATTTTTACTAACTATTTTTAGTGAAAACTGTATCTTTTTTTCAACAAAAATATTTAAAAATATATAAAAAAGTGAGTGATCAGTATTTCTATCCTTTAAATATTTGTACTGAATTTTTTTTGTTTTTATCCTTATTATTTTACTTCTTACCACATATTTATAAATAAATTAATATTTGGTATAGAATTAACTTTAAAACACAACGGTTTAAAGACCACTTTCGTTTCGGACACGTCTGCTTACCGCGAAAGAATACGAGCTACTGAATTTTACAAATATTGAAGTACACGGTAGAACCATGATACAATTAACACGGTACAAACGACAATTCTTGGGTGAAGGTGACGACAACCTGCTGTCAAAAAAAAAAAAAAATGCAAACGAGAAGAGAACACGAAGCATGTATTTTTCATATTTTATACTTGACATGAAATGGTCAACGCTGTTAAAGTATCAATTTTAACTTGCTAATTAAACCATGATTAGAACATGGCAAATTAAATAAAGTAGTCTGGTGTTTGAAAATTTGCTCTCTTTCTTTCATACTCTCTGTGTCGAAACTGTCAAAATCAATACTAAATAATTTGTATTGTTTGGTGAATGTTAAGTTATTGACAACTCTGACTCACGACTGACAGTTGCGAATCTAGCTATTTATTCTAGTGATTAGAATCAATAACAATAACATGATACAATAACAATGTCATCCTTAAATGTCAAATTTCAATAAAAACAAAGCTTTTTTGTTCAAAATGCTAAAAAGTTTCAAAGATGAACGCAACAATGACAACAATTGGACAAAAAAAGATTCAAGCAGCTGACTTTTTCTTTTGTCTCAATTGTTGACGTATAATGAGAATTCTCTCATTGATTTGAATAGTAGATAAGAAAGTCATATGAAACATTAGTATAAAAGCCCATCCTACGACGGGTTGAAACCAAACAGAAACAAATCAATACGAGGACATTTATAGATGGGCTAAAAAACTTGGTGAAAACTACAGTGTTTTTCATCGAATAACATTCTATTCTAATTCTGATACATTGATTTAATAATAATAACGGCCAATTTAGAAAAATATTTAAAGTAAAACTAATAAGAATCTTAGTCTTGGGCGAAATTAAAATTTAAGGATTGGATAGTTTCTAGTCTGAAAATGAAAGTAATGATTTCAGCGAACATTTTTTTTTGTGGATTCAAGAGTTTATTATTTATGCTGCAACCTGAGCACATATGAGTTGATAACGCGGCTGATTTGATTTGTTATGTATTTTTTTGAAGTTTTTGACGAAAGAGAAAAATTTAATAAAATGCTCGGGGACTCCTGCCTGTAAATGCAGCTCTATAAAATTGGGTAGGTGGTCGAGAAAGACTGAAGAACTCAAGAATTCATACAACACCGTTTGGGAAGGACAAAATCCGCCATCGCTACTGAAGCCATAGAAATACTGTGAGTATTTTATGTACTCGAAATTGGAAATATTAATTGAAGATTTTGGCATCAAGAACGGTCGCCAGACATAAGAACCCGAATTGGAGCGGTTTAAGCAAAAATAAAGGACTTTTTGCGAAGATATATAATTTCAGATAAAATTTGGATCCCGAACTACACTCAAGAGACGAAATAGTGACGGAGACGAACAATGTGAAATGAGAACTGAGAAGCGAATGACTTCAAAAACAAGAAAGTAATCCGAAGAAAGACAAAGCGGTGTAATCAGTCGGTAAGGTTATGGAGATTACTTTCTTGAAACGATAACTGGAGCATTCTACACCAGCATTATTAGAAAAACTACGGACTAAATGTCTGACTCCAAGAGAAAGATAACGTTTGCGTGAGATATAGAAGGTTTAATTATTTGTATGACATCACTTTATATGGATTGGAGTGGTTTTCAACGCACTGGTATAAAATTTCAAGTCAATACATTAACTTTTGTGAAATTATGGGAGGTAGGCGTGATTTTTATCCGACTTTTAATTGATAACTTTTTTAAATCAAAGCTTATATATCGAATTACTTTCCCAGTAAAGCTTCTTATGAGCACAAATATCTATGACTCTATAAAGTGTAGAATTTCTGACGATATTATGAAAAAAGTTTTATAATGAAGATGTTATCAGTACTCATGATTATGCGTTAGAAATGAGTTTTCAGTATGAAGATTTTACGCGCATTCATAATAATGACTCAGAAAAGAGGCTTGATTAATACAAAATTGTGAGCATTCATATTATGATTCTAAACGATGTTTAATTTATCAAGATGTGAAGACTTTTAGAGGAGTCATGTTAACGAAGGATTTCTGAGCGGTCTTAATTGTGAGTTATTTAAGGCTCTTTAATCAAATTGTGAGCGATCTTAAAATTCTCATAATTCAGAATGTTTTTGAACTAAAATCTTCAGGAATTTAGTTGAGAACCTAAACTTGATTAAGAATAACTTAATTGGTAAAAAACGATTTTTTTTTCTTACAATCTGTTTGAAACATTGTTATTTGTTATTTGGCGAAGAAGGTAGACTTGAAACTTTTATTTAAAAAAAAAAAAAAAAAAAGTCATGAGTTCGAAGTCTTTGAGAAGAGAAATCATTGGAACTAATGGCTATCAATACCGACTATGACGTCCCAAAGCTCGACTTAACTTGAAAAAGATAATGCAAAGAAGAGTAGGCCCGGTTAAGTTACTAGCTGGGCATTAGTACTAAAGGCCGCCGATCTCAGACTTTGGGCATTTAGGCAAATTGGACTCTCAGAATGGACCATTTAACAGCTATTCGTGGGCAACATTTGAAGGAAATAATTTTTAAACATCGCGTTGTAGGAACGGAACTATCATTCCAAATAAAGATTTTCATCAATACATCGATTTTTATGTATTTTATTTAGAAAACAAAGTAGGAAGCTCTTATTAGATCACCCTTATAAACGTTCCCATAAGACCCCATATTCGGGGTCTTATTTCGTTTTCATATTTCAGCCGTATTTCCTGGGGATTTTTCACAGAGCTGAAATTTTTTGTTCAAAATCCTATTTTATTTCATTTTTACGTGTAACCGTTCACTCGTAGAGACTACTTCGGTGGCCCCCAATGAAATTTTTGGGAAAATATTGTTATAGTTGTTATAGAGATATTGTTATTGTTATAGAGTATTAACCCTTGGCCTGCCGTCAAAATTGACTATTAGAAAGTTTTTCCCAAAAAAATCCAAAATGATCTATATGGGTGAGAGCTCGAGGGTTAAAATGTTGTGAGAAAAAAAAGACTTGTGACGAAGTGGAGCAAAAAGGAATTTATTTAAAGGGGTCACCCCAGAGACAGTTCTCATAAGACCCCATTTTTGGGGTCGTATTTCGTTTTCATATTTCAGCCGTATTTCCTGGGGATTTTTCACAGAGCAGAAATTTTTTGTTTAAAATCCCATTTTATTTTATTTTTACATGTAACCGTTCACTCGTAGGGATTACTTCGGTGGACCCCAATGAAATTTTTGGGAAAATATTGTTATAGTTGTTATAGAGTTATTGACTTTTAGAAAGTTTTTCCCAAAAAAATCCAAAATTATCTATATGGGTGAGAGCTCGAGGGTTAAAATGTTGTGAGAAAAAAAAAGACTTGTGACGAAGTGGAGCAAAAAGGAATTTATTTAAAGGGGTCACCCCAGAGACAGTTCTCATAAGACCCCATTTTTGGGGACGTATTTCGTTTTCATATTACGACCGTATTTCCTGGGGATTTTTCACAGAGCAGAAATTTTTTTTTCAAAATCCCATTTTATTTAATTTTTACATGTTCACTCGTAGGGATTACTTCGGTGGCCCCCAATGAAATTTTTGGGAAAATATTGTTATAGTTGTTATAGAGTTATTGACTTTTAGAAAGTTTTTCCCAAAAAAATCCAAAATTATCTATATGGGTGAGAGCTCGAGGGTTAAAATGTTGTGAGAAAAAAAAAGACTTGTGACGAAGTGGAGCAAAAAAGAATTTATTTAAAGGGGTCACCCCCAGAAACAGTTCTTTCGAACCTTAAAATTCTGGAAACTAAGACCTTCTTCTAGTCACTGAATTTTAGTTTCGATCAAATTTTCTAAGAATTTCTTATTTAAAAGTTTCCTATAAAAATAGCTTTCTAATGTTTCTTAAAAGGAGGATAAAGTTTTTATAAAATTTGTATTTTTTGATAGTATTTGTGGTTATAAATTTAGTAAAACATATATATAACCACAAAATTTTGTAACAAATTCATTTTTCAAAGTATTGACCATCAGATATCACGAAAACGATGCATTTTTTGATGCAATCCAATTTTGGAGTTCTTCAACAGAGAGACAGTGCTGCTCCTCAAGGACATGCGTTATCGACTAAAACAATTTGTAGTCGGAAGGGAATATGACTGGGCTATACGGTTGTTGGTGTAGGCCTTCCCAATTCAGCGTGTCAAGATATGTTTTGACCAGCAGTGCTCTGATGTTGCAAACTTATCTTGTCGTACCTTTGCTGGTATTTTGGCTGTTTTTGCTCAATACGATGCAAAAATTATTTCCATTTTTACCGTTGGAGTAGCTGTTTACAAGTGAAATAAGTAAAGAAAGTCTAAAGTCGGTCTAGGCCGACTATTAAATACCCTAAACCTACTTTTCCAAAAAAAAAATAATATTATTGAAAATGGGCGTGTCCGTGGGCGGATGAAGCCTATATTTTATACGCATTTAAATGTTGATGAAAAATTTACACATACCAAGTTTTATTCCTGTAGCTCACAGTTAATGCCCTTATTGTGCTTTCGCGTAGGAGGTGGGCGTGTTCATGGACGGATTACTACCAATTTTTGAAGACCTTAGTTTTGGTATAAAATACATACATACCAAATTTAGTTTCTCTATGACAAACATAACCTTATTTATTGAGTTTTAGACTTTTTGGGTTGTATGGGAGGTAGGCGTGTCCGTAGGCGGATGACGTCCATATTTCAAAACCATCTTTGGTTTGTTATAAAAAACATATGTGCTAAATTTTAGCTCTGGAGATTAAATAGAGGCTTATTTATTGAGTTTTCAATTTTCGCGTTGTATGGGAGGTAGGCGTGTCCGTGGGCGGATGATGTCCATTTTTCAAAACCATTTTTATCTTGTCATAAAATACAAACGTGCCAAATTTAAGCTCTGTAGATTAAACAAAGGCTTATTTATTGCGTTTTCAATTTTTGGGTTGTATGGGAGGTGGACGTGTCCGTGGGCGGATGATACCCATTTTTCAAAGACATCTTTGTGTTGATATAAAACACATACATATCAAATTTTATTGTTGTAGGCTTATTATGAGCTGAGTTATGCAGTTTTCAATTTTCGCATTGTATGGGAGGTAGGCGTGTCCGCGGGCGGATTCCAAAAATATTCAATAGTGCAGATTCTTGGGTGCATGTGACCATGTATACCAAGTTTCATCCAATTATCTCAACTCCTTCTTCTTATCCTGTGTTAACGGACAACACACAGACGGACGGACGGACGGACGGACGCTGATAAAGAATATATATACTTTTCTATACCGGACTCGCTTCGTTCTATGCGTTAGAAACGTTTGCACTAAGTTGCAAACCCTCACCTTTCATGTTTAGGGTATAAAAGTAGCGTTCAACGACTATCGGCTTCAATTTTAACCTTTTGAGTCATTTGCATGGCTTTTAAGCGAACAACAGTGACTTGTTAAGTCCCTCCCAATGATTTTATGAGTTCTTGAGTTTGGCATGATTCTTCTTCCAATATAGCCTCCAATTCGGCATCCTTTTTGAATTTTTTGAAGTGAAACTTCTTTGGCGTCGAGTGAAATTTCAAGGTCTCTTATTCGTGACGCTAGGCTAACGTTTTCAATTCATATGAAAATTTAAAAAAATTATTGCCGCTGCCGAGAATTGAACCCCGAACATCGTTGCTTAAGAGTCAGAATATATTCCTTAACGCCACGTAGGCACATGATAAACAGACAAACAAAACGTAATTAAAACTGAACGCGTAACATTCTGAAAATAACATTATTAACATTAACATTACATTAACATTAACATTACATTATTAACATAACCGTAACATTAATTTTCATCCTACAAGAATGCACGGAAAAAAAATAGAAAAATAGCTAAAACAGGAGCAGGACGCGTCCGTGAATATAGAGAGCGAATTAGAGCTCTTAAGAATACAGTCGCAGCTGGGTCTGCATCTAATGACGAAGGTAAGGTGATTGCAACAACGGCTGAGTTTCAAAATGCATTTTTACGAAACATCAGTGATTTGGTGAATCTACAAAGAACCAATCCCCAAAAAACACACTGATGCTTTGTAAAAATGTATTTTGGAACTCAGCCATCATCTCAACAAAATTTTAAAGCCAACCAAGTTGATACACTCAACAATCAACGTTCGCTGCTTTATGAGACCCTCTATCAACATAGCAATTATTATGATCAGGAAGCAGGAGGTAATAATCAACAAGATTTGCCTCTGCTTTCGTAGGCTCCTTCAAAGAGTACTATGCAAATGCAATCCAGCATTCAAAAAGTAACAATGTTGAGAAAATTTTCGAAAGCAACTAAAACACCAACTGAACTAAAACAAGTACCGAAAATAACTGTTATTTTACAATTTTCAAATGAAAAAAATTGTCGAAAGACTTTTTCAAATATACCATTATGTAACAAATGTCCTCAGCCTCACGAATATTAAGTCGCTTTTAAATTTGAAACTGATTCTTTAAAAGTTAATTTCTTGCCTAGTATATTTCGAGGAAAAATAAAGGTTACTTTTGACTTTTATTTTATCGGTCACAAATAGCAGTTATTTTGTGACTATAATTTTTTCGGTCAAAAATATCAAGCAATTTGTGTTTTTTTAAAGGCCGCTTGGCAGATTGAACTGTTGACACCATGTGTAAAATGTCTCACCAATGAGATGAAAATAATAATATCAAAATTTTTTTATCGGTAACATGGCATGAACAAATATAAATTACCTGATATTTTTGACCGAAAAAATAAACGGCAGAAAATAACTGTTATTTTTGCACAAAAAAACAATAAGGCACAAAAACTGTTATTTTTGTCGGAAAAAATAAAAATTAAGAGATAAAAGTTAATATGTGACAGTTTCGACAAAAACCATAGCCGGTACGGTCCCTGGATGCAAATATTGAATCAAAAAATTATTATTCCATTTCGTATTGATTGAATTTCTTTTCAGATACTTTCTCTCTCTATTTCACACTAAAATCTCTCTTATTTCTAACTGTTAAAGAAGTTTCACTTCTGCCACGTGTACGTTGCTACACGCGAGTTTTTTTCTTTTTTTTTTGTTTTGCCTTCGCGCTCTTTGTCATCGGTATTAAAAACACCACTTCTAAAACGTCTTAACCAAAACTCACATGTGGAAATCGGTGTAGCATATTTCCGTGAGCTTCTTGCAACATTCGATGAACTTCAGCTGCATTTTTCTTCAAATGAAAGCAGAAAAGTAAACTTTTTCGCTTTTTCGCGTTCCGTTGGCACAAATGTTCATATATACAGAGCACACAAAAACTACACGGAGAGAAATTTGAGCTGAAAACAATCCCAAACCAATTCATTTTGGGAGTGATTCTGAGCTAACCCATAATGTTCTTATCAATATTAATATTAAGGTTGCCAAAATATCAAACCCTAAATTGATTGTTTATCAAAAAATTAACTCGACCATTTGTGCATAATGTACATGATGTTTGGATCATTTATCAAAAAATTAATATACTCACTTGTGACCAATTTATGTCATTTTGGTATTGTTTATAAAAACAAAAACATGTTCATTTATGTTCAATGCAACAAAGTGCTATGGAAATTTGACGGGAAAGAACTTGTTTTAAAATAAATAACAAACAAAATACAAAAAATATCAAAACAAAGCAAAAAGAAAAAATAAAAATGACATGCAAAATAAAATTATATTTTCATTGTCCAAATTAGAATTAAATTTCATCCAATTCGAACAAGAAAATATAATTTATTAATTTCTTCTCTGCATTTTTATACACTTTTATACTAACAGGAACAACAACCAATTGAGAATGACATTGTTCGATTGCTCATACTTTTTATGTGCATAATAAACAACAAAAACAAAATTAGTTTTTTACAAACAAGACCAAGATTACTCATATTTAGAACAAATAGACATATTTATAAAAAAAAAAAACAATTCAAGCCCAATTTCTGGCATAAGCTGCGCACATGAATAGCATGTTTTGAGATGGTTTTTTTTTCTCCGTGTATGTTTTTTACTCTTCAGCCAAATGACACATTATGAAAGAAAAGCCTAATTATGACGCTTCAAAATGAAATTGGTTGCAACATTGTCCGATTCGATTTAACACTAATGTTAGCATCTCAAAGAATCCTTTAAGTCTTTTTTGTACACCTAATAATTAAGTTGAAAAGCAAACTATAAGATTCAAAGTCAAATCCACTTTTTGTTGCCAAATTCAGTTTTTTACAAGTCAAAACACTATAGTAAAAGTTGAATTTGAAGTGTGAAAACTTGAATTTGATTTGATTTAAGTTTGATTTATAAACAGTTAAAGTTTGAAAAACTTTTTATTTTCACATAAAAAATTCATTTGAAGTCGTCTGTCTTCAAATGTTACAAAAACTGCTATGACATCATTTATGCTGCCGCAGAAGCTTAATATTTATGAAGAAGCTGTATTTTGTTATATTGTGTTATAAGGTTGGATGTCATAATTTGACTTGCACAAAAATATTTTAAATGCACAAAACGTTCACCTAGATTTTATTTGTTTATCTTTAAAATACCTCTTTGCATTGTTGCTTTATCGTCTAGCACTAAAGTGCTCGATTTAGTCAAAACCATAACTAAAATAAAAACTTCATTTTTATGACTTTTTTAAGCACACTTAATACAAAAGTTATTCGCTCAACGTATCTTGTGGAACCCCCACCCACCACAGTTAAGTCGAAGAATATAAACTTTACTGCAAAATAATTAACTTGAGTTTATATTGTTGTCTACAAATATTTTCTTAAATTAATATGAAATGTATTTTTAATTGCAAAACAAAACAAATACTATAAAAAACATTTAATATTGTATCATTTACAATATCAGCTTAGTTGTGAACAAGGTTTATCGCTGCTCACTTCAAGTACCTGAGGCAGCTAGCAATCGCATTATTAAAATGCAATTTATAAGGTTTTTTTTGTTTTTCTTTTTTCTTTAAAAAGAAGCTTAAGTTTTGTTTTTTTTTTTAAGAACGCGTTTTTATTATAGCTGAGTAAAAAGTGAAACAACAAAATTGTTAAAATTTGTGCTGTTTTAGAAGATGTTTGTTATGCGCAAAAAATATACTGAGTTCGTATGCAAAATAAATAAAAATGCTTTAACATTATCTGATTATCTGTTTATTGAGTAAGACCTTAAGCTAAAAAATCAACAAATTCAGAAAACAAAAACCTCAGAAAAGTCACGAGTGCGGCATACGGCAATCTGTGAGCTGCTGCTGTCACTTTTGTTTTGCTCAATTGCTCGAATACAGTTGCTCAGTTCGCTGTTGCTGCTTACCTTTTCATGTGTACATTACTTAATTTTTTTTTTATTATTTTTTGCAAAAAATATTAAGCTATATTATTAATAATTAAAGCAAAAAAAAAAACAAGTCATTTCCAGATTTGACGTTGAACTTGAGATTAAAACGGTTTCAAGCAAAATATTTTATTATGAAAAATTTATTCTTATCTTGTCAATCAACTTCATAAGTTACTGTCAATCACCCTGTGCAAGGTGTTTGTCAAAACTAGTTTGCAAAAATTTATTTTGTTTTAAATAAAATTTTAATAGCTTAAAAGTTAAAAAACTAAAGTAACTTTATATCATTTAAATCAACTATAATCAACTATACAAAATTATGCCGAATTGTGCCAAAACTGATCGATCATGATTTCTATCAAAAAATCAATAAACATGAGTCGCGTCCCGGCGTATTTTAAACCAGTCTTGTAACTAAAGACTTGATTTATTAACATTATAAGAACAGCGCTTAAATTATGCAGTTCATGACTGCGAGAAAAACTGGATTTATTGTCAAATAACCGCAAATATGTATTTAAAAAAAATATCGGTTCAGTTACCTGTTTAGTATAATAAATTGTATAAAAATTTTTGTTTAGAATTAAATAAATTAATTATCTTAAGAGTCAATATATTTGAGACCACTATAGTATAGACTTTGAAAAATTATGCTTTAACTTCTGTTTTCGAACTTAAAAAAATCCACAATTATTGCTCGATTCTCAATATTTTGTCTTCTATTCTAGATTTATGCATGCATTTAATTAATGAAGATGTCAGTGTTGCAGCAGCTCACTAACAGCTGCTTAAATCCTTTGCACAGCGCTATAAAACACTATTAATTAATTATTTTGATTTTCGCAATATAATTTAATTCGAAAAATGTCTTTTTTTCTCAACACTGCAAATTGTAAATTCGAGTTGAGTCATGAAATAAACAAGTCATCAATAAGCGTGCTTAACAAAACAAACTATAAAGTAAAGTATTAAAAAATTTAAAACAATAGCTTTAAAAAAATTCTATTGAAACATGATATTGACTGTAAAGGTCAAAATATTAACATAAATTCGAAATCCTTTGCACAGTAGATTGTATTATGGCTATTGCGCATCATGGTCTTTGTGATTCTACAAAGTTAACAACAAACATAAAATTTATGCTAACAAAGTAAACCCCTTTTTAAACTAGGTTGGTATCATGATGGTAATGGACCATTTAAGAGCTAGTCGTGGGCAACATTTGATAGAAATAATTTCTAAGCATTGAGTTGTAGGAACCGAACCATCATTCCAAATAAAGATTTGCATCAATGCATTGATTTTTATGTATTTAATTTAGAAATTCGGTCACGTGGTGACCGTGGCATGCAGGTTAAGTGTGTGGCTTAGCATGCTCGGACCGGGTTCGATCCCCAGCCGTGGCGAAAAGTTTTTTTCAATAAAAAATTTTTTCTGATCGGTCACCACCTCTCTGCAGACAATGGCAAACCTCAGAGAGTAAATAATGCCATGTTAAGCTTCTTGAGAACATGAACTTTAGCCGTTCGGAGTCGGCATAAAACATGTAGGTCCAGTTCTCGGTCAATTGTGTGCAAAAATTTAATAACACACACAACACAATTTGAACATAAGAAGCTCGGTCAAAGTCCTTTCAAGGGCTGAAATGGCCAATTTGTTTTTTTTTTTTTTTTTTTTAATTTAGAAAACAACAGCTATTATTGGATCACCCTTTATAACGTGTTAACTATACAATACTTATATTATTACAAATAAAATGTTTTTAAAGTGAAACTTCTTTAGCCGTGTAAACAGCAATACGACGAATAAAATGGGTAATAAAGTCGATGTAATGCAAACCTTATGAAACGAAAAAATTTTCAGAACTCAACAGTAGACTTGGTTCACGAACGAACTGGTTCAATTACAAAAACAGAGACAGATTAAAAAGAACGATAGAAAAAAATTTATTTAACAATGGTTTGAGTCTGAACTTACAGACCTAACGAACTAATCCACAATGGTTTGAGTCCGTAAATTTTTTAAGTGTTACTTTTTATGTCAAGTATACAGCAATATCGCGAATTGTGTAACGAGGAGTAAAACTTAACGAAAAGGTTTAAAACTTCGGAATGCTTAGTTTTTTTTGCTTCTTTTGACACGTATGAAGCACTTTTGAATGGAAAGAGCATTACATTAAAAGTATTTTTGACCTTTCAATCAGAGTTGGTAGAGCAATCAAAATCGCTCTAGTGAATTGTCTTTACTATGAATTCATAATTTACATAGACACAAGAGCGTACAGAAAAACAGACAAACTATTATTCAGACAACTTTTAACTCCTTATCTATTTTCCTCATTCATTCGTTTATTTGCAAAGAAATTTTGATCGAGCTCAATTTGCTTTGGTGCTTTATGTGGGTTTTAGTGTTCGGACTCTACTACAATTGTTGAAAATCTACTGCAGTTTGTAGAAAAATTGAATGCTTTGCTGCGTCACTGCGGTTTTTACAAATCTACTGCGATGTATAATGGTTTTTTTTATTTCTCTTACAAACAACAGGATGCATAGGGAATTTTTTTTGTATCTTTCGACGGATAATATATTTGATATTATATTTGAATAAGTAAAAAAATATTTGTCTCCAAATTGCAAATATGTAGTAAATATTAATGTATAAAATGTCCATAAATCAATATAAAATGTAAGTACACGGTTGTAAATAACAAAACATACAAAATCTACTACGAAAAAATTCGTTTTACTGCGATTTTTTTTTTTTTAAGATTTACTGTGATTTACGAATTTTCAAGTCCGAACCCTGGTGGGTTTTCATCCTTCGTGAATTGTAAGGTGATGAACTTGAGAGTATCATCGCACGCTTTCAATCGATGCGAAATTTTAATTGCTCATTCTGCAAGTTTAAAAACAGTTTAATGCATTTTTTTTAAAACTGCATTTTGCTAAAAAATATTTTATTTTAAACAAACAAAAATAAATACATTTCTACATATTATATAAGTTAACGTGCGCCAGACAGCCTAATTTGCGATATCAGCCAGCCACGCGCATGCAGGTGTAACACGATCCTCGCAGCCACGGTCACCTCAGCATGAGAACGTCGCTGAAGCGACGTCGGCAATTCAACCTGTGGGAAGCGCATCGTCAGCGAATTAGGTTAAGACAAATTATCAAATAGTTTAGCTGGTAGCTAAAATAAGAATTTGCATTCACTCTTGTTTTGTCACCTGTATTTAATGGTAATAAAATTATTTAATTTTAACTCTTGAAGTTTTGCCTATTTCCAGAAGAGGACAAGGAGCCAGTGGCCGGCTCCCAACTTTAATTTTTTCGAGTGTGCTAAGGCACACTCGTTAACTGGCGCCCGAGCAGGGACCCACTTCAAATGTGGGTTCCTGGAAAAAGACTCCCTTAAATGTGGGATCCTTTTGCAACAGTGACCTTAGAACAGCTGAACCTTTGCAACATCCCTGTGATAAGTGAACAAACAAGTTACGGTAAAATTTCATAAAATAAAAAATAGCTTGTGTTGCAAAACTTCCCCCCACCCGTGGTAAGGGGTTTTGCAACACAGGTTACATCAGGAAAACGTAGAGATTCCCCCCACCAGTGGTAAGGGTCTCTAATTAGTTTTCTCGATGAATAAAATAACTCGTGCTATAAAGCTTCCCCCCACCCGAGGTAAGGAGCTTTGAAGACACGAGAACATCAATAAAACCTTGAGATTCCCCCCACCAGTGGTAAGGAACTCAAATCAGTTTCCTTGATGAGTAAATTAAAAATACACTAAAAATTTAACGATAAAGAAAAAACACCAGCTGCACTCCAGCTTAATAAAAGAAAAAAGTTCAATCACTTTCTGCTTGTAAACATAAGAACACTAGCAGAGATCACGAAAGGAACTTGCAAAGGCCAGCTGGGGTAGTTGCAACATTTATATTGGCTAGAGGACATCGCGCACCTATACACCTAGGCCGATGCTCCTCCACGATTCGGCCAATTGGTTAACGGGTTTGTGATCCTGCAATATATTTTTCAGTGTTCACATGGGAACACACTGAAGATTGCTTATGGTCCAAATCTCCGTTGTGAAGCAAGTCATGCCTTAGTAGGTTGCCTGCAATCTAATTGCAGACGATTAAACCGGATCACATGACCCTTCCTTGACCATATTTGAAGATGTGTGTTTGTGGCACATATCACCGTTCCCATAAGAACACGGTAAAAATTCACAAAATTAATTAATTTTAATGTTTTTTTTTTTCATTACAGGATTATTTAAAAGCGTAAGAAGACCGAAATTATTGTGCAAAGAAACAAACAAAAAGTTGTGTGCGAAAATAAAATCATAAAAAATTATCATAAATAAAAAACTGTGCAAAATTTTCTAAAAAAATCTATAAAAAATTGTGCAAAAAATTAAGGAAAAATTGTGAAAAAATTAATAAAATTTTCCTAAAAAAATAAAAATCCTAAAAGGCTTGTGCAAAAGAAAAAAAAACAAAAGGAAAATTATATAAAATTCTTGAAAAAATTTTTTTTTTGAAAAATTGTGCGATATATAAGAATAAATAAAAAAATCTGAATTTGTGTGCAAATAATAAAGAGTCCCTTAAGATTGTGCAAAAAAAAAAAAAAAAAAAAAAAAAAAAAAAAAAAAAAAAAATTTAAGAAAAATTGAAAATATTAAAAAAATATTACTACTGTGCTTGTGATTGTTGCAATTCAATTGGTTGCGATTAATAAAATTCAAGAAGACTAGCGTTTACAAGAAGACTAGGAGCGGACTCTCAACAAAATAAACGGTGAGTGATTTATTGACCATTTTCCTCAAAAAACATTTTAAAATATTTTTGTGCCATGGACGCCCTTACTACAAAGGTTAATGAATTAAATGGGGGTATCAATGCTCTACTAGAGCAAATTAGAAGAATCGAAACGCGCTTGGGAGGAATAGAAAACCACGGGATTGGTTTAGAACAGGAAATTCGAAGAATCGAAGGACGAGTTGGGCAGGTAGAAATAGGCTCAGAGGCGGTTCAGCCTTTAAGACCATCCGTTATAGTTTCACGTGGGCCATTGGATGAGCAGGAGTTAAGAGAGATAGGAAGACCCCCCGACTGCGTCAGGGAACTTCAAGTGTTCGAAGGCAATCCTTCACAGTACATCTCTTGGGTCCACAATGTGGAAACAATTCTGAAGGACTATGCGATTGTTAGGGAAAAGCCTTTGTACCGATCGATATTGCAGCATATCAGACAAAAGATTCGTGGCAGCGCTGATTCAGCTTTGGTTTCATATAATATTTTGGATGGTGATTGGTCCGAAATCAAAAGGGTTCTGTCCCTTCATTACGCCGATAAGCGAGACATCCGGACTTTGGAGCACCAACTGAATCAGTTGGTGCAGAAGGGATCGAAGCTTGATGAATTCTACGCCACAGTGAATCATCAGCTTTCATTAGTAATGAACAAAATAAGGTGCGATTTCTACTCGCAGGAAACCGTGGATGTCCTGACCGAAACATACAGGAATAGAGCTCTAGACGTTTTTATTCGAGGTCTAGATGCCGATTTGTCGCGGATGCTGATAGTGCAGAGACCTCGAACTCTGCCCGAAGCGTATTCTTCCTGTCTGGATATGCAGAACCTAACTCTAAGAAATAAAATCATCCACATGAATACTCCAAATAGAGTGGTAGTTCCAGTAAGTAGCTTGACTCGTGGAGAACAGCGTCCACCCCTTCCCCCTAGACCACGATATAACAACAATTGGGGAAATAGGCATAATAACAATAAATTTCAGGGAAATTACAGGGGATACGCGCCGCATGCAAATCGATCATTTGCACCTAAGCCTGTCGAAAGAATGGAAGTCGATGGATCTATTCAGACAAAACAGGTCAACTACATGAACCGGCCCTTGAACAATAATGTGTTCAAAAGAGAAGCCTCCTCCACCTCAGGGGCAATACCGAAGCAGCCAAGGCTTCACAACCTGCAGACGGGAAAGAGTGAAAACGAATATCAGGGTTTAGAGGCAGAAGAATCAAATTTTATGTCAGACGGCCCACCAGCATTTTTTGTATGAAAGAAAATATTTTAAGTAGTCTCCCTAGTTCTAGTATACCGTACCTCAATTGCCAGATAGGAAATAGTAAGCCACTGTCATTTTTAATTGATACTGGGGGGAATAAAAACTTCGTCAGTACTAGCTTATCAGCTGGTTCAACCCCAGTAGATCCCTGTTTCTCTGTTAACACTGCAGCAGGGCCTATATATATCACCAAAAAAGTTTCTGGTAGGTTTTTCCAAAATGTGGGCAGTGATGCCTTAATAACGTTCTATGTGCTCCCAGGACTCGATTCGTTTGACGGTATAATAGGTGATGATACCTTAAAACAACTCGAGGCCGTTATTGATAGGAAAAACCACACACTTACAATACAAGATAACATTAAAATACCCCTGAAAAATATGGAAGTTGGTGGCATCCACCACCTTGAAATTGCTGGTGCACCGAAGGAAGCATTGACCGCTATCAACTCTTTGATTGACAAATATCCGGAGTTGTTTCAGCCATTGGATGCTGGAACAGACATCAAAACCGCTGTTAAAGCGGAAATAAAAACAACGACTTCGGAACCCATATATACCAAATCGTATCCTTACCCTGTTAATATGAGGGATGAGGTGGAAAGACAGATTTCTGAATTACTCGAGGAAGGCATAATTCGTCCATCAAAGAGCCCATATAATTCTCCAATATGGGTTGTTCCAAAAAAACCAAAGCCTTCTGGGGAAAAACAATATAGGATGGTCATAGATTTCAAACGATTAAATGCTGTTACAGTGTCTGACGCATATCCAATTCCAGACATAAACGCAACTTTAGCGAGCCTAGGCTATGCTAAATATTTTACGACAATCGATTTGACGGCAGGGTTCCACCAGATCTCGATGAAGGAATCGGATATACCAAAAACCGCATTCTCAACTCTGAATGGGAAGTATGAATTTATGAGACTTCCGTTCGGGTTGAAAAATGCTCCCGCCATATTCCAGAGGATGATTGACGATGTTCTGAAGGAGTACATAGGAAAAATTTGCTATGTGTACATCGACGATATAATCGTCTTTGGTAAGGATATGAAAGAACATCTGAGAAATGTCGACACTGTGTTCAGAAGACTATCTGAATCTAACCTACGCGTTAATATGGAAAAAACCAAGTTTATGAGGACAGAGGTAGAATTTCTTGGATATGTGATTACATCAGATGGCATTAAACCTGATTCTTCAAAGGTTAGGGCAATTGAAGTTATTCCACCACCACAAACGTTGAAAGAATTGAAAAGTTTTTTAGGGATGACCTCATACTACCGTAGATTTATTCGTGACTACGCTAAGGTCGCAAAACCTTTGACAAACCTCACCAGAGGTGAAAATGCACAGGTGAAGGCCAATCAGTCAAGAAATATACGAATTAAATTAGACCAAGATGGTTTAAAGGCATTTGATGACCTAAAAAAATTGTTGATTTCATCGGATATCCTTGCATTTCCTGATTTCGGAAAAACGTTCAATTTAACTACGGATGCGTCGAATTATGCCATTGGAGGAGTACTATCTCAAGGAGAGCCAGGAAAAGATCGACCTATTGCTTTTATATCACGATCGCTTAGCAAAACGGAAGAAAATTACGCCACAAACGAAAAGGAAATGCTGGCCATAGTTTGGGCATTGGATAACTTGAGATCTTATTTATATGGGGCAAAAAAGGTAAGAATTTTTACAGATCACCAACCTCTCACTTTTGCGTTAGGAAGTAGAAATTACAACGCAAAGTTGAAGAGATGGAAAGCTAGAATCGAGGAGTATAACCACGAATTGGTTTACACTCCTGGTAAATCGAATTCTGTGGCTGATGCTCTATCAAGATTGCAGTGCCAAGTAAACCATATAACGAATTCTCTAGTTTCCAATGATGATTCCGCAACCGAAACAGCTAGCGATGGAGGCGATAATTCAAGAGTCGCAACGGCAGGTGGTGAAATAGATTCGACGACGGAAACAGCAAGTGAAATAGGGACTGTACATAGTGCAGCTCAAGACGCATCAGATTTAATTCCTCACGTAGGAGTTCCATTAAATGTTTTCCGGAACCAACTTATAATCCATGAAGGAAATGGGACCATCGTAACTGAAAATCCACATCCTGGTTTTATGCGACATTATGTTGCTGTAGCAGCAGTAGAAAAGGACATACTTACCCAGATATTAAAGGAACGCCTTAACCCTTCGGTCATCAATGGAATCAAAATTCCAGAAAACCGAATACAGCTACTTCAGGACATTTATCTCGAACATTTTTTACTCTACAAAATCCGAATAACTCAAAGAGTGGTAGAAGACGTGAGCATAGAAGAAAGAATTCACGAAATTATCGATAACGAACACAGAAGAGCTCATCGAAATCCGCGTGAAAATAAGGAGCAAATCCTTGAAAAATACTATTTTACCAAGATGGCAAGCCGCATTAAGAGGATTACTGCAGCATGTGAGGTTTGTTTACTGAATAAATACGACAGACACCCTCCAGTACCACCACTTAAGAACACACCAGTTCCAAGCTATCCCTCTGAAATAATTCACATTGATATTTTTGAGATACAGGGCCATAAATTCTTATCTTGCATAGATAAATTTTCTAAATTTGCGAAGCTATTTCATATAAAAAATAAATCTTCCACTACACTACGTGCTAAACTTGCAAAGGTTCTTCACTATTTTACAACACCAAAAATGATAGTTACAGACAATGAGAGAGGGTTCATGAGTCCATTGGTATCTAATTATATTAGGGGCCTAGGTATAGAACTCTATCAAACTCCTGTACAAAGGAGTGAGGTGAATGGCCAGGTCGAAAAATTCCATTCAACTCTTATAGAAATATATCGTTGTATTCGCAAAGAAATTAGAGAAACTCGTCCAAAAGAACTGTTATATATCGCTGTTGACCGTTATAACAACACGATACACTCAGTAACGAAGAGAAAGCCAAGCGACATTTTCTTTAACCGAACGCAAAGGATAAACTACCAACAACTGAGCGATTTTCGTGTAAGGGTTCACAAAGAGATTAGGGAACAAATAAGAAAAAACCAAGAGACAAGAAATATCCGAGTTAATAAAAAAAGGAAAAGTGAAAGAAAGTTTCAAGAAGGTGAAGTTATATACGTGAGGGACAAACAAATTAAGGGGAAACAAAAGCCGCTTTACAAAAAGGAAAAAATCAGAAAAGATAATAGGGTAACAGTAGAGACTGACAACGGCAGGAAAATCCATAAAGCACAACTAAAAAATACTGGCACTCAATAAAAGAGTAATATGGCACAAAATATGCTGGAAAAAGGGGAAGTCTTTAAATCACAACCAACAAAATTTAAAAGGCACAAGGGTAATAAATTTGAGCACAAGAAAGCACAAAATATTACAAACAATTTAATAAAAGCACAAAATGCTGTATTAAAAATATAAAAGCACAAAATATTAAAAATATTAAATTGAAAGCACAAAATGTTACAAATATTAAATTTAAAGCACAAAATATTACAAATATTCAATTGAAAGCACAAAATACTATATTAAATTGAAAGCACAAAATGTTACAAATATTTAATTTGAAGCACAAAATATTACAAATATTCAATTGAAAGCACAAAATACTATATTTAAAATATGAAAGCACAAAATGTTACAAATATTAAATTGAAAGCACAAAATATTAACACGCTTGAATAAAAGTTTTTAGAAATAAAGCATTTATATGTAAATCTTAGTTTATCTTAACTTATCTAACTATTTATTTTAAGAATAGGAATATTTGGACAAATTCACAGGTTTCATAAGGGTCAAAACCTAAATCTTAATTGGAAAAATTTCAATCTGCCGATTAGACTCAATAATAAAAAAACCAAGCTTATATTGCAAACAATAAACCAAGAAAAGCCTGTGAATATGTCAAAAATACTCCTTAAATAGGATTAAAACAAAATATAATTTAATAATGGTATGAAGTTTAATATAAATCTTTATTTTTTAACTGTTGTAAGATAGATTTCTCTTAGTATCCGGAGTTTCCGGCTTCAACATCTACAGCTACAATTCTCCCTTGGTGGCAATTGAGCATGGGCGTGGCTGGATCGTTAACGGACACTTCAACCTTATTCATATGGTTGACCTCGACTACTTCAACACTGCCTTGATGAAATTAACTAAGTCAGCGCATTATGAGGTGAAAAACGAAGCTATCAGATCAGTACTACTATTCCATCTAAACCAAACTGGGTTGCGTCTTGACGAATTGCAGACGACAAAAACTAGAAGGGCACGCTCAATTAATTGGATAGGCTCTGCGTGGAAATGGTTGGCTGGCTCACCAGACGCCATAGACTGGGACAACATCTTAAGCAGTCAGAATGAGATCATTACCAATAATAACCAACAATATCTGGTGAACGAAAAAATATTCAACTCCACTCGTGAGGCAATTGGGAAGGCTAACGAAATGATGGCTCACATAAATGCTATTAGTAAAAACGTAAGCGAAGAAAATCTGGAGCTGCTGGATAAAAGTAAAGTACTAATCCTGAAGGAACAGGTATCGGAAGTAGTGCGGGCCTGCCAAATGGCGAAAACTGGTATCGTCAACACGAATCTACTGGATCGAAAGGAAATCAACCGATTAATTATTGAAGAGGCCTCATTACCATACCAAAATGTCATCGAAGCTATTGAATATGGGTCAGCATCGGTCTACTCTAATGGAACAATGCTCTTGTATGTGCTGTCAATGCCTAAGGTAAAATGGGAAAGCTATCGCATGTTAATAACGCGAGCAGCTATACTAAATGGGCAACACGTTGAACTGACTTACAAAAAAATCCTAATAAGCCAACAGGAAATATTTGGCCTGAAAGAAGATTGTCCTTCCATAAGCAACACATCAATCTGCTCTACAAAATCCTTAAATAAACTCTCTGAAGACGGATGCTTGGCAAGACTATTGAGAGGCGGTGATGCAAGATGTCATTTTGAACCAAACAATAACAAAATAATCGAGCTGATTGACGAAACCACACTTTTCCTTACTAACTTTCAAGGGAAAATTCAAAGCGAACGTGATTCGAGGGACCTCAATGGAACATATGTCATTTTGTTAAATAACGAAACCATTTCTATAGGAAATCAGTCCTTTACCAGCAGATCAGCCAGTATGTTACAAGCATTACCACCCGCACTTGTAAATCTAACGAGCAACGGTCTCAAGCTGAACTTAGACTACATTCACGGGCTCAGTATAGCGAATATCCACCATCTCTAGAAGCTTGGACGAAATTTTCACTCATCCCTTATCGCTGATGGAGTCCTATTGTCAATTCTTGCAGCTGTCTGCTATGTTATTTGGAGAAAACTTACTACAAGAATTAATTTTCCCAGTCTCGGCCAAACCTCAAATCCAGAACAACCCAGCCAAACCAAAAAACCAGATCAAGAAGTCACCCACTCAAAAAATATACAGACGAATCTGCGGGACGCAGATTTTTAGAGGGGGGGCAGTTAACGTGCGCCAGACAGCCTAATTTGCGATATCAGCCAGCCACGCGCATGCAGGTGTAACACGATCCTCGCAGCCACGGTCACCTCAGCATGAGAACGTCGCTGAAGCGACGTCGGCAATTCAACCTGTGGGAAGCGCATCGTCAGCGAATTAGGTTAAGACAAATTATCAAATAGTTTAGCTGGTAGCTAAAATAAGAATTTGCATTCACTCTTGTTTTGTCACCTGTATTTAATGGTAATAAAATTATTTAATTTTAACTCTTGAAGTTTTGCCTATTTCCAGAAGAGGACAAGGATCCAGTGGCCGGCTCCCAACTTTAATTTTTTCGAGTGTGCTAAGGCACACTCGTTAACTTATATGTTACCCGAAACACCGTGTCATCCCAATTTTTTTATGTTCTATACAGAACCCCGCAAACATTTTTTGAGGCTAACCAAGAACTGACTCTAAAACTAGTGTTTTTTAAGCATGTTTCATTATGACTCATTGAAAGGACTCATGAAAGAGTCTTTAAATTGACTTCTGAATGATTTTTCAAAAATAAGACTCATAGAAGAGTCATTATTGTATCTGCTTTATTAGTACTCATAAAAGATACTCATTAAAGAATCTCAAATATGAAGATTATATGATTTTTCATAAAAAAGACTCATAAAAGGATCAGATATTGATTTAAATTGATATATACATATATTATTTTTATATATGATATATTTGTGGTGACCGTGGCATACAGGTTAAGTGTGTGGCTTAGCATGCTCGGAGCCCGGGTTCGATCACCAGCCGCGGCGAAAAGTTTTTTTTCAATAAAAAATTTTTCTGATCGGTCACCACCTCTCTGCAGACAATGGCAAACCTCAGAGAGTAAATAATGCCATGTAAAGCTTTTTGAGAACATTAACTTTAGCCGTTCGGAGTCGGCATAAAACATGTAGGTCCAGTTCTCGGTCAATTGTGTGCAAACATTTAATAACACACACAACACAATTTGATCATAAGAAGCTCGGTCAAAGTCTTTTCAAGGGCTGAAATGGCCAATTTGTTTTTTGTTTTTTTTTTTTGTGTTTATATATATTATAAAGAAGACTCATAAAAGAGTCTTATATACGAGATTATTATGAGAGAATATAATATAATCGGATTATTGCTCATAATACATAAGAAATCACTTGTATAAAACTTTGTAAATGTCCTTTATGGACACATGCTATCCTGACGTCAGTTTTCGGAAAATTGTTTGTTTGTGGCGATATACATACATTGAAATTGAACTACAACAAAAAAACTTCTTATACGAGTCTTAAAAGAGTATAAAATATGAGTCTTAAAAGATTACTTAATACGAGTCTTAAAAGAGTATTAAATATGAGCCCTACAACCGCCATTACTATGAGTCCAAAAAGAATCAAAGAATCATTATTATGAATCATATTTTGAGGTCCACAACATACGAAAATGTACTCATAAAATAGTCTTTTTTGAGCGCATTATGATGATAAAACCTCATTTATATGAGTTTTGAAAGAGTCTTTTAAGAGTCATAATGTTTGCTGGGAATTATGACAAATATATTGAAACAAATCACGTCTAGTAGAAAACATAAAATTTTTTTTCTCACTCAGAAAGCAAAAAACGAATGAGAGGGTTGTATTTTAATCAATTGCGAACGAATTTTTCTGCGCTCTGGTTTCTGTGAATTTTTATCTCTAAGATAACTTCTAGATCAACGATATGATTGACTCTTAAGTTTGACGTTAGTTAAGAAGTAAATATTATTTCCTACAACATTTTTATGGGATAAGTTTATAAGGTATCATTTATTTACATTTAAGTCAAGTTTATTTTTTATTGCATCAAAGCTCAAGAGAGAAGAGTTTCGGCTATAAATAAATTACATTTTTTCGATTTAACAACATGGCGCATTTTTAGATCGTCTGTGCATGCATAAATTATAAATTTTAGATTAGATAGCTATGAGATAAAAATATTTAGTATAAATGGACCAAGTTGGCTATCTTGTGCCAAGCTGGCAGTGACTGAAATTGGTTTAGATACACGCAGAAAAAAAATATATTAACCACAAACATAATGGGAGAGGAAACTATTATGTTTGAAAACTTATTGAGAGCAAACAAGTATATTTTTACTAGAAACATGTTTCTTCTTTACGGTTACCATAAATAGTTTGCGTAAGCAAGTTACTTTGTTATGATTTATATATTATGTTCACTAGCAACTATGCTAATTTGATACAATAAATATATTATGTTTACGGTGACCAGTTTTGAGGCAACTAAGTTCATAGTAAGCTAAGTATACAATTAGATAGCGAGCAAAATTTTCATTTCGTGGTTCAGTTGGTTAAGCGCTTGTTAATTTGATTTGAATTTTAATATCCCAGGTTCAATTCTCAAGCCAAGCCGGGCTCTAATTTTATTTTCTTTTTATTAAAATTTATACAAGCAAATAATTTAAGGAAAAATTTAATTTCATTACAATTGACCAATTTTTCATCACCGTGATTTGAACGCAGACCGTCGCTCATCATAGTCCAACACACTAACCATTATGCCAATCGCCTGATGGCGTGTGAGCGAAAAAATTCAAACAAAACAAGCAAACCGAACACGAATATTGCATGAACATATAATGTTGTATACGAACATATTGTATGTTTCTGGCAAATATAATATGCTCATGGCAAAAAAATTACTGTTTTTGTTGCAAACATATTGCGGCTATGTGTGTTCAACAAAACTATTTTCTTATCACATCTATCAAAATATGTTTCCTTGCATAAGAAGCAAACATTGAAATGATTGTCACGAAAATAGCAACATGAATAAAAAACAAAGTATAGCCCGCTTCAAAAGAGAAGAACATTTTTTAGTTTCATTTTTCGATGCGCAGTGAGAAATTATTTTGAAGGCTAGAAAATTTTTTAGAGCGTAATTTCTTGCTCTTTTTGTACTGTTCGCTGAACTTTATGCTTTTTTTGAGTGTTTTTTTACTATTTTTCTATATATTTAAATGGGCAAACATTCAGAACAAATGATCGCACAAGTACGGTGTTGCACCGACGCACAGTGCTTTGTCCCCATATAGTGAATCGGCAAAATTAGAGAAGTTATCGCAGAAAAATGAAACTTGGTGTGCTGGTTAAAAATATGTTAATTAAGAAAAATTTGAAGTTTCGGAAAAATCGGTGCAAGGACATGACTACCTCCCATACACCTTTAAATTTAAAAGTTTAATTTTAGCTATAATTGTATATAGAATAAATCGAAAGTTGGTAACTATCTGTTAAAATATGTCTTTTAGCTTAGTGGTTGATTTTGTTTCATTCGGTGCAAGGACATGACTACCTCCCATATATAATTTTTCTCAAAAACTAAATTGTAACTACATTAGTGATCAGAATGCACTGAAAACTTATAACAACTTATAAAACTATATTTTTGGGCTCTCTGGGAAATTACGCTTCATTCGATACAAGGACATGACCATCTCCCATATATCATTTTTATCAAAAACTAAATTTTAGCTACATTTGTGATCAGAATGCACTGAAAACTTATAACAACTTATAAAAACTATATTTTTTGGCTCTCTGGGAAATTGCGCTTCATTCGATACAAGGACATGACCATCTCCCATATATCATTTTTATAAAAAACTAAATTTTAGCTACATTTGTGATCAGAATGCACTGAAAACTTATAACAACTTATAAAACTATATTTTTGGGCTCTCTGGGAAATTTCGCTTCATTCGATACAAGGACATGACCATCTCCCATATATCCTTTTTACCAAAATCTAAATTTTAACAACATTTGTGATCAGAATGCAAATAATTTAATATTCTCTTTAAAAAGGGTCATAAATATATTTGTTTCTAAATTAGCTCAACAAATAAGATAATTAATTTTAATTGTAATTTATGATGTTTTCTTTCAAAATGTATTTCTCAATTTCTTTGAATTCATAATTTTTTTTATGTGTTTTGTAGACCTAAGTGACGATAGTTCCGGATCCGACATTAATAACAAATGATCCATTAAATCTCTATTTGTATTTTCTCTCGTCGTTTTTCTTGCATGGGATAATCGCACATTCCTTATATTTTTATGACTAGCTTCTAAGGCTTCTTCGGACAAACACCCTAGAATAAACATAGTTTAAACAAATGTGTAGAACGTTTTTTTAATATTTTATTACCTATTGGCAAGTTGAAGTATTCCAGAACATCGCACCCATGCACTAAAACCTTATGAACAGTACTTGGCATGTAATACCAGCCATACTGTATTATATATGAGTTTCTAATAATATTTAGCAGCTCCTTAAACGTTGTCACATTAACCGGGCTTCCGCAAGATAAAACTCTTAATATTATGCCAAAATTATCAATCAGACTTCACTGGAGCCCTTTACTTGGAAAAAATTATATAATCATATTTTTGGTCTTTGTAAAACTAAAAAACATAGATGTTTTCAAAAAATACAAAATTTCAAATTTCCGGTTAAAAATCTTAAATTTTTTTTTACTAGTGGTTAGATTTGTTAACAAAGTATATAAATGAAAAATAAAAAATCGCCTACTTTTTATTTATATAGTTTTTTAATTTTTTCAAAGTTTGCAAAACTTTAGGGATTCCGCCAAAAAAAAAAAATATATTCTTTCAATTTTTGGTAAGTTTTTGTCACTATTTAATAAAAATTATACACTACATCAAAATTTGATTCATTTTTAACAGTAATAAAATCAAAAAATTGTATAAACTTATTTTTTTAAAATTTTGGCAGTACCATAAACTTAGGTCTCTGCAACTTTTTCTGAAACTTACGAAATATGTCTCAAAAAATTCATATCATTTTTACATTTCCGGGTGAAAAATCTAAAACTTGTTTACATATTCCATTTAAGCCCTTTCAAGTGTACTAAAATCAAAAATAAAAAATTACCTACTCTTCCAAAAAAAAAATTTTCACTCTATCAAACTTTTGCATTTTGGGAATTCCAAACAAAAAATCGCAAAAGTTTTCGATGGCACAAACAACTTTTCTATATAAAATATTTACAAACAATTATTTTTGGTTTTTTGTACCTATAGTTATAAACAAAACTGTTAAGTTTCAAAACAATACAATAAAAAATGAAATTAAAAAAAAAAAAATTTGAAACACAGTAAAAACAGTTTTTCCGTTCAACAGTTTTACATCAAACGTTTTCTGACTTTAGAGCCCTCTACTGTTAACAAAAAGACGAGATGATAAATTGTATTAACGAATTTATTTAAGGTAGTTTGTTAGCTTTACAAAAATGTATATTACTTAAATATTCTTAGCATTTTATTTTATTTTAATTTTGCCTATGGAACAAAGCACTGTGCGACGGCCTGCAGTAACCTGCATCTTAAGAGAGACATCAAATACAACTTACATAAAAAATAAATTATTTTCTCAAGGAAAAATTGTGAAGTGAAATTTCGGCTAGCCCCCTTGTTTTTCAATTTTGATTGGTTGATTTCGAAAAATAAAATTCAGTTCTTCCGCAGCGCAGTTGCGATGAACAACAAAATTCAGGAATATACATTAATTTTTTTTATTTATTTTTCTGCTCAAAAAATATTGAATTTTTTTTTTAATGTCGACCATCAGAATGAAGAACGCTCTCAAAATTTTTTTTTATTATTCTCAAACCTGCGCGAAAATGTTCTTCTCTTTTGAAACGGGCTATATGGTCAGATTTGTAATTTATATTTACAGCAAAAGGAAATATGTTTGCTACAATCAAAGTCGAATATGTCATTTTTCTGCGTGTAAGGTTCCTTGAAACTTTAAGAATTGGGACCTGCCACGGAGATAGTACTGTACCAGTTGAGTTAAGATCTCGTGTTACCAAAGTTTAATAATTTGGAAGCCAAGATAACATGATCACCACGATCAAAGACTTTGCTTAAGTCAGTGTAGACTGTATCTACTTGATGTCTTTTTTTATTTTAGATAAAACATCAGAGATCATAAGATTTGTGACGGTTGATCTACCTTTACGGACACCATGTTTATGTTCATTCTGTAGAGGATTTATAATATGTGTTAGTTTTTCACAAATAATTTTTTTCGAATTGTCTTGGCAAATAATATGAAAATTCCTCTATAATTTTCAACCTATCTATTGTTGCCATTTTTTTATATTGGTCTAATGTTTTCCAATGCGATAGAAAAGTACCAAGGAACAGGGATTTATTAAAAAATATAAATTGTGAAAGTGAAAAACTAATATGTTTTTCTCATTCCTATCAAGTGTTTCTCATACATCTGAATTTCTGAAGCTGAACAATAGCTGAATTTTTAATTGTTAGTTATAAGAACGAATGTTTGAAATAAAATTAAATTGGCAGTTATATACTTAATAATAAAGGGCTTTTTCAGATGATAATAACAAAAAAAAAAAAATGTGAAACCTATCAATTGAAATAATTGCACAGCTATAATTTTGCTAACTACCATCGAATTAAGAACTTCGAATTGAAACATTAAAATAAAACTCATTGGTTTAAGAATTATTGGCATTTGTTTCTAAACGTTCAACACGGAAATGATATTAAAACAAACACCGTTAAATGCCGGAAACTGCAGTAAAACGAAACTATTACTGACGCAAACTAAATAATGGATTCGGTTTGTCGTCACGGCAGCACAATAATGCGTTGTAGTAATAATTGACACGCAACTTTTTTGAAAAAAATTAACGATTGTAAAAACAAAATTCAATTTGAAATGTATGCAAGAGTCCGGTAATAAAATAAAAAATTTTAATTTCTTAGAATTTTATAGGCAATTTTAATATTGAAAGCATTTTAAGTAAGTGGTTAGAAATGTACAACAAAACAATCAACAGCAATGATTAATAGTAGATTTTTTTGCAATAAGCCTAACTGGAAAATTCTGAAAAATGTCTATGGCTAGGGATTTTGTAATAGATTTTGCAATAATTTCGCACATGATGAGCTTAAATAAATAGTGGAAATTCTACAGTGCTATTATTGTTATGTAATAGAAAAATGTAACAACAACAGCACGTGCGTCGTATTTTAATGAACTGTTTTAAAACAAAACTTAAAAACACTTGAATAAACGCCGCTGTCATTAAAATTACAGATGATCAACATCATCGAAGTCGATTATAAATAAAAGCTGGATACATAAAGCGTCCGAGAGACGACAACAAAAGTTCCAGCGGCAAAAAAAAAAACAATAAAAAATGTAAACACATAAGGTGACGAAAGATCGTTGCTGATGTCAGATCAACAAACTTAACGTTGCCATCCCGTGAGAATTTTTTTTTTTGCTCTTGTGCTTTTTCTGGTTTATAAAAATTGAATTGAGTAAATAACGACGTTTTATTTGCTAAACAAATAACTAGCAATATTGTTTATATAACCAGCTGATTCTCTGATAAAAATGGAACAATATTATCACTTTATTTACACACATACCGTTCGTTAATTATTATGCTGTTTTCATTGCTTTTGTTTTCTTATCAAAAGTCAGTCACATGCAAGATATACGCAATAAAAGGGTCAAACCTTGACTTGGATAAGACAATGCGTTATATATGGATATGTAGATTTGCTAGGTGACAGGTAGGTAGCTATACTATTCTCACCAAATTGTTGTTTTCATTTCTAAAACAGTTGTCGTTTCCCTTTATTATGTTTTCTTTGCTGGCTTGTTTTTTTATCAGAACGCAAAATAAGGGTCAGACCTCCTTGACTTGGACTTAGCTATGCGGTAATATAGAATATGCGTAAAAATTTTACCTTGAAGATTTGCTTTCCGGCAGGTAGATAGCAATGAATGATATTTATATTTAAAAATAAATATAAAAGATTATTTTAAGACCGAAATTTAAATTTTTTATTGTTTTTAAAAGAACAAGTCGCAATAGTGTCTGTCGCAAAGTTATTTTACGTCTAAAGACCCATGATGATAAGAAATTCTGGTACAAATTTTACCAGAATTGGTAGAACGGTTTATTATGTAGCTTAGTTTTAAGTGCTTTAGGCCCGTTAACTGATCTCAATTTTAAACAAAGTTTAGCTTAAACAAAGTTTAAAATTCCTTAACCTCAGTTTAAATTTTAACGCCGATACCTCATCTCAAAAAATCTAAGTTTAACTTGGTGAGGCAAGTTTAAATTTAAACACAGAAATTCTAGGTTTAAAAAATTTAAACTTACATTTTTTCAAAAATTCTCTGAGAACATTGGAAATATTCTCAATCATAAACAAAAAAAAAAAATAAAAAAATCATACTTCAAAAAAATCACAACAATAAACAAAAACAAACATATTTTAAGTTTTGAAAAAAAAAAATATTCCAATGAAACTGACAATTTGCATTATTTTATCAAAAATTTTTGAAATATTTTGATGTTCTACGTCAAAGTTGTAGAATTTTTACTACAGTGCCGCTCAAATATGTTTTTTAATCTCAGTTTAAATTTTTAAACAGAGTTTAAGAAAACTGCCGATAAAAATGAGATAAGTTACGAAAATAATTTTAACTGAGTTTAAAATTTAAACTCTGTTTACGAAATCTGAGATTAAGGAATTTAAACTTCGAAGATCAGTTAACGGGCCTTAGATTGTCGTTAGCAGAGATTATAGGTTCAATTCTCGACTTGATCGTGGGCTATAATTAAATATTGTTTTTTTTTTTTAATTTTTTTTTAAATCAAGGTTAGTTAAAAACATCAGAATTTAGAGGTAATAGGAACTTCAAATACGTAGAATTTTTATATTCTTATTTTTGATTTGTAATTATCAAAGTTAGATCGGCCATTTGGTATTAATTTATATAAAAATAATGATCGTGGACGAAAGCGTTAGCCTGCTTCCTCTTCTGGCACTGAAATTTATTGAATTTAAATTGTAATTTCTGGTCAGGATCATGCCAACAGGTGTTACTTTGGACTAAGTAGGTAATTGAAAAGTAGAACACTCTCTTGACTCACGATCTATATCTATAATCATACCCGTTATACGAAATGCAACATTAGACTGGACGTTGAGCAGTTCTGAGAAAAATACTTTGGAAGCCTTCGACAGAAAGATTCTTGATCTTTGGCTAAATCTGCGTCAATGGCGAGTTCCAAAATCGATACAACGATAAATTGTATGTGTACGGAGACATCGATATACTCAAGCGAATACAAGCTGAGCAGTTCCGCTGGCTAGATTATATTGAGCATATGAAAAATATGTCATTATGTACCCGGCGGCGCAGAGTGCAGTATTTTAACAATCTAATAATCGCACATGGTCACCACAGTGACGCCAGAACATTTTATAATCTAATATTCATTATTTAAACTTTTAAAAACTTAAGTATAATTTCGGTCGGAGGTCAAGTGGAAGGTAAAATTGGGTGAGGTATTTTTTTAAAATAATGTTAAAACCAACGTGTAAACTAACAAACTGAATTTTTTTAGGATTAATACCCCGTTCTAATCTTAAAGGTATAGAAATCTTAAAAAATCTTAAAAGGTATAGAAAATATACCATTTTTGCAAAAAACATAATTTTTTCGAGCATTTTTTTATACCATTTAAAATAAAATTTCTTACTTGTACCTAGAGCAACATAAAACAATAGACTTGAACTTCATGCCATATAAGTTTGAAACCAATTGAATCTCTCAGGAAAATTCTATGGCGTAGAAAAGTTATTGGGGTCAATTTTACCCCCTATTTAGCTATTATCCAGTTTTTATGTTCTCAATAATTTTTTTCTATTCACATACTCGCGAATCAATTGCATATTTTGTCCCAATAAAAAATCAGATATATGTCCGGTTTCCGTGTCGATAAATGACCGACCTTTGCACCGAAAGAATTGCTAAAGGGATGATAACTGAAAGGGTCAACTTTGCTACTTACACCCGAACTACTTTTTATCGAACGAATTGTGGAGAAAAGTGAATTTCGTATATTTTTTTTGAGAGAGATGCCAAACTTTGTGAACGCCCAGTTGAGTTCGCTACACCCGAAATTGAATTGAAAAAATTCACAATATGGCGTTGGCCGATCGGAAAATGAAAGTGCGGGAGATGGTGAAAGCCATAGGCATATCAGATGGCTCAGTTTAAATGATCACTTGGGTATGAAAAAGCTTGCCGCAGTATGGCTGCCACGTTTGCTCAGAATCGACCGCAAACGCATTCACGTGACTACTTGGACGAGTTTTTTAGTCGTTTCATAGCCGTGAAAGAAACATGGATTCACCACAACAAACCAGAGACCAGTAAGCAGTTAAAACAGTGTCTTTTTTTGGTCGAATCGGCGACGAAGAAAGCGAAGGTGAGTTTCGCAGCGAATTGAGTCATGGCTTTAATTTTTTAGGATGCACCCAGGCAATGACGAATATATTATTCCAACATATTGGACCGCTTTAATAAAGATTTGAAGAAAAAAACGACCACACTTGGCCAAGAAAAAAGTTATTTTCCATTAAAACATAGCGAAATTTAATGAATTGGACTACGAATTGCTCTCTCATCGGCTCTATACTCCGGACTTAGACCCGTGTGAGTATTTTTAATTTCCAAACTTTTAAAAAAGGATTCGACAGAAAGAGATTTGATGAAAGCTATACATATAGGCACTATTTAAGGTGACTATTTGGCGGTACTTGTTGGGTATGTTTCGGGTACATTAAAGTTAAGACTCAGGCCAGTAACGATACTTTTTTTCAGTAAAAAATAGGAATTTTATCGTCATGTTTTAGGCATGTTTAGGTATTGTCATGTTTTAGATGTAATTTTAGCAGATTTCAGGGTTTTCAAAGAGGCTTGGCTGTCAGATAGAATGCAAATATCGCTAGCTAATATATCATTCATTGCAAGATGGTCGGGGTGGTCGGGGACTCTCAAGACAAGATTGAATTCTAGTGATTCAAAGTAGTGTCCTTCAGCCACTTTGCCAACTAATTTTAATCCATTAGTGTAGATTTTTATAACATTTTTCATTGGGGTGCTTCCAAGCTCTCATTCATTTCTTGAAGAAATGGATACAGCAAACTTTTTGTAGAAGTGATATATTCTACGGTCTTGGGTTTTGGAGGATAAAATTTCCTAATGTGAGAGTGTCGTTTGTTTTGTTATTTGCAAATTTGTAAAAAATTTTCCATGGTTATCATCTTCCTCATTCACCCAAACCAGTTATCTGTGCGGAAGCAACACGAAGAGAAAAAAATGGGCTAAAATCAAGCTCAAAGCGTTCATAATTGATAATTAGCTCAAAAGAGATCAAAACCATCTCAAAACATGCTATTCACGTACGAAGTTTATGCCAGAAATTGGGCTTGAAAATTTCTCATATAAACACGTCAATTTGTGCTTAATAAGTGTCATCTTGGGATTCATCATAAAAATAAATTTTTGTTGTTGTTGTTTTTGCTCGTCCAAAAATTAGCAACCGAACGACATAATTCTCAGTTGGTTGTTGTTGCTGTTAGTACAAAAGTGTATAAAAGTGCAAAACATAAATTAAAAAATTATATTTTCCTGCACGAATGGGATCAAATATCTAATTTGGAAAAGGCAAATATAATTTTGAATTTACATCATCGATTTTTTTTTATTCGGTTCCTTTGATGCCTGAGTCCCTTACATTTTGTCATTTTTTGCCTAATATTATTAAAATTCATAAAATATCACATCTCAAAATTTCTTACATTAGACATATGATAGCATGTTAACTTGTTTTATTCACAATCCTTAAATAACATGCATTGGACACAAATGAGCTTGTTTTGTTTTTATAATCAATACCAAAATGTCATAAATTGGGCCCAAGTGAGCATATTAGTTTTTTGACGAACAATCCAAAAAACACATACATTATGCACAAATGAGCGTATTAATTTTTTTGATAAACAATCACATAAGGGCTTGATATCAAGAATATAATGGCTAAGTTCAGAATCACTCCCAAAATAAATGGATTTGGGATTATTTTCAGCTCAATTTTTTCACCGTAAAGCTAAATGAAATTAATGATATGGATATAATTTTGCATAAAATAGTGAAGACGGACCTTTTTTCATTTGGCCTATCTTCTCTTCATGCCTACATTAGGTATTTTTAATGTACTTACACATTTCAAAGAGGCAATTGCATGAGGACTTTAGAAGGCATGTCTTACTTGTCAACATACCCAGCTCAAAAGGAAGCCGTAACGACGAAAATTCAGCTAATTTCAAGATCAAGAAGCGCTCAAATAAGCAAAATAAAATATACGAAGAACTATTTACTCGAAAAACTACCAGAATTCATGCCATCATCGACTTATTCTATACTTATTTCGACTGATCCTCTCACAAAGACTTCACCCAAAATCTAGATTGTTGAAATAGCTAGCATAAGAAGTTGATTCGAAACCTAGATTGTTAAAAATATCGCGCTGTACGAGGGTTAACAAAGTCGAGTGGAGAAGGATCAAATTTTGGAGTAAGTCTATTCTTGATTAAGTCGTATTGAATACTGAACACAAACTTCATATGAACAAGCCATTTGGCACTTAACAACTGTCAAAACAACCTTGTTGAAAAAGGGACCTCGTATTGGATCATTCTTTAGTACTATATTCTTTTGGAGTAGTATTAAATGTGGGAGTACTATTTTATTTGCGAATACTTTTGATAGAAGGTGAAGAAGGTTTGATGGGTAAAATTTTATTTTGGAGGGGATTCTGTTTTTCTTTTTCTTACCACTTTGAAACAGTTGGTAGTAAGATAGGTTTTTGATGACAAGATGTAAAATTTACTTTCGATGTTAAGTTTTTATTTCAAAGCATACAAATGCTTTTCAAAAGTAGAATCGAAGTAAACAATTTTATTTTTGGAAAAACAAGAATTTGTTAGAAATTCGAAACGATTTAACTTTTCCCCAACTTTTTTAATTTTTTTTTATTTCGAAGTATCAACACAGAACCAAATTTCCAGAGTACGTTTTTATTTTCTTCCGATACAACCCTGTGCAGCGTAACTTTCAGAATAATCACGTTATAAAGACTGTCCCAGAAATAACTGTCCTTTTGTTTATGGGTTATTTATAAAAAAGTGTTACCTCTATAGCAACATATTTGGTACCTAAATAAATTATAAATTTTGCAAATTGAAAAAAAATAAAAGTAAAATAAAAGAGCTACTGAAAAGATGTCGTCTCAACAAGAAGAAAAGCGGAATGCAATTATTTGCAAATACCTGGAAAATCCAAACACCACGTACAAAAAGATCGCTAAGGAAGTTGGCGTGTGCGTAAAAACTGACGGAGGGATCAAACACCTTTATCAAAAACGCCAGGCTCAGGGAGAAAAAGTGGTCCAGCGAACCAAGCGGTGGCCCAGATATTTTACAACCTGAGTAGAAATAAAGTACAAAAAGTACCTGATAGGTCAGAAGAAAAGGACGCCGAAGCCAAGAGTAGGGCTCAAAACTGTATCGCGATTACCTGCCCAAATTTGATTGCGTGATCATGGACGATGAAACGTACTGCAAAGAAAGTATATTAGAAGGGGTGGAGCAGCCTCTAAATTTACCACCGATAAACATACCAAATTTCCAAAGAAATACATGGTGTGACAGGCCATTTGCAAATGTGATCTTAGAAGTAAGTAATTTGTGACAGATCGCACAATCAACACCGAAATTTACATCAAGAGAGTGTCTGGAGCAGCGTTTGATGCATTTTATACATCAGCACCAAGGTTTAGTACTATTTTAGCCTGACCTAGCAACATGTCACTACGCCCAGAGAACGATGGATTGGTACCAAGCCAATAATGTCACTGTGGTACCAAGAGAAGCCAATACTCCGAATTGCCCCGAACTTCGTCCAATCGAAAGATATTAATGGGCTTTAATGAAAATAAGTCGTAAGAAGACCAAGCAAATTGCGAATAACATCGAAATATTTCGACGTAAATGGCGTCGGGCATACACTAAGGTCAACGAAAGGTTGGTAAAAAACCTAATGGAGGACCTTAATCAAAAAGTGCATAATTTTTTTAGGTGTATTTTTTTCAGTGAAAATAAAATTTTCATTTATTTTGTAATGTTCACTTAATAATAAACTAAAAGAATTTTTAAAAAACATCATTGGTTTTTTTTTCAATAAAAACAACAAAAGGACAATTATTTCTGGGACAGTATTTATCATATTTAAGGCATTGCCAGTTTTAATTAAAGTTGGTAGATATTAAAATGTTATTGCAGGGTGTGTCCAATAATAACGAAATGTTAATAAATATAAGTAAGCACAAACACATATTATTTTGACCATGTATGTATATTAATATGTAACTAACACGTCCAGCTATTCGCTAATAACTAATGATAGAGTTAAATTATAAAAAAAAATTGCACTCAATTTCAATATGAATTGGAATAAAACCTACTTTTTATAACAATTGAAGCATATTCTCATCAAACATGCCCAGTTTACCACTCAACTAACGTTTTTGAGCAGAAAATAAGCAGGCTGACCTTTAAAAAATATATATTTAAAGCCTAACAATGCAAATATATGTGAATTTAAAATTTTTCTTTGAAAGAGTTCAGCACAAGTAGAGCACATTACAGCACAATTGCCAAATTTTGAAAAGAAATAATATGTGAGCTTAATTTACATATTAAAAAAGTAACAGCTCATAAAAATCATGCCATTATAATAAAGTTGTTTTGTTTTCAATATAAGACATAAAGCACACATAACAGCACATTTCAAATTATAAAAAGTGCCTCTCACACTGAGATCAATTATATTACTCAGCAGAGCTAACAGTAATAAGAGAATTTATTAGATTATTTTTGTTTTAAAGCGCTTTGAAGATTATTGAAGAACAATTTATAAGATTGTATTTATTTATTAACTGATAAAATATATAAGAAAAAAGCTGAAATGTTAAACAAAAAAAGTGATTGAATGATTGGAAAAAAAAATCCAATTGTTAACTGATAAAAAATAATCAGAGCTAATATTTGCCCCATAAAAAAAATAAATTAAAAGTCAATAAAATATAAATAATAAACATAAATAATATAAATAAAAATTAATAAAATCTAAAAAGGTGGTAACACCAAATAAAGCATGGAAATGTTTATTTCAAGAATTTTTAATTTTGGCACAATAAAACAATAACCAAAAAAAAATATAATCGAAGAAAAAACATCAAATAAGTCGCTCACAAAAAGCGACAAAACAAGTTAAACTAATTAATTGGGGGGCGGAAGGGGGAAGTATATTTATTGATCACAGTACTTAAGGGGCCTTTGAGAGAGAGCGAGAAGCATCAGACAAAAATATAAAACTAAAAACAAAAAAAAATGCGAAGAGCAATACAAAAAAAGACAAACAAAAAACAATCACTTAAAACACACATAATAAGTGGAAGCGAAGAAAGATTTGCAAAAGCGGCAAATGAAGCCAACAATAATAGAGAATAAGTGAATAAAGAAAAACAAATTTGGAAGATGCCAATATCATTAAATCAAACCGCAACAACAACAATGCACAGAGAAACATATCAAAATTTTAAATTAAAAATGCGCAAAAAAAAAAACAAAAAAAAAAACATTAAAACAAAAACAACAAAAAGCAACCAGTTTTCGCACTTTGGTCTGTAAACAGGTAAACAAAAACAATACGACAAAAATTGGTAACAAAAAAATTAAAACAAAAAAAAAAAAGCAAAACAATCGGTAAAAATAAAAATAATCAGCAAGAAATGTGTCATTTTTGGCCTTTTCCGCTAACTTGGCTAAATTGGCAAAGTAAAAAAAATCAATAGACTCAGTCTAGTGCATAGATTGCTGAGAGAAGCCAATGTTAAGGGAAGCAAAATAGTGTCTGTCAGAGTTTGGGAAGTGAGGTGTGTGTGTCAGACACACGGAGGGTGAGTGGGGGTTAAATGCAAGCCAGCAATTATATTCGAATAAGCTGTGTGAAATTTTGCAACTACAGACATGAGTAAAAAAAATTATTGTTGTTGTTGTTTGCCTCATAGACGGGGACTATTAAAGAACTTATTGGCTGGATTATCAGCAAATAAACAAATATTTACAAGCTACCAATAGCGCAAAAGTGTGGCCACTTTTTTTTTTGTTTAATTTTTGTTTTGAGAAAGCTTTAAATTATGTCATTTTATGACTGTTATTGAGAGTCATTTTTAATATTTTTTTTTTTTGTTTTTATATTTATAATCTTTTATGTTTAATTTAGCACAGCGTAGCTCCAGTAAAGACTGGTTTTGCTTGGTTACAAACTAATAGAATCTAATAAAAGTAAATAGACAGAAGACATGCTAAATGGTCTTAGCAAGTTTGCAAAATATTTACAATTTAATAAAATCAATTCTATAAACTACGCGCTTTAATATATCGGATATACATATAAGACACGCTAATTATAATAATTTCTTTTATTACTATACTCTGTAATAAAAATGTCACACATTAAATTATTTAATAAACAAATATTTTAGGTCATTGAGTGTTAATTAAAGCCAAAAACATACACACATATATTTGTATTTTTGAAGTTTTGTGCTAAATATTTTTGTCACATGATTTTGCATTATCACTGTTTTGACAAAATTATTATTATTATTATTGACAGCATCTTGTTTGTCATACAACATTTAGAGTTTATGTTAACACATTTTTGTCTTGTCCTTTATTTTTTTTTTTTTTTATTTGTTGTGAGAAATATTTTTTATCACATGATAGCATATTTATTGATCATATTTTTGACACAACATATTTGTTTTTTAAATTAACATTGTAAGTATTTTTTTTTTTTAAGTCAAACTTCTTTGGCGGCGAGTGAAATTTCAAGGTCTCTTATTCGTGACGCTAGGCTAACGTTTTCAATTCATATGAAAATTTAAAAAAATTATTGCCGCTGCCGAGAATTGATCGTTGCTTAAGAGTCAGAATATATTCCTTAACGCCACGTAGGCACATGATAAACAGACAAACAAAATGTAATTAAAACTGAACGCGTAACATACTGAAAATAACATAATTAACATTAACATTACATTAACATTAACATTACATTATTAACATAACCGTAACATTAATTTTCATCCTACAAGAATGCACGGAAAAAAAATATAAAAATAGCTAAAACAGGAGCAGAACGCGTCCGTGAATATAGAGAGCGAATTAGAGCTCTTAAGAATACAGCCGCAGCTGGGTCTGCATCTAATGATGAAGGTAAGGTGATTGCAACAACGGCTGAGTTTCAAAATGCATTTTTACGAAACATCAGTGTATTTTGGTGAATCTACAAAGAACCAATCCCCAAAAAACACACTGATGCTTTGTAAAAATGTATTTTGGAACTCAGCCATCATCTCAACAAAATTTTAAAGCCAATCAAGTTGATACACTCAACAATCAACGTTCGCTGCTTTATGAGGCCCTCTATCAACATAGCAATTATTATGATCAGGAAGCAGGAGGTAATAATCTACAAGATTTGCCTCTGCTTTCGGAGGCTCCTTCAAAGAGTACTATGCAAATGCAACCCAGCATTCAAAAAGTAACAATGTTGAGAAGAAATTCGAAAGCAACTAAAACACCAATTGAACTAAAACAAGTACCGAAAATAACTTAAAAAATAAATAATTATTTTACAATTTTCAAATGAAAAAATTGTTGAAAGACTTTTCCAAATATACCTTTATGGTACAAATGTCCTCAGCCTCACGAATATTAAGTCGCTTTTAAATTTGAAACTGATTCTTTAAAAGTTAACTTCTTGCCTAGTATACAAAAAAAACAAATTGGCCATTTCAGCCCTTGAAAGGACTTTGACCGAGCTTCTTATGATCAATTGTGTTATGTGTGTTATTAAATGTTTGCCTACATGTTTTATGCCGACTCCGAACGGCTAAAGTTCATGTTCTCAAGAAGCTTAACATGGCATTATATACTCTCTGAGGTTTGCCATTGTCTGCAGAGAGGTGGTGACCGATCAGAAAAAATTTTTTATTGAAAAAACTTTTCGCCACGGCTGGGGATCGAACCCGGGCTCCGAGCATGCTAAGCCACACACTTAACCTGCATGCCACGGTCACCACTTGCCTAGTATATTTCGAGGAAAAATAAAGTTTACTTTTGACTTTTATTTTATCGGTCACAAATAGCAGTTATTTTGTGACTTTAATTTTTTCGGTTAAAAATATCAAGCAATTTGTGTTTTTTTAAAGGCCGCTTGGCAGAGTGAACTGTTGACACCATGTGTAAAATGTCTCACCGATGAGATAAAAATAATAATATTAAAATTTTTTTTATCGGTTACATGGCATGAACAAATATAAATTACCTGATATTTTTGACCGAAAAAATAAACGGCAGAAAATAACTGTTATTTTTGCACAAAAAACTATAAGGCACAAAAAACTGTTATTTTTGTTGGAAAAAATAAAAGTTAAGAGATAAAAGTTAATATGTGACACTTTCGACAAAAACCATAGCCGTACGATCCCTGGATGCAAATATTGAACCAACAAATTATTATTCCATTTCGTATTGATTGATTATCTTTTCAGATACTTTCTCTCTCTACTTCACACTAAAATCTCTCTTATTTCTAAATGTTAAAGAAGTTTCACTTCTACCACGTGTACGTTGCTACACTCGAGTTTTTTTTTTTTTTTTGTATCAATAGATAAAAAAGTACTATTGGTGCTTATGACTTTTGTAAAAGAGCATGAAATTTTTCTTTTAAATTAAAAAAATAAATAATGTTAAAAAAAGTAGCTAAAATATTTGGTCCTACCAAAATAGAAAATATAAAATCAATGGTTAATGTAGAAAAAATATCTCAGTAGAAGGCTTTTTTGGATATAGAAATACTTATATTCGCCCGAAAAGTTGTTGTAACCTCTTTAGGGAAAACACTTTTTGCTCTGAACCTATCATACTTCTCATCTACGAAAGTTGCCTTTCATATTTCGGAGTTTGGTCAGCGTAGTGCTATTATCTGGTAACCAATATCTTTATGGTAAAATTTGACTTTTGATAAGGTTCTAGTTTAGCCTAAGGTCGAAATTCGAAAAATTTTCTCTTAGCCTATTTATAATTACTAGTTCGACAGTGGCAAAATCAACCTTTACACATCATTCTCTTCTGCTGATTCGATACAAAATTAATGTGAAAAAAAATTTTCTTCATAAAAATTTGGCAAAAAAATCTATAAAAAATAGTTGGTGCACTCCTTCTCTGCACTCTGATTCATTTAAAAAAAAAATTATCAAAATCGGTTGAGAAGCATTGGAGAAAATGGTTCTTAACTGTTTTCCGCCTATTTATATATAGATGTAGAATAAGCTACACTCAGAAAAAATTTAGAAAAAATAGTAAAGACTGCTCCAGAGAATGGCTTTTCTCTAAATGTGATCCTAAAAAAATTTCCTAAAAATGGTTAAAAGCTTCTATGAAAAAGAGAAATATAAAACATATCGTTTTTAGAGCAGAAGACTTATTTAGTTTTGAGAAAAGATTTATTTTTATATATAATGTGAAGAAAATACTTCGCATAGTGAAATTTTTATCAAAATATAGGAAACATTTTTCATTTTCAATAAATTTTTCTATATAAATGAGAATTTTTTCGTGCGAGAAGATTACTTTTCATTATAAGAGACATAAAATATTTCCATTTCTCAAATGAAGAAATTTTTTTTCGAAAATGTGAAAATTTATTCTAATTGCTGAAAATTTTATTTGAAAAAGAGAAAATTGCTATTATCGAAAAAAGAGAAATTTTTATAAGAGAAAGATAGGTGTTGTTTCTGAGTGCAGTTAATAAACATTATAAACACAATTCATGGACAAATTTTTATTTTAGCAATGCAGCTCGTGAAGATTTTGTTATCGTAACACCCGTCACACATTAAAATAATTAATTAAAATTTTCTGATACGTATTCTTAATCTTTTGTATGTAGGATTACTCGGAAAACATTATTTAATTGACAGTAATTAATTTTTTTAAATTGTAGTTTGACTAAACTTCACAAATATTCAGAGTACTTGTCACACCCGACACAGGTACTTTATTAAAAACTATATAAACATTGGGCATGATTTTAAAAGTAATTTATGATGATTACAAAACCTTTGAATTATTTTATGTTTGCTTATGCATGTATGTTTAAATGCATGTATATGTAACACCCGTCACAACGGCATATTCCCTATACATTATGTACATATATGTAACAGTGCCTTTCGAATGACATAAGTTTCATTCCTATTAAGTTCTAATTAATACCAAAAAGTATACGACAATTGGTAATGTTCACGTATTAATATATAAGATATTTACTCAGAACTTTATTATATGTCAGTGCAAAAACTAAATTCAAACTCGTGAGTATAAATATATTTTCTAGTGATAAAGTTTATCGACATTCATATATCCAAAAGCAGTGCATATATTAACTTAATTCGACTTTTGACGATGAGATATCATCACGAACCAGATATTATCGATGGTTTACCGAATTCAATCGTAACTAGTGTTCTCTACGACAAAATTTATGAATACCATTTAAAATCGATTGTTGTTAGATTGGGAAATATTGCTGCTATAGCCATCAAAAAAACCGACTAAAAGAAAAAATAAGCCTCTCGAAAGCAGACTTATGTCGATTCAAGCAGCTTCAAAATATATCTATAACATTGTGACAGGTAACAGGTCATCTTGGATCTAAACACAAAAGTTCGAAACTAACCTGCACTCGCCTGTAAGTCTTTCAAGAGGAGCCAAATACAGTATAGCTTGTTCCCGCTGTATTCAATACGAAGCAAATAGTTTATTGTTCTCTCGAAAAACCCAGTCATATTGGCACTTGTCACAGTACCCATAGAGCAACGCTACAGTCTATTCTGAATGGTACATCACAATATGTTAGCTAGAATTATATAGAGATATGGGAGAAAGCCTACCGCCGAAGCCATGGATCATTGTTCACCATGACAAGACGAGCTATCACACTTTGGCTAACTCATTTCTGCATAAGGGGTAGAAAAATACCCATGAAAATACTTTTTTCAAAACATCACTAAAAAGTTTGGGTAAGAGATATTAGAATAGTCTTGATGGGGATGGTTAGGTTTAAAATCAAAATTTCTTATATTAAATATTCTTATATTAATATAGAAATCTACCATTTGAATAGAATTGCCAGACTACGAAAGTCATGAATTTATAGTGGTGGAAGAAGTGGCAGTGGAAGCGGCAGTTTCTTATCTTACACGGTTAAAAATTTTGGACTAGTTTTTAATCCAAACTTTGGTTTAAAGGAATTTTTAATCCTAAAAGTACTATTTTTTATTCCATATTTTAGTTTAATTTTTTTTAATCTGAAAAAGTTTAAGTTTAAGACTATTTTTGGACTACAAATTTGCATTAAGGTAGTATTTTTAGGAAAAAGTATTTATGTTAGTTAATAGCTGAATTCAATGCAGCAGTGGCAGCAACTGTGTCAGTGGCAGCGGCAGTGATCAGCTGTTTCGTATTTTACTGCCTGCAAACTAGAATCTAGCAGTGGCTTTGTCAGCATCAAAAGCAGTGAATGTGGAATTTTTCTTAGTAGTTTAATTATTTGCATGTTGGCAGTGAATTTAAAAATAGGGCTAACCTCGGCAGTACTGCTAACGACCACTGCTGCTTTGTAAGTTTCACCATTGAACAACAGTATTCCTAAAATAACAGCTGATGAATGCCACTGCCACTGACGCTGCAACTGCCGCACTGTACTTTAGGAATAATATTGAACCAAAATATTATTATATACATTATAACAGTAAACAGTGTTTAAACCTTTGTGGATTAAATTGTAATCCTTTTCAGATAACAATATTTTAAACTTTTTTGGACTAAAATCTAATCCTTTTTGGATTATAATTTTTTAAATTTTCAGCGGATTAACAATTATTCCTTTTTAGACTAAGAAATTTTAAACTTTTTGTGGATTAAAAATAAATCCTTTTTGGATTGAAAAATTTAAAACTTTTCATTGGATTAAAAAATAATCTTTTTTTGGTCGTGTCCTATATGTAATCCAAAAAAGTTTAAAATTTAGTACAAGATTTTTAACCGTGTACCTTTCCACCAACTTTGGCTAGATTGCATTAGTAGTAAGAAGGTAAAAGGTAGAGATTACTAATAGTAATCGGTGCAGATTTTGGTAAGTAGATTTTTCGTAAAATACACATTGCAATTATTTAAGAAAAAAATCGGAAAAAGCTATCACGATGGGTATAAAAATACCCAAAAAATATCGCAGCAACGCATTGAAGTATAGGGCTGAATTTTTGTTTCTGATCATTTTGGATCAATTGTAGGTTGTATATGTGAATTTTTGTCAAAGTCTTATGAGCGGATCTGGTACCAGGCAGGAATGGGTCAAAGAAGTAACTCTTTGAAGAAACTTGATCTTTGAATACAATGTGTGAGCTTTTAAAACATTGAACAGATGAATTAACGTTCAACGTACATCTATGACTTGACACCCAAACATAAGCTGCAAGGTTTTTTGAACACCTGAAAAAACGGTTGCTGCATCCAAATTCATCTTTAATAGGTACCACAATCAGAGTGGAAAAAAGTGCTTCGAAAATGAGTTCAAGATCATGCAAGAGTGTATTAATCTAAGTGGAGAATATTTTGGAAAACAAAAGAGTAATTCTCAATTATAAATATTGACTTCTTTTTCTAATCCCTTGAAAGAAAAAAAAAGGAAGAAAGAAATAAAGAAAGCATATTTTTGTATATTTTGTGAGTACTTTAAAAATGTAATAACATATAAGTAATATCATTGTGCATGAATGATCACGGTCACTTTTTTTTGCAAACAAGCTAGGGATTTACTATTATCATATCATTTTAGCATAAGTCGAGGACGCTGAATTAAATGGGATTTACCGATTTTCAATTCTTCGGCCAGTTTTCGAGAAATTCAAGGTTCAAGGTCAAGTACAACTTGATGCAGTTTTTGTTTGAAAAACTTTTTTCTCATTAACTTTATCGACTTTATGTCAAGGAGTGAAACACTACCAATACACTGGAGAATAATTCCTTAGAACAGTTAAATCCTCGAAACCGAATCCTTATGGTCCAAAATGAACCCAAAAATTAAAAAAACCCGTTTTTTTTTTATAAAATCTTTTTTTATAAAAATTCTATAAAAAAAATTAAAATTTAACAGAATTTAACCAATTTAAATTCCAGAACTTTACATAAACATATGGTGTCAATATAAGTCGAAAAGCTTTAGAGGCTTTAGAGCCGTAATGGTCAAATATACATACGTATTAAATATAAGATTATGCCTTGAATTTTGTGAATTTTTTGTCTTTAGAAATTTGTTGCGGTAAATTTTTGTATAAGGCCGTTTTAGATTGAATCGGGTGCGAAGATTTCATTTCTGTCAACTGTTTTGTTCTAGATGTGCACGTGTTTAAACAAAAATTTTTTGAAAAACATTCCTTAAGAAAAAATTTACAAAATTGAGGGTCTGGTAGGGTGTTTCTCTATGATAAGTAGGCGAAATAGCGTAGGTTTCTTAAAAATTCATCAATTTTTATGCAAGATACTTGATATAGAAGCAAATATATGTTTGTGCTCCTGATTTTATTTTTTAAGAGGATTTTGTCACAATTCATCATTTTAATGAAATAATATTATTTTATACGGCAAATAAAAATTCGAGTTCTTGGTTGGTCGGCTTGTATTATTCACTGATAACTCATTTAGCATCTGTAGAGTATCCTAATATCAGATATTTTTATTTAAACAAGTAAATAATTTACAAATTGTTATGCAAATTTCCGGGTATTCTGGTATTCTGGAAATAATTAATTAAGGTTTCAAGGTATAAAAGATAACTAAATAATATTATTGCTAAAAATCTCATTTGAACTCATGGCTCCAAAAGAAATTTTCCAAATTAGTCAGAGGCAATAACTGTATTCTCTGGAAAATTGTTATTTTATGGAACGATGCTTATGAATGCGTAAACTAATTGTCCTGAGGTTAAAGTTACAGAATCAAATCCACAAAAGATTTTCTTATAGTACAACTACTAATATTTAGATGCAAACCTTACTTGGTGCATCTGTAGTTAATAAGTTGCTGTATCTTCCAGGCATTTAGTTTTCATTGACGTACCGCGACCATCAAGATTTTATTGATATTTACTAACATTGCAGCCAAGGCTAGTAAATGTCAATTCAATGCTTTTTAGCGCACTTTTAAAAATTAAGTACAAGTTACCAGAAATTACTTCTGATGTAAACATAATTTTTCAGAACTCCAACTTCATAATGTATGAGTAGTATATGAAGCTTTAATATAAAAAAACATTGAAACAAAATACATACTTTCAACTCTAAAAAAGGGGTTTCCCTTAAAAATCAATAACAAAAATTAATGCGAAAAATAAACGTTTAAAAAATATCCAAAACGTTTATTACGAGGAAGCAAAGTTTGTATTACTCCAATTCTTAAGAAAAACAACCTGTTATCTTTCTACCAAGATAAACCGCATCAATAAAACGTTGGCAATTCATACAAACAACACAGTTATGAATTAAATATTTAAATATGCACAATAATAAAGTTGTTAAAAAAAAAATATATGCTATGAGTTCCCAAAATAAAAAAGTCATATGATTATTTAAATAAGCGTGATACGCATACGTATAAATAAATTTATATGAATGTGCATAATAAATTAAGACCAAAAGAAACATACAAATAATATGTTTTGCAAATAAATAAAAAATTTATAACGAAATGTTTTATAGGGGATATACAAAAATAAAAACAAATTTAACTTCTTTGTTATAAGAGTATTTTTAGGAGTGCAGTGAAGAATTCTTAATTTATGAAAATATTGAGTGTAAAAATAGAATTGATGATTTATTAGCAGGTTTTACAACAGGTGTTTCGGCAGCAAAGGACCAATGAGGTCAAAAGATGTAACCAAATACCTGGAGCACATGAAAAATAAGCCAAAGCCGTTTGGATCGGTAACAAAGGCCAGTTGAGCGCTAAAACATTTTCGAAAATCGAAAGTTTAAATACATAATAAAAACTAAAACTTATATTTAACAGGTTGTAAGAATGGTAAAGATATTAGAGAAAGAAAAGAAATGGCATTGCAGTTAAGAAGGATATTTTGGGGTCAAGATCTGCTCAGATGAAAATCGAATTCACTTGTTAAATTATTGGTTACTCGAAGCATTCAGGTTATAGGTTCGTCAATGCAGTGAAAGTTAAGGCGGAAGAAAGGTAATATACCTGAGGTATATTAAAATATATTAATTGGAGTTCCCGACACTAGTTGATGAATAAAGAGAAAATCAGAAACTTCCCTTCGTTTTGCAAGAGTTTGCATGTTAATCAACTTTAGACAGTCGGCATAAGGTAAGGTAAGTTAAAACTGTCGAAACCGGGAAGACCACGAGAAGCGAAACGAATGAATCTTCGTTGAAGGGCTTCGATTCGCATTGAATGGGTGTTGTAGATGGGAGACTAAATCTGGCTGCCTTATTCTGGCATGGTTCTGGGTAAAGTAAGATAGAGAGATTTTGTGACGTAAGTACATATTGGAGAACTATCTGGGCCAGTGTTTCACAAAACCAAATGCACAGTTGGCTCTTCTAATAATATTATAAATATGAGACCTAAAGTTATATTCCTTGTCGCAAGTAACTCCTTTGCAAGTAAATTGCTTATAGAAGGCACTGGCTTGCCGAGAATGTAATAAGTTTCTCGGGAAGTGTTGGAGTCGAGGATATGTTATATGCTTGACATTTACTGACGTGAGTTCCAGAAGATTTTTTTAAAACCAAGTGGAAAAGCTGACCAAATCGTTTTGAAGAATGCGAAAAACGACTTTAGTTTGAATGCGTCGATGCGTGACTGCCTTGTGGAACACTAGAGTAAGCTGCAAAGGATTCTGAATTGGAAAGTCTAAATATGACATTATAATGGCGTTCTTTGAGATAAGGTTTAATCCATGATATAAACAGAGATGGAAAACCAGTGAGAGATTTTGTCAAACACTACTGAAGTCGGGTGAAACTGCAGCAACTTCATAACCGCTTTCTAACGAGCAAAAAGTATTTGAAACTAATTCTGTGAGGTTAGTGGTAGTCGATCTATCTTTGAAGAAACCATGTTCACTAGGAGAAGAGAATGTCGTAGATAATAATAGGTCTGTTATTAGAAATAGATTATTTTTAAAACATCAAATTTCAAAGGATTTCAGATCAGCCTGGAGTAGGTCGGAATCGTCTGTACATTTTCATATCATCTGCATAAGTTAACAGATAATAGTTAAAAAATGAAGGTAGCACCATTAATGTCTAAAATAAACAGAAGAGGGCTACCCTGAGGAACACCTGATCTTGTAGCAAATGAAATTCGGTCGACCTGATGACCTGATTCAATGTTTTTAGGCAAAATGATGTAAATTTGATAAGATTAGACATATTGGATATTCCAATAACAAAACCATGCTGACCAATTGTTATGACTTCTACACAATGAATTTTCACGATTCGCTCAAAAAGTTTAGGAATCGATGAGAGCATAGCGATGGGCATATAGTTAATGACGGCATTTCTAAAGCTGTTTTTTTTTAAATTTAACTTATAAATTATGTTTTCCACAAAAGGGAAAAATGACTTTCGTTAATTGGTTTATTGAATAATAAGCAAAGTGGTTGGCCCAAAATGGTACCGCATTAAATTAATACTGCGACAGAATTTCCATCGGGTCCAGCGCTAAAATCTTCATCGACCGATCCATTATACTTTAAAATATCCTCAGTAGTAAAGGATATAGGTTCTAAAGAAACCTAGGCTTCAGAATTCATATATTCAAAATACTCTTCATCTCGAACAAACGAATATGTAAAAAATGACTCTTTAAAATGATAAATAGACCACAAATTAAGTCAGAATCGTCAGTAAGTTTATCAAAAGATTTAAATGCAGGAGGGAATCAAGCAGATTTCTTCTTAATATTTATGAATTTCCAAACTGTTCTTGGTTCAGGCAATATTCTCAGTTTAGATTAATATTTTCTAAATATTTACAATAAAGTATAGCTGAGCGCTCAAATCCAGAAAAAACATTTGCAAGTTTTTAGTTTGAGTCTAAGCTAAACACAAATTTCTTCCATGACCTATTCCTATTGTTGCGAAGTGTTTTACATTTTTTTGTGTACCATTCGTAAGATTTTTTCACAAATTTAAGATTATATGGTACGGATTGAGAACATATAGCAAAGAGTTTTCGGAATTCATTTGCGATTCTGATTTTAAAAGGTGTTCTAGACCGGTAATCAATAAATGCAATCGGATTCGAACTTATATTCGAATATACTGCTTTCCGGACGAATCAACTAAATGACAGCCGATCGGACATTTTTATATTTTCAGAAAAAAAAGCCTTTTAAAAATAAGAGAAATTAATAAAAATACATACTGTAGTTATCGCTACACTCTTCCTAGAGACGGAAAAGATAAGGAGAAAAAATTCAGAGTAGACGCCTGCGCGATCGCAGTAATCCCCTGAAATTATCCAAATCTGCGTAAGTTTTGATATGGTATATAAATAGGTAAAAGAATAATGACAATTTTCTAGATTTATCGCACAGTTTCGAGTGGACAAAGCAACATTCACGTATATTTTAAATGAAGTGCAAGGTTTTTAAGCGGAATATGGCTACCAAAGCTCTGTTGGAAAGTATGTCAACATTGCTTTGGGAAGACGCACTTGGATCTCCAAATTATAAGCAAGTACCTATGTTACAAATACTTAAACGGAGATTTTGCCGTATGTCATTTAAATAAAAATCGTAAGTCATTACAATGCATTAAATGATATAAATGCATTTGTCGGTATGGAACCTTTTTTATTTCATAATCACTCAAATTTCATTAAAACTCTAAGAGTACTCCAGAAAAAATTTTAACGAATTTAAACTCACTTAAATTATGATAAATCGGATTACAAAACACCTACAATCCGCCAAAAAACAAATGGCGAATTCGAAGATCGGAAACGGATTGCAGAACGCCTTTCAATCAAATGTCATTGGAAGTAAATCCTATTCTAACGTAAATCGGATTTCAGAACATGCCTGATATACATTAAAATTACAATGTTCAACCTTAACGTATATAAGTTTAATATTAGAAGAGCAGGGAATATCAACAAAGGATCTAACAAAGGAGTTCCTTAAACACTTAAGTCTATTTTTTACTTTGCTTCGTGTTCGCACCTGACCAACGGCTGAGATTAGAAGCGAAGTAATAATGCTATCAAACAACTTTAGGAAATGTTTTCAAAATAAAAATTTTAAGTAATTCAAGCGTCATTTTTCATTCTTAGAAAAGTAAAACAAAAATTTGAATTATTTAGTAACAAAGTTTTAAGATTTTAATTCATTAAAACAATTCAAACAATACGCATGAAACCGAAGCCGAGCTGCAGTTCGGTAATGATATGCTATCTGCTTTCTTAATTGAATTTTTAGGCTTGGGACCTGTTAAAAGGCCTGATATTTAAGTATTTACTCAGGTCTGAATTTTCGGAGGAATCTTCTTAGGGATATTAAGGCATGAGTTTACGCTATACGATAGCAGGTATTACTAAACTATGACATTTAAATGGGAAAAGGAAATAACGAGGCATGTTGAATACTCAAGCCCTACCATTACCCTTCAGTCCTGAGAGAATGTATTGATTTAATTTTTATTAAATATATCGCGGGCGTATTTTAACCGCTGGGTAATTCAATTTTTACAAAAACATTTACAATTTAATCCCCTATAATTTCTTCATTTTAATTAACGAATCAATTACATACAATAAAATGGAGCAATTTTACATAATTTGACATTTATGAAAAATTTTCCAAACAAGCAACAGCTAAATAAAACCCAATACACATACATAAATATATATAATTAAATATGTTATTATTTTAGATGTTTTTTTTTATAAATTATAGCACAGAATTTCAATAAGTTTTTTGCAAGGTCAAAATTGGCTCCAAACAATTTAATTGACATACAATTAAAAATAATCATAATTTTAATGAAATGTTATAGAACGTATTATTATAAGTGAAAATTAGAAAAGAAAAATTTTTAAGATTTTTAATATTCATTAAAAATACACATTTCTTATAAGAAACTTTGCTCTAAAGATTGTTTCCGAAAAGAAATAAATCGGATACGGAAATTAACCTTCTGACAACCGGCATGAATACTTGAGGAGTACAAAAATATTTTCATACTATTTTATGTATATTTTTTAAAGAATTTATGTTTTCTTTACAAAAAAATTTTAATTATTAAAAGATTATAAGAACAATTTTTAAAAAATTAAAACTTATATCCACAAAATATCATTAAATCACAAGCGACTGGATTTCATTAAACATATTAAACTATTTCTCGGTATGACTGATGGTTTGTATAAGTTACGTTTGTAGTAAAATGACTTAATCATTAAATACAGCGTAAATAATAAACATGTGTGAAAAACAAATTAACTTTTTTTATCACTAAACTGTGTCGAGTACAAAATTACACATTATTTTTAAGCTAGATAAATTAAACTGCCTGATAAACCAATTGAAAGCAACTTTGAAAAAAAAATTACAAAAAAGTATGGCAACACCGGCTCTCAAACTCGAACTGAACTGCACAAATACATGAAGCAGCGAGCGATTGTGCTGTGGAACGGTTTTTTTTCCGAATGATTAACTACGAATAATTAAATAATTTCATTTTATGCCTCTGATGTGACACATAAAAAATTAAATTTGCAAGCTTTTACAATTATATGGCTTTGAATTATTTTCTCAATACTTTTGTTTATCTGACAGGACATTGAACTTGTTATTGTTTTGTTCCGTGTTTTCCTGCAATCAGTTTTATTTGAAAATAATTTGATCCTTACACAATTCACGACCCTGAACTTGAATAAATTTGTTTTTTTTTAATATAATTTATTGATGGACTTTTACCCACTCCATCGGCCCACTTACCTGTTGCTACTTTGACTGCCCACTGTTTTAGCTGCTTCCACTTTTTCTGCGGTTTAGCCTTTAATTCGTTCTGTAGTTTTTTCACTGTTGCAGCTGAATGTTTTCATCAATATTTACGTTGTTGCTGCCGGATGAAAGTATTTCTTTTTTATTTGTCTAATTTATGTTTAAAAATTTACATCAATTACTTTTTCTTCGTGGTTGGTACTCTGCTCTTAGGATAAATTGTAATTTTTTAACTTTTTTAACACCTGCAAATTTTCCACTTTTATTTATTGATTGCGCAAAACTTCTCAAAACACTTTACTTGACTTTCAATTTTTGACTGTTTCGTGTTATCTTCGTCATTGCATTTTTTTAAAGTTTTTTTGGCTGTGTTCAGCACTTTTGACATCTATATCGGAACAAAATAGATGTTACGTTTTTCGTAAGATGTAATTACGGTTGTGTTCATTTCAGATGCGTTCGAAGAGAAGAAAAATCAAGGCTGAGCACTAACTACGTTTACATTGCGTCAAATAGCTGGTATACATTAGTCTCAATCAAGAAGCTCATTTTGATGTGAGTCCGTTGTCAAATGTTGTCTAAATTAGAGCCAGATAAACTCAAAGCAATATTTCTTTGCTTTCAAGTATAAATCAATGGTATAATTTTCGTTTTATTTCATTTAAGCATAATAATTTATTATTTAAGTAGATTTACATACAAACATTGCACTTAAATAATGCAACTCAACAAAGAGACCAAACAATGTCGAATGGAGTGAATAAAAGTGTATCGTATAATGTTTAAAGCTTTTAAAACTCTTGCCTCACGTAACGTTTCACCTTCCCACTTCATAATCTTTTCTGTAGACATCAAAGGGAGTCGGTTGATTGGGGCAATTGGTTGCATTCTATCCGAAAAAGCACTCAGGAAGCGAAGTAGAATAAAGTGACTTCTATCAAAATGAAGTGAACGTAAACCGCTCAACGGAAGAAGCACAAAATATTTTCGCTCCCTACGATGGCGATCGCTTAGGGAACATGTTGTGTGAGCGGTTTATGCTACAAACCATTAAGCCCAAAAGTAGCAAGTAGCAGCTACGTAGCAAATTTTCCGCTGACTGCACTCAATGTGAACCTACACAACCGTCTCATTTGAAATGAGTCATTCAGAAGTGTTTATATTGGTGCTTTTGGGAACGAATTTTATTTCGTTTATCAACTGGTTCAACTGACAGTAGCCATTTTAGTTGTTTTCTTGGTTTTTAGTTTTTTGCCTGATATTTTCCTTTCTTTTGGGTGTGTTCAGTGTTTTCTTAGCCATTTGTTAATGAATATCGCAATACTGAGTCATTCGGCTCAACATAAGGGAAGTATAACATAAAGTTGGCCTCTATAAAAAGCCGTTGTTTTTAAAGCCATGGAAGTGACTATGTTTTAGTAAACGAAACGATCACCGTGACATGTCAGTATGTCTGATATTATTTGCCAAAAGAAGCCCAGAGATCAGTTACGCAATATAATAATCAACTAAACAGGGAAAAGGTGGACAACCCTTGATTTTTGGTACTGACCTGTAATTTCTTTTGAAAATCGACTAGTTGCATGAGACTGTTAAAAGCAAAAGAGTGGAGTAGAAAATGAAAGTGAATGGAAAAGTCTCTCGGGCTGTGATTTTATGAAACTTTTTGGCGTTTTTCTTTCATATTTTTACTGTATGTTGAATTTTTAAAACAAAGTGTCTTCCACATAGTTTTCAAGATGAAACTTGAAAAGAGAATTTAAGAAAATCTCATGGGACCAGTTGCATTAAATTGGAACCGACAAAATATGTTCCAATACCCAGATAACATCGTTGGAGCTGTTTGGTACGAGTGAGTTTTTAAAATGTTCTAAAAATGTGTCATATATAATTAAAGCTTTACTGAAGTTTTTTTGCTGTAAGTTGCTTTTAATTATAAATAAATTTTTAATAAAGAATTTTTAATAAAGAATTTTTAAAACATTAAAAATAAATTTCTTTGAAGGTAGCAAATCCCCTTAATAGCCATTTGTCGTGGCTATTTTTGTATACTTTTGGTTAACTTGCAGTTGTTGTTATTATTGTTTTCGTTATTGCAATTTTCGCTCAATGCTTGAGAAATTATTCTTGGGTTCAGGCTCCTCACATTTTGTTTCTTCTTTTTCACTTAGAGCATTAGTGAAGAATATGCATTTTGGACCTGAAGCCCATATAAGATCTGAGTAAAATATTTTGAACAATTGGCGACGCATCAAAAGTTTATGTACTGCAGAAGACTTTCATATGGTGCTCCTCGGTGCAACTTTTTTGTCTTCTTTTGTCTGTCTGACATGCTACTTTTAGGCAGAGTGGCCAGGTTAGGTGAATTCCCCCTAGATTTACGAGTTTTTAACTGTTTTGAGGGATTTTAGGGGTATTAATTGATGTTATCATAAGACATGTGTGGTTATAATGATTTTCGTTTTGGTTTCTTTAATGTATTAAGTGCAAACATACATAAAGAATGGTAACAAATAAATAAACAGAAAAAAAAAAGAATAGATGTAGCATTAGCTTTCTAAAATGTAGAAAAAAAGTTATAAGCAAAAAAATTTAAAATGTCCCAAGGGACCTTCTCCGTAACCGGAGGGTTTAGGATGATTTGAAGTTTTTTTAGGGGTATTTGAAAAATTTACATTTGGAAATAATGTTTTCTTACTTTTTCTTAAAATTATGCAACCACAAGAAGATATTTGGCTTCAAGGGTATTACAGCGACACTTAAAAAAACAGCTGATTTTATAAAAAAGTATTAAAAAATCCATAGAAAACATTTGTACACATTTTTAAAAAACCTCATTACAAACCTTTGAAAATACTATAAAATTTAAAATTAGCTAAAAAAAACGAATACCTTTAAATTTATGTTATTAGTAAATATATCTTCATTTTAATTAAGAAAGGAGAAGTTACAAACTTTTTACTCAAAAAAATTCAAATTACTTACAAATATATTTGTATCTCTAAAAAAAATGTTTAGTGGAATTTTAGGGGGATTTGAAATCCAATCTAGAGGAAAATGGTGAGAGGCATCTGACAACACTGCTTGTTGGTCACTATCGTTAGTTCAGCAAGTTCATTCATTGCACTTGGTCTGCACGATAATTTCTTCACGTACGAACCATGGTGAAATTATTTAAAGGTGTTCTCATCCCATGACATTTTTCATTATTTTTTTTGACATGCTGCCTTATTTTGACAATTATAAGGGTTTCAGATACATGTGTTTTAAGGGTGCTGTTTTGAGTCTGTTAAGTACTCAAAATAAGTACTTTTTTATTTTTGGTACGTAAACTAATTGGAAATATATGAAGACGCACAAGTTAATTGTTTTTATTTTAAATCTATATTTTATGTCGTGTGTTCATATAAAAACATTTTTATATAGCCAAAAAAAGCTCTTATAGCTTTTATAAAGCTCCGAACGGCTAAAGTTCATGTTCTCAAGAAGCTTTACAAAGCATTATTTACTCTTTGAAGTTTGCCATTGTTTGCAGAGAGGTGGTGACCTATCAGAAATATTTTTATTGAAGAAACTTTCCGCCGTGACTGGAGATCGAACTCGGGCTCAGAGCATGCTAAGCCACACACTAAACGCGGGCTTGTGTTGACCAAGTGTCACGCGGTTCTCTTCTAAAACCAAATACACTTCATATAAAAGCAATTCTCGAAGGTATCCTTCAAAATTATAATGAAAAAATATAATTAACAGCCATCAAAATATGTATCATCAAATAAGTATCTCTTAATGTACATTTTTCATCATGATATGGAATTGTACTGTTGTATTTTTAAACAATATTTTTGGTTAGAGCTAATGAAAGATAATTATAAAAGCTGAAATTTGCGAATTGCAAAAATAAGTATCTTAAATTTTAATGTTACATATATAATAGTACCATCTTCAAGTAGCATCACAAAAAAGTACTAGTATCAGGTAAGTACAAAAATTTGCAACCCTACTCCGGTTTGAAAAGAAATTGTCAAAATAAGGCAGCCTATTTTTTTCTGATATTGCGGTTGAGAACACCTTTTATTTATTTCACCATGGTACGAACGCTCCATTCTTTTAGAACATGATTGTTCAATTTGCTTTTTACGCAGTTGAGTTGTTTGCTTAAATTTTGCAGAATTTCGAGCTTACAGAATTCACAGAAAAGTAAATTTACTAATATTAGTAATTTTTCCTTGTTTTGTAAATAATTTATGAGAATGTTGCTGACGTTCCTTACGTACAGAGTTGCAAACCAAATCAAAACCAGATAAGAATGTTGGAAAAAACGCGGCTTATATGTATTCTCTACTAACAAGTGATTACTTGCATGTGTGGTCGCTGTGGCCATACACAAATAAGGTGGACGATAGAGAATTTTCCACGTAAAGCTGCCACCACATCCTTATTGCAGTATCTTATGCAGGCTTCAAATTTGCGTTTTTGTGTTAAGATAGTTAAGAAGCTAGTTCGCCAGTTTGGTACACTAGTTGGCTTGTTGACAAAAATTTTTGATTTTCTCTGTCGAACAAAGCAAAAAAAAAAACATTTCTATAGTCATTACGAAACCAGGGTTGTATTGAAACATAAGTGTATTACTATGTGAAGTACATTTTAATGATTTAAGTACGATATGAGAAATGTTTGGTACTTTTTGTTTTTTATTTGGTAGACTCAAAGGAAATTGCATACAGTATACGTGATAACTCTGTTTGGTTTCATTAAAAATTTTGTTTCGAAAAAAGTAAGCAGGTGTGGAGGACTTGCAGAGCATTTTTGCTTTATTTTCCCCACACAAAAATAATTTTATTTCGAAGCAATAAATACTTTTTTAAGAGTACATTTCTACTCTTCTCAAAACTAACCCTGTGTGTGCCAAACAAATTCCGTAATTTGAACGCTCGCTTTCTCGAACACATACAAGCCGCCATATTGTTTGCCACACAAGTTCCAGATGTGAAAGCCACATGAAAAGCAAGAAAATATTAATATTTGTACTGGCTAAATAAGTTTTCTACGCAAACTTATTCTACCACTTATTAGCACCCTATAACCATTAGTCCTCAATTCACGTGCCCTATCAACATTTACCCTGGGTTATTGGATGAGGACGTCGTTAAAGACACCATGTGTTAGATGGACTATAAGATCTGTCGAAGCGAGGTTTGAGTGGTGTAAATCATCTGGAGCACCTTCATCCAGTCCAGATTTGTGGCTGTCCATGACTGTTGTGTAGGTCTCGTCCCTCTTGGATAGTTCGTCCAAAAGAAGAGGATCCTCGCAGTACAGACTCGAAACCCCGCTGAGGCCAACCAAGTCCAGTGACATAGTCTCATCCATGTTAACCTCAGGTGCACAGCTCTTGGAGCCAACAACATCTGCTTCAGCCTGGCTTGATGAGCTCATTAACCACTTCATTCACCACATTCTGCATTAAAGAGGTGGGAGGACCTGCCTCGAAGGCCCTACAGGATCCCCTATCTTAGCTATCGTCCAGCATTCTGTGAGCATGTCAAAACTGCAGTGCCTGAGCAAAACGCAGTTTTCTTCCATAGGCCCCAGGCCTTACCTCGCTGACTAACTTGTATAGCATTGCAGACCTGTCGTCCTCACAAGCTTTTAGCTTGACGTAGCTAGACAAAAGAGTTAGAACTTTTATTTTTCTCAAGGACCTGGAAGAATAAATTTGCCAATGAAGCATCGACTCACCTCAACTTGTCAAGGTGAAGTCCTTCGTGCGCTCTATGCGTATCGATGTCACCCAGTACTCTTTCCTCTCCGCTTTCACCATTTCGTTGTTTGTCTTTCTGTTCCTCCAATATTTTGAACAAAATAACAATTAAATTTACTGTGTATACTTTCAGGCTGAACATTCTTAAGAAAGTTTAAATGCAAGAAATTATTACAGTTTGAGGATTACTAAGAACGGAGTCTCTTTTATGTATTTCGATAAGTTAAGTAAGTTATAGTATTATGTTTTTTCATTAGCCTGCAGAGATGCAGTACGATGTTAGAGCTTGAAGCTCCAAACCAGACACTTGCGATGGTTAGATGTTCAATGCAAAAATTAATTTGTTCTGAAAAATTTTTTAAAAATATTAAAATTATATTTAAAAATTTGAAGGCTATGCTTTGGTGTAACCACGATGGAATAAATAAGTAAGCTGTAGGAAAATACCCTGGATGCAGCAAAATATTTGGTTTATAATTATATTTTGACAAATTTTCGACTTTTCAAAATAAAACCAATATCTACACTCTCAAAAAAAAATTGTTAATTCTAACAATAAAATAACAATAGCATTGGTTAATCTTGGTTGAAATATCATTGACAATAGCAATTGTTGATTTTTTGTTAGAAATAACAATAAAAATTGTATATTTTTTGAAATTAAATTTTTATGGTTGTCTTGTCATTTATGAATGTTAAAATGTCAAAATTTAAACGTCAAAAATTAAATGTCAAAATTTAAAAGTCAAAAACTAAATGTCAAAATTTAAACGTCAAAAAATTGAAAAAATTACCTGTCAAAAACTAAACTCTAAAAAAATTTAACATCTTGACAACTCCTGTATTTAAATACAAATTTTATTGAACAATATTTAACAAGGTTGTAACAATTACAATTTACAAGCCTAAAGCTTTGTTATATTCACGTTTTCTGGCTACTCTGCTACGACGTCTGAAGAATCCGCAAAGAATCGTTTGCATTCAGAATCATCCATAAAAAAGGATAAACACCAAAGCACCGAACATGAAATTTGAATGAACACCATGAAATATTTCAACTTAATGAAATAAAATATAATCACGATATTTACCTTTATTTCGTTAATAATTTGTTCCTTTTGCAAGCGCCATACAAAATTTATTTCTGAATTATATTCTGCTAAATTGAAGCAAAACAAACAAAAAAAAAATTTAAAGCCTTTTGTTTTTTTTTTTTGTTTGAATTGAAGTTTCAATTTTTTTTTTCAACAAACAATTGAATTGTTGAATTCAACAATAAAAAAAAACAACAATAAATTTAACAATACTACAATAAAAATTGTCGATCTTTGAAAAGAAAAAATTAAAACTCAAAATCAAGGGAAACTTTTACTATGGAAATTGTTAAATTTATTAACAATTGTAATTGTTGAATTTTAACAATAATTTTGGGAGAGTGTATTCATGTTTCGGCCATATTGTATAAAACGCGGCTTATGTGTAAATTTTATTAAATTACACTTAACAATTTCACAAGCTGTCGTAGTTGGTTGTGTTGATGTTATTTATTTACAACCATTGTAAAATTTTTGTTGTTGGCCTCCCAATAAAATTATTTTACGACAATACAATCGTGTTTGATATGTATACTGCTGATTGTATTTCCAAAGACTGTAGCTGTAGCGAGTTTTTTAATATGGATTATATTTCAAAAGTAACACCACAGCCAAAACAGATTTGTTTTATTTTGTGAAGCAAAAATTTTAGAAAAAAAAAAATTTTTAAATCTTGAAGGTTTCGACGTGGATGTGTTTTAAATTACTGGGCTATCATTTGAGGCAGACAAACAAATTATTAATTTCACTAATAAAATACTTAGTAAAGCGTTAAGCGCAACCGCTGCAATCCAAATGAAAATGGCTTTGCTGACACAGGACAGAGTGGACATGAATGGAGAAACAATGAAATGTTAACATTATAAACGTATGAAGTTCATCCAAACACAACTATTTTATGCGCCTCTTTTTCATAACTTACAAATAAAGCATAGAATTATAAAGAAATTATCATTGAATGATTCCATTCGTTAATTTTTACTTGATTCAAGTATAAGTTTGATATCAAACTGAAAGAATTTTTGTTTTACTTTGAATGCTGAAGCATGTATTTTTATATATCAACTTTCATACAAATCATTTCACACAATCATTAAAATTATATATTAGCTGCGTTTTTTTCAACGAATTGCTCTACTCCGGAGCAAACTTTATATGCAAAACAAAAACAACATTACACCAGAAAACCAGCAGGAGTAACTTTTTAGAGCAACATTTAAACTTATCAAACTTTGCGCTAGATGGCGTAAACCAAAAAACTTCTGGGAAGTGCTGCCAAGCATTTACAATATTTGACAATAAAGTAACGTTTTTTTAAACAAAAAATAATTGTCAAATACGAAAAAAAATTTTATTAAAATAAAAAACAAAGAAAAATATGGACAACACCTTTTCGTATGTATTAAATATATTACAATAATTTAAACTACATAAGTTTATATATATATATATATATATATATTAAAAGGCGCCGAAAGTGGACAAAAGAAGAAACGCTTTCCTTTTTGGATGCTTACGCAGCCCGCAAGCAAGAGTTTCTGCACCTCAAAAAAAAGAAGCACGCAATGGCAAATGTCTTGGAAGATTTAATCAGCCGAGGAGTTCTGGTAAGATTTTTAATACATACACTTTGACCAATAGCAAAAAGCGCGAGTAGATTGCTTGAAACTTATGAATGCCTTATTTTATTTATTTGCAGACCCAGCCGACAAATGTGGATATGCTTAAAATTAAATTGAAGTCGCTATTGCGTGCGTACAAGCAAGGAAAGGACAATGCAAAGAAAACGGGCGCAGGTAGATGTCCAATTCCCTTTGAGGAAGAATTAGACGATCTTTTTGGAGACAGGCCTAACGTCTCGAATGACCACAGTCTCAATCTTAACGGAGTCCAAATAGAGGCACTTTCAATGAATGTTTCGATTGACCAGGAAGTTGAAGCCGACTGGGAAGTCGAAGTTCTAGAGGAAGATGAAGAAGTGGAAATAGAAGAAGTTGAAAATGGAGCACAAATACCGATACCAAAAAAATCAACAGATAAAATGACAAATAAAAACTATTTAGCTGAGAAATTGAAACTGAAAAAAATTTATACAAAAAATAAGTGTTTATATTTGGAAAAAAAGCTTGAACTTAAAAAAAAATCTGAGGAAGAAAAAACCAAAAGACACGAAGAGAAAATAAATTTGATTAAAAATTTATTTAAATAAATAAAATATTTTTGAATTGAAAACTTCAAATCAAGTGTTTATTTACAAGATCTTGAAACAGTTGTTCTCGACGAGTAGAATTAGCATTATTCGTTTGAACTTGGATGTCATTTGAGATCACAATGTTAGGATGGATATTTGAAGAAAAATTATCGTTACTTTTTAGACAAATATTGTGTAAAATACAACCTGCAATAATTAAGTTTACAATTGCTTTAATATTATTGTGCTCCATAAAAAATTGCAACCTCCGAAATCTTTTTTTTAATAAGCCAAACGCGTGTTCTACTGCAATCCTTGTTGATGAATGGAGTATATTGAATTGTCTTTGCTGCGGTGTCAGATTACCGTTATCTTTGTATGGAGTTACCAACCATTTTAGGCATGGATATGCAGAGTCACCAATTATAAAATAATTGCTACCAAAAAAGTTTTCATTATGATACAAGTCCATGTATAATTTGGACCTTCGCAAGACCCTACTATCATGTATTGATCCAGGCTCACCGCAATAAACATTTAAAAAAGTTTTGTCAGCATCAACAACAGCTTGCAGCTTAATTGCATAACATTTCTTTCGGCTATAATAATCTTCCTTATTTCTTAGTGGAGCTTTTATGCGTATATCGCTGCAGTCAATTGCCCCAATAACTCCTGGAACGCCAGTTTTTTGCTCAAAAGCATGTGCAGAACTTGCAAAGTTGGAGGGCCATTTAACATAATTGTGTCCAATTGATATTAAAAAAGCTGTAACTCTCACAACAATTTTCCATGCAGACAATTTGGAAATTCCGAATAAATTTGCGATGGTCCTGTATGGCTCCGTGTTTGCCATATACCAAAGAAAAACAAGCACCTCTTTTTCCGCCGGTATTTTCTTAACTCCTCCTTTGTTAACACATTTTTTTATAAACTCATCAGACCTTGCATAATGTTCTGAAAACGAAAATGATCTTCAAGGACTCTTTTTAATGTTATGCTCTTTGTAAAAACCTATTATTTCATAAGCTGTGCTCCTTTTCAACCGAAAATGCTTGATAAAATCATCACTTGAATATTGATGAACAGTATCCATAAATGATGATATTGTTGCATGTTTACTTGGCTGCACCACTCCAGAGCTATCAGTATCCGTTTCTGATGAATTTGATGATTCAGAGTCTATGGATGATTCCAACAACATTTCAATAATTTCTTCCATTGTTGTGTTTTGTTTTTTATTTTTTTAATTTAAATGACAGAAAAACTCACACGCCTCTATCGTAAAATAATTGAACTTTATCGTTTTTTTCAACTTTCTTTACACCGGAGCGGAGTAAGTGTGGAAAAAACGCAGCTATTATGTATGCTTGAAACTTTTAAAGAAGTTTTAAGATGTACGAAAAAACGACAGTTTGTGAAAACCCCAACCATCTGTATAGGATATAGCTTTAGCACATATCCCATTTATTTGTATAATTCGTATTGAACACAACCTAAACGTACATAATTTGCAACATCTAGCAGTTGGCATCATTGCATGATATTTTGCTGAAGAAATTCTGTCGAAAACCCGCTGACGTATACGTGTGCTTGTGTGTGTGTGCGCAGATTTATCGAAAAGAAGACTGACGGATTTACGCGAAAATTCATTGTCGTCGAATTTTTTCAGTTCTTAAAACATTTTCATTATTTTCAATACATACGATGCACTTCTTACTTAATTTTTACAAATAATAACATAGTGTTTAAATGAATTTATAAATTAAATGCTTTAAAAGCGAAAAAATTGCAGCAAAAACGTTTAAATATAAATATAAAAAAATCTCAAACAGTGACGTGATGATGTGAAAAAAAGCAACAGAGGTGAAAAATTAATAAAAAAAAGGAAGATAAAAATGCTGCAATAGTTTTAAATTTTTATACATATCAGTCAAATTATTTATATACATAAAAATATATTAAAAAAAAATAAAATAAGAAGCAATATAGTGGATAAAAGGTGAAAGAAATTCTAAAAATACACAACTATAATAAGGAAAAATTTTGCATTTGTGCTAAGAAAAGAAAATAGAAATAAAAAAAAAAAACGAATTGAAAGCAGCGCAGCGCTGTGTGCGCAGCAGAGCTGGAAACAGAAGCTGCCATTGTCTGTCATTGAAAATTTAAAACAAAAAATAAAATAAGAACAACGAAAACGAAACAAATTGTTAAAGAATTAAAAAAAAAAAAAAACAGAAATTGTGTTTGAATGCATAACATGCTGGATTAATTGAATCCTCAAGTGGTTCACAAAACGCGTCACGTCAAGTGAGGAAATAAAGTTTCTTCTTCCAGTGTGTCAGTGCAGCTAAAGAGCAGCGCGTCGCCGTTGTCGCCAGTTTGAGCTTTACGTACGTCTCGTACGTCCCGTGATATCACACAGCAGTTTGGACTTTCCACCGCTTGTCATCCGTTTAGTTTGTTTATTTTACAGGTAAGCTTATGACTGGAATTAAGAAGTTATTTATTAATAAATATATGTCTTTTTCCAATATTTAAGTAGTTGGCAGCGTTATAGAAAAGATTGCTAAAAGGTTTTTCTAATTAAACTAACGAATTTGTTTTGAGGTCTAGAATCAGATCAATCTGTGATGTCTCTCATATTAAGCGAATTCGGCTTGAATTCTACCATGGAACGAATTTTTTCGTCTCTTCAGTCAAAAATTATCCGATATTGTTGCTGATTTCTTGTGAAACATACGCTGATGCTTTTTGAAATAAACAAAAGTTGTACGAAACCATATTTGTAAAAGAGGTGACCAAGATAATTCAAGCCAGGTGCAACCAATAACTTTTATTTTAATATATAGCAAAATATTAAGCATGGACTAAATAAGCGAAGAGTTTTTCTGCTCGATTTTTGTATTCGTATCGGTTCTGTATTATTTTATACTGGGCTATATAATACTGCCATTAGTTCTGCAACCAATATTTGTACATCCACTGTTATACAATTCTGCAAGTGCCCTAGTCTTTTTTTGGAAAATGATGAACAGCAAAGAGAAAGAATTGGTGGTTATTGAAAAGTCCTTTCAAGGATTGAAATGAATGCCTAAAATGAATGCCTAAAATTTTAACTTTCTACACTTCAACTTTTGATTCAAATGTCATTAAAAAAGAAAAAAATAAATAAGCCAAGGTCGATGGATTCAAAATATGACTCAATAGGTCTGTTCGCGTAGTCGAATGCAAACGAAATATTTAAAAAACTTACTCGAAAATGCCTGAAAAGCGTTCGTTTACTGAGAGAATTGTGTAAAAGAAAGGAAATTCGATTTTCTCCGCGTTCAAGTTTTTACTAGTAGAATTTGATGAGGTAAAAAGATAAAAACTTTCAAATGGAAGGTGTGAGAAGCAGCACAGCAGTTGCGAACTAGGCAGATTTAACATTTTTTAGTTTTTTACCAGAAAATCGTTCGTTTACTTTTTAGTGTTGGAGTTAATTCTCTCTCAATTTAATTACTTTTGACGTTTTTCATTATTTTACTAGAAAAGTACGCGCACAGACATAATAATTTATAAGGTTATCCCGATATTTGAACCTTATTTTTTATACCCTTATTTTTTGTATACAAAAAATATTCTCTCTCGAAAATGAATGACAAACAGGGTTTTGTGGTCTCAAAAAAAAAAAAAATTAATGTTTCAGTGTTGTGTTGGTTTTTTTTTAATAAAATATGTTTTCAATATTTTACTGCTTAAAAAAACAAAGAAAATAAGTATGCATTGCTTTCATTGAATTTTTTAAGGGAATAAATTCGGGAAAATATTTCAAGCTTGGACTCTGTGAAGTCCCAGAACCTTTAAGAATCATCTGATGGATGCTTCAAAATATACAAGTAGCAGAAAATGTATTGACTAGAAATTTCAAGATATATTGTAGCTGTTGGATTTTTGTGTCTTTAAAAATGCTCTCCTCTTCAAATAAGGGTATCTATCTCCTTTTTCGTGAGAAGACGTCAAATATCGGGATGAACATTTAAATAATTGAATCATGGATTAGAATCAAATAACGATATCATGGAGAAAAGTTATGTTGATTTCTTGAAAAAATACAATTTTAATTTTGGCAATTTTATTGTCAATACTAAGGTACTCATCACATATTCTTGTACCTTGAAATTTTTTTTTTCAAAAACAAAATGTCAAGTTTTAATTTTCTCGATTCGTTTATTTTACCGTTATGCGTGAATAATAATCGATGACGAGGAATTTGGTTACAAAAGCTAATTATTTTCATTTGTGAATAACTGACCTTAAAAAATGGTCCATCGTCAACCCCAAACAAAGTAGTCATAACAGTTGGAATTTAAAAAAAAATTTCTACTGTGTTTCACTTAAATCCCGCCATTTTCGCCATTTTCTGTTTGGAGATAACAATTTTTGTCCGATGGGACAAGAAATAGATGTTCTAACTACTGTTTTGATACGTATAAAAAATACACATTATAAGTATCGTTTATGAAATCGATGAATCCAAATAATATGCTCTTGAATTTTAATTTTCCTGGAAAGACATACACTATGTTATATCGTAGTATCGTTTTTAAATTAAAGATGAGCAGTTAATGAGTCTGAGAAAACAGATTCTGAACAAACGAGTACATTTTGCAAGACATGGATCTTGTCCGTCACCGAAGACAAGGCGAAATCTAGTCTTGCAAGATGTTTTTCTAATTTGTTTAAAAATGACTTCGAGTACAGCTATGGAAGTGGATCGATACGTCGTCTATGACGGAGTAAGTGTCTTGAAGACTTCTTCAAAGTCGGATCGATTCGTTTGCCACATTCGTTTGAAACATGAATTTATAATTAGCTACAATTAGCTAAAATATTGACGATGTATATTGAAAATTGTCATTCAGTTGTGGTAACTCAATGTGCATATCGTCGGAAATATCATAGTCATCAAGCACCGTCTGACAACACTATTCGTTGTTAGGTGTCGACTATTGCTGAGCACAGGTCAGTGAAAAATCATCCACGTGTCGTTCATCAACGCCCCAGCCTTTCTCAAATAGTGTTGGTAAGAACGCAAATGTGTCGTTTCGTCACAGCGCTCAGCATTTTGTCGTCAGTGGAATCCTTTTGCGGTGCGTTTTGAAAGATGATTTGCTTTTATTTCCGTATAAAGTGCAATTGACTTAAAGAAAATAGCCGACAGACCGTTCACGTCGCTTGGAATGCAACGAAAAAGTCGCTCGAATGGTCGAAACCCATTTACCATATACTTTCTGCTGCCGTTACTAAACAAAATTCCTACTTTTGGGGAACGGAGAATCCACACGAGATCCAGAGAATACCAAAATATGAATGTTCGAAAAGGCAAAACAGTCGATGTGAACCGAGTCGATGTGAACCGATATCGAAGAAGGAAAGATGATAGAATGACTACATGTAACACAAAGAATGACCAGAATTTCATAAAGATGGGCTGAATCGTTTTGAGTAATCATGTTCACAGAAAAAGTCAAGTTTTGAGAAAAAAGCTTATTAAGTTTTAAGCTTCGAATCGATCGCCTTGAAAAATTATATAACTTTGCTAGTTTTGCTCCGATCAACGTGTTATGTTGGGGGAGTATTTTGTGAAATTTTGGAATATACTTTCAGAAAAGCCAATAAAAAAATTTAAAGTGAAATTTAAAGCGAAATAATATATATAAATAAATTTATTTATTTATTATTATAACAAATCAAGGCAGATACATTCAGTTTAAATATCCGTGCAACAGTAAAACGCCATGAAAAGCTGGAGAAGAAGTACTGCTAACAGCAAAGGTGCGTTCAAAATTTTGGTTTAGTTTAGATTGGTGCAAAGCAAGGAGAAACTGGTCGTAAAACGATTGCAGTCATATTCTTTAACATAACTGAAATAAATCTTGTTGGTCCATATTCAGGAGTCATAGTTCGCCTGAGGCCAAACAAAAAATTCAAAGATTAAAGTACTCAAAATACTGTTAAGTAATCTCCGTATATTATGGACTTCGGTGAAATCACAAGCTGTGGTATTGGAGAAATTCTCCTTCTTCGAGGATCTGTGAACTCTTTTATTAAAATAGACATTATAATTAGTTTCGTATTGCCCTTCATGGTTACATTATCTGAGCGCCGTCCCAATGTTATTTTTTAAAAGAATTCTGCTCCATGTCGTCACTCAAAAACTATTATATCCCAGATGAAAGAAAACATTTCTTGAACTTTTTTTTCAAAAATGTTGCCTTCTTACTTCGCTAACTCTTCAGCATTATTAAACAAATATTATTAAACGTTATTGTATCCATTTTACAACGATATTTCTGAAGATTTAATAGAGAACATTTATAAATGATGTTTCTACTCGAGTAGAAAGTGACCATGTTTTCTGCGTGTGTCTGCTCCGTCATTGAATACGACTTTGAAGTCCTTTATCCTATTCATTGATTTTTTGCCTTAGCCTAAAAAATCTAATCAAGGCTTGTTTTCATCGCTTTTATCACAGCCAACATTAAGTTTGATGAAAACACTTGACTTTACCAAGCTACCCAGAGATTTTCGGGGTCGTTGATTCTGTTGCTGAGGTCGGTAAAGCTCTATCACGCCATTTTCAAGGTCATTTGAAGGTCAACCTCAGAAAACGTGTTTGAACAAATTCTTACAAAAGCACAAAACCAAATTGTTCATCCTGACGTGATAGGGTTTAACAGACCTCGGATTCGAATTCAGTCAAAAAACATGGCCTGATGCCTAGGATAGAAGATTTGTTTTTATATGGCTGTGCAATCAATCTAATGAATTTGAATATAAAATTAAGATTTCTTAAGATTAAATTAAACTGCATTAATAAATTTATTTAAATCTGAATTTGCATTAAGCTGACTGCGATTCGAACAAAGACCTTGTCAAACTCAGGTCAAATAAAAGATATGCTTGGCTTATGTATTAGATTCTCATTAAAGAATTGCATGCGTATCAAATCATCCGGGATATATTTTCGTTTATGTGTTCCGAAGAACTTCTCGCGCATAAAAATTTTAAACTTGCCTTCACAAGTACCCTTCATAGCATCATAGAAGGAGAGTAATACTTTCGCTCACAGTTTCCAATGCGCTTCTTGTGTCGGTATCGCAAGAGAATTGGATAAAAAAAAAAAACAAAAATTTTATCGAGAACTGGACCTACACGTTTTATGCCGACTCCATAGGGCTAATGTTCATGTTCTTATTACTCTCATTATTTACTCTCTGAGGTTTGACATTGCCTGGAAAGAGGTGACGGCCGAGCAGAAAAATCTGTTTCTATTGTAAAAATTTTCTGCCAGATGTAAGGATTGAATTCGGGTTACCCAGTTCGTTGAATCGCACGTCACACAATTAGCATGCACGTCTAGGGCCGCCACGGCCGTTATAGGTTCCCAGGAGCAGGACAATACCAAATATTGTGGCGGCAGTGGTCGTACGTGCTAAGTGTGTGGCGTGCGAGTTAACGAATACCGAGTTCAATCCCCACTTTTGGCCAAAGTTTTTTCGAAAGAGTTTTCCAAGTGTTTATAATAGAAACTTCACACACTTTTGTCTAGGTTTTAACTAAATGTAGCATTTTGTATTTGGAACTAACTACCTACTTCATTTTTAAATACATTTCATTATACAGTTCATATGGAATTCTCAATTCTCTCAAATTTTTTCACCTAACTTATAAAAATGTTGAGTCAGCGATTAATCGCCTATCATAAATATAACTTTTTTGATTTGACATCCGGTTTTTTTTTTGCAAAGTCTTTGATTTGTAACTGATCTCTCACAGATCCAAAGTCTTTGACATGCCATAGCCTACAGCAAATTATGCCACAATAAAACTGATTAACTTCCTCTGCTTGCTGACAGACAAATAACTCCAAAAAGTTTGAACTGAATAAACTTAAATTCAACCATTCAACTTGACAACAGTTCTAATTCCCTCAGCATGATAATCTTAAAACTTCTTAATGCCAAAATTAGCGAACTCAATCTAATATAAAGCATTAATTAATAAATTTTTAAATTAAACTTATTTTGTCTTTTCATCATAATTTAATGACTTTTTTTTTCTCTCTTCTTTTCGTTAAATAGATAAAAATTACACAAAAAAAAAAAAAAAAGATTGCCCTCATTCGAAACGAAGCCTCAACAAAATTCGACATTTTTGAACACTGGCACGCAGCGAGAGACACGCGGACGTTGCTGATATCGCTTCAGTTGAGCTGAGTTCACCTGGAATAACCAAACGACCAACGACGACAAAAGCAACAAATTGTTTATACATATATATCTATATATTTAAAAGCAAAAGAAACAACAACAAAAAGCAAAAAATAAAAATAATAAAAACGTACTTAAGTAATCAGCTCAACGAACCAGCCCAGCGAGCAGCCGCAACTGAGCGCCGTCTTCGTCAAATAAAATATAATCCAAATTCAAGCAGCAAAACAAAAATAAAATTTATAAAAAAAAAAGAAGCAACGAAAGTGTAACCCAAAGAAAGCGAATAACAATACAAACAGAGCAATAACAGCTACAGAACAAAGTCACGACAGCAAATAAACAGCAAATAAACGTTTTTTGACAAACTCAACAAATTAAAAACAACAAAAAGTGATTCCAAAATCCAAAACTCAAAGCCGCCCGCCCTTATAGAAAAGCCCAACTCAAAGCAGGAAGCAAGCATACAACATAGAGCGGTTGAAACAAAGCGCCTCAGCCACGTTTGAAACAACTCATAGCATTTAATTGGAAACGCGCGCTTAACACAAAAACTCAAACCGAAGGAATCACAATAAAGTGCCAAAAAACACGCTGTTTATTCCACACTTTTAGAGTTGTGCAAATTGGTATTAGTTGTTATCCGCTATCTTGGTGAACTCTAGAACGACCCAGACGACAGCAGCAGTTCGCTTATCGTCTTCCAATTGCTGTGCGCATAGTCAGTCGCAGAAGAAGCAACAGCAGCAGCAGCTAAAGAAAAAAAAAAAAACACAGCTTACCAACCGGCTGACAAACTTAAAGACTGTCACAGCGTAAACACTATTGTTGTTGTTGTTTTTGTTTCTTTTACTGCTGTTTTTGTTGATTTTGCAGAGCTCGGCTTATAGCTTTAATGATTATTTAATATCTCATTCATATAGTTAACTATATATTTGCTCATTCTTCGTTGTAATCGTCTACGTCGTCGTCGTTGTCGTCGTTGTTCTGACAACAACGCCTTCAATTCCTTTGCTTTGGCTTTCAATTCAATATCATCAGCCTACATAGAATTTTTAATGTTGCCACCGTGGACGACGTCAACAACTTTTCCGCTTATCAAACGAGGGGAGCCTTATTTGTGAAATATTTTTGCTGCACACTAGTTTGCATAACAAGAACCGTTCGAAGGAAGAGTACAACAAAAAAAAAAAAAAAAACCAACAACAAACAACACAGCTTAGCACTGCGCTGTTGATACCAAGTCAATTATGTCGGGAATAATTGATGAGGATCGTAGGAGAAGGTGAGTTAAGCCAGCTACTTTTATTTCCACAGTCTACTTAAGAGCTTTTTAAAGTTAAGTTACGCTTTAGATTTAGCACAAAAATAAAAAGAAATAAACAAAAACAAAAAAAAAATTCATATAATTTGCTCTAACAATTAATATTGCAACAACAGCTAGCTATTATTAATGATAGCTACTCTAGCTAAAATACTACTTTATAGATTTATCTGCTTTTTGGAATTTACGTTCAAGTGTCAAGCAGCGAGCGTACTTTGCACATTTTAGGCATTAATATCCAAAAATAAAAATAATAAAAAATAATCTCAAAATTAATTAATTACATGAAAAACTAAGATAGAATCAGCAAAAAATTTGTAAAAGTTTTAATTTAACAAATTTAGTTGTTGATGATACAACAAGCATCAACAAACACCTTCCAAATAATAATCATCAAAGTCAACGCAACAGGCAGCAGCCAGCAACAACAACAATATTATCGTCGTCGTTGTCGTCGCAGTTGTTGCTGCACAGTGATTCGTCTATTAGATAAAAAGCGATAAAATCTTTTATTAATAAAATTTGAATGATATAAACTGTGACGGCTGTCACCGTGTTTCGCAGGCGAGGCAATGAATCTCTGCGAACTCAGGTTCGAATCAACAATTGATGCAAAAAGCTTTTTCAATTTAACTATTATTTTTAAACTTATTTTAGTCAAAAATACAAGTCCGTTTTAGACTTTTATTTTTTGCCTCTTAAAAAAAGATCTTTGTCCTTTTCCCAAATATCTATAAATTCCCCGAAAATAATGAGCGTGTTCAACAAATAATTGAACTTCCTTTGTTCGCTTTACGAGGAACATTTGCCGTCTCTTAAGTACTTGTGTGAAACCTCTTCGAAGCTCATTTGAAGCACTTTACAGATTTGCTCTCGAAACCAATAGCCTCGATTTTGGTTCTCTTACAAGTAGCTGCTTTAAAGCTAAATGGTACTTCGTAAATGTCTTTACGAGTATTCGCTCTCATGAACAATCTCGCTCTCACAAGCAATGCAGAAACTACTTGAAAGCTTAATAGTGCTTTCTCAAAACATTTATGAAACACGTTAATGAGAATTCGCTCACAAATAAACAGCCTCGCTCTCACCAGTACTGAAGAAGCTGCTTGAAAGCTCACTGGTGCTTCGTTAAAACTCTTACGAAACACGCTAACGAGGAAACAAATTTATAACTAAAAACAAATTATTGAAATTTTAAAATATTTTGCAAACACATTTTTATTAATTCATATAAATTTTGTTATATTTTTTCTATTTATTAGGTCTGTTCCCGTACTCTAAAGTTTTAGTCCAATTTACCAGTTTTTACCAGTTTTAGTCCGAGAAGCGTTCCCGTACACAAAAAAATGGTAAAAGAGAGTGCAATCAAGAGAGTAAAACAGTTCCCCTCCTTGTCAAAAGTTACAAGTTTTAGTCCGAGAAATTTATTCGGGTAAAAATGGTAAAAGTGTCAAACAGCTTAAAATCAGCTGTTAACAAGTTAGCAAAGAAATTGCGATACATCAAAACTTCTTTGAAACTATTAAAATGGAACCCAGAAACATGGGAAAATGTGTAAAAACTAATATAAATTCTTAACTTGAGAATTAATTTCAATATTATTAAAAATCTTAGGCATTTCGTCTGCAATGACGATGCTTCACATCAAGGCAATGCTGGACAAACTATCTTATTTGACAGTTTTTACAATTTTAGTCCGAGAAGCGTTCCCGTACTTTTTTGTGTTTTTCTCTATTTTCGAAAGATTTTTTCTCATTCTCAGACTTTTGACAGTTTTACCATTTTTAGTCCAAAAAGTACGGGAACAGACCTATTATTTCCACATACATAACACTCATTTACTTCAAGTCAGAACTCATAAAAGCGATTTGGCAGAAAATGAGTTTTAAGTTTTTAATTGTCATATAAAAGGCATTGAAAAGAGAAGAAATAATCTCTTCTAACGCGAAGAGTAGTCAAGATAATAACTTAAAATGTTTACACAATATGAAGCGTGATATAGTAAATAGTTCTGCAATATAATAACAGTAATTTCTGGTACCAACTTGACTGGAAAGGAAAAAAAACTTAGTTTAAGCACTTATATAAAAGCAATTAGGAAAATTCAGTGTAAATCCTGGAGACTTTTCTGCGGTAATAAAGAAAACTTCCAGACTTCGAAAGATTCTCGCTTCATACTTTAACTCTTCAAGCTTTTAAAAGAAATCAGATGGAACTTGGACATCCCTAATCCACAAGAACTAGAAGGTTCGTTAAAAGAAGCATCCTTCAAGAGCGTGTTGAACTGTATAAAATCGTAGAAAACGAGAGATGCAAGGTGATTGCTTATGCGGACATCTTTACTTTTGTTGCACAAGACAATTACCATAATACTCTCTTAGAGCTAATCAGGTCAGCTCTCCCCATTCTTAAAAATTGCGACAGTCGCCGCGGATTAGGGGTTAATAATAAAAAAAACCGAGCTATTCCTATTCACGAGGAAATATAAAATTCCGTCCTCCACGTCTAAGTAGCACTCAGCTATCTATTTAGGAGTTATTGTGAACCGAAGGCTAAGCTGGAAACCAAATATTCTTGGGTGTACTAGAAAAGTCAACGTCACTCTGTATGCCTGTAAATTGGGGCCTCGGTAGTCGAGTGATAAGCATGCTTGACTGCCAACCCAGAGGTTCCGGGTTCGAATCCCGGTCCTACGCTTTTACGTTTCTTTAATTCTTTCTTCATTTCTAATCAACTGAACTTCAAAACTCCTCAATTTATACGACCTTAGAAATTGTAGTTGGTGGTAGAGATGTTCGTGGAATGAAATTGCTTAATAACTCGAATTCACTCAGGTAAAGGCATAACACTTGCCTCAGATTCAAGTTCGCCTGTTGATATAGCGCTCCACCACACATACAACATTCTACGCTTGTTTCTCTTGATTTCCCTCTCTCGCCTACTTATCTACCTCCCCATTTCTGAACCAAGGCAGAGTTGACTGAATAGGTTTGACACCTCAAAACCTTGGTTCAAAACAAAAAAAAAAAAAAAATCAGTCGGCTCTGAATTTCACTTCCTCAGATGTTCTGAATGCACAATTATTCACTTAATACCTCTTGATAACTGTGAAAAAATGTGGGTTTATAGTGGGAAAAATCAGTTCCTTTTAACGGCGATTACGTAATTGCCAAGCCTTCTTTTGAGGTAGGCTTTTATTACTGATCCCAACAAGAGCGGAATGGGACAGGTTAATACAGCTAAACTACACTGGTGCTTATATTTTAACTGACGGCTCATAACTCGACAACAAGGTCGGGGAAGCGTCTTTTCTGCGGAGCTAAATTTATCTAGTCTGGGTGCCGGGGCTGGTTTCCGGAGACATTTCTGAAAACTGTAGAGCGGGTGAGCTTGTCAGAATGGGGTTCATGCGAATGATTTCTGTAGGAGCTGTAGGGATGAGGAAGAGGAGCAGTCGGTGTCGCAGCGCCTAAGCTCATGTGCGGCTATTTTCCGCAGAAGACTAAAGCATCTAGGAAGTCCCTTCTGCAATGATTCTAGGGATCTCGAAAAAGAAAATGTCAAGCGTCTGCTGGGTTTTGTAGCAAGTTCTGGATGGCTTTCATGAACATGATCTCTTGGGAATTGTATAGCAGATTCTCGTGGTATCACAATGCAACAATCCTTTGGACTAAATGGGTCGACCGAACACTCGATCACCACTTTAAGCTAAACTAACCTATTGGGATACGAACACAGGCGATTCGTCGCACTCCGATCAAATGTTATATCAACATGGCCACGATATAACATTCTCATTCAAGTATTAAATGCGTATTAATTCACCTGGAGAATGTCTTTCTCGTCAAGGTGCTTCGGAAGTACATCTTGCCAAGTAAGCAATTCTCGCCCAAAACCAGTTTCGAACTTGTTTGTATAAGTTCCTTCGAAGTAAAATCGAAAGAATTTTATTAAGTTCAGAGAGACTCCTTGTCTCAGCTTCAACTTACAAGTACTTAAGTACTCAAGTACTCAAGACTTCGATAAATGACTTCGCAAGAGCTTTAATTAAAGTCTACAAAACAAGCTTACTCTACAAGTTCCTTTATCGTATCAGAGGAGATATGATATTATAAGTATCACTGAGGGAAAAAGAATACTTTCACTCACAAGTTTAGAGAGGCTCCTCATCTGAGCTTCGAATCAGAAGAACCTAAGAGGCTAACACGAGGTTAACACGACATTTAAAACTTCGGTAAGTAATATCGCAAGGCCTGAAATCGAAGCAAGCAAAACCAACTCAAACACAAAATGTATATGGAACATTCCACCATACTCGTTATGAGAGCAAACATTTTATATTTTAAGATATTGCATTAAATTCTTTTATTTCTTTCAAAATTTAGTCCTAAAGACTGTCCTAGAAATAACTGTCCTTTTGTTTTTAGGTTATTTATAAATAAATGTTACCTCTATAGCAACATATTTGGTACCTAAATAAAGTATAAATATTGCAGATTAAAAAAAAAATACTCATTAGTAAAAGAGCTACTAAAAAGATGTCGTCTCAACAAGAAGAAAAGCGGAAAGCAATTATTTGGAAATACCTGGAAAAGCCAAACACCACCTACAAAAAGATCGCTATGGAAGTTGGCGTGTGCGTAAAAACTGTCGGAAGAACCATGAAACGTTACAAACAGCTTACCCTTTTATCAAAAACGCCAGGCTCAGGGAGAAAAAGTGGTCCAGTGAACCAAGCGGTGGCCCAGAACGTTAAGATGCTGTTTACTCAGAATCCAGGCACTTCGGTTCGTGATATGGCAGCAAAAGCGGAACATCGAAGTCAAGTGTTCAACGGGTTAAAAAATTGTACAACCTAAGGAGCTATAAAGTACAAAAAGTACCTGATAGGTCAGAAAAAAAGGACGCCGAAGCCAAGAGGAGGGCTCAAAAACTGTTTCACGATTACCTGCTCAAATTTGATTGCATGATAATGGACCATGAAACGTACTGCAAAGCGGATTTCAAGCAGTTATCTGGACACGGATATTATACTGCGGTTAGAAGGGGTGGAGCATCCTCTAAATTTACCACAGAAAAACATACCAAATTTCCAAAGAAATACATGTTGTGGCAGGCCATTTGCAAATGTGGCCTTCGAAGTATGGAATTTGTGACAAATCGCACAATCAACACCGAAATTTACATCAGAGAGTGTCTGGAGCGGCGTTTGCTGCCTTTTATACGTCAGCATCAAGCTTCATTACTATTTTGGCCTGACCTAGCAACATGTCACTACGCCCAGAGAGCGGTGTATTGGAACGAAGCCAATAATGTCACTGTGGTACCAAGAGAAGCCAATCCTCCGAATTGCCCCGAACTTCATCCAATCGAAAGATATTGGGCTTTAATGAAAATCTTAAGGAGACCAAACGAACTGCGAAAAACATCGAAATATTTCGAAGTAAATGGCGTCGGCCATACACTAAGGTCAAAGAAAGCTCGGTAAGAAACCTAATGGAGGACCTTAATCAAAAAGTGCATAATATTTTTAAGTGTATTTTTTTCAGTGTAAATAAAATTTTCATTTATTTTGTAATGTTCACTTAATAATAAACTGAAAGAATTTTTAAAAAAACATCATTGGTTTTTTTACAATAAAAAAAAACAAAAGGGCAGTTATTTCTGGGTCAGTCTTTAGTTTTGTTTACTATACCATGGTATGCATACACCCAATATTAACCTAATACCTATCTACGGAGACGTTATCAGCGCAACATAATTAAGTAAGTTCTTGTAAGAAGACAAAAAAATTTTAATTATATTCTACTAAATTCTATTGTATTTTCGACTATAATAAAAACGCAATGTTATTTTTTTTTTTTGCAAAAAAAATATCGTAAAACCCGATTAATGCACATATTTTTATTTTTGTAGTGCAGCTCGACTAATTTAACATAAATATTTTTCTCTCCTAACATCTGTCATAATATATGTAACACCCGTCACACATTAAAATAATAATAATATAATTAATAAAAAAACGTTCTTAAACGTTAAACTGTTAATCGTCCAGCATTTTTGAATTGACAGTATAGTGGTGCTCCAATTTAACAAAAGATATAATGTTCAGGGTCGTTCGGTAAATCGAAAAGTTTATTAAATTGGCAACACTTTTTTCGAGTTTTTTTATCATATTACAAAGATAATTAATTTGTCAACTTAACAGAAATATTCTTGATTTTTGTCATTTTTTTGTACACCAATAAGTTTGAATTTTTCCGCAAAATGTTATTATTAAATGTTTTGAAAGCTGCTGGTTAAAAGCTGTTCACATTCCAAATGAAAAAAACCAAGATTATGTCATTTCAAAATACATTCCTGAAAAAGGAACCTGACAATATATATATTAATCTGATGAGACTTTTGAGATATGATGGGACATAAGTAGATATCAATGTCATTACAAATTTAAAAACAAACGAAGCACTCATAAGAAAATAAATGTTCGTTAAATCAATACCTTCAATTTCAAATGTTCGTAATGTAGTCAGCAATTCATTTAAAAAAGGGTTCGTTGTATTGGAAGTTCGTTAAATCGGTGTTTGTTAAATTGGAGCACCACTGTAATTAATTTTTGATTGTTATTATTTGTAGTTTGGCTGAATTTCACAAACATTCAGAGTGAAGTAAAATTTTTCAATGAGTACTCGTTACACACGTCACATGTACTTTGATAAAAACTATAAAAATATTGACCATGATCTTAAAAATGTTTTTCATATAAGGAAGGATAGATAACCATAAAAGTCACATATGATCACTGTAAAACTGTAAATTATTTCATGTTTGCCAACATATATTGATGTTTAAATGCGTACAAATGTAACACCCGTCACAATGGAATGTTCCATATACTTGTCTTCTCAACTACGTTCGAAGTGTAATCGAGGAAGAAAATGTTAAACCTGTATTCACAAGTTTCTTAAAAGTGAAAGAAGAAGAATATATCGAGGTGAAAACCTCTAAGAATTTTGAAAATGGAACCTGTTGGAAGTTCAATTATTAGTTGGGTGATGTCAATTTCTTTGTTTAGAATGTTTTATTTGAAATTTGGCCTGGTCTGTCCAGGACACGACTACGGGACCTCTGGGTTGGTAGTCAGGCAAGTTTATTACTCTCGTTGGGCAGTTGTTTGTTTGATTGCGTATATTTTCGCTTCAACCATACCAAAATTAACTCATTCATTATACATAGTTCTGGTCGCAGCTTCTATGCAAGCATTACACTGTGCGTCGTCAACATAAAATATCATCTATCTCAACAATAAAATAATGCCAAAAACTGCTGACAACCACATCAACGCGGCATCATTTATATACGACGTTATTACTTTGGCGCACACTCGACAGCCAAATGATTGCCTGTCTGTCGCTATGGCTGTCTAGCTATCTATCTATCTCACTGACCGAACGAGTCTATTTCTTTAAATGTAATAAATATATTTTTATTTATTTTTTTACAATCTAGCATTTATATTATTTAAAATATCAAATAATAATGTTGAAAATCATTTCGAAGTTATACATTCTATGCTTCTACTACTACTTGCTGCTACGCTGTTGGTTGTTGGCTGTTGTCTGCGCTCTAACTTCTGCGTTGCAGCTCAAGAATCATAGCTAGTGCTGTGGAATTGTCAACGTTTCAGTTGTGTTTTGTGACTCATTAGATTGACTTAAGTATTTCGTTAACACTTTAACTCTTATTGTTGTCGGCTGAAGTAATATTATTATTATTATTGTTGTTGTTACGGTGGCTCTTATTGAAAAAAAAAAAATGCTTCCAAGCAGTGTTAAATCTTCATTTGTGTTCTTTTAAATTACAACAAAAAGCTATTATCACGCATCAGTTATGTTTATTTTGAAAAACTGCTGCATATTGAATTAACCTAAAGTGCTTTAATGGCTTATTTAAAAGCATACTCCGCAGTGTTAACGTAGTAAATTCTGCTGTAATATAAATAATGTACTCCCATCTTGATCTACAGTACCGGTAATTTTTAAATTTCTAAGCTTAACTTCTCTATTTCACCTACGAAGTATTCAAACTATGCCAGAATGCCGCACAAAAATGTTATTCAAGAATTTAAACAATTCTAAAACAAATTTTATGTTAATTTGCTGGTATTTTAAGCGTTTTATACTTAATTTTTTTTTTGTTTTTCACTCTTCACTTTTCAGTATTGAATGCAATGTGAGCATTTCTTAATTACCTCTGTGAGCTCACCTTGGTTCTGTTGCAATTAGTGTTGATTTTATTTTTGTTTTTATTTTTATTTTATTTATTTTCTGTCAACATTAAGTTATTCATTCATTCACTCACTCACTCAGTCAGTCACTCCGTTCATATCTTCTTTTTTTGGTGTTGTTCGGTGTATTTTATCTGAAATGTTTGTAAATTGAAACAATTTTCATTTGTTGTGTGTGATTTGATAAATATTTTTCAACAAATTAAACATAAAACCAAAAGAAAAAAAATGTAAAAAAATCCAAAAGTGCGATGATGAAATCACACCAAATCAAACACCTTAAGATGGTGATTGTTGATTGCTGCTGCTGTTGTCATGCGTTGAGTGCAGAAAACGACACTTTGCTAGGACAATGTTGCATATTATTTTTTTTTTGTGCGAAATTTTATCTGAATCAGAGTAGAGAGTATTTTTTTTTTGTAAACAAACATTAAATACTCGGAAAATAATTTGACTACATTTTGTCTATCTTTTTCAAGAGAATTATTTGTTTTAATGGGGTTTAAGATAAAAATTATTTGCAAATAAATCTCTTTATACCAAGAATTATTCTATCGAAATAATAATCGAAATTTTATTCAAAAGAACTGAAAGTCATTTAAAGGTTTTACCACTGACGGATCTATATATTTTCGATTCTAACAAAAAATGAGTTTTCGTTCGATATTTTTGTTATAAAAATCAATATCAATTATCGATTGATAAATTTTCGATTAAAAATATAACTATAATATGACTTTGATCGATATGTATGGATTCATATTTTAAATCAATCATTATTAATCAATATTTTTTGATTCATCATAACAATCGCTCATTGATCGAAAATTCATCATAAAAATCGCGCATTGATCGAGAATAAAAATTGAAATTGATTAAAATTTATCAAAAACAAAAATAAATTATCAATAATTTTTATATCGATCTAAAAAAAAATCAATTATTGATCGATAATGTATCGATTATTTATAGATAATCGATACATTATCGTTTATTAATCGATAATGTATCGATTATTAATCAATATTGTATCAATATAAAATTAAAATGCATGATAAACCAATCTATAAGTGATGAAACTTGAAAAAATCCACGTGCGATTTTTTCAAACTAAATGAACATAAAACATTAATCGATATTGTTTTTTTAAACAAAAATAAACAATTTTTCGATAAATAATCTATAATTAATCGATATATTTTTATCCAAATAAAAACAAGTCTCAATATAATTTTTTAATAGAATATAAAATTCAATCGATCGATATTTTTGAAGTAAAAATAAAAATTTTTGCATTATTGATCGATGTTTTTGATATTTTTGATTTATTTATCGATATACCTGATGAAAACTTGATAAAAATTTTGTTTGGATGAACCGATCTATTAGTTATGAAAATTAAAAATAGTTAATTATTGGCGTATCGATCTTAAATAAAAAATGAACGATAAACCTATCTATTAGTGTTGAAAAGTTAAAAAAGCACAGTCCGATATTTTTCAAACAAAAACAAAACAAAAAATTAATCGATATTCTTTAGATCTGACAAACAATTTCTAAATAATCGATATTTTTGGGTCAAACAAAAATAAACAATTTGTCGATATTTTTTCGAGAAAAAATATAAATTCTTGATAAATCGATATATTTTTATTCAAATAAAAAAGTTTTTTTTTTTTAAAAAAACAATCGATGTATATTTTATTGATAAAAAAATAAAATTCAACTATCGATATGTTTGGAAAAAAGATATTGATATGTTTGGAAATAATAGAAAAATGTATTCATTATAATTTTGCATGAAAAATAAAAATCAATTAATGAATATTTTTGATGAAGAGGAAAAATAATTTAAAACGTCGATTGTTTTAGAACAAAACAAAAACATTTAACATTGATAGATATTATTTTAATATCAAATAAAATTATTCAATGATCGTTTTTTATTTGGTTAATCACAAAAATAAATAATTTATCGATATATTTTTTATCTATTATAATGCAATGCAAAATAATGTATCGATCTAAAATAAACATATAGGATAAACCGATATTAGTGATAACAATAATTAAATCAAATCCCGATATTTTTTAAGCAAAAATTAACATCAGACATTAATCGATATTAATTTGATCTAACATAAATATTTTTAAATAATCGATATTTTTTTGGGTTTAACAAAAATTCAAACAAACAATTTATCGATATTTTTCGACAACAAATATAAAACCTTCATAAATCGATATATTTTTATTCAAATAAAAAGCAACAATCGATGCATATTTTCTTCATACAAAATAAAATTCAACTATCGATATACATATTTGAAAAAATTATAAAAATGTATTAATTTTTATATTTTTGCATGAAAAGCAAAAATCAATAATCGATAATTTTGAAGAGGAAAAATAATTTAAAACGTCAACTTGTTTTGGAACAAAAAAAAACATTAAACATTGATCGATATTATTTTGATGCCAAATAAAACTATTCAATAATCGATTTTTATTTGGTCAATCAAAAAAAGAAATAGTTTATCGATATATTTTTTATCTATTATAATGCAATGCAAAATAATGTACTAAAATAAACATATATGATAAACCGATATTAGTGATAACGAAAAATAAACCAAAGTCCGATATTTTTTCAAGCAAAAATTAACACCAAACATTAATCGATATTATTTTGATCAAATATAAATATTTTTAAGTAATCGATATTGTTGGGTCAAACAAAATTAAAAAATTTATCGATATTTTTTGATTAAATATATTAATCCTTGATTCATCGATATATTTTAACTGAAATATCGATATTTTTTGGGTCAAACAAAAGTTAGTAATGCATCGAGTTAATCTATCAAATATATAAATCCTCGATTATTCGATATATATTAATTGAAATAAAACAGAACTGTCGATACATATTTTTTTGATAAAAAATAAAATTCGACTGTCGATATGTTTAGAGCAAAAATAAAGATTTATTCAATATTATATTTTTTCTTGAAAAAAAAATCAATAATCGATAATTTTGATGAAGAAAAATAATTCAAAAGTCGATATGTCTTGGAACAAAAATAAACATTATTATTCAATGATCGATTTTTGTTTGGTAAATCATAAAAAAAAATAATTTATCGATGTTTTTTTGATCAAATATTAAAGTACTAGTTCTTTCCCGTCAAAAATGACAGGCGCGGTTTTAACAAAGAAAAAAACATGAAATATTTATTTTCTTTAAGCTGAATTAGAAATCAGCTATGGTCATATATTCGATTTTAAGTTGTGGAAATAACAATTTTTAGTTCCAAATATATTAAAAAGTAAAGTAAAACGGAAGCTATAGTAGGTACGACGAAATAAGTTTAAATTTTTTTTTGTAAGACTGAAAGTTTCAAAATTAAAAAATATATAAAATGTTTTTTAAGTTTCAATCACAAAACAAAAAATGCCTAAAAATATGCTATGAAATTTTTAAAAAAAATAAAGCGTTCCGCACTCACATTTTACGAAATTATGTTTTAGTAATAATTATTTAATAAAATAAATTGCCGATAGGTTCTCCTTCGATAAAAAATAAAACTTAATTTATCAATAAGAGATATTTTGTCCGATTAAAAATAAAAATCAATCGTTGATCGAAATTTTTTTATGAAAAATGAAAATCAATTATCGTTTTTTTTTTTAATTAAAAGAAAAAAACTCAAAGGTCGATATGATTTGGAACATTAACATTGATTGATATTATTTTGATCAGGCTTAAAACTTAGTCAATGATCGATACTTTTTCTTGTGAAACATTTAAATCAACAAAAATGTATCAATATTTTTTCGAGCAATAATATAACTATAATTAATCGATAGTTTTTTTTTTAATCCAAACATAAATCAACCGCTGGCATGCTTTTTTTTCCAATGTTGAATAAAAATCAATCATCGATTAATATTTGAAAACAAAAATAGAAACCTACCAATGGACATGTTTTCTAGCAAAAATACAAATGAATTAAAAAAACAATCATTCAATTTTACGTCTAAAAAAAATCAACCATTGTTCAATATTTTTTTCGATCAAAACTTTAAAGATCTTTGATCTTAATTTTTTTATTATTCAAAGCAAAAATCAATCATTGAATGATTGTTTTTTAATAAAAATCTATCAATCGATTTTTCCCGTTAAAAATAAAATCTTATCATTTATCGATAGTGTTACCGATCTTAAACAAAAATCAATGATTAATCGATTTATCGATATTAATGATATATAATATTATATCTCATTATATAAAACATTTTTTGATTAGACACAAAAATTAATAATTAATCGATATTTTTTTCGATAAAAAGTAAAAATTATCTTAATCGATATTATTTTAAACAAACTAAAAATCCATTGGGAGATAGATATTTTTTTTTTATAAAAATAAAATGTTTTCATTGATCGATATTTTTCGTTCTCAAATAAAAATCAATCATCAATTGATATTTAGATATAAATTTTCGAGTCAGATTTAAATTTTAGTCAATCCTGTAATGTAATGTATATATGACAAAATGTAAACAAAATACAAAATACTGCTTTTATTACTTTTTAGTTATTTTGCATTAAATTTTAAACCTTAGGTAATAAAATGTAAACAAAATACTGCTTCTATTACTTTTTAGTTATTTTGTATTAAATTTTAAACCTTAGGTACTAAAATTCAAATTTTAAACCTTAGGCACTAAAATTCAAATTTATTCCTTAGGTACTTAAATTCAAATTTTATTCCCAATTTATTAAATTTAAGTACAGCCTCGACTAAATAAATTTTCTAGCATTGTGAAAAGTATCAATTCTAATAAAAAAAGGATTAAAAATGCAGTATTCTACAAATTGGTTTAAAAATTACTCCAAGATTTTTTTAACGTTTAGTTATTTTGCATTAAATTTAAAACCTGAGGTACTGAAATTCAACTTTTATTTCCAATTTATTAAATTTAAGTACAGCTTTGACTAAAAAAATTTCTAGTATTTTGAAAAGTATCAATTCTAATAAAACAATCGTATTAAAAAAATGTATAAGTGTAACGATTGGTTTACAAATTTTTCCCAGATTTTTAACCGACATCTAAAACAAAAAAAAACAAAAAATTGTACGATGCTGAATTATTTATAGTAAAAACTAGATGTAAAATGTTTTGACACAAAAATAACAAAATGGAGGACGCCACAAAAAAATAATTTTCCACGACACGTTTTAATTCAGGTTCATATGATGAATAAATCAGATGATGCAACCTATTCAAGTAAAAAAAAATAATTTTCTACAGTCTAAATATATATTTTATGTATATAAAAACCATTTCCATCAATTGCTGATTTATATACCCATTATCACAAACGAAAAAAAATATTTTATTAGGCACTACAAATAATCATTATCACAATCAAAACATTTTTGGGCTACCCATTATCTTTATCACTACCGAAAAGTTTTTTAGGTTGAATTGTACTGACTTTGGTTGAATTATATCTTTTGATGACGCAGAATGGATCGATATTGATCTGTTGCATATTTCGAATAAAATTAATCGCAACAAAATGTCAATATTATTCACACATAATATTCTCCTAGAGCTCAAGTGTAGTAATACTGAATAAACAGACTCAAGTTTTTCTCAAGGTCATCAGTTTTTTTTTTTAGGAACCTTCTTCAAATATGTACCTATTTGGTAAATATCTTATAAAATTTTATATCAAAACTTATATGAGGAAGAACTAAATAAACATATCCAACTCCCGTGGGAAGCGTAGTTTTGAAATTAATTAGCAGTCACTTCATTGGCATCAAATATTAAAAAAACTTTGCCTTCTTATTATATAAGCAAAGATAATATAATATTAGATAATATATTATAAATAAATCATATTTACTTAAATATTTTTTTTACATACACATGCATATTTACGTACAGCTGCTGTCATGCCTTAACAATTCATACAATTCAGTCATAAATCATCAAATATTCTGATACACATAAAAACAAAAATGCTTGAACAAATTAATCATACCTGTTGTGAATAATCACATAATTGTTAAATAGTTTTTATTAGTTTGGCAGAACTGTGTTATTTTTATTTTAGAATTCAGTTTGACGTTTTGAATATGAGTACTATTTTTAGGTTCACACAACTAAGTCGCTACTACGTGTAAAATTAGAAATTCTATTAAGTGTACTATTTTTAAAGTTCTGCAAATAAATTTTGACATCAATAGCAACAATATAATTCAGTTGTTTTTTTATTAATTTCATTAATTTTCAGAATTAATTCTTTCGTTACTTTTTGTTGCCAAAAATATTAAATAAATCGTTTGTTTTTCTTTCATTTTACTTTAAAAAAATTCGTTTTTATTGCTTAAGTGTTCCGGCAACATTTGCGAGCTCGTAAAAGTTTTTGGAATGTTTTTTTTTTTTTTTTTTGTTCTCAATAGCTTTTTAAATGTTATGTTTTTCCTGAATATTAAAATTTTGCAGAATTTTCACTGTTAACCGATATTTTGATTATTTACTTAATAATGTTTTATTGGTTTTATGGTTTCTTCGTAGTGCCTCAGCAAGTTTGTTTAACTTAAGGTGCTGTGACGCCTTAATAAATTGGCTTCTGGCCACCCTGTGTTTAAGAAAAATGTAAACATCAGTCGAGTTCGTTTACACTAACGCACAATTTACTTACTTACTTACACTTATGTGTTTAAATTCGTACACACCAAAACATGAAGTGTCATTAACTTTCCGCCAGTTGAGAGGAAGTTTATTTGTACCTAAATACAGAAAAAAAAAACTGATAAGATAATGCTTTGATGCACTTCCTCAATCTGTTCAATTAGCTAGACGGCGACTCATTGTCTGAATTTTTCTTATTTGATTTGGCACTAGTCAGAATAGAATAGAAAAAGGCAGCAAGAAATTGTACTTAACATCTGAAGTTAGTTTTAAAAGTATTTAAAACGTTAACATTTTAACCCTTCATATAATTTTAGACCAGCAGTTATAAAGACAAATTTTATATGAATGCTTTATAGCAAAGCATTAAAAAAGCTCAAGCTTCGCAGACCACCTTTCCCCTCCGCATTTAAATGCACTCTACTTTATTTGAAAAAAATAAATACTCCACATAAATTTCTTATTATAGAATTTTGTATTTTTGGCAAATGCCATGACGTCTTTTATTTTGTTTATTTTGGTATTTTTTCTTATATTTTGTTTTTTATTTTTACTATATATATTGCATGCAAAATATTATCTGTAAACACACAATTGAACTACTCAGTTGAATTTACTTAGAATTTGTTGTTGATTTAGTTGATTTCTGCTGGGGTTGATTTATGATTGGATTTTTAATGATTATGTGGTTCTTTGTGGGATTTTGTAAAATAGTTAAAAACATTTTTTTAAACTAAATCTTTAGCTGGACGGGTCTAAAAAAGTGTCCAATTTCTGTACCAAATTAAACCTAACTAAAACACTGATATTTGACTTAAAGACAATGATTTTTTATGAAGGTTGGTAGCACTGTTACATGTTTGGTGTTCATTTTTAGCGCAATCTGTGAACACCTTGACTCTGATCAGCAAATTTCAGAATAAAAAAAAATTGACTAGCGGAATTTCTTGTCCGGATGTATTGAAAATGTTGAAGAAAACCTATGAGGAGTCTGCTCTAGCACGTACGCAGGCATTTGAAGAGTACAAATTGTTTAGAGAGGCTCGTACATCAGTTGACAACTGGTTTCAACCTCCTTCAGTGATGTTGACTATTTTCTTCGATTCCGAATTCCTTCCGCCAGACAAATGGGCCAACGCTCAATATTATTTTTAAAGCATTTGCGCCAGAATATTCGGCGAATTGTGGAAGGACAATTCATGGTTTTTGCACCAGCCTTTCTGTAATAGTGGTGACCGTGGCATGCAGGTTAAGTGTGTGGCTTAGCATGATCGGAGCCCGGGTTCGATCCCCAGCCGCGGCGAAAAGTTTTTTTCAGTTAAAAATTTTTCTGATCGGTCACCACCTCTCTGCAGACAATGGCAAACCTCAGAGAGTAAATAATGTCATGTAAAGCTTCTTGAGAACATGAACTTTAGCCGCTCGGAGTCGGCATAAAACATGTAGGTCCAGTTTCTCGGTCAATTGTGTGCAAACATTTAATAACACACACAACACAATTGATCATAAGAAGCTCGGTCAAAGTTCTTTCAAGGGCTGAAATGGCCAATTTGTTTGTTTTTTTGTTTTCTTTCTGAAATCGACCTACCAAAAATGATTTCAAGAGTGAAAAGCGTTGCCGTATGTGTATCGCATACGACGGTGATTATTTTGAAGGTGTTAAATAAATATTGAAGAATAAGAAAACGTTGTTGTTTTATTTGTATAGTCCGGTTCAATTTTGAACATAAGGTAGATTATATATCTTACATATTTTTTTTATATCCTTATTTTGAAGAAGTATGAACAATTTAAACAAAATCGCTTCATAGCTTTTCATGACGACCGACTTCCAAAATTCATTAAAAAAAACGTGATTGAAGTTTTAAACTGAGGCTGAAATATCTAATGGACGAAACACCCCAAAAAGTTTGATCTCTAAGAATGAAACTCTTGTCTATTTAAAATTTTGGGAGAATATTCTAGACATAATGTAATGTAAAGGGTGTTTCAATAGGAGGTGTGGTACTTTGTTATTGATTAAAGTTTGCATTGTCGTCCCTTGTCCGCCATATTTTGTGTCATTGTCATTTTGACAGTACACGAAAGAACAACATATTGAAATCGTCGAATTTTGGATCTACAATTGGTGTCACACTATGTTGGAGGACTATTTTGAGCCGGAGGTTAAAGCTCAGGATCTGGACGATATGTAGTTTCAACAAAGTTTCCCAAACCGTGTAATTTATCGTCGTGGTGTTGTGAATTGGCCGCCCAGATCATGCGATTTGACGCTAGACTTTTTTCTGTGAAGTTTCACAAAAGATAAAGTCTATGAAAAAGTCTATGTCAATGATCCGAAAACAATTCCAGGCTAGAAAAGTAATATTACATCGGCTACTCGGGCCATTTCGGAGGCAATACTGCAAAATGTCATCGAAAATATTGCCGAAAGAGTGAGTTATATTACGGTATAGTCGCGGTCTGTTTTGTGAACTTTCGAACAAAATAAAATATTTGTAAAAATTCCGAAAGTTCTAAAAGTTCTTCAAAGGATGCAATTATAGTGTTTTGGTTGGAGTAACGCTGTTCTTGTAAATAGTTTCCCAGACTCCGGAAGAGATGGCAACTTTTTGGTTCTCATTCACGTGAGGCGAGATTTATGATAAGGCCGTTGTTTTGCTTTGGGCTTTAGGACGGACTTCAGTCTTCTAGACAATGAGTCGAAAAGTTTGTTTCTTGTCTCCTTCTTAAGATTTTCTTTGCTATAAATCCTTCTAGATCTGACTTCTGTTGAGATGATGCTACAGGTGCTGGATTGGGTTAAAATCTAAAGAGAACTCTAAAAGCAATGTGGTGAATGGTCAAGGGTCCGATATACAAGCCATTCCCACACAATTTTGGACGTATGCTTAGAATCGTTGTCCTATAGTTAGAGAAATCCAGCCAAATTTTTCAATATAAGGGGTCACATTGTCCTGTATGAGATAACCGACACACGTTCGTATGCCTTTTATAACCTCTTACATCTCACGTGCTCTATCCATATTTCCAATGCAATAGTACTCGACCACGAACAAAGCCGCGTTTATAGTGGCCGCTGAAGCTGAAAACGGAAATAAAATGAAAACTGCTAACAAAAATATACAAATAGCTATTTATCTCGCTTTTTCACATTGATTTTATTTTCAGCTTTAACTTCATATATCTCGAAATCATATCATTTTATGAAAGTTTTGTGTATAAAAGAACATTCTTTTCAAAACCAGTTTACGATCATTGGAAAGACCCTTTTAAATCGATCCTTTTCCGTCTTATATCTCGAAAACAAATATTTCTACGTAAATTTTGTGTATGACATTTTTATGTAAAATTATCTAATGAACAAAAATGAAAACACAAAATTAAAATATTTTAATATAATAATTAAATATATTTCATTATTATCTCAGAGTCCGCGAGATAATACGACTGACTTGAGTATTTTTTTTAATCTTACACTCACAATGGCATTAGGCCCGACTCTGGCTAGAAGACTGCCAAAATGTTAATTGAATAGAATTTCACGCAATTTAGTAACAATTCAGAAGTAAGTTAAACATGCTTTTTTTTCTTTAATACGAAAGGAAGTCAGACCTTCTCGCTGGCTAAATTATGTTTTTGAAGGTCTTATTGTATGTTTCTATACACATTGAGCACTTTTACCGCCGTAGTGCTCTTATCAAATTTTTCAAAACTATTCAGAGAAGTCCTTGATGCACAAATGGGATGTTCTATAAGTAGGAAAGAATGGAAAGTCAAATGAACCAAGTGCCAATTCGAATCTGAGAACAGCGTTATATCTTAACCTCAGTGAATTAAAGTTATCAAGCAATCCAAACAACAACCTTTATTTACATCAACTGCAACTTCTAAAGTAGTTTATCTTGATTAATTTTCAATTTCAGTTGAATTTTTAAATTCAGAAAGCATTAAAGAAAGGTAAAAGCGTGGGAGCCGAATGTCATGACCCGGACTCGAACCCGGGATATCGGGCTGGCGATCAATCACGTTTGACAGTACTGTTACTGTTACTGTTACTGTTACTGTTACTGTTACTGTTACTGTTACTGTTACTGTTACTGTTACTGTTACTGTTACTGTTACTGTTACTGTTACTGTTACTGTTACTGTTACTGTTACTGTTACTGTTACTGTTACTGTTACTGTTACTGTTACTGTTACTGTTACTGTTACTGTTACTGTTACTGTTACTGTTACTGTTACTGTTACTGTTACTGTTACTGTTACTGTTACTGTTACTGTTACTGTTACTGTTACTGTTACTGTTACTGTTACTGTTACTGTTACTGTTACTGTTACTGTTACTGTTACTGTTACTGTTACTGTTACTGTTACTGTTACTGTTACTGTTACTGTTACTGTTACTGTTACTGTTACTGTTACTGTTACTGTTACTGTTACTGTTACTGTTACTGTTACTGTTACTGTTACTGTTACTGTTACTGTTACTGTTACTGTTACTGTTACTGTTACTGTTACTGTTACTGTTACTGTTACTGTTACTGTTACTGTTACTGTTACTGTTACTGTTACTGTTACTGTTACTGTTACTGTTACTGTTACTGTTACTGTTACTGTTACTGTTACTGTTACTGTTACTGTTACTGTTACTGTTACTGTTACTGTTACTGTTACTGTTACTGTTACTGTTACTGTTACTGTTACTGTTACTGTTACTGTTACTGTTACTGTTACTGTTACTGTTACTGTTACTGTTACTGTTACTGTTACTGTTACTGTTACTGTTACTGTTACTGTTACTGTTACTGTTACTGTTACTGTTACTGCTACTGCGACTGTTGCTGTTACTACCACTGTCACTGTCATTCTCACCACTACTCACTGTCACTCTCTATTCTCACCACCACTCGCACTGTCACTATCACTAGCATTATCACTGTCGCTGTTACAACTTTTCTTCGGAAAAATTAAATTTTCCAAGTTTTTGCATTTTTCTAACCATATCCTGGTCTGTGTTGACATATTCTTCACACTATTCTTATTGCTCCACCTATTTGTGCATAAATTTAATTTCTACTTACTTAATTATTGTGTCTATGTTAATTTTATTACTCACCCTTTAATGCATACAATTTTTTTTCACACTTTTATAGTTATTACTTGTATCTTGTTTGCATATCACAATTTGTTTTTGTAATTAAGAGCTTCATGTAGAGGTTTTTTTATATGCGTAAATGACTCATTTTGCTGTTTGTTTATTTATGAATTATAAATTTGTATATTTATACAAAAGTTTTCTCTAGACAGCAATGCGCTGAGCGAGCCTTGACTTTAGTTCGCAGTTTTGTTTTTTTATTTTATTGGTTTCTTTATCTGAATGCAAAAAGTTGAATGAATTAAAAGTTTTTATAACTTAGATATAGAATATAGATTTGAATGATTATTAAAACTAGTTTTTAAAAAAATTATGAACCTATGGTCGAAAAAAAAAAATTGGAAATGATTTCCTCTCACTTATGGATTGTTGCTTCTACAAGCTTCTATTAATGCATTAATATAATTTTTGTTTACCTTTTTTATATGTTAAAGACTTAGCTAGACTTCTATATAAAAGTTATTCAATAGAACTGTTATTAATAAATTCAGCCAACAAATTTTGTTATTTCTTATTTTCGCCAGTATAATTAAACTCATTTTCTTTTCTTTGCAACATCTCTGCATGCGCATCACTTCCGGCTCATTCAAAAATCAACTTCAATTCTTTCATTTTTTAAGGGCGTTGCTGAAATACCTGGTTATAGCTTTTTTAATTATTATTTTTTAATAGAATAACAACAATAAATTTTTGGTCAGAAGGTCGTTCTTAGATGTTCTAGCCTCTGGGTCCAACAACGTACGTAGTCGTTTTGCCATGTTTATAATTATTTCGTCATTCTTCTTTTTGGTTGCCAAAAAGAAAAGAACATTTTTGACTTAATGCCAAAAAGTGTCAATAATTTTGTATTAATGCAACGTGCTGCTATATTTTGCTGCTTGCGTTGCTTATTCAATTTGCGTGCCTTTGTGCCATAATTTTTTGACGTATGTATAGTTTTGATTGGGTTTTTTAGTGTCTCATAATAATTAAAAATGCCGATGCACGTGTATGTGGGTTTGGCTAGGAGATCTTTTGGTCATAATCATTTTGTTCAAGGCGTTTTATGCTTGACATTGACATATAAAGGACATCATTATACAGCGTTTTTGTTTTCCTTAATTGATTACACTGTTAATGGCTGTCGCGATAGCAGCTCTTTGGTTTTATGGTTATCTGTTAGAAACGATTTTTAATAACTCACTGATACATTCTTAAGTATTTTTTATTATGTTTATTTTTGTAAATATCTTTAATTAACGAATTTTTGTTCTTTTTATTTCAGAGCTGAGAAGCTCGAACTAGAAATGCGTGATCCGTATAGCATCTGCAATGTGGACTGTCTGCTGGATACCGTCACAGCTTTGGTTAATGACTGCGAGCACGAGTCATTAAAGCGCCTTAAAAATATCGACCAATATGCGACCAAATGTAAGTTTTTTATACTTACCTTGCTTAACTTTTTTCACACTTATTCCTTTTCAGATAAGCCGCTTGCGAAGCAGATCTGTCAACTGCGCATGAATTTGGAAGACTTTGATTTTATCAAAATCATTGGTGCCGGCGCTTTTGGTGAAGTACAGCTGGTGCGTCATAAATCCTCACGCCAGGTCTACGCCATGAAGCGTCTGTCCAAATTCGAAATGATGAAGCGTTCAGATTCTGCCTTCTTTTGGGAGGAGCGTTATATTATGGCCTATGCCAACTCCGAGTGGATTGTGCAGCTTCATTTTGCCTTTCAAGACACCAAATATCTATACATGGTCATGGATTATATGCCAGGCGGTGATATTGTTTCGCTCATGTCCATGTATGACATACCCGAGAAATGGGCAATTTTCTATACCATGGAAGTGGTGTTGGCGCTCGACACCATACACAACATGGGTTTTGTGCATCGCGATGTTAAGCCCGACAATATGCTGCTCGACTGCTATGGTCATCTTAAACTGGCCGATTTTGGCACTTGTATGCGCATGGGTGCCAATGGTTTGGTAGTCTCTAGCAATGCAGTTGGCACACCGGACTACATCAGTCCGGAAGTGCTGCAGTCACAAGGCGTCGACAATGAGTATGGACGTGAATGCGACTGGTGGTCAGTGGGTATTTTTCTATATGAAATGCTTGTGGGTGATACACCGTTCTATGCCGACTCACTGGTGGGCACTTATGGCAAGATTATGGATCACAAGAATTCGCTGAGTTTTCCCGCGGAAGTAGAGATAAGCGAGCATGCCAAGTCACTGATACGCGCCTTCTTAGCCGATCGCACACAACGTTTGGGACAACATGGCATCGACGAGATCAAGGCGCATCCATTCTTTCAAAATGACACCTGGACTTTTGAGAATATACGCGAAAGTGTGCCGCCGGTTGTGCCAGAGCTATCATCAGACGATGATACACGCAACTTTGAGGACATTGAGCGTGATGAGACGCCAGAGGAAGTATTTCCAGTGCCAAAAACCTTTGATGGTAATCATTTGCCATTCATTGGTTTCACATACACGGGTAAGCAAGCATACATTTTATATTTTTGTGTTGAATACTTAAACTTTGTTGTTTTTTCTATCTTTTAGGTGACTATCAACTTCTTTCCAACAACGACACCGTGGATGCCGAGACCAAAGAATCGGTCGCCACCGCTATACATAATCACAATCATCGACATCGTCCCTCTAACTCCAATGAGATCAAACGCCTCGAAGCGCTGCTCGAACGTGAACGCCAACACGCTGAGACCTTGGAAAAGCAGGATAAAGCCTTGCGTGTGCAGCTAGAGCTATTTACCAAACGTGAAGCCGAGCTGCAGGCCATAGCCTCTGAATACGAAAAGGATTTGGCGCTGCGACAGCACAACTACAAAGTGGCCATGCAGAAAGTCGAGCAGGAAATGGAACAACGCAAGAAAACCGAAACGCTGCTGGCAGAGACACAGCGTAATCTAGACAACGAGCAAAAAATACGTACGCGCGAAATGAACAATAACCAGCATCACAACGATAAGATTGTAACGCTCGAAAAACAGCTCAAGGAGATGGAGGAAAATTTCAAGAATGAAACGGAAAACAGCCAAAAACTTAAAAAGCATGCCGCTGAATTGGGCCTAGCCAAGCAAGAACTCGAACAGAAAGTCAGTCAATTGCAGGCCGTGCTCGCCTCATTGCAAGCACAAAAAGATGCGCTCCAGCAGGAGTCTATGGACTTGCAAACTCTATTGGCGCAAGAGAAAAATGCACGCACTCAGTTGCGTGAGCTGCAAAAAGAGCTGGAGAATAAAATGCAAACCATGTCTAATGATCTGGAGCGTGCTGTATTGCGTGAGCATCAGGCGCATGAAGACAATCGTGTGCTTGGTGAAAAGATTTCCGATTTGGAGAAGGCAAATGCCGGACTCGATTTTGAGCTGAAAACTGCTCAGGGTCGCTATCAGCAGGAGGTCAAGGCGCATCAGGAAACAGAGAAGTCACGCATGCTAAGCCGCGAAGAGGCCAATTTGCAAGAGGTGTGTATAAACTTTATATAAGTTGTTTATGTTGCCTTAATGCAACATAACAACATCTTGTTAGCATAACTAAGAAATCAACTTTTGAGGAGGAGTTTACATTTCGATATCAATTGACCGTATAAAGTCGGTACTTAAACGTCAGTTTTTACAAAATTTAAACTGAATCGCATTATGCAGCTTAAACCTCTTTCAAGTCTTAACTTTTGTCCTAGTTGAAGTAGAAACAAATTGCCTTTCAGCTTCTTTAAAGTAGTGGAAAGTGTTGTAGAAGCTTCTTGTGAAAGCTCTTACTCCCTAGAGCAGAAGCTTCTAGAAGAAAGTGTTGTAGAAGCTTCTTGTGAAAGCTCTTAGTAAAATTAAGCTTTATACAGTTTAAAATATTTTCAATTCGAAACTTTTGTACTTAGTTTGTCAAAAAGAATGTTCAATATGAACCTTCAGCTTCGAAACTTTTGTGCTAGTTGAAGTAGAAACAACTTAGTTTGTCAAAAAGAATTCTTTAAAGTTTGAGGGAAACTTTGAAAAAGCTTGTTATAGAAACAATAACTTCCAATAAAGAGATCAATAACAATAAATAACAATAACAATAAAGAGATCGTTCAGACGTCTGTAAGAGTTAAAATGAAGCTTAATACAGGTAAAACACCTTTAAAGTTTAAACTTTTGTCCTAGTTGAAGTCGGAACAAATTAGTATTCAAAAAGAAATTTCCTATGAACCTTCAGCTTCTTTTAAGTAAGTGCAAAAGCTTTGAAAAAGCTTGTTATAGGAACTCTTGATTCTAAAAAGTTCGTTCAGACGTCTATAAAAGTCGAAATTAAGTATTATACAGCTTAAATATCTTTCAAGTCAAAGCTTTTGTCCTAGTTGAAGTCTGAACAAATTAGTTTTTAAAAAATAATTTGCAATGTTCTTCTATAAATTTTGGGGAAAATCTCTGAAGAAGCTTGTTATAGAAGCTCTTACTTCTAAAAGAGATTTTTTAGATGTCCATAAGAGTAAAATTAAGCTTTATACAGAGCGATTTATACGGAACAAATAAGTTCTTCAAAAGAATTTGCAATATGAACCTCTAGCTTCTTTCAAGTTAGTGGAAAAGTTTTGAAGAAGCTAGTTATAAAAACTCTTACTTCTGAAAGACGTCCATAAGAGTCAAAAGTATAACTTTTCTATAGCTTTGTAAAAGATTTGTTTTGATTTGGAAAACAACTTTTTTGAATTTATTGCGAAGATTTTAATAGAAGCTTTATTGAAACTTCCATATTTGAAAGAGAAATTAGTATTTATGGCAAGAATGGTCTAGATTCTAATTCACAACACTTCCCCTGTAGTCCAAGACTTCATTCACAAAAAAGTGTCGATAATTTATAAAAGAAACTTGCTGCTTTAGAAAAATTGAAAAATAAAAATTTTGTGAATTGCAAACTTGTTCAACGTTTCTGATAGTGTTCGTGCACGAATTTGGGAATTTTATATGAAATTTTAGTCAATGAAATGTATGGCGGAATCAGTATATTTTGTCAAAGAGGAAGAAAAATCATACATTATTCGTACATGATAGTCGGTCGCTGCTTTTTCAAAATGCTATCCACTTAAGTAATGGAACTGAATCAGTGTACGTTTATGGAAACACTTTTGTAATAACTTCGTACTCTTCGTAATACAGGCATCAGTCCTATTATAAGCTTCGATAAGACTTCTATAAGGTTTCCATAAGTAAAATTCGGAACTAAATTTACGGAACCCTATTAAGGCAGATCTTTGAGGTAGATCTTTATAAAGCTTCTTATTTAACTTTGGTAAGATATTAAAACAACTTTTAGCTTTGAATGGCTTCGTTAAAAGGTTAGACTCCGGTTTCAAATTTTATAAAAGCTGAATGGAATCTGAAAATATTTATTATATTTTCAATTTTCTTAACCTTATAGAATGAAGTATGTGTGCTAGTTTGGTCTAGTACAACACGAGTTTATAAAATGAACAATATTATATAGAAAGAAGTATTGAAATTTAATCGGTTTCTGTTTATGAAAGCTGTGACTTCTATTATAATTGCACTCAAACTCTTCGTCAAACTCTTCTAAAGCTTATTATTTAACTTTCGGAAATATCTTACAAAAACTTTGAGCTTTAAATGGCTTCGTTTAAAGTTAGACTCCTGCCTTAAACTTTATAGAAGCTTGGTGGAACCTACCAAAAGCTTTGGTAACACTTCCATAAAGCTTTCATAAGCAAAATTTGTTACTAAAGTTACGCAAGCCTTTTGGAAACTTTGAGGCAAACCTTTATAAAGCTTCTTATTTAAATTTGCAAAGATCTAACTACAATTTTGAGCTTTTTCTGGCTTTGTTAAAAGTTAGACTTCTGCCTCAAATTCTAAAACAGCCATATAAAGCCTAAAAGTATATAAAATTTTCTTATCATTATAAAATTAAGTTCGTTTGTTAGTTGGTTCGAATACAAATACGGGTTTCCAAAAGGACTGTTTTAACACTTCTTACAATGTAATAATGGTTTTCTGTGGTTTAGGAAGCCAGTTTAGAATACACGGGAGAAGTTATATATACAGATTTCGCCAATGTTCAACTGTCTTGATCACGGCATTTTAATCTATGAATCTTATGTTAGAAATTATCTGTCAGGCTTTTTTGAACAGCTATCATACAAGTCATCGATATGACTAAGTCCCTCGGCTCTCTCAAAATCTGTTGAAAAATTCATCTGGTTGGCTCGTTCATTTTGCTTATTAGTTATGCGCTGTTTAAAATACTTGATTATTAATTTTCATTTTGCTGCACATCATAGGTTAAGGCGCTGCAAACGAAACTCAACGAAGAGAAATCGGCACGCATCAAATCCGATCAGAACGCTCAAGAAAAAGAACGCCAGCTGAACATGCTCTCGGTGGACTATCGTCAGATACAACAACGTTTGCAGAAACTCGAGGGTGAATATCGTCAGGAAACAGAAAAAGTAATGGCACTGCATGCGCAAATCGAACAAGAGCACAGCAAAAAGAACTCACTGCTCTCGGAGCTAAGTCTGCAAAGCTCTGAGGTGGCGCATTTAAAGGCTCGCGAGAACCAAATGCAAAAAGATGTCACCGCCCTGCGTGAGTCAAAGCGTAAATACGAAGAGGATATCGCGCAAATTAAGAACGCACACAACAAAGAGATACTGCTCAAGCGTGAATTACAGGATCAACTTGAAGCAGAGCAGTATTTTTCACGCCTCTATAAAACACAATCGAACGAACATCGCGAAGAGATCGCCGAGCGGTGTCGTGAAATACAAGATCTGAAGGAGGAGCGTGTTTCGCTAAAACATCAAGTACAAGTAGCCGTAGCACGTGCCGACTCTGAGGCACTGGCACGCTCCATAGCCGAGGAGACTGTAGCCGATCTCGAAAAAGAGCGTACAATTAAGGAACTTGAGCTCAAGGATTTCATGACCAAACATCGCAATGAAATAACTGCCAAGGAAGCTGCGCTAGTTGCCATTAAAGAGACAGAGGCTGAACTTATGCAGAAACTTCAACAGAAAGTGGCAGACTATGATGAGTTGCTGCAGCAAAGCAAGAAGTTGCAAGAAGAGATGGCTCAAGTGCGCAATAGCAAGGATGAAGAAATTGTCAAATTAATGGAGAAATGGAAGAATGAGATGTTGCTCAAACAGGTGGCTGTTAACAAGCTGGCCGAAGTAATGAATCGTCGCGATACGGATCTGCAACAAAGTATAGTCACAAACTTAGATCTTAAAATATTAAAAAGTAATTACTATCTATATTTTTTTTCACAGAGCAAAAAGGCAAGCAACGTTCTTCTGCGGAGTTACGCAAAAAGGAGAAAGAAATGCGACGTCTGCAGCAGGAACTACAACAGGAACGAGAAAAATATAACCAGCTGCTGCTTAAATTCCAAGACTTGCAAAGCCAAGTTATCGAAGATAGTCATGTAAGTTTCTATTTTAGATATTCTATTGAAAAGCCCACCATTTTTTTATCAACTGTAAATAAAAATATGTATCTCCATGTGTTCAATGCGTCTGCCAAATGCCGTATTGCAAAAAACTTATTATAAAAGTATGATTCTTATGGGGTGGTGTGTTTAAAGCGAATGTTTGCCCTGTACTTTTTTGTAATATTAAAATTTTTAAATTTAAAGAACAAAAACAAACAAAGAATTGCAAAGATCGCATAATTTTTGAAAACTTTTGATGAGACATTGCAGCACAGCTTGAACACAACACAGCATAATATTTGAATGCATGAGAAAATCATATCCTTAACATATATTTATTTCAAATACGGCACTCGATAGCACACATCCCGCACATTGCAGCACATACTTTTTTTAGTAAAAAATAAAAAAATTGCGGTGCCAACACTCTTCATATATATACAATTTTTAAACTTAGCTCAACAACATATAAATTCAACAAAATATAAATTTTCACGATTCTTTTTTTTCCATCGGGTCCACTTTTCACAGTTGAAACAAAAGCTACAAATGGAAATCGATTGCAAGGCCACCGAAATTGAACAGTTACAATCGAAGCTCAATGAAACCGCCTCGCTCTCCTCCGCCGACAATGATCCCGAAGACAATCAAGTAAGGCTCTCACAACCGGCATGCTTTGTCATTATCTTGCCCGGCTTTCTTTACTAAAACCAGCTCATTTCATTGCAATAATTCGTAGAATTCATCTCTTCTCTCATTGTCGCAGGACTCCGTTTTCGAGGGCTGGCTTAGCGTGCCCAATAAGCAGAATATACGCCGTCACGGCTGGAAACGGCAATTCGTTATAGTATCATCGCGCAAAATAATATTCTATAATTCTGAAATAGACAAACAGAATACAATCGATCCTGTGCTTATATTAGATTTAAGGTGCGCTGCTGCTTTGTTGCTCGCAACAATTTTTGATTAACAATGAATTTAATTTTATTTTTCGCTTTTGTGCTTGTTTTTCTCTTTTTTTTTGTTTGTTTGAATTTGCAGCAAAGTATTTCATGTACGTTCCGTGACGCAGGGCGATGTCATACGTGCTGATGCCAAAGAAATTCCTCGAATATTTCAGCTGCTCTACGCCGGCGAGGGCGAGGCGCGTAGACCGGATGAACAAAGTCAACTGGATATCAGCGTATTGCGTGGCGGCGCTGCCGACGATGGCAGGCCTGGTACAATAATCCACAAAGGTGCCTTCATTTGCATTTATTCAAATGTAATTTTTAGTTACACTGTAATATTTCTTAAATTTTAGGCCATGAATTTGTGCACATTACATATCACATGCCAACCGCTTGTGAAGTTTGTCCAAAACCACTGTGGCACATGTTTAAGCCGCCGGCGGCCTATGAATGCAAGCGGTATGCTTTTTAATTCACATATATTCTCTTTGTTCTCATTTACAAAACTTTATAATTGTTTTTTTTTTTTTTTTAAACACTTCCAGTTGCCGCAACAAAATACACAAAGAACATGTGGACAACAACGATCCGCTGGCGCCCTGTAAGCTACATCATGATCCTCACAGTGCCAGAGAAATGCTGCTGCTAGCCTCAACGCCGGATGATCAAAACTTATGGGTCAGTCGCCTTTCGAAACGTATCCAAAAGAGTGGATATAAAGCGAACTCATCGTCGAATAACAATAGCGGTGGTGGTGATGGCAGCAAAATATCGCCAAGGTAAGTAACGAACGATAGAGAGCTCGATTGCGGTCTATATTTGGTTTGAATCAATTTTTATTGCAAAAAGACATTTTTATAATTTTCATAATTAATCTTATGGAAATCAAGTTAAATTTATTTATAAATAGGCGTAGGAAAAACTGTTAACAACCATTGTTCTCTAAAAATATTGAGTTGATATATCTCAACACGTTAGTTGCCGTGAGGCACATAAGGTGTCGACTATGCGCCATTTGCAAATTGTTATTTTTAGAAAACCGCATTTAAAGTTTTGACATTTTGATCCCGATTTGGGATTTTCTATACCAAAAATGCTGTTCTAAATTTAAATTTGGAATCCTGAGAATTACAAACAAAATCAATTGTTTCTACTAGAACGATAATTCTCTCACTGATGATAAAACATGAGAACACATCAATAAATGTGATGAACATTAAGTGCAACTTTTAGCGTCAACACATATGACTTCCTCGGTGCTCTAATGAGAACGCCTGCTTTTTTTATACTAAAATCAGTTTATAGATATTTTTTCCCTACAAAAAGTGACATAATAATGTCGTTTCTTAATGCCAATTTTCAATTTTTTATATGAATTTTCAATAAGAGAAAGTTTTTACAGAAATGATCTCATCAAAACTCGCAGTATTATGCTTTCGGAATGTTGTCGGAATCGCATTTAAAGCCGACAAAAACTTCCCTTTGGTGTTTTGTTTATGTTCGAAAGGCGGAATGAACGACACCATTTTAGATTGGAATCGGTTTTGCAATTCCGATTCAAGCAAAAACGAGTAGGATTCCACAACATCCACGATAGTAACTCAATAAACTTATAATCTATGTAATGTTGGGCCTAAGAAACCTTTCCGTTAATAAACACAACCATTACGATTAAAATTGAGGCAAAAAAGTTCTCTTCAAATAAAACTTGTTCAAAGGGTATCTCATAACTACGCTATCTTCTTAAATTTCGTACATATCGAGATTCGATGCCCTAAATATCGAACGACATTTGTATCATTTTTAAGAAAATAACTGTTTTTAGGTTAAATCTTATATATTGTAAAAAACGGTGTTTTTAATTACCTATATATTCCGATATATCTTAAAAAGAAATTATGTTTTAATAAAAAACTCAGGACTCGAAGCTAAGTTAACAGTATTCCGCAAATCCATGATGAAATTTACCTGAGATTAAAAAAAAATGCAGTATTTCATCACTGTATTTAATCTTTTTTTTCACAAAAAGGTTTTTTCTATGTTTTAATTCTTTTTTATAATTTTCTACTTATCTAAAGTAAAGCTTTAGCTCAAACACGTTTCTCGAACTGCACGTTTTCACGGAAGTTCGAACTTCGTATAGTTCATTTTTTGAAAAACGAACATCAACTACACGTGTATTTTATTCACGAACTACACGTGAATAGTGCTCTTATTCACGCAATTAAGGCATGAGTCGAATTCTTAATAGTTCTTTTGAGCTTCAGAGAAAAAAAATAACTAATGTTATTTAGAAGACTTCCAGCTGCTTCTCTATGAGTTTTATGGCTTCTGTGGATACCAAGTGGTGACCGTGGCATGCAGGTTAAGTGTGTGGCTTAGCATGCTCGGAGCCCGGGTTCGATCCCCAGCCGCGGCGAAAAGTTTTTTCAATAAAAAATTTTTCTGATCGGTCACCACCTCTCTGCAGACAATGGAAAACCTCAGAGAGTAAATAATGACATGTAAAGCTTCTTGAGAACATGAACTTTAGCCGTTCGGAGTCGGCATAAAACATGTAGGTCCAGTTCTCGGTCAATTGTGTGCAAACATTTAATAACACACACAACACAATTGATCATAAGAAGCTCGGTCAAGGGCTGAAATGGCCAATTTATTTTTTTTTTTTTTTTGTGGATACCAAGTGCAAGATTTGGCAAATTCCTGGGTGCGTCATTTGAACTTTTTAGGGTTCTATGGGTTCTTAGAACAGGAATGAAGGTTTCTAGGAGAGGAATTTAGGTACCCGTATACAAGAGATTCAACTGAGATTTGGGATAATAAGTGCAATAGATCATTCGGGTGATTTGAATTGTTCGTGCTAACTTTATTACGTGTATCCGGTATTAATCCTGTAAATATTGTTGCTAGCATTATACAATTTGGAGCATGGAGGCAGAGGGTATGTGCCAAGCTCAGTTGAATCCCATGTCTCCACGAATCAACCACCATTCTTCCTCTAGGAACTCACAGAAATCTAATACGTTCAAACACCCAGAAACTGATCAAATCCTGTACTTGGAAACCACAGAAGCCACGTGTAAACCGTGCTTACGTGAAACTGGAAGCTCTAATCTAAAGGCCAAGAATTTACGAAAAGCCAGCCTTTGGGATCTGTCAAATGGTAATATATTCAAAACGAGCTGATTCAGGCTTATGTCACTAGGATTTCTTTATAATTTAATAGACCTGTAGCATTTTTGTTTGCTATTGTTCCATAAGAGTAAATATATTTAAAATATTTGAACTGTTTTACGAAAAAAGTCAAATTCTTAATAATTGTGAAAATTAACAGAAATTGCGTAAAGCTCAAAATACTTGAAATTTTATTGAGTTCTTGCTACTTTGTTCACTTATTAGTTTATTAGAGAAAATCTTGTTTTAAAATGTTGACATGCTTGTTTGATGGAATATTATATTAAATAAGATTTATCTGACCTCAGCCATCAAAAAGCTGAAATCATAATACAGAATAGGCCATATCATCAAAGGTGTACCTATAGAGAATATCGCAAACGTGTTCTGTAAGAAAAAAAGTACATGTACGCAGCCCTGCTCTGTGACGAAAAAATATGGAAATGGCAAATTTTCTTACAAGTTTTGTGGTTATCGGTCCAAAATGCCAACGGCCCTTCTGGAATTCTCTAGTCTCCGTCACTGCCTTAGTAAAACACTTCTTTCAATTATTATCATTGGAATAAAATTATACGGTAATTATAGGTTACGAAAATCATCCATTTAAACAATCTTATACAAATAAAGGTTAAATGATAAGTTACAACAACGATTAAAGTTGCAAAACTATTTTGACAGAACTACAAAAATTCATTAATTTATAGTTCAAAAATTCTCTTTAATATTTATATTTACCACAATTGTCGAATTATAAACAAAAATTGATTCACCCAAATCAGGCTTTATCGATTTAACATATTTTATATATTTTTAAAGAGCATGATATATTCTTTATTATACTTTCGTTGACTAATTATGATTTATGTTTTCTTTATATATTTTCTTTTTTAACGAACTTGTATTTATGCTTTATATTATTGGCAACGATAACAAAACCAATAAATAAAAATTGTATAACTGCTGAAAATTGGATTAATTGGTAAAAATAAACTTTGCTTCATAATCACTACGTTCTAAAAATAAAACATTATCAACGTACGTTATCATCATCAACAACATTATCATCATTTGTACACACACCATCTACATTTATGGTAACTACTACTACTACTACTACTGCTACTATTATTGCTTTTATCCTGCGCCCGCGCCCACGCTATGTCCGCAGCCAATCCACCCGCTCCAATTATAAGCCATTCGCAGTTAATGTACAAAGATCAGCTACACTTCCAGCTAATTCGTCATTAAAACAGTGATTTACAAATATGTAACCTCCTCTTAAACTATCCTATCTATATGCTCTGTACTTTAAATTTACTAAAAAAACAAAAAAAAAAAAAAAAAAACGAACATACATATATATATATATTAACATAATTTGTTTTATTTTTAAGTATTAATAATGTTTTGCATATAATTATTGCTTTACCGTTAAATTTTAAATCAAATGTATTTTTTTATATTTTTATATAATATTAATTTAAACATATATTTATAGTAATAAACAATACATCTATCTAGTTTAGCATTGAAATGTTTTGATTTAAACTTTTGCGGATTAATTGTCAAAATTACAAGTGTTATGATTAAAACAAAAACGGAAACATTTTTTGTTTAAGAATTTAGTTATGCTTAAAATTTTCCAACAAATATCGAAAAATATATGCTCTTATATTAAAACATGATTTAAACATTTACGATATATAGCGTTTTTCTAGGCCAAGATTTGCAAGTAGTTGCAAAAAATATTTTTCTTTAAAAACAGAATTATTGTTTTGATAATTTTCTATTCAAAAGTTTTTCGACAGCTTTATTATTTTTTATTTTGAAAACTATGCTCTCATCTGTTATATAAAATCAAAATTACAATACTCTGAAATTATCGATTTATGTTTTTTTTTTTATAACTTGCTTCAAGCCGTTTCTTTTGTTCTTGTTTTAACTGTTATTAAATAGCATTTATAGCATATCTTGAGCCTATAGTATTGGCAACTAAATAAGCTTAAATTATAATGTTTTAAAAAATTTCAAATAATATATAGTGGGAAAGAAAAGGTTTAAGCTTTGCAACAATAATTCCAAAATAAATTGCCTACATTTACTATAAAGAAAAAAAAAATATTTAGCTCTAAGACAAAGTAGAATTTTCACTTGCAGAATTTTCACATGAATTTCGCCCTCTTAAGTATTAATAAAATATATATTGAAAATATCATAAGCATTATTCATATAAAAATGCACTTGAACTTTGTCTTATATAAATATATATAAAAAATAGTATATTTCATGCGATATCAAAGAAGTTTAAAATGCTTAATTTTAAGTTTTTTTTTTATGTTTATTATTTTGCATTTATTTGCTGCGTTTTAAAATAAATAATTTTGCATTTAAATATTAAACATTTAACGTATTATTTAATGCTTAACTTATAATAATTTGAAAGTTTTTTTAGTTGTATATTTTCATGACTTCATTAAATGGCTTGAGTTAAGCTTTTCTCTTGATAAAACTCTCAAGCATTTAAAGCTAAGTTAAAATTTGCTTTTCATGTATTAAATTGAAAATGTATTTTTTTTTTTAGACATTTTTTTGTAGCAATTAATTTAACATGATTCCTTTGTTGCTGTTATTTTAATTTGTCATCCGTTATTTTATCTTTTGTTTTACTTTATACATACATATATATATGCATATATTTTATTTTAAATCTATCTTATTTATAATTCTTTTAATTTATGTTTTTTTTTTATTTAAATTTGCTTTGAATATTATTTTATTTCAATAAGTATTAACAAAACTATATATTAATAATAATAAAAAAATCTTTGTAAAAATAAATGCGTTTATAAGTATTGTTTTATTATTTATCTTTTAAAATTTGAGTTACTTAATTTTCATTGAATTTTAAAAGAAACAATTTTGTACAGTTTATATTACATATACATAACTCTCACTTGTTGTTAAAGAATATTCAAACACAGTCCATTATTATCTCTTTTCTTGTGTTTGAGATTCATATATAAATAATCTTGTTGCCAAAATTCTAGAAATTCATAAATATTTTACTCCAAAAATTGAGTTTTTATGTTGGTGACTTTTTGAACTTCTTGCGTAGAACTTTATAAGAGAGTTATCTGTTAAAGGAATTCTGTCAAATTTGTAGCAAACTGCGTCATTAAGTTTGTGTTTGAAAGTCATTGAAAGCAGATAATCTCGTGAATTTCGACGAAAATGAAAAATAACGTGAATCTTTTTACGTGTGACCGTGTTCCTTTTGGCCAAAATTGTCTTGGGACCAATTAAAACCAGCAAAATTTGGCAGTTCTGTCCGATAAATTGTTTGTACTAGTTTTATTTGTATTTTTATGTAGATCGTATAGGACTCTTTGAGTACAGTACACGAGTTGTTTGGAAAGAACTAGGGAAGTGTGAAGAACCTCGCAGGCTTTGGTGTCTTTCTTTGCATATGATTTTGCCCTACTGCGGGTAAAAAGTATCACAAAGATTCATATCTTATTATTTTGCTTGTTGGTTTGAAACCATCGGGAATAAATATAGGTTGTCAAAAATTCCCTAAATATACTCTCAGATTTCGGAAAACTTGTCTGCAACGAATAATTGGAAAATTTATTTCCAACACCAAAAGAAATTTTTGTTTAAGGGAGCAACAATTATTTTAGGGTTTCAGGCAAATTCAAGCACATGATCGAGACGAATTTGCAATGCAATATATCTATAGCAAAAGATAAGATAGATGCTCATTAAGGCGCCTCACAAAAAAAGTTTTCCAGCAATAGTTACTCAAAATAATCATTGGTTTATGATTAGATGCTTCACCAAATAACACTAGCGATAGCTCTCCGTGAGCTAAAATGGTCTTAAATAACATCTTAAAATCGAGTTTTTTGTTTAAATATTGGCTGGTATAGTAGTTTAAAATAAAAAAAAAAAAACGGTCAGAAATAATAGTAATAAAGAAGTTCTTCCAATCTCCATTAAAAACTACTAAATTTTTCCCATGGTACCAAAGATATTCAGGCCAATCATGAAACATTTTCTCCCGAAATTTTGAATGCAATTTTGTTCATCAATCGCCAATATTCATGAGTGTAAAATAAAAAAATGAGATATCTTTACCTGCTTTATCTTAAAACCGGAAACTCCCATTTACTACTCCCGGTAGAAAATGTTTCATGAGTGGGCTGATTGTGATTTTCATGAAAGCCGCGACCAACATCTTATTCACTAAGAGCTCTAAAATACAAATCATACGGCAATTCAATGAATGGTATGTTGTTAGTGTACTCGGCACTTTCATTCGTTAAGAAGCTTGCAATGAAATAGTAGTTCAAAAGATTTGCATCAATATGATACATCTCAAAATTTTTATTGCAAATACCAATACTTTTGAGATTTTCCATAACTGCTTGGATGATAAATTTGAGCTTAGTTTAGACATGTAGAATTGTTTTTTGGAGAGTCTAACGGTGAAGTTGTCAACATTTCTTGACAGTCTAAATATTTTCCAATAAGCCTCAATTGTATTTCGTTGCCACCTGCTATAGGTTTTGTTGCCTTTTTCAGGGCTTATTTCACATTTGGGGCAGGCTGTGTTGGTGACCTGGCACGTACCCAGAGGAACATTGATTCAGAGTTGTGATTTTATCAACAAAAAATTAGTCATCAACTGAAAAAAGTTAGGTTAAGGTGGCGGCCGACTCATTTAGACCAAATGAGTGATTTGATCATTTTGATTTGATTTGATTTTTTAGTTGTGATTTGATCAACAAAAAATTAGTCATCAACTGAAAAAAATTAGGTTAAGGTGGCGGCCGACTCATTTAGACCAAATGACTGGTCCATTGTGATACCACTAGGATCGGCCTTACAACTCCCAAATAACCTTGATCAGAAGCTTGATGTCTGCTTTTTCAAGATACCTAGAATCATTGAAAAAGGGGCTTCCTATATGCTTTAGTCCTCAGCCGCAGAGAACTGGTCATGAGCAGAGAAGATGGTCTACCGACTCTCCTCCTCTTTCTAATCCCTGCAGCACCTACAAAAAATCATTCGAATAAACCCGCTTTCTGACAGCATGTCTACCTATAAGATAGTGTCTTGTTATGACACCAATTAATCAAGCAAAATCATTTCAAGATCATTTCTCGCCAGAACTACTATTGTTTTGAAAGTAATACAATTAGTTTCTTGAGCAAAGTTGTAGCTAATGGCATGATCTTTCGAATGGTATAATAACACGAAAAATATTCATTCGGAGATAAGTTATGATCAAAAAATGTAGAAGTGTTCAACTTACTGACCTATACGCTAAAATTTTTCAAGATTATAAGCAAACTTGTTTTGAAGGTTATTTTTGAACAAAAAGTTAATGAAACAAAATTAGAATTTCAATTATTAAATTTAAAGTTTTGCTAGGATACGAACCCAAGTCCTCCGCATGACAGTCTAGTACACTTCCCTTGAGATGTTGGTAACGATACTATAAGTATAGCAAAACACATTTAAAAACTAATGTTTAGAGAAGATAGACAGCTTATTTCTGCCGGAATATCACTGCAGTGGTCTTGCAGTCTTAAAAGGGGCGTTCGCATGATCTAACATATTGGACGACAAAGTCGGATGGAAAACTAACGGAACAATTTGATAGACCTTTCGAATGATCTAACTTGTTGGACGACATCATTATTTACAAACTCTCAAGCAGCACACTTCGGCGCAATGGCTTAAGAATTTTTGGGTGCGTTAATAATTGATCAAGTTTTGAAGGGAAAGGAAGAGATGGATATGAAAAGGAAATCTATTTCTTTTAATAAAAGGAAAATGTGGTTATTTAAAGCACATAAACGCGGGCATTAAGTGTTTGTTAGTAATTTATATGCACTGATTGAACGTTGTTTACTCGCTGAAAATTTATCAGAAATGAAAAATGCAGCGTGTTGGACCAACATTCGTTCACATGTCCAACAAGTCGAACGGACCGGCAGAAAAATCAAAAATTTTTGATATTCATCCAACATGTTGGACCGACCGTCGTTTTAGCTTACGCATGGTACTACTTGTCTTCCAATATGCCATGTCTATCCAATTTGTTGGACCATGCGAAAGCCCTTAATGAGGTTCTAATATTTAGATTCGCAAAAAATACGACTTCCCCGACCTTGTCGTCAGTAAAAATATGAGCTCTAATGTAGTTTAGCGGTATAAACCTGTTTTATTCCTTTCTGGTTGGGATAATGTAGTTTACCTCAAAAGAGGGCTTAGCAGTTACTGAATTGACGTTGAAAGGAACTGATTCCTCCGGTCCGAGAATAGAAGAGAGACCTGTGCGAGAATAAACACACAACGAGGGATCTCTAAACCGGCCGTTTGCTGTGCCACCTCTTTTGCCAGAATATAAAAGGGTATTTAGTTTTGGAAATGCATTCAATGGATCAGAGGATTCACTCCTAGATATTAAGCTGAGTTAGTATGGTTAAAAATCTTTCTACTAAGCGACCTAAGTATACCAATATCCCCGGATCACCAATGTGTTTTTCCTTTACCTCTGGGCTTGCCCTAAAGAGTTTAACGGACTTTTTAAGAGTCCGCATAAGTGTTCTATTCTGGACTCCAGTTCCCTTGCAATCAGAAGGGGATTGTTCGAGGGGGTGATAGAGGGGGTTGTTCTAACGACCTCCAGAAAAATAGTGCTTCTCAAGCGACTTTCAGCTTGTAACCCGATCAATCAGGAATTCTGAGGCAAGGATTACATCTAAAACTTCTCGCTTATTACGAGTAATCAACATTGGTTAATTTCCAACGTTGTATATAGATTACTTTTAAGTAAATAGTCAAAGAGGAACTCACATATTTCATTTGCGTCCGTACTGCCCCGGATTGAGTGATGTGCTTTGACGTCACCTCCGGTGAAATTTTGTTTCAACGACCAGATACCGCACATTACTTTAGACGTCGGAGGTCAGGATGGTCGTGAGACAGATACGCGGAGTCAATTCAGTAACTGCGCGAATACAGCCCAAGACTGAAAGCCACTAAATCCCGATCGCTGTTATTAGATAGCAACAACTGAACTAAAAAACCAACAATCAGTTCAGTATATTTCGGAAGAGTCGTCACGTAGTTTGCCGTATCAACAGAATTGAAGTTTCAATACGTGAAACCCATTTCAGTCGCAATAAGTGCAAGTGAATATCAAATGTGGAAAAGATAACAACATGGTCCGAAACAAAAGGTTAACTAGGGCAGGTGTTGTTGGAAAACCTTGTTGGCAGCGGGTGGTTAGACTTAGAAGGAAAGGTCCCCATATGTCACTCTCCGATTTGAATAAGCTTTGGATATGTGGTATTAACAACATTTTTAAGGTTAACGTGTTTTTATGTCGACTGAATTAAAGGTTAAGGCTTTTAAAATGGCGGTAAAACATTTGCAAAAAATACGTTTTTCGCAATGACTTGTACGATACGATCATAACTGATTTTCAATACTATTCGAAATTCAAAATAATTGAGTAGCAGACGATATGACAACATTTTGAACATTCACCTCGAATGTTGGTATGTTACAGTTGTTGTCAATGTGTAGTTACTCATATATATCAAACCAATTTTGTGTGCATACTTTCAGGCTGACAATTTTATAGTATATTAAAAGCACTGTAATAGCAAGAACCGAACAGTTTAAGCGATATTAGGTGCGAAACAGGAAGCTTGTCTTTTTAACATGAAGATGTATTGTTTGAAACGCCCTATATCCTTTTTTCATATAAATAAGAAAAATTAAAAAAGGATATAAAAGCATTTTTGATAAATTTATCTAAAATGCAAATAGACGCTACTTTCCAAATTTTGACTTACATTTTTGTATTCGAATTGGTATTTCATTGCTTAAAAATAATTAATATTTATTTCATACAATTTTTTATTAAAAAAACAAATGTTTTAATTTTGCATTTGAGGAGTGCTGAATTAAAACTGCTCAAAACATTCTGCATAATTTCCAGTTTATTTCATTATTTTTTTTTTTTTAATATATAGTATCTGCTAAGTTCTGTTCCATTAACTTTAATAGTTTATTGTTTAATATTGTTTATGTTATGTTTCGAGAAAATTCAAACAAACTAAATAATTAAAAAATAATTCATACAACTAATTTTGTATAATTAATTTTGTATTTTTTTTTCACTTTTGCTTTATATATAATTTAACCCATGCCTATCGCTTCAATCTAAAACTAACGGCCAAAAACGTATGCCAAAACCTAACGTTCTTTACAGAATAAACATAAATTATTTCAGCTAACAAATTTATCTTAAGCATCAATTTAAACTAAATGTAATGATCAATTTCTAATTCATATTTTACAGTCGCACAAACATCGCCTAATTTTACATAAATAAAGTAAACAATTAAGACTAACGAATCGGTTACTCAACAGTTTCATAAAACGTATACGCGCAGCTAGAGGAATTAAATAAAAAGTCTATCAACGTTTATACCTTTGAACTTTTTTTTTTAAAAAATAAGCATATAATAATTAATACATACATACTTAGTTTAAGAGAATTCGATAAATTTAAGTATAGGACTTGTTTTGTTTTATTTTGCAAAATTGCACAGTGAAAATTTTTAAGTATGCCAACTCTATGCGTTAACATAATATTAAGCAAATAACTTATGTTAAGACATTCCTTAAGGTCAGCAAATTTTTATAGATTTTTACCTGTGCCTTGTAGTAGTTTATCCTTAAAGTAATAAATAAATAAAAATAAAGTGTAAAAAAATGCACATGTAAGTAGTAAACAAGTTTGTGTCTTAAGTCTTTCGTTTTATTAATCAATGCAAGCCAAGCATCATTTTATTGTTAAATATTACTTGAAATTAAAAGATTGAGCAACTATAAGAAGACGTAATCTTACAACTTTTGTTGTTGTTTTAGACATAATATGCTAGATCGAAGTAATCACGTGATCTTAAGAATATATGAAAAAACATACCAATACCTGTATTTTTATAACTTAAATGCGGCTTTTATGATTTTATATTATAGCTAACATTAAATATGTAAAATTGATTTAAACCGAATTTGTTGCTCAAGATTTTTGTAACAGTCTTATACAAGAAAGATAAGAAAAAAAACAAGGTTAGCAAACCTTTAAAACATTTTTTTATCGACTTTTTTTAACGATATTAAAAACCAATCAATGATTTTAAAATAAGTAGTGTTCGAAAAAACGAGCATCTATGTAGAAAGAAAGAAAGCAATATTTAAGCATTTTAAGCACCGAATTTTTATATAAACAAGATTTTTATAAAAAAATTTGCAAAATATATGTAAATTTATTGTTGTTAACTTGTTAACTTGTGATGTTGCAAAATCCTGTAACACTTTGAGCGATTTTAATCTTTTTTCTGATACTTAGATTAAGCAACAATGTTTTATTTTTTTTTAATTCAAATATAATTTTCTACTTTTTAGTTATAAATTTTGTAATAAGATATCAAAAACATATTTTGTAAATTGAGCTTTATATTGTAGTAAATAATATCATACTCGTATCTTTATATTATATACATATATAAACTTTCAGCATTAACATAATTATTAAATAATTTTTAAAATTTTTAATATATAAACTTTTATTAAATATTTATATACAAAAATTGCCTTCAATACATTTAAAAGGTAGTCAAATTAAAGCAATACATTAATTAAAATAAAATGTATGAATTTTAAATACTTATTTAATTGTAATAAATTTTTTATGAAAAACTGTAAACATCATGTGTTTTATTATGAGAATGTTTTTTGTAAATTTTTTTTTGTTAGGGTTTTGAAAAAAATGTATGATTTTGAGCATTTAAGAAAGTTGAAAACTTCCGAAGGTAGTAAATGCAGCAGACGTAAGTATTAGTTAACAGCAATTAGTAAGAAAAAGGAGTTTTTTCAAAAACTTGCTAAAATAATATCAATTGGTGAGTAGCTCAATATTTCTTTATTTTTTGCCCTATTTAAAGAAATATTTTGAAAAAATTATTTTTTCACTTAAAAAAAACAAGCCAAAGGTGTCTTTCAAAAATTCATAAAAAAATTAAAAAAAACGGTGAATTTTACCTTTTTATCAGAAAAATACATCTTGAATAAAAAACAAGTAAAAAAAGTCTAAAGTCGGTCTAGGCCGACTATGAAATACCCTAAACCCACTTTTTAAAAACAAAAAAAAATTTTTATTGTAAATGGGCGTGTCCGTGGGCGGATGAAGCCTTAATTTTGTATGCATTTAAATGTTGATGAAAAATTTACACATACCAAGTTTTATTCCTGTAGCTCACAGGTAATGCCTTTATTGTTCTTTCGCTATGGAAGGTGGGCGTGTTCATGGACGAATTACTCCCAATTTTTGAACACACCTTACTTTTGGTATAATATACATACATACCAAATTTAATTTCTCTATGACAAACATAACCTTATTTATTGAGTTTTAAACTTGTTGGGTTGTATGGGAGGTAGGCGTGTCCGTAGGCGGATGACGTCCATTTTTCAAAACCATCTTTGTCTTGTCATAAAAAACATACGTGCCGAATTTTAGCTCTGTTGGTTAAACAGAGGCTTATTTATTGCGTTTTCAATATTTGGGTTGTATGGGAGGTGGGCGTGTCCGTGAGCGGATGACGTCCATTGTTCGAAAACATCTTTGTGTTGGTATAAAACACATACATATCGAATTGTATTGTTGTAGGTTAACTACGAGCTGAGTTATGCTGTTTTAAATTTTTGCGTTGTATGGGAGGTATGCGTGTCCGTGGGCGGATGATCTCCATTTTTCAAATTTATCTTTATTTTGTTATAAAAAACATATGTGTCAAATTTAAGCTCTTTAGGTTAATCACAAGCTTATTTATTGCGTTTTCAATTTTTGCATTGTATGGGAGGTGGGCGTGTCCGTGTGCGGACGACACCCATTTTTCAAAGACATCTTTGTGTTGATACAAAACACATACACACCAAATTTTATTGTTGTAGGTTAATTATGAGCTCATTTAGGTGTGTCCGTGGGCGGATTCCAAAAATATTCAATAGTGCATCATGTGTGATCATGTGTACCAAGTTTCATCCAATGATCTCAACTCCTTCTTCTTATCCTGTGTATACGGACAACACACAGACGAACAGACGGACGGACGGACATGGATAGCTCGACACACGTTGTGACGCTGATCAAGAATATGTATACTTTTCTATACCGGACTCGCTTCGTTCTATGCGTTACAAACGTTTGTACAAAGTTAATATACCCTGACCTTTCAGGTTTAGGGTATAATAAAAGCTATCATCGAAAGAACCATTTTACCTGATACAAGTTGTTGATTTGTATTTTATTTGTATTAGCTTGAAATATGTTTTACAAATCTATGTCGACAAGGAATAACAGCTAAACTCATTTTTTAAACTTCAGAAGAGCATTTTTCAGATGAAAATTGCTCCCTAATAACAGGGTACCCTGACTTCTGTTGTTTAGATTTGATTGCTTCAAACATTTAATTTTCAAGGTATAACCATACAAATTTACGTACTAGTGTATTTCGTTACGAAAAAAAGCAATGAAAGTAATGATCTCATTTTGTCCTAACTCGACTTTAGCGGTTATTCCTTGTCGACACAGAAATATTTTTTTATGATTTTATATTGAAAAAGAAGCAAAGAAATTCATTGCTTTGTTGGTCGAGTCTGTTGAGTGTTGAGTTTTTAGAACATTTCACGTGGTTTCGAGCCCGGATAAAACCAAAATATTTTTTGTGTTATATTTTTTTAAACAAATACAAATTTCAATGAAAATAATTTCTTGGTTCATAGCTGGGCTAATATTATAAAAAACAACATATACAAAAACCTATGCGTGTTTGTTCAAATTTTCTCACAGTTTTTGAGATGAGCAGTAGCTATGCAATAGTGACATATGGGGATTCTTAATATTGGTATTACGAAACGCTGGGAAACATCTAATATTGTGAGGTTTGATCCAAAAATGCATGAGCCAAAAAATTTTTGGGATAGGGATAGGGATAGGAGGGTATGTGGTGCCGCATCAAGGTCAAAGTATCAACATTTACGAAGTTTTAGTGTTGAGAGTACTGGGTTGCATGACAGACCCTCAATAATTTGGTATCACCGAATTTTGTTCCAAACAAACTTATCCCTTTTTTCCACCCCTTTGGAGGGCTTTCATACAAAAGTTTTGCTTTTTATGAAATTTACTTCTAATGCTCCCCATGCTTCTAATATGCCCCTTAAGGATTTATGTGTATGACCAACCCCTATTTATTTATTCTCCCCCCCAACATTCTTTCTAAATATACTTACCCCTATATCCACCCCTTAAAGAGTCCACCATACAAAGTTAAATTTTTTCGTAAATTTCCTCAGTCTGCTTTTATATTTTCACTGTTTCCAGTGTGCCCTAAGAGAATTTATTTGAATAACCCACCAACAATAATTTATTATCCCCAACATTTTTTTCACATATACTTAACTCCTTGCTCCTTCTCTTTGGGGGGTTTCCATACAAAAGTGACGTTTCTATGAAATTAACTCCCAACTCTCCAACTGCCACCATAATTCTTCTAGAGGTTTCATGTTTTTGTACAACCCTCATTAAACTATTCTCCTCAATATTTCTTCTGAATATGCCTATCCCGTATCTCTACCCCTTAAGGGGTCCCCCATACCAAATTGGCTTTCTTACGAATTTTGGCTCCTTTCAACCCTTAGCCTTGTAGCGCCTTATTTAGAAGTTATTGCCAATCCTCATTATTTTTTGCATCTCCTCCACGAACGCCATCACGAACGGCTCCTGAGCAGGCTGATTTTTCTTGAAACCTCGGATATTTTGTTACTTTGACCTTGATGCGGCGCCACTTACCATTCCCCTATTCCAAAAATGTTTTGGCTCATTCATTTTGACTTTAAACATAACAAAATAAGATATCCCAGCGTTTCGAAATCGACAAATGCTGCACTATTGCATAGCTAATGAGCAATACTTAAATATGTTTGGCTACAATTAAATTATCTTCACCAACATCTCAGTGGAAGTGTGAATGACTGGCATGTGAAGGACGTAGGTTCGTATCTCGACTGTTTAAGTATACAAATTTTAATTTAAATACAATAGTCTACAAGGTTTTTATAAAGATGCCTAAATTACTTTTCTATAAGAACTTTTTACGCCTATAATCAGTTTGTCCTCAATAGGTCGAAATTTTGAGATATAGGCTGATTTGTATTTTTTAGACTTTAATCCAGTTTTTCTTCTCTAGAAACTTAACTGTATCATGTAAAGTAATCATGTCATTAGATAGATAATTAAAGAAGCTATCTTATACTGTATTAACCGTTTGTATGTCATGTTTCTTCTCTGAGTTATTTAAGTCTAAAGTTGAAATTTTGAAAGTTTTTGGTTAAATATTTTGAACTTTGACTATCTTTTCCATAATGTTTGTAACTATTTTATACATATTGAAGTTTCAAGGTCTCTTATTCGTGACGCTAGGCTAACGTTTTCAATTCATATGAAAATTTTCAAAAAATTATTGTCCCAAGCTGGATTTGAACGCAGACTTCCCGGACAAAAAAGTCGGAAACTCCAACTCTATGCCACATAGTCACATGATAAAGAAGTAAACAAAATTAATTAATATTGAACGGGTTGTGGTCTGATGTGATATGGTATATCACAGACACAAACTATGTCTTTTAATTTTCATCCACAAAAGAATGTACGGAAAATTAATTTCTTTAAGCTTCGAATGAAAATATTAAGGTATACAATTCTTCACTTTTTGTGTGGAGATTCAACCATCTTAAAAAAAATTCTACAGTTCGCTGCATACTGAGCTTAAAGGTTAACTTGAAAGAGCATATCATAACCATAGTACAACAAATAAGGTAGCTGAAGGGCTGAGAATCGAAAGTGAGAACTGTCAAAAAATATTGAACGATTGAGTTGAATTGATTTTGATAATTCTAACTCTGAGAGAGAGAGAGTATTGATAGTCCTGCAGCTACCTTGATTATTGTACTATGATCATAACGTTGGTACGTTGGTTGTTATCAAAAACTTGACAGAAAGCAAAATAGTTACTACAATATTAAATTAAAAACAAAATGTATTAAAAGTGTAATAACTTAGGCTGGCGAATCGTTTTTGCTATGTCAAAAAACGTCCCGAATCTAAGAAAAGTAGCTAAAACAGGAACAGAGCGCGTCCGTGAACATAAATAACGAATTAAAGCTCTTAAGAATGCAGCCGCAGCTGGATCTGGAACTAATGATGAAGGTATGGTGATTACAACATCGGCTGAGTTCCAAAATGCATTTTTACGAAGCATCAGTGTATTTTTCTTTGGATTGGTGCATAATAGATTCACTTAAACTGAGCAACTAAAACGTGCTTAATAAAAGCAATCCAGTTGTGCAGTTTTGGTTAATCTGCAAAGAACTAATTCCTAGAAAAACACACTGATGCTTTGTAGAAATGCATTTTGGAACTCAGCCATCATCTCAACAAAATTTGAAAGCCAACCAAGTTGATATGCAGAACAATCGATGTTCACTGCTTTACGAGGCCCTCACTCAACTAAGCAACTATTATGATCAGGAAGTAAGAGGCAATAATCAACAAGATATGCCTCTGCTTTCGGAGGCTCCATCAACGAGTACTACGTAAATGGAATCTAGCATTCAAAAAGGGACAAAGTTGAGAAGACATTCGAAAGCAACTAAAACACCAAATGAACTAAGACAGGGACCGAAAATAACTGTTATTTTACAATTTTCAAATGAAATAGACATAATGAATAAAATTGTTGAAAGACTTTTTCAAATATATATTATGTTACAAATGTCTTCAGCCTCACGAATATTAAGTGCCCTTTTAAATTTTAGACTGATTCTTTAAAAGTTAAAATTTCAGTGTTATTTTTTGCCTTGTATTTTTTCGAGGAAAAATAAATAAATTACTCTTGAATTTTTTTTTATCGTTAAAAATAGCAGTTAATTTGTGACTTTAATTTGTTCGGTCAAAAATATTTTTTAAAGACCGCTTGACAGATTGAACTGTTGACACCACGTGTAAAATGTCTCACCGATGAGATTAAAATAATGGTATCAATATTTTTTTAGTCGGTAAAATGACCTTTGAAAAAATACAAGTGGCCTGATATTTTTGACTGAAAAAATAAACGGCAGAAAATAACTGTTATTTTTGACCGATAAAATAAAAGTCAAAAGTAACTGTTATTTTTGCCCAAAAAATTATAAAATAACTTTTATTTTTTCTGAAGATAACAGTATAAATGTGACTTTTTCGATAAAAACCATAGCCGGTACGGTCCCTTAATGTAAATATTGAATCAACAGATTATTATTTCATTTCGCATTGATTGAATTTCTTTTCAGATACTTTCGCTCTCTATTTCACACTAAAATCTCTCTTATTTCTGACTGTTTAAGAAGTTTCACTTCTGCCACGTGTACGTTGCCACACACGAGTTTTTTTTTTTATATTGAATTCCCGTCATTCCCTTCAGTATCTCTTTGATTTCGAAATTGATATTCATAGAATATCAATATACGTATATTGATCATATATGTTATATACTTATTATTTGCTTTTTTAAAACGAAATATTCTTTGGGGAATTTAAGCAGAAGGGCTTAAAAACTTATTTTAATTTTTGTTATTTGTTTCCTAACTCTATCATCTTTTAATTAGCATATTAATGTTTCTGAATAAAGTTTTGACATAAAATTAACAAATACCGAATTTAAGTTATTCAATATCAATATTAGCTAAATAAATAAATATTCAATATTATTTTAGAAATAAGCTCAAATATCGATTTTCATTACGATAGCTTTAAAATTACGGCTGTATTGACAGACAGACGGACATGGCTAAATCAACTCAGGTGGTGCTGCTGATCAAGAATATATATACTTTTCTGTGTCTACCACGCCTTCTTATGGGAAAAAATTTCTGACGTGCTGGAGGAAAATGCCAAGACACGTGTATGGTTCTTTAATGTCCTTTTTCAGAATATATTGGAATTTTTCATGGGTGCAAACCTCTGTTGAACCGTGTAATAAGAACGTTATAATTGGTATGGTATGATGGATATGGTATTTTTGATGTTGTATGATTAGTTTGGTATGATAGATATGGTAATCTATTATGGTATGATGAATAAGTTATAATAAATTTCTAACGATGGGTTCGGTAGAATAATTATGATGGATATGGAATGATGGTTTTGATAGAATAGGATCTATGAATAAGATTAATGATGGGAATGATATAATAGGTATGGCATAAGGGTATGATATGACTTTCATATTTATTGAATGTCTAATGATAGGGTTTTGGTGAAATTTTTTGATAATGGTTGGAATAGCTAAGTATTTAATCGATCAACTTACTTTTTATTAATATTCTCAAAGAAATTATAAGAAAAATATCAGAAAATAGAAATATTTTTATAATTTTTTGACAGCTTTGTCTTATATATTTTAAAATATTGTCTAAATGTCTTGCTTTAAAAAATAAAACGCACATGCAAACAGTTACAAGTTTTCATAATGTTTTATAATGTTTCTTACAGGTTTGCTCTTTATCTACGAGTATGAATAGCTCCGAAAACTTACTTTTTTTCGAACCCCCCTTAAATGCTTTCCAAGCGAAAAAGTTAAATTTCAGATGAGAGCTCATAAATTGTCTTTCAACAAATAGAAGACAAATTTAAATTAATTATGATGATAAAAATTTGAATAATGAAAATGAGGCAAGTGCGGTAATAATTTAAATTCAACGTGACATAGTAAAATACGAAAACTAATAAAGCATGATAGCAGCCATGATGCTACACACTGTTAACAAAATTTTGTAAAGAAAGATATTTCAACTGAGACCACTTATCACGCTCCACCGTTTTATTTGAGGCCTTTTTTTATTGAACTATGGTAATTAATTCATTCAAAAAAACCACACAAAAAAGAGACCTCATGCAGTTTGCAAATTCATAAAATTTTTATATTAAAATTTACATTTTTCAATTAGCCTAACTATTGTTTTGCATTTTTAAGTATTTCTTGTTTTAAGAGCTGTAAGTTATGCAAATGAAATTTTTATCAGCAAAGCTTTGATGATATTTTCTAGTTCATGGTCAATGCTAGGTGATAAGGCAGCTGGCTGTGCTAGTTGATGAAGGCAGTAAGGAAATTAATAAAAGATGAGTGACGTCATTGAGAATATAGATAGAGGTGTTTTAAAGAAAGTGTTATACTTATAGTTGAGGAAATATTTAAAAAATGCAAGTTGCTTGCTTAAGTCTTTTGTTTGAAGTTGAGTGAAGATCAATGGAAAATGCTGATCAGAATTTGTTATAGAAAAATAATAGTAATGTTTTTGATAGCATGGAGGACTTATTTTAATTTAATTTATGCTAGCAGGCATATTTTTTCGGACAAAAGCAATGGCAAAGTTATTAAATTAAATATTTCCTTTTCATTACCATATAAATTGCGTGGTTTATTTTTTTTTTCTGCTAACTTGATTGACGGCTAATCTAACAGACACCTTTTAGTATAAAATTGGGTCTATGGCATTGTTATGAATTTCTCAAGGTATTTTCTTAACTAACTAAAAAATATTGATTACTTAATATTACATAATTTTTGATACATCACAACATTTCATTCCACCTGTAACTTTGACGAATACCACGTTCGTTTCTTAAGTCTTTTGATTAATGAGCTTTTATTGAAACAAAACAACAATCACTTCATTATTATTGAAATGAAGAAATGTCAACATTAATCAAAATCTGCCATCCTTAACAATATGTCGAGGTAGCTCAACAACTGACGCCCCCAACAGGTAACATTTGGCGCAACTTGGTGCACCCGAAGTAAAAAAAAAAACAACAAAACTATGTAAAAAGTGAAATATAGAAACAAAGAGTGCTGAAAAGTAAAAAAAAAGTCATAGAAAACTTCACCCAGACGCACCCTAAATACAGTGTACTGTATACTATACTGAATACACTGAGCTTAATCAATACACTTTAAGAAAATTAATTTTGCCTTTTAAGTTTCGCTGTTTTATTTTATTATCTTTCTCTAAAAACGTTGATATTTAAAACTATTTAAACATTATCGAACAAACTGGAAGATTATGAAATATCAGGTTTTGCGCTTAATTCTTTTGTTATGCAAACTTTTAATTTATGCGTTTTTAGCCACTTTTAAGTTTTCTGATTGAAATATCATACTAACAAAATACAACAACAATTCAAAGAATATCTCTAAATTTATATACAACTAGAAATTCTGAATTAAAAAAAAAAAAAACAACAAATCAATAAAAGCGTTTTTCTGTTTTCGCCAAGCAACAACAACAAATGCTTCCTTAGCCTGAGAGCAGCGTGTCGCTGTGTCGCCTAGTGTGTGCTACGTAGTTGTCGCCTACTAAACCAATCTTACACCAGCCGACCGACCAACTAACCGGCTAGTCCAACAGCCCAAAGTCGCTTGCGCGGTATGCTAATTTCTTGTGCAGACGACGTTGAACGCTTGGCAAAAGGCGAAAATCAATGAAGAAAAAGATCTGTTGCAGCGCCAACTAAGAAAGAAGTTATTATTAAAAAAATAAAAAAAAAAACATGAAATATAAAAACCTGGCACCAGACAAGTGTGCGTCTTAATGTCTCTATGTATGTGTCTGGGTACGTAAGCATAGCGCATAAAAATTGTTTTCTTAAGTCTGGCGTTTTTAACAGCCAACAGTCGATGATAAGTAGTGCTCGTGGTCTCACACATTTGATCTTCAACTCCTCGCTGCAAAGAGTAAAGTTTTTTTTAAAAAACAAATTAAAAACCATCTGTAGAGGAATACAATTTTAAAAAAACGTTACACGCGCTCAGAAATTAAATAAATAAATAAAATAAATTAAATTAAAAAAAAAAACAAAAATACAAAATGAAGTTCTGTAACATGTGAGTGCTTTGACAAAATAAATATATATTTTTAAGTACAAGAAAGAACTTTTAAATAATTAAAATTAAAAAATTTTAAGTCTATGAATATTTTTTTTTGATAAAATCAAAGAAGTGAAAATTTCAACTATAAAAATTAATCATATTAAGAGCTTAAGCTTAAGGCTTATGAGGAAGCTTTCCAGCAATTAAAAAAATTATTTAAAATCATGAAAAATTTCAAACATTGTTTGTTGTACTGTAGTATATTATTATTTAGTTAGTTTTGTAAAGTTGTATTTTTGTAAATTGTATTATTTTTTTATTAGTTTTTTGATGTTTAGCTTATATAATCTTTGTTAATTTTAGTATTAAACGTTAACTTTGCGAATTTTACTTAATTGTCTTATTCTACTCGTAAGACGCAGGTTCATCTTTGGAGTATTTTTATTTAAAGGTGTTTTAAAAACGATCATGTCAGGGGTTGCAGTCATATCTTTATGCTTCTTAGCTTTTTGTGATAGCATGAATCTGAAAGCCAACGTTAATATAGGTTGTTCCAAAATAAGCGGAAATTTTAACTTTTCAATAACACTATTATTTATTGGAAATTTTGTATATTTTTATATGAATATTTTATATAAAAGCTTTTGTGTGAAATAGAGCATATCATAAATGGGATCTGATAAATCGTATCGCTCCTTTTAGTAGATGACATTATTACAAGCTTATATCTTCAACGACACGTTAAATTTCTTCATTAAGTTGTAAAATGTAGTTGCGGTCATTGTATCTTGACTTTGTCTTTCAAAAACCGAAAATTCTAGTGACATTAAATCTGAAGATCACGTTAACCAATTGACGTTTCCACGGCACGAGATAACATGATAATGAAACTAAACCAAGAGCAAAATCATTGTTGCGTTTGCTGTGCGACAGATTGCATTATTGTCCCAGATTAAATCAGATGTCTTGCTCATTCATGGGGTACAATTAAGTTTATAAAATATAAATTATCATATCACAATATCAAATGCCATTAGGTGCAATCACTTTTCCAGCTCAAAATCCACACCAACCAATGGATTCACGATATTTATTCTGAGCTAAACCAGCTGAATTCTTGGTGTGATTCTGTTTCAAAAACCACTCAACAATTTTTGAGCCTCAAATTTGACATTTATTTTTTTCCGGAGGCCATCCATCATCTTCGAATAAATATCCTTTTTCTAGAGAAATCAGCATCGATTTGCCGATATTTCAAAATATAGTTGGTCATTGCCCTGTCTTAATGATTTTGTCAACTGAACTTTGTAATCGTGCAGGTTCCATTGTTCCAAATTCGTTATAAAGCGTCTTATTATGACTTCTGGAGGATTTTGGTAAAAAATGTTTTTCATTCGAAGTGGCTTTTTTTAAGCCTTGACCAAGAATTTCAAACGTCAAACCGTTTTAGTCAAGTCTGCTTTGGTTCGGGAAATGGTGAGATAGTTAAGTAGCAGGGAAAGGGAAATCAAGAGAAACAAGTGTATAATGTTATATCAGTGGCGAAGAGCTATATCAATATGTAAATTTCAATCTGAGGCAAGTTTTATGACTTTACCTCAGTCAATTCGAGTTGTTAAGCAATCTCATTCCACAAACATCTCTATCATCAACTACAACTTCCAAAGTCGTATATATTGATGAATTTTTTGAATTTAGTTGATTAGAAATGAAGAAAGAATTAAAGAAAGGTAAAAGGGTAGGACTTTGGCCTGAGCGGGATTTGAACCCAGAACCTCTACCACCTAAAATTCAGCATTCAAGATGAGGTTAGACGGCGCGTTATAGCGCAAAGTAAAGCCCTGCCGGCTTTTCAAAGAGTCTTCGCTAAGTTTTTAACATTTTTAAAATACATTTTTTAAATTTTCTACGTTCAGCTCTTTTATTCAATTCTCCATCAAAAACACTTATAAGAAGAAATTCAAGATTTTAAAAGAGCTCGTTTTGACGTGTCAGCGAGAGGTGTAACATGCTTCGTTCTTTAGTATGAAAAGAGTATGGAACCAAGATTAAATCATGTTTCACGTGTAACTGATACGCCAAAAAAATGTCTTTCAAAATTTTGGAGGTTTTCTTATTGTAGATTGTTGTACTCCATGGCTAAACATGTTTTACCCATCTACTTGACTAATTACTCGATACTCAATTACTCGGTCAAAGATTTGGTACTCATGTTTGGCAACCTTGTATATCAATCTATCGTGTTACTAAGCCTAATTCTGGTAATCACTTCACCTAGATGAGTTTTGTTGCGTCACTTGGAATGTGGTATCGTAGATGTCAAGTGACGTTAGGTGAGCGATGATTTGGAATTGATGTTAAAATCTTATTAAGCACTTATTAGAATTTAAAACAAAAATTACACACATGCTGAAAAAAATAAGTTACAAATGAACCTAGCTTAACTGATTTAAAAGTAATTCTTTTGTGTTGTTTCAATTAAAGCTCATTAATCAAAAGACTTAAGAAACGAACGTGGTTTTAGTCAAAGCTGCTGGAGGAATAATGAAATTATGGAATGTATTAATAATTATGTAATATTAAGTTAACAAAATTTATAATTAGTTAAGAAAATACCTTGAGAAATTCATCACAATCACATAGACCCAATTTTTTACAAAAAAGGTGACTGCTGGATTAGATGTCAATCAAGTTAGCACAAAAAAAATGCACTATGGAAATTTTGGTTTTCGGCTTGTAATAGCTCAAACAGTTCAGAATTTGGTGAAAATAGTTAGAACTGCGCGATTGAGTTTGAGTTCAAAATGTTGAATTTTTCTTTGAGTTGATTTTAAAGACATCTTCTGTTTTTTAGCTATTTCAGAGTATCGCAAGAAGCTTTTGTGTATTTTCTTTAACATAATTAAAAGAAAATCAAAATCAAACTTTGGCACATTCCACTTTCCGGAAATTTTGGGCCATTGGCTGTGGATTTATTTTTGATCATGAATGGGATCATCTCCTCGAATTGCCTACTGGTGATTATTTTAAGCTAAAAGGAATGAACTGCGAGCAATTTGTGTACAAAAATTTGCATGTTTTTTTGCCTCCGACCCATTTGAAAAATCGAGGCTCCTAAAATGTCACCTCAATCGACACAGGCGGGGGGGGGCTTAGAGTGGCAACTTTTATATAACAAAAACGCATTTAGCTGTGTTGTCACCTCACTCTAAAATAGAGACAACTTAAATGATAAGATTGCTGAAACATGCTCTTGTGGAATATATTTTTTTTATACGTACTTTAATTTTTTAAAAATTTAAAAAAGAATTAAAAAAAATTAAAGAAATTAAATTTCATTGATTTTAATATACAGAAAAGAAAATCGAAATTTTTGAAAATGTCGATAGTGTTAAAATTCTTTTGAAATCTTTTGGCTTTTTTATGCTTTATCACACAAAATCTGGCAACATAAAACCGCTTCTTATACAAAATTTCTCTTAAATTCCTTTTAAATAATTATTAATTTTCCGTCAATAACTGTTTGAAAACTTCTTTTATACTGATACGTCTATGCAAAAATGTTCTTTCATTCACGTTTGTTTCTTAAGTCTTTGGTTTTGTTGATAGTAATTTATTTCAATAGTCATGTAAATAACATTTTATCTTGTTAATAAAAATTTGAATTTATTTTTTTTTTTTGTTTTTGATAAAAAAAAAATTTTTATACATATAAAAAAACAAAAATTAACACGTTCAATAATTTGTAATTGTAATAAACTTTGATGCAATTTGAGTTAGAAAATTTTAGCATTCTAATTAGTTTATTTTTAGTTTAAACTTCCTAAAAACCATATTTTTCAAGAATTATATTTAGACCTTGATGCCAAATTAACGAAACCATGGTCAAGTCTACTTGGTTGTGCTGCAAAGAACATTGTTATTGTACGAACTGTTGGTCCATGAATAATTTGGCATCAAGCTCTAAATATAATTCTTTTATGTAATTTGTTTGAACTTATCAGTTTGTTAAGATAAATAGTGAACAAAAGAGTTCATAAATGATAAAAAAGGACAAAAATAAAATGGAAAAAAAATAAAATTCTCACTCTCAACAAACTAACACAATGCTAACGCATTTATAAGGAACATTCCCCGAGCATTGGTTCAGCCGAAATAAAAAAAAAACAATGTCATCGTCAGGGTCGTAGGTGTTATGAGCATGACAATGTGAAGAAAGGCATTTTTACGCTTTACCGGAATGCAAATCAATTTCAAAATTTCGATCAAAATTGTTTTTTAAAAAAAATATTGCTGTTAAATGAGTTCTTCTTGCAAAAAAGTAATATCGGTCTGAAGACTTTTGTTGATTAAGATGATTATGATATTTTAATTTTGAGAAAAAACAAATTCTAATAAAAAGAATAACCTAACCAGCATACTAGATAAAAATTCAGTAGGCCACCCAAGAGAACATTATGTAAAACCAATGTGGAATTAAATAAACCCCTTTTGAAACTAAGTAGTATTTTTTATTAAACTAATTGAGTTTTCAAAAATTTGACTTTTTCACATTTTACCATATTTTTTGACTTTTTCACGATCTCTTCTAAGTTGCAGTGCTTTTAATGCTGCTTTGAATAAATGACATAAAATAAAGAAAAGAAAATAAGAAATAAAAAAATAAATAAAAGAGAAAATAAAAGTAAATAATTTTCTCGACGTTCTTTAAAATTTGGTTTTATGAAATAAAACTTGAGTCAATATATTTAAAAAAAAAAAAATTAATAATATATAAATTCAAATGAAATTGTAGAATGTATTTTTTTGTTATATATGTGAGTATGGAACCTTACATGATGATATTTCAGACGATTGTGGTCGCACTATACTAAGTCGTCTTTTTTTAAATCATTATACATAGTTCTTTAGTTGCACATATTATGATAAAAAAATCTCATATGTAAGGGTTATTGGTTCCAATGGTGGTTACTATATAAATAAATGTTGGCACACCTTTTACACTGCTCAATTTTGTAAATAAAATTAAATAGTATTCGTGAAGCAACGATGCACTTGTGAATGGCCCAACTTTTTGGCTGGGATTCTTTAGTTTTTTGGTATTTATGTAAATATTTTATATATTGATTTAAAGATAATAAAATATTAAACTAATTTTTACACTGAAACTTTATTTCATGCAAAAAAAAAAAAATTATAAAATTACAAAAGCATTGAACATAAACAAAAAACAATTCTTAAATTTTTTAGGATAGTTCAACTGTTAGTTAGTGTGATGTATAGTTTTTCAATTGTTTGAAACGTTTTTTCTACATATTTAATACTACTGCTAATACTACTAGAGTACAGATATATACACGTAATTATAATTAAAAATACAAAAAAAACTCAGTAGCGGTACCAAAGTATACACCTCTTGAAGACTTTTAAATAACGTTCATTCATTATGGAATGAAGTCCGCATTTCTTGAATTTTTGTTTACATTGGTTTTTTTGGCATTTTGGTTTTTTTTTTTTTTATAAGTTTTGATTGTTATCAAATATCTTAATAATAAATTAAAAGAATTGGTTCTAGACGATTTCTATTTTGAAAGTTCAGATTAATTCAATATAGAACAACGTCTAAGTATGTCGTGGTCAAGGCCGCTAGTGGTTTCATTCATAACAACGTCTTGCATGCAGAGAAAACAATTTTTAAATATTCAACATAATGTAATATTATAGTATAATATTTTTATATTAATAATAATTACATTATTATTTAACATGTTATTATGCAAAACAAAAACTTATTAACCTCAAACTATGGACGGATGTCTGATGGAATAAAATTGCGAGAGTCTTAGACATATGGAATCTCGCTAAGAGCTTTTTATTGGGTACCACAACCAAAGTGGATTAAAAATAATAAAATTAGAGATTTTTAATGAACCAAAAGACCTCCACGGAAGCAAATCAAAAGTGCACGACTCTTCTAACCTAATCTAACCTTAAGTCTTAGCCTGATAAACTGCCAATAAAGCTGCTTGAAACTATGTTTCGGATTGTCTGCAATTTTTTAAAGTAATTTTTAAAAGTAATTTTTTAAAGTGTTATTTCTAGGACTGTTCAAAAATAAACATTTTTTCTCTTTTAATCATTCCAAAATTTTTTTTTCAATTTCTGTCTTCAATTTCAATGAAAAATTTTTACTCAAGTGTTTAGATGATTTATAAATAACGACAAACAAAAATCCAGTTCTTATCAACCAACATTCATGTGAAATGATAATCAAAGCACAAATTTGAAATGTGACCTACTAAAGGTGCATTTAAAAACAAAACAACAGCAACAATTGCAGAAAAAAAAACACAACTGGAAGTTTGAACTTTGCTATCAATTTAAATTAACATTTAATACACAGTCAGGCCCGTAAAATGCCAACTGCCAACAAATGTTGCAGAGAGAGAAAAAAAAATATAGCTTTAGGTACTTTGAAGAAAAACGTGCAATATCGAGTTTTTGCTGCTTGCATTGCAAAAAAAAAAAAAAAACACAAAAAAAAATAAATAATTTTCAACTTTATATATCTTTGCTTGCACATTTTGACTGTTGACGTCGTATCGTCGCGTTGTGTGCAAAGTGCATGTCAGACAAGCCAAATAAATGTATAGCTTTCGACATAAGCCGATAATAGCAGGGTTTTTTTTTTCATTTTTTCTTGGAATATTTAAGTATGTCAATGCAAAAAATATAGGGCAATATTTCAACAAAAATATACGAAAAAGAAGAACCAGTTTATAAAAAATTAAAAAATAATAATAATAAAAATTAAGTTTTCAAATATTTTAAAAGAAAATAAAATAAAAAAAAATTTATTTGGCCACGGGATACATTGAGAGTTGATTTTACACATAATAAAAATTTTAATTTAAGTGTGAACATAAAATATGTGGAGAAAAAAAAAAATGAAGAAAAAAAAAACCAAAATGTTTCAAGGTCACAGCCGCATTCATTGATCATCGCTCATGGCGGCTGACTTCTGAGCTGTGGCTGCTGCTGCTGTTGTTGATTGCTGTAGCAAGCCGTTTGCAGTTTGAAGCAAGTGTTGAGCTGTCTGTTGGCCATATTACAGTTATGCAGGCATGCAGGCAAGATGATAATGTTTTTTTTTGTTGTATTTTGTTATGTTTTGAGTTGATGACAAAAATTGATAGTTTAATTACTGGTTTCGATGTTTGCATAAATTAAAAGAAAAAAAGAATGAAGCTATGTACGTTATGTTACAACCTGCAGTCACACTAATACAAGCACATTTAATAATACAATAACCAGGCATACATATATATAAATTGCATAAAATTGCATATTAATCAAATGCATGCTTATTAGTAGTTAAACATGCTGCTGGCGGATTTGAACTTTTTGTGTGGAATTTTTTAATATTTCTAATTATAATTAAGAAAGATAAAATTTTTATTATGGTACTAATTCTGCGTTTTTTAGTTCTTATTATAGCGTTTTAGCTTTAAAAAACGTTAAATTTCATCTCAGTTACAACTCAGCTGCATGCACAACAAAAGACTTAAGACACAAACTTGTTGCTAGCCATGCAGACTAACGTAATAATTTTTGCTTATTTTGTTGTTGTTGTTTTTCTTAACTTTGGCAACCTTCACAAACAATTTTTGGCACATTTTTGTATATTGTTTTTTTTTTTAAAAAAAGTCTAAAAATTATGCCAAAATTTGTCAAACTAACTAAATAGCTAAAATAGCGCTTATATTTAACTGCATAACTATAAGCCATATTTATTTAAATAAAATAATCCTTAGTGGTTTTTGTTGTTTTTTTTTTTTTTTTTTGGTTTTAAATCCGTGATTAAAAAACTTAAAAAACCTGCTGCATGAACCGGTCTTTTTTTATATATATACATGTACATTACTTATTTATTAATAATATTTCTGTTTTGCCTTCAGCTAGCAACAAGTTCTGCAAAATATATTTTTTAAATTTCTTCAATGTTTTAACTACCATACGATGTATAACTAATAACACACTCACACCTATATTCCTCAATACATGTTTGTATTTCATACAAATAATATGCTCAACATGTGCGTTGCTATAAAAATGCTGTTCGTTAAGAAAAAACAAAAACTTGTTCGTTTGACCTATACTAGCTTTGGTAGTTGTTTTTGCTTTGGTGTTAATAAGCAAAAATGTGCATTTAAGCTTTAAAACCTAAATAAAATAAAATAAAATAAAAAAAAACAACAACAACCAATACCAAAAACTACATAAAAAAACTAAAAATTACTTAAAGCGCGCATCCAACATGGAGCGCGACGTGCTTCAAACATTTTAAGCTGCAAAAAGTACTCGTACATTCTAAGCATAATTGTTGTGCCGCATTGTTAAGTTAATTGTGCCACTAACAATAACAACAACAACATCAACAACTTTATTTCAGTTTAATTTATATTCACTTGAAATTTTAATAAATAACATTTAACCGTTATTAGCCCTGATTTGTATGCCTAGGTTCTAAACCAACCAAAACCACTTTGTCTTAAACTCAATTAAATTGTTTTGATTAAAGAGCTAATCAAATAAATACATAGCGTCAACTTTTGCAGTCACGTTTCAAGAACGTGACGTGTTGTTACTGCCTCTGTCTCTTGTCGTGAACTATTGTCAGTGGGTAGTATTGTTGGCTGCATCTGCAGGCAGGAAGGTGCATTGCTTACTTTGAGTTATTTTGTATATTTTTCTATTTTTTTTTTTTTATATTTCTCATTTTCTTTGTTTGTTGTTTACTTTTGCCAGTCAGTGTTGAAAGATTACTTTTGACATTTTGCACAATTTATTAAAGTTAGTCGAGAAGACAACACAATTGAATTTAATTATTCAGCTCTATAATTATGTGTCGTTGCATGCATTTTTGCTGTCAGCATAAATTATTTTCAGCCAGCGTGTAAATTTAGTCATTTAAAAAAGGAAAAAAACATCTACTTGGCTCTACTGTTCGAAATACACAAAGATGCTTTTTGTTTGCTTTTGTATTCTGTTACAAAAATTGGTCTACGAGCTGTATATTTTGTGTCAAGATGCAGAGTGATGTATTGAATTGAATTGAGTGTCAGAAAAAAAAATGTTTTTTCTAAGTGGTATATAAAGCAAATGAACTAAAAAAAACAATATGTGATTTGCATAATAACTTAACCCACTGAACCACAAGTGTAGGTTTTGGTGAAAAGTGAGAGTTTTGTGAACGCTAAAGGGTTGATAATGTTTCTTTGAAATTTTTGTAAAAATTTGTAATTTCCAACAAATTTTAAAATTGACATAACTTAGCTGCTGTGGATATTGCTTATTGATTGCTTCGCTCTCCACCGTCAGTTGAACCAAACTTACTAAAATTCCATTACTTAAAAGGCTAGAGTCTTAAAGACTATAATCTTAAAAATGACATAAAAGGTTTGTCATTTGAACTGATTTCAAAACAATATATGAGTGATACTAGACAAAGGGCGTGGTAGCTCCCATATATGTCAAAAATCTTCAACATTAAAAGATAGGATCTTATGAAACTGCTTAGTTGAAGAAGTTTAAAAAATAACATTTATTTCATTTCATTCAAATATGTACTTTACAAATCACCTCTCAAAAGGATTCTAAGACATTCAATGGTTTTAAATTATATTTGAAATGGTTTTGACTAAAATAGAATGATTTGTATGGTTAAAAATCTTAAATGTGTATTTCTCGAAAGGATATTTTTAAATTGGAGTCAGTCCAGATTTTTCAGAAACAAAGTTTCGTTTTCTGTGTTGACAGCTCCTACATGACTATTAAGCAGAATTTGTTATATATAGGTATATATATTAGACCAGTGTGCTTACATTTTCTATACGTTTGACCCGTAATACCCTTAAACAAAAAATATATCTGAAGACCCAAAAAATTTTTATCTCTAGATATTACGTAAATCGTTTAAAGATCATTTTGGACTAAAACCGTTTGAGGTCAACATATTTTGATGGAAAATCTTTTTTAATAATGCAAGTTTTTTTAAGTTTGTTTTTAATTTTTTTTTTTTATATATGCATCTGTTAAAGTTTGACGAAATTTTGAATATACAATTTATCTCTCGGCATATATAATTGTTTTTCCCCAACAATTTTTTTTCTTGTATTTAGGTTTTTCACAACTTGAAATACGCAGTTGAGTCATTGTATTCAAATTTATGTTTCATTCATATTGTTGTAGTTTTCTATTTGGAAGATAAAGGCAAACACAGGAGTTCAAGTATCAGCTCATTTTTTTTCAAATAGAAAATGACAAAAATGTTATTACGACTTGTATTTGAATACAATGATAGCAGTTTTGAAAAACCTTATAGTTCCAACAACTTTTTGATTGCATTTAATTTTACTTTCTAATAAATAGGTACTGCAAAAACTTAGTATTTCTCATATATATATATATATATATATATATATTTTAAATATGATTTTTGTAATTGGCATGTTATATGGTAGGTTTTAAGTATTTTTGGTATATTGAGTTTTTTAAAATTTACATTTTTTTATACCATTAGACAATGTAAGTTTTGCAGCAAAATACACAGATGACACTTGAGACGATTTATGAAATATCTAGATGTCAATTTTTTTCAAGGTCTTAAGGTATTTTTATTTTCATCAGGGATCAAACTTTCGGAAAATAACAGTGCAGTGAAGAACAAAAATGCATGTTATTCGATAATTTTTACCGTGGCAGTTAACGTGTTAATATATAAAACAATACAGGAGGCATAAGCAATATTTCTACAAAAAATTCAATTTCAAATAAATAATTGTTTCCTTCATGCGTATTTTGTTCTGTTCGATGGGTTATTTTACGCCTCAATTAGAAAAAAAAAAAAAAAAATAGAAAAAATGATAAAGAATGAAATTTTTTGAGACGTCTGAGAATCTTATAAAATTAGTGTTAGACGATTTTATAATAGGCTAGTAGAGTAGTCGACACATAATTTTGGTATAGAAACATATAAAACAAAGATTTAGTGATGCACAATACAGCCCTTTTTCCACTTTCAATTTTTTTCCAAAAGATTCAAAAGTTTTGAATTATTTTCAAGTTTTCTATGCAAGTATCGTAAAGTTACTGATAACTCTCGAGTTACAGTAGTGAATGAAACGTCCCTCAGTCAAGTAAAGTCAGTGTGTCAGTGTGACTCATTATAATTTTCAGGTTTCAAAACAAAAAAAAAAAAAACAAAAACAAATTGGCCATTTCAGCCCTTAAAAGGACTTAAACCGAGCCTCTTATGATCAAATTGTTTTGTGTGTGCTAATAAATGTTTGTACACAATTGACCGAGAACTGGACCTACATATTTTATGCCAACTCCGAACGGCTAAAGTTCATGTTCTCAAGAAGCTTTACATGGCATTATTTACTCTCTGAGGTTTGCTATTGTCTGCAGTGAGGTGGTTACCGATCAGAAAAAATTTTTTATTAAAATAAAATTTCGCCGCGAGTGGGTATCGATCCCGGGCTCTAAGCATGCCAAGCCACGCACTTAACCTGCATGCCATGGTCACCACTATTCAGTTTTCAACTTTATATTAATGTTAGCGTATAAGCGCCTGCGGGGCCGCTGCCTGTTCGGTGCCGCGGGCTGCAGCCCCTCCTAACCCCCACCTTAATCCACCCCTGTACGCAATGGTAGTAGAAAAATTCAAGCTATTAAGGTCTCATTGAGCCAACATAGAAATTTAATATTCTATAGTAATTTTTTTCTGCTTTAGCGTTTTCTGAAGTAAAACTCAGGTCATTGATAGCTTAACTTAAAAATTGAACTTTGACAGCAATTTTTGCTTTATTTTTTATACTCTAAAAACCTACATCAACAAGGTTACGTATGTCATTTATGCAGAAAGGCCTTCAAGATTTATTCAAAATAAATAAAAAGAGAAACAAATCTGCATCAGTTTGACAAGCTAACAACTTGGTTTTACCAACTGACTTGTATGTCAGTTTGCCGATGATAAGACAACAGGTTGTTCAACATATAATAAAATGTAAAAAATACTTTTAAAAACAATTTTATAGTGTTCGCAATAGTAAATTATAAAAGTGAAAATCAATATTATTATATGCTGCTCATATGAAGGTTGATATTATAATGAAAGTTTCTCTTATAAGTAGTATGTATATTTTCAATAGTTAAGCTTTATGATAAATACTGACAATAAAAACAAATAAGTATATTTATTGGCATATGTACAAGTATTTATTGGCATAAATATAAACACACATGTATGGGACGCAAGTGCATTTTTACTATACCGTTATATTCTGCCTTATTCTCTTATATATAAGTTAGAAAGCATAACATAGTTTTGTTATATTAATAACTTTTTAGAGTGAATTAAAACAGAATAAAATATCCTGAAAATATTTCCTTTAAATCTTTATAAGAGTTACATTTTCAAACATTTTTTTTTTTCGAACTGTGCTTATTTACGTTACATTCTTCAATTAATTTTCTTTAATCATTTTATTAAAACTTCTTCCAAATTAATTTATTTAATATCAAAAATTAGGGTTGACAAAAATCTAGACTTTTTTTTATTAAAATGTCATCAATATGCATCAGTTGAGAATGCTAATAAAATAGCAGTTTGTTCAGCGGTCAGACTAAGAGAAATCAGAGCATATAAATGCACAGAAGGAGATCATGCATCGATTCTGAAGATATATACATATATACATATATAAAACTTTAATTACAACTAAAAATAAGTTATTTAAATTATAACAGTTCTTATTGGATATATTTATTCCAATAAGACTGACTACTGTTAGCCCTCGCAATGTTTTACTTGAAGCTCTGGTACAGTAATTCCACCCAGGTCATAATTGAAAGATGGTGCACCACGGAAATGGTTTAGAACCAGAACACCAGACATGCCGCTAGCTACATCAGATGGCCTGAACTCTCTGGCTGTAAAATTTCTAGGCTTATTTGGCTGTCTCTAGATCTGAGGTGCTCTAGACTAAGTCTAGAGTCAGACTTTATGGTGACTCGATAACTCTAGAAGTCTGAAATCTTCAAAAATGCTAAATTTATGAAAATAAAATTTTCAGCCAGCTAATTCAGGAGCGGTTAAATAAAGGGTTAAATAAGAAAATAATTGATTTACCTGTAACTGCACGGTAACTGCAACTACCCACAAATGACCTTTTTCTAAACATAACTTACAATAGTTGATGAACGGCGCACCAGTTTTAACTTAGTTAGAAGGGTACTGATTGGTGTCTTAGTACTCTGATAGGTGTAATAAGATTACACTGTCTGTAAGGAAATTATGCTCTAAGGCCCGTTAACTGATCTCCGAAGTTTAAAGTCCTTAATCTCAGATTTCGTAAACAGAGTTTAAATTTTAAACTCAGTTAAAATTATTTTCGTAACTTATCTCATTTTTATCGGCAGTTTTCTTAAACTCTGTTTAAAAATTTAAACTGAGATTAAAAAACATATTTCAGCGGCACTGTAGTAAAAATTCTACAACTTTGACGTAGAACATCAAAATATTTCAAAAATTTTTGATAAAATAATGCAAATTGTCAGTTTCATTGGAATATCTTTTTTTCAAAACTTAAAATATGTTTGTTTTTTGTTTATTGTTTTGATTTTTTTGAAGTATGATTTTTTTATTTTTTATATTTTGTTTATGATTGAGAATATTTCCAATTTTCTCAGAGAATTTTTGACAAAATCTAAGTTTAAATTTTTTAAACCTAGAATTTCTGTGTTTAAATTTAAACTTGCCTCACCAAGTTAAACTTGGATTTTTTGAGATGAGGTATCGGCGTTAAAATTTAAACTGAGATTAAGGAATTTTAAACTTTGTTTAAGCTAAACTTTGTTTAAATTGAGATCAGTTAACGGGCCTAAATTTCTAAAAATCAGTTCCCACAAATATGGCTTAAATAGAGCAGGAAAAATTAACGCCTGATATAATAATGTGACCTTGACCTAAGTATGACTTATAAAAATAACCACTTCAACCCTACCTAATCTTACCTTAACTAACCAAACCTTACCTACCTTAGCTATATTTGTATTGCTTTCCCTTAATCTAGTACCAGAGCCTAAGACGGGTCTAACCTTATATAAATATGCCTAACTTTGTCCAGCCTTGTCTAACTTAATTTACCCAGCCTTACCCTACATAACCTTACCCTACATAACATTTTTAGGCCTTGCCTAACCTTACCTCCCATAGTCTATCCTAGCCTTACCTAACCTTACTTTACCTTACCTTACATTACCTTACCTTACCTAACCTTACCTTACATTAACTAACCTAACCTAACCAAACCAAACCTGGCCTTACCTGACCTCAGCTCACCTAACCTAACCTAACCTAACCTAACCTTACCTAACCTAACCTAACCTGGCCTAACCTAACCTAATCTAACCTAACCTAATATAACCTAACCTAACCTGTCCCAACCTTAACTTACCTAAACTTTCCTTAACTTATATTACCTTATATTACCTTAACTTAACTTAACTTAACTTAACTTAACTTAACTTAACTTAACTTAACTTAACTTAACTTAACTTAACTTAACTTAACTTAACTTAACTTAACTTAACTTAACTTAACTTAACTTAACTTAACTTAACTTAACTTAACTTAACTTAACTTAACTTAACTTAACTTAACTTAACTTAACTTAACTTAACTTAACTTAACTTAACTTAACTTAACTTAACTTAACTTAACTTAACTTAACTTAACTTAACTTAACTTAACTTAACTTAACTTAACTTAACTTAACTTAACTTAACTTAACTTAACTTAACTTAACTTAACTTAACTTAACTTAACTTAACTTAACTTAACTTAACTTAACTTAACTTAACTTAACTTAACTTAACTTAACTTAACTTAACTTAACTTAACTTAACTTAACTTAACTTAACTTAACTTAACTTAACTTAACTTAACTTAACTTAACTTAACTTAACTTGACTTAACTTAACTTAACTTAACTTAACTTAACTTAACTTAACTTAACTTAACTTAACTTAACTTAACTTAACTTAACTTAACTTAACTTAACTTAACTTAACTTAACTTAACTTAACTTAACTTAACTTAACTTAACTTAACTTAACTTAACTTAACTTAACTTAACTTAACTTAACTTAACTTAACTTAACTTAACTTAACTTAACTTAACTTAACTTAACTTAACTTAACTTAACTAAACTTACCTAACCTTACCTTACCTTACCTTACTTTACCTTACCTAACCTTACCTTACCTTACCTTACCTTACCTAACCTAACCTAACCCAACCTAACCTAACCTAACCTAACCTAACCTAACCTAACCTAACCTAACCTAACCTAACATACTTATCTTTACTTAACTTACCTTGCCTTACCTGACCTAATTAACCTTACATGGCCTTAGCTAACCTTGCATATCCTTATCTAACCTTAGCTAAACTTTGTAGACTTATCTAACTTAATCTTACCTAGACTTATTTAACCTACCTCAACCTAACATTACGTTCCCTTGTCTAACATTATCCTACCTAATATTACCTACCTAGTTCTAAGTAATTTTACCTAGTGTTACTTAGCCAAACCTTGTCTTATCTATCCTTACCTAGCCTAACTTAACCTTTCCCAACTTAACCATTATTAGAAATTAGGCCAAGAAGTTAAAAATTTATTTCGAAAAGCGAAAATAGTTACAGACTCTTATTTTTTCGAAAATTAATAAAAACAATTAATAAAAAAACCCAGGCTAACTTAAGATAAGTTAACTAAAACGTTTGTTTTTCAGACTCCCTAAACAACACTTTTACCGAAGAAGGGAGACAAATTTCAGAAAGAAATATCAGGTCCATTTTAATACGCAAAAAATTCTTATTTAACACGAGAAAAAGATCAAATATAAAAAAATTATCTCTCGAAAACCAAATGAAATATAATAAAGCTTTATTGTGGGTTTTGAGTATAAACAATTGATATGTATGTTTTAATTGGGTTAATTTATTCAATATTGAATTTATTCTGCATTTGAATATTTAAATTTGAAATTTCAACTTCTTTTATTTGATTTATAAAAAAATTTAAATTGATTTGTTAAAGTTTCCGTTTGAAGTGTGTAACGTTAAATTTGAAATTAAAAACCTGTTTAAGAATACTATTACTTCTTTTAAATTAAAATCAAAATAATATTTTTAGTATTTTATAATTCATATGCAAATGTCTTTTTAATAGAAAAGTGTTGTTAAAGTGTTTAATTATATAAAACTTGTTGACTTAAAGTAATTTCAAGAGAAGCCAGTTTTCTGTTTAGCATTTTTATTATCAGTCTAAGGAACAAAAACTGGCAAAAAATAAGCTTTTAATGTTAAAACATTAAAATCAAAATGTTCATGTTTCTATTAAATTAATTTAAGCTGTGCACGCTTTCAAATGAAACAACAAAATGGCAACAGCTTAAAAATAATGCCACCGCATCGAATTTATTGCCGACAAAGTTTTAATAAAAAAAAAAATAATTGGCAAATAACGATTATATAACATGTTGTTTGAGACTTCTTCTTGCAAATAAAAAAAAAAACATAGGAAAAAAAAAACCAACAAAACCTATAAATATCACAAGCTTATTCACAATAAAAGAAGGAAGAAAAAAATAAAAAAAAACACTGACAACAGCTTAAAGTCATATTAGAAAAAAATTGAAAAAAAAAAAAACATAAATGATGAAGCGCAACAATTTGAGCAAAAAGAAGACCATAACCGAGACATAACCGGTTAAAATGTCAAATAATGCCAAAAGTAGCAAAGTACAATAATAAAACAAAAAAAAGCTACATACAGCAATAGTAACACCAACAGCAACAGCAATAAAAACAGCAACAACAACAACAATAACAACAACAAAAAACAATATGTTTGAATTAATGAGATTTTAGCGGTTGCTGCATTTGTATGTGTGTTAAGATGCTTGTAGTGCATATTAATGGGCAATAAATAAAAATAAAAATAAAATCAAGCAAGTGTTGACGATTCAAAGGATGGTGACGATGATGATCATGACGATGATGATGTGTTAAAAAATTAAAATTTGACAAGCGTCGCATGGTGGTTTGACGTTGCTACATTTATTCAACAAGCTGCTATAAATACTTAAGTAGGAGTTTCTTAAAATCCGCATTGTTGTACAAAAAATAATAATAACAACAAATACGTTAAGTAGAGCGCACGTAAATGCAAAAAATAAAACAAAATCATAAAAACATAAAATAAAAGAAAACTTCAACAAATCGCGTAATAAAATCAAATTCCAGCAAATGGGAAGTTGTCTTACGCTCGTTGCTTGCATAAGCTTTGCTATAAAACAGTGCATATATTTCATTAATTTTTTTTTATTATTTTTAACTAATTTATAGTCAGTTAATGAAGCATTTCATTAAAACAATAAGTAAAAAAAAAAACGAAAAAAATATTAAAAACTTCCAGCAATTTTGTGTGGCAACAAAATAATTTAAAATTCAAAAAGAATGCAACTTCAAAAAGCAGTTGCAATAAAACAACAAAGAACATAGCAGACTTAACTGTCGTATGTACTATATCCGTTATAAATGCCATAGTGTCGAAGTGCATTTGTTACCGCTATCAAATAACTTGACTGCATTTATATGCAGTGAGCTCGTAACTTGTTGGCGCTGTTACAGATGATTGGTTACGCTGTTATGGTTTTTTTCCCCCACTTATTACTTCTTGTAGCGTGCGCATGCTTACTCATATGAGTTGATTAAAAATAAAGTGCAATAATTTAAAGAAAAAGAGGAAAAATTAAAACAACTAAATTAAAAAAAAAATAAATAAAAAATATGGCAAAAATGCAAATTAAATAAGAATAACTGGTTTGCATTTGCATGTGTTTGTTCATATGATCATTCGTTCGTTTGTTTGTCAGGTACAACGTGGCGTATGCGTGTTAATATTTTCTTCTTAGCAGTTAATGCTAAAAAATGAACAACAACAACAACAACAACAACCACCACCATACAGCTTCTACTAAGCTTTGAAGTGCTAACCGCGTCCTTCAGAAGTGTATCAACGCCAAGCTTGAACTTTCACTTTCAGCGCTTATTTTTGCACTTGTTATTGTTGTTGCTGTTGTTTGTGAGCTCGGGTTTTTTTTTGTTTGTTTGTTGTTTTTTTTTTTTCATAGAGAAGTTGTTGTTAGCAACTAGAATATATGAATGTATTAAGCCGGTTGAGGAACATATTGCCACAGCGTCTACAATAAAATAAAATAAAGGCAATCAAGTTTGTTTCCTAAGTCTTTTGTTTGAGGTCGAGTTTCAAATGCAGCGCTTTTGCTGTTGTGCAAAAATATGCATTTTATTAAAAAAAAAAAAAACAAATACAATCTATAAGAAATTTCCTCATAATAAATTTGTTTGAGGAGATATGTAAAATTTAACATATAAAATTTAAAGTTTTAGAAGTATTAAAATAATTTTCGATTTTGATTCGTGAAGTTTAATTTTGCGAGTCAGTTGGTCAAATCTTTCATTAAGACACATTGTTAAATATTCTTCTGGTCATGTGATTTGGAACTTCAATTTTAAGAATTTTAAGTTGGAAAGATTTTTCACTTATGTACTTCAATTTGCTTTTGATATGAATGTCTCATTTGAAAACAATTATACTTTCGTGTGTTTTTAGAATTTAAATAATATCAAATTATTGTTTTAACCCCAATATCAATATTTGAACTGAAGTTAATTTCTGCAATCTCTTCAGTTAAGTCTCAAAATGTGAAAATTAATCTTCTGGCTGGGTTTTTTTTTGGGTGTTAAACCACTTTACAAAGTTAACCGCTCAACAGATTTTGCTTAAATTTATCATATATAAATTTATTACTTACATTGTCAAAACTTTGTTACTTACTTTCCAAAAAAAACAAAAAAAAAAAAAAAACAAATTGGCCATTTCAGCCCTTGAAAGGTCTTTGACCGAGCTTCTTATGATCAATTGTGTTGTGTGTGTTATTAAATGTTTGCACACAATTGACCGAGAACTGGACCTACATGTTTTGTGCCGACTCCGAACGGCAAAAGTTCATGTTCTCAAGAAGCTTTACATGGCTTTATTTACTCTCTGAAGTTTGCCATTGTCTGCAGAGAGGTGGTGACCGATCAGAAAAATTTTTTATTGAAAAAACTTTTCGCCGCGGCTGGGGATCGAACCCGGGCTCTGAGCATGCTAAGCCACACACTTAACCTGCATGCCACGGTCACCACTTACTTTCCATCCTCTTTTAATTAATGCAAAATCTAAATTCAAAATTTTTATGTGTTATTTAATTAAAAAAACTAACTTAAGCATCCCAGTTGGAATATGAGTCCTCAAAGACGAAGTCTTCAAAGCCATCTCGAAGACCAAGTACGCATACTCAGAGCGAACGCTGACGTTCTGAAAGACAAGTCATTATATTGTCAGCAACAAATAAATTAATAACTTTTATGCAAACAAATTAAATTTCTCTCACAAAAAACATAACCCTGCACGGAGAGCGTATGATTTTGTTTATACTATGGATCCGTTCTACAATACATGGACGCATGTCGTCCTTTAAGACATTTCAACAACATGTCTTGAAAGCCAAACTGGAATTTTGTTTGAAAATGTCTTCAAAGACACCCATGGAAATGGATCGATCCGTCTTGCAAGAAACGTCATCATATTGTCAGCAACAAACTTTGAATATTCCCACATAAAAATATATTTCAATAATGCTCAAAGAGCAATTCAACGCTCGTCTCTCAACAAAAAAAATTGTTTTTGTAATACTCAGAGCGAATGTTGACGCTTTGCAAGGCACTCAACAACAGTTTTGAAATTGTTTTAAAATTTTTGAATCTTGACAATCGAGACAATTGTCAAAAGTCAGTTGTTACTTCATTTTTATTCAATTTTTCTGTGAAAATATTTTGTTGTTGTTGGTGAAATTTTTTTGTAAAATTTAAAAAAATGATAAAGTAGGAAATTTCTTTAATCCAAAAGGAAATAAAAAAACAAAAAAAGATATGTACGCGAATTTTCAATGAGTTGATGTTGATCGGCAGCAAGTTTTAGTAGAATCAACCATCAGAATCTGAGCGAAGAGCTACGGGGGGATAAAAAGCCGGACATTGTAAGTTTGACAAATCTTTTAAGGACTAATTGTTAAAGTTTATAATTAATATGTTTCCAGATCGTTGCTTTAAGAAACGGTGTGGCAGAAAGCTAGAATACATCGAATCTATTTTAAGCAAACAAATGATTCTTGACTTTAACTACGATGATGAGTTTGTAGCACACCGTAGAAAAGTCCTTAGACCATCGAAAAATAACCTGCATAAGCAGGACTTCAGAAACAGAAATGCTGTGTCTGCAGAAACATAACCAATGAAATAGTTTTTATAATTATTATATTTGTGTTTTTTAATTAACTTTCAAACTATTTTTTTTCAGCATTGTTTTGTTTTTATATCATAATTTTTTATATCATATAATATCATTAATTTTTTTCTAATATTAAAAATAAATTCTAAAAAATTAAAAAACAAACCCCCTGTATATTTTTATGTGGCAGTCAACTTCTATCTCTCTCTCTCTCTCTCTCTCTTCCTCTCTCGCTCTCTCTAACTCACTCTCTCTCTCTCTCTGTTATGCTCTCTGAGCATATATATTTCACTCACAAAAAACAAAGCTATGCTCGGAGAGTGTATGATTTTGTTTATACTATGCATCATGGTTGAATAACAAGGTTGCCTCAAAACTGACTGTGCTCTCTTTCGCTTATCCGAAAGTGTCAAAATCAACTGGCTGTCGAAAAAAAGAATAACAACAACAACAGCTGAAGCAGTTCGCTTTGACATTTGCGGCAGTCGCGCTCTCCGTGTTGCGGCTACCTTATTCAGTGTACCCTGTTATGCATCCCATGATATAAGAAAAGGAGGTAGCCGTGACAGTTCTTTTCGCTGCCTTCAGCGATGGGCATCTGTCAAAAACAGCTGATCAATTTTTGCAACGAAGAGAGAGAATGAATAAACAGAATGAAAACTGTGCAAATCATGGCGGACAGTAATGAAATAGCACAATACTTTGTTTCATCCCGATATGACATGTTTATTTATTTATAAAAATTCACAATTCAACTTATTAAATCACAATCTGTTGATTAGAGCACAATGTTTAATTTGTTATTTGTTCTTTTCGATTTCACTTCTTATTGCTTCGTTGACCAGCGCTAAAATAGCAACGTTGCTGGAGCTGTCAAAAATTTTAGCAACGAATGGAGGGGAAATTCAGAGGCTGAAATGATGTATTAAAAACGATTAATTAACGCTAATAATGATCATAAGTAGAGGATTTGGAACAGATTTCATCTTTTATTGCCCAAACTGTGAATAAATTCCAAAATCTAAGTAAACCATTTCAAAATAAATAATTTCTGTGATATTTTCTATGACTATCTCTTGTGGAAACTTTCTTGAGAGTACATTAAAGAAAGGATTATGGCTTCACTAGTACGTAGTGGAGAGGATTAGAGTCTATAGTGGCCAAACCTTCGATGGTGCGTAAGCCAAGAGTAAACCATATTTTTAAGAAAATTTTTCCTGTCATAGCAATGTGATTGCCATTTCAAAGAAACATTTATTATAGAAGTTATAGAAGGAAATGACTTCATCATTAGGTTTTGGACATGATTAGGATCGATAGTGGCCAAACCTTCGATGGTGCGTCAAATTGAAGCATGCCATCCTTTTACAAAATATTTTCCCGTCATAACGATGTGACTTTCACTTCTGGGAAACATTTGGTATAGAAGTTCCAGTGAAAATATTAATTTCAGCATTAGGATCTGGACAGGATTAGGACCTATAGTGGCCAACCCTTCGATGGTGCGTTAAATTGAAGTATGCCAAACAAATTTTATGATTTTTCTCGATTTTTTGGTATATGTGCTCCTATCATAATATATTTTGCACGGAAGCTATGAACGAAAAACTTTTCTTTGGCCAATTTGCCTCTATATGGATGGTAAGCTGCCTCGGTCAAACCTTCGATGGTGCGTAAAATCAGTGTATTCCTTCTTTTTACAAATATTTTCCCCGTCATAACGTTGCGACTGTCACTTCTGGGAAACATTTAGTATAGAAGTTATAGAAGGAAATGGCTTCATCATTAGGTTCTGGACAGGATCAGGATCGATAGTGGCCAAACCTTCGATGGTGCGTCAAATCGAAGTATGCCAAACAAATTCTATGATTTACGCACCATCGAAGGTTTGACCGAGGCAGTTTGCCATCCATATAGAGGCAAATTGGCCAAAGAAAAGTTTTTCGTTCATAGCTTCCGTGCAAAATATATTATGATAGGAGCACATATACCAAAAAATCGAGAAAAATCATAAAATTTGTTTGGCATACTTCAATTTAACGCACCATCGAAGGGTTGGTGCGTTAACCATCGAAGGGTTGGCCACTATAGGTCCTAATCCTGTCCAGATCCTAATGCTGAAATTAATATTTTCACTGGAACTTCTATACCAAATGTTTCCCAGAAGTGAAAGTCACATCGTTATGACGGGAAAATATTTTGTAAAAGGATGGCATGCTTCAATTTGACGCACCATCGAAGGTTTGGCCACTATCGATCCTAATCCTGTCCAGATCCTAATGATGAAGTCATTTCCTTCTATAACTTCTATAATAAATGTTTCTTTGAAATGGCAATCACATTGCTATGACAGGAAAAATTTTCTTAAGAATATGGTTTACACTTGGTTTTCACACCATCGAAGGTTTGGCCACTATAGACACTAATCCTCTCCACTGCGTACTAGTGAAGCCATAATCCTTTCTTTAATGTACTCTCGAGAAAGTTTCCACAAGAGATAGTCATAGAGAAATATCACAGAAATTATTTATTTTGAAATGGCTTACTTAGATTTTGGAATTTATTTACAGTTTGCGCAATAAACGATGAAATCTGTTCCAAATCCTCTACTAATTATCATTATTAGCGTTAATTAATCGTTTTTAATACATCATTTCAGCCTATGCATTTCCCCTCCATTCGTTGCTAAAATTTTTGACAGCTCCAGCAACGTTGCTATTTTAGCGCTGGTGCTTCGTTGCATGAACAGCTGACTTTTTGACAGTAACCAATCGACTCTCGTGAGAAATAAGGCAGTTGTCAAGGCTACCTTCTCTTCATTATATCATGATGCATCCGTTCTGCAATACATGGAAGCATGATGTCCTTGAAGACATTTCGACAACATGTGTTGCACGACAAAGTGGAATTTTGTTTGAAAATGTCTCCAAAGACACACATGGAAATGGATCGATCCGTCTTGCAAGAAACTGACATGTCTCGAAGACGTCTTCGAAGACTGATCGACCCATTTCCTGCTGGGTATATATGAAACTCTTTACTCAAATGTATTTTTTCACAAAAAACAGAAATAATTTTTAGTGGGGATATTAAGATTTAAAAAATTACCTTCATTTTGACATCAAAAACCGTTTTAAACCATAAACATTCAAATTTTTCAATATCATACAAACTCTTAGTATGATACATCTTTTTTATAAAGGAATTTATTTTTTCGACTTATGACCCGATTATAATTGATAAAAACGAAAGAAAAAAGGCATTTTTTCACATGCTTCAACATAAGTCTCCTTATAAATCTCTGAAATAATTTTATGACAATGTTGAGAAATATGTTAATGCAAATATTTTAAACAAAATATGAACAAGGATTTATTCACTGTTAGTAAGCTGCTCCAATCTACACTCATGAAAACACTAGCTAACCTTAGTTTAGATTTTTTTTTTTTGGGAATATATTGTAATAGAAAAAAAATCAAGCATTCTTGACTTAACTTAAGCAGAACAGCTATTGCTTTGTACTCATCAGGGTTGCCAACTCAGATTTTGATTTTCCCCACAAAGTTCCTGAAATTCACCGGGTAAAAAATTTCATTTTCATCAAATTTCCCGCTTCGACAATTTGGTGCCTGATTAGCTGTTGGGTAGTCCAACAAAGTTTTATTATATCCAACGCATTTTCATATTTCAAATAACTCGTATAGCTTTTTGGATGAAAATCTAAAAATATAAATTTTATGCTTCTATTTAACTTCACTTTAATTGCTTTATAATAAAACGACTTGAGTTTTTAAATATATTTGGTTACACAAGCCGCTATATGCTTTATACAAAAAATTTGTTAAAAGCTAAATTTTTACTCTTATAATTTAAAGATTTTGTTTTTGTAAAATATAAATTGTCGAAGTTTTTTTTTTTAACCATGTATAACATCCACAAAAACATTTGTGATTATACATACATTAGATCTTCAATACAGTTTTCGACCGAATATAATGATTATTTTTCAAATTTAAATGACAAAAAAATTATTTGAATTATTCTAGATTATTTAACTTGTATTTTGAAAAAAATTGTATTGAAATGATCTTTGATTAAAGAAAAATTTGCTATAACTAAAAATTACTTACTTTCTCTAATTTTTTTGAAGATATAATCATCAAAATAGTTTTTTTTTCGACAATACAAAATTATATTTGAAAAACATATTTCTATTGTGTATAAAAGAGATTCTCGGAAAATTGTTTTCCGTGCTTCATTTGGTAAGTGGCTTGATGATTTGACTTACTCAGGTTCGATCCTCAATCAGACCGTTTTTTAGTTTTGTTTTTTTTGTTAAAATTTTATATTGGGAGTATTCCACGGTGACGGGTGTTACAATTGTACGCATACATAAAAATATTTAAACTTTTTGCAGTTATAGTAAATGGCTTTTATGGTTGTCTATCCATATGTGGAAAAAAGCATTTTAAATATTGGAAAATATACAGTATATGCTACAAGTACTCAGCCAAACTACAAAAAAAACAAAACAAAAACAAATTGGCCATTTCAGCCCTTGAAAGGGCTTTGACCGAGCTTCTTATGATCAATTGTGTTGTGTGTGTTATTAAATATTTGCACACAATTGACCGAGAACTGGCTAAAATTCATGTTCTCAAGAAGCTTTACATGGCATTATTTACTGTCTGAGGTTTGCCCTTGTCTGCAGAGAAATGATCAGAAAACAATTTTTTATTTTAAAAACTTTATGCCGCCACTGGGAATCGAACTCGGACTCTGAGTATGCTAAACCACACACTTAACCAGCATGCCACCGTCACCACAGTCTGTCAATTTAATAATGATTTATCCTGCATAAAAGAAATTATAACTATTCTACTGCTAACTTTATACTTACTACTATTTAAGTTAATTTATAAATATAATAAAATATAATAAAAATAATTGTTCACTCATATTGGTTGTTTGCTTTCCAGCTCAAAATGCTCTCATAGAAACATCACGTGCTATTGTTATGAACACAAATCTCGGAATGAAAGGCAAAAATAGAGGAAAGACTAGATCAGTGCAATTTTAACAATGCATTCTTTACCAAAAATAACGCTTTACATTCCGCTACACTCATTGCAAATTCATGTTCATTACAATGGACAACATTAACGAAAGGTACTTTTTCTTCTCAAAGCGTCTCAAAATGTTAAACAATCGTGCGTTATTAACAGCAACAGCTGAAAAAATGTCTTAAAGCGTGATAATAAATGCGCTCTAGAACATCAACTTTGCGAAAAAGCGCCTTGATATCGCATGCAAAAATCTGAACAGCTTCAGCGTCTACTATGAACATGGCTTAACGGACAAAGTTTTAAACAATAAATAAAAAAATATGCGCCATTAAGTTCTCATTTATTTATTGGAAATGGTGTTATTGCAATAAAAATTGTATGAACAATCATATTACCGTACTGTGAGTACTAAACCTCTGCACGAGTGCGCTTGAAATGCGTTTCATGCCACTCGTTTGTGGTGCAAGCCTTTGTTATGTTTTGCTCTCATCAATGAAATCAAGAGCAGTGTTGCCAGAGTAAATTTATTTGTATATCCAAAATACAAAATAAAAATAGCGAAAATGTAAAAAAAATAGCCAAAAGATTAATTAATTGTATTAGAAAAAAGAAACAGGACTAACATTCATACCTTTTTAACTAACTAGTTTTTTGTACAACAAAGTACCATTTTTTACTGGAAACAGATTTATAAACATGGTTGTTTTAAAATATGTTATAAAAAATTATATGTTAAAAATATAAGAGCATATTTTAAAAATATTAAGGGCATGTGTGGTGACCGTGGCATGCAGGTTAAGTGTGTGGCTTAGCATGCTCGAGAGCCCGGGTTCGATCCCTAGCCGTGGCGAAAAGTTTTTTCAATAAAAAATTTTTCTGATCGGTCACCACCTCTTTGCAGACAATGGCAAACCTCAGAGAGTAAATAATGCCATGTAAAGCTTCTTGAGAACATGAACTTTAGCCGTTCGGAGTCGGCATAAAACATGAAGGTCCAGTTCTCGGTCAATTGTGTGCAAACATTTAATAACACACACAACACAATCGATCCTTAGAAGCTCGGTCAAAGTCCTTTCAAGGGCTGAAATGGCCAATTTGTTTTTTGTTTAAGGGCATATATCCTTTAAATAGACGGACCTTTAATATAGAAGGACGTTAGCTCATTTATTTTTTACTTGATAAAAGTAGAAAAAACTTTATAAAAATAAGGTTTGCATTTTCGGAAGTAAAAAAAGTATTACATTGTTTTTTTTATCTTCGAACCAACTATTTCAGGTGTCAAACCTATTCAGTCAAGTCTACCATGGTTTAGAAATGGGAGTTAGATAAGAAGGTGAGAAAGTGAAATCAAGTGAAACAAGTGAAGAATGTTTTATGTGTGGTGGAGGGCAACATCAACTTACTTTTCCATGCTGACTTGCTTAATTTTACTTTCGAAAACAAACCACAATTACTTTCAATGATCAAAATTATATACATTGTTGCTACTCTCATGTGGCACATGATTATGATGTCAAATTATTGGATATTCTTGCGCTCGGCTGCACGATTAACATCACAGGCAGGTCGTGTTCAAATGAAGAGAGAATTCACCCTCACGTGAATATTTTAAATCATTTCCCTGCAAGCATTTGGAAGACGGTTGGCAGAGAAGTGGATTTTGCGATGCACCAGTAATTCGCCCAAGTGTTTTTTGGGAAAATGTATCGCTTTTCAAATGCTCAAGCAATGAATGCGCTAGTCACGAAAGTTTTCAAAATCTTCCTTTACTAATTTCAGCGATTGTTGGAAGATGGATTTTTGAAAAATGTTCAAAATCTATCATGGAAATATGAAGCAGGCTCTGAAAAATCGTAAAATCAATTATAAAGTTCAACTAGTATAGTTTTGAAGAAACGTCACATTATATCGAAGCGAAATAAAAACAAATTCATTACTCCTCTAGGCGGTTCATTGGCGAATCTTACTGGTGAATCGGCCTAAGCAGATTACAATAGAAGGCAATTGCTTGATCTTCCCAGCAATTCTTTGGGGATTCTCTGGCAATTGAAAATTTTATATGTGAAATAAAAAATTAATTTTCGCCGGAATCCAAAAACATAGCCAAGTAAACAAAAATAGCCAAATGAAAAATAAAATCGCCAAATAGCCAAAACTCAATACGAGCAAAAAAATAGCCACTTTTGGCTATAAATAGCCAAAACGGCAACACTGATCAAGAGTAACACTACAGAGAGCATTCGTCGATTGAGCAGAACACGAACAAACATAAACCGATTGATGATTGTTGCATTGTTGCATTTTTCCTTATCATCTGTTTTTATAAAACGAGCAATATCGTGTTCTGTTAAAGCAAACAGCTAATATGGTTATGTTTGAAGCCAACGAGTGCTCTGCAATATTCGTTTGTTGTCATTAAATAAGTAGAATAAGCTCTGCTTGACTAGCAGAGTTCTGTTAAACTCTGAACTCAGCACTGTTGCATCTACTGTAGTGGGAAAAACGAGTGCATTCGTGCAGAGGTTGAGTGAGTACTCATAAAACATGCACAATAAAGACTCTTGAGTCTTATTTTAGAGCAATCATTTAACAATCATATTAAAGACTCTCTCATGAGTCCTTTTAATGATTCATCATAAAACACGTATTAAAAAACTCTTTTTAGAGTCATTTTATGAAGAGCCTCATACGATGTAGAGAACCTCACATGTTTGCAGGATTAATTCAACAACTGCAGTATATTATATTTACAAAAAAAAAAAACAACAATATTACGTTTTTGTTATTGCCAAATAGGTATACAATAGAATTCAAAGGATAGAATTTAATTTTCGTCTATTTACAAGGATTTCCTTTAACGTTATACATTTGACCTATCTAATGGTTACCTCAACCCAGTTAAATTGAAATTGAAATTTTTAAAAAAATGTACTGGCGGGTCTCAGAAATGTAACATATAGGGGCCAAGTATGTGGAAAAGAAATGTTGGGGGTAAAAAAATGATAAGAGTTCATATGCTTGAACCCTCTAGGAGTCACCCTCCAAGAGTTATAAGCTGTTTTTCTGCATTTTTCTTAAGTTTGCGTATTTTTTATAAGGGGGCCTGCAGAAGGGGCTAGATGGTAGAACTTTGAAGTAGGTTAGTACAGAAAAAAATGTTAGTGAATAAAAATTATTATGGGGTTATGATATAATCGACCCTTCTAGTAATTACATCGACACAGTTACAAAGGTTTTTTTAAAAAACATGAATTTTGTAGGGCAGACTCAAGAGGGAAACCAAATGTTTGAATGGATGATGAAATGTTGCTTGGTTAGATCGGTTGATGAAATGTTTCTTGAATGGATCGTTGATGAAATGTTTCTTGATTGGATCGTTGATGAAATCGTTGCTATGTTTTGAATTTTTCTCCTTTTCTGGAATCCAGCCCGATTGTTGGGGATGAAATATAAAAGGATACGGAATACATTTTACACTTCTTGCGGTCACTCCACGGGAGCCATGAATAATTTTTGTAATATTTTTTGCGACCTATGATCAACGAAATCTGTTCAGAGAGTGGGCGAACTAAAATATATGTTCTGAACACTTCCAATTTATATTCAAGAAATGATTCAAGTTTTACGCTGGAATTTTTTTTAATTTTATTTCTATTTTATTTGTACATTTATTTTCATTAATTTGTACATTTATTTTTATTTATTAACCTAACCTCTAAGTATCTCTCAACTAAAAGCTTTTAACAATATCATCAATAATTTTTTTCTCAAATTTCTTCTTTTACAGCTCCCTGCTCTTTGTTATTTTCGCACTGATCTGCTGTATTTCCTACACTTTTGCCGAAGATGAGGCGGCGCCAGCACCAAAGCGTCCACCACTACGTCGTCCCGTAGGTAAAGCAGCAAAAACCACAACAACCACCGCAGCACCACCAGCCTATGATGATGAAGGTGATTATCAGGAAGAAAATCAAGAAGGTGGTGAGCCAGCTGAAGACAGCGATGAGGCAGCCGTGTCGAGCACTACAACAACAACAACAGAGGCACCCAAAAAGGTTGGACCTGTGATTCGTCCATTCCGTTCCAATGATGATTTCCTCAACTCGCTGAAGAGACGTCAGATGAATGCCAAGAAACACTTATGTGAGTATAAAATGGAAAAAATAGTTTAAAAAAAACAATAAATTTACAATAATTTTCATATTTATTTCCAGCTGAGAAACCCACACCAAAAAGCAGACCTGCACCAGCCGCAGAGCAACATAACGAAGAAGATGGTGAATCAGCTGCACCAGCTGCTGCAGCACCAGCGACACCAGCGAAGGGCTACAAATCAAGCGGTTCAATCGGTAAGACAAGAAAAAAATTAATTAAATACAGTTTAAAGTCTAAATTTCATTCTTATTTAAATTATTAGCTAAACATTGAATCGATAACTCAAGCACAAATTTAATAAGATACTGTTAAATGTCTAAATAATTAATTGATCTGCCAAAAATTAGCTTAAATTAATGTGTTTCTTTTTTTTTATTCCAGCGAACCGTCGCAAGCTCCTCAAGCCCAGCAAACCAGAACCAGTTGATGATGCTGCTGCCGAGGAATCTGAACCCGAGAAGGAGGAATCAAAATTGAAGCGTCCACTAAATGCACGTTTGGCTTTGAGGAAGCGCGTTTAAAGTTAGGTGTTTGAAACCCAACTTCTTTTAAACCTTGAGCTATTTAAGGTTTTTATCTCTTCCAAATGCCTGAGTCCTTAACTCCTGTCTCCTAGTACACCAACCTCCTGCCTCATTTCCTTGCAAACATTATGTTTATTTAATGTTGCTCCTTGATTTTGTTTTTCTTTTGTTTTTTCTTTTTTTTTTTGTGATTTTTATACCTTTTACGTTTCCTCTCAAACGTCCCCCATTGCCCGTCCCCTTTAGCAAATAAGTTACAAGACAAGCCAATTAAATATTCTGTAAAAATGTCTCTCTCATTGCGCTGTAAAATAATTTTATTTTATATATTTTTATATTGTACATATATAAAACAAAAAAAGAAACTGAAATAAGAAAATCAATTAAAAACGATGAAAAAATTTATTACAGACGTTTTATTTCTTAAATTTTATTTTAAAGAGTTTTTGGTGATTTTTTTTTCTCTGAAGGAAATCATGTATAATGCTTCTATAACGCTGAAGTTGGAATATTTGAAAAAGGGCAAAGGAAATATACTGAGCTATAATGATGACAACGGTATTACAGCCTGAGTATCTGGAGTGGAAAACAACGATTATTTTGACATAGAATTACGTCTTACAGCGCGGTTTGTATGGGGTCGTTTTAACAAATTTTTTCAAGGCCATGAAACGTTTTGACGAATATATTAGGGTATGCCTACAGCCTTTAATGCTCATCGCTCAAAGGTAATATATATACTAAAATATCAGATATATTCTGCGCTAAATGAATATCTCATTTTGGATCTTGTCACTATTATATTAAAGTCACAAAATAGTAAAATATAAGAAGAAAAATTCATGTTTTTATATAAGAAAATTAATGATCAGCTGCTTATGCTGTGCCTGCTGCTTATATGAACGGTGTAATTTTTAAATATTTATAATTGCTACAAAAAATAATGATATGCCAAATAAAAAAGCAACCATGCTCGAAAAAAGATTTCGATTAAGTTATGTTTAAACATTTTTTTTATTACAATGGATTTTAATTTTAAAAAAGTCGAATGAAAAGTTTTAATGTCTTTGTTTTTGCCGAAACTGTTTTGCCGAACATGACTTATAATTCTAGATTTTCATTTTCAGTCTTGTGAAAATTCAATTTTTAATTTGTTTCTCAATGATAATGTGATTTCTAAGTTGTTTTCTTCATTGATTTTCTAATTTCACACCGATCGGATAAGTTTGTCATTTCACACCGGGTAAGTGGTGTAAATTAACACCATTCGGTGTAAAAAATGTAAATATCCGTTCACCGGTGTGAACTTATTTTTGAATTTTTTTAGTGTATAATTGAGAGTTATTAATTTATTGTCTAATTTTTGGAAGATCAATAAAAAATACGTGCAAAATGGACAAAACAATCGGACCAAAGAGAAAAAGTAGAAGAGGTAACAACTTTAACGGAATTCTACGTCTAAACTTTTCTACGATACTATCGAAACTGTTTAGTTTTTAATTTTAAGATCAAAAGATCGTGTATAAAAATTTGTTAAATAATCTGAAATCAAGCAATACGACATAAGGTAGACTAAGAGACTCCATTTTCGACATGATTTTTTTCATGATTTCTTTATGAAAAAAGAAAGGCCAAGTGGTGCCCGTGGCATACAGGTTAAGTGTGTGGCTTAGCATGCTCGGAGCCCGGGTTCGATCCCCAGCCGCGGCGAAAAGTTTTTTTCAATAAAAAATTTTTCTGATCGGTCACCACCTCTCTGCAGACAATGGAAAACCTCAGAGAGTAAATAATGCCATGTAAAGCTTCTTGAGAACATGAACTTTAGCCGTTCGGAGTCGGCATAAAACATGTAGGTCCAGTTCTCGGTCAATTGTGTGCAAAAATTTAATAACACACACAACACAATTGATCATAAGAAGCTCGGTCAAAGTCCTTTCAAGGGCTGAAATGGCCAATTTGTTATTTATCACTCACTAAAAATTTTTATTCCGTGGCTCAGTTGGTAAGTCACTTGTTTATTTGAATTGTTGTGATTTGGACATCCAAAGTTCAATTCCCAACCGGAACATTTTTATTTTTATTTAGTTTTTATTTTCGTTTGTTAATATTTATTATATGAAAAATTGCATGCCTTCAAAAATTTTTGTGTTTGCTAAACCAGGGATCGAAACAGGCGAACCACCGCATATGAGTCGGACACTCTAACAGCTTGCCGTAAGCCTTATGGCTGCTGAGCGAACAAAATGAAAATAAAATACATTTATGCATGTATGTATATATGAGAGCATCTTAACTTTGAACAGTTGTAAAACTATTACCGTTTTCAGCGTTTTCTAAGTATGATTGCAAAACACTTACTTAATGCAAGCCTTTCCAAGTATTATTGTGCATCACTTGCTTTTTGTGTTTTACGCAATAGTTATACAAAGGAACTTGGAAATTTATTACCTGGGCAAGTGTTTTTCAAGCGTGCTTGGATAAGGCTTGCTTTTTGTATTGCATGTAAGCTTAATCCAAGCACTATTTCTAAATGGCTGATTGGGTAGTATCCCAATAGGCAATTAAACCAGCGCTCTTCATACGAAGGCTTGCATTGATTGCTACTTTTGAAGACTAAACACATCCGTTCCTCGCTGCTCTTATGAGCACTTCTTGAAGGCCTTCCTTTTCTGCACAAAAGGCAGCACAACAAATTTGTTTTCCCTACAAAGACTGACTTTTCATATAATTCAGAGCAACTTTTTCGTTAAAAGTTAGAATGTATATCAGTTTAAAAATATGACGCAATAATGGGCCTTCTTACTGAAATATCAAAGATTATAGATTGAAATTAATTTAACTTAAGAAAACATAGGAGAAGATAAAATCATAGAATATATAAATAAATAGAAAAAGGTGTACAAGAAAAAAAAAAAACTCACGTGCAGCAACGTACATGTGGCAGAAGTGAAACTTCTTAAACAGTAAAAAATAAGATAGATTTTAGTGTGAAATAGAGAGAGAAAGTATCTGAAAAGAAATTCAATCAATACAAAATGGAATAATATTCTGTTTATTCGATATTTACATCCAGGGACCGTACCGGTTATGGTTTTCATCGAAAAAGTCACATAATAACTGTTATCTAACTTTATAATAACTTTTTTCCGAGAAAAATAAAAGTTATTTTGAGCCTAATATTTTTTCGTTCAAAAATAACACTTACTTTTTACGTTTTTTCTGCCGTTTATTTTTTCCGACTAAAAAACTTTTGATACCATTATTTTCATTCTCATCGGTGGGACATTGTACACATGGTGTCAACAAATTGCCTGATATTTTTTACCGAAAAAATAAAAGTCACAAAATAATTGGTACTTTTGACCGATAAAATAAAAGTCAAAAGTTACCTTTATTTTTCCCCGAAAAATAACAGTTAACTTTTTATTTTTAAAGAATCAGTCGAAAATTTAAAAGGCACTTAATATTCGTGAGGCTGAAGACATTTGTAGCTTTAAGCTAGGATTTGATATTCAACAAAAAAAAAATTTGCAGTAAGTGTTGCAATAAAATTATGAGTTCATTAATGTTATTAAAGCATTCATTACAGTTGTTATATTGATTATATATGTTATATTGTTATACAGATTATATTATCTGTCAGTCTGTTGCTTTTTCTCCACACAGTTGTTATATTTTGTAAAGAAATACAATTTCCGTGCATAATCTAACGATGAAAATCAAATGGTACGGAACAAAACGCGTTCTTGAGACATAGTGTGTGTCTGTGGTATACAACACACGGACCAAAACCCATTCAATAGTACGGATCAAAACGCGTTGTTAAGACATGGTGTGTGTCTGTGGTATACAACACACGGACCAAAACCCGTTGAATAGTACGGATCAGAACGCGTTGTTCAGACATGGTGTGTGTCTGTGGTATACAACACACGAACCAAAACGCTCGCAATATTAATTGCATTTTGTTTGCTCATTTGTCATGTTCCTATGTGGCGTAGTGGTAGAGTTTCAGACTATTATGAAATGCAAAGTAGAAAGTCCAGGTTCTAATCCTGGCAGCGACGATAATATTTTTTAAAATTTTCATATGAATTTAAAACGTTAGACTAGCGTCACGAAAAAAGACCTTGAAATTTCACTCGCCACCAAAGAAGTTTCACTTCAAAAATATTTTTTCAACACTTTTTGCTTCCCCTACTTTAAGCCATTCTAAAGAAGTGCTTCCATCAGGCCTCTTTTGAGCTATCGGAGCGGAAGGCCTGCGAAATTTTCCCACTTCATATAAAAAAGAAAGTGTAATTGTATATGAGTGCGGCAGTACTACAAAATCCACAGGAAGGCCTGCTAGCAGCGATGTCATTGTCTACTGGGATATAACAACAACAACAACATCACATCAAGTTAAACACACACAGCCAACGCATAGCAAAACAGCCAGCATAGTGTGCAACAACAACAATACCCAGTAGACAATGACATCGCTGCTAGCAGGCCTTCCTGTGGATTTTGTAGTACTGCCGCACTCATTTACAATTACACTTTCTTTTTTATATGAAGTGGGAAAATTTCGCAGGCCTTCCGCTCCGATAGCTCAAAAGAGGCCTGATAGAAGCACTTCTTTAGAATGACTAAAAGTAGGGGTAAACAAAAAGTGTTGAAAAAATATTTTTTTCGTTAACACCTTTTCTATTTATTTATATATTCTATGATTTTATCTTCTCTCCTATGTTTTTTTAAGTTAAATTAATTTCAATCTATAATCTTTGATATAGCAGTAAGAAGGGCCATTATTGCGTCATATTTTTAAACTGATATATATTCTAACTTTTAACGAAAAAGTTGCCCTGAAGTATATGAAAAGTCAGTCTTTGTAGGGAAAACAAATTTGTTGTGCTGCCTTTTGTGCATAAAAGGCAGGCCTTCAAGAAGTGCTCATAAGAGCAGCGAGGAACGGATGTGTTTAGTCTTCAAAAGTAGCAGTCAATGCATGCCTTCGTATGAAGAGCACTGGTTGAATTGCCTTTTGGGTATCACAACCAGTCAGACACACAACCAACGTATGACAAAGCAGCCATCACCTATAAATATATTTTTATATAGCATGCACATAATTCGTATTACGTTCTGTGAATATATTATTTAAGACTAGCCAACTGTGTCGGCAGTCGGACAGCTCGAAGGTGTAGTGTCTCGTCCGTCTCTTACTTGGCAACGAGTAAACTAACTGCTTTTAAGCAAAACACCGAGAGGCGGGTTACTTGATACATACATTGTAGTTAGATTCCGTATTCTGCACTCGGTTGGACTTCACCGCGGCTTTGGTTAGTCGTATATCCTCCCGAATACTTTATAGTTGTGTTTGTTGCACTCGGTTGGATTTCACCGTTGGCTTTGGTCGATCGAATATCCCTCCGAATACTTAACTTGTCATATTAGCACCGGCTTTGGTCGGTTATCTTCCCGAACACTTAGCTGGTCGTATTAACAACCCGTTAAGGATTATATAAATTAAGCATATGATGTATTTATAATTTTATTATTGAAAAGATATATCTTTTTAAGCCAAGTCGCATAAACTCGCCACGAACGCAATCACCAATTTTTACCGAAGCACCGAATACCGAGTATCACCGCACCAGAACCAGTAATCACCGAGGCAGAGTCAGAGAGGGCAATTGTTGGAAAATTATAGCTTGATACCCACGAATGATTGATGTTCTGTATTTGAAAAGACTTATGTACAAAATATAAATAAATATAAATGCAAATATATTCATAATTAATCATAGAGATTATTCAATAAAACTGATTGTACTTGAAATTTTAAAAGCAACAAGTCTTTTTATTAAACGTAGATTCGAGGGTCCTTCGTTTGATACTGGAGCGGCTGAGTCATACCTCAGCCTTTGAGAAAACCCGCTTAAAAATTTATGTTTTATTGTAACTTTTTCGTTTAGATACAAACTAATTTTTTATCGTTTTCTTTCCGATCAAAAATAAAAATAAAAATTAACTTTTATTCCTGATTGAAAAAATAACAATCAAAAAATATATTTTTTTCCTGATATAAAAATAACGATCAAAAAACTACTTTTATTACTCATCGAAAAAATATAAATAAAAACTTTTATTTCTGATAGAAAAAGTATCAATCAAAAATAATTGCTATAAAATGGTTGATTGAGAGCCATAATCGAGTAGCAAGAATTCGCCTGAAAGTGGTTTTATTTAAAAAAAACCTGATTTAAGATTAATTTTTGAAATATTTATGACATTTGTGCTGTGATTTTTTATCGTACTTGTTTTTTATTGGTTTGTTTTTATATATTTTTGTGACACACATTTTTTAGCATCAATAAAAGAATACATTTTAATTGTTTAATGTATAAGCAAAATTTGGCTTCAATTTTGATTGATCTTCTTCGTTATTACCAGGGTACTAAAATTAAAAAAAGCAAAAATTGACATTGAAGAAATGCAAAAAAGGCATTTATAAAATTTTTTAATCGAATTATTAAATTTTTTAGTTGTGTTTTTTTTCAACATATTGCCTGAACTTTTTAAAATGTATTATTATTTTATACATATCTTCTTCTTATATATAAAAACAAATGTTTGTCTGTCTGTCTGTCTGTCTGTATGTCTGTCTGTTCCGTATAGGCTCGCGCACCGTTTATCCGATTGAAATTTGGACACCGAGTACGTTTGATAAAGAGAAAGAACATAGGGGGTGTAAAAAAGTGGGCGGAAGTATATGGGCGTGGCACTCTATTATAACTTCTAAGCGACTAGACAAATTTCAATGAAATTTGGTATGAAGGTTCAACTGCTCCCAAAATAAAACATAGGCCATAAAAAATTCCAAAGATTTCCGCCAGAGGGCGCTTTAAGTAGTGCATTTTTAAGACTCAATAACTCCTAAGCTCCTGCAGCACCGATTTCAATGAAATTTTGTATGAAGGTTCAACTGCACCCAAGATAAAGTATAGGTAAAAAGTGGGCGAAAGTATGTGGGCGTGGCACTATATAATAACTCCTAAACTCCTGGAACGATTTCAATTAAATTTAATGAAGGAATGCGCCCAAGATAACATAGGCTATAAAAAATTCCAAAGACTTCCGTAAGAGGGCACTTTAAATAGTGAGTTTTAAAGACATAATAACTCCTAAACACCTGAACCGATTTCAATGAAATTTGGTATGAACGTTCAACTGCACTCAAGATGAAACATAAAATAAAAAAATTCCAAAGACTTCCATAAGAGGGCGCTTTAATAAGTGCATTGTTGAGACTCAATAACTCCTAAATGACTTAATCAATTTTACTAAAATTTGGTACGAGAAATAAAGAAATAACCTGACCCTGCGACAGAATTGAGGCTATTTAAATTTCAAAAATTTCCGTGAGAGGGCGCTTTATTCAATTTACTATATTTGGCTCATTCACGTCAAAACGGATGAACCAATTTTGGTGAAACTTGGTAAACATTTGTATCTGTTACTGGAATTGATCCTATGCTTTTAAAAGTTCTTTCGACAAAAATCAAGGAATGAGCCGAAGGCGAACGAAGTCAAGAACCAAAGACGAACGAAAAAATAACTTTAACGAATACGAGCTATATAAAGATCAAAAAAACAGTATCGACCCAAACCGTAGTTGAACAAAGACAATCCAAAAATCGAATCGATGCTTATAGGATTTTTTAAAATAAGAATTTTTTTGAGATAAAATTGCATATTAAATGTAGGCTAAGAAATACTTCAGGTGGTGTCCGTGGCATGCAGGTTAAGTGTGTGGCTTAGCATGCTCGAGAGCCCGGGTTCGATCCCCAGCCGCGGCGAAAAAGTTTTTTCAATAAAAAATTTTTCTGATCGGTCACCACCTCTCTGCAGACAATGGCAAACCTCAGAGAGTAAATAATGCCATGTTAAGCTTCTTGAGAACATGAGCCGTTCGGAGACGGCATAAAACATGTAGGTCCAGTTCTCGGTCAATTGTGTGCAAACATTTAATAACACACACAACACAATTGATCATAAGAAGCTCGGTCAAAGTCCTTTCAAGGGCTGAAATGGCCAATTTGTTTTTGGTTTTAAGAAATACTTCAAACGCATTTTCTCGAAATGACTTTTCAAACTGCACTCAGAAAAAAGTTTCTCGGAAAATGATAAAAAAAGGCATCATATTAAGAGAAAAATGGTCTATAGTCTAAAATCTATCTAGACTTTGCTCCAGGGAATGCCTTTCTCTTAATTCAATCCTAAAAATTCTATAAAAATTATAAAAAGCTTCTATGAAAAAGAGAAATATATACAAATATATCGTTTTTAGAGAAAAAGACTTTTTATTTTAAGGAAAACATTTGTTTTTATTGAAGAAAATACTTCTTAAGTGAATTTTTTATAATAATATAGGAAAAACTTTTCATTTCCAATAAATTGTTCTCTATAAATGAGAATTTTTTTGTGCGAGAAAAATATTTATCACTATAAAAGACGTTGAAATATTTCCATTTCCTAGAAGTTAAGAAATATTTCTTCGAAAATGTGAAAATTTATTCTAATTGAAGAACATTTTATTTGAAAAAGAGAAAATTGCTATTATCGAAAAAACAGAAATTTTTCACCGGAGAAAGATATGTGTTTGTTTTTGAGTGTGTGTGACAATTTTCCCCAGAAACCAGACGTCAGATCAAGACGTTGAAGATGTAATTTTTTTTAATAATGTCTGGCAAGTACAGCTTTACGGAAATTTGACTAAACACTTTCGTCGGAAGGAGGGAGCAAAATCCCAAAAAACAATAATTTAAAAAAAAAGTCCTTTTTCTGTGCTCGAGGCACAACCCCGAGTAACACCGGGTTACATCCGCTGGTTTCAAATAAAAATAACACTGTGCACCGTTGTTGCTAAATGACGTTCGAGCACTCGAAGCTATAAAATGCAAAATTGAAAATTTTTTAACTATTTTTTTTATTCTAAGTGAAAATCGAACAAACTTTTCAAATTCACTATCGTTTTTTTGTTTCTACAACACTTTTTTTAGATATATGGGTAGAAAGTATGAACTTTTTGTACTCTGCGCACCTTTTTCACATACTGCATTTTTTTAGTATATTTAAAACGTTCTATTAACAAACGGTTTAAGATTTTCAGTTAGGGTTTTCTTTCTATTTTCTTTCTTATTTTAAAATTTTGAAATCGTTTATTGTTTAACCACAATAGTTATAGCTATCGATATATCGACAGACCAACCTTATTTTTCACTATTTTTGGAGCTGAGGTAAAGATAAAAAGTGAGGAATTGTGAGTGATATACATGACATGAATCCTTGAGATTGTCCAAAGTAATTGTGAGTGATATACATGACACGAATCCTTGAAATTGTCCAAAGGAATTGTGAGTGATATACATGACACGAATACTTGAGATATACATGACATGAATCCTTGAATAATCTTATTTACAAAAATATATTAAATCTGCCGGGATTTGGCGGTTTTGGAAAAACTCTTAATTTAAAGAAAAAATAACAATGTTTCCTAATAAATTCATGTTATTTCATAAATATGTTATGCACTCAGCAAAACAGTTTAATTTGGATTTTGTGTACTATTTGTTATGTTTTTTGGGGTGTATATTCGAAAGATGAAATGTTTTTTTTATTCTGAAGCAGCGTTTTTGTGATATAAACAAAATAATGTTTGTCACCACTTTTCATATTTTTGCTTAAATCTTTCATTTTAAATATATTTGTGAGTTGTTTATTTTTTATTAGAAGTTTATAAGTACGCTTCTTTTACGAAATTTCTAAAAAAATACAAATATTTTGTTCCAATTTTCAAAGATTTTATTCTTCTTATCAGTCAATTTTAAATAACGTCAATTTATTTGTGATAAAAAATGCAAAAATATTCAATATCAATAAGCAACCGCTTTTAATACAAAAACTTGCATTATCTCTCAAAAAATAGAAACTGTTCTTTTGTTTTGGGTTTTTTTGGTGTTTACTCTTGGATCTCATGTCAGGCTTTTGGACTAGTTCTTGCCAAAATAAGCTGATTTTATTGTTCGATGGGTCGTTAATATAATTTCAAACAATGAATTAATAAAAGGCTACAATGAGTTTTGACTTTTTCATTGAGCTGGAGGCATTGGTAAGTATGGGGCAATCCAAAAAAGTCCTCTATTAGCTTCTTTTTGTTTTTTTGTCCACATTTTTTTTTTCTGTTGTCATAATGATATAGATTTTCAACAAAACAAAAGAAATATTTTAAAAAAATATGTATCTAAACCCGTTCAAATTGAATACAAGTTTTGTTGCCTATGAAGCTAAAACTTACTTTTTGTTGAGTTTGAGGCAACCCTACAAAGCTGCCTTGCGCTTTTTTGATCTGCTTTTTTATATTTTTGTAGACTAATCGATTTTTAGCAAAACAAAAAAAAAAACCGGAGTAAAATATCTCAACCCAATTAAAAGTTACAGAATTTCGATCACCCATTTGGCGTTTGGCGACACTGTATCGCGGTTTGATCTTAGGATGTGGCAAAAAAATAATATGTTGCGGAATGGAATTTTTACATAAAATAATTAATAATATAAGATTATAATAATATAAAAATTACAATACAAAACCAGACAACGGTCTGGCAGAGGATCGAACCAGAGTCACTCGAATCATCAAATCAAATCAACAACCGCTTATTTAACTGAGCTACGGAATAACATTTTTAAACGTGCTAATTATATACTTTAATGCTTTTCACGAAATTTAAAAATGAAACCGTAAGTTTAGAGTTTAAGTCTCAAACCCATGCGGGAATAAAAATAAGTTTGATTATTTGACGTGGTTTAAATTTTAATACAATTTCGGTGTTGTCACAGAATTAACTCAGTACAGAATTAACTAAAATTTAGTCCAAGATTTTTAACCGTGTATGTAAGTCCAAATAAAATTTGTACTCGGCACTCAACTATCACACTTATTTTATTGAATTTTTTTGTGATATCGAGCAATAACCGTGAAAAAGATGTAACCAACAATTTACAAAAATTTGTTTTCTTATCGAAACTTAAAACTTATTTCATTATCAATAATGTATGATTGTTATTATAATAATATAATCATTTATATATTGGGATTCTTTAAAAACATTGTCGTAACTCAAAATCTTAAGTTGAAAATAATTAAAAGAAATCTTCTCCTTTAAAATTTTTGTTTTCATGGTTACATATTTTTCGCGGTTATGTCTTGATATATTCCAATACTTAATCATCAGTAGTTTAAAAATATTTTTTGGTTAACTTAGTTTTCAAAATTCCAAACAAACAAACTGCACCGAGATTTCCGGTTTGTTAATCCCGGGATTGTTTTGACAATCAATTGAACTCCCTAGTTCAAACTTATACCTCATAGTTTTATTATTTTCTCTGCAGCCGGTAAATTTGTTTAATTAGCGCTTTGGCACCCTGTCAACTATTAAAAGTTTAAGCTCTGCGTCGTTTTTTAAGGTTCGAGTCTTAGCTTAAATTTAAGCTAAGTAAAAGCTATGTTAAAAAACGTACTAATTCAAACTAAAACATACATACATTTAACCAAATTTAACCAAATAAATTCAAATTCAAATACTGGCTGGTGTTGATAAGAACATGGTTTGTCTAAAAATTATAAACTTAATGAAAGCGAGTTAAATTGCGTTCAGGCTAGCCTTAACTAGGTGCAGCTGATAGAAACTGATACTAACTTATAGTTAAGTGCAAATTCACTTGAACTTTAGAGTTATAAAAAAATCAAAAGTGAATTTTTTTTTTATATATATTCAAGATTATGGATAACCAGACCAATAAATCCATATGCACTTATAAGAGAGTCAACTAAGTAACTACTCAGTTGCAAAAAGACTCGATAGTAGTTGTCTTATTAGTTGAGAATAACTCAATATTTTAATCATAATATTTTAAATGTATGCTGTTTATGTATTATTAATTTAAATTAATAACATAATCAGCTGTTTTATGTTAATAGAAGCAACAAATAGAGAAGCTGGCACAACTTATGACAGAGAAATAGCTATGAAGAGAGAAAAATATTTCAAAGTTACTCATTAATGTTGCCACATTTTGCATTTAAATCAAATAAATAACTTAATCCTGTGTCGACAAGGAATAACCGCTAAAGTCGAGTTAGGACAAAGTTATGGTTTATGACTTTCATTGCGTTTTTTCGCAACGAAATACACTAGTACGCACATTTTTTATGGTTGTACCTTGAAAATTAAATGTTCGAGGCCATCAAATCTAAACAGCAAAAGTCAGGTTACCTTGATATTAGGTAGCAATTTTAATCTCAAAAATGCTCTCCTGAAATTTTTAAAATGAGTTTAGCTCTGTGTTCCTTCTCGACACGGAATTATACACTTAATTTAAGTCATTTGATGTAAATAAAGAAAAAAAATCTAAGTTATACTATCAACTTTATAGCTTACAGTAAATAAAGCTTGATGTCTATCATGAAACAAAGGTAGATCTAGGGCCCTTCAGAAAATATTTGGGGCTCAGGCTATGAAAATTTTTGGGCGGCTCATTATAAAAAAGGATTTATTTTCTTAAAACTTTGTTGCAAACTTTCAGTATTTAAAAAAATTGATATTACTAGATAAAATAAAACTAAAATTCTACATAATAGCAAATTTTTGTTTAAATTTCAAAACTTTCAAAGCCCTTCGATGGATAATGATCAGTTTTCACCGACTAACCCAACCAGTAATTACTATTCTTATTTTATCTTAAAAACTTTTTGAAGACAAATTATTAAGAATGATACATTTGCGATTTGCGATATACCTACTTCAGGGGTCTACCCTGAAACACGATCAATATTCTAAGAAATATTCTCTTAGACAAGACCTACAGATCTCTTGCAGTTATATTATCTTAAGAGAATTTAGATATATAGTCATGAGAGAGTTTTATAAAATGTTTTTTTAACATGCAAAACAAAAGAGTTCAGCTACTACAGCTTTTTCGCACTTTCTCAGCATTAACTCATTTGAAGCCACAATCCAAAGCATCAAAAATTTGTAATGAATAAGAATCTAGTGGCTCAAAACAAAGTTAATGTGGAAAAAATTTGCCCACAAAAAATTGGGTTGGGCTCAGGGACAACACAGGACGTAAGTACTAACCATGCACACATAGATATAATTACAGAATAGCTTTTAATCTACTTTTGAGTTGACCTTTTGACAAGTTAACATCAAAAACGCTACAGTTGTTAACAAAGGTACTCATGCGGTTTAAAGGAGCAGTTAACATATAGTTCGTTTTACTAAAAGGTATTTACCTATTAAATTAAATTAAAGTGTTAGCGTTTCTACTGCTTCTACGGTTAGAATTAAAATTAATGAGAGAAAGAATTTCCGGAGAATAGAAAACACCGGTCATGAGTTGGTGTAAATATACGATATCTGCGGACCTCTTTCGCTCACTTAGTGACTGCATTCTTAATAATTTTAAACGATCCTCATAAGGAGGAAGGTTTAAAATATCAGTTCAACTTAAGCTCCTTAAAGCAAACCGAACAAAACGTTTTTGGTTCCTCTCTATTTGTTCAACATGCACATTATAACTTGGGGACCAGACTTGACTTGCATACTCCAAGTGAGGACGCACAAAATCATGCTATTGAATTCTTTGACCCAGCGTTTTATAAATCCAAGCATTGAAGACGCTTTTTTACATATATTATCAATATGAATGTTGAACGATAACTTAGGATCCATGCATACACCAAGGTCTTTGATACCTCTACACGACTTAAATCAGTATCTTTTATATTGTAATCAAATAATAAATTATTCCTTTTTCGCGAAAAGGTCATAGTTTGGCATTTACTAGGATTTAGAAACATATTACTTTTAGAACACCAAACTTTAAAGGATGAATATGAAAAAATACAAGCAAATATTTCTTATCAGCATTATTTATAATATTATTTAAAGCGTTTGTGACGTTGTTTTATGTTCTATATACATACCAAACAGTTTATTTTTTTGATCAAATTCTCATAGGATATATGAACTTTGCCACTTTGACTTTTACAGCCCATAAATAAATTAAAAATTTCATATTTCAGTCGTATGAGACTAAAGTTTGGTATATTATCTAGTTTGATTACTGTTGGCAACTTTTGAAAAAAAGGGCGTTGTCCCACTATATCTGTGCACAAGTTTTTGAAATCATTATTATTCATTAGTTCTAGATGTTTTGATAATAACACTGGGTGTGTTGGTGCCAAGAGTCCAACTGGCGATCACAATGTGTATAAATTTTGCAGGGCCTACTTTTACCGCCTATATATAAATAAAAACTCTTTGCATCAGATGGTTGTATTAATCCTTAATTTGTTAATTAAGTTATTGAGTACGAGATGATTTGGGAAAATATTTTGCCACACACCCATTTACCAAAAGTGCCATATTTCAGACGTTTTTGGTCTCATTCGACTAAAATTTAGTAAGTACGATTTCTGTCGGCAACTGCATTATAAATTGCCGTGACCGAATTCAACCCACGCCCACTTTTCATTAATCATTTTAAGTCTTGAGTTGTACATGTTCTGAAAGTGAAACTAGGTTAAATTTAAAAAAAAAATTTTAAAAATTTAAATTTAAAATTTTAAAAAATCTTATATGGTTTTAAAACTTTAAATCATTTGCCAAATTAATTAATAATTTCGAAGGGGTTTAATTTTGTTAATTAAAATGACAATGTTCATCTTTTAATTTACAATTAAACTTGAGCGTGAAAATATTCACTTTTTCATAAATTCGAAAAAAATGTTACTTCAATGGAATTTCGATGAAAAATCCTTTTCTTGGATAAAAACATTTATACCAGCAAACTTAAAATAAAATACTTTCTTTTGACTTTAAAAACACTCATACATCTTCAGAACTATGACATTTTTATTAAAATGAATTCCTCAATATTATATCTTACCTAAGAACGAAAAAAAATTATTTGAAATTTAATGTTTTGGGGATTTCAAATCCCGGGTTTCCCAGTATTAGTCCTGGGAAATTAGAAATTGAAATATAGATAAGAACCATTTTTATAAGAGGAACTTAATGGCCTTAAAGTACTCAGTACCGTTTAGTATATCATCTAAATTTATGGAAAAAATCGAAAAAATCAACCAAATCCAGAAATTTGAAAGCAATCTCATGATCCCGGGATTTCAGGCATTATAATCCTTAGAGTTTCGGGACTGGAAAAAGTCCGGGATCCTGGGATCCCAGGATTGGAAGCTCTAGTTCAAAAGATCAATTAAACCAACCAATTTAAAGATTACATTAAATTAAGTGCAGCTGCACATATATAATTTAATTTCATTTTGTTTAAAAAAATTAAATATATTTTATGTTTTCGCAAGAAACTAGTTAAAGTTTCTTTCTGTCAAAAAAAATTTAAATATATGATTGAATTTATGATTACCATAAATTTTAAACTTGGTATCAGCTCGTTTTATATAAAAAGAAGATATATAATTTTCAAGTTAAATACATACCTTATGTGTGGCATTACACTCATACATATAAATTCTTACATTTGATGTACAGCCGTTGACAACTAATTAGAAACGATTATTTTATTTTAAGACATCTTCAGATTTCTTCTTTAACTTTTCAATTACCCATATTGACTTGCTTATTTCAGCAACTACACAAACATATCTTTAAAACAAAAAACTAGTTGAAAAGTTTTTAATGGTACAGTTGGTTTAAAAAAAACTTTTATTCTAAAACCTTAAATATATCTGTGACAACTAATTAGAAACGCTTGCAAAATACATTATATTTAGGTAAAAATAAGTAGTAAAATATGTTAAAACTTAACAAAAGTTTAATGCTTAAGGTATAAAATTTTGTTGGAAAAACGTTTTGCTTTAAAACAACACATCGTCTTTGCATTAAGGATAAGGTCTTGACATCGTTTTACCAAATACCGCACCAAGCTTCCTTGACTCTTGTTAAAAAATCATCCAAATTTGTTATGTTTAGTGTGCTTACGGCTTTTTTCAAATCGTTTAATGAACGCTCGATGGGATTTACATTACGACTTGACGATGAGCAGTCAAGAACAGTCAAAGCAATTTAATCAAAAAATTTGTTGGTCAGCTTTGCCGTATGCTTGGTGTCAGTGTCCTGCTGGAATGACCAAATCACTGGGATATTGTCTACATACCAAAGAAGCATAACAATTCTTAAAATATAAACGTATTCTCGTTGTTCATTGTGCCAGAAATTCAAAGAATTAGACCAATGACATTCCAAGAAAATTTTCCCCAAACAAAGATCGATCCACCGCCATGGTTAACAACCGAAGAAGTGTAATTTAAGTTCATTACCATTTGGTCGTTGGATACTCTTTCTGCGATCAGTATCAATGCTATTGATCTTTGTTTTAAAAATCTACACAACAAGTATTTGTACTGCTTTACCGGACAAGATACATGATCCTTGGCAAATTCAATACGTTGTTTTCTGCACGAGCCTTTCACCATGGGATTCTTGCGTGCACGTCTTCCATGAAGGCCAGCTTCCACTAAAAGTCGTGCAACGGTTCATTTTGATGCACTGACCCCAATTTCATCCACTATTTCACGCTGGATGACTGCTGTGCTCTTCCTTGGAGATCAGGTTGTGATGGTCGGACAATCTTTTGATCAATATGTGCTGAAGTTTTGCGCGATATTTTTTGGAGTGGTACATTTTCCGTGGTTTTATTTTGTCGAAGATGAGCAATAGCATTGAAAACCATCGTTTTTAAGCATTTGAATTGATCCGTATGATATCCCACCACTCTTCAATTCAATAATTGCCTTGCGGGTACCTGACGTGCATCTTTTGGCTTTTTCCATTTAATGAAATTTTACTTTTACAATTTTTGTTGAAATTATGTATAAACAGTTGAAAATAATAAAATCTTATCGAACTATTCAGAAATTATGTATAAAAAGTTTGAAAACTTTGATGTTAACAAATCGTTTCTAATAAGTTGTCAATGGAATAAATTATGTTCTCCTACTAAAACTGATTTTGCTGCAATAAATTACTTGGAAAAGTCAGTTTAATTGTTCTTGTAAAATAATAAAAGAAAATTAAGAAATAACAAAAATAAAATAGACCGTTACATTACCAAACGCACGTCCAGTGCGGTAAAGTGCAGCAATTATGATATCGTTTCTAATTAGTTGTCAACAGCTGTATGTGCTAAAAAAGTAATGTATTTAATAAATTTAATTTATATACAGATTTAATTTATACAGATATCATTTCACTTTAAACAGTTGTGAATAAGCGAACAAAATTTCCACGCATTGGCAACGCTAAACAAGATCATTTAACTCTTCTCTTATTTTCTCTCTAGTATAACGCTCTAACAACGGTTTAGCAGTTGGTTCGCTCAATTAACCGTACTTAAAGTCAAATATGTTTATTTAGTTTTTTGTTGCTAAATTTTTTTTCACTAACATAAAAATTTATTTTTCGCCAAATGATCTCAATTTAAGTTCAGTTCTGTTTTGGCGCTTCCAGTGTGAAGACCAAATATAAAAAGTGTACAAAATTTAAAATAAAAAACTTTAATAAATAAAAATTGTGTTAGTGTGTGTGTCTGTGTGTACTGCTCAATAAACTATTTCAAATTTATACAATAAAATCAGCTTGATTAATAAATAAAGAGGTTGGTGTTGTTGCAGTTATTGGTGTTGTTGTTGTTATTGTTTGCGGCTGGTCTGCTCATAAAAAGATCATTCTTGCTTTTATTTGATTTGCTTGGCAAAAATTATATAACAAAAAGTGCTTAATATAAAATATGAATAGGAAAAATATAATAAAATAAATAAAATAATATAGATAATTTTAGCTTGATAATGAAACATAATCAAGTAATTAAAGTAGTATTTGTATTTCTTTGAACGAAATGTCATATTTTACAGGAAGTCAATGCTAACAGCTGTAAAAACTAAAAGCTGTTAAAGCTTTTGAGTTAAAAAAATATGATATTTGATTACATGTGAAGCGACAAATGGTATGTTGTTGACGTTTGTAGGCATTTTTTTTTAAACATAATTACTGTCTACCAGTTTGTGTGCATTTACATTGCATCAGTGATAATTTCGCATAAAACAAGTTAATTATTTTGCATACCGCACTCACCTATTTGGAGATGGAACACATCGTAAACAAAACCAATAACGTAAATGATGTGATTGCCGTGTAACAGATAATAAAATTTAATTAAATTAAAAAAATTACTTTAGCCTTAAAGTCAATTTAGTTATCAAAAGAACTTATAATAAATATTAATAAAACGCCTTCTTCACAATAAGAATGAAAGTTGATTTGCTGCTTAGTAGATATTTTAAAAGATACAACAAGGTCTTTTTCAGAAAAATACTTAATATGCAACTTCTAATTTTTTCAGCTAGAAAGTCAATTAAACCTTGTGGTTTTATATTGCATACTTATAAATAATGCAATATTATAAATTTTGCTCTTAGCAATTATGTTTAAAAATTTTATAATTTTTTTATTAAATATTTACAAAAATGCTTAATAAATAATTATAAAATAATAATTAATAAATAATTATTTTTATATATTCTTTAATTATCATGAAGAGGGCCTCGTATAAGACCGTATTAAAGAAACATATTCACATGAGGAAAGAACTAGTAGAGTACAAAAAAGTTTCCATGAGGAAGTTAGGATAACTCATGATTGCTTCATCTGAAATTAAAAAAACCCAAAAATATATCTTGCGTACAAAGGTTTATCTTTGAGTTTAAAGAAGAAATTAACAAAATAATAGTTTTTTAAATTTAAGTAAAATACCTCTGATATTTGCCAACAAATCTTTAGTTAGTTAAAAAATAAGTTATAATTGACAGAAAAATCTTTCGTTCAGAATCACTTTTTAAGTATGAAAAAGAAGTGTGCAAAGTTTTCCCTAAAAACCAGTCGAAAAATTATTGATAAATTGACTACCGACTTAAAAAAAAGTTTTTTGGAATACAGGCTTAAAGTTAAATACATTCATAAAATAGAGAGAGAGAGTCAATTGCCTATAGGTTAAAAAAGTTTTCTTCCTAATGACTTCAAATCTTCTGACAATATTTTTGACGTACAATTTGTATGGGGTCGTTTTAACATATTTTTTGAAGGTCATGCAACGTTTTTGGCTAATACTTTAGGGTAGACCTACAGCCTTTAATACTTATCGTTCAAAGATAATATATATACTAAAATATCAGATATATCCTGCGCTGAATGAATATCTAATTATGGATTTTATCACTATTATATGAAAGTCAGAAAATATTAAAATATAAGAAGAAAAATTCATGTTTTTATATGAGAAAGTCGATCATCAGCTGCTTATAATGTACCTGCTGTGCCTGCTGCTTTCTTTGTTTTTGTTTCGTTGTTTATGCTTGTAATGTTTTTATTTTGCACGACTGATTGGTTCGTATTAGAGCTTCAGCTCAAACACGTGTTTCGAACTACAAGTGTTCACGTAAGTACGAACTTCACGTATAGTTTGTGAATAAAATACACGTGTAGTTGAGTGTCGTGTTTTCACTTGATTCTTTTAAAAACACGTGTAACACGTGTTTACGTGAAACTGGAAGTTCTAGTTCGTATTGGTTGCATTGTAAGCATTGGTTCGCATTCGGTTTATAAATGCACTACTGTTCTAGTGTATTAAGTGCTCTATTTTGAAATCAGAGGTCATGAACCCTTTTCAACTCAGTCAATGAACTCAAACTGTTAAATTTAACGAAATGGGTCTGTGATCCGGTTAGATTTAACTCTTATGCAAAAAAACAAGTTGGATCATATTTCGTTTTATGCTTTTACCCAAAAGATGGCGTAAAATTTTAATTTTTGTTTTAATGCAAATTAATTTGGATCCCACATTCCACTAGCACTAGCCAGTGTAGTTCGCAAACTATACCTTTTAACTTTTTCTTTGTTTTGGCCTCGATAAGTAGTCCATAATTGAGTGTTTTTAATTTTTTTGTTAATTTTCGGAAGATCAATAAAAAATATGTGCAAAATGGACAAAACAGTCGGACCAAAGAGACAAAGTAGAAGAGGTTACAACTTAAGGAACAAACAAGTTATTCGTAAGCATACAAAAGTTTCAGAGAGAAGTCAACGAAAAGTATATAAAAGTTCAAAAACACACTTTTCCATACTTAATTAAAAACAAAGTAAGCATGAAAAAAAATCTCAATATAAATCGATTCGAATGAAATGACAAATAAATAATAATTTGTTTTTGTCGAAAAAGATTGCCAACTAAAATTACAGAAATATATTTTCTTTAAGTTGGTGAATTCATCCATGCTTTATGATTGAAAAAAACGGTCAATTTCAATACAAACCTCGCTTAATAAATTAATCCTGTCTAAAACATATATTTTTTAATGATTTTTAATAAAATTTCGGTACATAAGTGTTTAATTCAAAATTTAAATTATTTATTAAACAGCTTAGCAATCAATATACGGTGTTTAGCGCTCACTCTCAAGTTTTGAAAAGTAAACGAAAATTGAGGAACTGAACGAAAAATTTGCTTACGCAGAACTTGAGCGACTCAATATATTGCTGAGCAAGTACGGTTTTTTGCTCTCTAGCTTTTGTATGCTTACGCATAACTTGGTTGAGCCTTTAAACGGAATTCTACGTCTACACTTACGATACTATCTAAACTGTTTCTTTTTTTTTATTAGTTTTAGTATAAAAAAAAAACTTCGATACCTCAACCAACCGGCCCTTAATCCCACCTATACCAAAAACATTGTAACGGAGAGCTTGTTAAAGTTTAAGTAGATAGAGAACGATATAACTGTGTCATATGAGAATATGTCAGAAACACATTTATCAATATTGATACAAGCCGGTTTTTGACACAACAGCTATTTGTCACTAGTTTGTTTCTTAAAAGCAGATATATTTTCTATAAGTATTTTAGATTTTTGATAAATTTACAAAACTTGTATGCCGATAGGCATAAAAATTAGAAGTAGTTCTACCTCTATACGAAGTAGAAAGGCTATTCAAATTTTATGCTCTAAATGCTTCACACCATTTTTAATCATTATTCAATAAGGCCCCGAAAATGAGATGTAATTTCATTATGAAACATCCCATAACATCCCAAATAAAATCAAATAATTAAATAAGCCCCTACAAATTTTTCGAGTACGGAAACGCAAAACTGATAGATTGGACTCAAACTCGAGAACAGACCTATTACATCAAAAATTCTTCGAAAATATTGGAATGGAAAACCAGGAATTTGAAAAAGTGTAAAAATGAATTTAAATGTAAACTTCAGTATTAATTTCAATATTGTTTAAAATCTAAAAAATGTCATCAGATTCTGCACTGCCGTTGCATCAAACCAAGGCTGAACAATAATTTTTTTTTACAGTTTATACAGTTTTGTAGAGTATTTTACAGACTGTAAATTGTTCCCATACTTTTTTGTGTTTTTATCTTTTTTTGAGATATTTTTTCTTACTCTCACGCTTTGACAGTTTTAGCATTTTTAGTCCGAAAAGTATGGAAACAAACCTTGTAATTATGTACACTCCGCGTCAGTAGAATAGGTTCGCTGTTGAAATACAAAAGATTTTTTCTCTCAAAATGAGCATAGCAGTAAACTTTTCGTTATTGTTTTCTCTTAAGTGTTTTATTATGAAAAATTAGGTAAAGCGAAATTTTAAATATAGTAACCGTTGATTTTCTGTTTTTTTTTTAAGCTTTAGCCTAACAAAATTATGCACTTTTTGATGCGTCATTAGAATAGGTTCATCGCATTCATTTGAAGAAAGCGAAATGAAAAACTTTTATATTTCATCTTAACTTGTTTTTATACCCTAAACCTGAAAGGTCAGGGTATATTAACTTTGTGCAAAAGTTTGTAACGCATAGAACGAAGCGAGTCCGGTATAGAAAAGTATATATATTCTTGATCAGCGTCACCACGTGAGTCGAGCTATCCATGTCCGTCCGTCCGTCCGTCCGTCCGTCCGTCCGTCTGTCCGTCTGTGTATTGTCCGTATACACAGGATAAGAAGAAGGAGTTGAGATAATTGAATGAAACTTGGTACAGATGGTCACATAAACCCAAGGATCTGCACTATTGAATATTTTTGGAATCCGCCCACGGACACGCCTACCTCCCGTACAACGCGAAAATTGAAAACTGCATAACTCAGCTTATAATTAGCCTACAACAATAAAATTTGGTATGTATGTGTTTTATATTAACACAAAGATGTCTTTGAAATATGGACGTCATCCGCTTACGGACACGCCCACCTCCCATACAACCCATAAATTGAAAACGCAATAAATAAGCCTCTATTTAACCTACAGAGCTAAAATTTGGCACGTATGTTTTTTATGACAAGACAAAGATGGTTTTGAAAAATGGACTTCATCCGCCTACGGACACGCCTACCTCTCATACAACCCACAAGTTTAAAACTCAATAAATAAGGTTATGTTTGTCATAGAGAAATTCAATTTGGTATGCATGTATTTTATACCAAAACTAAGGTGTGTTCAAAACTTGGAAGTAATCCGTCCATGAACACGCCCACTTCCCATAGCGAAAGCACAATAAAGGCATTATCTGTGAGCTACAGGAATAAAACTTGGTATGTGTAAATTTTTCATCAATATTTAAATGCATATAAAATATAGGCTTCATCCGCCCTTGGAGACCCATTTACAATAAAAATTTTTTGTTTTTGTAAAGTGGGTTTAGGGTATTTCATAGTCGGCCTTGACCGACTTTAGACTTTCTTTACTTGTTTTTTTGTTAAGTTTAATAATTTATTATAACGAGTGCTACTTCCTTTACTTAATATAGTTTGAAAAATCCGGTTTTGAATTGAATCATAAACTTGCTCCAAGTAGCCCAAAAAAACTCTCCAAGCTACTTTAATGGCAGAAATGAGTGACTTGGTTTTCAAACTGTCTACCGGATTCGTACACATTCCGAAATAAACAACCCAAAACATTTTCAATAATGTCAAAATATGATATGAGGTGGATATAGCTCCACAAATAATTACACCTCTATGGCTATGGTGATGAGTTAACTTTGACTTATTTTCGTCAAAGAAAACTGCCTACTGCCATTCTCTATTCCAAATGATGTGATTCTTATGGTCCCTTAACTTATAACTCACCTAGATTCATAGGGGACTCGAGAAAGAGTCGTCTTTCCATTCAGGCCTTTCATTGTCATGTACGGCTTATGGACAGTCTAATGAGCATCTATCGTCTCATTTGGGTACTCGCTCGCGGTCGCGAACGCAACAAAATTTTATATCGTTCTAGTACAGGAGCAAGCACTATTTCTTTGGAAACTTGATCAGTTTCCACTTGGATCGCGTTCGTGAGACTTTGTAAACTTTAATTAAACCATATATGTGAAGTGTTATGAAGTACTTAACATTGCATTTTGTTTTACATTTTGCCATTTTTCAGTAAAACTTGGGCTTATCGAAAAAAAACCATTAAGATATTCGGATTCTACGGAAAATATTTGTAGAGAAAATACTCAAGATACTTTAAGAATATGTAAGAATTTGAATAGTTTGACACACAAATGTTTTTTATTATAATCAATAATTAAAAAAAATTCCAGACCAAGCGTTTTTTTTAGTCGCCCAAATGATAAAGAACCCTTTAATAATCCTTTTCATATAAAATACCCTCTGACATCTAATTAGCATTACATGAAATATCAACGTGTTGAACTATAACTTTGTTTAGCAAATAAAGCAAATGTATAATCCTCTTTGAAAAAAATTAATCTTACTACTAGAACCCTAGCGGGGTGAAAAAACACCCCAGACTGGTTTAAATCTCGGGCCAGACACAAACGTCTTACGTTTACGGCCCGGGACCTTTACTATAATTCTGTTTTAACGTCTGAGAATAGGGGGAGCACGCTCGCGGCATCCGCAACACGTGGTAGCTCAAGCAGTGAACTTTAGAAGTGCGTCTGTGGTGTTTTTTCACCCCGCGATACAGTTTTTGTATATTTCTCGTCATCATAAAGTTTTTTATTTCGTGTTGTTTAAAATTTTTGGACAAGTAATGAGTGTATAGTGGCCCCATTTCACATTTATTTATATATATAAACTCCCTTCCACTTGATTAGCCGCATTTGTTTTAATAACAAAAAAATGCTCTGCTCTCAATATTGGTTAAAAAAATAACAACAACAACTAGTTGAAATAAATTTCAGGAGAGATTTTTTAAAAGTTTAATCCAAGATACAATCCCTCATATCCAGAGGAGGAAAGAGTTGACAAATCGACCACGCGAAACAGTATTTTGCATTGAAGAGGTATTGGATGAAGGAACAATACGACGAAACATAGGTGGAACAATAAGACAGGAAAGATGAGTTCGTTGTCCCCGAATCATCGACAGAAAATATGGAGTCAAATGGTCCAAGTTTCAGGCCTTCGTGTGTCCAGACCATAGAGCTATTATCTGTCAGGAGTGTGGTGAGCAGGAATGAGAGATAAAAATCAAGTCGAAAAATGTTAATATTCTTCTCAATAATTGTACTTTATAATTTCAAATTACGATGTTTTTTCCAATTTCAACGAAATTCTTATTAATTGTAACGATCTGTGCGCCAAAAATAGTTATTTCAAATTCTTGCTATTTGCGCACTTTGATTTTTCAAAATAAATAGCATTTTTTGCAAAATTTACCAAATCCCTAATAATACCTCTTAAACATAGTATCTCCCCCTTAGAACCGCGTTGGAATTACTCCATTTACTCAAAAACTTACCGAGATATCGTAATTTTAACAAAAAATAAAATTGTTGCTAGTTTTTCACGTTTTTTGCCCTTCTTGTCAATATTCCCAGACCCTCCAAACTTGTGGCCAAAACAATTTAGTTCACGTGATTCTAGGTCAAAAGACAAAAAAATGAGCCCCCATGGAACCACCAAAGTCACACTGTGCCCGATATACGGGCCCTTGAAAATTGGGGTGTTTTTTCACCCCGCGTTACAGGAATAGGTAAAAAAAAATAGCGATCAGTTCTAGAGCTAAAAAAAGAAAACGGCTAGTTAAATTTGCTTAGTGATCAATTCTCCCCACTTACATGAAAATTTTCCGCACACTATTGTAATGACGTGATTTGTATTGTCATAATTTTGAGTTTATTCAATCGAGCCCCTTTTTTAATCAACAAGACCTTAAAAAATTATTACTTTTCTGATAAAAAAATTATTTGTCACACAGTGTTAAATTATGTTTTAATGTAAACACACTTGTATGTTTATGAATCAAGCCCCCCAATTATAGATGTTTACTTGTATGACCTAAAATTTGGCATGTTGCCAATCAGTGCCAATGAAAACATGCTATAAAAAACAGTTTTCTCTCATACTAAGGTGCTTATCAAAATTATAAGACACTTCTATAACTTATGTTCTACCCGCACGGAAGCAGCGCTGTTGATGTTTTTGCAAAAACAAAATATATTGAAAGAATGTTCAGAGAGTAAGCGTGAAGAAAAATTAAGTTTTTATATGTAAAGCATAGCATTGGAAAAAACCATTACTTTTAGTCGTTGTCAAGCTTATCAATATTATAAGACACGTATTAAAAAGCGTAGCAACAGTGAGCGGATCAATTTATTCCGATAATTTGTTAATATAAAACTTAATATTAAGCATTTTTCAATATAATGCCATGTTCGATGCTATTGACAGAAGAAGAAAAAGGGATCAATTAAGGTCTATTCAATTTCGGGCATGAATATGAGCCAAATTTCAAGACAAATTGGTAGGAGTCGCAACGTTATTACAAATTTTTTAAAAAATCCTGAAAGTTATGGGAAAATACGCAGTTCAGGAAAAAAACCAATCCTTTCATCACGTCATTTTTTTGTTTTTTTTTTTTTTTTTTTACTATACGCATGCACGACTTACATTCTAAAATCTATCCGTATCAACCGGAACAGACAGAATGCACCTACGTACTAAAACACACACCCAGTTGGCGAAGTATGAATTTCCACTAAGCACATTAACTGGCTTTTCAGCGGAACTTAAAAATTTTATACAAAAACACGAACTTATTAAGAATATTTGAATTTAAAAAAGTAAACAACATCAAATAAGTAGTCAACTTTACATAAAACTCTAAAACAAAGAGACCAAAGTAACTATAAATAATATGAATATTACCCAAGACCCTACGTGGAAAAGAGATTAAACTCTTAAACACCAAACCAATTCCATATATATAACGCAGATATATACGTGTAAATATGTACAAACATATATGTGTATATATATACGTGTCACTATGTAATTTTGGAACACCGTGCTAATGTTATTAATTGGATATGTATTTGGTCCAACGCAGGCATAAACTTGCATGGAAAAGAGATAAACTCTTGCGCAGCAAACTCAGTAACTAATAAGTCAAATGAATAAGAAAAATTTAAAATTTTTTTTGATTAAAAACAAACAAGTTTAAGCATACATATCATATTCGATGCTGTTTACTTTATCAAACGCAATATTATAAAGGAAAAACAACTGAAACGGTCTCGAATATATGGAATTACAAAAATTAATTAAGCTGTAGCTATTGTTGAAATCATATACATCGTAAAGGGTCATGAAGTGCAAAATTTGAAGTGCACTGGCTCAACTTAAAAACCACAAAATGTCTAGATCCTCTTCTTGGGATGTTAAAGTTAAGAGATGAGAGAAAATATTGGGAGTCAATATCACCACAAAGTAATTTATATAGGAAGGTGACATTAAGCACCATCCTTCTGCTTCTCAGGGAAGGCAGTAAAATTTGCTTAAGGCGTGTTTCATACGAAGGAAGAATAGTCATAGAAGGACAATTGTCATAAAAGGACAATTGTGAAAAAAGCAAGTAATTCCTTTTTATCATGTGCCCAACTTGCTGCTTCTTGCAGTAAAAAAGTGTCGCCAATGACTGTTTGGCGTACTTTAAAGGCATCACCAAATATTGTTCGAGGTGTGATTAAAAGAATTCCTCACCTTAAAAAACATCACAAAGCTGCACGCATTCTTTTGGCACAAAATAACTTGGAAATGCTGGGGCTCGGTAAGGAATTTTTACTTCACATTTGCCTTAAGCTTATTGCGGCTTTTCTAAATAGGTTATTTATTCCGATGAGAAGAAATTTAATTTGGATGGACCAGATGGGTTACGCCATTATTGGCGTGATCTGAGAAAGGAACCCCTTATTTTCTCTTTGAGAAACTTTGGCGGCGGCTCAGTAATGGTCTGGGGTGCATTTAACAAAAGTGGTGTGCTGGAATTGCAATTCATGACCTCAAGAATGAATAGTGCAGTGTACATTGATGTGCTTGAAAAAAGCCTACTCCCTTTCTTGCTTGAAAATAGAGAAAAATCTTATATTTTTATGCAGGACAATGCACGCATTCATACAAGTCACCAGACAATGGCTTTTTTACAAGACTGTTCCGTTGAGATTATGAATTGGCCTGCATGCTCGCCTGACTTAAACCCCATAGAAAATATTTGGAGGGTTTTAGCACGGCGAGTTTATGCAGCAAATAATAAAAATGAAAATGTTTCCACGCTTAAAAGGGCAATTTTAAGTGAATGGAACAAACTCGAACCAAATTTGTTTATTAACCTAACAAATTCGATGAGAAAACGCATTTTTTGCCCAGTAGGCAAAAATGTGAGTATTTCAAATAAAAATAACAGGTCTTTTCCAATTCTGTGCATAAAAAACATTACATGTTTTTTTACTTAAAAACAAACAAAAACAAATTGGCCATTTCAGCCCTTGAAAGGACTTTGACCGAGCTTCTTATGATCAATTGTGTTGTGTGTGTTATTAAATGTTTGCACACAATTGACCAAGAACTGGACCTACATGTTTTATGCCGACTCCGAACGGCTAAAGTTCATGTTCTCAAGAAGCTTTACATGGCATTATTTACTCTCTGAGGTTTGCCATTGTCTGCAGAGGTGACCGAGGTGGTGACCGATCAGAAAAATTTTTTATTGAAAAAAACTTTTCGCCGCGGCTGGGGATCGAGCCCGGGCTCCGAGCATGCTAAGCCACACACTTAACCTGCATGCCACGGTTGCCACGTTTTTTTTTCTTACTTTTCTTTATTAGTTTGTTATTTTTTAGTTTTTGCAAAAACATAAGCAAAGCAGCTTTTTCGAGGGTGAAAGGTAAGTTGTAGAAGCGTCTTATAATTTTGATAAGCACCTTAAATAGGTATTTTATACATATATAAATTGTGTTTGCTTGCCAGTGATAATGCGTATCTCTTGCGTAGCAGTCAAGGTTATTTTTGTCACAATCACAAACTTAAGGGGCACATGGAAAATATTATAAAATTTGTTTAACAAATAAGCAGAGAGTGTGAAGCCGAGAGCAAATATGCTTATCAGATACTACTATGTATGTGAATTAATAACACGCATTTGATTGTTTGCTATTATTGTGAGCTGATTAGAATGAACTTGTTTTTAAAATTATTAGCGATAATTGAGAAATAATATTAAAATTGTTTGTTTGTCTATTTAGCATGCTATGCTAATAAAATAAGTAGGTACAACATAATTAAATAATGGCGAGTGTTGGAAAATGTTAGAAAAAGAATAACGTTAATAATTAAACTTACGCGAAAAAAATTAATTGATTCGAGTTTAATTTGATTTATGTAATTAATTCTACTAATGATTGTACATTAGACCGGATCATTCTTATATGGATACAAAAAATTTCAACCGGTCGGGGTCTCAAAAGTTAGAGGAACTCATTAAAATGATTTCTGCATACTTTTTTTTAAAATCGCAGAAAAACCGCCGAAGCAATTTTGATTCTCCTGAAGGTCCTTTTTAGTAAAAAAAACATGTTTTTTGCTTATAACTTTTTATTTTGCACAGAACGCATGCCCAAATCTTCTTAAATGTTAAACTTCTTACTCATACTAACATTTTGACATAAAATATTGTTAAAATTTTGTTTCATTATAACTCTTATTGACCATCAAAAATTGAATTTTTTGCTATTTTTAAAAAGGCATTTTTTTAAAACCGCTGTAAAAGACACATTTTTTTATTAGATTTACGTGGAATTGATATTGTTGGAAAGGCTAAAATATATGAAAAAATAAACGAAATTTTTTTTTATTTATTTTTTTAATTTGTTAAAATATTTAAATATAAAAGATTCAAACAAGGTATGAGTCACAAATTCAACAGTTAGATTAAATTGTGTAGTTTCCTGATATGGAACTCTGAGTCAAAACTTGATTGAATGTGTTACAAAAACTGGTCAGTGGAATTAGCTCTGACGAACGTTTAAAGTTATTTTTTTAACATAACCTAAGCACCTTTAAGACATTAATTTCTATTTAAAATTTTTAATTTGTTTTTTGATTTATTACAAAAGCGAATTAAGAGTAAGAATTTAACAGCAGCGCATCTCTGTGTCACACATGCCAATCGTACTTGAAGTACTTGCTTAAACATTATCTCATTAACAAATGTCATAAAGTTGCAATAAATTGCCAAACTCAACAAAAAACACTACTTTTAAAATGCACAAACAACGCATTAGACAAAAACTACGTATTCGTTTCTCTTACTTGGCAAACAATTAAACAATTTTAATGGCAAGAACGTGTTGCTTTTATTAGTTAGCCGAAAACTGTTTTAGGTTTTAAAAATGTTTCTATATTTTTGCATTTTAAAGTAGCTACGCAAATCACGGTGGTTTATATCAATTAACAAAATTATACTAGGGTAAGTTAACCGGTTGTGGGAATTATCCGGTTGTGGGCTCTGCTGTATAACTTTTGACAAAGAGAACATGCAGTTGATCTGAAAATTGTCGTTTGTGCGCAATGTCTACACGACAGTGATGATATTTGATAATTTTGGAGGGGAGTTTTTTTACTTTTCTGAAAGTGCTTTTTCGGACGCGAGAGTACCTTTTGTTAATCTATAAATAAATAGGCGTTAAGAACAATTTTCTCTCGTTTTTCTCAACCGATATTGTTAAGTGTTTTTTAAATGAATCAGAGTGCGGAGTAGAAGTGCACCAAATATTTTGTATCTATAATTATAAAAAGACAAACAAAAAATTTTCGACCCCAGGCGATAATAATATTATTAAATAAGCTTTTGTTTTGTTGCTGAGGCACTAGGGGTGTGCCAGTAATACTTGTAGATCTTTAGTAACGAGATTTTGATACCCAGAAACCTTAAATTTTGTGAGGTTTGACAAAAAATTGGTTTTGACAAAAACAAATTTGGGGTAGCGTGGGGTTAAGCTGTGCCGCACCGGTGTTAAGGGTTCCAAAAACCTTTATAACTACCCAAGTGTTGTCCCTAGAGGGCTGAAATGTTCGACCGACCCCAAGAAATTTTTTTCCCGAAATTTTTCAGTAACAAACCTGGCCCAATCTCATGGTTTTTTTTCAACATTTTATCGCAACATATTTACCCTATATTTCCAACCTTTAAAGGGGCACCTATACATATTTATACTCTAAACCTGAAAGGTCAGGGTATATTAACTTTGTGCAAGCGGTTGTAAGGCATAGAACGAAGCGAGTCCGGTATAGAAAAGTATATATATATTCTTGATCAGCGTCACCACGTGAGTCGAGCTATCCATGTCCGTCCGTCCGTCCGTCCGTCTGTCCGTCTTTGTGTTGTCCGTATACACAAGATAAGAAGAAGGAGTTGAGATAATTGGATGAAACTTGGTACACATGATCATATGGACCCAAGGATCTACACTACTGAATATTCTTGGAATCCGCCCACGTACACGCCTACCTCCGATACAACGCAAAGTTGAAAACTGCATAAATAAGGTCGTAATTAACCTATTCGTTCCAACACAAAGATGTTTTCGAAAAATGGGTGTCATCCGCCTACGGACACGCCCACCTCCCATACAACGCCAAAATTGAAAACGTAATAAATAAGCCTCTGTTTAACCTATAGAGATAAAATTTGGCACGTGTATTTTTTATGACAAAACAAAGATAGTTTGCAAACATAGACATCATCAGCCCACGGACACGCCTACCTCCCATACAACGCAAAAATTGAAAACTGCATAAATAAGCTCATAATTAACCTACAACAATAAAATTTGGTGTGTATGTGTCTTGTACCAACACAAAGATGTCTTCGAAAAATGGGTGTCATCCGCTCACGGACACGCCCAACTCCCATACAACCGAAAAATTGAAAACGGAATAAATAAGCCTCTGTTTAACCTACAGAGATAAAATTTGGCACGTATCTTTTTTATGGCAAAACAAAGATGATTTTGGAAAATGGACGTCATCCGCCCACAGACACGCCTACCACCCACACAACACAAAAAGTTAAAACTAAATAAATAAAATTATGTTTGTCGTAGAGAGATAAAATTTGGTATGTATGTATTTTATACCAAAACTAAGGTGTGTTCAAAAATTGGGAGTAATCCGTCCATGAACACGCCAACCTCCCATAAAGAAACCATAATAAAAACTTTGTATGTGTAAATTTTTCTTCAACATTTAAATGCATACAAAATATAGGCTTCATACGCCCACGGGCAGGCCCATTTTCAATAATATTATTATTTTTTTTTTGTAAAATAGTTGTAGGGTTTTTCATAGTCGGCTTAGACATTCTTTACTTGTTTTTTTTTTTTAAAACTTTTTTCTAAAATTGGCTTCCATCGCTCCCAGGGTGCATTCTAAAAGGCTGAAATGAGAGACGGACCCAAATTAACTTTTCTTCTCCAAATTTGTATCGAGCATACAGCATACCTGTCGTAAATAATAAGAAATTTTTTAACTATAACTGTAAGACAATTTGAATCAAATTAATTTCTTTTTTTCATGGGATGGATGGATATGTATTTCTTTCGAATTTCGACGACGACTTGAAGCAAAAAGATTCTTTCCTAATATTACGCCAATTTTTGTGGCGTCGTTGACAACGTGTAGATTACGCAATATTTCTTGCGCTTGTTGGTAATCTTCACGCTCACTTCAGGTTTCTGGATCGGTAGCAACCAAATTGTTGCTATCTCAGGAATGACGTAATGGCTCAAATATTTTTGTAATTCCTAATTCACTTTCTCCGATGCCAATTGCATCTTTTTTGCACCTCTTTTAAGCCAAAAATGTTAATTGGACGAGCACGTACTTGATTTCCGTTGTTGTCGATATCCTAGCTAACTTAGTTTATAACAAATATCACAACAGAATAAAAAACAATCCCATCTTATTCTAATCTTTAAGCTTATCAAAATCATGATGATGATAACAACAAACACCACAATCTTGATATTTTGTCTAAACATTTATTCAAGCTTTAAACTTGTTTGGAATTTTTTGAAGTGTTTTGCTTAAAGAAACGAAAAAAAATAATATTTGCCTAATCTTTAACTTTAAGGCGTTTGATAACTTTTCTAAGGCAATCATACCTTTTATTATGTAACAACCTGAATTAGTGATCTAAAGCGTTTTTGTAAAGCATTCCATTTAAAAAGGTGTTTCTTATTCTTCAGCATTACAAACTAGAGATTTCTTTTGAGAAACAAAAAGATAGAGCTTTCCTTATTTCTGTCTTATATATTTTTATTATACGTATTAACTTATCTTATTTTTCATGTAAATTAATTTCCCTTTTAAGTTAAGACTAAATAAATTATCTACTTTTTGGTTGAAGCGTTATGAAACTTTCTTTTTAGGCGTTAGAATAAATCCTATCGAAGGTCAGTGCCATAAAAAATTAGAAATTTCCAAACAATTTTTGTTTTTAAGGCGGTATTCTAGTCTAGGGGTACAAATTTTGGGTGGTTTTTTTAAAATTCCATAAAATTAAAAAATAAGTATATTATTACGAGCCATTTCTTACAAGATATTTATTGATATTTTAATTATACAAAAATAAAAATTTTAGAAAAATTTTACATATTAAATTTTCAAACGTGTTTTTCTCAAAACTAATTTTTCTAATATGTACGTCTAACTAGAGCTTCCGGTTTCACGTGAGCACGTGTTACACGTGTTGTATTTAAATTTTTTTTTTAAATATATTTGGTGTAATTTTGATTTATTATTACCCCTCTATCTACGCGTCTTGATAATTTCATCCTCCTTAAAAACTTGTAAGAAGTGATTATTTTTGGCCTATCTCGCTCCGTTTTCGAGATATCCCGTTTTTTCTGTTTTTTTTTAATATTTTTGGTGCAATATATTGGAAAGTCACATTTTTCAAACAGCAACCATTTTATTTAAAATTTTTTTTAATTTCCGTTGTTCAGACAATAGCCACATTCTTACTTATTAAGAATATTTTATCTATTCTTCCTTAGATCACCAGAAGGGTTGGAATCATGTCAAGAAGAATGCATGCTAATTTTTTATGGTTGCTTTTATAATATATTTTTTATGTGGTTGTTCTCTCCAGTTGAAAAAATTCTTAGTATCTGGCTCGCACCGCTTGATGCAGTGAGTTCCATGTGTTCATCAATAGGAAGAAAGTGAATTAGATTGTCAGAGCAACAGTTTTGCCTAGGCATACAAGTTAACACAGCCCCTTATTCAGTATCTAAATGATAAATGTAAACAAAATTGTGAGTTACTAAGAAACTCTTTTCTTAAGGACAAATTTGTGGTGTCAGCAATTTTATTCTGGCTGATGCAATATTTCATCTTGTGATGAAATTGTTTCTCTTCAATTTTGTTTACATTAAAAACGTTTAATTGTTTACATTAAAAACGTTTAATTGTTTACATTAAAAACGTTTAAATGGACCTACAACACAGTTTTAGTTTCAGTTTGTTTTCCAGTTTGTTTTCAATCAGTTTTAAGTTCAGCTTTAAGTTGAGTAGAAGTAAGAAATAAAAACTTTTTAAAAAAACCAAATCAAATCAAGTTTAATTAATTGGCGCCCAACGTGGGGCCCGCGATAAAAATTTTTTCGCGGCACTTTTAATAACTTACGGTTCGACTCCGGAAAATATGGTACGGATACCAAGTTATAGAAAAAAGTGAAAACAGTCCCAAAAAAATAGCACAGTGCGTAAAATACATTAAGTGCAAATTGTGGAACGTGTGACCTAATAATACTTTATGTCAACGGTATTATCACACGAAAATACTGACTAAATCCACCAAACAAAAAGTGGATCAGTTTATTTTTGAATTCCACCAAACTATAAAACAAGTACCTCACAAAGAGGGAAAAGAAAAGAAAACACTCAAAACAAAAAAAATAATAACTTAAAAAACAAGAATATCGCAGACAGCAGAAGCCAGAAGCCGTATAAAATTAAAATTCAAAGCTGACAATTGAAGCTGCAGATAATCTGAAGAACAGGATCTGAATCTGAATCAGAACTACCGGAACAGGATCTGATGTCAAGTTCCAGAAAAACTATAGTAAGGAGTATATATAAAAATATATTATTAAAATTTATATAAGTAAATTTAAGGAAAGAATATAAATGTTTAACTTTATATATAAGAAAAAAGGATACGAAAAATTATTATATTGTGATTATTGTGGAGGAAACCACAAAGTAAAAAGTTGTCCGTATATTTACAAGAAATAAAAAAATTTGATATAATTATTTTAAACTGGACCGAATAATAAAACATTTTGCAAAAATGAATACAGGAACAATAACCCAGGAATTAATCACTCGATTAATAGTAGCCAATACAGTTAGCTTTAAAACTGAAATAGAGCAATTAAAAAACCAACTTAAAATATTGACAGGGTCAGACTCAGTGACTGAATTCGAGAAAGAGGCAATTGACGATTCAATTACTTGTACGGAAACATTAGATATAATCAAATCATTGCCAGAATTTTCTGGAAATGGGTACGTTAGTTGGAGAGAAGCTGCCCATAATACACTTAGTTTATATAATAAAGGCAGTAGAAAATATTTCGCTGCACTTACAATTTTAAGGAACAAAATAAGCCAAGAGGCAAACGACGTACTAACTAACCACGGAACACCACTAAATTTTGACGCTATTATAAGCAGACTGGACTTTGCTTACGCCGATAAGCGACCTACCCACATTATCGAGCAGGAGTTAAGTGTCCTTCGACAAGGACATCTAACTATAATGGACTACTACAATTTAATCAACAAAAAACTGACTCTTTTAATAAATAAAACTATCATGACCCACGGCAATAATGCTCCATTAACAAAGGTATTAAATGACACACATCGAAGAAATGCCCTCCGTGTTTTTATAACAGGGTTAAATGCGCCCCTTTCCAACATTCTATTTTCACTATCCCCTGGAGATCTCCCCAACGCTCTTGCCAAAGCTCAAGAGCTGGAGTCAAATAATATGAGAGCAAACTTTGCCCTTCAATTTCACAAAAATATGGGATCAAATGATCCTAACAGATTTCAGAATAATTTAAGGTACCCACAAAAAAATAATAATAGACAAAATAATTTCTTTGGTCAAAGAGCTAACAATAATTTCTCACAACCAAAGCCAGAACCTATGGACGTTGACAGAGGTTCTTCAATGTTTAAACAGCAAGGAAATTATAATAAACCACCTAATAATTGGCACCAGAATCAGAACAATATTAGACCACATTTTAATCAACCAACCTATAATACGTATAGGTCAAATTTTCAAAATAATCCACAACAAAGAAATAATTACGCAGAAAAAAGACCACTTCAAGGCAATTCTGCGCAACATCAACAAGCAAAGCACCAAAGGGTAAACCAAATTAATGAAAATGCTTTTTTAGGCGAAGACTTAACCTTCCCTACATTTACGCAACCAGCGATAAAACAGGACGAAGGTTTAAAATATTAATCGACACAGGAGCAACGAGTTGCTATTGCAGGCCAAATGTCTTAATGGACAGACAAGAGCTAGTAATTAAAAAAAGTGTAAAAACAATCAATGGACAAACCATTATAACACATTATTCAGAACTAACATTATTTAATATAAAAGAAAGATTTTATGAAATTAAAAGTTTAGAAGCAGATTTGTTAATAGGTTTAAGCTTATTAAAAAAGGCTAAAATTATTTTAGATTTTGAAAGAGAAATACTTACTTATAATAATAGTATTTATCAAATACATTTACTCGAAAATGAAGAAATTAATTTGATAAAAGAAAAATATAAAAACAAAAATAAATATACTTTGGGATTCGATAGTCCTAAAGCGCCAGCCGATGGTTTTTCCGGCAATTATATTAATAAAAAAATAACTCTGGGATGCAACAATCCTAGAACACCAGCCGAAGTGTTTACCGGCAGTATTATTGAAAACAAATTAAATAAAAATTCTTTGGGATATAAAAATCCTAAAACGCCAGCCGACGATTTTACCGGCAACGTAAATACAATAAATAATTTTGGAAATAATATTTCAAAAGAGACTGTCGATGATAATTCCGACAAAGAAAATAATAAATTAAATAAATTAAGGAAATATATCAAAAACGAAATTGAGTTAACACACTCAAATATAAATTTAAAATTACCTTTCGTAACGGATGTAAAAGCAGAAATTCGGACTATTGTTGGAACTCCTATATGGAGTAAACAATATCCTTACCCACTTTCTGTAAATTCGTTTGTTAATAATGAAATAAAAAATTTATTGGACGACGGAATAATACGTCAGAGTAAAAGTCCATATAATTCACCCATTTGGGTTGTTCCAAAAAAAGGAATAAACCCCGATGGAACACAAAAGCTTAGAATGGTAATCGACTACAAGAAATTGAACGAACAAACAATTTCAGATCGATACCCCATACCCGACGTAAGCGTTATACTTTCCAACTTAGGAACTTCAAAATACTTCTCAACAATAGATTTAGAGTCCGGTTTTCACCAAATTTTAATGAACGAAGATCACATAGAGAAAACAGCGTTTTCCGTTAATAACGGAAAATATGAGTACCTTCGTTTACCATTCGGATTAAAAAATGCTCCGAGCATTTTTCAAAGGACAATGGACAATATACTACGTAAATATATTGGAAAAATATGTCACGTCTATATAGACGATATCATAGTTTATTCAAATAGCTTAGAGGATCACACAAAAGATCTAACAACAATAATTGAGACTCTCAAAAAAGCTCGCATGAAAATTTCCCTAGAAAAATCAAAGTTTTATGAAAAACAAGTAGAGTTTTTAGGCTATATAATAGCACAAAATATTATTAAAACTGACCCAAAAAAAATAGAAACTATCACTAATTTTCCAATTCCAAATACACTAAGGCAACTCAGAAGTTTCCTTGGTATGACCGGTTATTACCGAAAGTTTATTAAAGATTATGCTTCAATTACAAAACCCCTAACAAAGCATCTCTCTGGCGAAAACGGAAGAATTTCGCAATATATGTCAAAAAAAGTAGAAATACGTTTAGACCAAGAAGGAATACTAGCTTGTGAAAAACTCAAAAGTCTGCTAAGTAATGAGGTTGAATTGACCCAGCCGGATTTTAATAAAAAATTTGTTCTTACTACAGATGCTTCTAATTTAGCTATAGGCGCGGTATTAACGCAGGAAGGTAAACCAATTACCTTTATTTCGAAAACATTAAATTCTACGGAGCAAAACTACGCGACAAATGAAAAAGAACTTTACGCAATTGTTTGGTCGTTGAAAAACTTAAGAAATTATCTGTATGGTGTTACAGATCTTGAGATCCATACGGATCACCAGCCATTAACATTTGCTGTTTCTGTCCGAAATCCTAACGCCAAAATGAAGCGTTGGCATGCCTTTATAGAGGAGTATGCTCCAAAAATAATATATAAACCTGGAACTACTAATGTAGTTGCAGATGCATTATCTCGACAATACCTTAATAATTTATCTGATAGCTCTTCCTTAACAGAAACGCAACACTCTGCAGAAAGCAGTGACAACAACCAAATTCAAGAGACCACTAAGCCCTTAAATCAATTTAAGCAGCAAATTTTATTAAGCAAAGCTAGATTTACCATTCATGAATCAATCAGTAATTTTGGGAATATAAGGCATATAATCGAATATGACACTATTGAAAATTTATTAACAATTTTAAAAGAATTTTTGCGACCAGGAATAATAACAGCAATTTATTGTACAGTGGAAAATCTTTATGAAATAAAAGATAGTTTATTACAACACTTTAACATTAAATTTGTACATACAAAAAATTTTCCTTTAGATGTAATCAATAGAGAGGATCAGGGTAACATAATTGAGCAGACCCACAATAGAGCTCATAGGAATTATAGAGAAAACCTTAAGCAAATTTATACACAATATTATTGGCCAAAAATGAGCAGGCAGTTTAAAGAATTTATACGTAATTGTGAAATATGCAATAAAAACAAATATTCCAGACATCCGAAGAAGATACCGATTGGAGAGGCTCCAATCTCAAAAAAAGAGGGGGAATTAATACACTTGGACATATTTTTTGCACAAAATTTAAAATTTATAACTTGTTTGGATTCTTATTCGAAATATTTAGCAGTAAAATTAATAGATGACAAAACGAAGCTGGAAGAAAAAGTATTAGAAATCTTACAGCATTTTCCGGAAGCAAAAATATTAACAGTTGATAATGAACCAGGTTTCACAACATTACAATTCAAAACATTAATGAGCAGATTTGGTATTGAGATATTTTTTTGCGATCCTAAGCATAGTACAACAAATGGCCAAATTGAGCGAGTGCATTCCACTCTTATTGAAATGGCAAGATGCATTAAAGAAGAATATGAGTTAATAAGTTTTGTAGAATCTATATTTAAAGCGGTACAACAATACAACAAAACAATACACTCAGTTACCGACGAAAAACCTTTCGAGGTATTTTATAATAAAATACAACACGCTGATTTACATTTAAAATTAACAAAGGCTCAAGAAAAAATGCTCAATCAGCACAATAAAAAGAGGAAAATTAAAAATTTTCAAGTAGGAGATATAATATATGAAAAAATTATCACAGAAAGAAACAAGCTTAAACCAAAGTATAAGAGACAAAAGGTTAAGCAAGACTTAGGAAATAAGGTTATGATATATAATAGAGATAGGATAGTTCATAAAGATAATATAAAATCCTAATTTTTTATTTTCAGAAAATGATACAATATTTACTACTAATAATTGTTAAATTACATTTCATCAAGGCTACTGATATCGTGGACTACACTAGAGAGAATTATGTATTAGTAGAAAGATTTGAAGTAGCTCTCTACAATGACTTTGGTAATATATTTCACTTGACAAATCTAACTTTCTACGAAAACATTTTAACGGAAACAAGGAACTTAATAGACGCAAAAAAATACATAAGTTTTGAGATACCCAATACAAATGTAAGACACAATTATTCTTCATACAAAGAATTAAGTCCTTATGACGACAATATTTTCGAAATAAAATTTGAACTAGAGATAATTGACACATTACTCGAACAGTTAGACAAAATAGACAAGTATAAAACAAAAACCAAAAGGGGTATAAATGAGTTAGGAACAATCTGGAAATGGATTGCGGGAACTCCCGATCATGATGATTTCGTGTTAATTAAAAACAAATTAAATGAACTTGCAGAAAATAATAATAAACAATTTGTTACCAATTCTAAATTATTTAAGGCAATAACTGAAATAACAGAAACAGTCAATAATCTCAAAGGAAGTTCAAGAATAGTAAAGTTTTTGAAACAAAGGAACAACTTAATTATCAATGAATTACATAATTTAATTCAGACAATAGCTTTGGCAAAGGCAAATATTTTAAATCCAGCAATTTTAAATTTAAAAGAGATTAAAGAAATTATTAGTCACGAACACAAAGACTTAACTTTAACAGACTTACTTGACGTATCACAATTTAAAATTATCCAAACTAAAGATGTCATTGCTATATATATTAAATATCCAATTATACAAAAATTATGTAAAATATACGAAGCAAGAGCCATTAATCAATACGATGGAAAGTTACTGTTGGAAAAACAAATAGCCTATTGTAATAATACTTATGTTAGTATTCAAAATTGTAAAACAGAAATAAAAAATACTTTTTGCAAAATCGGAAATAATAATACATGTTTAGTTGATATTTTAAACAAGCAAAATGGTAAATGTAAAAAAATTAAAGAGCAAAATCTTGATTTAGAAATAATAGCAGAAGGTGCAATTTTAATTTCCGGTGAACATATCGAGCCATAACCGCGAAAAAGATGTAACCATCAAAACTAAAATTTTTAAAGAGAAGATTTCTTTTAATTATTTTCGACTTAAGATTTTTAGTTACAACAGTATTTTTACACAATCCTTACATATAAATAATTATATTATTATAATTACTATTATTTTATAATAATAGATTCTTGATTATGAAATAAATTATAAGTTTCGATAATAAAACAAATTTTTGTAAATTGCTGGTTACATCTTTTTCGCGGTTATGGCTCGATATAGTTGATTGGCATAAGGTTAATGGAACCTATTTAATAATATTTGATAATTATACAAAAATTGATAATATCACTTTTGAAAATCCAACGACTAAAATCACTAATTATCTCAAAACAGTTTCCATCGATGAATTTTTAATAACAGAATATATAGAATCAAAAGACATTGAATTAAATTTGAATAATATAAGTCTCATGTCAAAATATAATGATGAAAGCTCGATTAATATTGTAATTTGGTTTTCTATAATTTTGTTTTTATTTATTGTAATATCCATTATATATATCAAGATTAAAATTTATATTAAGAAACGAAGGTCCAAACAAAATGAAAAAATGTTCTTAGAATTAAGTAAAAAAATTAACGAAGAAATGTAAAGAACCGGGACGGTTCTTCTTAAAGAAAGGGGGGAGTTAACACAGCCCCTTATTCAGTATCTAAATGATAAATGTAAACAAAATTGTGAGTTACTAAGAAACTCTTTTCTTAAGGACAAATTTGTGGTGTCAGCAATTTTATTCTGGCTGATGCAATATTTCATCTTGTGATGAAATTGTTTCTCTTCAATTTTGTTTACATTAAAAACGTTTAATTGTTTACATTAAAAACGTTTAATTGTTTACATTAAAAACGTTTAAATGGACCTACAACACAGTTTTAGTTTCAGTTTGTTTTCCAGTTTGTTTTCAATCAGTTTTAAGTTCAGCTTTAAGTTGAGTAGAAGTAAGAAATAAAAACTTTTTAAAAAAACCAAATCAAATCAAGTTTAATTAATTTACATAGTGCTGGACTCTAGAAAGTTTGTACGTATGCTCTACTTAGTGCAGGCCACCAGATCGGGTGCACTAGTGCATTGAAAAGCAATAGGAGGATTTTCGGCTAAAGACCAATCCCCGCACTTGCACTCTTTTCCTTTCTGTGGCTTAGCATGCTCGGAGCTCGAGTTCGATCCCCAGTTGCGGCGAAAAGTTTTTTTCAATAACAAAAAATCAAAATGAAACGGCAGTGAATTTAGGTGAATTTAGGTGAATTTGATTAAAATTAAGTATTCGAAACACCTTATAAATACGAAGCAAAAAAAAATATCAAACAATGGTTTGAGTCCGAACTAACAGATCAAAGTTCGGACTCAATCTACAAAGTTTTAGACCGTACTTTTGGTGGAATTTTCAACTAGATACGTTATGCTTCAATTTCCAACCGTGACACGTTACGCTGGAATTTTCAGCCAGTATGATTCAATGGCCAATCGGATTCAATAAGATTATCTGAGGTCACAGACGGTTCATTGGCAATTTCATGAATTTCATGAATTATTTGGACAGAAATTGATGAATCTATGGCCAATCGGATGCAATGCGATTATCAGAGGTCACAAGAGAGTCATTTGCACTTTTCCATGGATTCCATGGAGCACTTGGAAAAATATGGATGATTCTATGGCCAATCGGATGCAATGAGGATTATCTGAGGTCATAGGCGGGTCGTTGGCACTTTTATGGACTCCATTGATGATTTTGACCAAAATGGGTGATTCTATAGCCAATCGGATGCACTGCGATTTTCTGAGGTCATTCAGTCGTTGAAACTTTAATGAATTCCATTTTTAAGTACAATTTTTTACGAGATCAACTCAATTTATATTGATGATGATGAGAAATGGGTTCATTACGATAACCCTCAGTGCTAAAAACCATACGAACTGCCCGGCCATACGCAAAAATCGAAGCCAAAGCCCGAAATTCACAATGACAAGGTCCTTCTCTGTGTTTAGTCTCTGTATTTGGTGGGGCTGTGGTGTACTATAGGCAGCTACAACTAGGTGAAACTATCACAGGACAACTCTACCGAACTCAATTGATGCGTTTGAATCAAGCATTGAAGCAAAAACGTCCAGAGTGCGATCAAAGGCACAACCAGGGTACACTGAATAAGGTAGCCGCAACACGAAGAGCGCGACTGCCGCAAATGTCAAAGCGAACTGATTCAGCTGTTGTTGTTGTTGTTATTTTTTTCGACAGCCAGTTGATTTTTGACACTTTCGGATAAGCGAAAGAGAGCACAGTCAGTTTTGAGGCAACCTTGTTATTCAACCATGGGCACAACAAGGTAATTTTGCAACATGACAGCGCTCGGCCACATGTTACGCAGCCGGTCAAAACATACTTTGAAACGCTGAAATGGGAAGTCTTAACCCTACTATTTGCTTTCTTTGATGATGCATGACCTTGAGGATCAGCACTTTCGCCCTTTTAAAATAAACTTAATCTTCTCATGGCTTTATATGAAATGAGACCCTTTTGGGTTAAAGTTTCACTTATTCCGTGCGTAGCGGCCACACACATATTTTATTTTTATAAAAGAGGGGCTGAAATGTTCTTTGGTTAGGATTTAACTAGGATTTAGTTAGGATTGAAGTTAGGATTTAGTGATGACCGTGGCATGCAGGTTAAGTGTGTGGCTTAGCATGCTCGGAGCTCGGGTTCGATCCCCAGCCGCGGCGAAAAGTTTTTTTCAATAAAAAATTTTTCTGATCGGTCACCACCTCTCTGCAGACAATGGCAAACCTCAGAGAGTAAATAATGCCATGTAAAGCTTCTTGAGAACATGAACTTTAGCCGTTCGGAGTCGGCATAAAACATGTAGGTCCAGTTCTCGGTCAATTGTGTGCAAACATTTAATAACACACGCAACACTGTTGATCATAAGAAGCTCGGTCAAAGTCCTTTCAAGGGCTGAAATGGCCAATTTGTTTTGTTTTTGTTGTTTTTAACTAAGTTTAGCCGGTTCTTTAAGGTTATAAATTGAGTGGGTATATTTTTCGCAAAATCGCTTTTTCGAGTCACTAAAAGCATTATTGCAGGTGTTAAACATTGATTTCCTTGTAAGGGTACAATTACTTAGTCTGTGACAGGACCGTAGCCAGTATTTTCCTTTGGGAGGGGTGGGTGGTTTGATATAAAAAAATATATAAATACTTAATACAATTTATAAAAATGTGACCACAAAATTTTTTTTAACATTTGAATTCTTTTGACAGTTATATAGCAAAAAGAGACTTCTACGTCTTGTAGTGAAAGATTATGAAAAACGCAGACAAATTATATTTATATATTAATTTTTTTGTGCAGGTTTGGCAAGCTTTGGCTGCTTGTAGTCTAAACATTGCGAAGAAGTCAGATAAAAGCCAAAATCTTTTGGAAATTTGTACCTAAAAGTGATCAAACATTTTTTGATATTTTACAAAAAACAAAGCCCGAGACATTCTGAACAACTTTTCCAAAGAAATCTTGCTAAAAAATCCAACCAGATCCAAATCCAAAGACATAAAAAAGGGAATATAAGCTGAAAAATCTTCCGCTGGCTGCAAAATTTTTAACAAAATATTTCCATTCCATTCCATACCCGAAATAAGATTTTGATTTTTTTTTTTTTAAGAAACTGTCACAGTCATATTTTGAACACCGATTTAAGTTCAATTTCGGTACATATGTTTTAATACAATTTTATAGGGAGTGATTTTTTGGGGAGATTATTTAAGGATGCAGCCAAAATTTCTCTTGAATCTCTCGTGAAATTTGCAAATTCCACGCAAATCATTGAGGATTTCCTCTATTTTCTCAAAGGCTTTCAGGAATCGGAAACACTAGGGACCATATGATCTAAGTCAGACTCTAGATCAGTCATGAGCAGGAAAATAAATTTTGTGAGCATAGGTTTTTGTTTTTTAAAACAAACACAAAATTATCCTCATATTTGCTTTTGCTCATCATTCCAAAAAAAAGAATTAACCAGCAAAACAAAAACAAATCATATGCGTTTTATGCTACACATGTACAAACATATCAAGCGCAGCGCGATCGAGTATAGAAATTATTTTCTTGATCATGTAGTTTTTATAATTATAAAAATTTTCATTTTTCGACGGTATATTAAGGTATAGTAAGGTATATTTTTTTTATTTTTGAAATCTACCTTAAAATTAGAATCAGTGAACTTTGAGCGCTTTGTTGAACACAATTTTACATTAAGGAGGGACATGACATTCGCGGCAGAGACAACAGACCTTGTTTTAAAAATTCTTAACTCAGTCAAAAACAAACATTTTTCCAAAAATTTTTTTATTATTGTAGAGAATTGAAGAAATTACAAGAAAAAAATTCAAAAAATATATTTTCACTCCAAAAACAGGACCTTGTGGTTGCTTCGCTGGAAGTCGCAAAAATTGTCCGATCTGGAAAAAAATGACTTTTTTAAATCTTAATAAAATTGCTTATCATATGACAGGAGCAATTTTTTAAAATTTTTTTTTTCAATTTTTGGTGATTTATTTTTTCAAATTTGAAAGTGTGTTTTTTCGAAAAAAATATTGACTTTAAAAATTCATAAAAAAAATTTAAAAAAAAGCTCGTGTCATACGAAAGCAAATCAAGTGTAAAAAAAATACAAAAAAAATTTCGTCAAAAAATGAACCCGCTAGTGCCGCAACCAGTACGAAAAACTTGGTTCGCTCTCACTAATCCGGCTGTAACTGTTGAACACGTACGAATTTTTCCATGAAATTTTTTTTCTTAGAATCTTAAGAATATGTATTTTTTTAATTATTCGATTTCAAAAAATGGCCAATGTCATGTCCCCCGTTAATGTGTTTTCTTACACAATTAAACTAAACACAATTTTTTTTAGGATTAAATTGGCTCATAATGATATAAAAAGATAATTTTCGTGACTTCTTATAATTGTTTTATGATCATAATTCAAATCGAACCAATTATAACTTTCTGTAGAATTTTTTGAATATAGAAATTTTGAATTTTCCTCTAAAAGCAGTTAATTGTTTCATCTTTTTATTAATTTATTTGTTTTTTGTGAAAAATATCAACATTTGCTTGTTATTGTTAGAGTTGAATTGACCTGGTCTATGACATTTATTGAAGGTTCGCTTAAGGTTTTTCCTTAGGTCATAGAGGTCTTTACTCCACCATGAAAAAAAATATTTGTTTCTACACCTATTAACAGGACAAGAGACCTTAAAAGTGACCTACCTGGCCACTGTTTATATCTGAGTGTGTGATATTCTAAGAATTTTTGGACGAGCAAACTTTTAAGTCTATCCCAATTAGTACGTTTTGAACTACGAACTGGTTGTAAAGCCTCTATCTGCATTTTTAAATCGAAGAGTATCGAGCACATTTACTGAATACTTTCCAATTAATCATGCTTCAACATTCGGTGTCGGAGAGAAGTGTTATGTCTAACACCTCGTTCCAACCTCTTAAATTGTTTTAGTTTGGGATGGTAAAGGTCGTACATTCCCCATGTTGCTTATATTGAGCTTATAGTTAATAAGATAAAGGCTCACCTCTTTTGTTGCTGCAGGATTTGCCCTAAAGAGTTTGCCTTGATTTAGCCTCACAGCCCAACGGAAGTGTGTTATTTAAGTGTTTTTGACTGGCCAACTAGATTTCCTGACTAGACTAGAAGTTCTTGGTCTATCTGAATTTGAAGAGCCCTGAAAGCCCCATCGTTTTTTTAACATTTTTAATGTTTTCTCTTGTTCAATCAAAATTTTTAATTAGTAAATGTTTTTGATTCTCAATATCCTTAAGCTATTCAAGGTTTATATTTTATTTCTTGATAATCTTTCCTTAGTAGAATTTGAAATTTATTGTTGTGCTAGTACAAAGAACTTTCAAACATTTTTTAAATTTTTCTTTTACAGATTCTTGGCATTAACAATGAGTCCACCAGCGTTGCTAAGTAAGGAAATACCTGACATTGAGGTAGGTGGCACCTTTAGTCTATTGAAAAACTCAAATTATTTTTTTATTCTTTGCAGAATCTATTGACACTCAATCCACGAGTTAAGACCAAGTGCTCAGTTGTGCCCACAACGGAGACCAAAGTTAATAAGAAACATTGGAAACGCAACACCGATCGTTCCTGCACTGTAAGTTTTTATACAATATTATGATATCTATGTTTGATACCTTTTAATATATATATTTTCTCTGCCTTAAAGTCTGGCCCGAAACTCTCCAATCACTTTGAGGACATCAAGCATACAACGTTGTCGGAACGTGGTGCTCTCAGGGAAGCCGCTCGTTGTCTTAAATGTGCCGATGCTCCTTGTCAGAAGTCTTGTCCCACTCAACTGGACATCAAGAGTTTCATCACCAGTATTGCCAACAAGAACTATTATGGTTCGGCCAAGGCCATATTTTCCGATAATCCTTTGGGTTTGACTTGTGGCATGGTTTGTCCAACTAGTGATCTTTGCGTGGGCGGCTGCAACTTGCAGGCCTCCGAAGAGGGTCCCATCAATATTGGCGGTCTGCAGCAATATGCAACTGAAGTTTTTAAGCAGATGGGTGTGCGTCAGATAGTGCCACCAAATATTAAGCCGTTGGCTCAACCAAATAAAAAGATCGCTCTACTAGGTGGTGGTCCAGCTTCGTTGTCATGCGCCACTTTCTTAGGACGTTTAGGTTACAAGGATATAACAATTTATGAGAAGCGGAGCTATTTGGGTGGCTTAAGTTCCTCAGAGATACCACAATATCGTTTACCCATGGATGTTGTCAACTTTGAGATACAGCTGGTCAAGGATTTGGGTGTGAAGTTTGAGACAAATCGAGCGCTTTCAAGCAAGGATTTGACGGTTAATGTAAGTATGAGCTGAGCTATGTTTAGTCAATGTAGCCAAGTTACTCTTTTTATCTCATTAGGGAATACTTTCATCGGGTGTGGATGCCGTTTTCTTGGGCATTGGTTTGCCTGAACCAAAGTATGATCCAATTTTCAAGGGTCTGGATGAGTCCACGGGTTTCTATACCTCCAAGAACTTTTTGCCCAAGGTTGCGGATGGCTCAAAGCCTGGTCTATGTGCTTGCAAAGCTAGTCAAGCTCTACCAAAGCTTTTTGGAAACGTCATAGTGCTGGGTGCTGGTGATACCGCCTTCGATTGCGCCACCTCGGCTTTACGTTGTGGTGCCAGACGTGTCTTTGTGGTCTTCCGCAAGGGCAGCTCTGGTATACGTGCTGTGCCCGAAGAGGTCGAGTTGGCACGTGAGGAAAAATGCGAGTTCTTGCCGTACTTATCGCCACGCAAGGTCATTGTCAAGGATAACAAGGTAGGGCTTGAGTCATTTTGTTCTAAAATTCGTAAATCTTTAGTTAACTTCTTGCTTTCTGTTCAGATAACCGGCATGGAGTTCTGTCGCACTGAACAAGATGAAAACGACCAGTGGATTGAAGACGAAGAGCAGACCACTCGCTTGAAGGCTAACTTTGTCATATCTGCCTTCGGTTCGGGACTCTATCAGACTGAAGTAATCGAGGCCATGGCACCGCTGCAGCTGGATAAGTGGAATTTGCCCAAAATCAATCAGAAGACTCTGCAGAGCACTGTTCCACAGGTGTTCTGCGGTGGTGATTTGGCTGGCGTTGCAGATACCACCGTGGAGTCGGTTAATGACGGCAAGATTGCTGCCTGGAGTATGCACTGCCATTTACAAGGCTTGCCCTTAGACAGCCCAGCTGAGTTGCCACTCTTCTACACAGACATCGATAATGTGGATCTTTCAGTGGAAATGTGCGGTCTTAAATTTGAAAATCCCTTCGGTTTGGCTTCGGCACCACCCACCACTAGTGCTGCTATGATACGTCGTGCTTTTGAGCAAGGTTGGGGCTTTGTGGTGACCAAGACATTTGGCTTGGATAAGGATCTGGTCACCAATGTGTCGCCACGTATTGTACGTGGCACTACGTCCGGCTACAACTATGGCCCTCAACAGGGTTCTTTTCTCAATATTGAGTTGATTTCGGAGAAACGTGCCGAGTATTGGTTCCGCTCCATTGCCGAACTGAAGAAAGACTTTCCGGAGAAAATCGTCATTGCCAGCATTATGTGTTCCTACAATGAGGCAGACTGGATTGAGATGGCCACAAAAGCTGAAGATTGTGGTTCCGATGCTTTGGAGCTGAACTTATCATGTCCCCATGGCATGGGTGAATCGGGCATGGGTTTAGCATGTGGTCAGGATCCTGTGCTGGTTGAGAACATCTCCAAGTGGGTGCGCAAGGCGGTAAAGATTCCGTTCTTTATAAAACTAACGCCCAACATCACGGATATTGTATCCATAGCAATGGCAGCAAAACGTGGAAATGCTGATGGTGTGTCCGCCATCAACACCGTACAAGGTCTGATGAGCTTAGGAGCTGATGCCGCACCTTGGCCGTCAGTGGGCACCGACAAGCGAACTACCTACGGTGGCGTCTCTGGCAATGCTACACGTCCCATGGCTCTTCGCGCCATTTCCTCGATTGCCAGTAAAATACCTGGTTTTCCTATACTCGGCATTGGTGGTATCGATTCGGGCGAGGTTGCCTTACAATTTCTTCATGCTGGAGCCACGGTATTGCAAGTCTGTTCGTCGGTGCAAAATCAAGATTTTACTTTAATCGATGACTACTGCACCAGCCTCAAGGCACTGCTATACTTGAAGGCAAATCCACCACCACATAATCCACATTTCTGGGATGGTCAATCACCACCAACGCCCAAACATCAAAAAGGCAAGCCAGTGTTGCATTTAACTGGTGAGGGCAATAAGCCACTTGGCTTTTTCGGACCCTATCAGCAAGAACGTGAGCAGAAAATGGAAGAAATACGCAAAGAACGTGGTCCCATGTGGCATGTCGAAGATGGTACACAGAATGGCGCTCACAGCAATGGCGTTAATGGCACCAATGGTGCCAACGGCACCAAACTGCCCACACCAAGAGTGGCTGATGTTATTGGCAGAGCTCTACAGCATATTGGCACCTACAAGAGTCTCGACAACAAGTTGCAGAAGGTGGCACTCATCGATGATGTATGTAGCAAGAGCATTTTTCGTTATTTTAAATATATTAATATGCCAAAACTTTTCCTTTGCAGGACTTGTGCATTAATTGCGGCAAGTGTTATATGACTTGTGCTGATTCCGGCTATCAAGCCATTGAGTTCGATGCTGAAACACATATGCCACACATTACTGAAGATTGCACTGGCTGCACGCTATGCGTCTCCGTCTGTCCCATCATTGACTGTATTAGGTAAATTATTTAATGGCGAGAAGAAAATTTTGATGATTTTGAATTAACATGATATCACTTTTTGCAGCATGGTTCCGAAGACCATACCGCATGTCATCAAGCGTGGCCTGGGTGAGGAGAAGAACATCTATACACATGCCCTTATGCCGATCCAATAGAAGAGTATATTTTTAGAATTTAATAGGCAGCTTTTTTAAACTATATAAATGTATTTTCTTTATGTAAATGTTAGAAAGTTTACGTTTTCCTTAAATCACAATAACAAATAAATGAAAACTAACGCTTATGAGCGTTTTTAAAGTTTACGCATGCGAACTATTTATTGAGGAATTTAAGTTCCGCTATGGTCTCACAATACTAATCTTTTGCTCGAAACTATGAGACATCACTGTACGGGGAGGAGTTTAAAGGGATATGCAAGATATCTAATCAAAAATATATTGAAATTTTGAAATATTTTCAGGTTTGCATAGCAATCGGTACATGGAAATTTTTAAGGTAGCTAATCTTGAATCTGGTGTCTTAATTTAAAAGTAGTCGACAATATGAACTATTAGAACAGGGATAATTTTTAAAATACTGAATTTAAGATATTTACTACTTAATTTTCTTAAAGAAAATATCCCCATGTCTATTCCTAACGCAAATATGATATTTAAAAAATTATTTCATAAAAATCGGCCCAGTACTTTTGGAGTAACCCCCAAACAAAAATAAAAGTTCATATGAAAGTTGTCTTCTATTACATGAGCAAAATCATTTTTTGTAAATTAACTCAAAATTTAGTGATTTTAGTTGAGAAACTTTCAAGACATCCAATTATAACCATTTTACTTCAGCTCTACAAGAATTTGAAAACTATCATTCAAAATTAAGTTCACTTTTGGACCATTTTTGATTATTAAGCGAAATATCTGTTAGAATTTTTTCCAGTTACCAAACTGTTACTTGAAGGCGAATATAGCCGACCAATATGGACTTTAGGTCTTTTTTGGGGTTATCCCGAATTCCATTCCTTATTGCTATATTTTTTTATATTATGACAAATAATAACTTTATCTTTAGTAGCATGATCTCCAATTTGAATGACTGCAATACATCTGCATTGCAAGGCATGGATAAAGTTCTGACATCTCTCTATCAGTATCAAGCTTCACTCACTTTTTCCCAAAATTCCTTGTTATTTATAGGTTTTACTAAACTAACTTAATTTTGTATGCTTCCACAAAAGTGTCGACTAAGATCGTCTTTAGTTGTGTGATTCGGGTCATTATCCTGCTTCTAGCTTTAGGATTATAATAAGGGCAGGTGTCCTTTAGGGATGGTTCGAGATAATGTTACCCAAATGGAAAAATCTGTGCAGACTGAGCTTAGCTTCCATCTGGATGTGTGTGTGAATTGGTTTAAGCCCTAAGATGACATTGAGCACCGCTCTTGGGGTGGACCTGATGCTGCCTGTCATGCATGTCTCTACGGATCTTTGAACTTGTTCCAATAGCTTGATGGTTGATCCTTCTAAGATTTCCGACTGCCATACTACAAACGCATATGATAGTGGATCTAGCACTCAACGTATAGAGATTGTACATCATCTTAACGCTTATTTTCCAATTCTTCTACTGGTCTACAAAGAGGCTGTGAATATGTTTCCGCTTATGTATTTGTCAATGATTCTCTCCATGATTTTCAGTAAAAAGCTGAAGGGTCTGAAAGATTTTGGATTACTTTCCGAGCTTCTGCCGGCCTAAGGAAGGAATTTATGATTACTTTTCTACAAACTCCATATAGCCGTAGGCTAAACTGCAGCTAAATTGTTTTGTTATAAGTTGTGTTAGACGTTCTTAACCTTGTTGCAGAAGAGCTGGAAAGATAACAACTCCACTAGGAGATTTGAAGGAGTTTATATAAAGCCCAATTAACTGCTAATAAATTGCATAGTTCCTTAGAGGTTATCCAATCTTTACTACTTGGCGGATTTGTCTGTTCGTAAGAGTGGTTTTAATAGGGATCGAATGACGGGCCTTGGCAGTGAGTGTTAAGAAAAAGTTCTTATGTCTCTTTCTTGGTTTTGGTCTGGTTACCATTCTCATGTATTAGACTACCTAAGGATTGTGGTCTAACAATCTCTGAATTTCAAAGATCTTTTGAAGGCGACAACCCGAAACATCCTTGATGGCGCCACAGAAGTTCCTGAATGAGTAATTTTTAGCCTTCTTGATCTTTTTTTTGTAGTTGGTGAGAGATCGAGAACATGATAGCCAGTCGTTATTATGATTACCAACAACGTTTGCTAAGAGTTATTATTCGTCTGACCTCAATGCTGATATCGTTGAAGGAGTTTTCGCTGGATCCCAGCTAAAATAAATCCTTAACACCCCCGAGAGATTTGTTGTCAGCTTCGACGTGGTATCCAAGACAAACAACCAACTGTTTGTTGACACAAGTTATTTCGTCTTCTCTGCGTTCACTGCAAGACCTACTAGACTAATCTCTCTCTGTAACTTCTAGAATGCAGAACTGACTTCACGTGTATTATGGCAAATAATATCGATATCATCAGCAAACGCCAGCAGCATAAAACTCTTATAAATAATTGTGCCAACACTTCTCAGATCAGCAGCTCGAATGATCTACTCCATCATTGAATTAAAAGTCACACACAAAGACGTATTAGTTTTTAAGGAATACCAAATTCAGATATGGTGGTGTAAAGGTGACTCCTTATTGGATTGACGAAGGCGGCTTTGTAATCGTCAAAAATATGGTAGTGTCGCTTTGTTTTTCGAGGGTTTTTCCAAGATTTGTCGGAGCGTAAAGATGTGGTCGATGATGGACTTTCCCGGCCTGAAGCCACACTGATAAGGTCCAATCAGTTGGTTGACGATGGGCTTCAGTCTTTCACACAATACGCTCGACAGGACCTTATATGCGATATTAAGAAGGCTAATCCCACGGTAGTTGGCGCAAATGGTGGGATCGCTTTTCTTGTGGATTGGGCAGAGCACACTGAGGTTCCAATCATTTGGAATGCATTCTTCCGACCATATTATGCATAGTAGTCTGTGAATGCATTTAAACAGAGCTTCGCCACCGGTCTTAAACAGCTCAGCCCGTATCTGAGTATAAGCTCATTATAAACTAATACTTATTGAACTGTCGAAGGTGGCTTTGAAATCGAATCGATGATACGTGTCGTTTTGTTTTTGAAGTGTCTTTTCCATGATTTGTCGTAGCATAAATACCTGGTCGATGGTGCTTTGTCCAGGTCTGAAGCCACACTGACATGGTCCAATCAGTTGGTTGACGATTGACTTCAGTCTTTCATATAATATGATACACAGAACTTTGTATGCGATATTATCAAGGCTTATCCTACAGTAGTTAGGGCAAATGGTTGGATCGCTTTTCTTGTGGGCAGAGCACGCTGAGGTTCCAATCATATGGATTCCAACCTTCCGGCCTTCTTCCGACCATATTCTGCAAAGAAGTTTATGAATGCATTTAAACAGAGCTTCGCCTCAGTTCTTAAACAGCTCAGCCGTTAGGCCGTCGACTTCTTCCGACTGTTAAGACCTCGCTATAGTCGGGCAGCGAATCTTCAACGCTTTGCTCTCATGTCACTTATTGGTTCAAATAAAGTCTAGTTGATGTAATGTTCATAACTCGCACTTACATTACCTGAAAATATTTTAAATAATAACAATTTCTTAAGAATTAATTAAGTTTTTGGAATACCTTGTTGTCACATAAAATTTTAACAATTTCAGAGTATGCGGTCTAATAGGTGTGATTATGCACCAATGTAAAGAAGACACATGTTTAGGTAGGTATACGTAATAATAATTCTTTATTGATAATGATATCTTGCTTAATTTCACAAAACTTTTTTTTTGTTCTTTTTTAATTAATTTTTTATTACATATTAAGTTGTTTATAATTGAAAAAATTTTCAATAAAACATATTTATGATTGTTTTTGTTTTGTTTTTTTTTTTAATGTATATTTATTAAGATAGAATTGCATTGAAGCAATTTAAGGACTAAAAATACCACAAAATGTTAAAAATATTATAATATAATAAAACTATTTAAAATAAAAAAAACATGTTTTATGCACGATATAAATAAAACTCAAATGTTAATTAATGCTTGTATGGAAGAGATTGAGAATTTAAGATTCGAGAGATAAGAGTACAAATTTAAGGTAGGGGAAATGAGAGTGCAAATAAGACATGGAGGTCAATGAAAAATATAATACAATTATATAATTTTGCAATATTTTCACATATAAGATTTGTTTGTGTTAACCCCAATTTTTTTATAGCATAGCAAGCATATGGGTTAAAAATTGGTACTGCAGTGTAATAAAATCGTTTTTTAAATGAATTTTCACATAATGCTTGTTACATAATATAGCTTAAGTTTTATGACATTAACATGTATGAGTGGATAATTATGAAAGTGCTGAAAATTAAAATTAAAAAGAACATGCTGCTTATAAAAGAAAATAACATAATTTTCTTTAAAATAAATAATTGCATAGCAGCAAAATTGAAAAATATTTTAATTGAGATCGACAAATTGAACAGATTGAGTGAATATATTTTTAAAAACAACTGACTGTGAGACACTTTCACAATAACCACAGTACACACAGTTTATATTTATAAATTTTATATAGGAATATCTATGTAGTTATATTTTAAATAAAAAATAATAAAATTGCTAAAAAGCCATTTAAAATTCCATGCAAGAAATAAAATATTTTATGCAAAATTTCATTGTGTTCTTCAATTAAAATACATAAGATTAGATTTTCACTCACTTTTCAAAAAAGCAAACGGAAGGACTCGCAATTTGAATTATTTGATTTTAATTTTTTTTTTGTTTTTGTTTATAAAAATTGGCATTGTTTGTTCATTATTTTTTTTTTCGTTTTCTTTACTCGTGTGAATAAGTTACAGCTCTGTTCATGCTCAGTTAAAGAAGCTCTACGCAAGTTTAAATATCATCTGTATTTGAATTAATTTCTTTTATTACAAGTATTATGTATTACTTTTATGTTGTTGTTCTTATTTGTTGTTGTTGTATAAAAATGTATAAAATTTCATGGATACTGCTTTGTATAAAAATCTTTATGGGTTGTTTGTGCGAACTATTTTTATGAATACTTTTCGGATTCTTGTACAAATATATAAAAATATTATATTATAACGCATGAAATACTTGCTAAGCAAAGATTATGTTGCATTAATTTTTAAATTGTTTAGTTTTTTTTTTTGTTTTTTGCATTATTTTTAATCAAGTTAAATAGTTTAATACTTTTTTCTGATGCACGATTGTAGATGCTTGCTTAGTCTTTTATCGGAAAAATATCATCATATCATATTGTTGTTGATGATCTTAAATCATGTCTTAATTAAGTTTGCTATTTATTTGAAAATATCTAGTAGAGGCGTTTTACTGAATTTTTGAATTATTGTTTTTTTTTTAACTTTTTAATGCTTCAACTTTATTTTTTTTTATGATGAATGAATATGCAATTATTGCATACTTATTTTTAAAATAATGAATTAAATTTTGCGTTTATAAATAGGCAGACTTCATTTAGAATTCCCATTGTGTTGCCATATCGGTGCCATCGTCTAGCAGCTTGAAAGCGCCATTTTTAGTAGCACCCAAATATTTGCCAGTTTGGGATCTGCAAAAAGTTATGTGTATTATAATATTTTATGTTATCTTGTTATTTAAATAGCAAAACTTACCTAATGCAAATTCTTGTGGGTTCTCGCAATTCCAAATAGAAACCATCTGTTGGCACATCAGCGTCTACAGCAATGCCCTCGCCATCGATACGCCAGTATTTACCGCTGTGTGCCTTCAAGTGCACGAGTCCTTTTTGGGCACGTTCCACTAAAATTGTTTCATATGTGGCCTTATTGCACTCCAATTTCAAGTTGCCGGGCGTACGATAGCCAACAAAGCCCTGTTCGCACTTGAGTACCAAAATCGGTCTAAAAAGAAGGAAATTCAACGGTTAGTTAAAAAAGAAAAGCAAAATATTTTTAATATAAAAGGAAATAGATCAATTTCAAAATAGAAAGCAAAAAATAATTTAAAACATGTTTAACGGGTTGGACAAATGAAAGAAGTGTTTTTTTTTTATATAAAATTGTAATATTGGCCAAAATCTGCCTTGGTAACGTTTAACTTTTAGAGGTGGCCCGATGAGTTTCCTGGAGCAAACTTATAAAATGTTTTACACTTTATTAAAATTTTTTTTGCAAATAGTTAAATTATTATGGCATTAAAGTTTTACTTTAATCCACAAACTAACTTGACTTTTTTTTTGCTTACCTATTTATCAGATAGAAATAAAATTTAGTGATATCCTCAATGGCTTCGGCAGTTGCAAACAAGTGTCCGGAACGTTTTGTTGCCAAGAATTTGCCATTGTTTGCGCGGAACGAGAGCGAACCATCACCATGCCAGATAAGCTCAAAAAGTGCATCAGCACAACGACGATTACCGGTAGCTTGAATGCCACCACCTGTAGACAGACACCAATAGCGATCCTGCGTGGTACGCAATGCCCAACGGTGTGCAGACCAATCGAATTCCAATTGGAACGTTTCATTTTCGCCAACCTCATCTTGATTGGCAGTCACATCAACTCCCTGTTTAACGCTCACATAACGTGTATTCAGTTCAGCTATAAATGAAGCTTGTGGCAATGAATCTTCCAGCGAGAATAGCTCATCGCGTGTAACAGTTGATGAGCGCGACTTAAGTACAGCCTTAGAACCAATTGGCGAGAGATATTGGCTTTGTCTGCATAGAGATAATGAAAAAGAAAAATAAACAGTGATTAATGTAGAGTCGGTAGACGTTAGTTATCAATCCCATCACTCACTTATCACGCAATGCCAAATGTCCGCCATGGTATTCGGCACTAAAAAGACAATCCTCATTGCAGACAACTTGCAGCTTGCCATTGGCATTTAAGTACCTAGAAAAACGGAGTAGAACGCCAAAATAGATAAAAGTTAGAAAATTGAATTTGTCTGATAAAAGTGCATTTTATAGCAAAACGTTAATGCAGACTATATTACTCACTTATTGTTGCATGTGTGTAGGGCATAGCGACCGCCCTCATCGGAACGAAATTCCAATGTGAATAAAGTATCCTCACCCCATGGTATATTCGAGTCAACATGAATTTCATCTTGTGATTCAGAAAGATGGGCAAACCGTTTGCGACCAATCGAACGTAGATTAACTTGAGGCCGCGCAGCCAAGTGTACAGTCCAGAATTCGCTGGAACTTGGTGTCTTAGCGGTGCAGACAAGTTTATCGGGATTGCCGCCCAGGAAATAACCGCGTGACTCATTCTTCAGAGCCCAACGACCGGTGCCATCTTCGCTGATACTGATCTGAAATCGACTGCCAACATCACGATCGTCACTCTCGCACAGTACATTGCCGAATGTATCGACCGAAAGATATTTGTTGAGATGAGATCGTAAGTAGATAATACCTAGGTAAAGGGATGAGTGAATGGTTGGTTAGAACATAAGATTTATAAACGATTTTTTGTGAATAATTAAATATATTATAAAATAATTCAATGAAATAATTATTTTATTATTAAAAAAAAATAATTAATAAAAAAATTGTAATAATAATTTGTTTGGTATTTTGCGCATGTATTGCTTAGCACAACTTCCACATAAACTAGTGGCAAGTTGTAAAGAAGCTTGATATTAAACAATATAATTTTTACCAGCTCTTTGTAGGGCTTTTGTTAGGCCCAAACGGTGAACTTTTTATTGTTTAAAAGCAGCTATTTCAGAGGCTATTCAACATTGCCTAGTAACTTGTGTAAAGCTGCTCTGTAAGGCCTTATAGAAGTTTTATGTAAACTTCAATAGTCTGTAGAATAAAACTTTCACCGGGTAATATCTGGATACGAACACATGACACATACGCTTGAACAGACTATTCTCGACTCAACCAAATTGTGTTATATAGAAATATTGATAGAAGCTGTATGATTTTAAGTTTATAGAAACTTTTGCTTCTCTAACACTTTCAAAATTATATTTAATAGAAGCTAAAGCTTTCAATTGTAAAAATAGTTTCGGTTACACATCTATAAGCTTCGTCTATTACATCTATAAGCTTCGATAAGTAAAATTATACAGGCTTAGCAGAGGCGAATCATAGATTTATTAGAAATAATCTTATAGAAACTTTTTGTAGCCTAAACGACGGTAGATCTGATTATTTTTTCCAAATTTCTATGGAAGCTATAGCTTCTCATAGCTTTCTTTAACAAATTTTCGGAAATTTACTGGAAAATTTCCGCCAAAAAATCTATAAAGCTACTGAATTCAACTTCTGAAGTCACTTTCACAGTTTCTTATCAACTGTACCTTCTTTGGTTTTCAATCACAAGCTCTATAGAAGCCGTAACATCTTTAAAGCTACTGAATTGAACGTTCTAAGTCACTTTCACAGGTTCTATATCAATTGTAGCTTCTTTGGTTTTCGATTGCAAGCTCTATAGAAGCCGGAATATTTATAAAGCTGCTGAATTGAACTTCTGAAGGAACTTTCAGAGGTTTTTGTCAACTAGAGCTTCTTTGGTTTTCGATAGTAAGCTTTATAGAAGCCGGAACATTTATAAAGCTACTGAGTTAAACTGCTGTAGGCACTTTCACCGGTTTTTATCAACTGCAGCTTCTTTAGTTTTCGATTGCAAGCTCTATAGAAGCTGAAACATCAATAAAGCTACTGAACTGAACTTCTGAAGGCGCTTTCACAGTTTTTATGTCAACTATAGCTTCTTTGTTTTGATCGCAAGCTCTATAGAAGCCGAAACATCTATGAAACTTCGGAATTGAACTTCTGAAGGCATTTTCTCAGTTTCTTTATCAACTGTAGCTTCTTTGGTTTTCAATTGCAAGCTCTATAGAAGCCGAATATTCTATAAAAGTACTGAGTTGAACTTCGGAAGGCACTTTCAAAGTTTCTAAATCAACTGTAGCTTCTTTAGCTTCGAATTGCAAGCTCTATAGAAGCCGGAACTGTCGAATCTTTAAATTTCTTAATCTTTTTTTCATGTGTTAGCTGAAAATGCTAAGAAACCAAATCATCATGACTTTAATGATAAACAACAAAATCATTTAAATCAACAGACAAGTAATTAAAGTTGGTCATGCATTTTATGTCCACAACAAGCTGTGATCTAAGCAACAATAAGCTGTGGTACAAAAACACCTATCAACCAACAGCTTTTAACCGCAATGACTTTACACAATAAATTCAGCCAAGCAAAGACTGTGATTAAATTTTCAACAAGTTCTATTTGACTGCCAGAGTTTTATGTCGAAGATAAACAACCAGGAGGAAATAAAATGTTTTAACATAATTATATATGGACTTGACGCCAGTTACCTCTGGCTACTGACTTGAGGTCATTAAGTATGCTGCACTGGCACAATATAAATGAAGTCCAAGATGATGTTGAGTAAATTAAGAGGCTGTTAAAAGAGCAAAATATTCAAGTAACGTAGCTGTGTCTTGGAGACGTCTCTAAAAAATGGCTGACTGACAACTATTAATGTTTGAAGAGTCAATTGCAAACATTTGTGGCCAAATGCAATATAAAGATGCTGCTGCAATAAATGCTGAAACAGCACAAATGTATAACAATAAAAAAAGCACTTAAAGCTTGTTGATCGTCAAGAAGTTGCGAAATAGTCTAAAATTTGGGTCAACCAGAGAAAATTTGCTCTAATTGAAATGATTTTTATTTGTTTGAAAACTTGTATGGGTGAATAAGATATGACAAATAAGGAACTTAGTTATGTTTTAAATGGAAAATGCAAATTTTATGGGTTCTCTAGAATTATGGTTAATATTAAGATCACCTCAATTAAGCCATAGCTTATCATTAGCTTAATACTACAAAGATACAGACATTAACAGTAGCTGACTTACTGATTGATTTTCTAAATTGTATTGTGAATTTTGATTTTGCTAACTATTATTGTTTCTAAATGCACCGTTAATCTTTTAAATGGTTTTAATACAATGAAAGCACTGGTTGAAGATTTTGTAGTTATTCTGAGCTTATTGTGGTTATCTTGAATAATATTTTAAAAAATTAGGCTATAAGACATATAGTAAAGTCCTAAATTGTTGACATTTATTGCTTTTCACCATTTTCTCTATTAAATTCAATTAAAATTTCGCTCGGAAGTTAATAAAAAGGCAATATTTATGTTTTATGGAGAATACTTTCGTTTAGATTATCCGGTATAAAACATTCACAAAAACTAAAAACTAAAATTCAAAAAAATTAACATAATATATCGTCAGTATTAAAAAATTCAGTAAAAGTTTGAAACAGATCTTCTTACCAACAACTTTTGCTTTCTATCTTTCTATATATATCTCATATAATAAAAAAATTTGCTCTAAATAGCTTAAAAATATTAATAAATAGCAATGCTATAGACTTAAAATATAAAAACGTGTGAATGTTTTTAAAGAATAAAATTTAGAATTGTGTGAATTGTGGTAGAAAATGAATAAGCAACGGAAGCAACGGATTTTTAGATTGATAAAAAAAGGGAACGCTAACAATAAACTAATTAAAAATAAAACAAACTTAATAAATAAGACAAAGTAAGGTACAACATAAATATTTTTATCACAAAATAGCGTATGGGAATATATTTTGAAGGAGATATGGTCTTTAACTTCGCCGAACATATTTTTTATTTAAAAATTAAATTTTGCAAAAAATTGGATTGATGGTGTAGCAGATTGTGGCAAAAGTTTTTTTGAAACAAGTGAATCTTAAAGAGGTTAATTCTCATTTTGTTCAAAGAGGCAGCTAACATTCCATATGATCAAAGATTCTGAGGTCATAAAGGCATCATAGACTTGAGTAGCTTGTTAATAAATTGCTTATTCTTGTTGAACACTACGAACGCACACCTTCATCTTTGCAACAAATTACTTTATCACCTTTACTGACTTTTTTTGGTATTTTGAAAAGGGTTTTTAAAAAATAGTACCATATATTATAGAAAAGAAAGTACAAGGTAAGTTATTTTAAGAATTTTGGAAAAGTGAGTGTGGCACCTCCCATACAACTGGAACAAATTTTAAGCAATATCTGGAGAACTACCACAGCTATATAAGAACAAACTATCAATCATTTGAAAAATCATCATCAAGGAAAGTACAAGGTAAGTTATTTTAAGAATTTTGGAAAAGTGAGTGTGGCAACTCCCATACAACTGGAACAAATTTTAAGCAATATCTGGAGAACTACCACAGCTATATAAAAACAAACTATCAATCATTTGAAAAATCATCATCAAGGAAAGTACAAGGTAAGTTATTTTAAGAATTTTGGAAAAGTGAGTGTGGCACCTCCCATACAACTGGAACAAATTTTAAGCAATATCTGGAGAACTACCACAGCTATATAAGAACAAACTATCAATCATTTGAAAAATCATCATCATTTGAAGAATACGTAACACATTTGGCGTGATTAAACTTGGGCGTGATTGCACAAGTCATCTCCAGCATGTCATCTCCCATACAACAGCAGTTTTTTTTAGTATCTCCATGAATCGCATTCGTGAATTTTGGTCCAGTAAGCAATTACATGAGTCGCATGAACTATTCATGATATCAATATCAATGTTCAAAATATACAAAAGAAAAAACATGAAAACATGAATATGTCGTAAGCCGAGTGTTTAAAATTCATAAAGTGTGTGTACAAGATACAAAATTTCGTAAATGCCATGCAAAAATACAATGGGAACTTGAATCTATTATAATTTTTGTGAATAAAATGCATTGCCAAATACGAGCATAACCAGAACAGTCTATGAGATAACTGACTAGAATGCACGACAAACGTGAACTACTAGATGAGTTTAGTGACCGAAATTCATATAAGGTTGAGTAAAAAATGAATTACACTAAACTAATACAATAGAAGCTTGAACTACTTAATACATTTATTGAGCAAAATTCATACATCCTATGTACATAAGTAAGACTCGGTCTTCACAAAAAAAAAAAAAAAAAAAAGTGATAAACTGGGTTTTTTTTATATTTGCGATTTTTATTGGACACATATATTGTGGCAATCGTGTGCCTTTCTGTGCGTGCCTTTAGAATTTTTTAAGTTTCAGCTGTCGCTACACTCAGAAAAAAATTTTTCGGAAAAAGGCAACATATTTAGAGAAAAATTGTATAGACTTTGCTGCCTCCAGAGAATGCTTTAATCTAAATGTGATCCCGAAATTCCCTTAAAATGGTTAAAAGCTTCTATGAATAAGAGATATATTTTCGCATCAAAAAGATACATTCTCTTTAACAGAAAAATATTTTTGTACCCCCACGCGTACTGCGTAAGGGCTATATTAATTTTGTCACGACGTGTGTAACGCCTATAAGGATGCGTGGTAGGTATAGAAAATTATATATATTCTTGCTCAGCATCACCATCTGAGTTGATTTAGCCATGTCCGTCTGTCTGTCCGTCTGTCTGTGGACACGATTACAGCCGTAATTTTGAAGCTATCGTGCTGAAATTCGATATTTAAGCTGTTTTCCAAAAAACTAAGATCAAGTTCGAGAATGGGCTAAATCGGATGAAAACCACGCCTACCTCCCATACAACCCCAATGATGAAAACTCCATAAAGAAACGAATATTTACGCTACAAAACTTGAATTCGGTGTTTGTATAGTTTATAACAAAATTTAGATGTGTTAGAAAAATGGGCGTCATCCACCCACTAACACGACCACCTCCCATACAACCCTATTATTGAAACCTATACATAGAGGCTTGTGTCGAAGCTATAATAGCAAAATTAAATTTATTATTTTTATATAAAAATTAAGACGTGAGAGAAAAATGGGCGTAATCCATCCACGAACACGCCCACCTCCCATACACCCCCAAAATTTAAAACTATATAAATAGGCTTCTGTCGAAGCTACAGAAGTAAAATTAGATATTTATTCTTTTTATAATAAAACCAAGATGTGTTAGAAAAATGGGCGTCATCCACCGATGAACACGCCCAACGGTGTTCATACAACGGTGTTCACACAACCCATAATATTGGAAACTCTATAAATAGGCTAATATTTAAGCTATAGACCTGAAATTGGGTATTTGTGTATATTATATCAAAATTTAGGCATGTTAGAAAAATTGACATCAACCACTCAATAACACGCCCACCTCCCAAACAACCCCTAATTGAAAACTTTATAAAAAGGCCCCTTTAGACGTCATCAAAATAGTAAATAATAAAATAGTAAAATTTTTTGAAATCTCATATAAAAAGAGCTGCAATTTAAGATTTTGTACCATTGCAAATCGCCCGTGGGGATATTTTAACTTCGGCTCAGTCGAAGATATACCTTACTAGTTTTTTAACAGATTCAACAGTGTTTTTTTTTCGTTGACGAAAATTTCATATAAAATTCCCAAATTCGTACACGAACACTAGAAACGTTGAACAAGTTTTCAATTTATGAATTGTTAATTTTTCAGTTGTTCTAAAGCAGAACATTTTTTTTAGAAATCATCTACATTTTTTCGTCAACGAAGACTGGGACTACAGGGTTGTATAAATTTTTCTCGGAAACAGAGAAATATTTATTTAATTTTAATAAATCTAAAACACAAAGAAAAGAACAAGTTTTTTAGAAGAGAGATATATTTTCATAATATAGGTAGAACAAATTTTTTTATTACTTCCATCTTTTTTTCTAAAACAGAGATTCTGTAAGCGATATGTTAAATAAAAAAATACCTTTTGAAGGAACAAATGTCAAAATATGCAAACTATGCAGCACTTGCTTTTCACATCATTAATTCGGTCACACGCTTTATAAGGTTTTTTTTCGTACCTAATTCAATATGAGAAAAATATGTCGTTTTTAGATCAGAATACCTTTTTATATTTGAGAAAGGTTTGTTTTTATTGAAGAAAATCCTTCTCATTGTGAATTGTTTATCAAAATATAGAAAAACTTTTTCATTTTCTATAAATTTTTCTTTATAAATGAGAACTGCTTAGGGCGAGAAAAATATTTATCATTACTAGTTTTTTCCCGTCAAAGATGACGGGCCCGGTTTTAATAAAGAAAAAAAAAACCATGAAATATTAGCTGAATTAGAAATCAGCTATGGTCACATATTCAATTTTAAATTGTGGAAATAACAATTTTTAGTTCCAAATATTTATAAAATATCTTAAAGCAAAAACACAAACTATAGTAGCTACGCCGAAATAAGTTTAAAAATTTTTGGAATACAGAAAATTTCAAAATAAAAAAATCACCCTTATCAATGAACCCGCGCTCGCTCTCACAACAGCGTCTAAAGATTTATTTTCTATTTTTTAAATATAGATTTAAATATAGAATTTTCTATTTAATTTAAATTTCGACTTCGAACGAACTGTTTTATCGATAGTGATTCTATTATTGAACAAACATCGTCGCACAAAAATACAAAATTTTGGTCGACAAAAATTTGAGAGCGGATTCATTTCACCTCTCAGGCAGATATCAAGCAAGTAGAATTTGGCTTTTAATTTCTCTTCAATTATCATAGGTATTAGGATTAACCTATCTAGGTGGATCATATTCATGATCTTTAGGTGTGCTTATTCATGACCTTAAGTATGAGCGGACTGAGATTATGTATAGTTCCATGAAGACGGCAGTGTTTTATACACAGTCTTATATATAAAAACACTCAGCTCATGAATAAAAACACAAAACCAAGTTTTTTGGTTCTATTCAAAATCTGGAAAATTTGTTTTCGTTTTCAGGAACTTTGTGTGCGACAGATTTGTTAACGTTTTTTTATGTTTACATAACTTATTTTTGTATTTTTCACGCCCTTGTGTTTGAATACAATCAAGTCATGTTTAATTACTTGGAGCTTATGTTAAAGTGCACATGATCAGTGGACTAACAATTCAGGGTTTTTTAATGGTTGGTATGATAGTTTTTTTATGAACGAATACATAGTTTACATTTTCTGCGTGGAACACTGCAAAATGTTTTTTGCAAATTTCACGATTTACTGAAAGTGTCCTTTTCAGCAGCCCAAGATATGAAATGTAATCTAATTCCACTCAAAAGTATTCAATTTCTTCATCTACATAACCTCAAATATATCAAGCTCCTGACGTGATGTCAATTCTGAGGACGGATTTGTATTCTGCACAGACAATTACTTTAGAAAAGACTCTCAGCTGCCCAAGGATGATTTCGTTGCGGACTAGTATTATTGACTCATTGGCAGCATTCACCTGATTTAAAACCTCAAGGTGGATGAACCATTGTGAATGGCACCAAAATATCAAAACAAGACAAGTCTTTAAATAGTTTTCTATAAGATTTTTGGAATTTAATTTTATGTAATTTGTGTTATTTCGTTACATTCGGGTATTATTTTTTTTGGGGTCTTATTTGATTATGAAACAATATTCCATCTTTGCAACCTCATTTCATTTTGATATAAAGGCTTTATTTTTAAGAGTGAACTAGCTCTTTAGATAAGTTCGTATTCAGGTGAAATTTATTTAAAATTAAATTTTCCATGAATAAGATTTTATTTAAATCAATTCTATATAAAAATTGTAGACTTTGACATTTGAGTAATGCGTGCATTTCAGAGTTTAAATGACGCAGTTAAGCTTTATGCGCATTCTTAGGCCAAAGAAATTACAAAGCATCACCGATTAGGATTTTATAAAACTATCAGCGACACAGAGGGAAGCTGAAAGTTGGTACAAGATGAAAAAAAAAAAATTTCGTCATGCTCCAGTTTCTCACGTGCATTACACACACTTCTCGTCTCAAATACTCACGGTATTAGAGATTCAAAGTTAAGCTTGTGCTAAATTAAATTAAATTAAAATAAATAAAAATGTTAGCACCGTAAAGCTGAGTAAAAAGTAAGGCGCGGCGCAGTTTTATTTATTGGATTTTCTTTCAAAACAACAAATAAATTACATTTAGTTGTAAGTACCTTACTTTTGGTTTATTTTTGTTTGCAGGTTTTTTTTTTTCTAAGCCCTGTTCATTTAATTTTCTTGGCTTGCAAAATTCGTTCTAGACTTCGTTCATATTTTATGTTGTTTTTGTTTTCTTTTTTCTTTTTTCATTTGCATAAATAATTTTAATGTGAGAACTTGTACAAGACGAAAATAATACAAAGTTATACGAAGAAGGCAAATGACCTCAAGTGTGACGACCAAGGGACCCATTTATGAAGTGAGAAGATAATATCTTAAGGACTTTGGACAAGGTAGAATGATTTTGAAGATGTTTGATAAGAGACAAAAATAAAAGAAGTAAAAGTGAAGTGAACCACAGAAAATCTCATTGATTCACAACGAATCACATAACTTTTAACGTTTTTTAAATGCTGGAACTTTTGAATAAATGCTATTTGAAATTAACATATTTTATAAACATAGAGGTATAATTCATACAAAACTTATTAGTTGTATTTACACTAATACGTTAATATTCGCTTATGGAAATTAAAGCAATATCTTCAATAATTTTTTCATATTATTTTAAGATATTTCCAAAAGCAATACTCAAGAAAGCAAAATATTTGTAATTGAACTAAATCGAAATTTTTAAATTTGTATTTTTATTTGTCTTCATAAGCTAGTCCCACAAAAGTTGTTCAAATCTTCAGCGCATGCAACATTATTTCAGAGAAAAGCTTGAATCACGTTTTGTGTGAAGAAAGAATATGAAAAGACCAAAAAAATAAATACAAAACAACGCAAATTTTGGACCAAAGAGCAAAGTTTTCGCCATTGTTGTTGTTGTGATAAGGTCAAGTTATATAAAATAATATCCAACTGTTGATAGATACTTGAAGAGTTTATTTATTTTACGTGCAAAACGTAAAATAAAAATAAATAACGTGCAAAACGTTATGATGATGAGGATCATCATAATTTAGAGAAGGAAAATGGCAAATATTTAAAAAAAAAATAGTAAATAATGATAATGACGTCAAATATGGTAACGTTGAAACAAAATCGTGCTATTTAATTAATATAGAAATTATAGTTATAGAAATGAAACTTAATATAATATGATTCATTCAAAGTCAAATTTTTATATATATAGACATATTTTAATTAGAAGCAAGAAAAGATTTATTGGAAATTTTTTTTATTAAGCAAACTATTTATTAAAGTTTTTAATAGAATTCTCATTGAACTTGAAAAGAATGTGTGTTTAATGTGGTTGAAAAATGCAAGGAGCACTTAAATGAAAGTAAGAAAAAAAAAAAACAAAAAAAAGAACACTGCCATGTTGGAGCATAATCCTAACATTTAGGGTAGAAAAATGGCCAAAAAGGTGAGCTACTAACAATTTTAAGAAAATTCTTTAAAAATACTTCCGCAAAAAGAAAGAAAATTAAACAAAATTTGAAAACCGTTTTAATTCGACTAAATTGTTTGCTCGAAAAGTTATATTTTCAAATTAATTGAATTGTTAACAGCATTTTTCACAACAAATTGACTTTTGAGGAAAGCATAAAGGATCATTTTGGTTAGAAATTCTCAGTTTTGAGAAAAACTTAATTTCGATAAACTTCAAAGCTCTTCTAAAACCAAACTTCATATCGATTAAATAGAAGATTTTATTACAAATCTAAATCCCACACCCCTCCGCCGTTTCTTGTGGTCGTGAATTTCAAAACGTCTTTTACCCTCTTAATTGGTACTGAAGTTTATGAACGAGTCCTTAATTATGCAAAGATATTTTTAACTAGTATTTTGTAATTTTTTCCGATTTTTCGTCAATTACTTACTGAGATTGCTGTCATTTATTTACATTTATTTTTTAATTGATTTGTTTAATTTATTATTAATTACTTTTTTAATTTAGTTTTTATCAATTTGTATATTTTTTTATTTAATTTGATTATTTTCGTAATTTTTTTTTGATTTTTTATCTCATATTTCTTTTTTAATTTTGTTTTATTTTTTACATTTTTTTATTTCTTCAAATTTTGTATTTATTTTTAAATTTATTTTTTATTTACTTTTTATTCATTTTTAAATTTATTTTTTATTTATTTTTTATTTATATTTATTTTTTTGTTTATATTTCATTTTTATTTGTATTTATTTTTTTGTTTATATTTCTTTTTTATTTTCATTTATATTATATTCGAGGTGACCGTGGCATTCACAGTTTACCAAAAAAACATCGATATATTATACTTTTACGTATAGAAAAGATATAAAAGATCCGACTCTTAATACCTAAGATATGTCGAAAAATTTCATAAGGCGGTCTCCTACGATCGGCACAAAAACAAATTAGTTTTTATAAAAGTTCTAGTGGAGTATAAGAAAAACTTTTATAGCAAGAGTTTAATGATTTTTTGCGAGCTTTAATTTCCTGAAATCAGGGTGGCACATTAGGCTGTTAGGAGCTGAGATATGATAGTTAAAATTATAACGGGGCACTTGAAGTTAATGACCTTGAAGCAAAAACATTCGTCTGAGACGAAAACATCGATTTATGATTCTTTAAGATTCAACTGCAAGTGCCAAAGATATGAAGAAAACTGTAAATCCATAACTAACTCTACGGTCGGGAAAAAAAAAATTTTGTTTTTTCGAAATTGCCTTGTAAAAATGCATAAGGTTCGAAGGCGATAGGTACACTTTTTTCTCCCTGTGATGTGATACACTCTACCGTGGCATGTGTATTAAGTGAGTGGCTTGCATGCCCGGAGCGCGAGATCGATTCCGACTCGCTGCAAAGTTTTTTTTTCAATAAAAATTTTCTGATCGGTTCTGCTTCTACTTCTCTGCAGACAATGGCAAAGGCAAACCTCAGATAGTAAATAATGCAAAAGAAAAGCTTTTTGACAACATGAACTTTAGCCGTTCGGAGTCGGCATAAAACATGTAAGTCCAGTTCTCGGTTAATTTAAGAGTCGACGTGAATAACGTAGTAAGCGACATTTTTATCTTGTTTGAAATGAGATAATCTATGAGATCATCCATTATTTATTATTATAAATAATGGTCATATTATAATAGAAATTTACATTAAAATATAATTTCTTATGTTTTTTTATTATACTTAGTACTTATGTATATATTAATTTTATCAAACATCATCCAATATTAAACAATACTTTGAAAAATTTTAAGCAAAATCAGTAGTAAACGTTTGGTTTATTAAACTCAAAAGGAAGAACAAAAACTTGATGGGTTTTTCTCTTCCATGTTATATTTCAGGAAGTGCTTGAACAATTTCAACAAAGACAATTGCTAAGGTTTATGCATGAGACTAATAATGCCAAAGCCCGTTGCAACTATGAAATATTTTCAAAAGGATAGTTAATTAAATGGTTTTTATTTCAAAGTCTCTCAATTATTAACTTTTTTTAAACAATTTATTCAAAATTTAAGAAGATTTTTTAATTTTTTTTAAAATTAAGAAAAAATTTTTAATAGGAAAGAAAGAGGAAGGTCTATGATCGCAGCTTTTTTCTTATATAAGAAAAAAAAGAGTGTTTTAACTTTATAAACTTGTTACACTTTTGACTTCCACGAGATATCTTCATCAGCATCAAATCAATGAATTTCTGTTAAAAAAATTTCAACCAACAGTTTTAATTTATTTGCTTTTTTGCTGAATTATTGATTACTTCAAAGCAGAAAAAAGAAAGCATTTAATCAGACTCCGTTCTATGTATCCAAGCATAGAAACAAAGTTATTTGATTTTTCATCATAAAGAAGATGGTTGCTTTTTTTTAATTGAGATAAAAATGCTACAAAAACAAAGCGAAATGAGTAAATGTTACTCAGAAAGAAACATGCTTCAGATGAAAGAAAAAATTGAGAAAAATATTAATGAAGAAAATTGATGAAAAAAAAAATAATAGTAATGTATCTTGTTTTTTGTCAAGCACTACCTGAAAATAACAAGCGACTTTTTGGTTGAAAGATTTTTGTAAGTTAAGAGATAAGGTCTAGAGAAATGTTTATAAAAGAAATAAAAAAATTAAAAACTATGCGCAGGAGTTTGCAAACTATTAATAATGCAAACTTAAGTATAGTTGTTGAAGCTGTTTAAATTGAATCATAAAGTTAATAAAAAGTAGAAATTATATTGAAAAAATTTTTTAAATTTTCAATGGTCGTATTTTTCAATAATAGTTCTGAGAAAAAATAGCATAAATTTTACAAAGTGGTAGCAGCATTAAAAGTATTTATAAAACATAATCTTGCGTCACTGAGCGATTTAGCGCTCAGGAAGATGCAGTAAATTGGTTGAACGATTTATTGCAAACCATTAACCGGATATACTTAAAATTGCTACAAACGAGAGCAGCAATTTATGCTGAAATTTAAACTCTTTACAGCTAGAACCAGCCGGTGAAAATAACAAGACATAAGCAAACCAAAACGAATAGTATAACATTAATTTGTATGCAATTTAAACGCTGCTGCATCTGTTTGAAGACCTCCGTTATACAGTTTAAGATATAAGATTAATGATTTATTTAATGTTACACTCAGCTTAAATGTAGTGAAAGATTTAAGAATTTAAAGGAAATATATATAAATTTGTTGCGACTATGTAAGACATCAGATGAACGATTTACATTTCTGATTCGAGGAAGCAACTGAGAAAACAAAGCTATTTCTTGACGTGCACAAAAACAGAACAACAAACAAGATTTGGAAAAATGATAAATTAACGAAATGCATGAAAGTTAGGCGCAGCTCATGGAACTCGCTCTCTGACAGCGTGTAGCTACTTTGTTTTAAATTCCTGGTCTCAAGAATCGACAGTAACAAATCGAATCGGAAGACATTCGACATGGTTTGAAAATTGTTTGTTGCTTGTTGGTTGCAATTGAAAACAATACCAGCAAAACATGTCTTATTTGAGTTATAAAAAAAATATCTGATTTTAATATACAGCGTAAAACTTCTAGAGACATGAACAATCATGGATATTAGGCAGATCTTAGAGAGTTGTAAGAATATCATAAAAACCGGTGTTGCTGCACCTTAGTTGCACAATCGTTCGATCAAGAAAGTGTCCACCAAGTGTACGAACGGACGAACGCTTGCAAGGAATTGTACTCCGAGCTTTTTTATTGCCGCAATGAGCGAGAAGAAATATTTTAATTTGCTTATCATGACTTTTATGTAATATTCGTTAACAACGGCTTAAGTTAAGTAAGTAAATTTGTTAGCAATATGTTGCCAAGATTGTTTATGGCACACTGGAAGACAACAAAAATTTTAGTGCCTCATTTTTATGCAAACTTATTTATAGCTAAATAACTTGAGCTGCAATATGGCAGCACTTGCACGACACTCTTTTATCTTTGCTTAGATCTTGGCGTAATTTGTGAACACGTTTAGATAGTTACTTTGTGTCGAAAGGATAACATTTTTTTTAGAACTAGAAGTGCTACTCATGCCCAGTGCATGAGCTCAGTCAGTTTTGATGGTTAATAAAAACAAATGTGCTGTATTATGCCTGATTTGTGCCATCATGAGCCGAATTGAGAATATTTTTAAGCATGTCTTAAGACTACGCTATTCATTTTTAGAGATATTTTGATGTTGTGCTGTGATGTGCACGGACTGTGCTTTATTGAGAGCTTTTTTGTTTTCAAAAACCAAACGCTTAAAAACTCATCTTTTCATATCAGAAATTGTGTACTTTTCCTGCAAATCATTTTCGTTGAGTTTAAATTATCTGACAATTAAAGGATTAGAGAATAATTAATTTGCTTTTAACTTAAAATCATGCACTTACTTTCACCGGTATTCGATGGCTCCAAAGTCCACAATTGTTTCTTTTTCAAACTGGAACCATTTGCATTGAGCTTAAAGCCGAATGTCTCGGCGGTCATGTACTTGTGTTGACCATTGATAAGACCGATGGTCCACCAGCCCTTCTGTTGGTTCTGTGAGATGATATCGCCGTTTGTATGATTCAGTTCATAGCTTTGACCGTTCATGTTGATGCTGCTGTGCTTGTGTGTTTTTACGATATAGAAAGATGCAATAAGTGTGAGTTAGCAGCACCAGCTAGAGTAATGCAGCAATATTATAGTATCTATAGGAAGTGCTTTTTTGAATAAATTTTCGGACTTTGCTGCTCACTTAGAAAATGCTAAAGATTTTTGACTTTGCTGCTCACTTAGAAAATGCTAAAGATTTTTGACTTTGGCTGTCCTGCAAAGAAAAAAAGAAAATAGTACTTATTAACAAAAGTTTGATAAAGCAATATAATATAAAAATGGTGACAAAATATAAACCAGAATTTGAATGCAGGACACGTTTAATGCTTATCATTTAATCATCCAAAAAAAAACAAAAAATAAGGAGAAAACAATATAAACAAATCAAGTAAAACAGGCATAAGTTTAATTGAAATCGATTTTTTTAACGACTCACGAGTTCAACGAAATCACTTAATTTTTAAGCAATATTATTTTAACCAAATATTTCAACTTCTTAACAAAATTTTATAAAAAATAACCTAACTTTTGTCAATATTGAATTAATAAAAAAAAATAGAATTTTTTGCCATTTAAAAACAAGTATTCTAAAAGGTATACTTAAAACATTTTTTTAACATAAAAAAAAAACGAATTAAACAGGCGCATCAGCTACGCCACTTTTGCTTTCATTGCACTGTGGCAACGCCCAAGCCATACTCAAACAACCAGCCAGCCATCCAGCCATTATTAACACACAGAATATTCTTCTCTATCTGCTTAATTAAAATGCAAATCCACACCCAGGGTAATGGACTTTTTTTTGCTTTGTTCTCTTAAGCCTATTTTAGCTTTTTAAAAGGTAGCATTATTATTAATATTGCTACAAGTTTTTTGGTTTGCATTTTTCATGCTTCCTTTTCACACTAACTACTATTAAATAAATTCTAGTAGCTGGCTTTGTGTCAGTTTTAGTTTTCATCATGGCAAACGTTGTGCTATTGTTGTTTAAATGGTTGCAATGGTTAGCGTAGTTCGTGCCGAACTATTGTTGTTGGCTTAGTCCTTGTAGTCCTTTTTTTTCACGCTGGTATTATTGTTGGCTTAGTCCTTGTAGTACAAAACTTATATTTCAACATTAAAAGAATCGACGAACGTACGATTAAAGAGTACAAAATATTGAAGATTTTCCTGGACAATCATGTTGTTTTAAGCATAGTTTTAGTTTGCTTAAAAAACAGTTTATAATACTGTTATTCTCTATTTTATTAAATGAGAAAATAAAAAAAAAATAATTTAAAATAATTTATGATTTTTTTTTAATACTTTCCCAAGCGAAATTTTTTTTAGAAAAACCATTAGTAAGATTTTATAATTAAAGTCTAGTACTTCTAGTCTTAGTCTGGATACCGTCCTTGATACCGTCAATTAACCCTCGAATTCGGACGAATCCCCCAAGTCTAGCAGAGATACCAAAATCAGTCTCAAAAGAAGAACAAGAAGGTCGATGGTGTTCTCCTTGAGAATAGCACACAGTGTCGTGCTTAGGTTTCTACTTTTTCTACTCTTCATCGATTTTAAAAAAGCTTTCGATAGTAAAAACCTAAATTTTAGATCAGAGATATTTCAGCAAATCTATTTTTTAAATCATATAAAAGACTCTTGAACATAAATGTGGACAAAACAAAACTTCTCCAAAGTATACCAGGGCAGCATCGCACAGGATTGAGATCAGTAAAAGTAAGGCCAGAATAATCGTTTTTTTATCGTTTTCAATCTTTTAGGTGTTAAAAAGTGTAATAAACGCTTTTAGGCAATATTGAACTGGTGGGCGTGGCACCTCCTATACAATTTGAACGCAGTTTCGCCTGTAACTAGGAAACGTTTTAAGCCAAATTTTCCGAAAAATTTTAATTTCTGATAATTTATTTATTATAAATAAAATTAGGTATATTAATTCATGTGGGCGTGGCACTTCTCAGACTACTGCAACACATTTTTGGCTATTACTAGGACATGATTTACACGTTTAAGGCTACGACAGCCAAGTTTTACGACAGTTTCTACGACAGCAAAATTTGAATTTGTGATAACTTGCGAGTCGTCCTAAATTTGGGTGTAATTGTACATGTGGGCGTGGCAACTCATATACAACTTGAACATAATTTTGGGTTAAGCAAAGAAACGATTAAAGCTAGCTATAAATAGCAGCCAAATTTTATACAAAAATTAAATTTATGTTACTTTAGAATTGTATAAAATTTGGCAGCAATTGCACATGTGGACGTGACACCTCCCTGGAAACTGGAGCCAAGTTTTAACTATAAATAAGAGAAAATTAAAGTAAGTGATGTCAAATTTTATGTACAAATAAAATTTCTGATAACACTGTACAACAAAACTGAAGTTTTTAAAAATCCCAAGAGGTTTGATTTGGAATTTCCAAGAGGTATGGAAGCCCCCATACGGAGGGGTCGGAGGAAATGGGTTCCAAGGCAAAAAATGTTCCTCTTGAAAAATTAATGGTGGTCTGTCATATTGATTTCATTAACAGTAGGGGGTTAGGGTTCTGCTTCCCCTGTAGCTCAAAAACCTAGGGTGACCCGAAAATTCTGACTTCAGATTCAGATTTTGCGAATCCAAAACCTTCAGAAACCGTTGAGAAACCCCTTGGGATATCTTGAGTGTTGTACGTGTAATTAACAATCGTAAAAAATGTTGGCAGCAATTGTATGAGAGCATGGCACCTCCAATATAATACCTTCAGTGCTTTAACTGGGCAACGAGTGATGCTTCAACAGCCGAATTTTGTTTTATATTATAATTTATGATAACTTTAGATCATTAAAAATATGCGGTTTTGGACAAGTGGGCATGGTATCTTACATACAACTGATGGTTTCGATTATATGATATATTGTTCTTTTAGTTGAAAACTTATAAATAAGAAATAATGAGAATAAGAAATAATGAGAAAAAAAATTTTAATTAATATATTATCAGTAGTAAAAAAAAAGTTTGAGTATTTTATGAGATGGCAATACTAGTATTAAATCGAATCGAAAAGACGTATCGTTTTTTCGAGATGGTATCCGAAAATTAAAAGAAAGATGGGAAAAAGTAGTGGCCAATATGTACTGAGAAATGAACTTGAATAAATTCTTTTAAAACCAAATAGTTATTTGAAAGAAGTAAACTTCCAAAAGATTCAAATATGTAATGTTCGGATAACTTCTTGATGCAAACCATGTTTGTTTCTACCTGAGTATTTTTTTTATTAAAAAGCACACTTATTATGTGCGAATAACTACATGATGTAAACAATATTTATACTACATGATGTTTGTGCCTGAGCAATTTCTGTTTTAGGTGCAAAAATTAAGGAGTTTTGTTAAGGGGGAATCTTGTAATAGTGAATTTAAAAATATGTTAATTTTGAAAAGGAGACTTTTGTATAAGGGGAATTTTGACCCCGATCCATAAATCTATATGGAAGAATATTAAAACTATAGAAACGCTCCTTCCACAAATAAGCGTTGTTCTAATTGTTTCGTAGAGTGACGTCTATTCTAAGACCGCGTCATCATTGACGAATTTATGTAGATTATTTCTCAAACTTGCATGATCTAGACTCAGAAGGCATGCAAAATCATACTCAAAAGAAACACAATACAAAACTATTCGGTCTTATATTTCTTACTAAAAAAATCCTTAACGTGCTTCTTTTTTTCATTCACGGCTTTTTTCATTCACGGGGGACACGACATTGGCCGTTTTTTATAATTTTGTATTTAAGTAAATATTCTTAAGATTCTAAGAAAAAAAATTGGAAGAATTGGATTTCATGGAAAAATTCCTACCGGTTCAAAAGTTGCAGCCGGATTAATGAGAGCGCATTTTTATTTTTCTTTGTTCGCAAACTTTGAACGCGTTTATCTCGAAACCATGTTTTTCGTACTGGTTGCGGCATTAGCGGGTTCATTTTTTGACGAAATTTTTTTTTTATATTTTTTTAAACTTGATTCGCTATCGTATGACACGAGCTTTTTTAAATTTTTTTTTTTTGAGATTTTATGAATTTTTAAAGTCAATATTTTTTCGAAAAAACACACTTTGAAATTTGGAACATCAACAAAAATTTTAAAAAAACTAAAAAATGCTCCTGTCATACGATAACCAATTTTGTTAAGATTTAAAAAAGTCATTTTTTTCCAGATCGGATAATTTTTGCGACACCCAGCGCTGCAACCACGAGGCCCCGTTTTTTTTCTCTGCCGCCAGTTTGGAGCTCTATAAAACTATGTTGGAGTGAAAAATATATTTAATATATTTATTATATTAAATATATAAATATATATATTAAATATATAAATATATATATTAAATATATAAATATATATATTAAATATATTTTTTTGAATTTTTAATATTTTCGAAAATTTAATATTTGTAGTAATTTTTTCAATTTTCTACAATAATAAAAAAATTTTGAAAAAATGTTTGTTTTTGACAGAGTTATGAATTTTTAAAAAAAGGTCTGTTTTCTCTGCCGCGAATGTTATGTCCAATCTTAAGCAGAAACAAGCAATGGTAAATCGCATCGTTTAAGCGTGCGACACTTTTGCGAAGGTCCCGTTGATGACAACAAATAAATTTTGACGAAATACAATTTTTTTTCTTTCAATATTTAAAATTTGAGAATTTTATATGAGATTTTTGACAATAAAATTTATGTAAAGAAGATGAAATATCGTTTATGAAATATTTCTGAATCATGATACAATAATTTTATAAGGTAGTCCAGACATTTGACGTCTTCTCCCAAAAATGAAAGTTCATACCCTTAGTTGACAATTATTACAAAAGAGAGACTTTTTGACGACATCACAGGCACTCAGTTGTACAAAAATCATACTATTCCGTAGTACAATTTAGAAAAATGTACTTGCATTCACTACGTTTTATAATACTTTTTTATTACGAATAAAAAGAATAGACGTATTCACGATTCAGTGCAGTTGCCAGAGTAGTTGAGGACTTGAGTTGTACAGTTGCGTTCATTGAAAAGTTTTATAGCTTTGAAATAGTGATGCAACATTTAAAATGTAGTACTATGTTCATGCGTGGAATTCCGCTGGCAACATCCATTTATTTGTTGCGTGAAAATTTTGGCAGATATTTTGTTGCGAACGAACAGCTGTGTTTAGCTTAAAAATTTCAACAAGAATTAAATAAAAAGCAAGAATTTATTAAGGGAAAGCAGTAAATCATTTAAGCTATTTAATTTGTTTTATTTATGATTCTAACAATACAAAATAAATATTATACGAGAGTGCATATGAATGATGTCCTTTGTTATGGAGCAGGACTAGTCACTAGTTTATAGCAGTCAGCAGCTGCGAAGATTTGATAGCGCCAACACCACGGAAAGGTGCATCCGTATTTACAATTTCCAACAACTGCAATTATTAATTGCAAAACTTTAGAAATAGTACAAAAAATATAATTGTTATTACAAGCTTTGTTCTTTTGCTTTCACTTTTTTCTTAAATGAAATGGCAACTGTCACTTTTCACAGCAAAATAAATGGTCGGTTCAATTAAATTGCCGTGAAAACAATGTTACTTGATGCATGTTGAGGAATATAGTACTGGATTTTCCGCAGCGAAGCATAGTACAGCTTTGTCGAAAAAGTTGTGAAATGTTCACGCTTGTTTCACAGCTGTCATGTTTTGTATGGAGATTTAAGTGGAATTTCACGTGAAGCCGAACAGAGTGCTATGCTTAAGAGTTGAAGGGCCAGTTTCACCAACTATACTAAAGTTAATCTTAAGGATAAGCTCTGAAAATACATTTCATTAATCATACTTAAGTTCAACTTAAGTATGAAAAATGCGCAACTAAAGTTATACTTAAGTCGTCGACAGCAAAAAGCTGATTATAGTTTGCAAAAAATTTTTAAAATTGTGAAATTTTGCAAATTGCGCAAGTAGAAGGCATATTAAAATCACACATTATTAATAACACAAAATTAATAGCACAAAGAAAAAATTGCGAGTTATTTAATAACGAATTTCGCCAATTTGACAGTTAAAAAATATTTGAAAATTTTTAACAAATTTTATAGCCGTAACAAACTTAATTAAGCAATGCAAACAGTTTTGTTTGCAATGACATCGAAAAAGTACATTTTAAGCTAAAAAGACGCAACACAACCCTAAAAAAAGCGAAGTCAACACAACCCTGCTTATCATTATTTTTTGAGAGAGAATATTTTTTGTTTACAAAAATTAAGGGTATGTCAAATATCTGGACTACCTTTCTCTAATTCTATCATGTTCTGAATTATCTAAGACTTAAGGCTCAAACAAGTTATGCGTAAGCATACAAAAGTTTCAGAGAGAAGTCAACGAAAAGTATACAAAAGTTCAAAAACACACTTTTCCAAAATTAATTAAAAACGAAGTAAGAATGGAAAAAAAGTTCAATATAAATCGATTCGAATGAAATGACAAATAAAAAATAATTTGTTTTTGTCGAAAAGGATTGCCAACTAAAATTATAAAAAAATATTTTTTTATAATTTTAATAAGTTGGTAATTTTATCCATGCTTTATGATTAAAAATAGGGGTCAGTTTCAATACAAACCCCGCTTAATAAACAAATCCTGTCTAAAACATACATTTGTTACTGACTTTTAATTCAATTTCGATACATAAGTGTTTAAAATCAAAATTTAAATTATTTATTAAACAGGTTGCAACCCTTTTCTGCTTAGCAATATACGGTGTCGAGCGCTCACACTCAAGTTTTGAAAAGTAAACGAAAATTGAGAAACTGAACGAAAAATTGCTTACGCACAACTTGGGCGACGCAATATATTGCTGAGCAAGTACGTTCTTTTGCTCTCTAGCTTTTGTATGCTTACGCATAACTTGGTTGGGCCTTTAGACTACTGGGCTGGTTGAAACATTTCAACTATGAAAACCAAACTATATTTTACCAACAAAATACAAAGTTCAACAATCGGTTTCTGTTGCAAATTTTCGAAAAACTAATAGCCCATTATAAATACAATTCACTGATGAAGAACGAAGACAATGAATGAAAATAATGCCATAACCAGTCTGAAATAGCCAAAATAATCAAGTGAACACGTAGGGTGACAACTTCAAGTGTGACATCCGCTGAGCGAAGACCATTTAAGGCAACCTTTTCATGGTCGAATGAATTTAAAACAACTTTTTAGAGCCTAAATTGTTAAGAAAATATACATCGTCACATACTGGAGGGAAAGGTGCAAATTTTACAATTGAATGTTGCTTCAATAACATTTTTTGAAGAATTGGCGGACTTGGCCGTGGGTGCTAAGTGTGTTGCATGTGGTATAACAAACAATAACCCGGGTTGAATCATCTATTTGACAGAAAGTTATTCAAACAAATTATTTTAAAAAGTTAGTTCAATGATATTGGCAACAAAAACTGCTGAATGTAGACTAGGGATGGCAAGATCTGGTTTTTTTTAAATTCTGGCAGTTTCAGTTTTTAAAAATACAATCCCTGGATCCGGGGATTAGTACCGGGATTTTGATTTTTAAATTAAAACAAATTATAAAAAGCTCACAATTTCAAAAAATCCTGGACAGAACATTATTATATTCGAAATTTTCGAACTTCACGCCAGTTTTGGGGAAAAATATGTTTTTTAAAGAATTATTAACTCAAATTAACAAATTAAAATGCCACAATTTTGTAACTCATTGAAAAACTATGTAATTTATCCCGGGATTATCGGATCTAAAAAAAGTCAAGAGCCCAGCATTACGGGATAGCCATCCTTTATATAGGCATAAAATAGCAAAACATTTATTATTAAAGCAAATTAAATAAAAAATTTCGAAATAAAAACTTAATACATTTTCCCAAAAACAATACCCACGACATTCTGATATTAAATTGAATTTCAGAAAATTACACCTTTGTGTAACAGCAATTTGACTTCGTGCTGATATTAAATCTTCCGCATGCTTTGCTATTTACATAAAACGTGCTTCTTCAGTCTTTTGGCGTCAGAGTCACCTTCCAATAGCTCTATAGACAGACGACACTGAAGACTCTGACTGACTCACTGATAGACAGACAGACGGTTAGTCAATATGAGCAGCCAAGCAGCCAGTCGCCTGCTGCCTAGTTGTTGCGTTGTCGACATTGAAATCGTCAACTTGTTGCAAAAAAAATAAATAAGAAGTTGTTTTGAATTCATTGAATATTATGACAAAAAAAAAAAAAATTAAAAAAAAAGGAAAGACAAAAAGAAAACGTTGCATTTTTAGCCAGCTACTCCTGGTTTATTTGTACCCTCCACCAACATGTCTATAATTAGAAATGTTTTTTCATGCATGCGAACTCGTTGGTATGCAAAATACGGACCGGAGTGTTGATGTGAGCAGGGAGTGCAAGTTTTTGCGCTATATATATACTTAGATATATATATTTCCCTTGTTTATGCATTTAGAGTTGATCAAAATTTTTTTCTTTTTGTTTTCTTAGTTAAACTTTTATTTATTGTTGCTTTTAAGAGCTGCTTTAAAACGTTCTTGTACTGTCTGTGTGTGAGAGTGTGAATGGCCAGCAAAATAATTTTCGGCCGAAAATGAAAGAAGAGACAATTCCCAGCTGATATTGGACTTGTATTTCTTTTTTATAATATAAAAAACTTCAAGTTTATCTTCATCATTTATTATAAAATTTTAAACCAAAAACTAATTAGCTTAATTAATATGATTAAACTTAATTTAGCGAGAACCGTAACCAAAAATCATTAAAATTATTAAATTAAAATATAGAAAATAATGCACCAATTTAATGATTGCTAATGTGGAAATAAACGTTTATAAATGGCTAAGCCAAGCTAGCTGATGGCCAGGCCAAGATGAAGACCAGCAAATTCAGTTAAATTACAAATTATAAAAAACGGTAAATTCTATGAGTGGGTATTTGTAACAACAATGCTTAAATGCGTGAATTTTTGATTTTTTTTTTTTCTTTATATTCTTTAATAGTTATAGTTTTTTTTTCCCCATTTGTGCTGCAATTAAGGAAAAACATGAAATTCAAGCATTTCTTTCTTAGTCACACAGAAAGTGAAAACAGTTAATAGACGACTATAAGAAAAAAAAATCATCAGCTCCGCATAAGAAGCTGGCTCACGAAAGCTAGTTTTTATATGCGGTAGCAGCAGAATCAAACGGAACGCAATCTTACCGTTAGACACCAATTAAAACAACATCACAAGAATTAAATTAAAATGCATTTCTGGATAATAAAAGAAAGAATGCGCTCTTGTATGGCTGTCTGGCTATCATGGAATTAATGGCGCGTACATTTCGTGCAAGAAGAAAAGAAAGATAGATAGAAAAAAAAAGAGGTCAGCTTTAATCAGTTCCAAGGTGTTAAATTAGCTCAAATTATCGAAGCGTAATGCAATTTTGTTCTTTTTTTAAAGTTACAATTCGTTTTGAAATTCACTCAAGAGCCGGCCTGCTGCATAGTCTGAGCCAATAACAACTGTTTTAGATATTCATGAGTTAAAAAACCAGGTTAAATTTTAAATTATTTTTTAATTTTTTAGCGAGAGGAAAAACTGGTCTTTAGTTGCATGCAGTATTGGAAGTTTTTTCTATGAATGACCTCTATAATTTTAAACCATAATCACGTCATTTATACGTTTTTTGCATAATTATTTTTGGAACCGGTAAATACAAAGGGTTAATAAGTGACACACACAGGTAGGTATGATTTCGTAGCTCATGATTGTATTTTTTATGCAAGATATGTTGGTTAACGACCCTCCAAATCGAATTATTTTAAGATTAGTTCTTTGAACTAATCTCACCCTCACTCCTTAGAAAACCAAAGTCTTTTTATATTAATTTATAAAAGTTTTCGGGTGAATAAACGATTTCGGCCTCATAGATTAATAATTGTTTATCAGTCACCAAACTAAAATGTCTCTTATATACTAGAATTTACTTCTATTCTCTATTAATCATTATCGAATTTTTGAACCGGCAGGATGACAAGAAGTGCAAAAAGTGGTTAACAAAATTTGTATGAATTTTTATATAGGTAGTTTTTTATTTTTAATTTTTTTTTTTTTTTAAATTTATTTATTACTTTTTTAATTTTTTTTTTTTTTTTATCAAATTTTTAATTTATTTTAATTATTTTAAGCATTTTTAATTTGTATATGCTTTTTTATTATTTTAAAATTTTTTTATTTTTTATAACTGTTTTTTATTTATTTTTTTTTTAAATTATTTTTGTATACGTTCATTCTATTATAATTTTTTATTTTTTTATATTTTTGTATTTTTTAATATTTTAATATTTTTTTTTGCTTTTTATATTTTTATATTTATTATACTTTTTTATTTTTGTTTTTTCATATTCTTTACATTTTTATTTTATAAATTTGTTCGCTTTTTATTTAATAAATTTTTTCGCTTTTTTATTTAATAAATTTTTTCGCTGTTTTATTTTCACATTTCAAAATTTTTTGTAACTCAATCCTTTAAGTATTTTTACTTTTTTAGTTAAAATTTTGAAGTCTTCTAAATAATTTCTATTAAGTTTTTAAAATTGAGGTCATATTTCCAACTTTTTAATTTCGTCATTTAACTTAAATTATAGTTTGAAGTTTTTACACTTGTATTTTTGATTTTGTTTCTTTTTTGTCTATATTATTTTTAAATTGTTTATTGATTTTTTAAACTTTTTGTATATTTTTTTATATTTTTTATTTTTTTTATTTTTTTTATTTTTTTATATTTTTTTATATTTTTTTATATTTTTTTATATTTTTTTATATTTTTTTATATTTTTTTATATTTTTTTATATTTTTTTATATTTTTTTATATTTTTTTATTTTTTTATATTTTTTTATATTTTTTATACTTTTTATATTTTTTATATTTTTTTATATTTTTTGATATTTTTTTATATATTTTTTTATATTTTTTTATATTTTTTTATATTTTTTATATTTTTTATAGTTTTTTATATTTTTTTATATTTTTTAAAATTTCTTTTATTTTTTTTTTTATATTTTTTTTATATTTTTTTATATTTTTTTATATTTTTTTATATTTTTTTATATTTTTTATATTTTTTATATTTTTTATATTTTTTATATTTTTTATATTTTTTATATTTTTTATATTTTTTATATTTTTTATATTTTTTATATTTTTTATATTTTTTATATTTTTTATATTTTTTATATTTTTTATATTTTTTATATTTTTTATATTTTTTATATTTTTTATATTTTTTATATTTTTTATATTTTTTATATTTTTTATATTTTTTATATTTTTTATATTTTTTATATTTTTTATATTTTTTATATTTTTTATATTTTTTATATTTTTTATATTTTTTATATTTTTTATATTTTTTATATTTTTTATATTTTTTATATTTTTTATATTTTTTATATTTTTTATATTTTTTTTTATCTCTTATATTTTTAATATTTTGTTATATTTTTTATGTTTTTTTATGTTTTTTTATATTTTTTTATATTTTTTTATATTTTTTTATATTTTTTTATATTTTTTTATATTTTTTTATATTTTTTATATTTTTTTATATTTTTTATATTTTTTTATATTTTTTTATAATTTTTTATATTTTTTTAAATTTTTTATAGTTTTTTATATTTTTTTATATTTTTTTAAATTTTTTTTATTTTTTTTTTATATTTTTTTTATATTTTTTTATATTTTTTTTAGTTTTTTTATTTTTTTATATTTTTTTATATTTTTTTATATTTTTTATACTTTTTTATATTTTTTTATATTTTTTTATATTTTTTTATATTTTTTTATATTTTTTTATATTTTTTTATATTTTTTTATATTTTTTTATATTTGTTTATATTTTTTTATATTTTTTTATATTTTTTTATATTTTTTTATATTTTTTTTATATTTTTTTATATTTTTTATATTTTTTTATATTTTTTTATATTTTTTATATTTTTTTTATATATATTTTATATATTTTTTATATTTTTTTATATTTTTTATATTTTTTATATATTTATATTTTTTATATTTTTTTTATTTTTATATTTTTATATATTTTATATTTTTTTATATTTTTTATATTTTTTTATATTTTTTTATATTTTTTTATATTTTTTTATATTTTTTATACTTTTTTATATTTTTTTATATTTTTTTATATTTTTTATATTTTTTTTATATTTTTTTAATATTTTTTTATATTTTTTTATATTTGTTTATATTTTTTTATATTTTTTTATATTTTTTTATATTTTTTTTATATTTTTTTATATTTTTTATATTTTTTTATATTTTTTTATATTTTTTATATTTTTTTTATATATATTTTATATATTTTTTATATTTTTTTATATTTTTTATATTTTTTATATATTTATATTTTTTATATTTTTTTTATTTTTATATTTTTATATATTTTATATTTTTTTATATTTTTTATATTTTTTTATATTTTTTTATATTTTTTTATATTTTTTATAATTTTTTATATTTTTTATATTTTTTTATATTTTTTTATATTTTTTATATTTTTTTTATATTTTTTTTATATTTTTTTAATATTTTTTTATAGTTTTTATATTTTTTTATATTTTTTTATATTTTTTTATATTTTGTAATATTTTTTTTTTATTTTTTATATTTTTTATATTGTTTTATATTTTTTTTATATTTTTTTATATTTTTTTATATTTTTTTATATTTTTTTTATATTTTTTTTATATTTTTTTATATTTTTTTATATTTTTTTATATTTTTTTAATATTTTTTTATATTTTTTTATATTTTGTTATATTTTTTTATATTTTTTTATATATTTTATATTTTTTATATTTTTATATTTTTTTATATTTTTTTATATTTTTTTATATTTTTTATATTTTTTTATATTTTTTTATATTTTTAATATTTTTTTTTTATATATTTTATATATTTTTTATATTTTTTTATATTTTATATATTTTTTATATTTTTTTTCAATTTTTTTATATATTTTTATATTTTTTTTCAATTTTTTTATATATTTTTATCTTTTTTTTATATTTTTTAAATTTTTTTATATTTTTATATTTTTTATATTCTTTATATTTTTTATATTTTTTATATTTTTTATATTTTTTATATTTTTTATATTTTTTATATTTTTTATATTTTTTATATTTTTTATATTTTTTATATTTTTTATATTTTTTATATTTTTTATATTTTTTATATTTTTTATATTTTTTATATTTTTTATATTTTTTATATTTTTTATATTTTTTTATATATTTTATATTTTTTATATTTTTTATATTTTTTATATTTTTTATATTTTTTATATTTTTTATATTTTTATATTTTTATATTTTTCATATTTTTTATATTTTTTATATTTTTTTATATATTTTATATTTTTTAATATTTTTTAATATTTTTTAATATTTTTTAATATTTTTTAATATTTTTTAATATTTTTTAATATTTTTTAATATTATTATATTTTTTAAAATTGAGGTCATATTTCCAACTTTTTAATTTCGTCATTTAACTAAATATTTTTTAATATTTTTTAATATTTTTTAATATTTTTTAATATTTTTTAATATTTTTTAATATTTTTTAATATTTTTTAATATTTTTTAATATTTTTTAATATTTTTTAATATTTTTTAATATTTTTTAATATTTTTTAATATTTTTTAATATTTTTTAATATTTTTTAATATTTTTTAATATTTTTTAATATTTTTTAATATTTTTATATTTTTTATATTTTTTACTTTTAAATTTGTCCACTGTTTTATTTTCACATTTCAAATTTGTTTTTAACTTAATTCATTAATTATTTTTAGTTCTTTTATTTAAATTTTTAAAATGATTTTTATTTGTTTTTTCTTAAATTATTAAAATGACGGTTTTATTTTATATTTCTTAATTAAACTTTTTTAGGTATTTTTTATATATTTTTAGTTTTCTATGTATTTTTATTTTTTTATATATTTTTGATTTTTTTTTTATTATTTTCAAATTTGTATACATTTTAATTTTTGTTCCATAATTTTTTATTTTTTGTTATATTTTTTACTTTTTCATGTTTTTTATTGTTTTTTTTACATTTATTTGAATTTTTTAAATTTTTTCAGTTTTATTTGGTTATAACTTTGTTCGTTAATAATGTTTGCTTTTTCAAAAAATTTTTAAGTTTTATGAAATTATTTTTAGTTTTTGTAATTTTTAATTTTTTTTATTTTTGTTTTTAGTCTTGTTATTTTTTTTAATATTAGTTTAATATTTAATATTAATTAGTTTTAGAAATTTTTAAAATGTTTTTATTGTACAACAAATTGCTTTTTTGTCTTTTTAATATTAAATTTCTTTTATATTTATTTTTAAATTCCTTGCTTGAAATATTTTTTATTTGAATAGCGATTGATTTTTAACTTTTATTTCTTTTTACTTTTATTAATATATTTAATTTAAATTTCCATTGATTTGTTTTAAATTTAATTTCCTCTTTTTAATGAAAAAAATAATAAAATATTTGATAGGAAAAATAAATTTTTTTATTTTATAATTAACATAAAAAAAAATTTATTATTTTAAAATTGATTTTTATTTTTGTAATTTTTTACCTTTTTACTGAATTATTTGAAATTTTGTAATATTATTATATTCTTTAACTTTTATGTATTTTTCACTTCAGTTGTTTTATTCTTTACATTTTATTCATAATTTTTAATATTTTTACCTATTTTATTTGTTTTTTCTTAATAATTTCAATGTTCATGTTCCGTGTTAACTTGTATTTGAATAATTTTTCATTTTTTCTAGTTTTAGTTTTAGTTTTAGTTTAGTTTCTTATTTTATTGGTTTTTATTTTGTTTTATTTTTTAAATTCGTTTTTCATTTTTGAATTCGTTTTAAATTTTTTAATTTGGTTTTAATTATTTGATAATTTTTGCTTTTTTAATTAAATTTTTGTAATATTTTGCTCTAATTTCGTTTTTATTTTAATTTTGTTAACTTTTTTTTAATAATTTAATTTTTACTATTTTTATTTATTCAAAAAATTATTTAAATTTATGTAGTAAATAATTATTAATAATTAAATTACTTAAATCTATATTTTTTTTTTATTGATTTTTAATTGTTGCAATTTTTTTTACTTTTAGTTTTTTATGTTTTAATTTAATTTTATTATTTTACTTTAGTTGTTATGTTATTTTTTGTTTTTGTTTTTATTTTTTTAATTTTATTCCTAATTTTTTAATACTTTTAGCGATTTAATTTGTTTTTGTTTATGTAATTTGAATGTAAATGTTCCGTGTTAAATTTTATTTGAATAAAATTTTATTGTTTTTAATTTAAGCTTTTTATCTTGATGTATTAGTTTTTTTATTTTTAAAATTTGTTTTTCTTTTTAATTTTTGTTTCTAATTTAGATTTTTTAATGCTTTTATTACTTTTCTGTTTCAATTATAATTTTAATTTTTTAATTTTTGTAATATTTTTTAATTTAGTTTTTATTATTATTTTAGTAGTTTAATTTTTTTCCTAAAAAATATAAATTTTTTATTAATAAATTGCATTTTAATTTCTAACTACGTAGTTAAATTTTTAAAATTTCTTAATATTTTTTTGCTTTTTTCATATTGTTAATATTTTTTTTTACTTTTCATTTGTTTATATTTTTTTTTATTATTTAAAATTTATGTATTATTTTTAATGATATATTTGTATATTTATATATCATTATATTTAAATTTTTTTATTTAGTTTTTATTGTTTTATTTATAATTTCAAGTTTCTTTTATTTTATTTTTTAAATTTTTTTTTGTATTTGTTTTCACTTTTACTATTTGTTTTACGTTACAAGCACATTTTTTTTTAATTTTTTATTTTTAATTTTCTTTAAGTTTTTATATAATTTTTTTTTGTTTTTTTTAAATGTTTTTTATTTTAATTTTTAAATTTTTAATTATGCTTTTTGTTTTTTTCAATATTTTATTTAACTGTCGTTTTATTCATTTTTTAAACTTCAGTTAAATTTTTTTTGAATTATTTTCTTTACGTAAAATATTTTGTAATGAAATGCAATGAATTTATTAGATAAATTGAAAAAAAATATACATTTTTATAAATTTTATTCTTAACTTTATTTTAAATTTTATTTTTTATGTATAAAAATCACGTTTTACAATTAAAAACAACCAACTTTAATAAAAATCAAAAACAACCGATTTTAATGAAATTTTGTCAATGTGTATGGTAGGTTTCAGCTTGAAAGATAGCATAGTTTTGGACCCCATAGATGTCGCTGTTATGGAGATCTAAATTTTATTTTTTAGATTTCTCAGTTCTTTTTTTCTAGATTCAAAACGACATACAACAACAAATTCGAATATGTGGCACGACAACGTCGGCCCGGAAAAACTAGTTTATTTATGTGCTTTACTTATAAAATTAAAAAACACATTTTTAAAATTTTTATATTCAACGACCGAAGTAATATCGATGATTTGTTTTTCAACATTGATAGTGGCGATAGTTGTAAACCATTGATAGTTGAAAAACACGAGACAAAATCAATTGTTTTGTTTTTTTCTTCACTAAAAGAGACAAACTTTCGATAAACAAAACATCTTTAATTTTCTATAAATTTTGCATAAAATTTACATATGCAAAGAATATGAAATATCTTATCAATGTGGTTTCGGAAGATACAATCAGCGAAAGAAATTGGCACAATTTCATTTCTGAGAGTTTTTTCGAAAAAATACTAGTCAAAGAAACACACAAAAATGTTAAATTAAAAAATAGTGGAACAACAACTGATACAATAAAATGGCAAAAACAAACAAAAGAAGCAAATAATAAACTATTGATATGTTGAAGAGTTTTTCGATTTTTGTTTTTTGCCTTTTTTATTATTGTTTATTACAAGCAGCTAAATCAATTAAACTAACATTAACATCAACACTTAAACAACAGCAACAGCAACATTTGTTTGACGTTTAGACACTAAAACCAGTTTAAAGAAATTAAAACGTAGCAATAAAAATAAATAATTATTGTTTGTTCGAAGCTTGATATAAACTGTAATACTAAATGGAGGAGAGAAAAAAAATATAAAACAAGATGCGCCAACATTTAAAATGTTGTCACGGCTTGAGCAGCAATAGCAACATCAAATCCATCATCAACATCAACAACAACAGCAACAATTACAATAAAATGTGTTGGCTGCATTTTAAAGAATTGTAACACAGTAACAACCAGTTGTTGCTACTCCAAACTCCGGCGAGTAGCGGTGTTAAAGGAAAAACCGTTCATACATTTAACAACGTATTGTCGTTTATGGAATCTGTTGCATGTCAATCTAATGACTGACTATGATTGACAAACCGTTGAGCGCTGACAAAGGAATCTTAATGGCCAAACATTTCTCAATATGTTGTAGATACATCAAACTGCGTGAGGATTTGTAGAAAACATGCTTTAATGAAATTATATTTTTTTCATGTTAAATTTTATTGCATTTATTTCAAAAATCAATTAATTGTTAATTATTTGAATAAACAACTGTCTGCTTCAAAAATTTTATTTTTTTTTTTAAGAAAGGCTGCAATTACTCTTTGACTTGGCACAAGTCAAAACATTTTATATATTCCGCAAGGCAATTAAAAGCAATAGTTCGTTAAGTGAACCGACAACACACAGCAACAAAACAACAACAACAACAACAACAACAACAATAATAACCGCAAGATAAAGCTTTATATGGACCAGTACATAGCTACGGTTAATGCATTTCTGCTGCATGCGTTAAAGTATAAAATAGAATAGAACATGAAGTATAAGAAAAATTGTAAAAAAAAAACAATGAGAAAAGTTGCGGTTGTACAACACGAAGCGCAGCACGCGTTTTAAACCAAACCAAATGGATGATTCCAATAGGATAAACCAAGGCAAGCATGAAGCTTTGTAGACATGGCCTAAAAAATAGAAGACATACAACGAATGATGAAATGTATACTAAATAAATTTATATAATACACGTATGCTTGTTCCCAGCGGTCTTTAACGAGCGTTAAGATCAACTTGGCAAAGCACATTAGTTATGAACTAGTACAAGTCCCTGTCCTACGATGGCTGCCATTCGAAATAATTAAGTAGCAGGTCATATGACAACACTTTTACATTCACTTCGAATGTTGTGTTGCAGTCGTCGTCAATGTTTTGTTACTGATAAGCTTCAAATAAATTGTTTGTGCATACTTTCAGGCTGACCATTTTTCCGTACAATAAAAGCACTGTAATAGCAAGAATTTATATTTTTTAAATTTGTTTTTTATCTTTTTTTGAAATTCTTCATTAACAATATTTTATGATTTGTTTAACAAATTATTTTGTACTTTTATTTTTAATGAAATGAATTAAGTTTAAATATTTTAAATCGATACAAAAATAATAAGTTCATATGCAAAATTTCTTTTTTTATTTTAAAACTGATAAAAAAAAATTTTATACTTTTAAAATTAATTTTTATTTTTGTAATTTTTTTACCTTTTTTTTACTTTTTTACTGAATTATTTAATTTTATTTAATTTATGTTACTTTTTTGTTTTTATTCTTTTCATTTAATTCATAATTTTTTGATATTTTTATCCATTTTCTAATTTGTTTTTGTTTATGTAATTTTTATGTTAATGTTCCGTGTTTAATTGTATTTAAATGAAATTTTATTGGTGTATGCTTTTTACCTCGATTTATTAGTTTTTTTAATTATAGTTTTAATTTTTTAATTTTTATAATATTTTTTTATAATTTAGTTTTTATTATTTTTTTTTAGTAGTTTAACTTTTTTTCTAAAAGATATTAAATTTTTTATATTTTTATTAAGTTTCCCTAATTAATAAATTGTCTTTTTAATTCCCTTATTAATAAATTGCCTTTTTAAATGATTTCAATTTAATTTTATTATTTTAATTTTTAACTCTGATCTTAAATTTTTGAATTTTCTAATATTTTTACTTTTTTCATATTATCTGCAGAGAGCTGTCGGCCGATCAGAAAAATTAATTTCTGTTGAAAAATTTTCTGTGAGATGGTGATTTGAACTTGGGTACTATGCGATCCTCGGACTATCAAGGTGGTTTTTGTTTACCTTTGGATTCGCCCTTAGGACATGAAATATCTAAGGCAAGATTTGAAGTACTCGTTATTTGAGACTAATACTTTTTTTAATTATTAGATAACTTCGGGTATTGTAATATGGTCGGGTAATGTGATATACATGTATAATTTGTTAAATACACAATTTTCGACAAGAATAAACTTAGAAACTAAGGAACACTCATTAGGAACACTAACTAAGGAACATTAAGGAACAAGGAGCACTCATTGTTGTGAAATTGTTTTATCGGTGTAGTCGATATTTTTTTTTTGAGTGCGCTTTGCGAGTGAATTACAATAAATAGAGCAGAATTGTAAGCTTAAATAGATAAATTTATTAGAATTTGAATTAAATTAACCACAAATAAGATGAGATTTTGATTGTCTACAGGGTATTTTTACAATAATAATCTTATTATTTTGAAAACCCAAATTCAGCTATTGTGATGTAGTCAAAGTTGGGTAATGTGATATACCATCTCTCCATACCATATGTATTCATTCCATTCATTTTATACTTAGTGCTTCTTTTTTGTTGTTTTTACATGCGTATTTGTGTTTAGTTGATTTTGTTTGTATTTTTCAGGGACCGTACCGGTTATGGTTTTCGCCGAAAAAGTCACATATTAACTGTTATATTTTTACTTTTACTTTTTCCGACAAAAATAAAAGCTTTTGTGTGCCTTATACAGGTTTTTAACTTCAAATTCAACCTTTTCCATTTCAAATTAAACTTTTTCCATATCAAATTAAACTTTTCCATTTCAAAAAAAACTTTTTCCATTTCAAATAAAACTTTTTCTATTTCAAATTAAACTTTTTCCATTTCAAAAAAAACTTTTTCCATTTCAAATTAAACTTTTTCCATTTCAAATTAAACCTCAGCCAAGAAAAAGATTTATTTTAGATTTTTATTGAATTATTAATATGTAATCGAAAAGTATTACATATTTCTTGTGTAAATAGCTGTTTGAATAAAATATATTAAAACTAATATCACTAGTTAGTACTAGATCAATCCCATCAAAGAAGTTTTTTCAAAAGTGAAGTTAATTGCAAGTAATATGCTAGCTAATCCTGATGCACGCGCTGATTTAAGGAATATTAGAACATTATCAAGGAATCTATAACGACTGTTACATCCACAGAATGTTATAATTATTACACGCATATGTACATGCAACTACCTTCAGCTGCTGCAGGGGTACCCTTGTAAATATTTACTTCAATAATTTATATATTTACTTAAAATTTTGTACTTACTTTAATTTTGTTTTTTGTCGATATTTCTTGTAAAAATTTTAAAAATTAAATCAAAACATTAAAAAAAAACTTTTAAACTTTTAAACACGGAGATTTTATGAAAACCGTGCTAGTATTGAAGACATGTGGGGTGAAGTGAATGGCAAAGTTCTTAAAAGTCTAAGTGATAGTGATAAACGTCGGTTGAATTATGTTTTACAGTGTTTTTTTGGTTTTTAAAAAATGTAATTTTGATTTACCATTTCTATTGAAAATGTGGTGTAAACTAGCCAGTGTAAACTAGTGTTATTAGTTTTTATATAGTTTATTCAAACAGCTATTTATACAAGAAATATGTAATACTTTTCGATTACATGTTAATAATTCAATAAAAATCTAAACAAAATCTCATTCTTGGCTGAGGTTTAATTTGAAATGGAAAAAGTTTAATTTGATTTGGAAAAAGTTTTTTTTGAAATGGAAAAGGTTTAATTTGAAATGGAAAAAGTTTTATTTGAAATGGAAAAAGTTTTTTTTGAAATGGAAAAGTTTAATTTGATTTGGAAAAAGTTTAATTTGAAATGGAAAAGGTTGAATTTGAAGTTAAAAACCTGTATTTTTTCGGGCAATTGTAACAGTTACTTTTGACTTTTATTTTATCGGTTAAAAATAACAGTTATTTTCTGCCTTTTATTTTTTCGGTCAAATATATCAGGCAATTTGTGTTTTTTCAAAGGCTGTTTTACCGGCTAAAAAACTATTGATGCCATCATTTTCGTCTCATCGGTTCGCACAATTTACATATGGTATCAATAGTTTTTTAATGTGTCAAGCGGCTTTAAAAAAAAAAACAAAGTGCCTCATATTTTTGACCGATAAAATAATAGTCAAAAGAAACCGGTATTTTTGTCCGAAAAAATAAGAGGCAAGAAATATCAGTTAATTTTTAACTTTTATAGAATCAGTAGAAAATTTAAAAGGCATTAAATATTCCTGAAGCTGAGGCCATTTGTATCATAATGGTATATTTGAAAAAGTACTTCGACAATTTTTTGATTGTGTCTTTTTCATTTATAAATTGTAAAATAACAGCTATTTTCGGTCACTGAAAAAGTAAAATTGTATCAACAACAACATTATTAACAATAAAACAACATTTTTTCTTGTCAATAACATGGTTAATTTTTAATTTTGGTTGAAAAACAATAGATACAGCTGTTGAACACTATTCGGGTAATGTGATATTGGTATATCACATTATTCGAAAATGGTATATCACTTTAACCGCCATTTTCATTAAGGGGAGTTACATGACTATTTTTCATTGTGTTGAAAAAGCTCCAAATTGGGTAACGCTATAGAACTCTTAAGTTATAAAACACTGTAAAATGCATCAAAAATATCCTGTGTAATGCTTGTATGAAAATTACTTGTAATTGTAAACTTAAAAAATACCTATATCACATTACCCGAAGTTACTCTATTCGAAAAACCAAGTTTGTGCTTTTCGATTTTCTTAGTGTATAATTTTTGTTTTTGATATTGTGTTAAATTTGCATCAAATTTGGCTATGATACTATTTTTGTTTTTTCTTATGACTTATGCGGAATTTTATATTAAATAAGAATTCAAATCATGCTGTATAAAAGATGCGTTGTAAAAAGAAGAGAATCTCCAAACTTGTTTACCGTTAAACTCATCAATGGTTTAAGACTATTAGTTCATGAATATTGAATTCAAGACCAAAGAAGATAAACAAAAACGAATTTTTTGTTATTTGTTATTGAAGATTATTTAGATGTGAATAACAGTAATGAAAGAGAGGAAGAGAAAGTCTGAATTTTGACATTTGAATGAATGAGAATTGCAATATCTCTGTTACAATGAAATTAAGACAAACGAAAGTTGAAATGCTTTATGTTATAACCAAATTAAGTTGACATTTTAATGTGTTTTTATGCAAAGTTTAAAATATTGTTTTAGAGCACATCTAACACATGCTTACTATATAAGGCGAAAATTAACATAATAGATTAAATTATTGACATAACAAAAAATTGGGTCTGATGAGTCATTTCGCAAAATATAGATACACCATTTTTAGGGTTTTTTTTTTTTTGTCATTTTTACAAATATTTTGCGTCTGTTGTAAATCATACAAAAGCTCTACGCAGCGTAAAAAAATCATCACAAAAGATGAAGTAGGACGTCGATGGTAAAAAAGCAGCAATTCTTAAACCGTGCTAAATTGCAGTAATTCCAGCCGAGACGAAATAAAAGAATGCTCAAGACACATAAATAAGGAAAACACGATGCCAACGAGGTAAAGAGCAAAGTTAAAGAATAGCTTTGAACAAAAAACATATAAAGAAAAAAAAAAAAAAACAATAGAGAAATGTTGAAAGAAAAACGTTCTAAAAATAAGCAGCTCATGAAATAATAGAAGCACGACTGCAGCAAAAACCACTAGGTTCAAACAAATTGCGGTAGAGTGTATGAAGCATGTTTGCTGTTGGTTGCTCCAGACCATGTCTAAAGAGTGGCCCCAACAGTGCCGCCAACAAACTTCTAAGCAAGCGAAAGAAAAAAGAAAGGCAGGCAGAGGCGCACGCAATTGTTAGCGGTTTTTACTAATAAAAAAAAATCTCAAGACAAGACAAAACAAATTTTATACATGAGATTTGAAGATGTTTTGAAAGATTCTTAAAGACTAACAGCTGAGGCGGCTAAAAGCAGATAATTCGTTGCTATGCTAGAAGATGCATCAGCCGTTCTACAATATGAAATTGTCTACAAGAAAACAGCTAGCAGTACCATGTTTTCTTGATAGCTTAAATTATTTCTGCAAAGTTTTAGCTGATTGCATTCTAGTCGAAATTGAGGCAGATGTTTTATTTAAACTAATTTAAGCGTCACTTACCGCCAAGCTGAAGACAGCCCAAGATGAAGAGTTTACATTAAGAGAAAAGTATACAAACTTAATCAATTTGAATCACATTCAAGTTTGCTTGCAGCTTAAAGATAATCACAGACAAGCCTGTTATTATTATTCGGCCAGCTGTATTGTTGGCCGGTCGAAAGCGTGTTCATTTGAAAAAAAAAACAGGCGCCACAAAGAAACTCTGAGTTAAATCAGTTAAGACGGCAGCTTAAATAAGTTTCAACAACAATGAAAATGCATGTTTTTTTAATCAGCAGCATGCATCGAAAACATCTCAATTAATAATGTGCAACTAAGCAGTAGCAAAAACAACAACAACAACAACATTTAAAAACTATTGACAGAAATGTCTCCATCAATTTTATCCGATTATTATTAAGCAACTCGTGTCGATATTTTTTCTGACATTCAGCTTGTTTGCTTTAGAGGCGTTTGAATAATTATTTGCGGTTAATGCTTGATGTATTGACAATTCAGTTTTTTAAGTTGCTTTATATTTTTTTTCTTTTTGCTCATTGCAGATCATCATTGTTGATCGATCTGGCTTAAAAGTTTTATGGTGAAAACTATGCGATATGCTTTAAAAAGTTTTTTTTTTTTTTACTTTTCAATTCATACTTGCATTCATCTCAGACATAACAATTAAAGAAAAAGTTGTTATGTTTTAACATTTTTATTTTCTATTTTGGGTAGATAGAGTAAAATAGAGTAAAATAAAATATAATTTCCATTTAAGTATAGCTATGGGCTCTAGTGGTATAAGAAATGCATTACAAGCGGCAAAGTTAAGTGTGTGAAAATTACATGGAACCAAACACGAATAACCTTTTGATCGGTTTTGAGTTTGAATCACTTTAATTGGCATTTTTAAAATTAACGAAATTATTTCAAAGGTTTTAAAATATGCCAAACTGCTTTCAACCAAAAGTGTATCTGAAATTATTTAATAGTAATTTGATTTATTATAAAAAAAATTATATATTCCAAAATGAAAAAAAAAAAAAAATGATTCTATGGCAAACAAATTTATAAAGGAGTGCTTTTTTTAAGAAATTCTAAGTAAGTTAGTTCATTCCTTTTAGTTGATGGGGCAAAAGAGAGTTGTGCTATAATGTGCTCGGCTTGTGCTAAAATGAAAAAAAAAAAACAACAATCGCAGTGAGATCAACATTTACCCTTTCGGTTCCAAAACGGCAAAAATAAGTAATCCTTAAAATTTTTATAGAATTTTTATTTATTTATTTCTTATTCAAATGAAAATAAAAAATTAATAAATTTAATTGAAAACTTTTGCGACTGAAAGGGTTAACATCTTCCCACATCAAAACAAAAACAGTACATTTTTAATATTAAGGCGTAAAATGTGTGAAATATCAAGTCAGCACATTAGTTTTTGTGGATTTTATGAAGGTTTTAATATTTTCATGACGTCATTTTGTTGGAAGTTATGCGTATTTTTCATTAGATGATGTTAATTTTACATTTCGAGTTGCACATTAACATTACAAATTTAAAGCTTATCTAAGAAGTGCAAGTCTTTCCTTGACACTTTGGCACGTGGTTTTCATTCAATTTCAAACTCAGCGTGCAAACTTGCGATCAACTTAATTTTTGTGGAACTTCTAGAGATTTTCCGATTTATGGAACTTTTAGAGATTTTAAAAAAATCACTTTATATGGAAGGTAGGCATGGTTTTTGTCTGATTTGACTAATATTTAAACTTTATCTATATTTTTCTATAAAGAACTAATCATAGTTTTGAAGTAAAATATTTTTTCATTTAAGTAACACCCACTTTGGTATCATTGGTTGTGTTTCGTGCATTTTAGTGGATCTGAAGATTTTTTGATAGCTATTTTTTTAAATATTTTTCTTATGTTAAGTTTATTATTTTTTTTATTTTTATTTCTCCAAATTTTTTATATAAATATATATATATGAATATATGAATATATTTATATATTTATATATTTATATATATATAAATGAAGTTTTTAAATTTTTTGTTAAAATTTCTTCTTATTACAATTTTTTATCTATATATTTTTAGTTTTATTATATTTAGTTTTTATTTTATTCGTTTTTACTTTCAATTTTATTTTATTTTTGGTTTTTGTTATTATATTCTTTTTCGGTTTTTTTTTATATTTTTTGTTTCTTAATTTTTTCATTTTTATATTTTTTTTTTCGTAATTTTTATTTTTTTTTTATATTTTTCTTATTTATCTTTATTGTTTTTCATTAATATTTTCATTGTTTTTCTTTTTTATTTTAATGTTTTTTAATTATTTTTTTTTTTTTGTTATTTTTATATTTTTCTTTTTTATTCTTATTGTTTTTTCATTTTATTTTACTTCTTTTTACTTGTTTTTATTTTCATTTGTAATTAAATTTTGATTTTTTTTAAGTTTTTATTTTATATATTTTTCTTATTTATCTTTATTGTTTTTCATTTATATTTTCATTGTTTTTCTTTTTTATTTTAATGTTTTTTAATTATTTTTTTTTTGTTATTTTTATATTTTTCTTTTTTATTCTTATTGTTTTTTCATTTTATTTTACATGTTTTTATTTTAATTTGTAATTAAATTTCGATTTTTTCTAATTTTGTATTTATTTTTTATTTTTAATTTTTTTATTATTTTTAATTTTTTTAATAAAATTTTTTTTTTTTAATTTTTCTCAGTTTATTTTAATTTTTATTTAATTTACCCAATTTGATTTTACTTGGTTTATAGTCTGAATTTTGTAGGTTTTTAACTTTTAAGATTCTAATATATTTTGAGTTTCTTTTTTAATTATTTTAGTTTTTAATTATAGTTCTTTTTATTTTATTTTTTTATTTTTATTTTTTAATGATTTTAATTATTTTCATTTTTTTATTAATTTTAATTTTTCTTTTCTTCTTATTTTTTATTAATGTTATTTTTTATTATTTTTATTATTTTATTATTTTTATTATTTTTATTATTTTATTATTTTTATTATTTTTATTATTTTAATTATTCTTATTTTTTATTATTTATATTTTGTTTTATTATTATTTTTTATGATTTTTTTTTATTCTTTTATTTTTATTATTTTATTTTTTTATTATTTTAGTCTTATTTTTTTATTAAATTTACTTTTTTGTTATATTTATTTTTTTATTGTGTTTATTTTGTATTATTTTGTATTTTTTTGTTCATATTTTTATTTTATTATTTATTTTTTATGATTTTTATTTTTGTTACTTTTATTTTTTATTATTATTTTTTATATTTTGTTATTATTGTTATTTTTATTTTGTTATTTGTTTTTATTGTAATTTTTATTATTTGCCAAAGGCAGTTGTATTCATATCATTTCATTTGAATTCAAATAAGGAAAGAACTTAGGACAGGTAAAAAACTGTTAAAAGGCCTGACCGGAATTCGAACCCTAGAGCTCTAGATTGGCAGTCATTGCATCATGCTAGTCTGAAAAAGTACCAAATTTTCTTTGCCAAATGCGTACAAATTGAAAATTATACATTTTTATATAACTCTCATCCACATTTGCTTGAATGGTAGGCGCATCGGTGACATGCATTGAAATAATATTGATTAATATGAAATTTTTATAAATCTAGGAAAAATGAATCGTGTAAAACACTGGTTTACGAGAAAAATTGTGATAAAAGTGGAAAGATCCAGAAAGTATGTGTTAACACCTCTCTTTACGTTAAGAATGTGAATGGAGAACAACACCAAAGGAGAACAATTTCATTAAAATTCGATTAAAATGCGACCGATTGCGGAGATTTCTTCAGAGACTGTGCCTGCTCACCTTATGAAAAAGAATCTCTACATTAAACTATTCCGAAAATTGCAAATTCTCACAAAGCAGTTTGTAAGAACCAGTAATGGGGACTGACAATGAAAATGGGAAGAATTGGCAATGAATTCTAAAGTATATTTGCCAGGGAATAATGGGAAGAACTGGGTCTGACGTTCAAAAAACGCAGAAATTAAAATGGGGGAAAAAATGATATGGTGCTGTTTTTTTTGGCATGGAGTTGGGCCTATTTTTTTTTTTTATAATGGAAGATCCCTTTGATTCTGTAAGATGGATGAATGGCAAATAAGCACGAATATTCGATTGTTTTGTGAACTCTTAGATACCTTGGGTCTGTGGTGAGACAACTATATTTTAGCACAATTGAGCATGCATTGAAGCTTATCGAAAACTTTCTTCTGTAAATTAAAACACATGCTGTTAACAGCATAACACACCAAAATAAAAGAGACAAGATCGATGTGCACGAGATTCTTTAAAAAACTCAAGCAGTTAATCGATCATCGCTGAGTGCGTAAGTATACGTCAGAGCTTGAAGCATTAAAAAGCACGAAAGTCCACGGGAAAAAGCGACGGCCGGCACTGGCTTGATATTGAAAGAAACTGCATTCACAAAATAAAGTAAGCGTGAACAAGCTTAAACGAAGATTTCAAACAAGTGAAGCGCGTTTGAATCAATCGTACAACAGTTTTGCTGCTTATCATGCATTTCTGTCAAAAATGACATATGTCAAATTTATATAATAACAGCGGATAAACTATTTGCTCTTGCAACTTACAGCAAAGCTCGAACTCGATGAGTGATATTATAGGCGTAACACGAAGTGGTCAAACCGACTTAATGCGACCACTCGAATTCAACTTTCTTAAGAAGACAAGAAGTAGACTTAAGTTGTAACTAGTTGTAAAAAACCAAAAAACTTAACAACACTCCTACCAATTTACATTTCATGCCTGAGCGCAAAAGCATTGTTTTCACAAAGTGTTAACCATGCCCTCTTGGGAGGCCAGCAAATTTGAATAAAATTAACTCAGTCAGTAACTTAGTTGTAACTAAGTTAAAATGTAAATAAATAGTTGAGATTTTTATGGTAACCATAAAAAATATTCTATCTTAGCATAAATAATAAAAAAAAAGCAAAAATACCGTTTTAGAAAGAATATAAAATAATGATGCTTGTGTTAATGAAGCTATAAAAAGTAAAAATAAAAACACCAACTTTGTAAGCAACAACAAAGCAAAGAATTTGTGTTAGCCATAAAAAATGTACGGTAGTTTGGAAAATAAAAAGCAGTTAATCAAAAAATTCAGCTGAGTTTAGAAAAAAGAAACACAAAAAATCTAGTGGCTGGGCTGTCTAGTTCAAGAATAGCAGAAGAAGAGTAGCAGAGAGGCATAACATGTTCTCCAGGGAAATTTTTCGATTAGCTGAATTTATGGAATATTGAAAAATGACTTCATTAGTTTTAGCGTTTCTTAGAACAAAGCGTTACATAGAAATTTTACATGACCTTGAGTTAAGCCTCTAGTTAATGATAATTTCGACATAAAATTTCACAATAAAAATAGAACAACGACTGCCAGAGTTAAGCTCTTAAAAATAACTAATTTTGTTTTCAGTTCCTACAACAAAAAAAAAAAAAAGAGTTGTGAATGATTGCTACTGTGCTCTAATTTTGTTTTATAACTCCAATTTATGTTTGAATTTCTCGACATAAATACAGTTGTTTATTTAAAATTTTAATTACGTTGTGCAATAAAAATATATCATATGACATTCACAATTTGGAAATTTTTTATAACTGTAACTTGTTGCTTTTATCATTTTCTTTTTTTTATTGCAAACAATTGACTTATGTCTGAGTTTCATTTTTATTATGCAAATAAATTCAAGCTGAAAGCGTTTAAATATGACGTTATAACTCAAAATCGCTCATCCTATTGCTGAAAACCATGGCAATTCGTCAATATTACTGTAGGTGTTCGACTTTCATTTGATGGACAACCATTGTTTATTTTCAAAAGTTCACAAAATTTCATTGTCTTCATATCATATCCTCTATTAAAGCTTGATTAATTCGTTTAACCGTTTGCTGATTGTTATGCTTATATATTATCTGATTGAATTTTATCTACCACGATTACGATTTGAAATAAAAATTTCTCATTTAACTTGATGCGATTCAATTATTTATGTAAGTTTTTATGCTTTAAACATAATCATTGACTTTTCACACGCCGTTCTTAATGGAATGATTAATGTTGGGGTTTTGATTAATATTTTAGCCAAACGTTTGTGCAGATAGTATTTTTTGTTTTTGTATGACTAGACTTGCTTTTAATTGTTGGCATCTGCATAATTAATGTCAGAATAAGAGCTGGGAAAATTGCTAAAATATACATAGATTTAGATTTTTCTCAAAACATGTGTTCATCAAAAATAATTTCATTATTCAAAAAATTAATAATCAGCCCCTTTAGACAGTTTGGCACTCTATGGTTACACCTTTAACTATACTATTAAAAAGTTATTTATCTTTCTTAGATTTCACATGACGTAATATTTTTGGAATTTTAAGTTTCATAAATATTAAAAAATTTTAGTTGTCATATTTTTTTTAAAAAATAAAAAACAGTTTAAATATTAATAGAAACAATTGTTGAAATTTAACAAGAACATTTTTAAATTTAAAATAAATTTCTAAAAATGTTAACTTCCCGGCAAAGTTGAAAAAAAAAACTTTCAGTCATTAATATTGATCGAAAGCTTGAATATGACAGAAACTTTTGACTTTGAAAAATTATGAAGTCAAAAACTGTTTCAAAATTTTAACTCAGGCTACTTTTAATTTAAATAAATTAATACTTTTTAATTCTCATTTCTTATTACGTGGCAGCCATGGTCGTGCGTGCTAAGTGTGGCGTGCGAACCAACGAAACCCGAGTTCAAACATAATTTAGTGCAAATGTTTTTTTTTTTCAATAGAAATAAATTTTTCTGTTCGGCTGTCAACTCTCTACAGACAATGGCAAACCTCAAATATTAAATAATGCTCTATAAAGCTTCTTGAGAACAAGAACTTTAGCTGTTCGGAATCGGCATAAAATAGGAACGTCCAGTTCAGTTTTAATTTATTTCTTATATTTTATTTTTGTTATTATTTCTTAATTTTTTTTTTATTTTCTTTATTTTATTTTTCATTTCTTTTCTTATTTCTTTAATCTTACTTCTTATTTTTTTTTTTTCTTTATTTTATTTTTCATTTCTTTTCTTATTTCTTTAATCTTACTTCTTATTTCTTACTTCTTACTTCTTACTTCTTACTTCTTACTTCTTATTTTTTATTTCTTATTTCTTAATTCATAATTCTTAATTCTTAATTCTTAATTCTTAATTCATAATTCTTATTTTTAATTCTTAATTCTTAATTCTTAATTCTTAATTCTTATTTCTTATTTCTTATTTTTTATTTTTTATTTCTTATTTCTTATTTCTTATTTCTTATTTCTTATTGCTTATTTCTTATTTCTTATTTCTTATTTCTTATTTTTTATTTCTTATTTCTTATTTTTTATTTCTTATTTCTTATTTCTTATTTCTTATTTCTTATTTCTTATTTCTTATTTCTTATTTCTTATTTCTTATTTCTTATTTCTTATTTCTTATTTCTTATTTCTTATTTCTTATTTCTTATTTCTTATTTCTTATTTCTTATTTCTTATTTCTTATTTCTTATTTCTTAATTCTTATTTCTTATTTCTTATTTCTTATTTCTTATTTCTTATTTCTTATTTCTTATTTCTTATTTCTTATTTCTTATTTCTTATTTCTTATTTCTTATTTCTTATTTCTTATTTCTTATTTCTTATTTCTTATTTCTTATTTCTTATTTCTTATTTCTTATTTCTTATTTCTTATTTCTTATTTCTTATTTCTTATTTTTTATATAATATTTCTTATTTCTTATTTCTTATTTCTTATTTCTTATTTCTTATTTCTTATTTCTTATTTCTTATTTCTTATTTCTTATTTCTTATTTCTTATTTCTTATTTCTTATTTCTTATTTCTTATTTCTTATTTCTTATTTCTTATTTCTTATTTCTTATTTCTTATTTCTTATTTCTTATTTCTTATTTCTTATTTCTTATTTCTTATTTCTTATTTCTTATTTCTTATTTCTTATTTCTTATTTCTTATTTCTTATTTCTTATTTCTTATTTCTTATTTCTTATTTCTTATTTCTTATTTCTTATTTCTTATTTCTTATTTCTTATTTCTTATTTCTTATTTCTTATTTCTTATTTCTTATTTCTTATTTCTTATTTCTTATTTCTTATTTCTTATTTCTTATTTCTTATTTCTTATTTCTTATTTCTTATTTCTTATTTCTTATTTCTTATTTCTTATTTCTTATTTCTTATTTCTTATTTCTTATTTCTTATTTCTTATTTCTTATTTCTTATTTCTTATTTCTTAATTTCTTATTTCTTATTTCTTATTTCTTATATCTTATTATATTTTCATTTAGTTTTATTAATTTTTTTATTATTGTTTTAATGTTTTATTTATATTTATTTACTTTCTTTTTTTAAATTTAAAATTTAAAATTTTAAATTTTAAATTTTAAATTTTAAATTTTAAATTTTAAATTTTAAATTTTAAATTTTAAATTTTAAATTTTAAATTTTAAATTTTAAATTTTAAATTTTAAATTTTAAATTTTAAATTTTAAATTTTAAATTTTAAATTTTAAATTTTAAATTTTAAAAAAATTTTAAAAAAATTTAAAATTTAAAATAAAATTTTATTTTAAATAAATATTTATATTAAATTTTAATATTTAATATTTAAAATTTAAAATTTTAAATTAAAAATTTAAATTTTTTTAAAATTTAAAATTTTTTAAAATTTAAAATTTAAAATTTAAAATTTAAAATTTAAAATTTAAAATTTAAAATTTAAAATTTAAAATTTAAAATTTAAAATTTAAAATTTAAAATTTAAAATTTAAAATTTAAAATTTAAAATTTAAAATTTAAAATTTAAAATTTAAAATTTAAAATTTAAAATTTAAAATTTAAAATTTAAAATTTAAAATTTAAAATTTAAAATTTAAAATTTAAAATTTAAAATTTAAAATTTAAAATTTAAAATTTAAAATTTAAAATTTAAAATTTAAAATTTAAAATTTAAAATTTAAAATTTAAAATTTAAAATTTAAAATTTAAAATTTAAAATTTAAAATTTAAAATTTAAAATTTAAAATTTAAAATTTAAAATTTAAAATTTAAAATTTAAAATAAAAAAGTAAATAAATTCGTACTGGTTGCGACACTAGCGGGTTAATTTTTTGTGATTTTTTTATGAATTTTTAAAGTCAATATTTTTTTCGAAAAAACACACTTTCAAATGTGGAACATCACCAAAAATTGAAAAAAAAATTAAAAAGAGCTCCTGTCATACGATAACCAATTTTGTTAAGATTTAAAAAAGTCATTTTTTTTCTAAATGGGACAATTTTTACGACTCCCAGCGCTGCAACCACGAGGCCCCGGTGTTTTTTTCTCTGCCGCCAGTTTTGAGCTCTATAAAACCATGTTGGAGTGAAAATTATATTATTTTGAATTTTTTTTCTTATAATTTGTTCAATTCTCTACATTAATAAAAAAAAATTGGAAAAATGTTTGTTTTTGACTGAGTTATGAATTAAAAAAAGGGTGTTTTCTTTTAAGTTTAACAAAATGTTTTTATGTTAATTTTCAATATTTTATCTAGGTTTTAATTTTTTATGATCAGCTTGAAATTTTTATATTACATTTTTTATGAAAAATTAAGAATTTTTAATTTTTAGAAAATGTATTTTATTTTATTTATCAATTTTTAAAACGTCATCTTCGTTAGACTTAAAATTACGTAATGTTTAAATGTTCTTTTCCTTTTTAAAAATTAAAAAATTTGAGTTTCAAAACGAAGGTTGTGAAGAGCGATAGTGTATTTTTAATTTTCAATTTAAGTTTAAATTTTTAATTTTTTACAATTTTTTATTTTACTTTTGTTTTTACTTTTTAAAATTTATTGAAAAAAAATACACTTGATTGTACTAGTTCGAAAATCAAATTTCAGCTGAAGAAAAACTATCCCTAAATATATAAAAAATTTAATTTTCCGACGAAATTTTGTTACTTAAAACGTTGAACTTTTTAGAAAAAGCTCAAGATAAGAATTTCGAAACTTCGAACCAATGTTAGCACTGAAACTTCATAAACAACATTACCAACAAGTAGGTACCACTTCAACCTGACGCCACTTTATTTTACAATAGCTGGAAGTGGTGCTGTTTTTTTATTTTTCTTTTGAAATAATATTTCTTTTTTTTTATTAATAAATCCAGTTATATTAAAATGTATACAATTACAAGCAACACGATTTATGCGCGCCTTTCAATTGCATCGTTTGCAGTTTTCTTTTTATTTTATTGTGTCTTCGTCATCTTTTGTTTTTCTTTTTTTTTGTTTTGCAAAGAGTTTTGCCGTATTTCTTTATGGCTTAAGAAGTGCTTAAAATGATTGCAAAAGCATGAGCTTCATCAATTGGCATAAATTGCACTGCAACCATAGCAACTACTACTACTTCTACTAATACTATTATTATTATTATGTTGTTTCCATGATGAAAGTCTTGCTTAAGGCGTAGAAGATAAACTATTGAAATAAAATTGATTAATACGATAATTTTATAAAATTATTGCAACAAATGCTGGTAATTTTAACAAAAGATTTAAAGATTTTAAAATTTTGAAAGTTCAATAAAAAAGCTTGCGGAGTTTTCGTGTTAAGCTTGGTTAAAGGTTGAAATCAACAAATTGAAAATTATAGAAGAAAACCAGTTCTATTATAAAAATAATAATTCAGTTTTGACTGTGAAAATGTTGCTGTCGGTCGGTCTTCAACTTGAATATCAAGATATATTATTCCGTTATGCTTTGTTGTAGGTTTCAAGAAAATAATAATTCAAAGAAAGGTAATGACAGGCAAAAAAATATATGTATATTAAACTAGTAACTCCGTGCAGACGCTGTCCTGCCACATATTAAAATTTGTGGTTGTATGTCTTTTTGAATGAGAAATCTGAAAAAAAAAAAACAAAAAGTTTGTCACAAATATTAAAAAAAACACAATTTTGATCTCGACAACAGCGCCATCTATCGGGGCCAAAACTATCCTATCTTTCAAGCTGACACCAACCGTACACATTAACAAAATTTTATAAAAATCGGTTGTGTGGTTTCGGAGATTAGCGTAAACCAACAAAGTGACACGTGATTTTTATATATTAGATATTGCAGGATTGTTTTAGAAAAAATACATTTCACAAAAAAAAAAAACATAAAATCCATTTTGTGGTTTTTTGCGACTTTAGCCTGTTTTGATTTTACACCTCACATGAAATTTTTACAGTTCAAACTTAAACTTTTTAAATTTAAAATTCCATCTTAGCAAAAAAAATATTTATTTTAGGATTTATTTTTTTCTTTTTGCTCGTCATAATATATAAAATATAATATATAAAATACAAGCGTCATGCTCTGCACCTAATATCAATCAAACTGTAATTAGTTTTTGCTATTACAGTGCTTTCAAACTTCTTAACTTATACTAGCGTACAATTATCAGCCGGAAAGTATGCACAGAATATGCATCATAAATCAAATAAAAGCATTGCCTTATAGCTGAAATGGTTTCAACAACCTGTGTTAGGATCATAAAGTATGAGTGCAAGATGAAAAGTCTCTAAACAAAAACAAGTAATCAGGGGTGTCATGAAATCCAATAACTGTCGGAATTGATTTTTGAAACGACTTTAGTGTCATGAATTCCGACATTATTGGTAAAATGGTCGAAAAGTAATAAATCTCCGGTTCGAACATAAAACCATTAATGTTGGAATTCATTAAAAAAAATAAATTCAAAAAACATATATTTTTCACTCCAACATGGTTTTATAGAGCTCTTAACTGGCGGCAGAGAAAAAACGGGGCCTCGTGGTTGCAGCGCTAGGAGTCGCAAAAATTGACCGATCCGGAAAAAAATGACTTTGTTTAATCTTAACAAAATTGGTTATCATATGACAGGAGCTCTTTTTTAATTTTTTTTTTTCAATTTTTGGCAAAGAAGTAAAATATAAGGAAATGGTGTTCTTCTCACATACAGTGTACGTGTGATGCGGCATGTGATGAGCGAGACGAAAGGTGTTTTTGACAGTTCGATATCCAATGTTGGTGTGGAAATAGTAAAGTAGTACAATATTGTATTTTATTGAACAAAACAAATAAGATAGCGATTGCTTTAAACTTGATCACATATTGAACAGTCACGTTGTTCAAGTTTCCGAAATCCGAAAGTTTGGCCCTTTTTTAACGATGCCACCAAATACAGCCCTTTGTGAATGTTAATGTATTTTTGAGAACCAACACAAATATGAGAGGTGCCGCACTTTTGTTCAACTACAGCACTTCCTTATATTTTACTTATTTGATTTTTGGTGATGTTTCAAATATTGACTTTAAAAATTCATAAAAAATCGAAAAAAAAATTTTTAAAAAGCTCGTGTCATACGATAGCGAATCAAGTTTTAAAATATACAAAAAAAAACATCGTCAAAAAATGAATCCGCCAGTGTCGCAACCAGTACGAAAAACATTGTTTCGAGATAAACGCGTTCAAAATTTGTGAACAAAGAAAAATGCAAAGAAAAATAAAAATAATTTTTCTTAGAATCTTAAGAATACTTACTAAAATACAAAACTATAAAAAACGGCCAGTGTCATGTCCATGTAAAATTGAATAAATAAAAAAAAAAAATAACATTAAAATTGGAATTTTAACTTAAACGCAAAATAATTACAAAGTATTTAGGGGCCTCGTTAGTCGAGTGGTTAGCGTGCTTGACTGCCAACCCAGAGGTTCCAGGTTCAAATCCCGGTCTAGCCATGGTCCTATGCTTTTACCTTTCTTTAATTCTTTCCTCATTTCTAATCAACTGAAAATTAAAAACTTCATCAATATAAACGACTTTGGAAGTTGTAGTTGGTGGTAGAGATGTTTGTGGAATGAGATTGCTTGACAACTCGAATTGACTGAGGTAAAGGCATAACACTTGCCTCAGATTCAAATTCGAATGTTGATATAGCACTCCGCCACACTAGAACATTCTACGCTTGTTTCTCTTGATTTCCCTTTCTCTCCTACTTATCTATCTCCCCAGTTCCGAACCAAGGCAGACTTGACTGAATAGGTTTGACACCTGAAATCCTTGGTTCAAAGCTAAAAAAAAAAAAAATATGGCTCTGAATACTGAAGAACTCTATGATTAAAATTGGTTTAGAATTTATAAAGCGAATATGCATTTCTGAATATGAGTATATGTGTATATGTGTAGAAAATTTAAGAAATAGGAGAGAAAAAGGTGATTTCTATCAGGAATGTTTTAAAATTACTTATAAACATGATTTGCAAAGAAATCTTTGCATTTTCTCAAAATTTACTTTACCTTAGGATTACTAATACCCACCCGGGTGACCATTCAGATTTTCACTTTTTAATTATTCATCAACGAAAAGAAATATGAAGACACTGCATGTATATTGCTAAACAACTTTAAAACAACTGTCAAAGCAAAAGCTTTTTAAATTGTATGAAATAAAAGTGTAGCACATCTAGTGCAAAAGAAAAGCAAAATATTATTGGTCACCCGGGTATTGCCACGAAAAAAAATCTTCAATAAACCTAAGGTTAAGGACGGCGTAAGGGTTTCAGAGTTTTTACTATACTTAAGAGTTTAGTGTTTTACTTAAAACACTTTGTGAATTTTTTTAAGAGTATGCATTGAACAAACTTACTAAAACCTTTTGTACATTATTAAGTTCACTTTTAACAATATTCTGTTACTCTTTCATCCGGAAATATTGAAAAGCAAGCCGGTGTCAGAGATTTTCCCCAGAAAGTCTTAGAAAAATAGAAATTTGCGGTATTCACTATATCTCGGTCGGAAATTAACTGATATAAAAAACCATTCAAATTTATTCAAAGTATCATGAAATCCTCTCCCTACCGTTCTTTGATTATTTTTTTTTTCATTTAAAAATTTTTGGTGGCCATCAAATGTGTTAACAGCTAATTTCCACGAAAAATTCTACGAAAATGTACCAAGTTTGAAATGAATCGGTCAAGAAGTTTTTAAATGGCAGTGAACACGGACTTTTAAAATACGACTTGTGGGAAAATTGCTTTAACACGTACGTACGTTGTTTTGTACACGTACGTTTGTACGTTCCAGGTACACTTACTTAGAAATTTATATCTCCGTTTAGTTTAACTCGGATTGACTTGAAATTTGGATACAATATTCTTGAGATGTTGTGCATTCATATAAAAAATGGTTAACAAACCTTACCCCGCCCTTAATATTGTTAAGCCATGTAGAACAAACTATTATCATTCTCACAAAAAAAGAAAAACCTAAAAAATTGTTTTAAGAGTTAAATATACTTACATTAAATGTTGACAACTATATAGTTTTGTCATAAAATCGCCCCTTCTCCCTTTTGCACATCTGATGCTACGTCCCTGTCTTTTTATGGCACATTGTAGCACAAATTGAGAACATCACATCACATAAAATGTGATTAAAAATTGCACTACTTTACAGTAAACATACAAATCCATTCCTTTTTAACCAATAGATCACATAATAATTTTAAATTAAAAATTTTTCAAATATTTTGAGTTTGAATTATTTTACTTACACCATTGATATAATGTCTTAAAGACCTATCCACCCAAAATCTGCACATACTATAGAGATAGATTCCTTACAAAACCAAATAAAATAAACATACTAGCAAAAATAAATGGAGCGGGTCGAAATTCGCCTTTAAAATATTCCCCAAATCGAAATTCACCTTCATAAAAGTTACATAAAAAATTCAACCTTTCCAAAATTCACACTTTTGGAAATTACCTTTACAAAATTGTCTTTTAACAAAATTCTCCTATCCGAAATTCCTCGTATCGAAATAAACCTTCAAAAAATTTTCCTTTGCAAAATTCCTTTTAACGAAATTCTCCTTTACAAAATTTTCCCCAAATAAAATTCACTTCTTTAAATTTCTTCTTTAAACATTTTCCCTTAACATAATTGTACTTTACAAAATTCCCCTTTTACGAAATTTTTCTTGTAAAATGGCCTTCACAAATTTTCCATTACAAAATTCACATTAACATCATTCCTTTTAACGAAATTCTCCTTTACAAAATTCTACCTAATAAAATTAACTTTTTCAAACATCTTCTTTAAAAATTTTCTCTTAACATAATTCTACTTTACAAAATTCCCCTTTTAAGAAATTTTTCTTGTAAAATCGCCTTTAAAAATTCTCCTTAATAAAATTCACCTTTACATCATTCCTTTTAATGAAATTCTTTACAAAATTGTCTTTAATAGAATTCACTTTTTCAAAATTCTTTAAAAATTTCCCCTTTAGAAAATTACACTTTACAGAATTTCCCTTTTACGATTTTTTTTTTGTAAAAAAGATGAAGAGTGAAAAAGCTCGCAGGTTCTTTCACTGTCTGTCTTCATATTCTATTTAATTTTTTTTTCGTAGAATTTGGTAAAGATCAATTTTGTCAAGGAGAATTTTGTAAAGGAACATTTTAAAAAGGAGTATTATTTGTGAAGAAAGAATTTTCTAAGAATGTAATTGGTATCTTCTACAATGATCGCGCGAAAAAACTCAAACCCTATAAGAGCACACCCCGACGAAAACGGCTGGAAGTTCGCACTCGAAGCGAACCATTAAGTGTTGAAATGCATGTTAGCCTAATTGTGGTCGATGGAACATATGTCAAAATTGATCAACAACGGCTTCCAGGACAAAAGTTTAATGCTGCAGAGAGACGTTTCGAAGTCTTCACAAAATTTGAAAATTAAAATGTTGATAAATTTGCGGGCGTGTAGATGATCATCTGGCATGAATTGCCGTTATGGCTTAAAGTTTCGTATGGACGTGACAAACGCAACGATGAAAAAAAAAAAAAAAACAAATTGGCCATTTCAACCCTTGAAAGGACTTTGACCGAGCTTCTTATGATCAATTGTGTTGTGTGTGTTATTAAATGTTTGCAAACAATTGACCGAGAACTGGACCTACATGTTTTATGCCGACTCCGAACGGCTAAAGTTCATGTTCTCAAGAAGCTTTACATGGCATTGTTTACTCTCTGAGGTTTGCCATTGTCTGCAGAGAGGTGGTGACCGATCAGAAAAATTTTTTATTGAAAAAAACTTTTCGCCACGGCTGGGGATCGAACCCGGGCTCCGAGCATGCTAGGCCACACACTTAACCTGCATGCCACGGTCACCACGATGAGCTCTGAATTAAACCAGAAAGAGTGTCAAGACAAGCGTTTATTGCCGTTTATACGTCACCAATGTTTTTACCAGATTTAGAGTCGACTTATTATTCACATATAACGCTAAATGGATGTCGAACTAATAATGTTTATAATGTCAAGCATCTTAACTGTTTCAGTTCCGTCAAATTGAAAATATTTGACATTTATTAAATGCAAAATGAGAAAATATGGGAAAAAAGTTGTGAAAAACCCATCATCGATGTTACTGAAGTGGAACAAATTTGTCACCCAGATCACCAAAGCAATTGTTCAACGATTGATGTTGCCGATTCAAGACACACTTCAAATTTGATGCATACTTATGAATAATAAAATTTTGTTGTATTTCTGTTCTTCAAAGCTTAATAAATATCCTCTTGTAAAAGACATAAAACATTTTTCTACATACTGCAAAACATACTTGATTTTAAGATTTCACGTTATTTGTGTATCAGATTATGGGTGGACAAGTGTCATTCGTAAGTTTTTATGAGCAAATCTGCTTTGCATCAATACTGTCTGTCAGTACCGATTTGATGTGGTAGAATTGTGAACTCATAGATATTTAAAAGATAGTTATATTTAGCTATAGAGCTTTGGTACAACTCTTAAGCTCATATCATCTTCAAGAAAGATTTCAAGTGCCGTCTCAGTTATAGATAAAAGTTTTAATCAGCTTAAAGCCAGCCAGACGACCACTCTACTTCGTGAATCTCTTAACTTTATTTTTATTTTGGTGCTCTTATAACTGTTTTATCATTTCCGGCAAACTTATAAATAGCACTTAAGACTTAATGTTACCAAAGTAGAGACTTAAAAAGTTTTGTCGAACATGTGTCACACAAGCAACAAAACATGCAAAAACATTTTGTATTGATATAGTTATCAATTTGTATTTTCTCTGTGCGGAAACTGTCAAAGTCATCACGCATATTACTTAATATCCATTACCATGTCTTGCTGACATGATCAAGCAATTCATCAATATAATTTAATTTCATTTTTTTTTTTTCATTGAGACCCAATAACAAATGAACAGCAATTTTATCATTAGTAATTAATAATGTTTTACGCATAATGCAAGCAAAATAAATGAATAATGTTGATAATTTTCACTATGTCATAAAATGTTGTTGGAACAACCAACACCTCCTTTGATGTTGTTAGAGCAAGACATCATCACAACACAAGCCTTTACATGTCAACTCTTCTATAGAGTAACAGAGCCACAGTTAGAGTGGAAATGTTGTTATACAACTTTCAGATTGAAAAGCAAGAAAGCAACAACAACAACAACGGGCAACAAGTGTAATCTTAACTGGATCAACTAGTTGATTTCAAATGCGATAGACAACATTCAAACATATAAACAGACTATGAATATTTTATAGAGGATTTTTCCATTTTCTTTTTTAGTTAGTTTTTTTTTTTCTCTACTGTTGGTGACGAAGATGCTCAAGGCGACAGGTTATAAACTGCTTGCTTGTTGCCGCTACTGCTGTTGCTGCTGCTGTGTTGAAATTTATGCTGCAAGAAAAATGCTTTCTTTTGGATTGTGTTGTTGATAGTTTTCAGCAATCTGCAAGTGCGACTAAAACAACATTCATGAAAAAAAAAAACACAAGAAATTAAAATTTTATTATTACAGTCATCTAGCTTATCACTTGCTTGAAGACAAAAGTGTGTGTGTATGAGTGTAGCTGGAGTGCATCTAAAATGATCTTGATGTGCATGGCGTGTGCTAAACTGCATTTTGAGGCTATTAAACCATGTTTTGAATTGATAATCAAATTTTTTGAAGTTCATATTAGTGTGTGTGTGTGTGTGTGTGTGTGTGTGTGTGTGTGTGTGTGTATGTGTTTGTGTGTGCGGAGTTGGCTCATAATTTACATTGACATCATAATTGAAGGTCGCTGCAAGCTGTCAAAAGTCAAAACAAGTTAACAAACTGTGAGCTGTGGTTCATTTTTGTTAAATATAGTAAATTATGTCAAATTATAGAGCACACTCTGAATTTGTTTAAAACGCAAAGCTTTTACTAAGCTTTATGAGTGCTTTAGGTGGAATTCATAAGCCATACTATGCTATGCTATGCCTTGAAACAAATCTTCCTTATGGCGGAAAATTCAATAGTTTTATTAGAAGAAAGCAATTTTTTTCAAGCTTGTTTTAAGCTTGGAAGGAAAGTTTTTCAATAAACAAGAAAACCTGCTACATTTATACGAACAATACATATAATCAAAACTAAAGGTTATAAGCATTCTAAAAATAGTAACCGGCTTGTTATAAAATGCGAGAAGATTTTCTGCAAATATGTACAACAGAATTCCTTTCACAGATATGTTATTTTATAGACCAGCATAGGTTAAGCGTATAACTTTTGAAACTATTTTATTGAAAGTTTGTGTGAAATTTTGAAGAAGAATTTGAAATTATCAAAATATTAAAAAAAAATTCATAACCATATTTCATAAAATAATTAAGATGTTTAAAAAAACAAAACTAAATAAAGTAAACATAGCAAACATAAAGCAAGCGGTTCAAAATTTCTCTTTTCCCGAAATTCCCCGAATCAAAATGCATCTTCCGAAAATTCCCCTTGACTCATTTTAGTCATTTAGTTGGTCGATTTTTCGACCAATTACTTCAAAATTAATTTCTCGAAAAAATATTAAAATGTTCTCGAATTTTTTCCGCATAGACTCGATCGATTTAGTTCAATTGAAATTCAGAAAAAAAATAAAAATTTCAATAATTTTTTCATGTTATCTAAACAGGTAATATTTTTCAATAATTTTTCCAGAAATTAATTTAACGGTTAGTGATCGAAAAATCAACCAGCGGTCTAAAATGGATTACAAAAATGTACCTTTTCAAAATTCTCCTTAACAAAACACCCTCTTAGCAGAATTCTTCTTTCCGAAATTCCCCGTATCGAAATTCACCCTCAGAAAAGTCCTCTTAACATACTTCACTGTTTTCAAAATTAACCTTTTTTAATTTATTTTTACAAAATTCCTATTAATGAAATTCTCCTGTACAGAAATTCCCCTCTAACAAAATTCTCTTATTCAAAATGTGCCTTTTCGAAGTTCACTTTTTCCAAATTAACCTTTTCAAAATTCACCTTTTGGAAATTGACCGTTGCGAAAATCCTTCTTTCAAAATTCGCCTCTTTAGAATTAACCAGTACAATATTCCCCTACAGCGAAATTCTCTTTAACAAAATACCATTTTATAAAATTCCTCTTTACAGAATTTCCCTTTTACGTAATTCTCGTTGTAAAATGTATAAGAATTAATATTTTTAATTGTCATTACCCTTTGAAAATTAGCTTTTTTTACAATTCAACTTTCCACAATACCCTTTAAAAAAATCCACTTTAAGGTATTTCGCTTTTACGAAATTATTCTTGTAAAATGGATAAAAATTGAAAAAGCACGCGCGTTTTTTTATTTTTTTTTTTTTTGTAAGGATTTTTTGTAAAAGGTGAATTTTCTAAAGGAATATTTAAAAAAAGGCAAATTTTGATAGGGAGAATTTTGAAAAGGGTAATTTTGTAAAAAAAAATAGTCTTTAATTTTTTTAGACTAAACCAACGCTCAGGGAATGCCCCCTGTAATGCGCAAGCATTGTGTTGATTGTGGAAGGATAGAGTAATGATGAAGAATATTTGTTTTAAATTTTCAAAGTTCAAAACCGTCGGCAAACACAGACGCAGGAAGATTATTCGACAACTTTACTATGCGACCAAAGAACGAATTATCACTGAAAAGCGAAGGTCTATTGGGCACCACGGCAAATGTATAGGGATGGGCTTGGAGAGCTGCCCTAGTGGACCTAGGAAATACACGAGTTGTATTACGATTTCCCATGGTAATACCTAAACAGAAGGCTCAGGCAACCAACATGGCGTCGATGTCCCAGAAAGTTGAGAGAGGATGAGATGTTTTCATCCCCTATCAAATATATTGCACGTCGCTGAATTCGGTCCAGACGCCCCAAATAAGATGCTGACGACCTTGTTCAAATGTGCGAATTGTATTCCATTTTCGGCCTAATATATTAAGTGAAGATATTGCGAAGATCAGCTGGAGTGAAGTATTTATTACACTGTGTTAAGAAACAAGAGGCACTTGTCCACATCTTTCGACACATCGAATATATGATCATTCCATCGAAGATCGGCCAAAAGTTTTTGCTCCTTTTGAGACAGAGAAGCTGTTCTGTGACGCGAGTCTTGTGCCAAAAGTTTACGCGCTTTAAACCTACATTACAGCGATTGCTAGCCTTAACGCGGCAGCATTCTTATTAGAACTAAATCAAAAAATCTTCCTCTTTAGATGTGATTGCAAACCTGCAAGTCTTATTAAAGCAAAAGTGATATTTTGGTTTAATCCTACGTATCTTATTGGGAATGAAATACCCACTACAATAAATTTCTTACGCCATTTTAGCCGCAGCATTCACTTTTCTATCAGCAAAACATAATTTCCAATTGAAGTTAAGGTAACAATTGTTTAACGCAACCCAATTTATCCTTTCATAAAACCAAGCTATCTTCTTGGGGGCTTTAGGCGTAGAGAAGTGTAGGTTAGAATATGAAAAATAGGCGGATATGGTGCAGTGGATTACGAATTACCATCACTCACATCATATTTTTCATGATGAGACGAGAGAAAAAGGTTTATTCCTTTTTTAGTTTTGCAGACCAACTCTTGGAATGAAAGTTGGTTTTTTCACAAATTTAGTCAATTGATTCGATTCAGCAAAAAAGCTCAACATATTGGCCTTCTCGTGGTGATTGCCCCAAGTGATATAACCAAGCCGGGTTGCGGACATTAAAATCGCAAGCAACAACAATTTTAGTGTCAGGGAACAGAACTAAAATATGTGTGATAGAATTAGAGAAAGCATTCAGTCGTTTAAAAGTGAACTGCCTCCGATACGCTACATCTGCAGGAATAAAAACGGCGATAACCTACGCGAAGAAAACAATGACAGTAAGTTATATCCAGGTATATGAAAATCCAGTGGATCTGCATCCTAGTCCACCTAGATCTCACTCAGTACCATTATTTGAGGCCTATTAAGATCACAATATGCATAAAATGAGAAAAAATTCTTTCTCAGTCCACGAATATTGCAAAAATCTTTATTGAAAATGACCAGACAATGATCTTCGTACAGTAAAAAATTTAAACAGCACAGTGGCTTAGAAGGTAATTAGTTTCACGTATACAAAAGATGAACACTGAGAGCTTAGAAAAATTTGCAAAGGCAAGCGTTTTGCCCTTACTTCAGCATAATTTAGACCACAGTGCAACCTCTTATTTGGTTTGGTTGGCCACTCAAGCAAGATGGTGAACATCGCCGACAACAACGATTTCGCAGTCAGAGATAAATTCCAAAATGTGCTTCGTAATCGAATTAGAGTGAAACTGTTATTTGTTAAAAATGGGCTTCTTCTCTTAAAGCGAACTTCTATTAGCAGAAATGTAACACGTGCGAAATTTCACTGAAAATCTTCAATTGTATCTTTATGAAGCTGAACTCCTGATAGACAGGCAAAATTGTGTTGCATCTGAACGCATAAAAAGAGCGATGTCTCTATGAAAAGAAAAGCAGGATAGTAAGTTATACCCATATATATGAAAATCCAGAGGATCTGAACCCTCATTCACTCACCTGATGTCCGATCTCGACTAGTGCCATAACTCGAGGGTAACGTAGAGCAATGCTAATAAAGAATCTATCCTCAGTCCACTTGTATCAGAAAAATATATGCGAAAAGGACCCGAATACTTCGCAAAATCTAAACTTTAAACAAATAAGGGCATATAATATAAAAGTAATTAAATTAAAAAAAAAACCTACTATTAACAGTAGCGGCAGACGGTTCAAATATTACCTGTAATATTTTAATATAAGTCACTTTGCACAAGTTTTGTCTGCAGCTTAGTTTTTAAGAGAAAAGTAGCACGTTTATAAATTTTAAATGTAAAACGTATCTAAAAGCATGCAATGCCCATTTCTCTAGATGTTGGACAAACAAACAAACTGCAAATGAGTTTTATGCATAGAGATTGTTAGATATGTATATCTTTGATTTTTAAATTATAAATTTGAAAAGCAGCCTTTAAACGCCTGCATTTTTTTTATTTAACACGATATCACCGTTTGGATGTATCATATTCTAAAAACATACAATGTTACTCTAGATATCAAAATGTTCGTAAACTCAGCTCAATAAAATATAAATGACCCCTCATTAAACCTTTCCAAACAACCATCTATGAACTCAGCGACTCGTAAATTTTGTCATTTGTATGCAAGTTTTTGGAATTGAGGTGAAGTTGTGTCATGATGTTTAATCATGTTGATCTAACTGAATTTCTTGATTTGAATATTAAAGAATGCATCCTTTTTTCATATCGCTTAACTTATGTAAAACTTATGAATTTTTTTTCTCAAAATTGTACACTTTGAAAACAGCATTAAAACAGTCGCCTTTTCTCGCATCTTCTTCTCATAAATGGAGGCCCGCGGGCACTTCCTGCCATTCTTCGCACTCATGATATTGTTCGTCAGCTTGATAAACGTTGTTATGTTCTTTGTATAGCTGATATTATATATATGAAGTTTCTTATCCCGTTTTATAACATTTTTTATTTCTTTTCTTTCAGTTCTTTTGCTGTCAGAAGTGTTTTTCTCGCTTAACATCACTCAGTCAATAGCCTGTGATCAAAACAATATTAAATGTAGCTCGCGCATGTATTGTTTATTATTGATTGAGGCTGGCTTGAATTGTCGATATATGTGTAGATGTGTGAGTATGTATATCATTGCAACTACTTGAAACTAAAGCAGTCAGACGACATAATTCAATCTTTGATTTTTCATAAAGAAATTTATTTTGGTTCTTGTTGCAGCCAGCCAGCCAGCCAAGCCTCAGCTCAACCAGACAGGCGCTTCATCGTGCAACACAACAACCACAACTTTAGCAACAACACGTATATATTTCTATGTTTTCTCTCCGTTATGTGATCTTTTTATTCTGTTGTAATCTTGTGCTTATATTTTTAGTTTAATGCATGCTGTTTGTTGATGCTTGTTTGTTACATACCACTGAGGAAGAAGTACAAATGAAACAGAAATATTTATTCCCTGATATTGAATTTATATGAATGATTCATGATGATTCCAGAGTTCCAGCATTTTATGAGTTATTTTCTTCTGGTTTAATGACTTTTTGGGAGTTCACCATACCCGGTTCCTGGCAGCATCAAGGCGTTGGTTTTTCATATAAACGTCTTATCTTGCATGCTTCACTTTTTGCTGCTGCTTTTGTTCATTGTTTTTATCAGCGTTTTTCTTGTTTCCAGAATTTAAAGTAAACAATTTTGATTAGTTGCTCATTTTAAATGGAATTTGATACTGCGAATTTATTAAACTTAATTAGTATAAAATATTTAAAAAGTTTTTTTGGCAATCACAAATAACATGTATTTTATCAGTTCGTTTAGAGGCAAAAACAAACTTAATTTAAGATAAGAAACTATACACAATATTTAAATTAATACTAAGCATTATTTATTTATATGTGTACATAATTTATTAACTGAATTTCCCAAAACACATATAACGTTTGTTTTAGCTGTTAAAGATCACATAAATGTCAATAATTTATTTCTAAATTCAAAGAGCACAAAATAAAAAACGTATTCATCTAGCATTTAATAGCCTCATCAGCAGCCATGCTGCTTTTTAAGAATATTATCAACCGTTTTGCAGGCAAAGAAGAACTATTTTAATATTTAAATTTCAATCTTAATAGCAATCTTATTCTTATATTAGTTAATTAGATGCTACCACTTAGAGAGTCACTGAAAAGGTTGAATTTTACCTTTTTTTACTAACAACAACTAATTTTTACATTTTTTACAACTCGAAATTTTTAATTTCATTCACATTTAGTTTGATATAAATAGATTTCTTTGACCTTAATAATATTTATTAAAAAATGTTTAAAGTAGACTAAAGTTTTCTTAGAAAATATGGCTGCCAGCATGAGTCGACTGGTTTAACTTTGGGGTATGCGAGCAAAATGTTCAAGCTTTATTACATTTAACAGAACAATTTTAATGAACACCTGCCGATGAAATGTGCTGCATTTTTATAAAATAGCTTCATTTTGCCTGAAATATCTGAATTTCTCATAAACAGATGTCGCGCATGCGGAGTATTGCGACAGCAGAAACAGCGTACAGTAGAGTGACCTCGTATTTTTTTTTCGAAATGTTTTAGTTTCAATAAAAATAACATTCCATTTAGCTTTAAAACCAAAGTTTACAATTTTGAAACCTTTTGAGAACGTCTAAGATTTGACTCATTGACAATGTTTCTTCCACTTTTTCTTGTTATTTTATAAAAAAATCGCAAAAATGTAAATATAATATAAGATACGCAGAAAAAAATTAAACGACTACGTTGCAGAACTTCTATGCATTTTTTAGCTGGAAATGCAATTTTTCGAAAATATCGAGTGAAATCAAAATATGCAAAAATTAACAAAAAAAAAAAATCACGGATAGTTATGGTATAGCTATATTTGGTAGAGCTATTTTGTAAAAAAAATTAAAAAAACAAAAATTCTTAAACTAAAGTTATAGCTATATTCAAACTGGATTTGTTATCAAAATCCTTTAACCGCAACATCCCCAACAACACTAACTGATACAATCCTGAGCAAAAACAATGTAAAAACAAGTAACAAAAAGTCTAAAGTCGGTCTAGGCCGACTATAAAATACACTAAACCTACTTTTCCAAAAAAAGATCCGTGTCCGTGGGCGGATGAAGCCTATATTTTATATGCATTTAAATGTTGAAGAAAAATTTACACACACAAAGTTTTATTCCTGTAGCTCACAGTAAATGCCTTTATTATGATTTCGCTATGGGAGGTGGGCGTGTTCATGGACGGATTACACCCAATTTTTGAAGATATCTTAGTTTTGGTATAAAATACATACATACCAAATTTGATCTCTCTATGACAAGCTATATTTGGGTTGTGTGGGAGGTAGGCGTGTCACGTCCATTTTCGACCAACCATCACAACCATCTTTGTTTTGTCATAAAAAACATACGTGCCAAATTTTATCTCTGTTGGTTAAACATAGGCTTATTTATTGCGTTTTCAATTTTTGGGTTGTATGGGAGGTGGGCGTGTCCGTGAGCGGATGACACCCATTTTTCGAAGACATCTTTGTGTTGATAAAAAACACATACACACCAAATTTTATTGTTGTAGATTAATTATGAGCTTATTAATGCAGTTTTTAATTTGTACGTTGTATGGTAGGTAGGCGTGTCCGTGGGCGGATGCTGTCCATTTTTCAAAACAATCTTTGTTTTGTCATAAAAAATATACGTGCCAAATTTTATTTCTGTAGATTAGACAGAAACTTATTTATTCCATTTTCAATTTTTGGGTTGTAGGGAGGTGGGCGTGTCACGTGAGCGGATGGCACCCATTTTTCGAAGACATTTTTGTGTTAACACAGAACACATACACACAAAATTTTATTATAGTAGGTTAATTATGAGCTTATTTATGCATTTTTCAATTTTTGCGTTATATGGGAGGTAGGCGTGTCCGTGGGTGAATTCCAAAAATATTCAATAATGCAGATCCTTGGGTCTTTGTGACCATGTGACAGCACATAGTCGGACGGACGGACGGACATGAATAGCTCGACTCACGTGGTGACGCTGATGAAGAATATTAATACTTTTCTATACCGGACTCGCTTCGTTCTATGCGTAACAAACGTTTGCACAAAGTTAATAACCCTGATCTTTCAGGTTTAGAGTATAAAAACTATGACATTCGTAACCCGTCGTCACGTCAGGTATGGTACAACATACTTAACCCTATTCAGGGCGGCATTACCATCATTATTTAAGGCTTTAAGCTCGATGGCAAAGAAGAAGTGGATTTCTTCAACCCAGATCTCGAGATTTATAATTATTTACAACTCTATGATCGCTGCAGTATGCATCAGTTGTAAATTTTGACCATTCAAGAACAGGGTAGCCCGGAGTTCAATCCTCTCATCCTCTCATCTGGCAAGAAAATGTTTTTCAATGGAAAAAATTTGTCTGATCGGGACAAATGATGTTAGATTTTAAATATGTTTTATGTGGGGATAGCCTCATAGAACAGATAGATAGAACTTTGTTAAACTTGCTTTGAAAAAGAGAAGCAAAATCTACAGCAGGTGGAAACGAAGTCCATCTATATCAAACTGGGTGACATACAAACTAACTAGGAAAGAAGCTACCGCAACAGTTAGATCGTCAAAAACAAAAAAAGACTCTATTTGTCTAAGCCAAGTTCCTGTTGGTGGTGACCGTGGTATGCGTGTTAAGTGTGTGGCTTGCATGCCCGGAGCGCGAGAGCGATTCCCACTCACCGCAAATTTTTTTCCAATAAAAACTTTTCTGATCGGTCACCAACTCTCTGCAAACAATGGCAAACCTCAGAGAGTAAATAATGCCATGTAAAGCTTCTTTAGAACATGAACTTTAGCCGTCGGTGTCGGCATAAAGCATGTAGTTTCAGTTCTCGATAATTTGTGTAGAAACATTTAATAACACACACAACACAATTGATCATAAAAAGCAAGGTCAAAGTCCCTTCAAGGGCTGAAATGGCCAATTTGTTTTTTTAAAACCCTCTTTATCATCAAAACAGCTTTGGAATAATTTAAAAGGCATCGAAATTTCTAACGGAGATACCGAATTTTGCAAAATTGATCACAATCCCCTCAACGATTACCTCGTTTCGAGAGCTCACATTTGACTGAATTATCTGAACCGATTAGTACTAATTTATCTGCCTCTGATTTTCACAATAAGTTTAATTTTACCGCGATTTGTCAATTGGATGTCGCGCGCTGTATAGCAAAAGTTAGGTCGAATGCTTCCGGTGATGATGGAATCTCCGTTAAGTTTGTTAAAAGTCATTCAGAAAGGTAAAACAAACAAACAACAAACAAATTGGCCATTTCAGCCCTTGAAAGGACTTTGACCGAGCTTCTTATGAGAAAGAAGGAAAGGTAGCAACTATTATATCAAGCTAAAAAATCGAACGTCTGTATACAGGCCCATTAGGTCCTTGACTTCAATATCAAAGTTTTGTGAGTCTTGAATGGCACATTAAAACTCCAACCACATTAATTGATTGGGCATTATGTCAAATTTTCAATCCGGTTTTCGCACTGGGCATAGCTGTTCTACTGCTATTGTCAAAATTTTAGATGATATCAGAATAACCTTTGATAAAGGACATGTGCTGTTACTCTGCGTTCTAGACTTTTTTAAAGTGTTCGACAACGTGAACCAAAATATTCTGTATAATACGCTCAAGATTAACTTCGGTTTTTCTGAAACTTCAGTATGTTTTCTGAAAAGTTATTTAGGAAAAGTTATTGCAACATATAAAAACACTTGCGATGGAGTTCTCCAAGGTTCAGTACTTGATCTATTACTTTTTACCATGTTCATCAATGACATCTTGCATATGCAGATTATCTACAACTATATTTGCTGTCAAGACCTGTTGGGATAATCAATGAACACTTGACTTGATAAGATAACAAGCTTAAAGTGAAACCCAAAAATCTTACGTCTTGCCGATGTGAAAAAATGCCTTTCTATTATCGATCATCCCTCAATTCTTTTCAACGAAATCAAATTAAAATCTGTTATTAAGGCCTCCAATCCAATCTTTTATATTAATTCTTCTCTGTCAAGTGAGGACCATATCAACTCTTGCGTGTTTAAGTCTACTAAAGAGTGATCCAATAAGAGTGTGTTTTCTAAATAAAAAACATAGAAATCAATGTATTGCTGCAAATTTTTACTTGCAATAATAGTTCGGTTTCTACAGCTTAATGTGTAAAAATTATTTCCTTCAAATGTTGCCCACGACTAGCTCTTAAATTGTCCATTCTGAGGATCCAATTTTCGACAAATCTTTCGAGTATATTGGCCGGTATTACTTGAATAACACGACCAACATTCCTTGAATATGTTGGTTTCCAAAGCGTCAATAGTTTCGGGTTTGTCGACATAAACAAGTGATTTAAAATATTCCTAAATCCAGTAATCCAATAGCGTGAAATCACAAGATCTTGGTGGCCAATAAACAGGACCAATTCTTGAGATGATGTTTTCATCGTACGGTTCCCTCAATAAATCAATTGTTTCTTCAGCTGTTAGGCATGTAAAGGCATCCTGTTGAAACGTTGTTCAGAAGTAAGTCTATTCATGATTGAGTCGTATTGAATACTGAACACAAACGTCATATGGACCAGCCATGTGACACATAACAGCTGTCAAAACAACCCAGTTGAAAAAGGGTCCTCGTATTGGATCACCCGTTACTAATTATGTACCTGTCGAAATCAGACGAAAACCAGTCCTACAACTGGTAATGCCAATTATCACGAACTCTGAAGTTATTTATAGCAATCTAAATTCCAGATCTCTTAATGAGATGGCAACGCAATTCTGAATCCACCTCATCTGGGCACCTAGACGCCGGGACATTGAGGGTAACTGCAAAACTTAAGTACTGGAAATGCCACAGGAATGTCATTACCATTAAGAAGAAAGCTGGGATAGACATACCACTAGCTACTTTCTATTTAAACCAGGGACCAAAAATAACTGCTATTTTACAATTTTCGAACGAAAAAGACACAATGAAAAAATTGTCGAAGGACATTTTCAAATATACTATTATGATACAAATGGCCTCAACTTCACGAATATTAAGAGCCTTTTAAATTTTCGACTGATTCTATAAAAGTTAAAAATTAACTGTTATTTTTTGGCCTTTTATTTTTTCAGACGAAAATAACGGTTACCTTTGACTTTTATTTTATCGGTCAAAAATAACAGTTGTTTTGTGACTTTTATTCTTTCGGTCAAAAATATCAGGCAATCTGTGTTTTTTTAAAGGCCACTTGTCCGATTAAAAAACTTTTGATACCATTAAAATCAAAATAATGGCATCAATAGTTTTTTAGTCAGTAAAATGGCTTTTGCAAAAACACAACTTGCCTGATATTTTTGACCGAAAAAATAAAAGCCAGAAAATAACTGTTATTTTTGACCGATAAAATAAAAGTCAAAAGTAACTGTTATGTTTGCCCGAAAAAATATAAGGCACAAAATAACTTTTATTTTTGTCGAAAAACATAAAAGTTAAAAAATAACAGTTAATATTTGACTTTTTTGATAAAAACCATAACCGGTACGGTCCCTGATTTAAACTGTAGTCAAAGAAGACTTCGTCTAGCCAACGAACCCTGAGATAAACATACAATTTGCATCATGACCAACTTGACGTACCCTCATTTGTCCTAAAGCGCGCCTACTGCCTATTGGAACTAGAAAATACAAGGACAGACGCTTACGCTTTGGGATAACAGTCACTGACTACTGCAGAAGCTGCCAATGCTTGAAAAATAAGGAAAATGTACTGTATTTTTTTCTGTCACTGCCCTATCCTAAGCAGAAAGAGGCATTCCAGCCTAGGTCCCAAGATTTCTTAACTCTATGGCGACGGTCTCGACACTGGAAACTAAACGGATCGGAAATTTTTTAAATCGACAATGTGGTTTGGCAAGACTGTAAGCATCATGTTCACCACAAGGGAGATTAAATGGAGATTAATATCATAATGGACCTTCATTGGCAAAAGTGCATGAGTCAGTAACTAACTCATAACTGAAGATGAAAAGTTTGATGATTCAGATGAAACCTAACCTAAGATGAAATGTTTTTATAAAAACTTTCAATTCTTCTTCGTTGAAATAGAAAAATCAGATTTATGAGCGGTATTAAAGATCATCGGAAGAGATAACCATCTTGATATTATTGCACCAAACGAAAAAGTTGGCGATGAAATCAAAAAGAAAAGTACAGCAAAAACCAAACCAACTAATTTGGATGCCTTTGTTATCGAAAAACAAAGGGGGAAAAAATTTAAAGCAGCTGATATCGCAAATTTTTTCAAAGTAATTATACTACATATAAGCTTTTATTTACATGATAAGTCTTAAAACAATATATGATTTAAATGTTGAGTTATTTCTAAACAGAACAAAACTTTCTTGCACCAAATGGGTGATAAATTAAATTAAACTAGATGATGTCGACTGTCTTGAAAGACATTAAAATGTTAACGACTTTGTTATAAATTAATTTAATGAAAAAGAGTTTCGATTGAAGGATTTTTATGACAGTTATGTGACAGACAAGCTTTCTTTTTAGAAGCAGTTTGTTTTAATTAATTTTTACGATTTTTTTTAAAGCTGCTTTTGTCAAAAGCCAACAACGTTTTATTACTTTGCTTCTTGAATTCTATAAGATAAAACTTTGATTTATTCTTTTCACTTTTCTCTGCTAGTTAAAATTTATAGGTTCTTTCAATTCTTATATGTTTAAATTACTTTAATGCTACTTTTTACTACTTTAAAAATTTCAAAAATATGACGCTTTTGTTAAAGTTGACGGTGTGAAACAAATGGGTGTGTGTTTGCAAATTTTAAATTTCATATAATACATCATACCTGAATACCCTTAGAAAACGCGAGGGTGTTAACACCACAGAAATCCCTTTAAGCGTGGATGACTAATAATGCGACGAAACAGCGTGGATACAGTAGAAATGAAAGAGACCAAAAGGAAAGTATTTCGCCGATATAGAGCTTCAACAGTGCAAAAATTAAGCAACTTAAAAAAAAAAAAAAGAATAAATAAAATAAGGGCACAGTTAGAGCAGCAGACATGTGCACAGACAGAAAATAAAGCTAAATGAAACGAGAAATGTCAGGCAGGCGCCAGCAGCAGGGAACGAAACGCTGCGGGTACTCCACACACATGTTTTGCTGCTGCCTCCCAACAATAAAGACGCACCAGCTGAGTGTGGTGAGAACAAATTGAACGACTAAGTTTAGAGCAGATTAAAAAAACCAAGATAACAAGAAGGTACAAAAAGCAGACTAAAACAGATAGTGGGCAGTGCATAACGATAGTTCAACAGCAAAGAATTTTTGCAAAAGATCACTAAAAAATTTGACTTAATCACCAAGAATTTGTTTACCTTAAAACAAAGGTCAAGTTCACTGAACTTATTTTGAATGAAAGATTGATGACAGCAATATAAAAATCATTGGAAAAAAAAATAAATCAAAGCCCTTAGCAAAAAGTGCCATTAGCTAGTTTTAAAAATGCTGTTGACTTCCGGTGCTCAGCGGAAATCGACTTGTTTACACATTGCATTTGACTTTAAGACATGATTTGTGTGAGTGTGTAGCTAAAACGTTTTTGTCGTGAGTCACACACAAGCGACACAAAACAAGGACTAAAAATTGTAATGTACTACAAAATAAAAAATAAAAAAAAAAACAAAACTCAAAATTTATGGATTTTCATTTACTTGGTTTCCATTCTTGTTCTTTTATTTTTTTTTTTTTATTTGCTGCACATCGGCACTTATATAAAACACACAGAAGCAGGCGAAGCAATATGAAAGTAAAAAAAAACAAGAGCGGCTTTTACCAAAACGCACAGTGCTTCGTCTCTAAACAAACATTCTACAAATATAGAAGCGAATGAAAAACTGCGTGAAGAAGAAAATTTTGTTTGACGAAAAAGTTTTCAAAATCTTGATTAGATAGATAGGTAGAGGTCGGCAGCCTATGTAATAAATACATTAGCTCACTTAGATCAATTTGGTCCGTTTTGATACCGCAGCACAATTGACCTTCAATCTCTATGGAACCACATTGTACTTTCAACAAAGGTAACTAGGCGCCTGACACTTGTGGAAACCTAGATTGCTTTGACGTCATTTAGCGAGCGCGGGGCAGAAACAAAGAAGATAAGGTATGGTTTCTTCCTCCTCTTCATCGTTGCAGCTTCTACAGAAGTCGTTTCCAAAAAGGTTTATTCGGGTAGCATGTCTGCCTATCAGGTGGTATCCAGTATAATTTACACATAATGAAAAGGTCTAACCTATTCAGCAAGAGCAGCTCTCTATAGAGCCTGAGATCAAAAGACGGCCAAATAAGCCTAGAAATCTTTCAAGTAGATAGTTCAGCCCATCTGGTGTTGTCTTTCGATTAAGTATTATCGCTGAGCAGCAGCTTGAGAGTAACTAGCGGCATGTCTGGTGGATTCTGAACTACTAATGTCAGCAAGGAACCGTTTCAGGCGAGCTCGTTTGCTTTTTCATAACCCTCAACGTCTTCATGCCCAGGTACCCATATAAGGTTGATGCTAAAAAAGTAAAGACATTTCCTCCAATAAAGCACGGCATTCTTTGGCTGATTTTAAGTTATTGATTACTTGTTCCAATGATTTGATTGCAGCCTGACTGTCGGATAATATTAAAAATTTTTTGCTTTGAGACTACGTTCTTTGATAACCATGAAGCAATCTACCTTATAGCCATAATTTTGGCTTCGAAAATGCTACAGGCAAGGGAAATCCCCCAGCTCTTTTGATTAGACCCCGTAGCCTACATTGTCATTAGTTCTGACCCGTTGATGTAGAAATATAGAAACCCTCGTTCCATGGTGCACCGCGTTTCCAGTATGACCTGGTAGGAATAAGCGTAAAAAAACTTTATTAGTTTTATTAAAACTGTTTTCCTGTAACTCTTAAAGGACAATCCAAATTGCCTTAAAATACAAATTGGCTCTGTGAAATAAGGCCCCAATATGAAACGAAATAAGGCCTCAAAAATGGGGTGAACATATTAAAATAACATCCCACGAAATAATGCCCCAATGCGATGAAATAACACGCCAAATAGAATGAAATAAGGCCCGAAATATTGTATAGGAGTCATTTCAAAAGCGAAATAAGATTCCAAATAATACAAAGGTTTTATTTTATTTTGAAATTTTGGCGCCTTATTGCTAAATGAAAAAAAAAAAAACCCAATTTCAAAAACGAAATAAAGCCCCAATAAAGAAAATAACACTCCAAACATATATTTTTTGTTTAATACAGAAATATTTGAGCCTCATTTCACAGAGCCAAAAAAAATTATATTTGTTTAGTACTTCGACCTGATTTTCAAAAAAATGTTTCTTTTGAATTTATTGAAAAGCGTCATTCCTCGTTTTGAAACAAATCTTATTATTTGACAAAAGTTGTCGTCAACATCAGAAAAGGTATCAATACCTTTAAATAAAATATAAAAATGATATAAAATATTTTTGACTTTACAACTCCCCAGCAAACATTATGAGTCTTTTATGACTCTTTTAAGACTCATATTTATGAGTCTGAGCGCTCATAATGAGCTCATAAAAGACTCCGATAAGAGCGTGTTTCCCTTCCTGGAAGGGCACACAGATCTGAGTCCGAAATATGACTCTTATAAGAGTCCAAAATATGTGTGTTTTAAGAGTCAGAATTACGATTGTTTTCGGAGTCTTATAAGAGTCATGTTTAAGAGTCTTTTATGACTCTTAAAAAACAAAAAGAATAGACCCTTTTTCGTTTTATAATTATTTGTGTTTATTTAAAATTCTTAAACCATAACATACAAATTTTCTTTCATCGGAAGTTTCGATCTCTTGCATAATTTTGAAGAATGTCCAAAGTGTTGACTTTACGCTGTGTATTGAAATAACAAATGCTTCTGAAAAAATATATTTAACAAAGCTGTTTATCGAAAAAGTTGCTCTGAAGTATGTATGGGTGGCTTAGTGATAATATGAGCCTTCAGAAAACCATCATAAATATGAGCATTTTCTGAGTTATTATTATGTGCGCTCATAAATAAGAGTCTTTTCGGACTTATAATAATGTGCGCTCATAAACGTTCATAAATAAGAGACTTTTCAGGCTCATTATTATGTGCGCTCATAAAAGCTTCATAAATAAGAGTCTTTTGGGAGTCATAATAATGTGCGCTAATAAAACGTTCATAAATATAAGAGTCTTTTCAGACCAATTATTATGTGCGCTCATAAAAGCTTCATAAATAAGAGTCTTTTCGGACTCAAAATTATGAGCGCTCATAATATCGTCAGAAAATACCCTCTTTTAAGTCATAAATATGAGCGCTCTTAAAAATGTTTATTGGGTCCATGTACAAAAGAAAAGGCATATGTATAAAAGATTACCCTGTCAATAAATTTAAATTTTAAATCACCAGAATAAGGCTGTAAATACGGTCATATAAACCAAACCATTGACAAAACAAATTTATTATAGGCAATATTTCAAACTATGCTCAAATTTTCGTTCCTCGTCTCGGGCTATCTTCTCTATTTTTTATTTTAGTATTATTTAAGACAGAAAATACAGCAATTTTTGCATGATCAAAAGAACGAACGAACAATAATATAGAATTATGGTGTGTACCAGGCCATGAAGGATTTGAAGGCACCAAAAAGGCAGACAGCCTTATCAGAGGAGGTGCATCACCGGCCCTTATTGGCCCGGATTATAATTATTTTAATTTTATAGCTACCTTGTGGAAAAGGTTAGAACCTGGAAAAACAAAAACTGTCTGTGCCACTGGACAAATTGTAATGGACAGAGACAAGCAAAGAAATTTATTAGTAAATCCAAATTGAAAGTCCTGCTCAAGTTAACCATCAACTTCTAACAAGTCACTGTGCTCTCAGAAACCTTTTCAAAAAGATTGGTGTATCTGACAGATTGCAGACTTTGCAAGGAGGAGGACAAATCCTTTGTAAAAGCCCGGTTCTGATGTCAAGATGATGTCAAGATGAAAAATATACTAAAAAATCCAAATACGAAGTGGCTGCTTTGGATCCATAAATTACTTCAATATAAATCACGGATTCTTAGCGAATAATATTTAAAATGCCTACCTTTATTCTTTGAAACTAATGGGCAGCAAATGGGTAACCATCGACAGATGGTTTAGGAAACTTAATGAGCGGTTTCAGTGGAAAATTAATATTTTTTGTTAAAAAAAACAAATTTCTAAGCCATTTCCTTAACAGTCAGCCTACCAGGTTTGTAACTTTGTTTGCATCAATTATTATTTTTCTTGAAATTGTTATTTAATTAAATTAAGATGCAATTATATTATTTAATTAATTTTTTCTAATCTTTAAAATATATCAAACCATGGGAAAGCGCTCATGGTACAATCAAAAATAATAAATTGCAAACTCATAAAATTTTTACTTCTAAAGTATATTTGATAGGGACAAAACGTCTCTATGATACCAACTTATGCCGGGAGCAAGCATTATATTCATGCTAAATAAAACAATCATATGTATCATATTCTTCTATCACATGTAAGCAAGCTGCTTCACTTATTTTAGGCTTAGAATAACACACATAATTCTAAATGATCATGTAAATATTAATTCTAAGTATTGACTGAATTGTAATCGAATTAAAAAAAAAGCCTCAATAAAATTGAATTGAATTGAAATTTACTTCTAAATTTTATTAAATTGTTGATAATAAATATTTAGGTTGTTTTTAATAAATAATGATTATTTTATCCATTTATTTTTTTTATATAATTTTCATCAAATTCTTACACGTCACATATGGACAATCTTAGTTCACATACGTCCTATATTAAAGTTTGAAAAATTATGATATATGAGTTTTCTTTCAAAACATTTTTCACTAGTATTTAACAAAAAATATATAAAGTTTTATTATATGTAAGTCAAAAATGGTCTCAGTGTGGCAGATGAACTGAATCTCAATGTTGAATTGAGAAGTTTTAGTTTTTAAACTTGTGCCCGTTGCACCCTTCCCACGTGTTTAAGTGAATGTAACTATTGAACTGATATAAATAATTGGATTATGTTTTGGTCGTGTCGTGGTCGTATGGTGACCATGGTATGTGTGTTATGTGTGTGGCTTGCATGCCCGGAGCGCAAGATCGATTCTCACTCGTGGCAAAGTTTTTTTTAAATAAAAAAATTTTCTCAAAAGGTCACACGTCTCTTTGGAATGAGCCAAAGGACACGTCATATGATGTGTGAAGTACGTATTCTCATATTTTCACTTGCGCATCCATCACGCATCCATCATGCTAAAAAGAAATTAAAGTTTTCTTCAGAAAATAAATTTTTGTCTAGTATTAAGTGACAAAAATTTCAGTTATAAATAGCTTATAAAGGATGATAAAGGCTTATAGAGGACATGATAAGTTTCAGATGTTGGAATTAAAAAAAAAAAACAAAACAAAATTTTTACATCCTGTATGCAAACCAAAAAAAGCGAAAAACCAATTTTTCGAGTATTACTCAAAATTCTGACCTCTGTCATTTGCTGAAATGATGAAATTTCAATTTTGTTTAATTTTTTGCAATTTTTAATATAACATTTTTTTTAATTAATATTTAAATATGCAATTCATTTTTTAACTATTTGAATTTTTAAAAAATATTTTTTAAAATTTTCAAGTTTTTTCGTTTTTATTAAAATAATTTTTTATTCTTTTACTTTTTTAAGATTTTTTATTTTATAATTTGTTATATTTTTAAATTTTTTTGCTTTATTTTTCTGACCTGTAATTTTCATCTATTCATTATTTTGTAATTCTTCTAACTTGTTTTTTTTTATTTATTAAAATTTTTTGAATTTTCTGACCTTTTTAAAAGTGAGTTGAATTATTTAAATTGTATTTTTTTAATTTTTTTGTTTACTTTTTTACAATTAATTTTTCTTAATTGGAATTTTATCTTTGGACACCAACAATTTGAAGATATATTTGCATTTTTTTTTTTTAAATTTTTGTGCACTAACGTAGCATAGTGAAACGTGCCAGTCAAGGGCGGAGGTCATTGAATATAATACATAAGCAGATATATTTATATAGTATATAATGAAATATTTCGATTGAAGAACAGAGCCTGCTATCATGAGGGTGGAATATCACCTTTAGACGGGGGTGTGAATTTTAACGCCGAGAAAAAACTAAATATTTGTAAGCATGCGAAATGTTTTCGAAATGTCGTAGAAGCATTTAGAATTGTCATCTGGAGTTAAGTTCCATATAAAAGTTCCTATCAGAAAACCCAAAACCAAACCCAACTGCTTAGTTATTTATAAATACACAATAAGGATGTTTGAACTTCTTTGAATAACGACGTCGACGGTGACGACGACAACAAAGAAGATATCTACAGATAGCTATACACACAACAACAAAGAGGTACCAGCTACCAATAATAATGGGAACGTAACAGGACTTAACAGGAGCAAACAACAAAACACCACTTCATAACGCATGCAGCAGCACACGCCCCAATTTGTAGTCCTTGCTGGCAGGGATTTAATTCTGCTTATTCTTCTTCATTTTTTGCTCAAACAATAGATACACAAAATATTTTTGTATGAATGAGCATGAATAGAAAACGAAGGAAAATTAAAATTAATCGATGTCTGACAATTGGTAACGAGATAAGGGAACTGCCCGAGAAATGTGGCAGACCATAGACCGGCTTTGAATGGGAAAATATAAGAAACTAACTGGCATTGAACTTGCAGGATTTTCTTGTTAAAGATGATAGCAAGAAAACCAGTAAATGTCTTCATTTACTCATCAGTAAGCACTGTTGGGCACAACGCAGAAGCTGCACAAGTTCCTTAACAATTTCATGGCCAATGTTAAGTTTAAATGAAAGACTTAAAATAAATAAAATAAAAAACTAAAGCAAAACAACGACTAAACAATTAAAATGAAGTAGAACAGAAAACAGTGTAAACCCGAAGAGTTGTTGGAGACCGCTAACCATAGATGAACTAACTAGTTAAATATTAAAGATAAAAACTTGTCTATGCGACAATAGCGGCCACAAAGAGACTACGTTGAAGTGCTTTGCAGACTAGAGCACCTTTTCTTTTTTTCTGTTTGCTTTAATGCGATGCCCCTTCCAACACAACCGGCGCACACATAAACAAGCCACGGCCAAGGCTAGCGGTGCTGCTGCCCATTGCTGGCAATGAGCCAAAAGCCGGTTGCAAAAATTACAAACAACGCAGCAAGTTGCTTTTGGTTGCTAGGCTCAACGGAGCACTAGTGCTCCTTATAGCTAGCAATTTGCACTAAATAGACGTGTTCGACATGCTGCTCTTGTTCCTGCCCTCAACAGTGCTGATGCTTGTGCATTTATTGGTAACAACTTGAATTTAGCTAAACCAATTCTAACATAAAAACTGGCTGGCTGTCTTCTTGTCAGTACAAGAAAGTTTTGCCAGGATTATAAAAGATAACCAATAAACTCAGCGCACACTTACCTCTATTTATTCATATATTGATTGATGATTGTTTTGTAAAAGTTTTTTATCCTTTTTTTAATTATTTTTATTAATTTTATGTTGTATTTTCTTGTTTGTTCTATTAGACAGCAAATTTTTTATTTATTCACCGGCAAATTCCAAACTTTCGTGGATTTCTTTAATTTTCTTTCACTTGTTCTTCTGCTTCTGCTTCTTCTTCTTCTGTTACACCCTTTTATTTCCTTTTCGTTTTTTTTTTTTGTTGTAAAAATTCCTTTTTTTTTATATTCCTGTCACTACTTTTGTCTCGTACTCGCTCACTTATTTTTGTATTTGACTAACTCGCTCGCTCGTTTTATCGCGCACTTGCTGCAGTTTCAAAAAAAAAAATATGCACTCAAATCAACTCAGAATCTCTGCTAAAAGGACCAAAAAAAATATTCGATTTGGTTTCCGTACGCGCTACGTTTACACCTCAACTGCTAACGACTCGTTGCCAGACTCGAATGATTGTGTGTTTGAGCTGCACTTCTTGAAGTAAGCGACGAAAGTCGAAAATTTACACAACTTTTTCCGGTGAACTACGTCGGATGGCTTGCGCGACTGTTGTTTTTGTTGTTGTTTGTTAATTTTGGTCGCAAGCAAACATGTTGTCGAACTCGGTTGGCAGCTTAAGGTTGGACTAGAGTGATGCCAGACTAAAGTGTTCAAATATCGGTAAATCATTAAAAAACTGCAGAATTTTGAGATTTTTTTTTGTAAACTTTGGATTTCTTGAGGAAAGAAAAAAAAATTGTGTTCAGACAATTCACATAAAATTCTAAAGTAGACAATTTGAAAATTTTTATTTGTGAAAAAAATTCAAAATTAATAATTATACATATTTTGTCCAGTGAGTTCTCGCTATAGGAATAATTTTTGGGGGAAATTTACAAGAAAGCATTTGAGCGCTCTCTGCAAAAAATAGTCGCAGAAGTACCATCTCTATGTTTCGCAAAAAATCAAAAGAAAAATGGAAGTAAAACGAAGGCGAAAAGCAGTGCTGCCACTTTTTCAAAATGAAATAACCTAGAAAGTTCAAAAATTACCTTAACCCATTTAAGGTTTCATAAAATATTTGTTTTTGTAATATTTTATAAGTATTGGTATGAAAGTTAAGACATACCCGAAAATACCGAAATATAATCAATGATAGAATATAAAATAATCGCATATCTTCTTTTTAATAGACCCGCTGAAAAAAATATTCAATGAAACTGACAACCAGCATTACTTAAGCAATCATTTTTGATACTCTTCAACCATTAAATATGCTAAATATACAACAGCTCTTACTTTGTTATCTTCCATTGTTAAAAGCTCTTTATAATTTTGAATTACTTTGTTTTGTCAGTATTTGTGAAACATAAATTTTGCCATTCACGTAAACGCTTACTTTCCTATTCAAATCAAGGTGCCAAAATATAATGAAACGCAATGACAAAGCTCTGATCAACTCATTTTTTTGTGCCGTCTAAATAGTGCCATTATGATATGTCATCAAGTCATTATCATATTCAGTAAATGCCACTCGTGTAAATGAGACATAACTTTAGCTTTGATTACCTTTGTATTTAAGTACAGTAGTATGTTGCGAACTTATGTGTCTTTGAACTTTATGTTGATTTCCATATCCCGGTTTTCACTCGTCAAGACTTGAAGGAACATTTTTTGACACTCCCTTTTAAACTTGACGCTACAGTTTACACACATTAAGAGTTGACGACCAAGTTTGGAAAAACGACAATACACCGACACCCTTCCACATTAGTAAATCGCCCTCAAACTCAAAACTTGACGTGTGAAAACCAGCACGAATAAATGTTGCAGAAGTAAGCAAAATATCTGTTTAATTGAATTTTTTGTTTAAGCATTTTTTGATAGAAGAAAATGAAAAATATTTTAAAATGTTTCGCTCAAAAACAAAATAATTCCACAAACACTTTTTGGGATTTAAAAATAAATGTGTGGAATAATTTAAAAATGCTCCATTAAGGCAAAAATGGGTGAAAATGGGTCAATTTAAATCTCTCAAAACATTTTTGTATGCTTTAAAGTTAATTCAAATTTCAAACATAAAAACATTTTTTTTTTAAGAAATAGAAAACCAATTTAAAAATATTAAAAATTTTTGTTTGTTTTGCTAAATGAATGTCTGCACATCAAAACCCAAAACCGAACTACGTGTGACCTTAAATTTAAACTGAACATTTGTTTTTTTTTTAATTGAATTGAAATTTAACTGAATTTTTGTTATGATTTTAATAAGTTTGAAAAAATTTCAATTTTTATATTACATTCGAAAATTTCATCAAATTAAAAGATAAGAATCATTATACAAAAAACAAAATTTTTTTTGTATATTCGTCTTTGGAAACATCCAAACTTCTATTTGAGGTGGGTTTACAAAGACCGTTATTCTATAAATGGTCTTCGCAGTAAACCAAGATTTTGTATACATGTCAGGAACGTACATAGGTGTAACATGCTTCAAATTCAATCATATAGAAGAGGATGACATTTGTTTGGCTGTCCGCTTCAAATAAATTATCACGTTGTTAAAGAAGTTGTTCGATTGAATAGTGGTCTAAAATTTTTTTTGAAAATGTAAGATTTATTTATTTTGATTTTGATCATGCTCTTTTTATAAATCATTATATACTTCTTATGCAAAACAAACATTCAAAACAGTTATATTGACATAAATGGCTATGGCTCTAGATTTGTACTAATTCTTTCAAAATGTGATCATTTAATTTATTTAAATCTAATATTAGCCTTTTTTGTTAACTTGACATTAACTCTACACCCAAAAAAATTCTGTAGTAAAAATAAATAAAAACGTATTTAAAACAAATGTAAATTAGTAACTCACCGTCCAAATAAAAATGTATTTATTTTTACTGAATTAAGTTATTTATTTTAACTACATAATTTTAAATTCATAAAACAAATACATTTACATTAAAAACAAATGTTTTTTCATTTGTATATCCTAAACGATTTGCAGTTTTTTTAAATAATTTTAACTAAATTTTTTCTACTTATGTAGTAATTTTTACTACATGTGTAGTAATTTTTACTACATAGTACAAAAAAAATCAATGTTCTTTTTAAAAATTTTGTACTGTAGGTTTATTAGCAACATTATAGAATGGCGTTATTATATTTACAACAAATAATGCTTACAACATATTAAAAATATATTATTAAATGGCACAGAAATATATCTTAACATCTTCGCTCTCTTTTCGGAAGAGCATGGGATTTCCAGTAGAATTCAATGAGTTCATTTTCTTTTTTCATGTGCTGATAGTGTGATGACTTCTCTTGTCTATTTTCTTATTGTTGGGGAAGGAGACGAAAGCCCAGAAATATTAACATAAGAGACAACTCGTCACATTAACCAAAGTCCGCCGTCTCAAAAGTTTCACCATCCGCTAGAAGTGGAATTAAATTAGCTTCATAATAACAAACATTATATTCTTTACTAACCAGCATCGCGTACAGCCAGTCCAGGGTGGCAGTTATATTTACAAATATTTTTTATTTATGTGTAATTTTTCATATTGAAAAAAAAATAAATGAAAAAACATAGACTGCTATAAAAAAAAATTCTTCAATATTTTTGTATATACAAATAAATACATCTGAACAAATACTTACTACCTATAACTACATCGTGTAGTTTTAATTATTTAAGTATAAATTTAGTTAAAAGTTATCGAATAACTACTTTTGTGTTTGAAAATAAATAAAACTACATATTGACGAAACAAATACACTTTGTGTAGTCAATTTTACTGCAGTATTTTTTTGAGTGTAGATCATAGATTTTACAAACCATTTATTTTTATATATAATTTAAGGTACTATTACAGTGTGAAGCTATTAAAAACAAGACCTTTTTTAGTAATTTTTTTTTACATAGTATTATTTAGTTATTTAATTCAAATCTATTTACATTATGTACAGTTAAAGTTGAAGATATAAAAAAATATTTTTTTTGTTTTTGTATTTGTTGTTTATTTTCTAGAGGTCGTTGAAGTTGGCGTGTTTTAAAAAAGGTTGTAAGTTGGTTTCTCGTCTCCAGCATTTCCAAGGCGTCGGAAAGTAAAAAATCAAAGTGCATTCTTCAGTAAAGGGTTGTAGTTGAGCACTCTACCTACGAAAATAAAAAAAAATAAAAAACAAAAAAAATGGCATGCGCTGAAAAACAAATTTACAAAAAACCCCTATTTTTGGCAGAAATTCTTAGCCGTGAAAAAAAATATATAAAAGTTTCTCGGCTTTTTATAGGTAGAGTGCTTAACAGAGTCTATGAAGATCATAATGAATCAAAATTCATCGAAATCGATCAACCAGAACTCGAGATATCTTAGAAACCAATTCGAAAAAACTTGGTTCGAGAAAAACGCGATTAGATTTTCTTCTATGAACGATATTATATGAAAAAATGCGCGACATACGAATATAATGTATGTTTTATCTTTTTTTTATTTGATATTTTTTTCTAAAATTTCGTATACGTATTTTTAAGACTTTAAGGAACCAGATTCTAAAAAAAAAAAAATACTTTTTAATTTTTTACACACTGTAATAGTACCTTAAAAAGAAATTTTGAAGTTTATTGAAAGAGTTTTAAGAAACGTGCTATTTCCAAATATTATGGCTTCAGGAATAATGTTTCATATTTTTATATATCTTTATCCTGGATAGAATTAAAAAGCTCTTTAATACTAAGTTTACATTACAACGAAACTACGATAGAAAAAGTGGTTAACTGTGAAACGGAACGCTTGCTGAAAAGATTTTTATTAATAAGGTTTTTACAAATTTTCGTATAAACATTTTTTTAACAGATATATTGATATCATTCTACCAAAATTTTTAAAATATATCTTATTATTACTTATTATGTTATACAATTAAATCAACATTAAAATATCGGAATGGTAAGCAATCTTGTTATTGGCTACTGAATAATTTTTACAAACGATAATTATATTTTTTGAAATTTTTAAATAATACAATTTTTGTCGTTTATAATCTGTCATAAATTCTAAGAGTTGATAAAAATAGTCGATCAAATAAGAAATCAATTTTTAAAATATATCTTGATTTCCTATTGTTGTTTTATCAACTGTCAGAATTTATGACAAAATTTGTATTTTCTAAAAATTTCAGAAAAAAATAATTATCGTTTGAACATAATAATTATTCAGTTGTGTAGTGAAATGGCGCTAATGGCATAAAATGCTTTTTTTATATCAAATTTATAACTTTTTCTGATTAAAAGAAACAATTTTTCGAAAGTATTATAATTTTTACATATATTATAATGAGAATAAAAACACTTGTCTAAAATTTTTAAAATTTAGGATTTTCAAGGTTCATTAAAACCATCAAAACACTTTTTTTGGCAAAATAAAGGTTATTAGATACCTTCATTGGCTTTCTGGAATACTTCAGGTATGAAATGCTTAAACGATGCGTTTTCGCAACATAAGTTACATAATTTAGCCTTTGTAACTTAAGAAAATAATTTACAAAAGCTACATCATAAACCTTTTGTAAATATTATTTACTAAATAATTATATTAAAAATTTTCAGAAAAAAAGAGGCTGGCAACGCTGATAATAGTAATCGGAAACAGGATTGCATTGCAGACAAATAAAATGTACTCTTAAGAAATGCTTTTAATAATTTTAATTAAAATTTGGTTCGCGGTGGAAAAAAGTAATTGGAAAGGAATATAAATTTTTGTATTAAAATGAAGAGAAACAAGAAGAGGTACTAAAGGAATGATGATAGTCTTTTAAGTTGGACGTGTATAGGTTTGTGAATGTCACACTTAAATTCACTCCCAAATAAATTGTGTTATCAAAATGTTAAACAAATACACAAAAATTAAACGTTCCTTACTTTTTCAAGGTATTTTATGGTCTATCTTCACTCTTGCTGCTTTTAGAGTGATAAAAAAATGCCATCCATTTTCTTAATACATTTCCACTCTGTTTTTGGAATCTTTGTGTTAATTTCTGACTTTAAAGCTTAACGTCTACCAATACACAGTGACGGATCCAGAGCCTCTTTTTTGATGGGGCGATCCAAAAAGTGTGACTTTGTGGTAGTTTGCAAAAACAACAAATTATTCGGCAAAATGTAAAAACTGCTTTCTCGATTTATACCAAAATGGCGAGTTTTAAAAAAAAAAGTTTTTCAAATGTTTGAAATAAAAAACCGGTTAAACCAGTCTTCATATTTAATGTTCATAAATACATATATGAATAAAATACAACAGAAATTTTACATAACTTATACAAAAATATAAAGATACGAATACAATTTTGCGCTAACATTTTTGGTTAGCTTGATTAATGGGAAAAAGTGTATTAAGACGAGGACAAACTTCAGTATCACAGTGGTCTAATAAAAGCTAAGCACGTATCATACTTTTCTCTTTCACATAGCATGTGTCACATCTCCAACTCAGTAATCAAAGATTTTTCTAAAACTTTATTTCAATCTACATATCGTCACCTGAAATGCAAAAAGACATAACAAAACTTTTTGTATTTTTATACGAGAAAACGAAAACATTACAAAAAGGCATCTATTTAAGATTTAAGAACCACTCTTTCTTTTGAATTTCGTTAGCAAAATAACTATTATTGGAAGTATGAGTTTGAAATTAAGCTAGACGGATAAGTTTAGTCAAATTAATTATAATAAATCAAAAATGCAATTTAAAATTTTGTTGTTTAGTCTTTTTGCATTTTAGGTGACGATATGTACTTATTTAAAAGCTGGAAACACTTAAAATTAAGATTGAGTTCTACACGAAATAAGCTGTGAGCCACTGGATTTGAAAGTACTCCAAGGTTGCATAAGTACGCACTTTCGTTTAAAGTACGTTTTTATTTGTATAATACGAAGAGTTAAAAAGACACATCTTACATGTAGTGTCCGACCGAATATTCGGTTTCGGTTTCGGTTTCAGCCAGTTTCGGCCCTTTTAATCAGTTTCGGCTATTCGGCATCAATATGGCCGAAACCGAAACCGAAACCGAATATTTGATCGGACACTACTAATTCGGTTTTTACATATATTTCAATGGTAGATGTGAGTTCGCTTTCATCAAAATTTTGAATTGTGTTAAGTAGAACAAAAACGTGAAATTCAGTCATTTGATTGACCGTGTGAGTTGAGTCCAGCACAAAACGATAAATGTAGTTTTTTTTAGATTCTAATATTAAGTTATTTAACTTTAAATACTAAAAAGTTCCTTAAAGTGGTATTAAAATTATCTCCATATTTATTATTTTAAAGTTGAACATTAATATTCAAACGGTCATATTCATAAAAATATCTTGAAATAGATTTAAAGTGCTCAATAGTCAAAAAGCTTTTTAGAGATAAAATGTTTTTTAAAATTTTGTTATTCATAAAAATATTGTCTCAGCTTATTTGTTAAAATAGGAACACTCTCAATTTGAAATGGGAACAGTGTCAAGAATGGTTCGTGAATTTGATAAATTCAATAATTTTTTGTTTATTTGTTCACAATTTTATCAATACTTTGACATGCAAATAGTCAAAAAATTGGTTAATCTATGTTCTTCTGTGAAAATATTGTCACTTATAACTTTTATTTTCAATATTTTGAAATGTTTTGCCATGTTTTCATATTTTTTGAAACAGTTTGAAGTATTTTTGACAATATTTGTGCTCACATTAGAGTAAAAATTTTAAAAAGGCTTTATCAAGGGTTTATTGAAGGTTACTCATTTAAGAAGCCTTTATAAGAGATTTTTGTCGTTATTGGACGTTTATGGATACTGTTTTTAAAATTTTTTTTGTAAAGGCTTTATAAGAGGTTCGTAAATTTTTATGAATAAAGGCAAAAGAATATTTATCGAATATATACGTTATTATAATCTGTTTCAATTGTTATGTTTTTGAAAGCTTTTAATTAAAATATTAAAATAAATAAATTGTTTTTAAAACAATTTTCATGTAGACATTCAGTTTCGGTTTCGGTTTCGGCCGAATATTACAAAAATGGCCGAAATTCGGTTTCGGTTTCGGTTTCGGCCAAAATTTTGGTTTCGGTCGGACACTACTTACATGACAATTAAATTAATTGAAGAATATCGGGTTTTTTGTTTCTTTTTGAATTTTTGACTAAATAGTGTGTCCCAAAATAAATAATTATTTTTGCCGAAGCTGGTTTTGAAAGCTAATGTGGTAAAGTATTTTTGAGATTTTTTTAAAATTTTTTGGAAAAGGTTTTGGAACTCTAAGGTCACGGTAATCGCTGTTTTAATATAATTTTTACCAAAAATCAGGTTGTTTCGAGTTTTTCAAATTTCAACCATCAGTTGGTCAATATCAGACATTTTCTTGGTCTTTCGAAAATAAATGCCCAAACTTTACTTAAATGTACATAAACTAGAAGTGTTGGCAATTTTGTTGGTCATTTTGTTGGTTAACATAATTGTATTTTTTTCGTGAAACTTTCATAGATTTACAAAAAACTCTTCATTACTTTAAAAAATTTCAAACAAAATAAAAAAAGAATGATGCAGTTAGAAATATTAGAAATAGATTCTAATTAGAAAATAAATAAATCTTAATTTTACTTTTGCCGTTCCAAGTTGAAAAGTACTATTTCTTCGGAAAATTTTACGTTATGCAAGAATTATTTGAAGTATACGATAGAAATTTTCCCCGAAATTTTTTTTTAAGTATCAAAAAACTATTATTTCAATTGAAATTAAACTCTTAAGAGTACGTTTTCATTTTTCTCAGATGCAACCCTGAAGTTCTTGTAAATAAAATAGTATAAGTATCAAACGTTCATAAACTTCACAATCTGAAAATAAAAAAGTACTTCAGAAAGTATAATTATAATATAATTAAAAAAATAAAGTATACGTTTCTTTCTAAAATTTTTTGGAACTGAGCATTTTTAGTAAAGCCACTTTTTTGCTTTCCTTGTTTTTAATAATTTATTTATATAGTTAAGCTTTTTACGAAGAAGAAATTTGTGAATCGTGAACTATTTCCCAACATTTTTATGAAATCATTTGTAAAAATATATAAACTCAGCCATTTTAAACTAAATAAAAAAATCAGCTGATTGCATGAATTTTTCAGATGTTACCATGCTTTGTTCGGGTTTAGGCCTTACACTTGCTATTTGACATGAACACTCCTAATACAACAATAGGAATTAAGCATAAAGTTATGCAAATATAAAGCCAACTTACAATTATAAAAAAATTCTTTAATTCTTCTTTATAAGTTATAAGCCTTATAAATGAAATGTATAGAGAACAGTTTACAAAAACCAGATATATTTGCTCTACTATTTAGATGAGCACTCGATTTGGCAAACTTATACCAGCGATCAGTTGTTTATAAGCATGCATGAAAGTTGATTGTTAACAAGTTAACAGCGGACATATATCTGCAAATGCACAATCGACTTTAGGGAACGTTCACACAATCTGCCTGATAAAAATAACTAATTGCCCAAAATATAAGCTTGCAGCTTTGCATGAATACCCTCATTATAATTTTTGCTCTTATTTCTATTTTAATGTTAATATTTTTTTAATATATTGTCAATAAACTGAAAAAGAAAGGGTATATTTTAATTTTATTTATTAAATATAGATGTTCAACACAGATTATAATAAATGACTAATCATCAAACAAACGTTCTTGACTCAAGAAAATAATGAAAAAAAAAACCCAACTTCCCTCACTTCTAAATCCACAACGACTTTGTTCGACTCATACTGAGCAGTGCTCAGTGAGCACCCGCATATAGATGACGAAAAATGTTCAACACCAGATGGCTTGTTGGTTCATTCAACCCTTATCAGACGTTAGTTTTATCACTGCTACTCTAGCGAAAAATTGTTTTATTTATTTGAGTTAGAATGTTTATGGCTTCTTTTGGTATTTGGTAATAACCAATTATTTACCCTCAAAACTCATAGTCTTATAGCTTACAAAGAACAAAAGGGTGGTTTTTTCAATTCATCTGTTATCGAACTGATTTTTCGAACATAATTGACGTGAAGTTTGGAAGGAAACTATAACACATTCTCACCTAATAAATTGAAGGTCAGGGTCGTCGCATGGGAGTAAATATGATGGCTGCTGTCAAACAGCTGTATTTGAAAGGAAAAGCCTGGGGTGTTAGTGTGAAATTTAGAAAGGTATAAAAATAGAAATACATAACTAACGAAACTAACGATAACATTTGGGTGGGATTTTTGAATCATAAAATTTTGTTTTCTTTGATATCATGTTCAATCATTAATTTCATTGGAATATTGATTTTTATATATCAATTTAAGAAATTTCTATTATGAATTTCATCATTAACTGATTTTATTAAATTAATCGACTTTATAAAAAATGCAATTAATTATTGTTGCATTAATGAAATACCAAAAGGCGTTTGTTTAAATGCATAAATATCGTTAAAACTAGAAATGTTGAAGCTGACAGCTATGGAGAAATTTTCATAAATTCAAAATAACAAAATTGTGCATTTTTGAGGAAAATAATTATTTACACTCTCATTACGATTAGGAGCTACACGAAGCTAAACAATACAATAGTGCTTATTTTTTTCTATTATTTTCTTCTTTAGATGCAGACAGGTGCATGCCAAAAGATGAGGATATCTCAAGAATGGCCAAAGCACAATAACAAACGGTGAGTTATTGAAAATCGTGCGCTTTAGATGTGCATCTTGGCTGAAATTATCAGAGCATGATCATTTCTAATTTTTTGTTTTTTCTTTTTTATTTCGTTTTTGTTGTTATTGTTGGTGTCTCTACACAGGTCTTCTTTTATAAAGATCTGGTTAGCTTTTAGTATTCTTTTGTTTGCATTAGTTTTTGGTTTAATTGTTAACGGTAGGTTTTGTTTGCAGCTGAAATGAATTTTAATTGAATTAATTACCGTGTTTTTCTTTTTTTTTCCTATCTATCTACCGACTCTACCAACTTTTTAAGTGAAAAAAAGTTGAAGTTTATGATTTGAAAATCGAATCAGAAGCAAGCATTTAATAAATGTAGGAACTTTTCATCAAAGACACACATAAAAAAGTTTTCACTTAAGTAAAATGTCTCAATTTTTTTAATGTTGTATTTTAGCATAAGTGGAAGCTCGACTTTAATTGATCATGTGCTGTCACTAATAATGCAGCTGATATAAAAGCCTGAAACCTGAGCCTCAAATGTATGAACAATGCAATAAAGTACATTAGCAATGATAAATGATGTGTCGCTAGATTTGTTAAAATCCATGTTTTAATACATATACAACATTGGTTTTATTAAATCCTCGATACAGGTTAATTTATTAATGGTTTCGAAACTAAAGTCTGATGTTTGTAGTTTTGTTATCAAGAAGTAATGGATTCAGTGCGTGAAATAAAATAAATTAAGATGAAATGAAAATCATGCATTCATACAGTTATGAAAGCTAAAGGTACATGCTGAAGTCACTAGTGATGGCTTTTATGCATAATAATTGATAAAAAAGTTATAGAAAACTAGAGCGGTACATCTTCGACTTAGCCGCACTTAAAATACCCCCACGACTGATTCGTAATGGTACAAAATCTTAAATTGCAGCTCTTTTTGTATGAGATTAAAAAAAATTTTACTGTTTTGATACGTCTAAAATACATACATATCAAATTGTTTTCCTGCAAAGTAAAGACAAGCCTCTGTATAAATTTTTCAATTTTGGGGTTGTATAAGAGGTGGGCATGTTCGTAGGCGGATGACGCCAACTTTTCTTCCACAATGAGTTTTGATATAAAATACAAACGTATCAAATTTTTTTCCTGTAGCTTAAAGTGAAGCCTTTTTATAGATTTTTAAATTTTGGGGTTATATGGGAGGTGGGAGTGTTCGTTGGTGGATGACGCCTATTTTTCTAATTTTTATATAAAATGAACAAATATCTTATTTTGCTTTTGTAACTTCGACAGAAGCCTATTTATAAATTTTTTAATTTTGAGGTTGTATGGGATGTGGGCGTGTTCATTTTTGGATAACACCCAATTTTCGAACACGCTTTAGTTTTGATATAAAATCAATAAAATAAATACCCAATTTTATTTATGTAGCTTCGACACAATCTTCTTTATATACTTAGTTTTCAATTTAATGGTTGTATGGGAGGTGTGTGTGTTAGTGGGTGGATGACGCCCATTTTTCTAACTTACCTCAGTCTTGACATAGATTAGACAATTACTTCTTCTTTATGGAGTTTTCATTATTGGGGCTGTATGGTAGCGTGCTTTTCATCCGATCTTGATCTTTTTTTTTAGAAAAAAGCTTAAATGTTTTATAATGTTGCAGCCCTTGCTTGCTCTGAACGTAAAACGCAGTGATTGAACTCTACCATCATTTTCTTGCGTAAATTGCTCTAGCGAGTAAACGGACGAAAAACGCAACTGCATCGAATCATGACAGAATAATAAGGTAGGCTCATATTTTTACGGCTGCTCAAATGTCTAATTTTACACTAACAAAGCTGTGAGTACTATAAACGTCAAACAATAAAGCCAGCAACAACAACTAGAAAAACTTAAATTCGAACAGCTGACTTTGACATCTAGCTCACTTTCTCTCCAATATGCGCCTACTTTGTTAATCTATCATGCATCGAATGAACTTACAGCTTTATAAATCAAGCTGTCATATTTTTAAACTGATATATATTTTGACTTCAAACGAAAAAGTTGCCATGAAGTATATGAAAAGTTAGTCTTTGAAGGGAGAAAAGTTTGTTGTGCTGCCTTTTGTGCAGAAAAAGAAGGCCTTCAAGAAGGGCTCATAAGAGCAGCGAGGAAAGGATGTGTTTAGTCTTCAAAAGTTGCAGTCAATGCAGGCCTTCTTTTGAAGAGCGCTGGCTCAATTGCCTATTGAGTTGGTTCTCTACTCCACGGCATTCACTTTATTCAAAATTAAATTGAAGTAAAATTGAGTGTAGCTCGCAAACTATCAGAAAGAGACAAAGAGGACTAGACGAAAAAAGGACATTCACTTAGCCTGCTTTTCAACTTAATCAATGAACTCAACCTGTCAAACTTAACAAAATAATTGAAAGAATTTTACATTTTGCTTGTTCCTTTTGCTTGCCTTATTTATCATGCTTACTTTGAACTTTTTGCTTAAACATAAAACTTAGTAGAAATAAATACAAAGACGATACACGTTAAAAAAGTATGTTTATGAATAAAATAACTACATATGCATATGTAATAAACTTAAATTTGCTTTAAATAATCGGTAATATTGACTTGGCGTAAGTTGCTCTTTGCAGTGTAAATCCACTCTGACTTTCGTTCAAGTTCAAATAGGTATTCAAGAGACAAATTTTCAGCACCTTAACCGAATAAAGCAAATCTTCAAAAATTTTAAAATTAATGTATATCTTGTCTGTAATAAATAAAAACAAACCGAACGGCTAAATTTCATGTTCTCAAGAAGCTTTACATGGCATTATTTACTCACTGAGGTTTGCCAATGTCTGCAGAGAGGTGGTGACCGATCAAAAAAATTTTTTATTGAAAAAACTTTTCGCCGCAACTGTGGATCGAACTCGAGCTCCGCACATGCTAAGCAACACGCTTAACCTGCATGCAACGGACACCACATACTGTAATAAATACAAACCTTTTAAAAGAAGATAAAGCATTAAATGCCGCTCTGGCCGAAGGAATTTGATCCTCTAATGCAATGTAAGTGTGAATTTATTTTATAACGGTTATTTCGGTTTCAACAAAGCGAGAATTTCAAATATCTTGTCACATTTTGCTTTTGACATGCATTCGTCGTCGCTATATGTGAAAATATGTTAGCATATTTTATGAAAACTGTATCGCTTTATGCGAACACGACGTTAAAAGCAAACTCGGTTTCTAAGGAATAATCAATTAAAATGTGCGGACTTCAAGAATACGACGTTATAACAGAAATGTTGTTATAACCGAGGTCGTTGTAAGTGAATTCCACTGTATTTATTAATTTTCGGCAGATAAATAAAAAATATGTGCAAAATAGACAAAACAATCGGACTAAAGGGACAAAACAGAAAAGGTTACTATTTAAACGGAATTTTACGTCTACACTTACGATATTATCGAAACTGTTTCTTTTTTCTTGACATTTTATAATTTATAAAAGTTTTCATTTAACGCTCATATAATCAAAGAATACAAGATTACGCCGTCCTGAGGTTTTACCGTTAGATGACGTAATTGGAGCAAACTCTTTCAATTAGCTAAAAAAGGATGGCAATATGATAGCTACATAGAGACGGCATAGAGATGGCAACATTCAATGACGGCATAGAGATGGCGTCAATGTCGTAACCTTGTATTCTTTCATCCATGAATCTTATGGGCATGAGAAATTTTTGACAGATAAACAACGCTTAGTTTGGCTGCTTATGCGGAACTCGGCTGCAACGTAGTCATAGTCAATATTGACTCCCCGAAATATTGACTCCCACATCCAGTATCCTTGAAACGTACCTTCCGTCAATAGCAACATGCTCAATTTGGTTTCAAATTTTTTGATCCGGAGACAGCCAGGTGGCCTTATAGTGGACAAGGTGTTTAAATCTGATGTTACTAACTACCATGTTACCCGCAATAATGAGGTCGATCAGTATTAAGGCGTTGTTCCCAGTGGTCACGTGGAGACTTAACTGACCGACAGTTGAGTCAGAGATGCCTTCTCATACGTCCTTCGTGTTGAAATCGCCGAGGACTATTTTCACGCCTTGGGCCGTGCAATGAAAGGACGTGTATCCTTGGAGTGCACACAAATAAGACTTATGTCGAAGAATTTTGCCTTAATTTGGATTTCGGCCAGCCTTTCAATCGCTTGTGTGAACCGGGAAACGAAGAACCGGAGTCTCCGGCGTATGACAAATATGCATCCAAATTTGATCTTTTCCTCATAGCAGCTGTAATAGATGTCGAAGTATGCTCTCTTAAAGAAGCCTTGCCCTTTCCCTTGCATCTCTTTGAGGGTGATACTGTCAAACTTTTTTATGAGGTCTTCCGCCAATATTCGATAATCGATACTACATCATTTAAAAATAAATTTCCTGCATCAAATTTCAGCACATCAGCTGTGTCATGAGTTATATAAGTCAAAACAGCATCGAGTCTCGTTCAAGCAACCCTGACTCAGCGTTGTCAAAAATTGTCACAGCTGACTGACAGCAATAAACAAAATTCTATTCGAACGCAATCAGTTGAAAGCAAAAATTTTATTTGCAGCAAAAATTTCATATATATTTTGAAATATTTTCTATTCGTAACAATTTTTTTTAGTTACTTTGTTACTAATTAAAAGACACAACAATGAACAAGGAGAAACTTAGACTTGATTTATCGAGCAAAGATTGGATACGTTGTCAGTCGAAGAGCCATACGGGTCGCTTCTATATGTTCAACAAGGCTACAGGTGAAACAAAGTGGTGCTCCTTAGATGCAGATGCAGTTGCAGGAAGATCTGATGGAAGTATCAGTAAGAGAAGCGGTAAAAAGGAATCGCCTCCCAAGGTTATAAGTAAGTTGGTTTGTCTGTTAAAGTATGAATAATGATGATAATGTTCTACTTCGCTGTGAATTTCAGACAAGTTTGTTAAAACTCCAGCTCAAGATCGACTTAAAAGACTGCAAAGCAATTTATTCAAAGATATCAAACAGTTGAAGGAAAAATCACCGAAAAAGGAGCGCACTAAAAATGGTACCAGAAATATTAACAGCCCAACGCGTAGAGATGGCAGCAATAAAATTAAACAAGCTTTATCGACGGAGAAAATGTTGGTGCCTGCCAAAGCAACTGCAACGCACAACAAGCCAGTAGCAACGACTTCTAAGGCAATAGCTGCGACTTCAAAGGCTATAATAACGCCCTCAAAGGCTGTATTAACGCCTTCAAAGGCGATAGTAACGCCCTCAAAGGCTGTATTAACGCCTTCAAAGGCGATAGTAACGCCTTCAAAGACAACAGCAGTTGAAACGCCTTTAACGACAATAGAGATTGCAACAACTTCACAGTCAATAGCAACTTCAAATACAATCGGAACTGGTGAAAATGATTCTGACATTGTGGAAACAAAATCACTGAGAGAAGAAACACCCAGGCTGAGTTATTATGGACGCAGACTAAGGCAATGCTCCGATACACTCAGTCCCTACAAATCAAGTGATGCCAAACAAAGTACTGACCAATTAGGCGCTACTAAAACAACAAGTTCCGATCAGCCTATTACCGAAAAGCCAAGTGATAATGATATTGTTGAAATCCAAACTCCACCTAAATCTAGTGAATATGTAGAGGACAAAAGAAGTACACACCTAAGGCGTCGTTCAATTCAAAGATCCCCTAAAAGATCAACGAAAAAGTGCCGTTTACTAACCCATAAAAGTGTGCGTTTTAATCCAGCTAAAAGTGCAAATATTTCTATAGGAAACAAAACAATTGATGATGACTCCAGCGCTGATGCTGGCAACACAGCAGATAACTCAAAAAACTCAACACTGCGAGTAGGCATCATTGATAAAATCAAAGCCATATGCAAGAGTACATTTAGAATGAGTTCCATACCCAATACCATCACAAAATCCACAATTAAAGTTACAAAAACTCCGGGTAACCTTGGAATAACTACAAGTCTTGCATCGCTACAAACTGCCTATAAAGTATTCCGCGATTGCAGTGAGAGAGAGCGTAATGTGAGCGAACATGCTGCTGAAACTACTCCAACGTCTGCAGTTGGTGATAAAATAGTATTGCTGCCGGCAGTAAGATCAACTAACACATCACTACCACCAACAACAGCAGAATGCAATACGCCAATTAGTCAAGCGGTGCCGGCTTATCCGCGTGGCAGTGGTGAGTGTGACTCTGAGAGTCAAGCAATTATTCAAATTATATAAAAATTATATATGTTTTATATTGCAGCCAACACGCGTTTGGAGCGCTTGCGTCAGTCACTGTTCCTGCAGCCATCTTCGAGTACCAAAAACAGGATCACAGATCCAACACCATCGAGTGCCAACACAATAGATCTTAGTGAAAAATATAACAATAGCTGTTACAACAATAACAACGGTGCAAGTAGTGGTAAGTTGTTGTGTATGCTACAATTTTATTCCACTGACCCATACATTCTATAGAAGCTTCTGAACCCATGGACTGGCAGTCAATTGAAGACTATCCCGGCAGCAACTCAGTTGAGGTATATTTAATTGAAGTATATTGACATATAATTATAATTCTTTCCTCTTATTAACCACTTGTAGTTCATCAGCATCGATACAAGCAATACACCTGAAGTGGGCACTATCCCCTCCCCCTCTATTAAAACTGATACTGTTGGCACTGTCAGTGAGTACTACGACTCCGTTAATGCAAATCTGCTGCGTTTCTCTGCCGAGCAACAGGATCGAATCAAATGGTCTGCCCAAAAGTGGCTTACAGATCATTATTACTTTGTTATAGACACAAATGTTTTGCTGCAAAATATAACTTTTATTGATGACTTAATCGAAATGAAGTTGTGTGGTGAGTTGCTCATAATTTAGCAAAAATTCGCTTGCTAGAGAACTAATTTCTATGTCTTGCAGATACCAATGGCACCATTATTTATATTCCTTACTGTGTTCTGCAGGAGCTGGACAAGCTTAAAATGCGTTCTTCCAGCGAAAGTGCCAAAACTTTAACAGTGCGTGCCATTAAATATCTGAATAAAAAATTCGAAGAACGTAATAAACACATACATGGTGAGCAAAACATAACACTTTAATTTATTTAAACTTTTATGCTCATTGCTTTTAATTCCAAACAGCACAATCTGCAATCGATGAACGCGATCATCTCATTGATGTCACTTCCGCCGATGATAGCATATTAAATTGTTGCCTTCACGTAAAGCGGCATGTTGAAAATGTTGTGCTGCTAACCGAGGATGTTAATTTGCGCAACAAGGCCATCTGCAATAATTTGCTGGTGTCAACAAAATCCGATTTAATATCCAAACATGCTGAGCCATCAACGTCAACATCGACGATTATATGGCAGGACGATGCGCGTAAATGACCGTGACACAATGCTGTTGCCACTGCTTCAACTCGTACAAAGCTGAAGCAGAAAATTTTGAGTTTTTTTCAAAATTGCTAGTTTACCAAGTTTTCTTTTAGAACCGAAAACTGTTTGCTGCAAACTCAATTTTGACTTTTTGAAATTTCATTGTTCTTGCAATGTTAACGGTGCTGAGTAAATGCAAATAATGCAAATACTTTGTGTAAATTGTCCACGTCTAAGATTAAAACAATGACTTTGCACACAAAGTATCTGAATTATTGTTTAATTTAGTTAAGTTTTTTATAAAAATATAACTTAACTTAATTTTTTTAATAATTTGTTCACGCTGATTTGTGAGAGCTGTTAAATTGGCATTCAAATTAAAACAATTTCGGTTTTTTTTTTACTACGATATATTTGAAAATACTTTCTGTTTTTTTTCTGTATAATTGAATTCATTACTTATGTTTATATAAAATTAATTTAATATTTAGTCATTTGTTTGCAGCAACATTTGTGATAAATACACTTAAAATTACTTTAATTTAGTTTAATAAGCTTAGTTTATAACACAGTTTCTTTAACATTTGAAAGACTCGTTAAATTTAATGTAAATATTTCAAGTGAGCACATATAATTTTAATGAACTTTTGTATTTAAACAAAATTTGAAATATGTTAACTAGTTTTAGTTAAAAATAAATATAAATTTTGTACTGCAGCTTTACAAATTTAAAAAATTACATTTTATTATTAAAAAAAAATTCAAATTGGAAATAACTTCTATAAACTTTACCTACTTTCTTATCTTTAGCAAATTTTCTATTTTTAAAAAGGAAGTAAACCCGTGAATGCAGTCAGTTTCCGTTTTCTTATCAGCAGCAGCAATATTCAAATTTTTTATCTACATCTTTTATTAAATCTGATAAAGTTTGAGCTTAAGTCAACAAGCACTGCAACTGGCTGGTTTTACGACTACAATATTCAAATGCTATTAATTGTCACACTTTTGGCCAAAGTTAAATATAAGATAACCGCCGGAGTTTAATTAAATTTTATCGAGCTTTAAAATTATCAATTTCAATAAGAAAATGTAGCACAACGCATTCAATTTCAATCGATATTCGTTGGTGTAAAGTAGTGTTTTCTCTCGTTCAAAGTGAGTGCTTATTTTGTAGATATTCTTAAATTTTAAATAAATTTAAACTTATGTAAATATAACACTTGTGGCTTGAATGTTATCGGCCGCTGTTCCCAAATGTATGGCTTAGTTGTTGGCCTTTGACTTAGCTTAAAACCGCCACCGAAAACTTGTCCACGATTGCCTGCTCCGCGCATAGGAAATGCTTGGATGTGATCCACACAAAATAATAAGAAAAAAATTGCTAGTAGATGTATTGATCTTAACTGCATTTTGCGATTTTCTTAATGTAACTGATAGACATTGGTTCAAATGTCTTTTATTTAAATAAAAATAGAAAAACAATCAAGCAAGTCTTGTAATAAAAACTGATAAGAAGTGTTTGATGCATCAATTAATCATAATCACTAATTGTGGGAAGCACTCTGTGTAAAATACTACAAACATAAAATAGAAGATTTCCCAAATCATTATCATCTATCTTCGGAACTTGAGCAATGTATGTATGCGACAATATTTACATAATTAAGAATCTAAGAAAAAAATTAAAGACTATTTTAGTAGATTTTATTTTTTCTAATAGTACTTTGTTGGCTATTCTTCTGTTTTTATAAAAGCTTTCATGAACCAATTAAATACTAGGTTCTTGTTTTAGTAAATTTCTTTGTCACTCAACTACAATGAAGAATTTCAGAACAATTTTGGTTGCAATAGAGTTCTTCATAATTGTTCACTGCGCTGGAGCTAAAGTTCTTCCAGAATACTTTGACAGGAGTCTCTCTTTAATAACAACTGAAATGTGCTTAAAATAGTTATCTTCCTGAAACAAATACGATCCATAGAAGTTCAATATAATGTGGAGCTGATAGTTGGATAATTCTTATATTGTTTAGCTAGTATTATTGGTTAGTTCTTTCATCTTACATGCTACGTTTAATTACAACCGTTTGTCGATTTTGACCTCATGCAGGAAATTATGTGGGCTTGGTTTTTATGTCTATTGGCACCAGTTGGTAATTTTAAGAGCCATCTGGTTATTCAATGCATATTTGTCAGTTGGACAATCAGATAGCGCTTGAAATTACTGGTTGTCAAATTATTCGTCCTAGTTATGCATATTTGGCCGTTATCTGTTGCGTTGACCGTCGTTGAGTACCGAAATATATTTATTCTTCCTTTAAGCAACGCCTACCAGCAAATCCACTCAATTTTAATCCTTTGGACTATATCAAAGTTGGCGTACAGCACCTTGTTCCATGGTATTCGTACTCCTTTTGAAGGGATTCCACTTGAATACTTCCAAAGTTATTTTAATTGTTTACCGATATAATACCATGAGATTCCACAAAATTGTGATATAAAGATCCTTTTTAGTTTTCTCAAACTTTATCACGTTCGTCTGATTAATGATATTCATAAATATGAGCCTTAACAGAATCGCTCAGTTTTGTTTGCTGGGTGAAGATGATTTAGAAGCTAAAAATTAAGAGTTGCCAACTTTTTATTTAAAGTCTTAAAAATGTATAAGATGATTTCATCATCATATATCATTTCAAAAGAATGTGAAAGAGAGCTTAAAAAAGGCTTTTTTAAGATTTTTAAACTTTTTATTTCAAATATATAGAAATGAAAAACATATTAAGGCCCGTATTAACCAACCTTACTATATTTTTAGCGCGCTTTTTCTGCTTTCTGATATTCACCAATATTTTATTTTTAAGCAACCGCTGACTTCTCTATAAAATAGCAATCGATTCCAACTTTAAAACAAAGCAATACCAAAAAGTAGGCTTGCTTGCTTACAACTATGCGAAAAGTTCGAAACAAAAAATATAGATTACTTTGTGAATACGAAAAAAATATCAAACTTAAACGCCTGCTGAAATAAAAAGAGTATTATATCCAGATTGGTGAATACGGGCATAAATGTCAAAGTAATTCACTCAAGTTCCGAATATTTTCGTTTAAATTTTTTGATTTATTCAAATCATGAAAAAATCATTTTTTTCATGACTTGAATATTTCAACAAATTTTTTATTTTTTACAAGTGAATATATTCTTCAAGAAATCCAAGTTTTTAACACCATACCCTTGAATTTCAAGGTCTCTTTTAATTTCCATGACACCTTCTAGAAGAAACTGTCGATATAGCTGCGGCACACAGTACTTTGAGCCCATACAAAAGTGAAGAATAAATAAAAGGAGTCATTAGATTTCTATGAAATTTTGCATGATAATCGACTTATGACCACTGATTACAAAAATTAAATCAGATTTTACATATATCTTTTTAGTAACCTAAAATAAGGTTTATTTCTCCGATTAAAAGTAAACATTAAATTACTAACTTTAATACTTTACTTTTAAAAAAAAATTATATAGTTTTTAGAGGTTAAATCCATATCTTTTTAATATTCAAAACCGTTTGGAAATATATTTTTTTCGTTTAAAAGATATAGATATAGTTTTTTATGCACTTTTGCATACCGAAATAAAACTTCCTTTAAAAAAAATCTATTTTGCAAACAAATACTTATTGAAGTTGTTGAAAAAAAATTTTTTAATAAATTAAAGTAAAATTTTTTATAATATGAAATTTATAATAGATCTGAATGTCTCTCACTTTCAATATAGAAGGTAAAATAAGAGAAAAATATATTGTTGCTATTCTATTTGAGTATAAATTTGTATTGTTGCCTCATTTAACAGTCTTTCATTGATTTTGTCTCTTGGACCATCAGAAATCCAGTAATCAAATAAATATTTATTAGTTAAAATTAAAGCCATTTTTGACAAAAAAAAAAATAATATATTATGTTTTGTCTCAATGCACATGCAAATAGAGTTCAACTTCTTCAGCTTTTTTGCAAGTGTTCAGTTGTCATTAAAAAAATACGGTAAAAATAGGGTAGTATTGAGAGAATATGGAAGTATTTAACAATTTATAAATTTGTTTGAAATAATATTAAAAATAGTTGTTACTATTCAAGTTGATTACTCAAACATTCTTTTGAAAAATGTTTATATTTATAAGAATAACAATTTTAGAAAAAGTTTTTAAATTTGTTTTAAAATAAAAAAATGTTTTAAAAAATAGAAAACATTACAGTTTTATTCTCTGTAAGAGCTTAACTTTCAACTTTGTGAAAACGCTTTTACTCAAAAAGTGGTTTATAGTTGAACAAAATATTTAAAGTTCATAAAAGATAAAATAGTCATACTATTACATTGTAAAAATTAAAGGTGACACTCGTGGACATTTTTTAATTGACTGCTAAAAACATTAAATTTTTTAATGAATTTTCCAATTTTTGTGATAATTTTAGGTTAATTTTTTATTACTTTTTTAAATTTGCTTGAAAAGTTAAATAAAACTTATTTTAATTTATTATTTCTTTAAAAATACAAAAAAAAAAAAAAATCAAGGGATAGTGTAAAAAATGTGCTTACAGCTTTTTTTTTCGTTGAATGGAGCGCAAAATCGAAAAGTTCACAATAATGCAAATGCTTAAAAAGAGTTGACTTTAAAGAGCTGTTGTAATTAGCCACTTAGCTATAAAAATAATTAGACACTTAGCTAATTATTTTGCATTGATAATTTGAACTCTTCTTAGTGAAAGTATTATCTGACTTATGATCAGTGTTGCCGGAGTAAATTTATTTTTATATCCAAAACACAAAATAAAAATAGCCAAAATGTAAAAAAATAGCCAAAAGATTTATTAATTGTATTAGGAAAAAAGAAACAAAACTAACATTCATACCTTTTTTAACTAACTTGTTTTTTGTACCGTTTTTTACTGGAAATAGATTTACAAACATGTTTGTTTTTAAGTATGTTATATAAAATTATATATTAAAAATATACGAGCATGTTTTAAACATATTTAGGCATATAATTTTAAATAGACGGACCTTTAATATAGAAGGACCTTAGCTCATTTATTTTATACTTGATAAGAGTAGAGAAAACTTCATAAAAGTAAGGTTTGCATTTTCGGAGTATTCAAAGTGAAAAAAAAGTATTGCATTTTTTTTTTAGCTTCGAACTATTCAGTCAAGTCTGCCTTGGTTCAGAAATGGGAGAAAGATAAGGAGGTGAGAAAGTGAAATCAAGTGAAACAATTGAATAATTTTTTTATGTGTGGCGGAGTGCTTGTCAACTTACTTTTCCATGCTGATTTGCTTAATTTTACTTTTGAAAACAAACCACAATTACTTTCAATGATCAAAGTTATATACATTGTTGCATACTCTTATGTGTGACGTGACTCGAGATGTCACATGTCAAATCATTGGATATTCTTGCGATTGGCTGCACGATTAGCATCACTGGCAGGTCGTGTTCAAATGAAGAGAGAATTCACTCTCAAATTTTAAATCATTTCCCTGCAAATATTTGGAAGACGTTTGGCAGAGAAGTGAATTTTGCGATGCACCAGTAATTCGCCCAAGTGTTTTTGGGAAAATGCATCGCTTTTCAAATGCTTAAGCAATGAATGCGCGAGTCACAAAAATTTTCAAAATCTTCCTTCGATCATTTCGGCGTTTGTTGGAGGATGAATTTTTGAAAAATTTTCAAAATCTATCAGGGAATATGAAGCAGGCTCTGAAAAATCGTTAAAATTAATGAAAAAGTTGAACTATTATAGTAAGGAAACAACGTCGCATTATATTGAAGCGAAATAAAAACAAATTCACAAAAAAATTCATTGAATTTGGACAGAACAACAATGCTTTAGAACAAATTGCTGAGGACTCTTAAAAGGACTTCGTTTGCCACACTTTTCGGCGAATTTCTTATAACTCCTCTCGGCGGTTCATTGGCGAATATTCCCGGCGAATCAGCCTAAGTAGCTTACAGTCGGTGATACCCGGATGATTCTCAGATGAGCTCAAAGGCAATTGCTTGATCGCTGGCGATTCACAGGCAATTGAAAATGTTATATGTAAAATAAAAAATTAATTTTCGCCGGAATGCAAAAACATAGCCTTGAAAAAAAAATAGCCAAATGAAAAATAAAATCGCCAAATAGCCAAAACTGATCACGATAAAAAAAAATAGCCTTTTTTGGCTATAAATAGCCAAAACGGCAACACTGCTTATGATATAAATATTGTTAGGATTTGTTACATACAACTTTTTGTTTTTCTCCCACTGGTCAAAGTACTGTGCGGCAGTCCAAAAATAGCTTGCCATGCGTTTTGGTCAGCTCCCGCCAGGGATGATATTTGTAGTGGATATCCACTTTTTACCTCCTTTTGATTTTAAAAAGTCCCCAACTCCTTTTGGCCCAAAAAAAGAACTTTCGAATACAATAACCATCAAAAAAGTAAACTTCGCGCATGATTAATGTTTTGTTTGCAATATTGAGACCGCAAAAATTTTCGTCTTAACCCTACTTCCCTGTTTCAAATGTGTCCCTAATTCTCTATTGGGGTAAAATTTGATACTATTAGACAAGAGACGACTGGAGTAACAGAAGTTATCATACTGATTCGGCTATGGTTGATCGTCTACGTCAAAACGACGCTTGTGGCTGGTTGAATGCATTTTATTTACCAATATATATACTCTTAAATATATAGACTCTTCTATTCAATATGTACTCGTTGCCAGTTGTTCGCCAAATACCAGAGATGGCGGGTTGTATCATTTTTGATACTTACTGAGGATTTGGAGCTTTTTTGTTTAGTGAGAGAAAAATTTTAAATTTTTTTTTCGAGTGAATTTGCCCGTGAAATTTGTTGACCCGTGCAAAGAAAGAAACAAAAAAAATAGTTTCAAAAATGATATGAAAATATAGGGAAGAGGGGTTAAAAAAGATCCACAAAGAGAAGTTTAACAGTATTTATTTAGGTTATCTGATCAAAAAATTTCAGATTTTTTATAATTGTAACAAAATCTTCATAATATGTATGTAAAAGTGATAATGCAATAATGTGTAATACTTCAATGAATTTAAGTGATAATGAACAATTAGGACATTACTTGCCAAGCACTTAAGTGTTAAAATAATAATGCATTGCTTTGATACGAAATTAATTTCGTATCAAAGCATAATACGAAAAAGCATAATACGAAAATGTAAGCTTAGCTCAAGGTAAAAGTAAAAAAAAAACTTAAATTACACTTGCGGTCAGAGAATTTATCTTTGTTGTGGGTACAGAAGAACCACTTGTTTTTGTTTTCCTTGCATGTTGAGGAAAGAGGATCCTTTAAATCCTTAGCTGATGTTTTGTCCATCCGATGGTTGTAGTTGTCCATTTTCAGAAAAGTATTTATCTCAGGCTTCTTCACCTTGCTCTGGTCCATTCCTTTGCTTTGCATTCCAGCGAGTACACTAAGACCGAATGCCTTCTTAGAGTCATGACAATGATGACTTTGCGACCGGCGTAACGTTCACTTAGGACAATTACTTTATCTTGATGGAGGTTTTAAATACAGCTAACCGGTTTGTTTTTAAATTTTTAGACTTTTTATTTTATATTTCTTTGTTTTAACAACTAGTGCAGCATAAATTTACAGATTTAATATATTTCAAACTCGGTTCTGAAAATGTACCCGATACTGTAAAGGTTTTCGGCTGTAAACATTAAAACAGCCAGTTATTGTTTTAAATTAAATAAATATTTGATCAATCTTGCTTATACTATTTATTAAATAGAGCCTTTTCATCGAAATATTCATCAAAAAGAAACTTTGAGTATTTCGTAAAAAGAATTGGGTACAAAAGAATTTTGATTTCATGCATTACTATTAACTGTCAATTAGCCGTAGTTGCCACTTTTATATGAAAACTATACAATTGTTGAAACATAACTTGGAAGTATTTATTTCGTTTACTCGGTAAACTTTTAAGCGACTAACAGTTTCTTGTGTTATTTAAGCGAGTATACATATGATAAGCGGTCGTTTTCTAACAACTCGCTTCGTAAAAAACACAGCTAATATGGAATATTTTACCATCGAATAACACGTTAAAATTGTTAAACAGTTTTGCAAAAATTGAGATTCATTTGGCGATTCAAAAATTGATTAGCCATAATCGTCCTTTTTGGACGGTGAAAAATTGTGGTTATTGTTTCGTTCTTTCTGGCATATTCTTCAATTGGACATACATTTTCATTCAAACAATGAAATGGTCGTAAGCAAGTTATCGTAAAATTGATTTATGGGTCAAAACTAAAAAATATATAATTTTATTTGGATGCTTTTTAATCAAAGAATATATAGCTGAATTGCCTAGTTTCAATAAATATACTTCATTTTTACTGCTTCAGAGATGAAGCTGTTCTTTACAGCGCTACTTTAAAGTAGCAATAATTTCCTAAATGTAGCCCCGGATAGATTTCTGGTAGTCCCGATGATTATAAGGAAAACTCTCGTAGTCAAAATGTTTCCTCCGTGGATTTATTTAGGGCTGAGCATTAGAATTTCTAATAAAAAAAATCCATATTAACGTTATGTTCTTATTAAACGTTATCATCAAATAGAAAGTTACGTTTTAAAATCGGTAAAAGGAGTGAATTGACACGTTTAAAAAATGGGTAAATTTCAATCATTTTAGAAATTAAAATGATTGAAAATCAAAATTTTATGTTGGTATATCGTTTGGAAAGAATTTAGAACTGAAATTAGCGTTTTGTGCTAATTTCATACAAAAAGTTCTAAAAGTTCGTTCATGTCAATTTCAAATACAAACAATACGGTTTACGATACACAAAAACTTACGAAGTGACATGAATCACCTTTATGTTTTGCTTTTGGTAAAATCAGCAATTTTTCATTTTTTTTTATATTTTGAAATGTTTTGTCATGTTTTCATATTTTTTGAAATAGTTTGAAGTATTTTTGACAATATTTGAGCTCAGATGAGAGAAAAAATATTAAAATTACTTTATCGAGGATTTATTGAAGGTTTCTTTATAAGAGGTTTTTTTCGTTATTGGACGTTTATGAATAATGTTTTTGAAATTTTTCTTGAAAAAGCTTTAGAAGAGGCTCATAAATTTTTATGAATACAGCCGAAACGTTTTAATTAATTAAAATTAATTTCAATATCTTCATCAAAGAATTGAATCATTCAGTAGTAGAGCGTATTTTCAGCCCTGACTTAATTTTTGTGTAATAATGCCTTTTAAGCATCCTGTGCAAGCTGACAGACATCTGCCAAAAGTGGTTGACTCGAACAGCTGTTTTTGTTTTTATTTTGTTGCTGCTGGTCGACGAAATCGTTTGTTAAGATAATAGTGTTCCGTATTAATTTATTTCGTTCGTGTTTTTGATTAAAATTATTTAACTCTAATTCAAGGGTTCGGGTGTGAGGCACGGGTGTGTGAAAAGGAAAATTTTAACTTAAATAAATTGAAAGCAGTTTATTCTTGATTTTTTTATAAATTTTTCTACATGCATTAATAATTAAGCAAATATTTGTGATAGTGATTAATTTGCAAGCAAAAGGTGATAAAATCTGTATAAGAAAACAAAAATAAGATATTGAAATAATATAAGAAAACAAAAATAAAAACTAAATAAATTCCACCAACAACTTATCGCAAACGTAATCGGAAAACTCGAGGGCGGTGCTCAGACGCGCTCTGTCTTTGGTAGCAACTAATTTCGATTCTCTAAAAGTGTTTGAAAATAGTTGTAAAATAAATAAATAGTAACTGAGATTAACAAATAATAAAGTGCTGTACATTTTCAAGTGCGAAAAAATACAAAAATGAGATAAGTCAAGAGAAAACAAGACCAAAGTTAGACGAACAGATACCCCGACACAAAACAAATAAGTTACAGGTTTGCTGCGCGCAGCAGGAACCGTCTGAAGCATACAAAGTTCCATTGAAAAGTGTTCCAAAGGCTTGCAGTACAAATAGCAGAGGTAGTATTCATCATTATAAATTTGTCAAATGTGTCGTTGTTATTAACTTATCTTTTATTAAGGTACCTTATATTGAACATGCATATATTTTGAACCTGATAACAACGTTTGGGTCTTGAGAATAAAGTCAAGTTTTGCAAAATTCTAGCTTTGGCTAGCTAGGCGTCGAATTTTTTATGCAACTTTATTTCGCTTTGTCTTGTGCCGAGTAGATTATCATCGTCTCGTCATCGTCATCTACACACATACAATATATATACAAGTCCATTTATTGTGAGCTTTAAAATGTTTTATGTTGTCAACTTTGTGGCGTCATGATTCTTTGATGTTGACATCTTTTCATTTCTGTCTCATTTGTCTAAGTCAACTTAACACATTAATGGCCACGGCAGGTATTCCCCCTACATGTTGGATTTCTTTGTCGCCTCATTTACATTTAAATTAAGATTATTTAATCTTTACCTGTGTGTTAACTCGTTTTTTAGTCACATTTATTGAAAAATTTTATATTTCTGTGAAAGCATCTCATTCGAATTTCTTTTAGCTTAAAAGTTTAAATTTCAGTTACTTCTTTCTAATACGTTTACTTCCAAGTGCATAACATTAAAAACCATATCATGCCAAACTTTGCTTTGTTGTTGTTATGGTAATGTTATATGCCATGCTCGCTTGTTGATTAAACAAATAAAACTTGTCTAGTAGAGTTGTTCGCCGCTTTTAAACCATAATAAATAGCTTCTTGTGTAATCTATAAAATACGTTAAAATTGTGACAAATGTCTGCTCATCAATAATAATTTGAAGTTATTTACGTAGTTAATTAAATCACTCACTTATGAGCGTATCTAATATCATATTTCTTTGCCGTTGCCTATCAATCATTGTTTCAAGAGTCAATTTATATTAAAATCAATTTTTTTATGCCGCAGCTTATCAAAGTAAGATTCTTGTTGTATAGTAAAAGTTGTCGGCTTAACTTTATGACCAAACCTGGCATTAATTAATTTTATTTAATTTTTTTTTTAAATTTTTAAACGCTGAATGCATTTATCTAAGCCTGCATTTGTTGATCTGATTTTATCTTGTTCTTATCAACAAAAATCGGTTATTAGCATACCTTCCTACTTTTATCTGCGCTTTTATTGTTGTAGCTTATCGTTTGTTTTCTTTAAATATTGTTGCTAAATAAAACATTGACATATTAAGTTACAGTACGTTTGGTAAATATTTACCGGCTAAACAAACAAAATTAAAATATTGAGTTGTTAAAAATTAGAAATAAGAAATGGAAAATTTATTTGCTAAAAATAAGACGAAGCACAAGAAAGTTAGTGTGGAACACTTTGTTGAGATCTGAAAATTTTTTAATTTAAATTTTTTTAAATTAAAATCTTCTGATGAGTCATCAGCACAACCCACTTGCTGCATGTAATCACGTAGCCTTATCATCGAAGCATATTCTTCGGCGTGTTTGTTTTTTTGGATAACTTGTTTCTACTTAAAACTTGAATGAGAATGATGGCAACAATTTAAAAGAGTTACGCAGAGTTTCAGAATATTTTGAATTAATTAAGCAGCAGTGTTGAAGCTTGGTTTATGAAATAATGTTATTGGTTTTGGTTTTAAAGGATGATCACTTCTTACCTATAGCCCCAAACTGCAAAAAGAATTCTGCATGAAATTAGATGATATGTCACCCAAGACTGCTTTAGCACAAACTTTATTGTAGTCATCCAAGAGCTTATTGATAATACAACAAATTAACTCCCTCTTTAAATGCCCTTGTATGATATACGGACGGTTTCAAAATAGAGAGGCAGAAACAGGAGTAGAAAGTAGAATACAATCTTTTGAATGAACATTTTTAACGTAAACAGATGCTTCAGAATAAATTGTCTGAATAATGTTTAAGGCTAAAACTTTCTTTATCTTCTCTGATAGTCTCTCAGAAATCCTTAAAGCTCTGAAATCCTTTATCATCAAATTTAAGCTAGTGCTAGACACTATCTCGTTCTCAATGACCTGGTTCAAGGAATAACAAAATAAAACCTCTTAAAAGAACATGTTAAATCGCTCTTATTCTTAGAATCTCAAAATTCCTGAAAAAACTCTATAGTTGTATATGTGCGCGCACGCTCTGAAGCAGCCATGAAGTTAAAAAAGTCGTGGTTTCTACTACATCAAATGATTGCTAGTCGAAAAAATAATTTCCAAATACTGAGATCGTCAAGTCTGTACAACCAATACTTATTTTTCGTGCAGTCAAAGTGATCGGTCGTTCAGAAGTGCTTGGATTATTAGTGGTGAGTCAGGGTTCTATTGTCGATTTACGTAAACATATTATCGGTGGTAAGTCTTCTTCCCCAATAATATTTTGTTTCCACTCGTAGGGTGTTGCGATTACGTATTGGTGGTATGCTTTCTTCCCACATATTGTAGTCAAACTTCTTCGATAGAATTCAGAAATCTCTTGTCGCTTTATGTAGACACTAGTTCTTTCCCGTCAAAAATGACGGGCCCGGTTTTTATAAAGATAAAACATAAAATATTGATTTTCATAATTATTAATATTTTATAATTATTGATACCTGAATGCAAATAACAATTTTTAGTTTTAAATATTTATAAAACACCTTGAAGTAAAAACGGAAACTATAGTAGGTACGACAAAATAAGTTTAAAAATTTTTTTGTATAACTGAAAATATCAAAATGAAAAAAAAAATATAATAAGTTTTTGAAGTTTCAATAAATCATAAAACAAAAAATGCCTAAAAATATGCTATGAAATTTTTCAAAAAAATCAAGCGTTCCGCACTCACATTTTACGGAATTATGTTATAGTATATTATCGGTGGTAAGTCTTCTTCTCCGGTAATATTTTGTTTCCACTCGTAGGGTGCCGCGATTTACGTGGACACATTATCGGTGGTAAGTCTTCTTCCCCGATAATATTTTGTTTCCACTCGTAGGGTGCCGTGATTTACGTGGATATATTATCGGTGGTAAGTCTTCTTTTTTTATCATATTTTGTTTCCACTCGTAGGACGCCGCGATTTCGTATTGGTGATAAGTCTTTTCCCCCAATATCGTTATTAAACTTCTTCAGTTGCCAGTCTAGTAAATTATATCAAAACAAGGTCACACTTCCCCAGAGATCTCTCTAATCCCGTCAAAGCTATATATACCAGTCGCAAAGTACTAGAACAGCCATCCCCAGGAAAATGTGATAACCAACGCAGACAATTTTCCACGCACCACCAACAAGTTTAACTTCGTCTCAACATCTCCAGCAAGGTCTGTGTCATCGCCAGTAACTCGCCAGTAACTAGGTCAACTCCAGGACATATATGTGTACGTCACAAACAAGGTTAACTTCATCTGATAACATCTCCAACAAGGTCTGTATTATCGCCAGTAAGTCAATGTCAACTCAAGGATATAATTGCGTACGTCACCAGCAAGTCAATGTTAACTTAAGGACAAAAGTGAGAACGTCGCCAGCAATTCAGTGTCAACTGAAGAACATAACTGTGTGTATTCTCAGCAAGCCAATGTTAACTCAAGGACATAATTGAGTACATCACCAGCCAGTCAAAGTCAACTCAAGGACATATCTGTGTGCATTAAAACGATCGATTTTTATTGCAAATAAAAACTATTTAAGGAATTTTATTGATAATAATTGTATTACTAATAAACTAAGAAGACAAATCTGTACATAAGCAAAAGGGTCTCTTATTATTGGACACTGGCGAGTATACCCCAGCTGTAGAATCCGGAAAACGAAAGTTCGTTACATGCGCAATACCTGCTTCGGCTGCTTTTTTATGAACATGCTGCAGAAGTTGCTTGAATGATAGTCGGGAGTCCATCATCAACCCAAAGTATTTGATAAATGTTTTCGATTCTATCACCGTTCCGCGAATTTTAATGATAGCGGCTTCCAGTTTTTTCTGCTATTAATGAGTGCTACTAACGAATGCTTCGGTCTTGTGTTCAATGAGACTAAGCCCTACTGTTTTCAGGCAATCGTAGATAATGCCGATCGTTGCGGCACTTTGGGGCTTGTACTCTTTAAGGTGCTTTGCTGTCACCACAACCGCTAGGTCGTCTTCAAAACTGACAATTTTGACGCCTGATAGCACAGCAAGTCTAAAAACACCACCGTACATGACTTTACACAGAAGAGGGTACAGAATCAACCCTTTTTCGACGCCTCCGAAGACATTGTTGGTCATCGTACCTTATTCTGTGTCGTAGCGTAGCACTTTGTCGCTAAAAAAGTTTGCCTTAACCTTCATTAAATATCGCGGCACTTCAAAACTCCTAAGTGCTGTCATGATCGGGGTCCAGTTAGCCAAATTGAAAGCATAACGCACGTCAAGCATTGCTACAAGGCAGTAGTAGACACTCTGCTCGCCTCTTCCAGCTTTTGATTCCTGTGCGATAATGGTTTATCACCTGGTTTATGGCATTTGTCGTTGAATGAAACTTTCGGAACCTAAACTGTTTGAAGTATAGTCCTTCTTCTGTTTGAATCGCTTCTTCTAAGCGTTTGCACAACACTCGCTCGAATATCTTGTGGAGCCACAATCTCCTCTTCGCTTGCCAGCTTGGTGATCGCTGTCTGTGTAAACATCCCTTACATGCCACTCAGCTTGCCTTCATAGCTCGCTACTAGCGAAAGTGAGGTCGATTACGAAACTTCCACTTGCCCTTGTAACCTTTCACTATACCTCAGCACCTCACCCTTGTCTGACGGCCTTACTCTACAGACGTTCTCTCCGACTGTTTGAATTTCATTTTTCTGTTTCATCTTCCGGATGATGTCATTATTTGAAAGTTCGCCTACTTTCGCGACCACGATTGCGTCAGGCCTTGCTAGCTTTTGAGGTTGTCTTGAGATCTTTCCTTGCGGAGATGTATCTATTTTAGTTCAGGAAGACTGGTTCAATGTGCGCAAGTAAGACATTAAGTTGCTGAACTCTCGTTTTCTTTGCTCGCGTTGGTCGTTTGTCATCGCTCCGCTCGTTAAATCATGTCTATCTATCTAAGTGGGATTGCTTGACCGTTTTTAAATAAAAAAGCAATTAATATAAAAACGAAAAAAATAACATTCTAATAACAATATTTCTTTGTCATTTCAGATTTTTGCCTAACACACTTTCAACATGAAGTTCGCCGAACATCTTACGGCACACATAACGCCAGAGTGGCGTAAACAGTACATTAACTATGAGGTGCGTAGCTCTTCAATTTAAGAATGTTTTCATTTATTAATTTAATATGTTCTCGCCATAGGAAATGAAAGCCATGTTATACATGGCTGTCGAGGAGGCACCCTCAGTTGACAGTGTCGAGGATGAAGTACTTAAAAGACATTTTGCAAATTTCGATGAAAATTTTTTTCACTATTGCGACAAAGAGTTGAAAAAAATCAACACATTCTATTCCGAAAAATTGGCAGAAGCAACACGTAAATTTGCCAATCTTAATGCAGAGCTAAAGACGTGCGTCGAGGAGTCAGAGCGTTCGGCGAAAAAATCAAAATCACTTAAAAAGCCGGGTCTGCCAAGTCGCAAAGCTCAAGAGATGAAATTGGCCTTTAGTGAATTCTACTTGAGCTTGATTCTCTTGCAGAACTACCAGAATCTAAATCATACAGGATTTAGAAAAATTCTCAAAAAACACGACAAGGTATAAATTTCTTTGAATATTTTTCCATACATTTTTCTTACAATTATTTCCATTAAAGCGAAAATTTAAGTTAATTCTTACCAAAATTATTACTATTGAAGCGAAAAAACAATAGAGAATGTTAAAAACAATAGAGAATGTTTTCGAAAATATTTTCTTATCATCAAGCTTGAACTTTTTTCATTATGAACTTATTTTAACATTTTTCGGTTTTCTGATTTTTCAATGTAAGCCTTGCTTACAATACGAAACCCGCATATTTTGGTTATATGACCCTCATCTAGTACTTGAAATACTACACGTTTTATTTGCTGACGATATAATATTATTTTCCAAAGATAAATAAACCTTTCTGACTGTCATTATCTACAAAAAAGACTTAAAAGCTTTGTCGCACAGAAGTTTATCTAATAATTTGATATTGATTGTAAAAAGAAAACAAAATTTTGCAGCGTTTTGCGTCATACACTGAAATCTCTTTAGCAGTTAATTTTAAGTACACATTAAATGTTAAGTGTAGGATTTAAGAGATCTAGTTTTGATTCAAAAAATATAATGAATATTTGTTTGAAGTTGTATAGTTGTTCTTTTAACATATGGTATGCTTTGCTTTTACTTTTTTATGGTTGTGTAAATACCTACATTTTAGAGATCTTTTAACTGTTATAGTGGAAAACTTTTATGTAATAGTGGAAAAATTATTTAGCCATAAAACATGTTCAATTAAAATTATGCTGTAGGTTGTAAAAATAATTTCAATGGAGTTAATAATGAAAGGAAGGTTTATTTATTTGCTTTGACGTGTTCCGTAGCGCCAACTATTTGGAGTGTTATCCTTTTATTTAATATTCCATTTTTGGGATATTTTTGGGCTCTCTGATAATTTAATTTTGATATTGGGTCCTTATTTTCTGGGCACCTTTCCATAAATGTTTGCTTTGAGGTCACACTTCGAAAATTTTTCTTCAAAAATAACATCAAAATTTATAGCATCTTCAAATCTAGCCGTAATTAAATTAACCAGGGCACAACTAGTTCACTATAAAATTATCGGATACATGTCAAGCCATTAAAAGTTGTGAAATAGTTTTTGATTAAAATAAAAAATATGCTTAGGCCTGAAAGGGTTAATTTTAAAGAGCTGAATGTTGACGAAACTCACTCTTATATCGACAACAGTTACTAAAAACCAAATAAACACAATTTAAAATATTTTTCATTTTTAAAAATTTTGAATAAATTCTTACTTACAGCTTTTGCGTGTTGATACCGGCGCAAAATGGCGTCAAGACTATGTCGAAGCCTCGCATTTTTTCACAAACAAAGACATCGACAACATTATTAATGAAACGGAAACCACTGTAACGGGTGAACTGGAGGGTGGCGATCGTCAGCGCGCAATGAAACGCCTGCGTGTGCCGCCACTGGGTGAGCAACAAAGTCCCTGGACCACATTTAAAGTAGGCCTATTTTCAGGCAGTTGCATTGTACTCGGCATTGTCGTGGTGCTATCAGGTAAGCAAGTTTTACACAACTATCATGGTTAAGAATTTTCTATTTTCTTTTAACTTTAATTTACAGCAATTTTCCATGACATCAGCGGTGAAAATCTGAAAGTTACCTTTCGCCTTTATCGTGGTCCACTGCTTATAATCGAATTTATTTTTCTAATTGGTGTTAATATCTATGGCTGGCGTTCATCGGGCGTCAATCATGTGCTTATTTTTGAGCTCGATCCGCGTAATCATCTGTCCGAACAACATCTCATGGAGTTGGCTGCCATCTTTGGCGTCATTTGGACTTTGAGCATGTTGAGTTTCTTGTACAGCGCCAGCTTAAGCATACCAGCTTTTATTAATCCGCTAACGCTGACTGTGATAATGGTTGTCTTTTTGGTTAATCCGTTTCATGTGCTGCATCATGATGCACGCTTCTGGTTGTTGCGCATATCAGTAAGTTGCAATTTGTTGTGCATTAATTTTGATTTTGACTATGATTTTGATTGTTTTCATTCCTGTCATAGGGACGCATGATTGCTGCACCATTCTTTCATGTTGGTTTCGCTGATTTCTGGCTGGGCGATCAGCTGAATTCATTGGCAACAGCTTTGCTGGATTTTGAGTACTTAACTTGTTTCTTCTTTACCAACGGCAACTGGACTGAGGCGCGTGATGCCTCGATTTGCATGGAAAAAGATTTTATTATACGTCCATTTTTTAATTGCCTGCCGGCATGGTTTCGTTTTGCACAATGCTTGCGCCGTTATCGCGATACACGTGAGGCTTTTCCTCACTTGGTGAATGCAGGCAAATATTCCACCACTTTTCTAGTGGTTATCTTTGCCACACTCAAAAGTTACCACGGGCGTAAGTTAATAAATGGCGCTTTTGAAATAAATTCAGTTAACTAATTTTTTTTTTTTTATTTTAATTTAACAGGATATTATGAAAATACCTTTGATAATCCCTATACTTGGCTCTGGATTATAAGCTCGATTGTCTCATCGTGTTATGCCTACACTTGGGACATAAAAATGGATTGGGGCTTGTTCGATAAGAATGCAGGCGAGAATACATTTTTGCGTGAGGAAATTGTTTACTCATCAACCGGTTTCTATTACTTTGCCATTATTGAGGATTTGCTGCTGCGCTTTATTTGGGCGCTTTCGTTTTATTTAACAGAAATGAAAATCGTTAGCGGCGATATAATGACTTCCGTCACAGGCATAATGGAGGTCTTCCGGTTAGTCTTGCTCAGTTCTTTTCATGTTTTACTCTCTTAAAATTTCCGCTTTTAGACGCTTTGTTTGGAACTTCTTTCGCTTGGAGAACGAACATCTCAATAATTGCGGTAAGTTTCGTGCCGTGCGTGATATTTCTATAGCTCCGCTGGACTCATCCGATCAGACGCTTATACTGCGCATGATGGATGAATCAGATGGCGTTATAAATCGTTATACAAAAACCAATCGTCCTAAGCCGAAAAAGTCCAAGGATCCTGAGAAACGTAGCTTGTTACAGCCTAGAGGTTCGCTGCAGGACTTAAGCATCGATATTGATGGCAGCAAAAAATTGTAAATGACTCTAAAGTTGTCATGTCTGAACAATTTATTGATATAAGCGTAAAAAGTGAAACGAAAAATATTGCTTCCACTAACAATTTATACACACGATTAGAATTAGGCCCAAAACGAAATGTTTTTTTTTTTCTAAAATAAGTTATATGCTAAAATTTGTAAGTTAACCTTAGTTTAAGCTTAAAAGTGCCGCAGTTTTGTTTAGGACAACAGTTTTGTTGTCCTAAAAACATTTATATATGTTAGTACTTAAGCAATATTGCCAGAATTCCCAACAATTCCCCAATAACTTGTGACCTATTTATCTGCTATAATTCCTATAAATTAAAAAAACCTTTTCCCCTACACAAAAGACGCTTTCTGCTTTGTACTTTGCCATAAAGCGGCAGTATTACTTAAACACAATTCTTGTAATTTAAATGTACCTATATAACTTTTATATATTTTTTAACTATATATTTATATAAATTTAGCTATGTATGTGCTTAACAAAAACAAAAAGACACTTTCGGATATCTTATTTAAACAAAATTTCTGTATTAGTTAAGAAATCAATTCAAAATCATTCCTAAGCCCATCGCTTGCTGATCAAAACCTTTCAAATATTTTTAGATAATTATCTTTACACAATGTTAATAAATTTTAGACTTATGTATTTTGTAAAAAAAAAGTTACCAATTTAATACGAAAACCTAAATTATTCGGTAAAGATTTAAAATAAATCTTTTTGCATAAAAATTGAGCCTTAAAGAACCGACATTCTAAAACATATTGTTAACGAATAAAATAATTTCAATGACGTGTTCCTGTCTGCTTCGAAGAGCATTAAGAAGTTATGAATTATACCAAAAAAAGGGAAGAATTTCAAGTTTTCACAAACATTTTCAGGTGGGTCACAGCTTTATTCTTGCTGTGTCAGCGGAATTTCTTTGTTTTAATTTGTTACCAAACGAGGTTTCAAACTAGATTTTCTTAAAGTGAGTCTCTTTCAACCCAATGAAGCAGATCAATTGAACTGAAGAGTGTTATGCAGAATTATATCAGAATTTTTGGTATGAAACAATCTGAAACTTAAATAAAATAATTCCTTATAGGTTAATCAATATTCGACACCTAAATCGATTATTTGATGGACATCAGTAAGATGACATATATGTTGAACCTTTGATTCTTAGTTGAGGAGCAATCAGAGTTGAGCCCAAATGGGAATCTAGTATCAGATATCCAAAGTTAACAGATATTCTGAACAACGGATGACAACGTTGAGATTCTGTTGCCCGAATATAATAACATCCAAAAATCTATAGTTCTGTTTGAAAATGGCAAAGAAGGTGAAGGTAGAAGGTGACGAAGCTCTTTTTAAATACATTATTTAATGAGCTTCTCTGCAGAATATGTTCGAAGGAATGCATTCCACACAATTGGAATCCCAGCATTCCCTGCCCAATTCACAATAAAGGTCTTCTTGATATCACATATAAGGACCTGTTAAATGTTTTATGCGAAAGACTGACTTCTTTCGTAAACCAATTGATTGGACTTTATCTTACGAACTAGAAAGTCCAACATTGAGAAATTTTGGAAAAATTGTAGAAAACGAAATCGACACGCACCATCTTTTTGTGGATTATTAAACCGCTGGAGGCAGTTCAATATGGATTCGTAAATACTCCACCATGACTGAATTTTGTTTTCCTACAAAATTAACATATCTCTGATGGATGACACTGAGTAACACCATCAACGTAGTTGAATTCACAAAGGAATTTATGTATTCGGTATAAAACGCAGTTTCAGACGAGGTAATTCCTTATTGAAAGATTTTTTGTTCTCATAATAGCGAAGATCATTCAAGCTTCTGATAAGAGACGTATGCTGATGATATAATTGGTCATGATCCGTGTGAAGCCAGTCCAGCTTTCTCCATGGTTCTTGCTGTGAATGCAGATACGATAAAATATCTTGTATCAAAAAACAAACCATGTCACTGTTGTCATCACTTCCTTCGAAGAAAAGTTCTTGTCAACTGTGTTTCTTTGGACTCAGTGGGCAGAAACTGAACCCTCTCTCGGTATTCTAACGTACGCTATATAAATCGCTCGTCATATGTTTCATAGCACATATCTGGTACTTTGAAATTGATTTGAGTACACAAAAGGGAAAGTTAGGAATATTATTTGCAACGAAATAAATCAGGAGTTTAATTTTCTTACAAACAACATTTGAAATAAAAATGCTTCAGGGAAATATTACTGAATAATTGATGGAACGGGTATTTTCACACCCACATATTTCGTTTATTTATGTCAGCGATCTTTCGATTAATTTAATAGAGAATTTAATTTCATAATTATTCCAAAATGAAACAAATCTACTATCCAAAATTATATAAAACATCATTAAAGGAATTAACCCTCCAAATATTTGGTTTGTTGATTTGGTATAGAAATACTTGAGCTAATGTCATTAAGTTTGGAGCCTCATTTCTTGGGACCTTTTCTCATAGAGTAAATATACCTTTATATCCATTCCCTCTAGCAATGAATTGGAGCTTGGAAGCCCTCTAACCAACAATGCCATGGAAATCTACACTGATGGAGGAAAATTAGCTGACAAAGTGGGGGAAAGGAGTCTACTTTGAAGCAATAAACATCAACCTTGCCTTAAGGCTTCCCGACTACTCTAATGTCTTTCAAGCGGAAGTTAAACATGAAGCCGTTACTTGGCTACAGATGAATCTTAATAGAAACGAGGCTTAATAAGACACTCTAGCGTTAGGATAATTTTTTCACAATACCCACAACTGCAGACTATATCAGGCAAAAACTGTTCTTTAAAAAAAATTTAATTTCTTCATTTCCTCCAGGAATAAATGGGAGTTTGGAAGCCCTTCACCTAACTAAACCGCCTAACTATACTAATGGATTAATATTAAATGGGAGAGAAATCTACTCCGAATCACCTAACATCAACCTTGCTTTTAGAATACTTGATTACTGAAGTGTCTTCCATGTGGATGTTACTGCTACACATGAAGTCGTTACTTGTCTTCTGATGCATAAGATGCATAAAATAGCTCTATCAGTCCTAAGATGACGGAGATTTTTGAAGGAGATGGTAGAGCAGCTGCTTATATTGGATCCCCGGTCATGGAGACTTTCCAGGAAACTACAAAGCAAATGAACTCGCTCGAAATGATACTGATACTGACTGGAAATAATTGGTATACCTTCCTCAAATGCATTTACTCACAAATGAGTTAACTCTTAAAAGAACCCACATCAGATGGTCTACGTGAAGCACATGTCCCTCGGTGCATCAAGTTTGCTCCATACTGATCTTAAAGCGTTCAAAAGAATCAATTTCCCTAAGAAGGGTTGAAATAAATACTGTCATCGGTGTCATAACAGGACAGTGCCTTATTAAAAACCATGCCCGAAGATTAAACATACTCCATAACGATTTCCGCAAGGAAATCCAGAGCTGCAGAGATGAGTAGAAGGAAGAATCTACTAATTATCTTCTCTGCAAATGCTTAGTGCTGGCCAAAAACGGTCGACTTTCTTAGGAAACTGCTTTCACATTGATAAAGACGGTGCCTCAGAAACCTTGGTCTACAGACAACAAAGGGCCTAATTGGCCCATGTGTGTCTCATAAGAGACAACTGCGTCAACCTAACCAAACCTAAGCCTTTCTATTCTCCATTTTATTAAGAAAAAAATTGCTTAGGATGCAGATATGGTTACCAATATTATCCACCATAAACACCGTTTTTCAATCTCGAGGACTTAGTCAAAAGATCTGCTCAAGCCAAGCTGAATTGTCTGCCTGAAAACCTGTCTACTTTCTACGAACACTTCAAGGAGCAAACTTCAAAAAAGCTTTTGAAAAATCTTCATTCAAATACAAAAAGTAAATAAGTCAAGATACAAAACCATGTTCAACAAAGGACACTAGCACATTAATTTATGAAATTCACCAAAAAGTTATCTGCACACTTAACGCCCGAGTGGCGAAAGCAATATATAAACTATGAGGTCTTGGGGCAAATGCAAAAAATTCTCCACTTTTCTAAACTCTTCAATTGCAGAGGCTCAAAGAAATTCTGATTACAGCAGTGGATAAATTACCCGTGGAGAAATCAATGAATCAGCGTCATTTACGTTCCTACTATGCCGGACTGGATGAGGAATTCTTGCAGGAATGCGAAAAGGAATTAACAAAGGTCAATACGTTCTATGCAGAAAAACTAGCCGAGGCAAAACGTAAATTTGCCGATCTAAAGGAAGAACTTAGTAAAGCCTTAAGAGTCACGGATAGGCAGGGAAGAGTGACAATGGAAATGGTTAAGCTGCCAAAGAATCGCATACAACAACAAAAGCTGGCATTCAGTGAATTCTATTTGAGTTTGGTGCTGTTGCAGAACTATCAGAATCTTAATTACACAGGATTTCGCAAGATATTGAAGAAACATGATAAGGTTGACGGTAAAATCCTATTGAGATTTTCGCTAAATTAAAGCTTTTGCATTTAGTTGTTGCACACCGATTCGGGTGCCGCTTGGTTCGAGAAGTATGTGGATAATGCTTTCTTCTACAACAACAAGGATCTTTTGAACATAATACACGAAGTCGAGATAACGTTTACAAACTATATGGAGGGTGGTGATCGTGGGCGTGCCATGAAACGTCTACGTGTACCACCGCTGGGCAATGTGCATTATCCATGGCCAACTTTTCGTTTGGGTCTGTTTATGGGCGCCATGTTGGTATTGTTTGTTGTTGCCTATATTTCATGTGAGCTTAATTGGTTGTTGGGGGTTAAGACTTACCTAACGATTGCCTGATTTTTCTTCCCAAACGCCCCAGTTATGAGAACGAAGTTAACAACGAATACTGTTGCATGTGAGCGACTTTTTCGTGGACCTCTTATGCTAATCGTATTCATTTTCCTCATTGGCATCAATATATTTGGCTGGCGTGCGGCGGGTGTTAATCATGTATTGATCTTTGAAATCGATCCACGTAATAATCTATCGGGCGTACATGTTATGGAAATGGCCGCTGGTTTTGCAGTACTTTGGGCACTTTGTCTGCTCAGCTTTCTCTATAGCATGCACAAGGACATGCAGCCACTTTGGTATCCACTGGGACTGCTATTGATTATGTTGGCTTTTCTGCTCAATCCGCTGAAGATATGTCATTATAGCTCAAGAATATGGCTGATAAAACTAGTGGTAGGCATGAATATTCAGAGTAAATTTAGAATTATTATTGAGCTTTACGAAATTCTCTTTTCAGGGCAGACTTATTACAGCGCCATTGCATCATGTTGGTTTTGCAGATTTCTGGTTGGGTGATCAATTGAATTCCTTGACAGCTTGTCTAGTCGACTATGAGTATATCTTGTGTTTCTATATGACCAATAATGATTGGACGAATGCTGTTGATCCGGAGAGATGTATGGAGAAGGATTTTATTATTGCTCCAATTGTACGTTGCCTGCCTGCCTGGTTTCGCTTTGCTCAATGCTTACGTCGTTATCGCGACACTCGAAAAGCATGTCCGTTCTTAGTCAATGCCGGAAAGTATGCAACAACATTTTTTGTCGTGCTTTTTGCAACGCTGATGAGCTACTATAAAAGTAAGAAGCAGAAAACTTTGGTCTTTGCAAGAAAATCGAACTGGTTTGAGTCTTAAATATTATAATCGTCTTTTCAGCTAATTTCGAGAACACTTTCGACAGTCCTTATGTCTGGGGCTATCTGGTCAGCTATACGGTTTCCACAGTTTATTGCTATGCCTGGGATATGATACGAGATTTTGGTGTATTTAAGAAATTTTCGGGCGAGAATATATTTTTGCGCGAACAGATTGTATACAACGCGGTGAGTGTACTTACTTGAAATCTCAAAATAGAAGCTTTTACATTTTTTTACTCTTAACATTTGCTCTTTTAGAATTTCTATTACTTTGCCATTGTTGAGGATTTCCTGCTGCGTCTTACCTGGGTGCCAGCTTTTTATCTAGTCGAACAGGATCTTATTGGTGGCTACAATATGAGCACCATAACCGGTTTTCTGGAAGTTATCAGGTAGGCTGACTTTTAAAGCTTAGTTCCTTTAGAAACTTAACTAAAAACTGCTTCTTTGGCTTTTTACAGACGTTATATATGGAACTATTTCCGTTTGGAGAATGAGCATCTCTTTAATGCTGGTGCCTTTCGTGCTGTACGTGATATTTCCTTATCACCCATTGAGCCAAAAGACCAGATTGCCCTGCAACGCATGATGGACGAAGTTGATGGTGTGCAGAATAGACAAAATAGTCTGGATGAAACACTTGAACCATCGCCAACAAGACCAAAGATAGCATAAATCGTGTGCTTGAAAGTCATTTAAGAAGACTTCATGAATTCTGTACTCATTCATGAACTCTGTTCATGATTTTTTTAATTTACTACTAAATAAATGTGTCTGATGTATGCTATCATGTATGCTTGGTGAGGAAAAATAAACTTATTTTAAACTATCCCTAAAAACATTTAGAAGACTATTGGAACAGAAACTGATTTGGCGATGAATGCGCGATTTTGGCGATCCTTCGAAGATGTATTATTTTTCGATAGCCCAAGGCATGATCAAGATCTTCCTTCGCCCATTCGCTCATTCCGGCAATCTTCCTTTGCCCATTCTGGCGATCTTTCGAAGATGAATCCCTTATCAATCGCCCAAAGGATGAACAAGATCTTCCTTCGCCCACTCTGGCAATATTTAGAAGATGAGTAGCTTTTCGATCGCCCAAGGGATAACCAAGATCTTTTTTGGCCCATTCCGGCGATCTTTTGAAGATGTATTGCTTTCTGATCGCCCAAGGGATGATCGATGATCAAAGTCTTCTTTCGCTCATTCCGGTGAGCTTTCGAAGATGGTTAAAGATCTTCCTCGCACATTCAGGCGATCGCAGGAATGTATTTTTGAAATATTTTCAAAATCTATAATTGGAATATGAAGCAGACTCTGAAACTTCCTTCAAATTTATCAAAAAGTTAACCTAAAATAGCAAAACATTTATTGATTAAGGAAAGAACAACGTCCTGTGGACCGGGCTCACTAGTTTTTACTTTAAAACTAAGTGTATTTTTCAACAACGATGCTTCGCAGCAAATTGCTGAGGGTCACCACTCTTGTCGGCGAACCGCTTAAGAACCCTCTTGGCGATTCGTTGGCTAATTAATCTTCCCGGCGAATTGCTTAAGACTACTCTCGGTGCTTCGTTTGTGTCTCTTCTCAGCGAATCGATAAAGACTCCTCTCGGCGATTCTTTTGCGCATCTCCCTGGCATATTGCGTAAGACTCCTATCGACAATTTGTTCACGGCTTTTCCCAACGAATCACTCACCTCTCTCGGCGATTTTCGGATGTTTTTCAAAGATCACGCCGGCGATTATATCATCTCCCAAGCAAGTTGCTGTCAATTCTGAGGCGATTAAAATGTTTTTTAGGAATTTTTTCAGGAATTCCGTTGTGAAAACCAGGGAAGATATACTTTGAATAAATTATTTTTTCAATGCGGCACATGAAAGCATGTGTTTTGAAACAAATCAAAAAGTGCGGAGCTAACTTCACATATTAATTGATTGGAAGATTTTCTTTTATATATTTTTATTAACAATTCATTCATAACTCATAAATAAAAAAAAAAAATGTCTAAACCTCGTTTCGTATGCATTCAATATTTAGCAAACATCTTCAGCTACACCGGAGACCAAAGCGGTACCGCGTAGTATCCAATAATCCGGTGATTGTCTGCTATGTAGCAACATGGATAAGATAAAGTTAGTGGAATGACCCGTTGTGGAGAGAACACCAGAACGAGACTGTGTCTTGTACAGTGGCGAGTCGTAACGATGTCCAACAGTCAATTCCAAACAGGGAATAAAACGCACCACTGGCAGACGGGAATAAAGTTCACCGTTCAAGGCATCACACAGGCCACCATTGCTCAGACTCCAGCGAGCAGCCTCAATAAAAATGCCATGCACATTAACCCCGGCCTCATTGGACTCGGGCAGATCACCATACAGATCATTCACCTAAAAGTGACTGAGTTATTAAGAGATACACAATCCTTTAATGGTATAAAACAACTTACATCCATCTGCGCTTGACGCCGCTCAAAAAAATCCTGCTGTATCAACACACGCTCGATAATATGAAAGTCAATTTTCAAGGAATCAATGGGCAGAACACGTTTTCGTGCATGCGTCTGCAAGACGCCAGTTAGGAAAGATTGCGGAAAAAAGAAACCCGATAGCCAGTACGAACGTGGATTGCCGTTGCGTTGCCAGTCTTGAATGCAATCAACGCGTCGTTGATAGTCGATAATATAGCTGGGAAGCGGTTTGATGGAGAGAAAACTTTTTTTGGCCCACAGCTGCGGCACCAAATTGTTGAGAAGCGATTTAAATACTTCCTCCAGTATATCAGACATTACGACTAAGCCTTTAATGGCTTTCTTCAGGTTGTGTAGACTTTCGTGTATAATTTTGAGGGATATGTTATAGCGATCGATTTCTTGGACCAAGACGGTAGTAAGCGAAGGCAATTGACCCTTGTTATCATACTACAAAGCGAACAGAACGAAAATTTGGAGATAAATTAAACATAACTTTGTGAAAACAACTTGCCTGTATGAGTGATTCATGAATACCCTCCCGTATTATCTTACGCACCAGCACATCTTGTATTTTGGCTATAACATCCAGGCATATGTCATTCTCCTGCGCCTGACCTTCATCCGCAGCTGAACGTGGTTGTCCCATCAACAGTGTATTAACGAAAAAGTTTGTCTCCTTGGTCTGGAACACAATATTTGCATTCTGATTCATGCCGAATATCTCCGGATCCTCCAAAGGTGGAAACATGCTAACATAGTCATAGTACTCGGTCACTGTGCGCAATTTGGGATCACAATAGTAGGGATCACCACGACAGTACTTGTAGTCTGGATCGAGTATGCGATTCGATGAGAATATCTTGAGAATAGAGCGCAAGCAACGCAAGTCCCAATAGTCAGTGACACGTCCACCCCAAGTGATTTCGCCGTTGATATAAAAAATAGCATCCCAAGGTATTTCGTCCTTAACCTTGCGATCAATAAAGAAATCCAAGGTCTTGAGTCCACACTCGCGATCACTTTCATTGAATTCGTACAAAATATTCCAGCCCAGTGGCCCGAATTTACGACGCTCCAGTATAACGGCATGAAACATGCAGAGACCAAAAACTATGGCACGCCATTTATTCTTCAGCACATGTTTTTCAAAGAAATCTGCGTTTATATCGTTCAAAGCACCCAAGACATTAGCCTTTATGCCTTTCGGCGGTTCATTGGTTATCTTGACGGAGTTTTGCAGAACACTTATGGGAAAACTTTTAATGGGCATCGATGAGAAGTACAGACGAAAGTCTGGATGAGCCTTGGTTATGCCCAGCGTAATATTGCGTACAATATTCTCCATTTGACGCATCCAAGAGGTGGCCAAGTGACAGTTTTGTAAGAAGACCCAATGACCCAGACGCACACTTTTCTCAATCAAGTTCTCCGCAATGGGACCCTGTCCCTGACCCAAAGAAATGGAGTAAAATTTATCGAGATACTTCATTTCTTCAGCAAATTTCAGAAAACTTGACATGGGATCAGAGCCGCTGGAGAGCACAAAAACTAGTGGCGTTACATTTGATGTATCCAAATAGCTATAAGAGAAATTAAGGAATCATATGGGATAAGTCTACAACATAACACTTTCCAACTTACACCACTTTCAGCTGACTGCCTGCAGCGGAAACTTCGGTAAAATATTGTCCAATCGTAAGATGCAGATAGGTCACAACGCTGAGCAAAAATTTCTCCGTGCGAAAGACGCGTATAAACATTAGCTTGAAAAAGTTAGTCAGACGTTTATCCAATTTGTCGGAAGGTTTCTCTTTTGAGTTGGTAAAGTTAAAAACCTGCTCAGGGAAATTTGAAAAATTAACAAGCCAGTCTTTCCTAAACCCTTAACATACCTCAATTGAATCTCGCAGTTGTAAATAGAATGGATGTTGAAGTTCTTGCGTTAGCCCCTCCATTTGTTGGGGGAAATTCTCTTCCAAATATATGCAAGTTTCCCATTCAAAGTCAGACATATCCACCTCACGCGGCCTGGAGCGGCGCTTTACCGAACCAACCATACCGCGTAATAAAAATCCAAACTCTGCCGAACTTATGCGTCCCTCCTGTTTCTCAACGGCCATACAGAGTAGAAAACTCAATATAAGTTTGTGATTGCCAAAGAGTCCGCGTGAGACATTGTCGTAGAGAGCTTTTAGCACACTTATTTTCAGTTCAAAAATACGTGCATCGATCTCCATTTTCGGATGCTCCAGACGTATGACATTACAGAAAACTTGTGAGAAATACTTTAAACTATACTGATACATAGGATCAATTTCGGCCAAGCCAGCGATGACAAAATAGAGACTAGCTCCACGTGTGGCCAACGAGCGATAGAGTTCACGCTTAGCCGTTATGACTTTTTCCGTTTCCTCTGTATCAATGAGACGCGTAGCGATAATAAGTGATGTTTCCTAAAAGGTATAGATAAGATTTTCGTGAATGCCGTACTATTCTTCACGAAGGTTATGTGACTAAAATTACTTTTGACTCATTGAGTGTTTCCACAAGTTCCTCATCGTCGAGTATGTCACCTTGGGATTGGTAGAGCAGCTTAAGAACCTTGTCTTCCAGTGCCAGTAACTGCTGCTTGTCCGTGTTTATTCTGACAATAAGATCATTACGCTGTATTTCCAGAGCCGGCAGTTCAATAGCTACTATATCACTGTAAATAGAAATAGAGAGAAACATTACATTGACGAACTTTAGTAAATTCCGTGTTAAGGTATCATCATATACTTAATCCGAAATGACGCCGTGTTCTAATGCCAATACCTCTCTACATTACAAAGACAGGGTCAGTAGGTGAATTTAAATGGAACGCTAACCATCTAAACTAACGCTTACTTACTTACTTCGATGGCGCTTACAACCGTTGATCGGTTTTGGCCTCGTCTAAGAATTATCCCCAGCCTCTTTTGTCTTGCGCTTGCTGGAGCCAGTTAGAAACTCCAAACATCGTGAGGTTATCCCATGCCTGATATTTCCAACGGAGATGCGGTCTTCCTCGTCTGCGTTGACCGCCGTTGGGTACCGAATCAAATAATTTCATTCATTCTTTCGACATGACCTAGCCAGTGAAGTCGCTCAATTTTAATACGCTTAAAGTCCTTTTAGCATATCCTTTATCTCAACAAAGTTAAACTTCTTATCTAGGATGTCCACTCAATCAGGTGCCAACAAGAGCATACCACTTCGATACATCCGATCAAGATAGCTTTCTGTCAAAAGAGTATCTTGCGGTAGTCCACAGCAGAACTGATTATGTCGGTCCAGACAGGCAAGCCATAAGTATAAGTTGCACAAGCAACAACCAACCCACCAAACATGAGACGGGCAGCATGCCTACTAAGTCCCCAGGTTCTTCTTAGAATCATACGCACCCGCCCTACCAATGTCGACAGACGCACTCTTTACTTCTCTAGGTGCACCAATAAGTTCATTCTTTTCTTTATGGATATCTCCGTGGTAACATACAACAATGATGAACCATGTGAGATGATAATTTGAAATTTTCCAACAACCTACTTGACTCTATCGTACAGCCAGGCATCTTTAATGCTTTTTCCCTTGCGAAACCTTATGGAATTGCTCATCGCAAATCTGAGATCCTTTGCACTCCTCAAGCCATTCCAATATGACCCTCTCCAGAATATTTCCAAGCATCGGTAGAAGATTGATGGCCAGGTTGGACTGTGGATTGCTCTTCAGCCTATCAGGTGACTTCAGGAGCACGATCACCCTCGCCTCTTTTTTATATGACCAACAAAGTGAGAGTGAAACACCCTCACATAGTCGAGTAAGTAGGGCAGAACTCCCCGAGCAAGAGGTTTCTAAGAAGATAGCCGATAAAAATCACCTCTATCGGACGATAATTGCCTTAAAATTCGCAATTGCGAGAAGATCAGGAATATTTGTGTAGACCATGCTAAAAAAAATACCTCGTGGATAGGATTTTCACAGAGCAATGAAAACAGCAACAACTTGTACTTATTCCAAACCTACCGGAGAGCCACCAACATACCAGCCAATATGCTTGCTGGTTACAATGGGAGAACTTCTGGTAAAATATGTCCAAAATATACTTCTCCCAATAGTATTGGAGAAAACTGCACTATCAGAACACAATACGGGGTTAGAAAGGCTCGGTACACGTTTGATGCCATAAAAAAGTTGGTGGATATCACTGTCAAAGCTATTGATGGAAAAGGGATAAAGGTGGTAGGGCATAAAGTTGTACTGTGGTGTTGACGAGATTGGGAAATCATCAAGCTTGGTGACCCATTTAAGGCGACTCCCCACCAAACCATCACAGAAGTCGGGTGATGATCTCTCCGAACTCTCGACACAGGTTCAACTGCATGTCGCGAAGACAGAGCATACACACTATCATCCTGTGTATTGAACGATTCCTTTACGGTGAACATTTTTTCGTATGCTCTGAGTCATACTTAAGAATATGAGAAATCGATTGAGTCGAGACATTTATCTCCAGTGAATAGATTTTCTGCTTTTACAGCGGCCTTAGCTTGATTTGAGAGATTACCGCCTTGATGGCTCATGGTGTTCTTCTAATACGTTAACTGCCGAAATTTTGACGGTCGATTATTGCATCAGTATTCTCGAAGAATTTCACGGTACGATACACAAAATTACGAGTGAGTCCGAGTGGTCGGAAGGTCCGAAAGAAATCGCCTCTTTCCATGCCACATTTTTTTGGACCAATTTTAACAACACAATTTCGAACGAGCCCCGCGAAGAATACCCAATACCTTTTGGAAGTCGCGCGAGGACTGTGGTTGATACGTCAAGAGGTGTGATTCACACTTTTTTCGTGAACAAAAAAACAAAATATTTGACGATTTTGAAAAGAGCTCGATGTCGTTCAGAAATGGCGATACGACCACGATCACCGAGGGTGAGTTCCAGATATAGGCCCAGACTATGAGAGGATTTAATTTGATTAGACAAAAGTGTTGCTTACGCCAAAAGCTGATCTTCCAAGCCGCTTTCTGTCACCAGGAAATTCACAAGCGTTACATTTATGCAAATCTCTGGCAAATAATGTGGATTAGCCAACTTTGTAGTCATGTACAACTTGAAGTTTTTGTCATAATCGATGATAGTATCGCCCAGTTTAATGTAGACACGTCCCTCAGAAACAAATGTTTCGCGCTGCAATATAGGACGCAAAGAAGGATCCAGTGTTTCATCGAGATCTTCAAGCATAACAGGATAACCCTGACGAACACTGTTGTCGAGAACACGCAAAAGGTTGGCATCCGTTATTTTCAGAACTTGTAATTTGTTGGCTCGCTCCATATTGCGTATCCAGCGATTAGCCTAAGTTGAAGAAGAAGAACATTAAAAAATAAGATTATGTTAAAATCTTGACAAAAAGCAGCAAACTCTACCTGTTCCTGTGGATCTATCATGAGCGGCCAACGTAAAGCTCGCGTAGCATATAAACCGTTCTCAATGGAAATATTGTCCTTAGGCAGACCATCCATAGTCCAGGAACGCATCTCATACGGATCGCCCAAAACTTTGAGCAAATGAAATTCATCGCTAGAGGGTATATTTTGCTCATGACACTTTGCCACCCATTGTTTACACAATTCATAGCGATATTCCGAGGAAAAGGCGCCCAAATAAGCCACACAAGCGGCAGAGACGAGCACATCACCCGGCAAGGCAGAAAGTTCTTGTGTTAATGACTGAAGAAGGGTGAAATTTTCATTTTGTTTAAGTTTAAGTACTGTTGACTTACCAGAACCGTTTCCTTCCAGCGCACTTCCTCATCGGACAATGCCGATGTCAAGCGTCCGGCACGATTGATGCGTCCATAAGTCAGATCTACGGCATCCTGTACTACTTTGAATTCTCTGCTCTTCACATCAATGTCGTCTTGCAACATCTGTATTTTAGCCTCAACTGCAGCCAATTCCTCCTGCTTGGCACGCAGTAAATTCAAGACGCTCTTAAGCTCAGCCTCGGCTGCGGCTTGACGTATAATTTTCGGCTCAACAACCTTGTATACTTTCGAAAACTTCTCCATAGCAATGACCCAAAGACTTACAGATTTGCACACTTTGGAGACTTTCTCGATTTTCTGTGTCGAAGTAAGTTTAAAAATGATGAGCGTTATGAAATTCAATTAACATGGAAGCAGTTACCGCTGGCACAAAATCCTTGTGTTCTATATATTTCTTAACTTTCTTCAGTGTGTCCTCTTTTATGTGCTCCTTATCGTATTCGAAGAGACGTTTTATAAAATTTATATCGGCCATAGTCTGCTTGGCCGATGCCCAAGTGGGTCTGCAAGGAGACAAATAAATGGTTAAGCACTAGTTATATCCTTCACGTCTAACATGTAAAATACTTGACGCCCAGTAGTATGCAAACGGCTTCCATAACGAACTGTACCAATTGAGGTGGCGTCGTGAATGCTTTCAACTCATTAAGATCAGCTTTGCTTATACTTTTGAGTGCTTCCTCGGCCTCACGTAAGGCTGGCATTGCAATTTCAAGATCTTTGCTAGCATCATCCGAAATAGCTTGAGATATGGCTGCCTTTTCCTTGGCAACGACTTCGTCACGCATTACCGACTCCTTGACCTGATCCACCATTTTGGTTTGTATAGCTAAGCCTTCGAGTAGCTCTTTCATTTTCGCTGATTTTATATCCAGTTGTGGTACCATGATTTCCAATTCCTTTTGCATGACTGCAATCTAAAGGAGGGAAAAGGGTTTTTTAATGAAAGGATTTCCAAAAAGTTGACTGTCTAGAACTTACAATATCATTGGTTTGCAGCAGCTTGTTCAGACCGTTAGAAATGCGTTTTCGCTTGGCTATAACTTCGTCCGTTTTTGTTTTCAGCAAACTCTGATAGAGCTTCAGCAGTTCCAAATAACTGCTAGGAGTCGTGTAGTAGCGCCGCTTCATTTCCTTGTAAAATTTCTCAGAAGCATCTTCAACTGTCTGCGGGCGGGGGATAGAAAAAATGTAAGTAGAGAAATAGAAATGTTTCTACAAAAATGTGCTCAATGTGTGCTATCAAGTGTCTTGTTGGAAAATGTTCTTTCCTAAGGCTCGGATTTTTATGAGGCATTATAGGGGAATTTATATATTTCAGGAATTTTAAATTTGTGCTGTGGTGTTCTCAGCTTGTGCTATGATTTTGGGTTTGATATCAGGAGTACATTTTGCTCAACTTTGCTGGCCAAAGTGACTTCCTTCTTTATTTATGACATTCTTCTTTATTATTTACCTTGTGCATAAACACCGTTGTAACTGCCAATGCTTCACGATCCTGTGGTTTCTTCGACAGCTCTTTTAATAGCACAAGTGCAACCGAATATAGAGCTTCTATAGGCCAGTTTGTAAACCAATCGATGGTGCAGCAATTAACCAATGATGGAAACATACGACAACGTCGACGAAAAGCATCACCAACCGGGCTCATGGATATGACAACATGTAGATTATTGCGCACATTATTAATAAAGAATTTATAGATTTCATCACGATTGCAGCCCTGAAAAAAAGAGATCATAAGTGATAGACACACAACGATATTCCGGATAGTGAACTTACACCTTTTGAGCTGGCATTACAAGGGTCACGCGCATCTAAAATAACTTTTTCATACTCGTCACCTTCGAAGAGATTCGGCACCTCACCAGAGTTTAGAATGTTGTTTATATCCTCTAGGAATTCCTCCTCTACGATCTGTGTGTCAATCATGAGGAAGACAACGGGCTTGTTATCGACCTAAAAAGTGAGTTAGAAAATATTTAAAATTGTTAGTAGGCATATGAGTGTATTGAGTGCCGCTTTCACGCGTTGAAGTCTGTGGTTTCCGTTCAAAGTGAGTACAGCCACACCTTTGTAGTTGCCTGACAACTGTAGTGTTTTTCAAATCAAAATGATGGCAACGAGGGCAGTTGCTTAATGGTCTAAGTGAGCTAGTGTATTCAATACATAGGCCATCGCCCTACCTTCCTAAAGTATGAAAAATTACTTCGTTTGAATAAAAGTCTAACAATACTCTCAACCGCATAAATTTTGAAGTATAACAATCTGCTCGACCCATATATTATCAAAATTTCAAGTGATCTTTCCCGAGATATGTCACAAAACTTTCTTTCCTTATAACAAAAATTAAACTTACTCCGGCAATGCGGTATATAACTCTCAGATCCTCGTGGAAGGTATTAATATCATAGTTTCGTTTCAGTTCGATCTGCAAACATTTGTAGTCGTTAACATGTGCCGCTAGACGAGTCAATGATTGTTTGCCCATGCCGGCAACGCCAACCAGCAAACCATTGCCACGATCACTGCGTAAAAGTCGCGCCAAGCGCACCGTATGCTCCAGTGCATCCTGAAATAGGATCAATTTCATGCTTTTACCCGTAGCCACATTATAATCCTCCACATAGTCCAACAGAATGCTCTCCAATTTGCCATGATCCTTTATTTCTTCATAGCAACGTTGCTCGCGCGCCTGACCAAATACCATGAAATCACCAAACAATATGGTTGGCTCCCCAGTTTTCAAAACCTGTTTGCCGAAATGCTTCATGCAAACATCGGTCATGAGCTCTTTAAACATGTGTTTGTCCTCTTCGTTGATCAGACGATCGTGAAAGACACGCGTGGTCTCATGATAGAAAAGACGCAATACTTGCATTTCGGTGTTATAGTAAAGGTTACTGGCCTGCAGTATACCTTGAATACATTTCGAGAGATCACGTAAATTGAAGACATAGTGAGACTTATCGGGTGTGGGTAATAGTTCCTGGGAGATGCGCACATAAACATCAACGCAGGCATTGCAGATCGCTGTCGAGAGCGGACGTATGGCAGCAGAGAAATCGTTGAGGAAACTACATTAATAATAATAAAAAGTTATTTTTAGGCTAAGTATTAGTATTATGTATGCCAAACCCGGTAAGTATGCCATTGAAAATGGTCGTCAATGTCTCATCGTTGGGTTTGGGTAGAGAAAATAAGGCAAAATGACGCACGAAGCTTAAATGAGGAAAAATTATTTATTCGACATGTTTGACAGACGACTATAAATAAGCTTACTAACCGCGGTGTGAGTGGATTGCGACCACCACCTGGTGGTGCACAAGCACAACCAAGCACTACATCTATGATCTCCTTCCAGAATAGCTTCTCACGATCGTAGAATCCCTTAAAGTCCAAAAATTGTCTAACATAAAACGCTGTTAGTCATACGTTTAAAGTAGAAAAATAAACAAGTACTCACCTTAACAGTTCAATGGGCGCCTGTGCGCCATAAGTTTCCAGTTTGGGCATGTTGACATCATCGATAAAAATAATAACCGTCTTACCTATGGGTGCAGCCAATTGAGCGCGTCTGCGCTTCTCCAGCGGTGCCTCTACCATCTCCTGCGTGCGTTGACTGCTGGTTTGTGCCGAAAAGTTAAGCAGCACCGGCACAACTTTGCCTTTGGATAGTTTCTTAAGTGTGGATATGGCTAATACTGATTTGCCCACGCCAGTATCGCCGGTAAACATAACGGGAAAGTTGCGCTTAAAAAGCAATTCGGCGACATAGCTTAAATAAAATAGAAAAACATATATTAGCTTTTGACATTTTTCCATTTCCTTTTTGGACTCACCCATATTTGGTAGTATCGACTGTAGGCACCTGCATATCGAAATACTTGTCACTTGGATTGAATTCAAACTTTTCGACCATTTTTGACCAGTTGTCCCATTTGCGTGTTTCAATATCAATGCGATAGTCCCAAATTGTACCCGATGGCGGGAATCTAAAAATATTATCTGATTAATAATAGCCGACAGTTTAGAACAATATTTATAATTCAAAGCAAACTAAAAAATTACATTATTGAATTTTGGCGCACACAAAACAAGGCCTGACATTTTTGGATTTCAAAAATATGTGCTACATTGTGCTCGATATGTGCTATCGTGTGCCTTTTATGAAAAAATTTTTTTTTTTAAATATTACTTTGATGTATTTTTTTCAAAAATTGGCTTTTGTGCTATGATGTGCTCGAGTTGTGCCTAAATGTGCTATAGAGAGTTTTAAACATATCAAGGTTTCCTAAGTTTTTGGTAAGTTTTCACATTTTTCTAATATTTTTTCAAAATTTGTAAAATGTGCTGTATTGTGCTCGGCTGTATAGAGAACAATTTGTTGTATAGAGTTTTAAAAAACTCATATATTTAGCAATTCTAACATTTTTTTAAGACACCAGACCTGTTTGTTTTGAGATCAAAAACTTGAGCAGATCGGGAGTGCGATAAACCAACTATGTCAACAAATTTGCAAATATATGTCATATTTAAACAACTCTCTACGAAATATTGTAGCACAACTCAGGCACATAACAGCACAATTTTCTAATTCACGTGAAAAAACTTCAGGAAAATTTTCAACAAAAAAAAAATCATCCGAAAATTGCACCCTTTGAATAAATAATTTTTCTAATGCGGTACATGGTAACACACATCGGGCACATCGCAGCACATACTTGTTTTCTCTACACCAATCAGGCGTAGATCTTCACTAAATACTGATGGTAAGCGTAGATTAGGTGCTGACAATTGCCAAATCCGTAAAGAACGAAAAGGCACCAGGGCCAGATGATATTCCTAACCATGGTAAAAACTCGCCATCCTAGAGCAACTGCAAACATTTTCCTAGCTCTATAACTCCTGCCTAAGGGAGGGCATACTTCCAGCTTGTTGGAAGGCCCAGAGACTGGTGCTCATATTAAAAGGTAGTGTCTTCAAGGAAGTTCCCTCAAGCTACAGACCTATTTGTCTGCTTGATACATTAGGCAAAATCTTTGATCGACTGTTCTGCAACCGAATAGAAGGTGCGATCTAAATACAGGGAGGGCTACCTAATCGCCAGTTTGGGTTTCGAAAATTGCACTCAACGACAGATGACATAATCCTCGTCACTATTACTTCGCAGAAGATTATCGCAGAAGCCCGATGGAGGAAGGGTACAAAACAATATTGCTTTGTAGCAACTGAGGCAATATTTTGAAAGCTCTGAGGAAGTTTAGAGTACCAAGTTACCTCAGTAAAGTTATTGAAACTTATTACTAAGGGAGAGTGTTGCTCTATTCGACAGATAGCGGCACAATGTTACTCGGAGCATTCCACAGGGGTCAGTACTAGAGCGCCTTTTAACAGAAGCCATGAGATCGGTTCGCCACAGGCGAGTCTAGAAATCATGCTATATCTTCTTCCCATAGAAGAGTTCTTTAAGCGATCGGCAACTAAGAGCGCGATTCATCTTAGTGAGTCACAAGTCTGGAAAACATCACTTACGGATATGCATCTATTCTGAACCTCTATGCAACTGAGGAATAAAAAAATAACCGACTACATCATACCTAGAGTAAGATTTGGTACAAACTACAACACATCCATTCCCAGCAGACAAGAATGGGAAGATGCGACTATAAAACCTTATGGTAATCTCCAATGCTACACTAATGACTTCAAAATGGTGGAAAGAACAGGATCAGGTGAGTACCACAAAACGCTACACTTCAAAAAGTCTTACAACCTTCCTGATCTCTGCAGTGCATTTCAGGCAAAAATCCATTTGATTGAAAAAGCAGCACAAGTTATCCACAGCAACAATCTTACTCCCACAAGGGTAGTAATTTTTGTAGATAGCCAAGCAAAACAACAACGGCCCGAACGGAACTAAATTGCAAATAAGTCCTGAACAGTGTCTGTAATACCCACAATGTCACTCTGATGGGTCCCCGGACATAGCAAAGTAGAAGGAAATGACAGAGCAAATCAAAAGAAGCATCGACCTCAAAGCCAGGGATAATGGCAACCAGAGGGCTCTGGTCAGAACTAAACAAGAACGAACAAGCTTTTGTCTTAACGGGAAATCCGGATGTTGGTGAGAGTCCTAACAGGTCGCTGCTCTATCATTGTGAAGGCCAGTAGGATTGGCATTACAGCACCAGACTTTTGTCGAAGCTATAATGATTCCGAAGAATCACCGATTTTCTGTGTGAATGCTCAAATCTACAGAATCGTCGAATCCGGTATATAGAAAACAGGTTTTTCAAAGACTTGGAGCAGCCAATGAATACACCACTGTTAGGCATATCATTAAGTAAGGTCACTAAGAGCACAGGATGGTTTCGGTAAACGAGAATAGAAAGGAATAAGGTTTATTGAGAACAACAACCTAAATGGGTTAAAAAAATAAAATGAGGGTTACGTAATGAACCAAAAGGCCCACGGTAGCACCTCAAAGATGCACGACCCTTTTTATCCAAACTAACCTACGGCCTCTTCTATGGAACGTCATGTATGATGGTGTTCTAAGGCTCGAGGTACCTACAGGTGTCAAAATCGTCCGATTTGGTGATGATTTAGCGGTGATTGTATAGCAAAACATTTAGAAAGAAGGGCAGACCCCAAGTAGTGTTGCACTATCTACGTCTGGCCAAAGTCAGCCGGACTTCATTTAGCTGAACACGGAGGTGGCGGTGCTTATCAGCAGCCGAACTAGGAGCACAGGATGGTTTTAAAAATTAGTCTTTCAGTTTTCAGGTTTTTGTTTTTAGCTTTGAACTAAGGATTTCAGGTGTCAAACCTATTCAGTCAAGTCTGCCTTGGTTCGGAAGATGGGGAGATAGATAAGTAGGAGAGAAAGTGAAATCAAGAGAAACAAGTGCAGAATGTTGTATGTGTGGCGGAGAGCTATATTAACATGCATGGATTGGCATGGATTGGCAGTCAAGCACACTGGACTACCGAGGCCTTACGGCGGTTTAAGGGGTTCATAAAGGGTCGGACATTTAATGCGGAGGGTAGGTTTAGTGCGTAAGAATTGCAGCTCCCGCCTGCACGGCGCAGCCTTTTGAAGGTTCCCTCTTCGCGAATAAAAGGAAAAACATATTAATTCTAGGCATATTAATTATATTATTAATTATTATTAAGCAAAAATGCTTAATGTTTACTTACTCCATCGATTCTTCGGCTTCCAAGACCTCCCGCATTAAAGTTTCAAATTTAGACTTTTCCGCATCTCGGAAATTGGATGCTATAGACCATAGAAGACACCAAGTGAACATTTTAACCAAAAGCGGCTTATACTCCTCCTCGCTGGTAATGCCATGCCAGCGTAGTTGTTCAATAAGTGATGATAACAATTCACAGCATAGCAGTACTTTGGCACTCGTCACCTGATGTATCAGGAAGGAGCCATTTTTATCGGCAATACGCAACAATTTGGCAAAATAGGTCTGAAAGAGTCCATTTAGATATTCCATTTGGTCGGGTGATAGCTTCTTTTCAATGGGACCTGTTTTCCATGTCTCGATAATGGGCTTCCAGCCTAGATCGAATGGATCTACATAGACCATACCGCAGCGTGATACTGTGGCAGGCGAAGCTACTGCCAAGTCCTGCACTTCAAAAATCATGTGCACCCAGGGTGTTAATTTTATGCGCTCTGAATTGGCCAGACAAAGCATTTTGTTATCATCGAGTACCGTGTTCAAATTCTCAATCCAGACAGCATCGACGGGACCATCACAAACGATCCACTGATGGATTTCCTCTATTTATAAAGTAAGAGAGTTATTTTTAGAGAGTATCGAATTAAGAAAGACATATGTAAAAATTAAAGTTCACCATTTTGAATATAAAAGAATGTGCTATAATGTGCTCAATGTGTTCTTTAATGTGCTGCATTAGAAAAAATAATATTTTATAAATATTATTGGCCATTTCAGCCCTTGAAAGGACTTTGACCGAGCTTCTTATGATCAATTGTGTTGTGTGTGTTATTAAATGTTTGCACACAATTGACCGAGAACTGGACCTACATGTTTTATGCCGACTCCGAACGGCTAAAGTTCATGTTCTCAAGAAGCTTTACATGGCATTATTTACTCTCTGAGGTTTGCCATTGTCTGCAGAGAGGTGGTGACCGATCAGAAAAATTTTTTATTGAAAAAACTTTTTTCGCCAAGGCTGGGGATCGAACCCGGGCTCCGAGCATGCTAAGCCACACACTTAACCTGCATGCCACGGTCAATTACAAATGCCGCCTCTATTTTTATGCTAATTTAAATTTATGTAGTTAGTAAAAAATATTGACACTAATTTTGCAAACCTTCCACTTTGACTGCGGCGCGTACCGCCAAGCCCAACAAGCCATCTTGCCATTCCAGCGTTTTTAGATCCACAAAACCGTAGAGCTCATTCATTGTAACAGATTTTGGATTCATAGTCTGTATGGCAACACTGCGAAAGTTTGCACCCGGCACACCATTTTCAAATAAATGCGTGAGGGCAAACTCCAGTGCATGTAGAATGGTAGATTTACCGCTTCCAGTGGGCCCAACCAGCATTACACCCCAACGCACACACATAGTCTCGTACAGTTGTATGCATTTTCGTATAATTGGACCGGTCGCCTGCATGTTCTTACGCCTCAGTCCCAGCTCCATGCCCTGCTCTAGATCAGGATGTGAAGAGTCGGGTAACTCGATGCCAGGGAACAAGTCACTGAGTATGCCACGAAATAGCAAAGCATCATCTGCCAAAAACTTTGGTATATTGGAATCACGTAGAGCCGCAATTAAAGTAATATCCTCACGTTGATCGGGTGCCGAGCGCTTAAGAGCTCCGGCCATGACCAACACACTCTTGACGGCACGCATGCCAAAATCATAATGATTTTGCTGACTTAACTGTTCACTGCATAGCTTGTACATCTGCACCATTTTGTGGGCCAATATTTTGGGATACTCAAAGCCCTCCGAATAGAGAATAACCTCAGAGATGAGTGCATAATCGGGCACCATCATGGAGATGGGACGGAAGAGTGCCTTTAGATTATCGGGCAGCTCAGTACGGCCAGCATAGCCCGGATTCATGGTAATAAAGACAGCGCATGACTTGATGAGCTTGATTTCACGACCCTCGAAAATAAATCTTTAAGAAGCCATTAAAAACGCCCTTTACTCGCATAACAGAAACTACAAACCTCTTTGCATTGAGCACCTTGGCATTACGTATGGTTATCAGCTGTTGAGCAATGACGGACAACACCTCGATATCAATACGATTGAACTCGTCAAAACAGCACCAAGCACCACATTGAGCCAAACCCGAGAAGAAACGACCCATCATTTTGTAGTCTAAACCATCGGAGCAATTGAAGACGACACATTGTTTGGCCACTGCTTTGGCCAAATCTTTGGTGGTCTCCGTTTTGCCAGTGCCAGCAGGACCAGCAGGTGCACCACCCAAATCCATTTGCAGCGCACCCATCAGACATAGATAGCAACGATCGGTAAGTGGAGTGAGCACCAATACGCCACCAGCTCCCAGATATTCATAGTAATATGGAATATTAGCCGAAGCCATGTGGGAATAAATGGTATCCGTCTCATTAGACCAATAAAAACGCAACATCTTGAGCCAGTTGAAGTCGGTGCTAAGTAGAAGCATGCAATTAATGGGTGAGACAATTGATTTTAATCAAAAAATCTTACGCTTTTGTAACTTTTTTATCAATTAGCAGATTGACAGAGTCCTTGGCATGCACATCAATGGTTATCAATGCACAGAGTATTTTACGCAGCAAGGAGCTAATATCCTTGCGTGTAAGTGCTGCCAAAGCGGCTAAGTTTTTGAAGCATATCCGCTCATAGGTCTGCAAACGCTCCAAATAGGTTTCGTTGGGTTTTAAGGGATGCTCAAAGATGACATGAATTTCGGCTGCCCATTGTTGCTGGGATACCGTCAGCACAATCTGATTGGGATGATCTGAAAACAGGGAAAAGTTTTGAAGATATAGAAAAATATAACATTTGGATTTTCAATAATGCAAATTTTTAGTATGATTATTTGTCTTAGCGAAGAGCTACCTAAAAGTGTCGGGTGTATCGGTATTTCAAATATCTCGTAAATGGGATTTTTCAAAATTTGAGCTAAAAATGCTCTTGCTCATATGTAATTCTACTTAAAAGTTTAATTAAAAAAATTCATAAATTCATACTCATATCACATAAAATCATACATTTTTGCGATATACGACCAAAAGCGGGATGTTTTTTTAAAATATCGTAAACATGAATTTTTACAAATTTAAGCTACAGAGGCTGTTTTTATTCATTTGATAATACTACTGTATGACATTATCATTCATACAAAATTTCCGTAGAATTATTAATTTTTTTAGACATGAGACCAAAAAATCGATTAAATATCTTGTTAACGGGATTTTTTAAAAAATTTGGGTAAAAAAACTTTTAATTAATCTGATAATTGAAATGTCACACAAAAAATTTCTGATGCATCAATAGTTGTGACATAAACGACCTAAAAGGATCGGTCTAAACGGGTTTTTTCCAAGTATCTCGTAAACGAGATTTTTTAAAATTTCGTCCAAATGGAATTTAATCTATAAAATAATTCCAGATAAAAACGATCGATCTCGTAAACGACCCAAACGAATTGGTCAAAACGGGCTTTTCCACATATCTCGTAAACGAGATTTTTTTGAAAATTTCGTCCAAACGGGATTTGGTCTATAAAATCGTTCGAAAATTCAACTTTCATTTAATTAACACGTAAACGACCCAAAAGGATCGGTCAAAACGGTTTTTCCAAATATCTCGTAAACGACATTTTTTTGAAAATTTCGTCCAACAGGGATTTGGCATATAAAATCTTTCGACATAAAAAAATTACGCTTCAAAATTCCGTAGCCATTCGTTTTCGGGACTTATTACAAAAAAAATTGGCTTAATTGGTTTTTCAAATATTTAATCGGGATTTTTTGAAATTTGTGGACAAACGAGCTTGTGCTTAACAGATAATTTTACAAAAAAGCATTCTTTTTGAGAAATGCTGTTCTTAGAAATATGTCGTAAACGGGATTTTTTGAAAATTTCGTTCAAACGGGATTTGTTGATAAGATAATAATTTCAAGCTCAATATTTCTGTAATTAAGAAAGTTGGCTAAATCGTTTGTTTCAAAATATCTCGTAAAAGGAATATTTTTAAACTTTTGTCTAAACGTGCTTTTGTTTATTAGATAATTCTTCAAAGAAATGACATGCTTAACATTTTCGTAGAATCATTCGTTTTTGAAATATATGACCAAAAATGTTTGGCTCAATCTGGTCTTACGAATATCTCGTAAGCGGGATTTGTTGAAAATTTTGGCAAAAGTCAGTTTTTCTTATAAAATAATTCTTTATAAAAAGGTCATGACCAAAATTTTCGCAGATTGCTTAGTTTTCAAGATATCTGACAAAAAGTGTGAGTTAAACCGGTAAATATCACGTAAACGGGATTTATGCAATTTTTATCAAAACGGGCTTGTGCTTATTAGATAATTCTACAAAAAATTAGCGCTATCCAAATTTCCATATAATGAATAAGACCAAAAATTATCGGTTATATGAGTTTGTTTGAAATACCTCAAAAACAGGATTTTTGAAAAATTTCGGCCAAACGAGCTTTTGTTTATAAAATAATTCTACATAAAATGTTCATCATCAAAATTTCCGTTGAACCATAAGTTATCGAGTTATATGACAAAAAAATTGGGTAAAATCGGGTTCATCCAAACATCTTCTAATCGGGATTTTTAAAATTTTTGCTGTACAGACTTGGGCTTATTTAAGAATATTAAACGGGATTTTTATAAATTTTCGGCAAAACGAGCTTTTGTTTATAAAATAAGCCTACATAAAAAAGTCATGACCAAAATTTCCGTATAACCATAAGTTTTCGAGATGTATGACAAAAAATTGGGTTAATCGGGTTCATTCAAACATCTCCTAATTGGGATTTTAAAAATTTTTGGCTGAACAGACTTCTGTTTATTTGAGAATATGCGCAAAATTTTCGTAGAACCATTCCTTTCCGAGATGTAATACCAAAAACGGCCGGTTAAATTGATTTTTTCTAAAATCTAATAAACGGGATTTTTTGAAAATTTTTTGACAAAATGTAAAAACCGGTTTCTCGAATAACCCGAAAATAAAAATTTTTTAAAAAACCGGTTTTTCAGGTTTTCGAAATGTAAAATAAAAAAAAAACCGAAACCGAAAAATTAATAAAACCCCGATTTCTCAAATAACCCAAAACTGGAAATTAAAACACAAGCTTTCCTACATAAAATGATTATGACCAACATTTCCGTAGAACCATTAGTTTTTGAGATGTATAACAAAAAAAGTTGGTTAAATCGGATTTTTTCAAACATCTCGTAAACGGAATTTTTTAAAACTGAGGGCTTATTTGTGTCTAAGGATATCTTACAACCCATATAAACTCTTGTGACTCTGTTGGAAGCTCTAACTTGTTCCTTTTCTCATTCTTGTAGTGTACGGCTCACGAACGGTCTCATCTTTATCTATTGTTTCATTTTAGTTTATGTTCGTGGACGAGGTACACTTGACCGTGTAGAAAATTGAACTGTGTACGGTTCGTATCCGTACACAAGCGTACCTTTCCGTACCTTGATTACAATATATTAACTCTAACCGAAGAAGTTTAAAAATGCCTGGACATACCTTGAAACCATTCATCGCGTTCTTTGGCCGGATAACATATGTAACCAAAACGCATGTAACGCTTTGTAGTTAAGAACATAGCTTCTTCAACCTTGCTTAACCACTCCTCGACGGCACCACGCGCCTTCAGACCCTTGCCAAATAATAATTTTTCACCCTCGGGTGAAATCATTGAGAGTATATCATTGGTGGGCACCATTTTACCGCCTTCATCCTTCTGACCGAACTCCAAACGATAAATGGCATCGAAACATTTGCGCAAATGTGGCTGTACAGCCTGTGGGACACGGGTCTGAGCCAATATTTCCAAAAGTTCATCGTTGGACAGAAAGTAGAAGCTGAAACATATAGAATAACAATTTATTCCACATTATATTGAAATAATTAAAATAATCATAAACTCAACAGACCGTGGAAACACAACCCGCTTAACCTCGAGATAAGCCTCCAAGCCACGGGTTATCAAATCGAGCAAACGATTATTCTCTTTAAGCGTTTTAAAGGTCTCTTCATTGGTCATGACTGTCAGAGCGATGGAAATTTTTTTGGCATTACGAACAATATCCTTAAAGTTCTTATCGACAAGATTAAACATTTTGGCTTCCTGCGGCAGTTGACGTTGTATATCAGGCGAGGCAAAAATGGCTTCCAGATAGATCCATGAAGTTTGACAAGTCAACCAGACCTCTAAGAGAGAAAAATATTACAGTTGAATAAACTGTCATAATATTGGCAGTGTTTTGCCCACCTAAAGTTTCACCAAATAGATCTAAGGCAGCAATCCAATCATCAACCTTGGTGCTTATGGGACCAACAAACTTTGAAGCCGCTATGGTATTAATATTGACACAAGAATCATCGAGCATAACGCGTAGCTCATCAGTGCCAGCCAGTATAAAGACATCCTTGGAATCGTGATGTGATACAATCGACAATTCGAAATCTTTCCAAACATTTTCAATATTCTTCAGCATATTCTCCAGCTGAGCTTCACCCGTAGCTTGGGAAGATATCTCCATTATATTATTGGCCAAGTCCTCTTCAAAGGCATGAGCTTGTTCGTAAGTCGATATGAAGACGTTATCCTCCATATAGACGCGGCGGCCTAACAATACCTCAAGATCGGTCCAATGGCGCTAGTGTATAGAGAAAAGAAAATAAAATTTGAATAAAACTAAATGTGGATTTTTTATATGACGTCATACCGGTCTGAAGTTCGGATTACGCAGATAACCAATGACTGGCAGTTTGAGTTTAAATGCCTCGGCCGATTCACGTAGATCCGTTACTATAGCATTCGGTGGCAGATACTTTTCGAATTGCATGCAATTCTTGATAATCTTGGTGGTTAAATTGTTAAGTTCCTCGACATTGAGATTCGTGAATTGTGTTCGGTTCCATTGTTCTAATGTTGTCTCCCATTCTTCCAAAGAGTTCCACAAATTCAGACGTAGGCGCACTTCTTCCAGTGCATGATTCATAGAGCCATAGTGTGTGATTTCAATCTGGAAAAACATTTAATTTAGTTTAAAGGGAGGAACACCGTCAAAAAAAACAAGATAAATTTTATCAAAAATCTCCTGGAATCTACAAGACCACACTTTTTGAGCCACTTTTTAAGTCTAGTACACACCTTGAACTCCTTCTGGAACACAATGTGCTCGCGTGCTCTCTCCTGACAATCATTGATACGATTCAAAAGTCCGTTCAGCCGCAACTTTACCTCCTCAGGATCGCTAAGTTTCTAAAAACAACAAAAAAAAAAAACATCAAGTTTTTTCTTATATACATATTCCGAGAGGACAACCATCACTTACATTCAAGAACATTGGATCCTTGACCTCCTCACCAATTTCGTTAATCTCATCGAATATTAAAACGATATCATCTTGCATTTTACGATCTAATTGATCGATGAATTCAGCACGATTATCGCGTACCTCATTCAATCGATCACTAGTACGATTAACCAAATCTTCACAGTCCATATAGTCTTCCTTGACCTCATCGTCAATTGGTATATCATAGTCTCTGATAATGATGAGGCAATCATGAGCATAATCAACTTCTTCGAAAAGTTTGCTCAGCTCATCATCGACTGTATCGAGAAAACGTATGTGAGCGACTATATCGAGTGTGGTTTCCGGTTCGGCATTGATACGCTGTAATAAATCTTCCGTGGCCTCAGCAATTTGTTTAATCTTCTCAGCGGCAAGTCTGGAAAAATGTAAAGTTTTGATCTCCAGCTCATTCTCTTTTGAACAAAATTTGAGTAAATCTTACTTTGGCAAGTATGTGGCTAGCACATTTTGTAGATTGTAGCACACAGGTGTGACAGCCTCTTTGAAGCTGCTCTGGCTAAGCCTCAGAAGACCCAGATTCACCGTCGACAGTATACCATCCAGAGCCAGAACGTTGTTGCAATAACGTTCACAGTAGGCGCGTAATTTGTCCAAATCTGAGTAGAGAGAAGAGCAGAAAGTGAATTAAGTCAAGAGTTTTCTCAAAAAATTTTTTGTAATTTGTCTTATTTCTAAAGACCTCTTTCGGTATTCAGCGTAGTAGCATTGGTGTGTGTGTCAATTTCGTAGTTGGTTCTTATGGTCTCAAAGCGTTGAGTGTAGGTCGCAGCTTTCTCATAGGCGCTGTGTATATAGTTGAAGATAGCTTTTCTAAATATGGATAAGGGAAAGTTTATATCGAAGTTGATATATCATGAATTTCTGGATATAAACCTGTTCATATTGAATTCTCTATCGCCGCGTAATAGAAAATTTAAGTCCGGTGCTGGCACGGCCAGGCGCTCCTCCTGACGACCCATTATGGAAGGCCTATTTAAGATTGAGATATGTTGAACTATAAAAGTTTCAAGACCATTCCGAAACCATCGTCCACTTACTCTGTGAATTTGTTGAAAATCTTATCATCGGTTAGATTTGGTATTTCGGTCACAGTTTCCAATATAAGTGATGAGATACGCATGAATATAGTCTTCATTATTTCTCTGAAAGAGACAAACATAGAAAATGCCGTCATAAATAACTGAAAATTAAAGATAAAACCTACTCGGATGGTTCCACATCAATACGATCGGTCAGCAATAACAAGTCCGCTAAAAAGAACGGACTCTGTAATGCATAAAAAGGTTTAAGCAATGATTTGAAATTCATAATTATTTAAAATGATTAACCTGTGGGGCACCTTCGGGACGCTCTTTCTCAAGTTGCTCGTGTAGCGTTTGATTCTCTTTTAATTCCTCCATTGAGGGGCCAACCGAGTCATGCGATTCTAAGGCTTTGACTAAATCGCGAAAGCTATTCGTGGTGATCTTATGCAGAAAGTTGAAGATATGGTTGTCGCAGTAGGTAAGAAAGCTACAAAAATAGTGTTTCAAAGAAAAGTTTTATTTTGTGCTAGCTGTCTAATAGGCTGAAGTTAAGTCGGATCGGATCAAGATCAAGATCAAGATCAAGATCAAGATCAAGATCAAGATCAAGATCAAGATCAAGATCAAGATCAAGATCAAGATCAAGATCAAGATCAAGATCAAGATCAAGATCAAGATCAAGATCAAGATCAAGATCAAGATCAAGATCAAGATCAAGATCAAGATCAAGATCAAGATCAAGATCAAGATCAAGATCAAGATCAAGATCAAGATCAAGATCAAGATCAAGATCAAGATCAAGATCAAGATCAAGATCAAGATCAAGATCAAGATCAAGATCAAGATCAAGATCAAGATCAAGATCAAGATCAAGATCAAGATCAAGATCAAGATCAAGATCAAGATCAAGATCAAGATCAAGATCAAGATCAAGATCAAGATCAAGATCAAGATCAAGATCAAGATCAAGATCAAGATCAAGATCAAGATCAAGATCAAGATCAAGATCAAGATCAAGATCAAGATCAAGATCAAGATCAAGATCAAGATCAAGATCAAGATCAAGATCAAGATCAAGATCAAGATCAAGATCAAGATCAAGATCAAGATCAAGATCAAGATCAAGATCAAGATCAAGATCAAGATCAAGATCAAGATCAAGATCAAGATCAAGATCAAGATCAAGATCAAGATCAAGATCAAGATCAAGATCAAGATCAAGATCAAGATGAAGATGAAGATGAAGATGAAGATGAAGATGAAGATGAAGATGAAGATCAAGATCAAGATCAAGATCAAGATCAAGATCAAGATCAAGATCAAGATCAAGATCAAGATCAAGATCAAGATCAAGATCAAGATCAAGATCAAGATCAAGATCAAGATCAAGATCAAGATCAAGATCAAGATTAAGATCAAGATCAAGATCAAGAATAAGATCAAGATCAAGATCAAGATCAAGATCAAGATCAAGATCAAGATCAAGATCAAGATCAAGATCAAGATCAAGATCAAGATCAAGATCAAGATCAAGATCAAGATCAAGATCAAGATCAAGATCAAGATCAAGATCAAGATCAAGATCAAGATCAAGATCAAGATCAAGATCAAGATCAAGATCAAGATCAAGATCAAGATCAAGATCAAGATCAAGATCAACATCAAGATCAAGATCAAGATCAAGATCAAGATCAAGATCAAGATCAAGATCAAGATCAAGATCAAGATCAAGATCAAGATCAAGATCAAGATCAAGATCAAGATCAAGATCAAGATCAAGATCAAGATCAAGATCAAGATCAAGATCAAGATCAAGATCAAGATCAAGATCAAGATCAAGATCAAGATCAAGATCAAGATCAAGATCAAGATCAAGATCAAGATCAAGATTAAGATTAAGATTAAGATCAAGATCAAGATTAAGATTAAGATTAAGATCAAGATCAAGATCAAGATCAAGATCAAGATCAAGATCAAGATCAAGATCAAGATTAAGATCAAGATCAAGATCAAGATCAAGATCAAGATCAAGATCAAGATCAAGATCAAGATCAAGATCAAGATCAAGATCAAGATCAAGATCAAGATCAAGATCAAGATCAAGATCAAGATCAAGATCAAGATCAAGATCAAGATCAAGATCAAGATCAAGATCAAGATCAAGATCAAGATCAAGATCAAGATCAAGATCAAGATCAAGATCAAGATCAAGATCAAGATCAAGATCAAGATCAAGATCAAGATCAAGATCAAGATCAAGATCAAGATCAAGATCAAGATCAAGATCAAGATCAAGATCAAGATCAAGATCAAGATCAAGATCAAGATCAAGATCAAGATCAACATCAACATCAACATCAACATCAACATCAACATCAACATCAACATCAACATCAACATCAACATCAACATCAACATCAACATCAACATCAACATCAACATCAACATCAACATCAACATCAACATCAACATCAACATCAACATCAACATCAACATCAACATCAACATCAACATCAACATCAACATCAACATCAACATCAACATCAACATCAACATCAACATCAACATCAACATCAACATCAACATCAACATCAACATCAACATCAACATCAACATCAACATCAACATCAACATCAACATCAACATCAACATCAACATCAACATCAACATCAACATCAACATCAACATCAACATCAACATCAACATCACAGCAACATCTCGTCAACATCACATCAACATCATAAATTTAAACATCCATTCAAATAATTCTTCACAAAATTATCTATAAACGCTTACTTGGAGAGCAGCTTGCAAAAGTTACGCTTTTTTGCACGATCTATAAAATTCATAGCGTCACGCATTTTCTTAAGTGAGGGATAAAAATTTACTTCATCGTCGGGAAAAAAGCCTTTATCCCCTATAGCGGTTGTGCAGGCAATCACTGCATGAAATAAATACACAACAGAAAAGCATGAGTGCATTTTTTGTCTTAATAGCCATTCTAAGACTTACATATTTTGTTTTGAGTGCGTTCGTGAAATTCAGTTAAAATGGTACGAAGTTTCTCATATATTCTCATTTGTTCCTCCAAAAAGTAGAAAGGATAACATTCCTCAATAACTAAAATTAGAAGAAGGTAACGTTTAATTAATAGGGAACACTTTGTGCTCTCCGATGTATACTTTACCGGTAACATTGATAAAATTCAATTTCTCCATATTCACAATTTCCGAACGTAGATTCAATATAGCTCTGCCCAAACTTATATTAGCTATGAAAAGATTTTCCTCCAAGTACTGACGGGCATTGTTTATTTTTTTCCATTTGATGGTTTTCTCCCAACTCTTAAAGCCCTTCCAGATACGAAATACCGCAAAACTGCGTATCTTGATGATGCTGAGATACATTTGAAATTCCTGTTGCCACTGTAGTAGAGGCGTGAAGAAGTTTTCCGATGGGCTCCAATAAGTAACGCCATTACGACTCATGGTATAGTATTCAAGTTTATTGGGCAGATCATCATAGATCATCTCTCTATGGGATCAATAGAAAATAATAACAGTATTGCACCAGAATCAGGCAACTTACTCTAAACTGTAGGGTGTAAAATATTCACTCTGCTTGGGCAGCATATAGGAGAGATATATAAAGTGGTCATCGGGAAATTTTCGCACACGTGATATGAGAATATTTAGGTCGGGTATCATTGAGGCTCCTGTTTTGATGGCTTGCTCTTTTTCGATAAAGCTTGTTTTACTCCTGATTGAACCCAGAGTACGTCTTATAATACTTCTAGAAGCTGACTTAGGCAGTGGGTTTGTTATGGACAACTCTTTGGCACGCGAACGCATGCTCTCCGTGCTGAATCGTGACATTTTATATGTCTTCTTCTATTATTATTTTAGTATTTTTTATGTTTGAATAGTTTTTATTGCTTGAATAAAAGAAAATTTTTCGTTCTTGAAACGTTTTGTTGGAAAATTTTTTCTATTTCTCAATGAAACTTCAAAATATTGACATCATTGACGTTGGCAATTGTTATTTTTTGTATTTTTGTAACTACCCGGTGTTTCTAGGCAAAATTGTTTACTTTTGATGTTCATGTCATATTTGTTTTGGATACCTGTTGAGGTTTGTTATTGTTATTTTTTGCCTTTGTTTTGCTAAGTAAAGCAATTGTTCAATATTTTCTACGTTTGGAATCTATTGAAACAGAGACGGTTTTTAGATAGGTTTAATAATTTGCCAATAAAGCTATATGCCGAGTGTGATAAAAATCGCACTTACTTAAAGTGATTATTTGTTTTTTTAAATAGAAAATTCATAACTAGGAAAAGGAAATGATAGCATTAATAGTAGATACCGAACCTTTTTAAGTTTCAAGCAAAGCATAACAAAAAAAAAAAAAAAAACACGCACTCCATTAATTGAACCCTGAAGGTGCAGTATATTGGATCCAGAGTCTTTGGTGCACTGAACTTGAATCTCAGCTTAGATTCTATTAAATCAGTTTTTTTGAGATATCCTTTTATTAATATGGAAAATACCTGTTTCTGAAACTGTAAACTGTAAGGAAACCGAATATTAAAAAAAACTTGATAAAGCAACAAGATACCTTATATAGATAGATAAGATTATTATAAAGAAAAAGAGATATCTTGATGAAATTTTACTTAAATACATGAAGATCCTTAAAGTACACAAAAAACGTGTTTTGGATTTTTCTTGGCTGTTACTTTCCATCTGCAGGTTTTTGTAAAAAAGAAATACAGAAATGACGGTATGTATGATTTTCGCCCACTGGAATGTCTAAAAATGGGTTTAGTGGTAGAAAAACCGCTACAGAATGAACTACGGACGAAAAATTGCAGCAGTTTGATTTGTTGTCTTACATCGATTCGGACGTTGAAAAATCTCACCATTTCATTATTTTTTTATGGAATATTTTTTCATTTTAGCTATCGATGGCGGTTTAAATAGTTGTATGAATATGAAATGTCCATTTGACTAACAACTGGCATAACTATTAAACATGGTTTGTGCCTTTGGTGAAAAATTTGTTACTTTGGAGTGAAAACATCTCTCACTAATATTCATTTTGTCGTAGCATCAAAGCATTTTTAGATGAAAACTCGACTCAAAAACTAGAACAACATTAAAAATCGTTGTACAACTATTTCTTAAAGTTTAAAAGCCCTGGAAAGGAACCCAGACAGAATAAAAAAGGATTCCAAATTAACTTAAGACGAAAAATTATTTTAGATATTTAGCTTGGTCGGAAAAAAATGTTAGCTGGCTATGAAAAGTGAATATTTTTCGACTGTCCTTAGAGTAAAAAATCATGGGCAAACCTAGGGCAACAATCAAACTCGCAACTAGTACGCAATATCCACGAAGAGAAGGTTATGCTCTATGTTTTTGTTGAAATTAGAAAGGAATGGTGTACCATGAATTGCATAAAACTGGTGAAACGATTTTATTTTTACAAAGAATTGAAAACTTAGCTTGATGACTGGAGATCAAGACATCATATTCACACGGAATTTACCTATATGTATCTGTTCAAAATTGAACCGAAATGCGAAAATAAAACAACAACGATTAATTATTCTTTAATATTCATCCTAATCAGCCAAATAAGCTTAGAATAAGCTTATAAAAAGCTTAAAAACGTAAGCCTCAAGCTTGGATTACGCTTTCATATACTATTGTAGAAAACATAAGTGAACCTTTGGAATAATATTCTTTACTTCCAAGCTTAATCCAAGTGTTGTTTTTACAATTGGTTATAAGTGTGTTAATAAGCTTTTTCCAAGTGTGCTACATTCAACAAATCTATTAGCACTTGCGAAAAATTTTTATTCCGTGGCTCAGTTGGTAAGCCACTTGTTTAATTGATTTGTTGTGATTTGGACATTCAAGGTTCAATTCCCAACTGGAACATTTTGATTTTTATTTATTTTGTATTTTCGTTTGTTAAAATTTAAGCATATATTTCTATGAAAAAGTTCATGCCATCAAAAATTTTTGTGTTTGCCATCACCAGGGATCGAAGACGTTAACCATCGCATATGAGTCGGACACACTAACACCGTGCCGTAAGCCTTACGGCTGCTGAACGAACAAAATTTAAAGAAAATATATTCTAATATATAAAATCAAATGTTTGTCTGTCTGTCTGTTCCGTATAGGCTCGCGCACCGTTTATCCGATTGAGCTGAAATTTGGACACCGAGTACCTTTCATAGTGAGAAAGAACATAGAGGGTGTAAAAAATTGGGCGGAAGTATGTGGGCGTATGTGGACCGATTTCAATGAAACTTGGTATGAAGGTTCAACTGCTCCCAAAATAAAACATAAGTCATACAAAATTCCAAAGACTTACGCTAGAGGGCGCTTGAAGCAGTGCATTTTTAAGACTCAATAACTCCTAAACATCTGGACCGATTTCAATGAAATTTGGTATGAAGGTTCAACGTAACTTATATTCAACGTAACATATATAAGGCATAGGAAAATGGGCGGAAGTATGTGGGCATGGCACTCTATAAAAAAATACCTGGACCGATTTCAATTAAATTTGGAATGAAGGTTCGACTGCGCCCAATATAACATAGGCTATAAAAATTCCAAAGACTTCCGTTAGGGGGCGCCTTAAGTAGTGCGTTTTGAAGACTCAATAACTCCTAAGCGCCTGAACCGATTTCAATGAAATTTGGTATGAACGTTCAACTGAACCCAAGATAAAACATAAAATATAAAACATTAAAAAGACTTCCGAAAGAGGGCGCTTTAAGTAGTGCATTGTTAAGACTCAATAACTCCTAGATGACTTGATCGGTTTTACTAAAATTTGGTACGTGAAATAACTTGACTCAACAGAATTGAGGCTATTTAAATTTCAGAAAACTTCCGTGAGAGGGCGCTTTATTCAATCAACTATGTTCGGCTCATTCACGTCAAAACGGATGAACCGATTTTGATGAAACTTGGCAAGCATTTGTATCTGTTACTAAAATAGATTCTTTGCTTTTAAAAGTTCTTTCGACAAAAATTAAGGAATGAGCCGAAGGCAAACGAAGTCAAGAACCAAAGACGAACGAAAAAAGAAGTTTAACGAATACCAGCAGAAGCTATATAGATGAAAAAAAAACCAACTTAACAGTATCGACCAAAACCGAAGATGAACGAACACAATCGAATCGATGCTTATAGGATTTTTTAAAATTGGAATTTATTTGAGATAAAATTGCATATTAAATGCATGCTAAAAAAAACTTTAAACGAATTTTTCTCGAAATGACTTTTCAAACTGCACTCAGAAAAAAGTTTCTCGGAATATGATAAAAATGGCATCATATTTACTGAAAAATGGTATTGACCTTGCTCCAGAGAATGCTTTTCTCTAAATGCGATCCTAAAAATTCTCTAAAAATGATAAAAACCTTCTATAAAAAAGAGAAATATATAAAAATAATTCGATTTTAGAGAAAAAGACTCTTTATTTTTGAGAAAAAATTTGTTTTTATTGAAGAAAATACTTCTCATTGTGAATTTTTTATCAAAATATAGGAAAAAATTTTCATTCTCAAAACATTTTTCTGTATAAATGAGAATGTTTTTGTGCGAGAAATATATTTGTCATTATAAGAGACATTGAAATATTTCCATTTCCTAGAAGTGAAGAAATATTTCTTCGAAAATGTGAAAATTTATTCTAATTCAAAAATTTTATTTGAAAAGAGAAAATTGCTATTATCGAAAATAGAGAAATTTCTCAGAAGCCAGACGTCAGATCGAGACGTTGAAGATGTCATTTTTTGTTTTAATCATGTCTGGCAGGTACAGTTTTACGGAAATTTGACTAAACGCTTTCGACGGAAAGAGGGGCAAAACCCCAATAAACGATAATTTAAAAAATTTTTAAATTGAATTGATAATTTTAAAAACGTAAAAATGAGAACAGTTTTGAAAATCGTCCTCTTTCTGTGCTCGAGGCACAATCCCGAATAACACCGGGTTACATCCGCTAGTTATATATATATATGAGAGCATCACAACTTTGAACAGTTGCAAAACTATATCCGTTGTCAGCGTTTTCTAAGTATGATTGTAAAACATTTACTTAATGCAAGCCTTTCCAAGTATTATTGTACATCACTTGTTTTTTGTGTTTTACGCAATAGTTATACAAAGAAACTTGGAAATTTATTACCTAGGCAATTGTTTTTCAAGCGTGCTTGGGTAAGGCTTGCTTTTTGTATTGCATGTAAGCTAAATCCAAGCACAATTTTTAACACGTTGACTGCCGAATACGAGATAACTCGTAGATTGCGTTCCCTTCTAGGGTGCCAACTACGAATTATCTCGCACTCACTAAACCTATAAGTTTTCTTTGTCACTCGTTCTTGGCTTCTGCGTAGCGATTTCTGTTACAGGAGCTAACTACGAGATAATTCGTAGGTAATTTTTCTCCTAAAAAAAATATCATTTTTACTTTTTGATGATACCTGTGATCTAGAAAGAGTTTTTAGTAATATAATGTGAAAATATCAAATTGCTATTTTTCCCAGTTTTCCGAAAATTGCCGCGGCAGTCAACGTGTTAATGGCTGATTGGGATATAATCGCATTCATTTGAATTGGAGGCAATACACATATGCCAACGTTTTTTTTTCATTCTTGACAACATTTTTGGTAGGCCGATTTTGGAAAAGCCTTTATCTGGCTCTGCGAATTCTCTTAAGTGATTTCAGTCGACTCAAAATATTTTCCACGAAGCGATAATTTTAGTTTGGGGAATAGAAAAAGTCAGATGGGGACATATTTGGTAAATATGGTGCTTGCTGCATGATACTAAAATTTATTTTTAGTCTTATTATCGCGTGCAATGTGTGATGGGTGAGCTGGTGCGTTATCGTTGTGCAGAAAGTTTGAATTGTCTCCCATAATCTTGGACTCATTCGCCGAATATTCTCGCACAAACGTCTAGTGCACCACACATTAAGAATCGAAGAAAATAGTCAACATCACTTTAATTTTTTAACAACTGTTCTTTTTTTAGCTTTGAACCAAGGATTTCAGGTATCAAACCTATTCAGTCAAGTCTGCATTGGTTCGGAAATGGGGAGATAGATAAGTAGGAGAAAGAAACTATTGTAGAATGTTTTATGTGTGGCGGAGCGCAATATCAACATGCGAATTTGAATCTGATGAACCTCAGTCCATTCGAGCTATTAAGCAATTTCATTCCACAAACATCTCTACCACCAATTATAACTTCCAAAATAATATATTTGATGCATTTTTAATTTCAGTTGATAAGAAATGAGAAAAGAATTTAAGAAACGTAAAAGCGTAGAACCATGGCTAGACCGGAATTTGAACCCGGAACCTCTGGGTTGGCAGTCAAGCACACTCACCACTCGAATACACTAGTTGTTGAGGTAAAGGCATACAACTTGCATCTGATACAAATTTGTTTACTGATATAGCACTCCGCCACATATAGAGTATTCTAAACTTGTTTCTCTTGATTTTTGGTTTTCTCCTACTTATCTATCTCCCATTTTCCGAACCAAGGCAGACTTGACTGAAAGGGCATCTGAAATCCTTGGTTCAAAACTAAAAACAAGAATAGGGCCTCAGCAAGGATCGTGCCATCGGGACCTTGATCTCGTCGATGTACTCACCAAAGCAACGAATTGCTCACTTGCATTTTCATGTCCAAAGAGGACACCGAAGGGGAAACTCAAACCTAAATGGTGGTCTTCCGAGCTAAATGGCTTAAGAACTTAATGTAGAAGGCACTTCAACAAAGCAAAATCTTGAGAGCTGAGCATGGATTGAGTGCCTACAAGGTAGTTATTAAACTATTTAATACTGAATCAAGGAAAGCTACAAAACAGTCATGGAAACAATGCTATGAAGGAATTGAAGAAACCTTTGAGGTATCTAGGCTGTTCAAAATTTTTGCTACCACACCCTTGTTGTAACGAGTATTTTTTTATCGATGCCTGAGGTATGCTCAGCCGCTCCACGGTCCGTCCAATTGGTATCGCAAGCCTTAGAAAGAAAACAAAATATCTCCAAAATAAATTTAATAAACTAATTAATCGCAGAATTTGTCACGGTCAACACAATCACTTAACCAAAAGATTTTATTGAGCTTTGCGTGATTAATAATTTATTTATTATTTTGAAGTGAAACTTCATTGGCGGCGATAACAATTTTAAAGTCTCTTATTCGTGACGCTTGGCTAACGTTTTCCATTAATATTAAAATTTTCAAAAATTATTACCGCAAACGGGAATTGAGTCCGGACTATTTTAACTGAGTATTGCACAAGAGTCGGAAGAGCTACCATTATGCCATACATATGCCAGACATAAACCATGTTTTTCAAGAACGCATTTTGGTCCGTGCTTAGTATATCACAGATACAAACCATGTTTTTTAATTTTCATCCTAAAGGTATGCACGAAAAATGTATTTCTTTAAGCTTCGAACGAAAATATTAAGGCATATAATTCTGCACGCGAACTTTTTGTGTGGAGATACACCTAGCGAAAAGAATTCTACTGCATGTTACAGTGATAATAGTGTAACTGTATATAACGCACAAACGTTTAAGTAAAACACTTGAGCCTTAAGATTTTTTTTTAAGTGTTTTATTTATGTTAACAGTAAAAATACACATAAATATATATATATTTTTTACCATGTTTAATATTGCAAACAGTTTTTGATTTATAAATATTTGTTAATTTTATTTACATTCTTGTTTGTTTTTTAAGTTAAAATGAAACTTAAGCTAATCGTTCAATGTTATTTTACAAATATAACTAACAATAACATTTGTTAAAAAGTAAATCGTGAAAAAAATTAAACTTTAAAAAGATTGCACTGTGTTTTTGCTAAATGTTGCATGGATTTTCTTAATATTTTTTTTTTGTTTTTTTAATTTTCTTGTTGCCTGCAATGGCACCGAATCAGAAATTATTTATATTATTTATATTTGATTTATCTTTAAAATTTAACTATAAACTAAAAAAATTTCGTGGTTTTGTCTGGGATGAAAAACGTTGAGAATAAATCTTATGAATAAATCGATCTAGTTTAACTTAGCTTTTAATGTGATAAAATAAAATTAACTAAACTAAACCAAGCTATTCATAAACAACGGCATGTTGAATGCTTTGTGTACAAAGCTTTTTCAAAAAGCTCATATTAAGTGAAAGTTCAGTTGTGCACATTAATGTGTATGAAATATGAAAACAAAAATAAAAAATAATGTACTTAAAATTACTGTCTAACATAGTAAAATAAATAAAAGCTAACATATGACGAAATACAGTTAAAAACTTCCTTTGAAACAAGCTTAATGTTAGGATTCTTTCGTTTCACAAGAAGCTTAAGAGAATCTACTGACTGTTGAATTAAGTATAAAATTGCTTGATGTTTAGCTACTTCTTGGATTAATTAAATATTTCGTTGTAGACATGTTAAAAAAATAATTTGTTCATGAATGTCTGTGTTTTGCACTCGTGTTAGTTAAGTTTTTTTTTTTTTAATTATTGCTCTACATTTATGGTGATGACCATAGTTGGTCAATAATGACCAGCACTGTGTCTATGATGCTCCCGCCTGCCGGCTGACTGATCACGTTCACGGTATTCACCATTGCGAGAATTACTTTTATGATGGTGATGATGATGACGTTTCTTTTCGCCTGAAACGAGGTAAGATAGTGATTATTTGAAAAGCTTGGTAGAGGAGCTTTCTGATGCCTTACATACCCTTCAGGCAGACATCTGAGACCACCATTTCAGAGTTATCACGCATGCCGTAGTTATCGCGTCCAACTCTGTAAAGAAAGAGAATGAAATAATATGAAGAATTAGTAAACAAGATTCACAGAAAAAGAGAAAAGCAGTAACAGAGGAGAGAAACAGCAACAGTGAAAGGAACAATAACAGTTACAGTGAAAGAAACAACCACGGTGAGAGAAACAATAACAGTGAAAGAAACAGTAAAAGTGAGAGAAACATTTACAGAGAGATAAACATATATATACTGAAAGATCAACAATAACTGTGAGAGAAACAGTAATAGTGAGAGAAACTGTTAAAGTGAGAGAAACTGTTAAAGTGAGAGAAACAGTGACAGTCATAGTTAGAGAAACAGTGACAGTTATAGTGAGAGAAACAGTGACAGTAGCAGTGAGAGAAGAAGTAACAGTAACAGTAACAGTAACAGTAACAGTAACAGTAACAGTAACAGTAACAGTAACAGTAACAGTAACAGTAACAGTAACAGTAACAGTAACAGTAACAATAACAGTAACAGTAACAGTAACAGTAACAGTAACAGTAACAGTAACAGTAACAGTAACAGTAACAGTAACAGTAACAGTAACAGTAACAGTAACAGTAACAGTAACAGTAACAGTAACAGTAACAGTAACAGTAACAGTAACAGTAACAGTAACAGTAACAGTAACAGTAACAGTAACAGTAACAGTAACAGTAACAGTAACAGTAACAGTAACAGTAACAGTAACAGTAACAGTAACAGTAACAGTAACAGTAACAGTAACAGTAACAGTAACAGTAACAGTAACAGTAACAGTAACAGTAACAGTAACAGTAACAGTAACAGTAACAGTAACAGTAACAGTAACAGTAACAGTAACAGTAACAGTAACAGTAACAGTTACGCAACAAAACTTAAAAAATTAAAAATAAAATAGATTCAAAAGCTTACCGATCGATATTCTCGCGTGATCGCTGAATATTCTCTCTCAAATTATCGCGTGAACGCGTCATGCTAGGTGGATCGAGTGTTTCCTTGCGGCGCAGAGCATTATGTGAGCTATTCTTTGAAGCAGATTCATGTAGATTCTCCCAAGCTTGACGATAATATCTGAAAATGCAGAAAAATATGTTTTAGAGCCGTTTGATATCATAAAACTCAAATCACTCTTGGAACAGCAACAGACCTATTAAGACCGTTTCTGGAACCCGAAGTTGAGCTATCGAAGGAAGCAACTGTATTACAATCAGGAGATGCACGATGGCGATAATGTTGTGTAGTGCGATTTCTACAATGAAAGAAAATGAAGATATAAGAAAGAGAGAAAAATTATAGCAAAATTAAAAGCTTTTTTAAAGTGCAAAAAATTAAAGAGAGTAACAGTAACAGTAACCAGAGACCAAAGTGCAGATGAGTGAAGATGACACAGACATGCTTTTTTTTAATGAATGAGTCATAACTCAGTGACACAATGACAGGGACTTAAAATAATGTTTTATATGCAAATGATATACTCTTAACCACGCCCACATTTTTAAATATACTATATGTATGCTTGATTTTAATCACCATTTTTAACTTTCAGAGACGTGCAAATTATTTTATATTATTTTTGTGTTTTTTTGGATTTAGTTTTTGTTATTGTTTGGATGCGTGCATAGACAGCAAGGCGGCACAACAATACAACAACAAGAGAACAATAAATTCTTGACAGCTTACATGTTAGGGTCGGAGCTCTAGCGTTTGTTGTAAATATGGCTTTATTTATGTATGTTTGTATGTATATTCAATGTTGTACAATTGTTTGACTTAACATTTCTTTGGCACTCGTTAATATCATTTCTATATTATTTCGTTCAGTTTCGTTGAGTTCTGTTTAGTTTTTGATTTTTGTATAAAATAGTATGCGTTATTGTCGCGGCATTTAAAATGGATTACTGCTGAATAGTCCCGCCGCATATCCACGTCCATAGGTGCTTATTTGACGTCGACCCAGTTTCTGATCATCGAATGGCAATGCCAAAACGCTATACCATAGCGGTGGTGGCATCACCCGCGTACTTGAACTGATACTCTGTTGATCGTATAGACGCACGGGACGCATATAATTTCCCCCCGCGCGCATATGTGTGGCTTGGGCATACGGTAGTGGCCTGCGGATGGAATAATGATTTGCATTGTGCCGCCGTTTGCTGTTCGGGGTGCTAAATAATAATACACAACAACAAACACGGTAGGCAGATTAGTATATAAAAAAACACTAAATATATTAAACGAAAAAACATGATAGTTTGTGGTAATGAGGAGAAGGGGGGGGGGGGGGGAGGATGAAGGCAGCAGAAGAAAAATTTATATGTTACATAGCATAATAATGTTATTTAAGAAGCAAATATTTATAGCAGGTGTGAAAATGCGGGAGTTATCTTGCCAAAAGCTTAAGATGAAAAAATAACAATTAAATATCGGGAAATTCAATTAAGGGCGTTAGAAAGTTTACATGCCTGAAACTAAGTTGCTACTAGAAGCGTATTGAAAAATAATACCAGCAGAGAAAGGTGCTATCTGAGTAGAGAAAAAGAGAAGTATAGAGAGCAACATGTAGTTCATTGAAACTCTCCCAATACAACTCTCATGTTAAAAGAAAACGATCAGTCAATGCTTGGCATCGGTGATAATTTCTTTAATACTTAACACTTTTATTCAATATATTTAATACTAAATGTCCAGAAAAACCACGCCTATGTTATTCTGTAGCACAAATATGATATTTTAATATTTATTTCATAAAAATCGGTCCAGTAGTTTTGTGAGTTACTTTATTCATGTGATTTGCATTTAAATTTTATATGGAAAAAATTTAAAGAGAAAATTAAAGAGTTATCCAATCTTTTCAATAGGTCATATTGAACCTGAACGTCCTAATCGGTGACATTTAAAAAAAAAATTCGTTACATGGAGAACCTGAATTTCTCAGGACTTATGACGACATGCTTGCTAAGTATTGTTTCAACAAAAAATTTTCTGTAAACATTCCTCCTCGGATCATAATTTGGAATGCGGGAAACTATACAATTTTCAAAATGACAAGTTTGTAGTAGACCGGATCATTCTTATATGGATAAAAAAAATTTCAACCGGTCGGGATCTCAAAAGTTAAAGGAACTCATTAAAATGATTGCGTTCTATGAAATGGGTATGCGTTCTGTGAAAAATAAAAAGTTACAAGCAAAATACATGTTTTTTTTACCAATCAAAATCAGGAGAATGATTTTTCAGGAGTATCAAAATTGCTTCGGCAGTTTTTCTCCGATTTGAAAAAAAAGTATGCAGAAATCATTTTAATGATTTCCTCTAACTTTTGAGACTCTGACCAGCGAAATCTTAATTTCGATCCGGTCTATTGTACAGAGAAGGTTTCAAAATGAAAAAAAAATGTCCGGACAGAAATCGACGTTGGCGAATCCCAAGAAAGGCACTTTATTTTCCGAGCGGAAGGTCAAGGCATAAAAAAAGTCACATACATACATATTAGTTGGTTTGAATAGTACTCTTTAGGAAAAACACTCTCAATATCCTCGAATAGTCAAGCAAGTTGCATTCGAAGCACAAAGAACTTTTATAATTAAATCTAAGCTAGTACTAGGGACTGTCGTTATTCTCAAAAAATCTATCTCATCACGATAAAATCATTGCACATAATTCCAAAATAAAGTGCTTTTGATTAAAATCAAAATTCGGGCTGGAAAAAATTTGGGCTGTTCTGTTATTATGCTTGTGAAACCTATCTTCGACTTAAACAATGTCCTTATCAAAAACTATACATCATCTACTACCAACACTTTTGTTCAATATTGAGAGTATTTCCTGTATACTCGGAATTCACACCCAAGAAGTCGTAATTCCCAGGAGAAGCGATCTTAGATATATGACGGGAGTTGCAACTTGTCCATGTTACATGCAAAAATCTAAAAAAAATTGGCGCTATAACGAGACAGGAAGGTGATTTCAAGGTCACCGCAAGGTCAACCACAACTGAGTTTCCTTTAAGTTATATTTAAAAGAATAGCTATACTAGAGTATATCGAAAATCTGACTTGTAATTCCGATACAAAAATTAAATAGTATACAAAAGATCCTTTCGATTGGTTCGACTGCCTTGTTTTTGGTATGAATCAATTTTGGCACCTCCCAAATTGTATTTTTGAGAAAGTAATGGTTGATTCAAAAAGAAAATAAAGCTTATCAATCAAATTCTGGTATATGAAAATTAGAACTACATATTTCCATTTATTTAGTAAAGTACGGCTTTTATATTATGGTTAATTGATATCTCCCACTAGAAGGCGCTGCAAACGCATGATCAAGTTTTTGTAGAAAGCACAAAGCTTGAAAAGTTACTTTTTAAATTTCATTAAGTAAATTGTTTTATGACTAAAAATGGAGAATTGTGTGCTCATAAAATGGATTGTCTGCCTTTTAATGGAAAAGTGATTTGAAAAATGTAACAACGACCTGCCATGTCATAAGCTATCGTTTTTCAGTGGTTTCTAGAATTGAAATGTGGCCGTACAAGCACCAGTGTTGCTGCTCCTTCTGGATATCAACATCTCCATATATAATCAACAAGAGTGTTAGAGTCCAAGAGTTTTGGGGTGAGAGTATTTTTTTTGCACAATATTGTTTAGGTCTAAGAAGCTCCGATAAGATATCGAAACCATTGACCAAAAGAACAGATTTGAGTCTATTTTCGACCTCATTATAAGAGTACATTGTCTGACGATCAGCTTGAGTTAATTGTTTTTTCATAACTGATAAGCTTTTGTACTGAGCTGCTTCTTTCTATAATACTACATATTATTACTTCGGATCAGAGTCCTTATTGACTCGGACAGATCTGCAGATAAAATACTCAGGCAAATAAGTTAATTTATAATTTTTTTGAAATTAAGGCATTTTTCTACAAAAATTTCTTGACATAATCGATCTCGCGCTCCGGGCATGCAAGCCAAACCGTGAACACGCTTGCCACGGTCACTTATAGCCCATCCACAATGACGACAACGGGCGACGAGCGTCAAACGTCACTTTTATTTTACATGTATTTCTTATGGGACGAAATTTTGGAGACAATCGCGACGACATTGTTGCCCAACATCAAATGTCGCTGTAGCCAGCTTCAATTTAATTCTAATTTGGCGACGAAAACAGACGACAAAAATAACTTTAACCAATGTTTACATTCGTGTTTTTTTCGTCCTGGCTGCTCGAGTGCTTGTTTCTACGCTCAATTTATATATTTCATTTCAAACTTTGATGTGAGTTAATTAAATAATATAATTTAATTTAAATTAAATTCAATAACCTGAAAAAAAATATTGCTGACTAAAAAACTGTTGCCAGATTGAGGAAAATTTCCCTAAATGAGGTAATTTTTGACACATTTTTTGGGCAGAAGTAAAAAAGGTAATTTCTGATTAAAAGTAGTAAATTTTTGCAATATAAGTATTTTTTAGATATCAGAATATTTTAAGTTTTTTGCACTTTTGTTACCTCTCTGAACGTAGTCACAACTAGTCCTTTATTATTGGGAGCCCCCTTTTGTACAAAAATAACAAATATAGGATTGTTTTAATTTTTGATTTGCTGCAAATTTTAACTTAAAAACTAAAGAAATTGTTGAAACACACCAAGACATAAGAAGTAATCAAATGTTTTGAAATTGCATTGAATTATATTATTGAATATTATTGAATAACAAAAAAAGTTAATGGAAAAAAGGATAAAAGAAGTCCCTTACACATCGTGAATTGGAAAAGTTGTTGGCAATAGCAAGAAACGAATTGTTCAAGGCTTGCAAAGAAATGTTTTATTCTGGAAGTGGTGAAGTGAGTTATAACGACTGTTAATCATTTAAAATTTTGTAATTTTTTTTAGAAAACGGTACATTTTCTCAGAAAGTGGTAATTTTTTTTACCAAATAGTGGTAAATTTCAGTTCGGCTCTCTGGCAACACTGGATTAAAAATCTTGCCAATCATTGAAAAATAATTTCTTCGCTATTAATTTTTTTTATTTCGTTTTGAATAAAGCTTCATGTTTTTGTTTTTGAGTTTGTACTTAGTTTCGAATAGTTTTAAAGTTAATATAAACTTTTATCAAAAAACACAATTTCAATGAAAATAATTTCTTGTAAATGTCAAAAGCACTTTCTGCTGAAGCTTGTTGTTGTCGCGTTTAAAAAATCCAAGTCACCCGAAATTTCTCTACAACGACAGAGTGGAGACCTGTGGTTCGTCACACGTTGTCGTCATTGTGGATGGGCTATTAATTGTTCCTAATTAGTGTAGGAAAAATAGCCAAGAAAGATTTTTGTATTGAAAAACGTGTGTAAATCATCAATTTTTATTTCAAAATCACGTCGCTTTCAACGTTGGTTGGTAAAGTCCGTATGCCAAGGAATTTTGTATTCTAACTAAGGACTGCGCCGAATAAAATTGTCTTACACAAAAATTATAAAATCTCTTGAACTATCGCTCCGATTAAAATAAAATAAAGTTTCCCAGAAATTTCTTGGAAAAATTTTCCACTTTTTTGGTTTTGAATTTTTCAGAATTATTTCTCCGATAATCGGCATATAAAATTCTTGTTCAGGAAGCTGTGTAAATTTAGCTAAAACGTAAATCTCGTCGTTCATAATGCAGCATTCGAATTTATCAACAAAATTTATTTTCAGCTTTTGAGCTCTTTTTTTGCGGTTTCATTTTTTACGACGTTTCTATCTGGAACTTTCTGTATTTTGTACGTCTTAGGCCCAGCATTTTTCTTTGTTCTGCGCACAAAAGTTTCTGAACATTCAGCCTTACTTGCCAATTTCCTTCCTGATATGCATGGATATTTCTTAAGGAGAGTTACCACTTTCTTTTCCTTGACTTCCTTTGATCATGAGACCTTTTTTTTCCAGAATCAGTCTTCCGATCAGTGCACAATTCCTCCTTAAAGTGTTTTATAACGCGAGAAAAAGTTTTTCTGTTAGCTCCTACCTCTTCGGCAATTTTTTGGAAGGACCACTGTGGATTTTCTTGAAAAATTTTAATAATTTGTTTTCGCACTTCGAGTTCGTTCGCCATTTTCGCGTTAAGTAAATTTCTATAATATTAAACCAACACATAATATTTTCTGACACTTATTTTGAAGCTACTATGATGAAAATTTTTAAATTTAAAACTTTGAATTGTACAGTATGAAAAGAAATGTATGGGAGTCTTTGCCCAAAATTCGTAAGGTTAACTGCTATAGACAACTTATGTTAGTTTATTAGGCTCTGAAGCAGTTGGAAGTTGATCCAAATTTTAAAAAAATGAATTAAGTGACAACGTGACATGTGAACAAGTAAAATTATTGGATTTGGTGCGGTAGTAATTTGTACGAGATACAGCAGCAACGAAGGAATGCTGAAAAGTTACTGCTTAGTACGGATTTCGGTCTGGCGTTATCATTGGTCCATATTTCTTCAAAGACGAAATTAGCATTGCCAAAACTCTCAACAGCGGGCGTTACATACTGATGAGGAACGACATGTGTTTCCATCTGGATAGCGCTGTACAGTGTTTCGTTTACTTTTGGCATATATATCGTTTACCAGTTAACGGTCCGGCCCGGCCTTTGACATTTAAATTGGATATTTTTTATTATTAATAATAGGTCTGTTCCCGTATTTTTTGGACTAAAAATGGTAAAACTGTCAAAAGTCTGAGAGTAAGAAAAAATCTCTCGAAAATAGAGAAAAACACAAAAAAGTACGGGAACGCTTTTCGGACTAAAATTGTAAAAACTGTCATATAAGAATGTTTGTCCAGCGTTGGCTTGATATGGAACATCGGCAGTGCAAACGAAATGCTTGAGATTTTTAATAATATTGAAAGTAGTTCTGATGCTAAGCATTTATATTAGTTTTTGCACATTTTCCCATGCTTCTGGTTTCCATTTTAATAGTTTCAAAGAAGTTTTGATGTATCGCAATTTCTTTGCTAACTTGTTAACAGCTGATTTTAAGATGTTTGACACTTTTACCCTTTTTTACCCGAAGAAATTTCTCGGACTAAAACTTGCAACTTTTGACAAGGAGGGGAAATGTTTTACTCTCTCGATTGCAACTCTTTTACCATTTTTTCGAGTACGGGAACGCTTCTTGGACTAAAACTGGTAAAAACTGGTAAATTGGACTAAAACTTTAGAGTACGGGAACAGACCTAATATGGCATTCAAATGGTTGTACGTATATAGAAACGTCATCTTGCTATTGCATAGGTTTATAGGTTTTTGGACCAGAATAGACGAAATTGGTTTCAACTGTGCACAGACTTTTTCTCTATCAAGTCAAGTTATGGCGATATAGGCAAAAATTAAAAATACGGGCCGGGCCGTTTACTAGTAATTGAACCCTAAGTTATTTAAGCATTGACCGATTTAAATTGATTTTTAATGGATTGAATAAGCAATACTAGGCCTAATACTTTGTGTTTACTGAAATTCATTATCTTTTATAGTTTTGAAATCAAATTTTAATAATTATATGTCTATTTACAACCCTGTTACTTTAATTCGAAATCCTTACGATTAAAATCCTTACTATTAGGACCAAAGAAATTTTGAATCACTGAAGCTGCGTGTACTTAAATAACATTGCATCCACATGTATATAATATATTTCTCATTTTACGGGATACAAAACGTTCCTTTCTGCCATTCACAGATGTATGTTTTTTTTTAATATTTCGCGATACATTTTTAAATGCTGCTTAAAAATTCATGTGTGTTCACTTAGAATGTCTTCAATTTAAAATAATGCTATTAAAAAATCGAAAAGTGCTTGTTTTTTGGATGCTGTGGGATGTTGGAGACATTTTTCTAAGCACATGTCGAATTATATGATAAAAGGTATCTTAGAAGAAGTTTACAAAATATAAGCTGCAAAATTAGGCTCTGTTTACGACAATATATTTTGAGATCTGCATTGAATTTTAAATATATAAAAATAAGAAAATTATATTTTTCCACGGTGACACTCATAAAATTAAACTCTGCTAAATCTTCGCTATAGATATATTTTTTCACAATAGAATTGTTACAAATAGTCGTACCAAAGCTCTTAATTAAATGTTAGCCTTTCAAATTATATCTGTTCAAAACGTTCTTCAATACGATTGAGAACTCTGACGACTGCATAAGATTTCAGTTGAATATTTATTTTCACAGTTTTATTTGATTTTTTCCAATATTGCCAGGATGCTATTTATTTTTTCCATAATTTAATAATAACTGTTCTTTGAGGATCTCTGTCTTGTTTTCAATTTTTCCTGTTATTAATAAAACAAGTAGTTTTTGCTTATTGAAGAATTTGTAAAAAACGGACATAAAACTTTTTATAAAATTTCATTTCGAATTTTGTCCAACTAGAATTCTTGTTCGAAACACTATGCGCTGTAATTATAATCGAGTTTATGGGATTTAAAAACGTTATATTGCGTATTTAAAGCTATGAAATAGTCGTTAACACAACATGTTTTATTGACATTTGAAAATCGAGCGTACTTATTGAAAGATACCCTGTGTACCTATAAGCGGATGTTTCTTTTTAGAGTAACCGAATAGAAACAATTAGATCTGCAGTTAATAGTGTTGAAAAAATAGATTCATGAACAAATCATCACTAGAGTTACGCCATATTTGAAAATATTGCATCTATATATTTTTATATTGTATACCTACATCTTGAAATAAATTCACTACAAGTACTCAATCCTGGAAACACTCAAATAATCTCGTAGAAGCATTTCTTTCTCTACCATAAGTTCTTCCCCCTTCTTGTGGAGCAACCCAACTGATTTTAAATGATATATACAATGCTTTTCTCCAACAAAACGCCAATTCGGCGATGGGCTTCTATGGGTGCCATTAAGATTGTACATAAAATAGGTGCTTTTAAGCGTAAATGTGCTGAGAAACCCGCAACCAAATTAATACAAAAAAACTCACCTTCGCACTAAAATTACGATAGTAGTGATGACTGCAGCCAAAAAGACAAAACCGCCAAATGTACCCAAAGCTACTATAGCGCCCAGATTTAATTTGGCTTCCTTGGTTTCCTTACGCTCAGGACTGTCCACTGAGAAAGGAATATTAATATTTGGAGACTGATTTTGACGAATGTTGACGCTGTCGGCAATTTCATTGTCTTGGGGATGAGCATTGAGAATGATATTCTGAGTATTGCGTGTTGTTGTTTCCACGGGTGGTACAAATGGACGCGTTCTGGTGGGTATAGCAGCTGATGATGATGAGGATGACGACGACGATGATGATGAGGAGGACGATGAGTAAGTTGTTGAAGTGGATGTAGATACAGTCGGTGGTGGTGGATAAGTTGGTGCAGGTGTAGTCTTCTTGGGTATAAGTAAGGGTCGTAAGGTGCGACGTGGTGGAAATTCTTCGCGCACAGTGCCGGGTATAACATACGTAACATCCTCATCGGAGTCATCTGTAAGAGAAATTTGTTAGTTTTGTTGTAGTTATGTTTAGAGCTAGTAACTAACGTTCATCATTAATTTCAACAGCTGGTGCCGTGCTGGTTGTGGGCGTTGTAAAGGTTGGTCTATAAGTTTGTCTCGTGGTAGAAACCACTTTGGGACGGTACGGTGTGGGTGAGGGCAGCTGTTGAGTGGTGGAAGGTGGCGCCGGTGGTATCGTGGATGGCTCGAGTTTAATGCAACGTGGCAGTGCGCTACTCCACTGACCTGTAGCCAAACAGGTAAGTATGCGTGGTCCTTCCAACCGATAGCCAATAGGACAGGATATTTCCGCTTGTGAGCCATAATAAGTGCCATTGGGCGCATTGATGAGTGTGTTGTAGTAGTTGCCGGGCAGCGTATCACACTCCACAACTGTTGAGAAATAAATGTTTAAATATATCACCTAAACTAGTTTTGAAAAAACCTACTTTCACAACGTGGTGGTGGTCCATTCCAGCGTTCATCAAAGTCACAGGTTAGCAAGGCACGTCCAATCATCTCATAGCCTTCAATGCAGTCATACTTAACGAGACTAAGATAGCCAACAGTGCCATTGAGCAGATTGTACGAACCATGTGTTATAGAGGCAGGCAGTCCACATTCAATATCTTTGCAAAAGTTCACAAATTAAATTAAATTTATTCAATTAAAAACTTAAAAGAACTATTCTTTCAACTTACATTTACAAACCGGTGGAAATTCGTTGTAGAAACCCGTCTCTAGACAAGTACGCGTTGCTGGACCCACCAGCAGATGATTGACATCGCACGAGTATTTGATATGTGCGCCCACTTCAAAACCGTTCAGCGCCAGCATAGTTGAATTAGGTGGCTGCTCTGGACGTCCACAAGTCTTGGGCTGATGCTGACAGATGAAGTTCAGATGCGTATTACAGTTGGTATCACTCCATAGCCAACCCTTAGAGCCATCAAAGCGTGCACAATCCTCATCACCACCGGGATGATTCCAGAAAGAAACCGAAACCTCTTCTCCATTCACCCATTTCCAGGTAGTGCGGTCAGTGCCATCGCGCACCGCACCCATCCAGTATTGCGAACTGACATCGCTGCGATGACGCCGCCACAGTTCCCAGCTTATGAAGCCCTGCAAAGCTGGATTGCTCTCGCTGATCAAAGTGCCGCCGCGTGAGCGGCAGAAAGAGAGCGCATCGAGAAAGTTTAACGGCTGACGATTGTAGAAAATGTAACATTTGCCGTTGTAGGAAGCCAGCGCACCAGGCGGCTGATCACGGAAAGTGGGACAACGTTCAATGGGCAAAGCTTGATCGGTATACACGAAAGCTTCACATATGGACAGTTGATTCGGCGTATTGCTCTCCAAGTGTACTGAAACGAATGCTCCAGGCATTGGTGGATTGCAGGGCAAGAAGAGCGGCTGTCCTTCTTCGAGTTGGCCAGTAAAACGATTACAAATTGGATTGGTGCCCAAGTCGGGACGATTATTGCCAACACGCACAACAATTGTGGCGGGTTTATTATCTAGAAAGAGAAAAATATACATTTTATTTTTATAAACACGAATTAAATGGTGGAAGAATTTTTGCGAGTTTGTAAGAAACGTGCTTCAGCGTGTAAAAGATGTCTTTGACGCCTGACTAAACACCACTTCTTTAATGTTCAATCAATGTTCTTCCTTTTCTGTGCCTGGTCTCATCAGATATAAAAATTCGACTTATTGAATAATCTTCGGGCGTTGAATGGTGGAAATTTTAGGTAGATATATAAGATCTATAATCTATAAGATAACTTTCTTATAATATACATAAGAAATAGCTATTTTGTATTTGAATAGTTTGATTTGGTAGACCCTTAAAAACTGTTTACACCTAGTTTCTTCCCTTTTTCTTTTCCCTATTTTTAAAAACCTTTTGTCGTCTTCCTTATGCTATCTTGCTAGGTACACATCATCGAACCATTAGGGGGAGGGGATTTTCTTCGCTTTTAGGCAAGAAGATTTTGTCATATTTCTTCATTATCTGAAATTATTTAGCACTATCACGTTTTTTTTTGGGGTTTTCTATCGAAATGTCTGGTACGTATTCTACCTATGTCAAGAAAGCGTCAATATTTCTCAGTATTTGTCCCAGTTAATTTTTGTTTCTTGTCATGCAATCTTAATATATAAAATGCAAGTGTCATGCTCCGCACCTAATATTGCTCAAACTGTTCATTCATGCTAATACAGTGCTTTTATTTTATGAAAAATTGATCAGCCTTTGATCAGCATTTGATATTTATCAGTAACGACTTATTGACGACGTCTGCAACAAAACAACATTAGAGATGAATGTAGAAGTGTTGACATATCGTCAGCTATTTAATTAATTTGACTGCGACCCGTATCGACCGCAAAAGGACGGACTTTCTTACTTTTGGTTAAGTAAAGACTTTTGTTCATTGATTCTGCCGTGGCTTCGCATCGCGCTTACCAAAAAGACATTTCAAGAAAAGAAGATCGATCACAGATATTGTATAGCGCGTGCATCATCGTGAAGTACGCTCCACCGAAAATATTGGTGCTGTTAGAGAAAGTATAGCTGAAGCCCAAATTGGTCAATTCAAGGGTCATCCACACAGAGTCCAACTCATAGAAGAATAAAAGTCTACCGACCAAAGACAGCGCAGAACATACGCGGATTGACTACTGGAACAACACGCGTTGAATGCTTCATCGATGGCGCCCATTTCCAGCTTGGTGGTAACGTGAACAAGCAAAATTGCTAAATATGGGGCCTTGAAAATCCACAATCGATTATGTAGAAGCCGTTTGATAAGCAAAAAGTGGTTAATTGGTATGCATAATAGTCTGGTGGTGTCACTGGCCCATAGTTTTTTTGAAAACGATACGATAAGGAGCGACTGTGACAGTCAATTCTGAGCGATATGGATCTGGGTGAAATTTGGATTCAACAAGACTGGGCTACAATCCACTCCTCAGCACCAATTAGGACTTTGTTGCAACAGAAATTTCCAAGATGACTTATTTCGAGTTTTAGCGATATCAATTGGCCTCCGAGATCGTACGATTTGACGTCTCTTGATATTTTTTGTGGGTCTCCGCAAACAGTCATTTTAAAGTGAAAAACCTTAACGCTTGAGCAATCAAAATCCAAAATTCGTCAAATCATGACCGAGCTGGTACTGGAATTGCTTACAAAAGTCAATAAAAATTACTTCAAAAAGGATGAGCACTGCAAAAGCCACCATGGAGAATATTTTAATGATTGTGTATTCCTCGGCTTATGGTAAGGTTACAAAATTATAACATAATAAAAATTTTATAGAAATCTGAATTATTCGGGTGTGTTTTTTTGGTAGAAAGTGAATAATCTATATTTAAGTATTTGTTTTTGGGTTATTTAGTCAATTAACACCCTTAAGGTTGGGTAAAGAGGGTTAAGTTTTTTCGTAAAATTATTTCTTAGTAAACTGTAAATGTGTTACATGAAGACATGAAAATGATAAAATCAAGAACAAAACCCTTTTTGAACTTATTTTTGACTTATTGTTAGTTTGGAATTTGAAAAACTGGGAATGCCATTATGTAGGTACTTTAATTATGCGAAAATCCATCTTATTAGGTTCATGAGTGTACGGGAAAATATTGAACGCAGTGAAAATTGAAAGAGCAATTCCTCGTTTTTTGTAACATTTTCATTTTTTACATACTTTTTTTAATGATATACGTTTTCGAATGACTCGACGTTATTCGATTTTTGAAAGCTTTTACTTATCAGTGAAAATATTCAGTACATAATTGGTCCAAAAGCAGAGTTGGACATCAATCAAATCAAGATATCTAGTTGCTTCTAATTTTTTAAAACTTGCTTTTGGACTGTATTTTCAAAATAATTCGCCACTTTATCTTTGCATTAACCTTTGATAACCGTAAAAATTATTATTTGTTTGCTAAATTTCAACTGAATGAATTTATTATTAGGCGCTAAGCCTATGTTAAAATATAACATAATTTTAAAATTCTGACAACAGATTTGAATTCAGTGGCCTTTTTATACCCTAAACCTGAAAGGTCAGGGTATATTAACTTTGTGCAAACGTTTGTAACGCATAGAACGAAGCGAGTCCGGTATAGAAAAGTATATATATTCTTGATCAGCGTCAAGACCATGTCCGTCCTTCCGTCCGTCCGTCTGTCCGTCTGTATATGTAAATTTTTCATTAACATTTAAATGCATATAAAATATAAGCTTCATCCGCCCACGGACACGTCCATTTTCAATAACATTATTGTGTTTTTTGAAAGTAGGTTTAGGGTATTTCATAGTCGGCTTAGACCGACTTCAGACATTCTTTACTTGTTATACCGTAAACCTGAAAGGTCAGGGTAAATTAACTTTGTGCAAACGTTTGTAACGCATAGAACGAAGCGAGTCCGGTATAGAAAATTATATATATTCTTGATCACCTGAGTCGAACTATCCATGTCTGTCCGTCCGTCTGTCCGTCTGCGTGTTGTCCGTATACACAAGAAGAAGGAGTTGAGATAATTGGATGAAACTTGGTACACATGGTCACATGAACCCAAGAATCTGCACTATTGAATATTTTTGGAATCCGCCCACGGACACGTCTACCTCCCATACAACCCAAAAATTGAAAACGCAATAAATAAGCTCATAATTGACCTACAACAATAAAACTTGGTGTGTATGTGTTTTGTATTAACACAAAAATGTTTTCGAAAAATGGATGTCATCTGATCACGGACACGCCCACCTGCCATACAGCCCAAAAATTGAAAACATAATAAATAAGCCCCTGTCTAACCTACACAGATAAAACTTAAGAAGTATGTTTTTTATGACAAAAAAAAAAGAGTTTTAAAAAAAATAGACATCATCCGCCCACGGACCCACCTACCTCCCATACAACCCAAAAATTGAAAACGCAATAAATAAGCTTCTGTCTAACCTACAGAGAAAAAAATTTGACACGTGTATTTTTTATGACAAAACAAAGATGATTTTGAAAAATTGACATCATCCGCCTACGGACACGCCTACCTCCCATACAACGCAAAAATTGAAAACTGCATACATAAGTTCATAATTAACCTACAACAATAAAATGTAGAGTGTATGTGTTTTGTATTACCACAAAAATGTCTTCGAAAAATGGATGAAATTCGCGCACGGACACGCCCACCTCCCATACAAACCAAAAATTGAAAACGCAATATATAAGCCTATGTTTAACCAACAGAGATAAAATTTTGCATGCATGTTTTATATGACAAAATAAAGATGGTTTTGGAGTATGGACGTCATCCGCTCGCGGACACGCCTACCTCCCATACAGCCCAAAAAGTTTAAAACTGAATAAATAAGATTATGTTTGTCATAGAGAGATCAAATTTGTTATGTACCTATGTATTTTATACCAAAACAAAGGTGTGTTCAAAAATTGGGAGTAGTCCGTCCATGAGCACGCCTAACTCCCATAGCGAAAGCATAATAAAGGCATTAACTGTGAGCTACAGGAATAAAACTTGGTATGTATAAATTTTTCTTCAACATTTAAATGCATATAAAATATAGGCTTCATCCGACCACGGACACGCCTCTTTTCAATAATATTTTTTTGTTCTTAAAAGTAGGTTTAGGGCATTTCATAGTTGGCCTAGACCGACTTTAGACTTTCTTTAATTGTTTTATCTAGTGTTTTATCTAATTCGTAAAACTATAAAAAAAATCATGCACAAAATTAGCGGCACCCTTAAACTGTTAGATAACGTTTAAAACTCTTAAAACACATAATATTAGGTGGCAACCCTTTGGTAACAAAATACATAATTATAATATGACAACAGACTCGGATTGTGTGATCCATTTTAATCTACTGTTTGCCCAAGCACTGAATTCGTAGAAATGCAATAAATTAGGTGGGAACCCTGTTAAACATCTTGAATTTTAAAATTCGTACTTTAGATTTGAAATGTATTCCACGCTCAATTATTTAAATTTTCTTTTAGTTTCATTAGGCCTTAATTTCTACTGGGTACTTATTATTTGAAGAGAGAGTTTAGGGACATGAGAGTTTAGGGACAAAGTTGAGAACATGTAAGAGTTCGTTCCTACAGATATTCGTAATTTTAAGGTATTCGAAAAAGTGTACTACTTGAATCCATGGTAGAATGAACACGGAAGCAGAGGGCTAGCAATTCTCTCATTCTCAGAGTCAGAATTGTCAAAATCAATAAAAATCATTTGACGTATCGTTTTGTCGCTGCATCTCGTTTTTGAGCTTATTTCATTTACGAACTTTTTGAGCTTCATTTTAGCCCATTTTTCTCTCCGTGTATCTTGTACACACACTACATAAACTTTAAAAACAACCCTGCAAACATTTTATGAGGCTATTCAAAAAATTACTCTAAAAAGAGTGTTTTTTATGCGTGTTTTATGATGACTCATTAAATAGACTCATGAAAGAGTCTTTAATATGATTGTTAAATGATTGCTCAAAAATAAGACTCATAAAAGAGTCATTATTGTATCTGATTTATGAGTACTCATTAAAGAGACTCATTAAAGAGTTCTAAATATGACGGTGATATGCTTGTTCATAAAAAAGACTCCTAAAAGGATCATATATTGATTGATATGTGCGTTATAAGACTCAAAAGAGTGTTGCGAGTGTTTTATGAGAGAATAGAATGGGATTATTGCAAAAGCACCATATCTAATAAATAAATAAGAACTCGATTGAGCATATTTTTTATTAATTGTATAAAACTTTGTAACTGTCCGTTATGAACACATGCTATTCTGACGTCGCTTTTTGGAGAATTGTTTGTTTGTGGCGATATAAATGCATTGAAATTGAACTACAATCAATCTTCGTTGCAAAAAAACAATAAGAACTTATATGAGTCTTAAAGAGTATTAAATATGAGTATTTAGAGTAAAAATCGTAAACGAGTACTGAATATGAGCCTTAACAGAGTACCTAATATGAGTCTTAAAAGAGTACAATAAAAGACTCTTAAAAGAGTAAAATAAATGAGTCTTAAAAAAGTCTTAAGTATGACTCTGAAAAGAATAATATATATGCGTATTAAAAGAGTCTTCATTATGAGTCTTTTAAGAGTCTTTTATAGGAGTCTTTTAAGAGTCTTTTATAGGAGTCTTTTAAGAGTCTTTTATAGGAGTCTTTTAAGAGTCTTTTAAAGAAATATTAAGAGAGTACTTGTTATGAGTCTTCCAAGAGTATAAAATATGAGTTTTAAAAGAGTCTAAAGTATGACACTTAAAAGAGTAATTTATATGAGTTCTAAAAGAGTTTTAACTATGAGTCTTTAAAGAGTCATTTATAAGAGTCTAAAAAGAGTATTAAATATGAGTCTAAAAAGACTCATAAAACAGTCAATATTATGAATCATATATTGGGGCCCACAACATACGAAAATATACTCATAAAAGACTCTTTTTGGAGCGCACTATGACGATAAAACATCATTTAAATGAGTCGTAAAAGACTCTTTTAAAAGTCATAATGTTTGCTGGGTATTAAATATGAGTATTAAGAGTAAAAGTCGTAAAAGAGTACTGAATATGAGTCTTAAAAGAGTACTATAAAAGACTCTGAATGGAGTAAAATAAATGAGTCTTGAAAAAGTCTAAAGTATGACTCTAAAAAGAATAATATATATGCGTATTAAAAGAGTCTTCATTATGAGTCTTTTAAAAGTCTTTGATAGGAGTCTTTTAAGAGTCTTTTATAGGAGTCTTAAAAGAGTACTTATTATGAGTCTTCCAAGAGTATAATATATGAATTTTAAAAGAGTCTAAAGTATGAAACTTAAAAGAGTAATTTATATGAGTTCTAAAAGAGTTTTAACTATGAGTCTTTCAACACTCCTTTATATGAATCTTAAAAGAGTATTTAATATGAGTCTAAAAAGACTCATAAAACAGTCAATGTTATGAATCATATTTTAGGGCCCACAACATACGAAAATGTACTCATAAAAGACTCTTTTTTGAGCGCATTATGATGATAAAACCTCATTTATATGAATCTTGAAAGAGTCTTTTAAGAATCATAATGTTTGCTGGGAACCCTGCAAACATTTTCTGAGGCTCTCCAAAAAATGACTCAAAAAAGAGTGTTTTTTATGCATGTTTTATGATGACTCATTAAAAGGACTCATGAAAGAGTCTTTAATATGACTGTTACATGATTTTTCAAAAATAAGACTCATAAAAAAGAGTCATTACTGTATCTGCTTTATGAGTACTCATAAAAGACACTCATTAAAGAGTCCTAAATATGACGGTAACATGATTGTTCATAAAAAAAGACCCTTAAAAGAATCATATTTTGATTGATATATGCGTAATCATTAAGAAGACTCATAGAAGAGTCTTATATATGAGTGTTTCATGGGAGAATAGAATCAGATAATTTCAAAAGCACCATATCAAATGAATAAATAAGAACTTAATCGAATATATTTTTTAAAAATTTTATTAAACTTTGTCACTGTCTGTTATGGATATATCGTGGCTACGCTTTTCGGAGAAATGTTTGTTTGTGGCGATATACATGCATTATAATTTAACTACAACAAATGTTGCAAAAGACTTCTTATATGAGACTTAAAAGAGTAATAAATATGAGTATTAAAAGAGTACTAAGTATGAGTCTTAAAAGAGTATCAAATATGAGTCTTAAAACCGTCATTACTATGAGTCCAAAAAGACTCATAAAACAATCATATTTATGAATCATATTTTGGGGCCCACAACATACGAAAATGTACTCATAAAAGAGTCTTTTTTGAGCGCATTATGATGATAAACCCTCATTTATATGAGTCTTGAAAGAGTCTTTTAACAGTCATAATGTTTGCTGGGAACCCTGCAAACATTTTCTGAGGCTCTCCAAAAAATGACTCAAAAAAAAGTGTTTTTTATGCATGTTTTATGATGACTCATTAAAAGGACTCATGAAAGAGTCTTTAATATGACTGTTAAATGATTGTTCAAAAATAAGACTCATAAAAGAGTCATTATTGTATCTGCTTTATGAGTACTCATAAAAGACACTCATTAAAGAGTCCTAAATATGACGGTAACATGATTGTTCATAAAAAAGACTCATAAAAGAATCATATATCGATTGATATATGCGTAATCATAAAGACGACTCATAAAAGAGTCTTATATATGAGTGTTTCATGGGAGAATAGAATCAGATTATTGCAAAAGCACCATAATAACTTAATCGAATATATTTTTAAAAATTTCATTAAACTTTGTCGCTGTCTGTTATGGATATATCCTCGCTGCGCTTTTCGGAGAATTGTTTGTTTGTGGCGATATTCTTGCATTAAAATTTAACTACAATAAATGTTGCAAAAAACTTCTTATATGAGTCTTAAAAGAGTATTACATATGAGTATTAAAAGAGTACTAAATATGAGTCTTAAAAGAGTACGAAATATGAGTCTTAAAAGAGTATGAAATATGAGTCTTAAAACCGTCATTTTTATGAGTTTAAAAAGACTCATGAAACAATCATTTTTATGAATCATATTTTGAGGCCCACAACATACGAAAATGTACTCATAAATGAGTCTTTTTTGCGCGCATTATGATGATAAACCCTCATTAATATGAGTCTTGAAAGAGTCTTTTAAGAGTCATAATGTTTGCTGGGAAGTCTTATGAAATATTCAAGTTCTTGTATTTTCATATTTTGTGTATTTTGTCCATTGATTTCATGAATAGTTCATGTGACTCTTGTAATTGGTTATTGGACCAAAATTCGTGTATGTGACAAATGGATATCATGTATATATTTTGAATTATTGTGTACTTTTTTTATTCAGTGTAGTTAGGACTTGCTTAGAAACTGAAGACGGATATTGCATAATCGGACTAGACTGACTTTAGAGTTTCTGTACTTAAAAACCAAGTCAAAATATTTCATAGTTTGTTATATGATCCCAATGTGCCACGTTTTATAAGAGAAGTGTACCGAATAAGGGTTAATCGTCTCAGATGGTGATGTTGATCAAGGTACTTTTCTATACCTGTTATTTTCTTATGGGCGTTATAAGAGTTAATATGCACCTTACGCGTATAAATACAATTGGGGTATTCTCGCAGTATAGCAAAGTTGCAAAATTTGTGAAAATGCAACACTGCGAAAAATTACAATAAAAATTTTTTGTTTTTGAAAAGTAGGTTTAGGGTATTTCATAGTCGGCCTAGACCGACTTTAGACTTTCTTTACTTGTTATACCCTAAACCTGAAAGGTCAGGGTATATTAACTTTGTGCAAACGTTTGTAACGCATAGAACGAAGCGAGTCCGGTATAGAAAAGTATATATATTCTCGATCAGCGTCACCACCTGAGTCGAGCTATCCATGTCCGTCCGTCCGTCCGTCCTTCCGTCAGGGAGGACGTGCCTGCGAATTAGTTTAACAGGCACTTTCTAAAAATTATTCTGGGTTTGAACGCAGATTTGTATCCAAAAGGTTTTAATGTTTTTTTTATAAGGTTTCAAGGCCTCTATATTGGCTTTTTGGTTTCTTGTGTACTTAGAATTCAGCAAATTAGAGTAATGATTTCCCATTAACAAAAGTTGCTAACAGCTTTCGGCAATATAAGGAATGGAGTTTATATAAAAACAGAGTAAAGCTTGACGAATCTACTGGACAGGTTGAGAACGAAAGAAATGTTCAACCATGCCTTTTCTAGGGAAATTTCGCAGAAGAGAACGTAAATATTGAGAAAAGCTTTCAGAAAACGCCAAATGTCTGTAAAAAACCATGTTTACATTTGAGAAAATGAAAAAGTATTTGAGTTTCCCTAGATACGAAAACCCGGTTTGGAATTCAGTTTGTCAAAAATATTACTTACGCATTAATCTAAAGGTATTTGATTATTTGTCACAAATAGCAGGTAGATAAAGCTTTAAGTTTGCATCATCAAATTGCAAAGTTTTGTCTACTCCAGCTATCACATATATCGTTTTTGGCAGTCTTGCAAAATAAAACCTTTTAAATATTTGTTTTTTCATAAAAGCTTTCATCAGACATCCATTATTCAACGATTATCATGTTGTGTCTGTCTATTGAGAACCACTTCCGATTTTAAGCAAGACAGTCAGTTGCATGGACATAACATAAACCAACCATCATCATCATTAGATAGATGCCAATTGATTAAACAATTGTCTGCGCGCGGTTGAAGTCAACAGAGGCGAACGGCATTCATGCCGAGAGTTTATTGAACGGCAGCGGTTTCACATGACTTACAACAGCAACCAACCAACTTCCTTCAGACCTTTGTAACTCTAGTCAACATAAACATAACAATGTGTGCAGGAAAAGTGTTGTAAGTTTTGGATTAGCAAAAAAACAAAAAAAAAAAAAATAAAAAATTAAATAAAAACATCACATATCAACTTTTGAACAGCAGCAGTTGTAGTTGTAGCTAGAAAAAAGCCACTCAACATTGCGGTAAAAAGGGTTGCCAAATGGCGAGTTTATCTTTCAGCAAGTCGTTCGGTTGGTCTGTCTTTGGTTTTGGTGTTCGAAGATGCAGCTTGCTTTCACTTGGCGGCTGCCAAGTCTAAGCGAGAGTATAGTTGTTGTTGTTTGAATGAGATTTTTTTGTGTGTTTGTTTTTGGGTTCAGCTTATTTTGTGCATTTTGAACACTTTGTGCACTCTTCTAGGTCTGTGCCTAGTGCCTTGTTCACTGGCCAGATGCATTCAACTAAATTTGCTGACTGCTTAACTGTCTGTCTGCTGCTCATGTTTGCATTTGTGAGCATTTTAATGGCTAATATTGGTGAAGGCAGGCAGTCAGGCAGTTGAGGGAACGTGTTTTAGTTTAGTTTTTTTTTTGATGTGTGAATGCTTAGCCAGTTAAATTAAATATTCGATTTTGTTGCAAGTGGAAATATTTTTGGTTTTTTGTGTTTTTTTTTATTTCTTTTATTTTTGTCAACGTTTACTTTCACTGCACGTCTAGCCGCATGCTAAGCTGGGAAAATAGTTTTCTTTTTTGTTTTAACAAATGCCTGCGAATAGTTCATAATGCAGGCAATAATGTTTTTGTAACAGTAGCCATTTAGAAAGAAACAAAAACTAATCTTTACAACTCACCACAACATGATTTGCCAAAGTCCAAACGCACCAATTGTACCATATATGGTTCCAACAGGTTCACATACCACCAGGGTGAACGTTCGGATTTTGTCAGCGAACACGTTTCCGGCGTAAAGAATGCGGATGTTGAGCCATCGATAGCTTTTTGTGGTGCACCCGAACCTTCGGTGGAAATTTGCATTGGCGCCTTGCCAGCGGCTACATTGAGTACTGCAAAGAAGAAGATAAAAGTTATTTGATGAGAAAAAATATAATTAAAAGTAAATTTTTAATAAAATTTATGTAATTATTTACATTTTTAGGAGACTCATAAGCGTTTGATCGAAAATTTTTGCCACTTAAGTCGACTTTAGGCCAAACTGAGCTATTGTTAAATGTTTACACAATAAGCAAAAGAGCGTTTTTGGAGTATTTATAAGAGTAGAAAACTTGAAGAGAAATTTCTCAAAATAGAAAATAAGACTTAAGCTGTTATTGTTTCAGGTTACAAAAATAATGTACTTTATTAAATGAAAATATGTTTTATTTTTATGAATAAAATTGATATACATATATAATTGATATAAATTTTAAAATATTTTATTCAGAAAAAAACATTTAGATGGTACGCCTTTGATTTGCTTATGAACAGTGTTGCCATCAAAAAAATGTTCATATCGTAACTTTTGCATTCAGCTCATCGGATTCTCATCGTATTTGTGAAATTTTCAAAAACAACAACAACAACGTAGTAATTTTCGGAAGCCATTAACCATTAAAAAGAGATATAAAAACATTGTGGATGTTTTAAGGTGTATTTTTTAATAAAATATCAAAATTTTGTTTCAAAAGTCAGTTCATTAGAAACATAACTACCCTATAAACCACATAGCGTTCCCGGTTTTCGTCGAATTTGTAACGAAACCGAAAACTCGGATCAGAAATCTCGCATTCGATTATGATGAATCCGGGATTATAAAAAATAGCGAATAAATTTTAAAATTACATATTTCTAAGAAGAGATATTTATCTCATATCTAGCTTATCTAAGGATCCAAGATATCTGAGAAACAAATAGTTTTTTTATTCATTTGACTTTAATACGTCAACGGAATAAAGAACAATCATTTTCTAACTTAATTTTAAATCTGATCTTTTAACACTCCATTCCACAATCTCGTTATTTATTTATATATATTTATTTATATATACAATGAATCAACGCAACACTTTTTTTAAATCCGTGATCCCTTCAGATTTTTTCAAAAATAGAGATAAAACACCAAATAAAAAAAAAACAACAATACATTTTTTTGCCTCAGCTGGAAGTCGAAGCCACGTTCACAGGTGCTTGTTTACTAACCAAGCAAATTACGCAGCTGTAAAGTTACAACTGAGATATGCTTGCGGATAACGTGGAAAACTTGCACCCAAGAGACATGGGTACGGTTCCTGAAAATATTTTTTTTTTCTTATTTTTAACAAAAAATAATCTCATAATCTTTTATCATAATAATTTGCGTAAGATGTGAAAACATTAAAAAAATTTCATTTCGAAAACAAACTCCTGAAATTACTCGCTAATGCTGAAATTCTCGGTAGTGATTTGATTATGAAAAAATCTCGTTTCGAGAATGAAGTGTGCATTTTTTCCGCCCTCGGGTTCATTAGCAAAACGTTTTCGAACTTTTTTTTCGAAATAAATATCTGAGATTTTGGTTTCACCTCAAATTCTAGGCAAATTCGTTTGATTTTTTGGGTACATATAAAATATATTATGATAAAATATATTTCAAAATACTTTTCAGCACAGAAAAAAAGAGTAAAAATTAAATTAAATAATCGTCATTCCTTTAACTACACATTGTCATTAGTTAAAGGAGTCTTGACACAGGGATTTTAAAACAAAATTGACAGTTGTCACCAATTTTTATATCTTAATTTTTTTTTTTTACTACTTATACTTAAATAAAAATATGCAAAATCGGACGTCGGATCTATTTTTTCTGAAATCGTAACATTTTGATGAATTTCGACCATGTATCGGATCATCGGATTCAAGACCGAAAATCATAACAAATACGAAATATCGGACCATAGATCGCACCATAGACCAAGATCCGACATGAAATGCTTAAGTTATGCAAATAAGACCATTTTTGCTGTTTTTCCGGTGGTTTTTTCAAACTTTTTATTTCGACCCACTCTAGTGTACACCAGGTAGTGACAGATTTTGGTTTTTCACTAGATTTATAATATAAAAAAAAAATAAATTGGCAATTTCAGCCCTTGAAAGGACTTTGGCCGAGCTTCTTATGATCAATTGTGTTGTGTGTGCTATTAAATGTTTGCGCGCACAATTGACCGAGAACTGGACCTACATGTTTTATGTCGACTCCAAACGGCTAAAGTTCATGTTCTCCAGAAGCTTAACATGGCATTATTTACTCTCTGAGGTTTGCCATTCGTTGCAGAAAGGTGGTGAACGATCAGAAAAATTTATTATTGAAAAAAACTTTTGCCGCAACTGGGGATCGAACTCGGGCTCTGGGCATGCTAAGCCACACACTTAACCTGCATGCCACGGTCACCACACCGTGACAAGTTTACGCTTGAAGTTATCAAAAAAATAACGATAAATTTAAAGCCATTGAAAAGGCATCGATTTTATAAAAAATTCGATAAGTTTATTGAAATTGAGTTATGAGAAATCGATGAGTAAATTATCGATGAGTTATGAGAAATCAAGCAGGTATTTTAACACGTTTTTATTAGCTTAATTTCTTGTATGTCCGTTCCGTACAACTCTTGGAATCGATTTTTAACCAATTCACCATTCAGCAATATATTTTTAACATAAAACGAAGCTCAAAACTGCATCAAAAGAACAGTATTGTTAAGAAAATTATCTGTAAGGTATTGAAAAACAATTGATAAATTGAAAAATTATATGAATAGATATGGATGGAAGATATAAAAATAAGCTGAAAATTATCGCTAATTTCTGGAAAATTAGCATTGCATTTCAACAAGTTTTTATTAGATTATTTTTTGTCAATTTGTCTGTCACATGCAAATATTGGAATCCATTTTAAACCAACTTCCCAATGAGAAGATATTTTTCACTTGAAAATTAGCTCTGAACTGGATAAAAAGACAATATGTTCAAGAAATTTTATATAATTTATCGACAAAGTATCGATAAATTTAAAAATTGTCGGAAATTTATCGACATAAATTATCGATAAGTTATATAAAATCATCGATGCATGTCAACAAGTTTTTATTAGCTTAATTTTGTGTATGTCTGTCACGTACAAATATTGGAATCGATTTTTAACCAACTTGCCCATGAGCAAAAGTTTTCTAAACTTTAAATTTTGCTCTTAACTGGGTGAAAGAACAATTTATCGAGAAATTCTGTGCAACTTAGAGAAAAACTTTCGATAAATTGGAAAATTATTGAAAATTTAACGATAATTATGGAATAATTTTTGATAAATAAGCTGAAACTATCGATTAGTTAACGGAAAATTATTGATAAATTTTTTAAATTATGCATCTGGAATTTATCGATAAGTTATCGGCACATTATAGACACTTTTTTGTATAATTTTATTTCCATTTCATTATTTGTTCTCAATATTTTATCTATTAAATCAAATGTTTGTTTTTCTGTCTGTCTGTCTGTATGTCTGTTCCGCATAGGCTCGCGCACCGTTTATCCGATTGAGCTGAAATTTGTACACCGATAACGTTCCATATAGAGAAAGAACATAGGGGGTGTAAAAAAGTGGGTGGAAGTATGTGGGTGTGGCACTCTATAATAACTTCTAAACGCCTGGACCGATTTCAATGAAATTTGATATGAAAATTCGACTGCTTCCAAAATAAAACATAGGCCAAAAAAATTGCAAAGACTTCCGCAAGAGGGCACTTTAAGTAGTGCGTTTTTAAGACTCCTTAACTCCTAAACTCCTGGACCGATTTCAATGAAATTTTGTATGAAGGTTCAACTGCACCCAAGATAAAGTATAGGTAAAAAGTGGGCGAAAGTATGTGGGCGTGGCACTATATAATAACTCCTAAACTCATGGAACGATTTCAATTAAATTTAATGAAGGAATGCGCCCAAGATAACATAGGCTATAAAAAATTCCAAAGACTTCCGTAAGAGGGCACTTTAAGTAGTGAGTTTTAAAGACATAATAACTCCTAAGCACCTGAACCGATTTCAATGAAATTTGGTATGAACGTTCAACTGCACTCAAGATGAAACATAAAATAAAAAAATTCCAAAGACGTCCGCAAGAGGGCACTTTAAGTAGTGCATTTTTAGACTCAATAACTCTTAAGCGCCTGGACCAATTTCAATGAAAACAGAGGTAAAAAAGTGTGCAGAAAATGACACTCTTTAAAAACTCCTTAACATCTGGACCGATTTCAATGAAATTTGGTATGAAGGTTTGACTGCGCCCAAGATTACATAGGCTATAAAAAATACCAAAGACTTCCGCAAAAAGGCACTTAAAGTAGTGCATTGTTAAGATTCAAGAACTCCTAAATGACTTTAACGATTTTACTAAAATTTGGTACGTGAAATAACCTGACCTTGCAACAGAATTGAGGCTATTTAAATTTCAGAAAACTTCCGTGAGAGGGTGCTTTATTCAATTAACTATTTCCGGCTCATTCACAACAAAATGGATGAACCGATTTTGATGAAACTTGGTAGGCATTTGTATCTGTTACTGGAATAGATCCTATGCTTTTAAAAGTTCTTTCGAAAAAATCAAGGAAAGAGTCGAAGGCAAACAAAGTCAAAGAACCAAAGACTAACGAATAAAAGGAAGTTTAACGAATACGAGCAGAAGCTATATAAAGATAAACAAAAATCAACCGAACAGTATCAAACAAAACCGAAGTTGAACCAAGACAGTCCAAAAATCGAATCGATGTCAAAAGGATTTTTTAAAATTAGACTTTTTTTTGAGATAAAAATGCATATTAAATGCATGCTAAGCAAAACTTTAAAAGCATTTTTCTCGAAATTACTTCTTTCAAACTGGGTGACCATTTTCCTCAGAAACCAGACGTTGAAGATGCCATTTTTTTTTAATCATGTCCGGCATGTACAGTTTTACGGAAACTTGACTTAATACTTACGACGGAGGGAGGGAGCAAAACTAAAAACAAAAAAAACGATAGTTAAAAAAAATTTATATTAAATTTTCAGGAAAATCAAAAATATTTCGGTAATTTTTTGTTTAAAAAGAATGACCCATACATGAGTGTTGAATAATCATAAAAGATTCATAATTTTTGCTTTCTACGGATTCGTCTTGTATAGTTATGGCAATAATTATCATTTAAATATACATATTTTTCTTGCACCACTCATGACATTTGGATCAATCTGCACTGTGCTACGAGAGAAAGTTCTCAAATGCTGTCAAGCAGAATCTACTGTCAAGCTGCTTATCTCTCAACAACACGCAGATGTTCGTGTTGTTTTAATCTTATTCTTAAATCTGTCCCAAAAACTTAAATATATAAAATGTTTTCAACACTGTTGAGTGGAAAATCAATTAAATAGTTTCTAATTAATTAATAGGCGTATTTCACAAAATTAAAAAAAAAAATCTAGTGGAAAAACTAAGCCAGCACAGACAGTGCTTGCTTATTAGTTACGGAACTGAGAGCAGAATCAAAAAAGTTTAGACCATAAGAGTGAGAGTAGCTTAAAATATTAATTTAAGCTACCTGTAGCAGCCAAACCTGTGTCATAAAGTTGCCAACAACAGATGTCTTCATATAATTTTTAGTATTTAGTTTAAAATATGTCAAAAAGATGCACATGAAACGATAATAATAATAAAAAAAAAAAAAAATGACTGCAATGACAATCCAGCCAAACCGAGTTAATGCAGAAGATGCTGAATGAAGCTGAATGAATGAAGCAAGCAGAAAGATATGCTATGACGCAGCCGCGTACCGTGGGGGGGGCGGGGGGGGCGGTCCGCCCCGGGCGGCACTAGTTTAGGGGCGGCACTGAAGCTAAATAAAGCCTTTTACAAAATAAATATGTGTACATTATCATTTTAAGGTGTACAAACAAAAGAAAGAACTAAACTTAATGAATAAATTTGGCCGCCACAGTAAATGTAACTATATTTATGAGCTTCGTATTGAGCACAACCAAAATGTAAAATCGTTTTTCGAGTCTCAAAATTAGTTGCCAAAGAAATAAAAAAAGACATAATATTTAGGCATGTGCGAGTAGTTGAATTTTCGAATAACTCGGCTGCGACTTGAAACAAGCATTGAATAACTGGTGTTTTCGAGTAACTCAAAGTTTTTTGAGTTTTTAAGTGCTTTAACTTGTCAGTGGAAATGCCCAGTAGAAAAGTGGTTTAACAGAATAACGTTTTTCAACTTAGGTATATTTGGTAAAAATAGCTGTTTTGTGCTTTGATGTGTTGAGTGTGGGAGAAAGGCGGAATTTTCGTTTGATTATGGCGAATTGTAAGTTCAGAGTGCATATTAAGAAATAAGACTTATGCGTATAATTTTAAGTCGTATCTTTTATAATGTTTTTTGATTTTTTAAGGGATTTCACTGTTTTAATAAAATCACTTTGGAGAGGAGTTAGGCGTGGTCTTAACTGATTTAGGTCATTTTCTAATTTAATAATTTAATTATTAATTTTCAAGAACTGATTTTGAGAAATGACCACAAGGTTTCAGCAGCTTCATGCTCTTGCTGAAAAATTCGCAATTCTTACTTCTTTGATTCTCCTGAATGATAAGTTGGAATGTAAACTGAATGAATTCTGTCACGAAGAAATTGACAATGAAGAGTTTCTCGCTGAGAGAAAAATACTTCAGCATATTGTTTCTATAGCTCACAAAGAAACTGATTCTTGTATGAAAGGTCCACTTGAACTTTTAAAATTTATTTTTAAATTAAGTCTAGAAAACGCAGTTCCAAACATTGTTATACTTTTAAGCTTTATTCTAAGCTTTTATTCATAAAAACCTACATTAGAACTACAATGAGTACTTCTCGCCTACAAAATCTTGCCATATTATCTATAGAATACAAGTAAAGTAATGAAATAGACTTTGACAATTAGGGAATTCACAGTTTGCTTCTAAAGTTAACACCTGACAACTTTAGAAAGATATTTAGATCGAACTGTGAGCACCTTTTTTTGTGTTTTGGAGCTAAATTGCAAAAATAGTTTTCAAAAATTTGAAATTTGTTCATAAACATGCCTCGAATGAACGGAAAGGAAGAATTATGAGATAACTTTAGCAACAAGTGGGATCTCAAGTTTGTACGTAAAACAAAAACAATCAAAGTTAACACGTGCTAAAATGTTCTAAAGTTAATAAACGGCAAAGTAAACAGAGCAGATAATACAGAACTGTGAGCACCCTAAATGTAATTACCGATTTTGCTAATAAAAAAACAAGAAAAATAATAATTTAATAAAATATTATAAAAAAAATTGTATTTGTATAAATTTCCTTTTCGGTGTCATTAAGGAATAAACTTTTTTATCGTTGGCCTAATTCTAATATGGCGTAAGTCAACATTTGGAATAATAGCGATTATTAACGTTTAAGGGGACCTGACGCCTTCAAAATTTTGTTTATTTTAATGTTTAAAAATGTGTATAAGTTCAATAAAAATAGATATAATTTTGAAAAATTACAAATATATTTTTCGGAAAAATATTACGCAAAAAAATTTTTTATTGTTTTTATCACATATACTGCTGATGGAATTTTTTTAAAAAATTCATGGCGCTTTTAATTTCATATGTTTTGTTCACCACTTTATATATCATAAATAAATTTTATTTTCAAATGTAGGGTATAAGTATAGTGTGTATGCAATGACAAAATTTTATTATGCCAGGTTACTCCTTAAAAAATACTTGTTCAGGTGTCAATATATCATATTTATATTTTAGTAAATATAGAATTCTCCCGTGATATAACAAAACCAAGTAACTTGTTTTTTGAAAATTGTGAGAAATTGAGGTATTGTGTTATAGGATATAATCTTTCCGTATATAAGATTTTTAAGTTTTTTCAAATTATTGAAAAGTTAAATTATTGAAGAGTTAAGAGTTAAGTTTCGAAATTTTTGAAACTTGTGCTAGCCAAATTATTTTGCGTTGCAGTTTTTTAACAATTCAGTCGAACTTAAGATACTGAGAAAATTTTTGTCATATATTTTTTCATTTCATATAAACAAGATTTTTGTTTTTTCACAAAACCAGGCAACTATGAAGTTACTTAAAAGCAAATAAAACATTTATATGTTTCTTAGAACACTTTATTCGTTGCTGTTTTTTCAAAATCAAGTAACTTTAAAGTTGCTTGGTTTTGTTGTATAATATCAATTAAAACACAATTGTTTAGAAAATTAGTTGAACATTTGTTACAATTTTAATTAAGTATCTTATTATTATTGGTTGGTGACCGTGGCATGCAGGTTAAGTGTGTGGCTTAGCATGCTCGGAGCCTGGGTTCGATCCCCAGCCGTGGCGAAAAGTTTTTCAATAAAAAATTTTTCTGATCGGTCACCACCTCTCTGCAGACAATGGCAAACCTCAGAGAGTAAATAATGCCATGTAAAGCTTCTTGAGAACATGAGCCGTTCGGAGTCGGCATAAAACATGTAGGTCCAGTTCTCGGTCAATTGTGTGCATAAATTTAATAACACACACAACACAATCGATCCTAAGAAGCTCGGTCAAAGTCCTTTCAAGGGCTGAAATGGCCAATTTGTTTTTTTTTTTTTTTTTTTTTTTTTTTATTATTATAATTAAGTATCTACACAAGTATCTTATTAAGTAAATTATATATAAATCTATTCATTAAACTCAATAAAAAATCTTTTGATACTATTTTTAACAAAATTAATGGAACATATAAATAAATTCATGAATGTTGGTATTTACTCATGGCTTGTAAAACCAATAGAAAGATCCTTAGAATCTGCACATTCCTTAAAATCTTCCCAAAAATTAATTTTTGTGTTATCATGTATTAAAGGAATTAATTTATCTATAATATCCTTCTTTTTAGATGGGTTTTAGATCTTTTTGATGAACTAATGTGCATTCAAAAAAATTTTGCATCGGTTTCGATGGAAGTTTTATAAAAAATTACAATAATCCTTTTCGAAAATTTTGCATTTCATTTTTTTCGGCAATTGCTGTATGCTGGATGCAATAATCTTTTCTTTGTAGCACGATTGAAAACGAATGTTTGAGAATCCTTTGTAGTACGATTGGAAAAGATTGTTTGAGAACCTTCAGATCGAGTATCCATGAAATGATTGTCCATGAGCTCTTCTTCGTCACCTTTTTTCATTTGTGGATCAAAATCAGGATCATAGTACGACGATGCAGGACTAAAATCAATTTTACTTTCTCCGTTATTAACGCAAAAATCACTGGAGAGTATACTTATATTTTTGTAATAATTTCCAAAAAAAAATTCAAGGAACTTATCATATAATTTTTGATAGATTATGACTTTCAAATTTTCAATTAAATCGAAATTTTTTTCAAGTGACGACATTGTACGCTGTTTTTGATTATATTCGATACGTTTGAAGAAGAAGATCTGACTAAGAAAAAATGTTCAATAAATTTTTGAAATAATTTTTTGATTGCGGTATTTTGAAGTGAATTTTTTCGCATAAAATTTAACTTCGTTTAAGTAATGTGCTGAAAAGTACTGAAGTAACTTGGTTTTGTTGTAACCCATTTTAATCTAATCAAGGCATTTCAAGTTACTTGTTGTATTTTTTTTTTTAATATTAGTGTTTAGAAATGAGATAGGCAAAAATGGATTGAAGTTTCTCGTAGACTTTTTGCTCTAGATTTTTAAACATAGATAGAACAACAAAACCACGGAAGAAATGAGAGCAAAAATAGACTCATGCGCGCGTTTTGCTCCATTTTTTCCAAACTTGCGTCGTATTAGAAATAGGTTGATGATATGTATATTAGAATTTTTTTTATATAATTGAGAACAATGAAAGACCAAATTCTAAAGTGAAAACTATGCATACAAAACCCTATATAAATATCAAAGATTTTTTTTTTATTGCATATGAGAGGGGCGGCAAATTTGGAATCCGCACCGGGCGGCTTAGCCTCTCGGTACGCCACTGCTATGACGATTAAGTAAAAAGAAAGGAAGTTTCACTTTTCTTTAAAAAAAATTGAGTTGAGTGCTTAGCAAAGATTTATTAAGTTATAGCAAAACATTTACAATTTCTTTTGGCACAAACGTGCAGAAACTTCACAAGAAAAACACACAATAAATTTTAATGTTATTGGTATGATATACAAACATATGTTTCTAGCTACAATTTTTTATTTCTTTGTCAAGCCGGCAACACTTTCACACATTGAATGCAGCATGCAAACAATGTTGGCAGCGTTTTGCTTGGCAAATAAATAGTTTTTTTTAGCTTTTTGCACAAAAACCCAACTTCACATGCTCATTAATGTGTTGCGAAAACACAAAATAATATTAAGTTAATCGGCATGTTTTGTATTGACAAACATAATAAACTCCAATTTATAGTTTTTTTTTTTTTTTTTTTTTTTGTCGCTTACTTTGACGACAACTTGACAAGCCGGCATTTTTATGATTTATTTGGCTAGTTTAATTTTTGTTATAATATTGTACTCCGTCTCTCAAGGTTTTCATTTAACTCAAGAACTTGAGTTATCACTGGCAGGCTTTACACAGTCACAAGCTTTATGTCATTGTTTTGCTGCTATTTGCCCAAATTATTCAAAATGCACCACGCATGGTCTTATTAAAATGTTTTGTTTTTGTTGCTTTTTCAAGGCTGTATTTCTGAAAAGCTTGTACATTTAATGTTGTAAAATTGTTCATGCATTGTTAACAACATTTTTCCAAACACTCATATGACAGGTCATGGATTTTTGTTTGCTGTTAATTGTTTGTTATTCTTTTGTGAACATCATTAATATAATGGATAATACAAAAATATAGTGTTGGTAATCATCGTGTACGTTAACTCTTGTCAAAACGTGTAACACTTAGTAGCACGAGTTTCGGTTTTGAATTCTTTTAAAAATTTCTCATTATTATTCAGAAAATGATGAATTATGACACAAACTGTATAGGTGAATGTCAACTTTTTGAGAATTTCCTCAAGGTTTAATTTCCAAAGAATTTACACTAGAGAAAAAATAACCATAGGATTGCCGTTGGACAGGGAGAACCTCAGAGAGAAGCGAAGCTTTTTCGTAGTTTCATAAATTTGATAATTTAATTTACCAATAAAAAAATCATGTACCAACAATACAAATGCATTCACATCAGTAAAAAACAACACTTAATAACAAACTTAAATTGATAACAAAACCTCTTTTAGAAAATTTTTTTCATTTTTTTTAATTTTTCACTTCGCAGTGATGTTATAAGAGGGTCCGATGATATTATGAGTATCAATCATTCGGAATTAAAATTCTGAGTTAGGGATGATATTCATAATTTTTATTATCTTTATTTCCGGCTTCTTGTTTGTAATCGAGGACTCTTCTTGCTCAAATGGGAATCTGTAGACAAATATTCAGAGTATACTGATGTTATGAAAGGAACACTTGCCTAGACTTTCAAATGGCGACGCTGATAAAAAATTCCACCAATAGAGTTTTTCCCGGAAATGGGAATCTGTAGACAAATATTCAGAGTATACTGATGTTATGAAAGGAACACTTGCCTAGACTTTCAAATGGCGACGCTGACAAAAAATTCCACCAATAGAGTTGATTTCCCGGAAACCCCAATTATGATTGACGTTCCGCTGCGCGGCTATAACATAATCTTAACTGCAATAGCTCGACTTAAGGAGGGACATAACATTCGTGGCAGAGAAAACAGACCTTTTTTGAAAAATTCATAACTCAGTCAAAAACAAACAGAATTGAACACATTACAAGAAAAAACATTCAAAAAAATATATTTTTTACTCCAACATGGTTTTATAGAGCTCCAAACTGGCGACAGAAAAAAAACGGGCCCTCGTGGTTGCAGCGTGGGAGTCGCAAAAATTGTCCGATCTGGAAAAATATGACTTTTTTAAATCTTAACAAAATTGGTTATCGTATGACAGGAGCTTTTTTTAAACAAAATTTTTTCAATTTTTGGTGATGTTCCAAATTTGAAAGTGTGCACTAAGAAAAATATCAACTGTAATATTAACAGTCGGCCACTGTTATTTAACAACACTGTTCGATTAAATGATTTGCGTTTAAGTAAACAATTTTCTTTGTTGAATGAACGTTTCAAAGTATTTTTGTGTTGTTAAAATTATCTGTTGAAATATTTTTGTGTTGTTGTTGAATTGTCTATTTTTCCTAAGCAATAGTTTTTAGATGTGTTTTGCTATATTTATATTATCGTTGCCAATAGCTCAGTGGAAGTGCACTAGACTGCCATGCGTGGGGACGTGGGTTCGAACCCTAGCTGTGTAAGTATCAATAATTGTGATTTTTAATAATTGAAATAATAATAATTCTGTTTCATTAATTGTTTGGTCAAAAATAACCTTCAAAATAAAATGCTTACAATCTTGCAAAAAAAAATTGCAATTTTCATTTTTTATTTAAAAAAAAATATTTTAAATAAAAAAAATTTTTTGTTGGCCTTACCGGATTTGAACCATGGACACTCGAGTACTAGACGCACACGTTAGCACACTCGGCCATACATGAACTTTCAGACCAGTGATAAAATTTCAATAAATAAGTTTTTATACGGGTTTCGTGTTCCATAGACCAACAGTCAACCGACTGTTGATTTGAAAGTTTCATTTGTTGGATGGTATTTAACAGTGATATCTGTTATTTCAACCCATGATTTGTTTGATAAAACAGCATTTTTCCCTGAGTGTGTTTTTTTTGAAAAAAATATTAACTTTAAAAATTCATAAAAAATCAAAAAAAAAAATATTAAAAAAAAGCTAAAAAAATACAAGAAAAAAAATTTTGTCAAAAAATGAACCCGCTAGTGCCGCAACCAGTATGAAAAACATGGTTTTGAGATAAACGCGTTCAAAGTTTGTGAACAAAAAAAAAAAAAAATGCAAAGAAAAATAAAAATTGCGCTCTCACTAATCCGGCTGTTACTTTTGAACCCGTAGGAATTTTTCCATGAAATGTTTTTCTTAGAATCTTAAGAATATTTACTAAAATCGATTTAAAAAACGGCCAATGTCATGTCCCCCGTTAAAAACAACAAAGCTACTGTAAACTACCATAACATCCGATGGCTACCGACAAAGCTGTTTAAGAGCGGAGGGGAAGCTATGTTTAAATGCATTTACTCACTTTTGTGTGCAATTGGAACCTCAGTGATCTCTGCTCAGTCCTCAAGAAATGCGATTATCAACTGCCGTGGGATAAGTCTCTTTAATATCGCATATACTTAAGGCCCCGTCAAGTGTATTATGTAAAAGCTCATCATCAATCAACTGATCAGATGTTATAAGTGCGGCTACAGACCAGAAAAATCTTGGATTTATCTGAGCATCGGCCATATATTTACTCTCCGGCAAATCTTAGAGAGGATTTAAGAGAAACAAATCGACACACATCATATTTTTGGCGTTTACAAAGCCGCCTTTTACAGTCTTATAAGGAGTCACCTATATTCCAACATGTCTGAATTTGATATTCCCGCCAAATTCGTATTCCTGTAAATTTGTCTATTAGGATGACACTCAGCAGGGTAGTGAAAATCAGAAAGGACCTCTACCTTCCACTTAATACCAAGCGTGGTTTCAAACAACTTGATTTTTTATCGTATAACTTTTAAATTTAATCATTATCCATGGCACGTTAGATCAGTTCAGCATTCTCCAGTTTATAGAAATAGTCTAGTCGAGTGGGTCTTGTAGTGAACGCAGAAAAGAGGAATTACGTGGTGTCAACAAAAAATAGTCCAATTCACAGAACTACTTGAGTGCATTCAAATAGTGTTTGAATGTCTCGTCAAAATACGAGCTACGAATGTGCCTTCTGCATTAAAATTAATGCTCAAATACATGTACCAATCGCTGTGGTACAAATGCCGTAGAGTACGAGGGATGACGAATACGAATGCCTTGAAAACATGAATGTCCGACGAAGCCAGACATTCGCAACTTTCGCCAAAAGTAACGAATATTCATGCTTTTATATTTATTCGCAGCAAGGAAAAAAATGTTAACTGCAGTCTGTAGCAGCGATCACCAGCGCTTAACTCTTTCCACTAGAGCTTTAGCTCAAACACGTGTTTCGAACTAGGGATGAGCGCGTGTCACGAATTTTGACGTGAAACGACGAATCACGACGTGATCGTGAGTGAACCAATAAAAAATAACAAAAAAAATCGTGCGTGAGCGTGCGTGACTTAAATTTAATCGTGTCACGATTTGTGTGCCAAAATTTTTCAAACCTGTGCCAAATTTCGTAATGATGTTTTCTTACGCTTTTGCTACCAACTGCATACAAATGCAACACTGACCACTTCTAAAGAAGCGACAACAACTAACTTCGCTCTTTTTACATATTTTGCGAAACGTCAGCGACAACTTTGGTAATTTTTAATACAAATAATAAGCTGAGAAATTTTATCAATTTTCTTTTGAAAGTACCTACACTCAGAAAAAAGTGTCTCGGAATATGATAAAAAAGGCATCATATTTAGAGAAAAATGGTATAGACTTTGCTCCAGAGAATGCTATTCTCTGATTGCGATACTAAAAATTCTCTAAAAATGATAAAAAGCTACCATGAAATAGAAAAATATATCATTTTTAGAGAAAAATATTTTTTTTTTTGAGAAAATATTTGTTTTTATTGAAGAAAATACTTCTCATAGTGAATTTTTTATCAAAATATAAGAAAAGTTCTTCATTTTCAATAAAATTTCTCTATAAATGAGAAATTTTTTGTGCGAGAAAAATACTTATCATTATTAGAGACATTGAAATGTTTCCATTTCCTAGAAGTAAAGAAATATTTCTACGAAAATGTGAAAATTTATTGTAATTGAAGAAAATTTTATTTGAAAAAGAGAAAATTGCTATTATCAAAAATAGAGAAATTTTTTACCGGAGCAAGGTATGTGTTTTTTTTTCAGTGTATATAAGTATCTACCTATCGGTTGCTTCTGCTCCTTCCTGTATGCTGGTTTTACCAGAGGTAGGTACTCTAAACACATTTTTAATAAAAACTTATGTGTATTCTTCTTCCTATAAAACGTATTCGTGAGAACACGTGAGTAAAATATGATATCGTGATCGTGCGTGATCGTGATCAAAAACTTATTTTTAAGCGTGAGCGTGCGTGATTAGAAGAAATCACATCGTGATCAAAAAAATTATTTTTGATAGTGAGCGTGCGTGTCTAGACGAAACCACATCGTGAGCGTGCTTGATCGTGAGTAAAAATCACTCACGCGCCAATCTCTATTTCGAACTAAGAGAACGGATATTTCGAAAACGGAGCGAGATAGGCCAAAAATAACAACTTTTTAAGGTTTTCTAAGGAGGATGGTATTATCGAGACGCGTAGATAAAGGGGCGCACTATACCAAAATATTGCACCAAAATTATTTAAAAAAAAAAACAGAAAAAGCGGGATATCTCGAAAACGGAGCGAGCTATCTAGGGAGGATGGTATTATCGGGACGCGTAGGTAGAGGGCGTCACACTATATCAAAATATTGCACAAAAAATATAAAAAAAAACTTAAAAAAACGCTATAGGCCAAAAATAACCACTTAGAGTTAAAAAACTATGAAAAGCAGCAGCTAACACTCGAGCTTCCAGCGAATCATTCGAATGTCAGCATTGCATGGATGCTGCCTTTGTATCGATTCGCAGTCGTGACACACTGCGCTAAGCAGCAATCGTTGTTTACGAACTCGAATGGTATGCATGCATTTTTTTTTTGGACAATTGTGGCTGACGATGATTGTTATTCGAGTGGCAAAAAATGACGAATGGTCTCATGTTGTTCTCTGGTCCCAGTGTCTGGGAAACCACGTTACTGTTGAAAATAACTACTTTGCGTTTGTCAAGGATTTCGATTACCTGGGGCCAGTATTAACTCCTCCAACGATATTACCAAGAAGTGTTACTTTGGGCTCGGTAGGCAACTGAGAAGCAGAGTTTTCTCCAGACTTACATAACTTACGCTCTATAAGTCACTAATCATGTCCGCTCTACTCTACGCAGCACAAATTATAGCTTTGATGAAAGGACTTTGGGAGCGTATCGGAAACTTCGTATTCCGTGGATCTTATGGAAAATCCTTTGTTAGATCTTTAGTCCAATCTGCGCCAATGGCGAGTAAGGAATTCGATAGAGCGAAAACAAAATTATTAAGTCAATTTTTTCAAGAAACTCCATGAAGCCTAAGGATTTAATTCCTAAGAAATAATGCAACGACATAAAAAGGAGATTATTTAAATTAGCCAGGAAATATTTAAACCCGGAAAATTAGTTTTTTTAATGTGTAAAGACCGACGTGTTCTAATGTACAAAGGATGTATAAATTTTGTTCATGCTACCTTGTATAAGTAAATATTTGTACCTTGTTTTATACTCTAACTCTTATTTTATGAACTATGCTTGCTTTCCTTGTATTTGTCAATGGACTATATGAATTTAGGTCACTATAAAGTAGATCACGTTTCCCTTGTATATGTACATGCGATTTATGCATTTTTGCCACTTATCTTGTGAAGTATTCTTGTTCGCCTCGTATCTGTACATGCATTTTATTTTATTCATAGAAATTATGAACGATTCATGTTTCCTTTGTACTTTTTCATGGCATTCGCGAAATTTTTTATTGATTTATGTATTTTGTACACACACTTTATGAACTATAAACACTATTTACTTAACATAATAAAATATTAATGTTTTTTTTTCTAATAGTATGTATTTTGTACGTTCATGTGACTCATGTAATTAGCTACAGGACCAAAATTCATGAATGCGATTCATGTAGATTATTTGAAAATTCATAATTGTTATGCCCTTTTTTGCTTCAGTGCACAAGCTGATCCTTTCGAATCAAATATTCTATATACATTAGCCTTCTCTTCAATCCAAAAAAGTATGATGATATCTTTACTTTGGCAAAAAAGTATGTAATTCCAGCGGATATGCACTTTTATGGACATTTTTTGTCCCAGTAATAAGTATATAAGAAGGTGAAAATTCAGACGATGACAACGACAACTTCGTTGAAAAAGATATGACAAGAATTATATGGTTAAAAAATATTTAATTTTAATCTTTAAACCAGTTGACATTTCTTCCCTCCAAGTATCGTCTTAATATATACGATTAAATAATATATAAGAATTCTTTAATCTGTAAGTAAAAAAAATAATTACATCAACTTTGTGTTATCTTGATTTTAAATTCCTTCTCAGAAACTAACTATCACAAACTGTTTGCAATTCTTTAAGCTAACAAAATGAATTCTTCAACTTAGTTTTCTTGAGCCACACACAGAAATAGAATGCTTTCTTTAAGACTCAACATAGATGCCAACACAGCTGTATAGCATTATTTTCAAAAACTCAAATCATCATCATCATCATTATGAAACAAAAACAACAACAAAAAAATATCAATAAAACTAAGATTTATGCCTAACATTCAGGCTAAAGTAAACGTTACATTACGTTAGTCAACGATTGTATAACTGAGAATGAGCAAATCGATTACGGCGAATCATGACTGATATAATAAAAACAAAAACAATAACAATCAATAAGCAGCAACAATAACAACAAATACTAGATATAGCTAAATACAAAAAAAAAAAAAACAGCATCAAAACAACGGACCAGGAAATATTACCGTTGTACATCCAAGTAAACAACAACGAACAATCGAACCATCAATCGATACATTCTTGCGCTGCCAATGCCAAACAGGCAGCCAGCCAGTCAGTCAGCTAACTAGTCAGTCAGTTAGTTGGTAGCCTACATTTTTAGGCGACAATCAAGTGTGGCAACATTGATAAATGCTGACTTTGCTAAAACGCGTCGCTCGCTGTTAGAAACTTGTTGCGCATGCGCAAGCCGCAAGCAGCAAGCAGCAAAACAGAACAAAACAAAAGTTTACCAAAAAGAAAAGAAGTAGTAGAAGTAGAAAAAAAAAATTGTTAAGAAAGGCAAGCTTCAAGCGTTGTTTAGAAAAAGTTGGCGGCTTGACTGCTGCTCAGATGGCAGAGATAGTTTTTATTTACGAGTATTTCACGCTTGCAGTTATAGTCTTAAAAACAAGCCTAGAAGCAGGATGATGATGATTATGATGATGACGATGATGATGATGATGATGTTGATGTTGACGCTTAAGTTGAGCATGCTGAACATTGTGTAAAAATTGTAGGTAGCTAGGCAGGAAAGCAGCAGCTAGCTGCCCGCAAGGTGCGCCAACCATGCGTCCATGGCTGCTGTTATTCACACATACATACATACATGTGCATGTATGTTTTTATTTTTTAACTACTTCTGGCTACTCTATTCTGCTATTTTGCTGTTATTGAATTTGAATATGAAATTTCTTGGACATTCTTGTAGGCTTAACAATTTTTGTAGCAGCAAAATTTTTGTTGTTGTGATTTTAGTAAACTTCACAAGCCGTTAATTGCTATTAAAAATTAACCAATCACGTTGACAAAGCATGCAAATAACCGTTAAAAGTCGATATATTATTTTTTTCTTTCATAACACAGTACAACAGCATTTATGTTACTTAGTTTTAGACGTTATGTTTTTGATGGCATACGTATTGCAGACTATTGTTCCGAAAAAAGCTATTAACTGAGAGATTATATGAGAATTGTGGTCATAAAATATGGATTAAAAGTCACAAAATTGTTTTCTTCTGTCAATCACTGGCGAATGCGATGAGAAGAAATATGTTAGAATGAATGTGATTTTTCAAGCGGTGCTTGATATATCTGCATCATTCAGAAGATTTCAGTGGTAAAAGGATATATTAAGAAAACGACTATTTTTCGACGCCGGTCAAAGATGTAGTTAAAGTGCTGAAGTGTTAAAGTAGTTAAAGTGATACCCATTGGATCGGCATTATGCTGATACTTTATGAGAGCACCTCGATCTACACGGAAAATGTAGATCGAAGCACTTTTTGCACAAAGTGCGGAGGAGGTGGATATGTGGCGGCAAGCTGCTTAAGTAAGCAACCATGCCCTCTCTGCAATGGTGATAATGTTGTCGGTAGTACCCGCTGCGAAAAAATATTCGATTTGGTATCCAGCGGCAGCCAACGCAAACGAGAAAGACCGCATCTCCGTTTTAAAGACCAGGCATTGGATAACCTGACGACGCTTGGAGTATCCAACTGGTGCCAGCAAGCGCACGACCAAAGAGGCTGGTGCAAATTCTTAAACGAGGCCAACATCGACCTATGGTTGTAAGCGCCAATTAAGTAAAAAAGTATGAATCCGCTGCCCCCAACATCAGAAGGCGGTAAAGGAAAGACAGACATGAAAGTAGTCCAACTCAACTCATCGCAGCGCAAGATCCGCTACAACAAACGGTTTCTGAGAGACAATACGATCTCGTTTTTTTTGTGTTGGCAGCATCATACTATAAAAAGCTCCGTGTTAATAACATGCTCACTAAGTCAAGCAGCGGATATGGATACCTAGTGGTAGGACGTAGGACGTCTACCTACAAATAAAGAGAGCTATCCGAAATAGCAAAGAGTCTTACTTCAGAAAGCTGCGAAATAGCACATACATCGACACCTGGGACAAGCGGTACAAGGTAGTATGGAACAGATACGGGGGCCTAGATCACCTCAGCCTTCGGATCCTGCTCTTTTGTGCATCCAGAAATGGTAGATGAAGCCCTGGCAAGGTTGCAAAATTGACATCAAGACACCTGTTGACAAAATTTTCACCTCCGGTTTACACGAAGGAGTGTTCCCGTCTACATGCAACCCGGGAATCAGACCGATCAGCCCTCGTCATACATACATCTATGCTTGCTCGACTTACTGAGAAAAGGAGCTTAGAAGGCCTTCGTCTGAAACCATGTGGAGGCAAAACTTCAGTGCTCCTATCAAGCTGACGCAAATTATCAAAGACTGATGATAGAAGCATCGAGTCTTGACAGCGTCGCTGGGAGCAATCACAAAAAGGAAGATGGGCATGTCTCATGATATAATAACTACAAGGTAGTGTTGACGTTTCTGTTGGAAACTACCTTCTGTCAAAAAATATAACAAAGAAGAGAGCGCTCACAGTCCGCCATTGCATACAATTAATTTTCACTGGTCACATTCAGCGTACTCAACAGTTGGCAACTGTTAAGTCAGAACTTAATGCACATTAATATGAAGTTGCGCATTAAAATGCATTTAAAAATTGAAAATTTTTTATTTGTCGGTAAAATTTCCATTGGTATTTGATACAAAATTTGACATTTCATCAACTTGACAACTTTTCTGACTCTTCAATATCGATAACAACGCTCCCAAATGTGTCGCTATCACGAAAATTGGCACAGCTGAATGTGGTCAACGCATATAACAACGAACAGCTGTTTTTGACAGCAACTCACTTCCTTGTAGATGAGAAAATCAACACTTGTCAATGTTACCTGGGTTTTTATACCATAGGCATGTCTTTTCCAGCTGGCCTCGTTTCATTATTGGAACGCCGCATAGAATGAGCATGAAACACCGAGCACAGGAACCTACGCAACACGAATGCAATCAACAACAGTCTATTTTTTTCTCATGTTGGTCAACTGAACCCGACGTTCTGATGATCAACAATCGACGATTGAGCAGTAATGCCATTGAATAATTATAATATAGAATGGACACCGCCAACATTCGCCGCTACGCCGTTCACATGTCTCTAGTATCGTTTTTCATTTCACCAAAGATTTTCACCTACTTTGTGCACAAGCTAATAAAATCCTAAATTGATCCCAAAATAGAGATAAATAATTTCCCTCCCTGTTCAAGGTCAGTAGCTGCTGCTCTGCTGATAAGTGTTTTCGTTTTATTTGTGTTATTTGGTTTTGAAGCAAATTGTGTAAAATGAAAATTTAATAGAATTTAATTTGAGGCTTAAAATAATTCTTCAGTAAAATAATCTCTTTAATAGGCAAAATAATGTCGATATATAAAAATCATATTCAAAATGAACGATTATTTATATATGTTTATTGTTTGTTTATTTATAATATTTTTATGTACATTAAAGTAGTAAATAATAGACAAAATAAAAAAATTAATTCAATCGTAATATCCTAGGGTACGCGGTATAATTGTAGGTGCCACTTTATTTACATAAATAAAGTACTTTATTACATTTACTTTTTAACACATTAATAAGTAAATGTCAGCACAAGCAGTTTTTGTAATAAAAAATTTTACCGAATGCATTCTTCAATTTTAGCAAACGTTTATCAAAAAAGCTATGTTTAAATTTTAGGGAGTCAATAATTGTATCACTGAGAAAAAAACATATATTAAATTTAAACAAAAAAAAAGTTTATAATAGAAATTTAACGCATTTGCGTCTCTCCAAAAAAAATTTAAAGCAAACGTGTTTAAATTTCAACTATAAAATATATATTCAAACATTCAACTCCATACCAATGCGTTGTTGAGATATTCATTGGGTATTTTTAAACCCATTAGGCTATCGTGGAAACTTTTCTTCGAATTTTTTCAAAATAATTGCAATGCGTATTCAACGACAAAACTGCTAATTGAAATCTGTATCAATTATTTTTGGTGACCATGGCATGCAGGTTAGGTGTGTGGCTTAGCAATGCTCAGAGCCCGATTCGATCCCCAGTCGCAAATCAGTCGAATTCAGTTAATTACTTATTATATAAAAACTATATTACTATTATACTATATTATTATTATTATATACATATAAACTTATTATATAACTACTTATAAAAAACTAAATTTTTCTGTTGTGCTTTGATTTATTTTCTTTATCTTCCGCTTTCCACTGCCGATATTTCCACCATCGGAAAATTAATGGTTTTCGTAGTCTGGTGACTCTAGTCAAATGGCAGAATTTCAAGGATACATCTAGTAGTCTAAGAAATTTTGATCTAGTGATTTTTTGAAAAAAATTATTTTCATGGGTATTTTTCTATCCTTTAGTTTTCCAATGGGAAATGTGTTAATAGCATATGTTTTGAGTCTTTGTAGCCTCAAGCCTTTTTTATTAGGCCGGATTTATTTTTGTTTTCAAAAACTCGTATGTTCTACGGAAAATTCTGATCATCTTTTCCCAAAAAACACTAAGCCTAAAATCGAGCCTCCGGTTTTTCGAAAGAAATTTTGAATTTGTGTTGCTACAAAATGTGAAGAAATTGAAAAAAATAATCAAAAACTGACTGTACTGATTTACAGATTTTAGTGGTTTCGAACAAAAATTTAAAATAATATTTTATTTATAAATTTCACTTGTTTGTTTCATTATGTGTCAACAAAAAATAAAAAATTTTCAGATTGCATTATTAAAAAAATATTTTGAACATTTTTTAAAACAGAATGACAACATTTGAAAGCTAGATTTGTTATTATCGTTTCATCATTCAATTTTGAATTTCGTGAAATCTATTGCTGATTTTGTGGCAATACTTTTTAAAGTAGTGCTTTCTACGAATATTTAGCTATAGCTAATTATCATAACAACACAACAAAAAATAGCTTAAAATAATACAACTAATATAAAATACTTCATAATCTGAATCGTTTTTCTTTACAAATTTTATTTGTCTTTCATTTGATTTTAGACTGGAATTTTTTCTTGAAAATATAATACGCCAAGTATTGAATCCTGTGTTTCCCTTCATTTTTGTTAATAGTTTTCATAAGGAGGATTTTAACTATAAGTCTTTTTACTCAAATCTTTAAATTTTTATTAGTTTTGCCTTGCTCATTTTATTTTCATTCATTTGGGTGGTTTAACCCCCAAAACCTCCCTGCGTTCGACCCTGTGAATATTCTTTTCAATTTCTATATTATTTAGTTCTAAATTTATTTTTGCTAACACTGGTCTTTTTTCTATATTTGTTTCATAACTTATTTTCTTCGTTTTTGTCACTATAAAAAATTGGCACTGCAATTTTTGAAAGTCTTGTTTTAAGGAGAGACATGACACTGGCCGTTTTTTAAATCGACTTTTTTATAATTTTGTATTTTAGTATATATCCTTAAGATTCTAAAAAATTCTTACGGGTTCAAAAAATACAGCCGTATTAGTTAGAGCGCATTTTTAATTTTCGCCTTTTTTTTCTTTGTTCACAAACTTTGAACGCGTTTATCTCGAAACCATGTTTCTCGTACTGGTTGCGGCACTAGCGGGTTCATTTTTTGACAACATTTTTTTGGACAATTTTTGCGACTCCCAGCGCTGCAACCATGAGGCCCCGTTTTTTTTTTCTTTGCCGCCAGTTTGGAGCTCTATAAAACCATGTTGAATTGAAATACACATTTTTTTGAATTTTTTTTCTTGTATGTTGTTCAATTTTCTACAATAATAAAATTTTGGAAAAATGTTTGTTTTTGACTAAGCTATGAATTTTTTAAAAAAGGTCTGTTTTATCTGCCGTGAATGTTATGTCCCTCTTTAAAGCCACTAATATTTACGAACTTCTTTTCAAAGTGTTCAGCGCATATATACAATTTTTCATCTACTATCAACTTGGAAGAAAAGCTTTCTTTTTGCATAAGAAATCTAGAAATTCCATTTTTTTTTTTAATTTCACACCCGACGTAATCATAAAACTTCAACACACTTAAGTTAATAAAAGATCTTTCAAATTATTTAAATAAATGCATAGCGCCAATAAAAAAGTTAACAAAGTGGTCAAAAAGCTAGCAATTGACAAAAGACACAAAACAATACTGCAGAAAATAACTGGTAATCAGAAAAGGACTATAACAATAACAAAACAAGTGAAAAAAAAACCAAGGGAAATTTTTCACACATAAGCGAAGACAATTTATTTGGGTTATAGAACTGGATAATTATGTGGAGTGCACATATCTGCCACATAGCTCTAATGTCGCTTCATCGTCGGTAGTGTCACCTTCTATTTGTAATTATTCAATGGTAATGCTCTGACGGCCTCCAGACAAAATACCTTACGGTGGTTCCTGGAGCAGTGATGCTATAAGGGGTACAATTGTTCCTTTTGGGGTACACTTTCAATTCTGTCAGTACACCTTTTTCAAAATGGGGACTTGGATTTAGTAATTTTCCATCTCTTATTTATAAGACTCCATTATTTTCTTAAGACTATGGCATGGCTTGCACATAAAAGTGCATTAGCAGACCGTGTTTGCCTTAAATTTAAACTCATTAAAACAAATCTTCGAAATAACTAGCTAGCCGTTCTTATACTTCTTATACTTCACAAAAAAAAAGTGAAATTTAAACTTTTCGGGTCCGTTAACATGGAATCTGGAATCTCTTGAGGTTGTCAATATCTTTGACAGTGAAATCGTTGTTTCCGGCAATTTTTATGTCCGCAGCCTGACTTGGCTATGTCGTTCTGGCCAAATAGCACCTGAAGGTTAATCAATACGTTGAACTTTTTGCTGTTTAAATCAACTAGTGAAAGAACCAAGTTTTTCCCACGAAATAAATGTAATTATCAACGTACTTCTAGGCAGATCGGACAATGGTACCATTTCCATTGCTCTTTCATATTCTAACCTTCATACATCTACGGCTTAAGTCCCTAGAAGATTGCATGCATGGTAATTTCAATTTGCAATTGTGTTTCGATGAGAGAAATGTGAATGCCACGGCATTATGGATGAGAAGCATTTTACCAAAATAAGTAAAAGACTTCGCATCGAGGCTAGGAAGGGCTGTAATGCGGTTTTAGAACACAAAAAGTTTCTTCACCACACTTTTGTAAGAGAACAGGTTCCTGAAAGGCGCAAAAACTGTTGGTGAATCGTTAAAAATTTAAGAATCATACATCTTTGTTGATACCAACTCTTTGAAAAGATGATCGAAACTTCACCCGGCTGATAAGGCAACCTATTGGCTGGATTGTTGCAGAACCCCACAATCTCGGCTTGCAATCAGCCACGACCCATCATTGAAAGAAAACTTTCTGCAATGTAGGTAACATACTTTCGAACAAAAGGGCAATTCAAAGGGTCCTCGGTCAGTTAAAAACCCAACATTAATAAAGCTTCTGGTCCTGATGGCAAGCCACTATTAATGCTTAAAGTGTGCGCCTCTATTTTGGCTCGATCCTTGCGCAACATTTTCCACAACTCTTACTGGACAGCAGTATTTTTATCATGTTCGAAGATAGAAAAGGGCGATACCCCGAACTACCGAACCACAGCGAATTATACGCTTTCCTGATTGCTTAACTATCGGCAATATGGTTTTACAAACAAAAACCTATTTTCAGAACCTTGACAAAACTTATTTTTTGGAAGGGATAAACAAAATTGGAGAAAAGTTGGACGAAGTGTATAGAGCTCAAAGGATATTATGTTGAAAAATAAAATGATTTTTTGTCAAAAAATCTGTTTTTCATTCAAAAAGTCTCGAATTTATTGATAAAAAGTCTCGAACTTATTGATAAATGTATTATAAATTAAAGCTTATGTGATAAGTTGAAGTTATTCGATTGATTTTTTATGGATTTTTGAGAGATTTCCCATTTTTATGACGTTACTTTGTATGGGAGATATGCTGGGTTTTCATTCGTTTTTTTTTTCCAATTTTTAAACTCACTGTGCGTAAGTGAGATCAAAGTTAATGTGTATAATTTCAAAGCATAAAATAATTTTTTGGTCGAACTTAAGATAAGTTTTAACGATTTTTAAAAAATCACTTTGTATTGGAGATAGCCGTGGTTTTCATCTGATTTGGCTTATTTTCGAACTTGATCTTCATTTTACTTGAACGCGAAAGACGAACTGACAGACCGAAATGGCTAAATCGTGACAAATTAATATACCTTTTACGCAGTATGCATGAGGCAAAAAATGCTGCAGCTTTTAAACACTTCTTTGATAAAGTGAGCAGCCCGCACATATTATTCCGTTTTGGTTTTGCAGCAGTTGTGATTATTAAGTTTCCAAAGTAAGCAACAGCATAAGTCACAGAACTACTTCGCTGCACTGACGAAACCATGAACTAGTCTACTCGGTTTATATATCATAGAAGTCTTCTCTGCAAAGAAGTTTGTTTGTCAATTAATTTTTTAAAAATTAGAAAAACAACATTTAAAACAAATGTTGACAAACTTTTAGAAATAATTAGAAAAATTGAAAAACCGTTAAATTTTGACCAAGATATGGATATGGAAAGTCAACATTTTGAATTTTAAACACATTTTTTTACAAATTCGATAATTTATGAATGCATAAAACTAACTTTTCTAAAAAATGTTTACTTTAGAAAAAAACTTAAATTCGACCATCTCAAAAGCTTCCATCTTCTTACTTAATTTCATATTGATCAAAGAGCGAGTTTTATTTTTCTCTTGGAAGGTTGAAACCCCATTATTCAGATATATATTTTTTGAACATATATGTTACAGTGCCTTTCGAATGATATGTATAAGTTTCATGCAAATGTGTTGACTATAAATTTAGAAAAACGGAGTTCAAGTTTTGTGTTAGCGAATAAAAATATAAATTATTTTATTCATATTTAAATGTAGATATTTTTTCACAAATTATTTTTTATAAATTTGTTCTATAATTATTCCATTTTATTTTTTCTAGTTATTCAACACGGTGTAGCTACACAGAAGAACGAAGTCATACTATTGCGATAACAGTGAAATCAAACAAACAAACCTTTGATAGTATCTCATACCAATGACAGTTCTGCATTACAATAGGATCACCGTCACATTTTTACGAACAGTATCAAAGAAACTTGATTGAGAAAGTTTCGAATCGATTCGTTAATTTAGCAAATTTATTAAAGAAACATAAAAAAAATCTTTGAAAACTTATAATTTTATTTATTTAATTATTTCTGAATATCCTAACATTGAAAGGTTTAAACTTTTATACTTTTAATTTGAAACAATTTTTAGTCAGAGACCTACATATTTTTTAAAGAGAAATATTTTTGCTAAAGAAACCATAATCAAAATGTATTTGGAATAAGCAAAAGAAAAAACAAAAATTAAAAAAAAGAGAATTTTAGCAGGAATTAATGTACAGAAAGATAATGTTTTCACACATAATATGATTAAAAAGCCGAATCGATTTACATGGACAGATAAAAAAGTCAGCCGAATACCGACTTAAAAGTTGAGGAACTCTTAAAACTATTTCTGCATCATTTATTTTGGATCGAAGAATTCCCAATGAAGCGGTTTTGGTAACTATAACTTTTATTTTGCTTCAAAATGCTAAATAGTAAAAAGATAAGCAAAATATTAAAAATTTATTAGCAAATTTTGAAATTTTTTGTCTCTTTTGAGACTCCAAGCAATCGATATTTCATCATTTTCGAAAATATGTTGCTTGTAGCACCTATAAAATATCTATTCTTCATGATATTCAAATGCATTTAAACTCATTGAGCTCTGAGTTTAAGTATTGAGCTGAGTTAAGTATTGAGCTCTCCTAATTTTGTTCCGGTTTAATGTTTAAATTTGGAAATACTGTGTCTCATCAAATTACTAATGAAGTGGTTTTTTTTTTTAATATTTTTACAACTCAATTTGTTGGACTGTGTTATTAATTAAAGGCAAAAGACTTTTCCACAATTTCATGCTTTTGGTGCTTATGATGATTATGAAGCTTCGTTACGCTGTTAAAATAAACAATTTTGCATAAAAATGAAATAATAAATTTTATTATAGACAAAATTTATGAGCTTTCTCTTTGTCGATATATCGATGACTACAAACATTTTAAATGTGAAGCTGCTCTATACAAATGTGTAAATTAAAGCTGCAGCTAATGAAATGCGCATTAATGAAAATTTGACAAACATTATAAAAAACATGCTTTCAAATATGATTGTAAAAATCTCTAGACTATACAATGGGACCTGCATACGTACAGTGGCTTAAACGAACGTCAGTTAATTTTAATAAACCTAAACTTTTATTTCTAATGCATTTAGATATTTTCATAGAAATATTGTCAGTGAAAAAGCACTGACGATTCAAAATTTATAACTTTAGATAGTTTTTTTTTTTTAAATAAAGGCCAACGACTTTTTGCTGCGCAACGCCCTGTTTTTCTCTCTTTATATTTCTTACTGTTGATGTCAGTACAAATAACTAAATACCATAAAACATCTTCAATAAGTGAAAACCTCATGCTGCCCCGCCTTACTAGCATATAATGAATATCAATGAGAATAAAAATAAAAAAAATATCATTTATAAAACAAATAATTCTGATGAGTTAATATCGTTTACGATAAGCATCATAATAATTGCTAATTTAACCTTTTTTGGTGTGGAACGTGCTTGTTTTTTACGAACATTAAAATATTATGGTAAAGCATATTTAGACAAAAAGATATAAATTTCTTAAATTAAAGAAGTTCTGTATTCAAAGTGCGTAAAAAAGCTGATTTAAATATATTATACACCCAATTAGATGGCAGCGTTGCCAACTACAAGTGGGTTTAAATTTTACACAAACGGTTTGTACGGTTGCACTAAGCTTTGTATATATTTTGATTTTTTTTTGGAGTTTTTGTTTATTTTTTTTTTGGTTGGACCATCATGCACTTTCTTCAGCCTCAATTTAGGCTAGAATATTTTACAGGCATTTAAAGCTGCTTTCATTTTCATTTAAGTTGACGAAATGCATGTCAAGTAAAATAATAAAAAACTGACTTTTGGTGTATCACGAACTTACTGATTATAAAAATCAAGTCTTTTAAAGAATTCATAAAAAAATACATTGTGATCAGCATAACTATTCGCACTTAGACGTCAAAACGTACCCTTATCGTAATACTTATCCTTACATCTCCATTCAGACAAAGTTTCAAAAGCCATTTGAGTCAAATTTTCAAAACATCTTTTCACATGGCTATGGGAAGGTTAGAAAGCTTTCCCTTGAGACAGTTTTAATAGAATTTCAATCAGTACATAAGGCGTAAAACTATCATAATTTGCCTGTAATTTTAATAGTAAAGAGCTATACTATACTTAAACTATCTTCTTTCTTTTTTTTTTTTTTTTTTTTCTTTAGATGGCGCTTACAACCGTTGGTCGGTTTTGGCCTGGTCTAAGAATTTTCGCCAGCCTCTTTTGTCGTGCGCTTGCTGGCGCCAGTTGGAAACTCCAAGCGTTGTCAGGTTATCCAATGCCTGGTCTTTCCAACGGAGATGCGGTCTTCCTCGTCTGCGTTGGCCACCGCTGGGTACCGAATCCAATATCTTTTTCGCTGGAGCTTCGTCGTTCATTCTCTCGACATGACCTAGCCAGCGAAGCCGCTCAATTTTAATACGCTTGACTATATCGATGTCGGCATATAGCTCATACAGCTCATGGTTCCATCGTATTCGGTACTCGCCATTGACGCAGATTGGACCATAGATCTTGCGAAGGATTTTCTCTCGAACGCTCCCAAAGTCCTTTCATCAGAGCTGCTCAACGTCCAGGTTTGTGATCAGTGTTGCCGCTCGAAAATTTTAAAACGAAGTAAAAAGGCTACAAGAAGGAAGTACTTTCAGAGATTTCGAAGTGTTAAAATTAATTAAGGTGGGACATAACATTCGCGGCAGAGAAAACAGACATTTTTTAAAAAATTCATAGCTCAGTCAAGACCAAACATTTTTCCAAAATTTTTTTTATTATTGTAGAGAATTGAACAAATTACAAAAAAAAAATGCAAAAAAAATATATTTTTTACTCCAACATGGTTTTATAGAGCTCCAAACTGGCGGCAGAGAAAAAAACGGGGCCTCTCGGTTGCAGCGCTGGGAGTCGCAAAAATTGTTCGATCTGGAAAAAAAATGACTTTTTTAGATCTTAACAAAATTGGTTGTCGTGTGACAGGACCTTTTTTAAAAATTTTTTTTCAATTTTTGGTGATGTTTCACACTTGAAAGTGTGTTTTTTCGAAAAATATATTGACTTTAAAAATTCATAAAAAATCGAAACAAAATATAAAAAAAGCTCGTGTCATTCGATAGCGAATCAAGTTTAAAAAAGTGCAAAAAAAAATTTCGTAAAAAAATTAACCCGCTAATGCCGCAACCAGTACCAAAAACATTGTTTCGAGATAAACGCGTTCAAAGTTTGTGAACAAAGAAAAAAAAGGCGAAAATTAAAAATGCGCTCTCACTAATCCGGCTGTAACTTTTGAACCCGTAGGAATTTTTCCATCGAATTCTTAGAATCTAAAGAATATTTACTAAAATACAAAATTATAACAAAGTCGACTTAAAAAAGGCCAATGTCATGTCCCCCCTTAATTTTGTTTTTAACATGAATGAATAACGAAAAAAAAACAATAAAAATATTTTCTTAAAAAATCAATAAACAAATTTCAATAAGAAAATACTGAAATTCATTTCAACCACTTTATGTATAATTAACAATGTTAAAGAAAATTATTAAACATTCAGTTTGAGAGCGTTGATAAAAAATAAAATTCAGTGCTTTATTTTATTTTATGCGCAGCTATTTTTTCAAAAATAAGCAAAAAAAAAGCAAAAGCTTTTCGGGCCCTTCGCTTCCAGCCATGCATACTTACTCCTCCATTCTTCTCTGTAGCTTTGTTTGCATCTTTTTGCATTTCCACCCTGCTTCCACATGCTGAAAACATAAATTTAAGAATTTTTTAATATAAAAAATTAGAAATTAAGAAATTCGTACAAACTTAAATTTCAACAACCTTCACAGCACGCGCTTCTGCAAGAAGTATTTAATCGAACATTGTGTTACCACTATAGTTAAAATTATCAAATCCAAACAAAGCTCTTTTAGAGAAGGTAAAAGTTATGCATTCGTTTACACCAACAGTTATGCCATGTGAAATGCAGTAAAAAATTAAGATTTTACTTAATTACTAAAAAAGCTTTAATCACTCAAAATCGAAGTGTTTTCACAAAAGAGGAAGTGTGGAAGTGTTTGACATGAAAGTGAAGTAAAAAACTTCGATCGAAGTGAAAACGGCAACGCTGTTTGTGATGTGTATAGTAGGACGGGCATGATTATTGACTTATAGAGCGTCAGTTTTGTTCGTCGAGAGAGAGCTCTGCTTCTCAATTGCCTACTGAGCCCAAAGTAACACCTGTTGGCAAGAGTTATCCTTCGTTTAATCTCAATACTGATATCGTTGGAGGAGTTTATACTGGATCCCAGGTAAACAAAGTCCTTCACTACCTCAAAGGAGGTGTTGTCAACAGTGACGCGGTTTCCAAGACGCTGGGACTGTTTGTTTGTTGACACAAGATACTTCGTTTTATCTGCGTTCACTGCAAGACCCATTCGACTCGACTCTTTTTCTAGCCTGGAGAATGCTGCACTGACTTCGCGCGTACTTCATACTTAAACTAATATGAAGCCTTTTCCCAGTTCATATCTTAGTTTTGTATTTATCCTTATTCTCCCAACTATTCCAAAGTACTATTGAGAGATACATTTCCGTTTATTTCTTAGACACTTGTGCAAAGCTTTTTTGAAGCTCATTTCGGGCACTTTAAATGATTGATAGTTCTCAAGAGCTGATTAAGCTGCGACAAAAATCCTACCCAATCAGTCAAACAAGTTTGGAATAAGCTGACAACAAGTTTAGAAACGTAATCCTCAAGCTTGGAAAAAGCTTTAATTTACTATTGAAGAACGCTTACATGTAATTGTAGGATAAACGAAAACGAACCGTTGGAATAATATTCCTTACTTCAAGCTTAACTCAAGTGCTTCTTAACAGTTGGAAATAAGTTTATATAAACTTTTTTTTCTGTGATTTCTTTCGAGAAGGTGTTGGTGCGAATTTGAAATTTATTACTTAAGTAAATGTTTTTCAAGCGTTCAAGGTTGAAAAAGTCTTGATTTTTGTACCGCATGTAAAATTAACTCAAGCACTATTTCTATGACTAATTGGATAGGTTCCACTCTCACATTAACGTCCTCACTCTAATAAGTACAATAGAAGTTATTTAAAAGCTGTCTTCAATACATTAATGTGCTTCTTGGATTTGCTTTCACAAGAAAAGTCTCCCTCTCACAAGCAATGCTAGTTCTCATAAGCTGTACTGAAAGAAAATTTATTGAGCTCATAAATGATACTTATGCACAGAGGGAAAAACCTATGGACTCAATACATAAATTTATGTACTCATCGCATAGTTTTCTGCACAAAAAAATTTTACATTTTTCATGTATTGAGTACATGTTGAAATCTCTATTGACTACATAATGCTTTTAAACGGTTATGTAGTCAATAAAGAATTTTATGTACTCAACGCATAAATATGTGTCGTGAATTCATGGATGTATGTGGTGAGTACATTCACACTGTACTCATCGCAAACTGTTACAAATAATTTTATGTAATGAGTAAAGATCTAATGTACGTATTACATAGATTATTGACTCAGTACATACATAATTTACTCATTACATATTTGGAGTAGATAATTTTATGCAATGAGTACATACATTATTTACTCATTACATATTTTAAATGCATAATTTTATATAATGAGTACATACATAATTTACTCATTACATAATTTTATGCAATGAGTACATGCATAATGTATTCATAATATATTTTTTTTTTTCATAATTTCATGTATTGAATATATACACAATTCATGTCTGTGCCTAAATCACCCTCTCAACAAATGCAATAAATAACTTAATAAAGAAATGACTAGATTTCACAAAAAAAATTGCAATTACTTATAGAAACCCAGCCATTTTTTCTTATCCAATCATCGCTTTTGTTCTAGAGTACAGTGGATAAACTAATTCCCGCTCTGATTTTCTAGAGGCTTTAGAGGTGTTGCTTATTTGAAAATCAAGAAATGAATGACATAAAACAGCAAAATCGTGTGCCGATGTTCAACAGATACGTGTACTGAGTCCATATGTTATGTACTGAATAAATGTGTCACTTTAATCGTATAAGGGGGACGTGTACTGAGTCTATATTTTATGTATTGAGTAAAGCTTTTGTAAAAAATTACATAACACGTTGATTGAGTACACGTTGCTTGTATCTATTGAAGTCTGCTATGTATTCAACACATAACATGATGTATTGAATACATTTTTTATTCATTTTAAAAAGTGAATAAATTGATATGTAGTCAGTACACGCTCCCTTTACTCAGTAAATACTGCTCTCGTTGCGTTCTCATACAAGTGAATAGATTTTACATAGCTGTCTCTGTACTGACTACATAACTTTTTCCCTTAGTGTGGCTGTACAAAGCATAATATCGAGCCACTTGAAATCTTGCTTAATTTTGAAAAGGTGAAAAGTTAAAATTTATTAAAACGAAATTGAATTTTTGACAATTCTTTATTTGTGAAAACATATTTTTAGGCATACATACTCATTGTTTTAAAATTTATTGAAATCGTCCTTACTGGGATTTTAAATATTTACCTTATTGGGATTTGAACATAACCTTTGTTGCGTTCAGGTCGAATATGGTGTCTGCTAGTCCAATCCATTATATACTCATTAAAGTATTGGATGCTTATAAATACATTCTAATTTTAGTATCGTTAAGGTTCTCGCAAAGGTTTTAGACAATTCTGCACAATTTTACTAAAAGGATTATCAAGAGAGCGTAATACTTTCGCTCACAAGTTCAGATAAACTACTAGCCTCAGTCCCGCACCATCCGTATTTATGAGGCTTGAATGAAGTAACACTCTCAAGACCTAAACTCACTCTCAAGAAGCAAGCAAAATAAGCTCTCTCACTCAAATATGAAGCTTGCCTTCACAAGTACATTCACTTTTATTCAAAAGTTTCTTAAAAGTGGTATCGTGGTGAAAAACTTCAATAATCTCCAAAATGGAACTTTGATGGGATGATTCGAGCACAAACTTTGTTGGATTCAGGTCAAATATGGGATCTGCTAGTTGAATCCATTATATACACATTGACGTATCGGATGCATACGTTCAAAAAGTTATAGTAAAAGCATAAGGATGTATAGTTTTTGCAAAACACAAAAACTGTTGGGTGAAAACAAACCCAATGTGGTGAAAAAGAGTTAAGCGAATCAAGTAAAACAAAATCTGTCAGTGTCAAAGTTGAAACTTGCTTTTATAAATAAGTCTTATCGAGGGAGCAAATTTTGGAGTTTCATGCAAAACTGATATTGAGGTTGAACTTCTAAGAATTCTAATAAAAATTCTTGTGTGAATGGTTGTCCTATTATTATTACTGTCCTCATCCTTGTCATGTCCTTGTCATGCATGTCTTTATCCAAACTCTTATCAAAATTTTTGTCTTAATTTTTGTCCATATTACTGTCCTCATGCTTGTGCAAGATCTTGTCCAAATCCAAATCGAAAGCCTTGTTCTAATCTTTGTAATATTCCCTGTCCTTTCTTTCTTTTCCTAATTCATGTTCTAATCCTTGTCAATATCATTCTTTCATTCATTAATTTCTTGTCTTATCCTTGTCTTATTTTTTTCGCGAATCTTTTTTCTTATCCTTATCTTAAACCTAGTCAAAAGACTTGTTTTATTGATTGTTGTTAAACTTTAATTATCCTTGAATTAATTTTTGTTCTTTTGTTTCATTATCCTTATCACAATGCTTATTCTTAGCTTTTCGTTATCTTTGTCCTAACCTTGTTATTTTTTCGCCTAATTTATGTTGACAGCTTTATCCTTTTATAATCATTGCTTGGACTTTTGGTTTTTGTATCTGGTATTTGGGTTTTGGTTTCTGGTCTTTGGTTTTCAGTTTTTGGTTTTTGTTCCAGTATCATACCCTGCCCAAGCGTTCGTTATAATCCTCACTGCAACTCTTCTTCGTACTGATCTTCTAGTCCTTGTCACTTTCATTTTCCTCGCCTAATCCTAGTTTTAATTTTTTCCTACTCCTTATTCTTCTTCTACTCCTTATTCTACTTCGTATCCCCTGCTTATCTTTTTTCCAAATCCTTATTTTAATTCTTGTTGTTTTTATTTTTTCTTATCTTTTTCATTATTCCCTTGTTTTTGTTTCCTCGTTTTTGTTATACCCTAAACCTGAAAGGTCAGGGTATATTAATTTTGTGCAAACGTTTGTAACGCATAGAACGAAGTGAGTCCGGTATAGAAAAGTATATATATATTCTTGATCAGTGTCACCACGTGAGTCGAGCTATCCATGTCCGTCCGTCCGTCCGTCTGTGTGTTGTCAGTATACACAGGATAAGAAGAAGGATTTGAGATAATTGAATGAAACTTAGTACACATGATCACATGGATCCAAGAATCTGCACTATTGAATATTTTTTGATTCCGCCCACGGACACGCCTACCTTCCATACAACGCAAAAATTGAAAACTGCATAAATAAGCTCATAACTAACCTACAACAATAAAATTTGGTGTGTATGTGTTTTGTATCAACACAAAGATGTCTTCGAAAAATGGCTGTCGTCCGCCCACGGTCACGCCCACCTCCCATACAACCCAAAAATTTAAAACGCAATAAATAAGCCTCTGTTTAACCTACAGAGCTTAAATTTGGTACATATGTGTTTTATAACAAAACAAAGATGGTTTTGAAAAATGCTTGTCATCTGCCCACGGACACGCCTACCTCCCATGCAACGCAAAAACTGAAAACTGCATAAACAAGCTCATAATTAGCCTACAACAACAAAATATGGTACGTATGTATTTTACATCAAAATAAAGATGTCTTTGAAAAATGGGTGTCATCCGCTTACGGACACGCCCACCTCCCATACAACAAAAACATTGAAAACGGAATAAATAAGCCTCTGTTTAACCTTCAGAGCTAAAATTTGGCATGTATGTTTTTTATGACAAACAAAATATGGTTTTGAAAAATAGACGTCATCCGCCCACGGACACGCCTACCTCCCATACAACCCAAAAAGTTTAAAACTCAATAATTAAGGTTATGTTGGTCATAGAGAGATGAAATTTGGTATGTATGTCTTTTAATCCAATACTAAGGTTTATTAAAAAATTGAGAGTTATCCGTCCATGAACACGCCCACCTCCTATAGCAAAAGCACAATAAAAGCATTAACTTTGAGCTACAGGAATACAATTTGGTATGTGTAAATTTTTCATCAACATTTAAATGTATATAAAATGAAGGCTTCATCCGCCCACGGACACACCCATTTTAAATTATATTATTTTTGTTTTTTTTGGAAAAGTAGGTTTAGGGTATTTTATAGTCGGGCCTAGACCGACTTTAGACTTTCTTTACTTGTGTTTGTTGTATGTTTGATTCTTTTAATGATTAATGATATTTTGGTAATACTTTATTAAGAAACTTTTTTGGTTTTTTTGGTTTCTTGCTTTTTGGTTTTTTTGGATTGTGGTTTTATGGGTTGTTGGGTTTTCTTGGTTTTTGGTGTTTGGCTTATTGGTTTTTTTGGTTTTTTGGGTTGTTGGATTTATAGTTTTTTGGTTTATTGGTTTTTTGGCTTTGGTTGTTGGTTTTTTGGTATTTTGGTTTTTTTGATTTTTTGGTTTTTTGCGTTTTGGGTTTTTGGCATTTTGGTATTTTGGTAATTGGTTTTTTGGTTCTTGTTTTGGTATTTTTGTTTTTTGGTTTTCGGGTTTTTTGGTTTTTGGTAGTGTGCTTTTTTCGATTTTTTGGTTTCTTGCGTTTTGAGATTTTGGTGTTTCAGTTGTGTGGTATTTGGTTTTTTTGGTGTTTTTGTTATTTGGATTTTTGTTATTTTAGTTTTTTGTTTTATTCATTTTTTGGTTTATTGGTTTTGTTTTTTTGGTATTTTGGTTGTTTGTTTTTTGGGTTTATTGGATTTTTGGTTTTGATTTTTTAGTTTTTTGTTTTTTTTTTTGGTTTTTTGTTTTTTGGTTTTAAGACTTTTTGGTTTTTGGTTTTTGGTTTTTGTTTCTTGGGTTCTGGTTTTTGGTTTTTGGTTTTTAGACTTTTTGGTGTTTTGGTTTTTTGGTTTTTGGTTTTTGGTTTTTGATTTTTGGTTTTTGGTTTTTGGTTTTTGGTTTTTGGTTTTTGGTTTTTGGTTTTGGTTTTGGTTTTGGTTTTGGTTTTGGTTTTGGTTTTGGTTTTGGTTTTGGTTTTGGTTTTGGTTTTGGTTTTGGTTTTGGTTTTGGTTTTGGTTTTGGTTTTGGTTTTGGTTTTTGGTTTATTTGGTTTTTTGGTATTTTGGTATTTGTTTTTTTTGGTTTTTTGGGTTGTTGGGTTTTTGGTTTTTGGTATTTTGGCATTTTGATTATTTCGTTTTTTGGTTTTTTGGTTTTTTAATTTTTTTTTTTTTTTGGTTTGTTTGGTTTCTGGTATTTTGTGTTTTGTTTTGGTTTTTTGTTTTTTGGTTTTTTGGTCTTTTTGGTCTTTTTGGTGTTTTGGTTTTTTGGATTTTTGGTTTTTTAGTGTTTGCTTTTTTGGTTTTGTGCTATTTTGTTTTATTTTGTTTGGTTTTTTTTGTTGTTTTTTGTTGGATACAATAAAGGTTTAACTGTGTACTGACAGTATTGTTTGCATAAGCTCCATGCATTAATTTTCTTGCAACGATAGTATATTTGCGTTGCATCTTTTAGTGACCTGCCTGATAACGTAGTTAAGTTCCTTTTTTATTTCTGTTTTGAAACAAAGTAACTTCCATACTTACGAAGTAACCATACTTCAGTTCCATAAAGTAACAATTTCATGCAACTCATGTAGCATTTTTGTTGCTTGAGAAGGCTGTCTCCGCGGCCTTATGACTTCATAAATTACTTTCTAATTCTTTCACTTGGCCAAAAGCCCACCTTTACTGTCATAAAAGAAAAACAACCTTAGCACCTAAGATAAGCGAAAAAAACTCCATGCAACGCTGTTTCATTTCGTTGCAAAGTCTAGCATAATTTCATGCAAAACATGCGCGTTGATTATAGTTTAAGCTGAGTCACACCATATAAAAAAAATTAAGGTCAAACTATTCGACCTCTTATTTGGTATATAAATAAGCCTATAACTCGTTCCACACATGTTTAACACAAATAATTGAAATTTGTATGTTTAAAATTCAATTAAACCAAGCATGCTGCATGCAACTGCATTCTACGATTATCATCGTCAACAGTTAGAAAACTCTTACAATTTAGCACAAATCAATAACAACAGCAGCAGCAACAATTTGGTAAACTACTGACACACATATTTTTTCAATCTATGGCATGCTAGATGAACCGAAAACTTGACGGTAACAACAAGAATTCTTGAATTCAAACAACAATTCAAATCAGCGTTCTATAAACATTTCAACTTTTCCACAGCAACTAAATTTAACGGGAATGCAACATGTCTATGGCAACATAGATAAACAACATAACGCCAACGATTGCTAAAAAAACAACAACTGCTAAGCAACAAAAAAAAAAAAAAAAAAATAAATAAAAAAACATTCATGACAATGAACGATGTCATTAGAATTGTACATCAACCTTGACCCTCATGCCAGCCGGGTTCGGTTCTAAGCTTTGTGTGCTATTTTTCAATAAAATCTTGTTTGTGGCTTGCCGTTTTTTTTTTTCCCCAACACTTGTGCGCCAAAAGTAGTTGAAGTGAAGGAGTTGCTTGTAGGCAGACAGGCAGGCAGGCACAGGTAAGCATTCGGCATCATCCCAGTGACCTACTCTCTGTCGTTGAAAGCGTAAAGAAGTCAAAAACTGATGTTGATCTAGTCGTTGTAAACATTTTCAGAAGGTTGGCGTTTTTGTGGCTGTGGCTTCTTTTATTGTTCTGCTGTTGCTGCTGCTGCTGTTGCTACTCTTGCAGAAACAACCATAACCATTAAGGTTGTCATGCGCAACCGCACCATCGTTATGGCAATAAAGTTTATGCTGTTTTTATTTTTTTTTTTTTTTGTTGTTTACTTTGTGTTCTGTTTGAGTTGATGGTGCAGCAACTGTTGCTGATTGCTTACAATTTGTGCAGTTTGCTGTTTAGGTGGCTTTTGTTGGCTGGAATTAAGTTATTTTGTTCATTTGTTGCAATTTTTGTTCGTTAAGCTTTCTTTAACTTTGTGTAGAATGCAATGCAGTTAAGTAGGTTTTACTGCTATTTTCATTTTTTTTTTCTGTCTGATATATGGGTTATTTGGCTATTTGGCCAAAAGAATGCAGATTTTAGTTTGACAAATAAATGGTTGAATAACTTAACTGATGAACTTAATGGTTGAACTTATGAAGTTGGAAAAAAAAGAAACCAGGCAAGTTTAACTAAGTAGTTGTAAATTGAAAGTTAACGGAAGCATGTATATCGGTTATTAATGGCTTATAATGCTTTTAAGAAAATCGTGATTTTTCTTATTATTTTGAGCAGACAAAAATTTTAAGTTAATGAGACAAAGCCAAAAATCTTTTTATGTATAGAAAATTGAATATAGAATTCTATCATTCTAGACCAAACAAAAGACTTAAGCAACGAACTTGCTTAATCTATTCTTTTATGTTGCAAACAAAATTTTTTCACTGTTGAGCTTCATGTCTTTGGCTATGTAAATAAGCAAAATTGTCGCTTGTGGACGTCTGGAAATTCTTAAAAATTAAAGAGTGGCTGTTAAACCCATAAAAAACACTATTTATTACGCCTGTCAGAGACATCAGATCAACTTTTTTTCAAAGACGAAAACGTCAATGGGGAGTTCTATGGTCATATGACAACCAGCATTTTTGGCATGTGATTGAAGATTTTCACTCGAGCGATATGTTGTTACATCAACAGGATAAATGTTGCCTTTAATACAGAGGATATATCTGTAACGCAAAATTTCGGTGACATCAAGTGGATGCCGAGATCAAGCGTTGTGACGTCTGTGAATCAATTTCAAGCGCAAAACTTCGACTTTAAACTTGGCTAAGATGAAACTCGTTAAATTGCTTTTTTCATTTCTAATTTTGACATAATTGAGAACACTGAAAATTCAAAAAATTATGATCCACATAGCTCTTATGGTGCAGTGTGATCATTTGAGTTCCTCAAAGAAAGCTCAAAGTTCTGATTCAAAGACTCTTTTTTGTTTTTGGTTTGGACATAATTTGTAAAATTTGCAGAACATTAAAATTTCTTGAATTAACTGTAATGCGTAATCAAAACATTTTTCAAGAATAGTATTTGCAATTTTTTTTGTTTGTATAACTACAATATTTCTCTAACCTTCTCTTAACCAAGGCGTGACAAGCGTAAATGCGATGCAATTTTAATTTTTTGGCCTTTTTCATTTACTTTTACTTTCTTCTGCTCCAGTTTTGTAACAATTCCATTTCATTTTCTTGTACTATGTTGGTAGTACTTTACCAAGGTATACAGACACGATCTTGTGTTTTACGGTTTTTCAGAATCTCTCCGTTGTGTAAAGTTTAACTAAGATATTTTGTGACCTGAGAGAGCTAAAGAAGTTTTACTGCATAAGAATTGAATGTGGTAATCAAAGGTCAATGACTGCTTGAAATTTTTGTAGAATTCTTAACGAATTTTTTTCTTTTATTCGATATAGATTATATTGTATTAAACGAAAAACTTAAGCAACAAATTTCTTGCAGTCATGATTCCCAAGACATTGTTTTTTAAAACATAAAAAAAACTAAAGAAAATTTATGATAAATACTTATTTATTTTAATATTTATAATTTTATTTATTGCAATTTTATACAATTCTTTACTTACAATTTTTGAAATTCAAGCAAATGAAAACAAAATTAATTTTTCTTAAGCTCTCAGCAAACAAACATGCAATATAAAAAGACTTAAGCAACGAACTTGCTTGTGATTCACAACTAAGTGATTACTCAAGACTTTGTTTTTTTTACTATTTTGAAATAAATATAAAAATTGTTTGGTAAAGAAAGTTACAGTTTTAAATATTGTTAAGTTAAAAAAAAGGAAAACTGTAAATTTTTTTAGAATTATAAATAAACTTGTAAGTAACAAGTATCATTAGCAAAGAAATTGCTACAAAGAACATTTTTTTTATATTAAAATTAATAAATAACATAAAATTTATGATAACAGAGTAAAATATTGCAATTTTAAATATTATGAAATCGTTAAAAAAAATAAATTTTCTTAAAACTCTTAACAGCTTGTACTAAACAAACGTTTAAAGCAACGAACTTGCTGCAATATGATAAGCAATACTTGGTTTATTTTTTATATTTAAATATAAATAAATGAAATAGGCAATAAATTAATAAAATACTTTGAGCATTAAAGAAGTATTAATTAAGTTAAAAAAATACAGCTTATGTAAAACTCTAAATAAACTTGCATGTAACAAAAGACTTAAGCAACAAACTGGCTACAGATATGATTCTCAAAAATTTTTTTTTAATAAAAAAAAAAAATAAATAGAATTTATAAGTAATGAAAATAACAATTTTAATTTTTGTGTGATTTAAAAAAAAATCAACTGCAAGTTTTTAAAATTCTCGTAAAAGTTGAACTAAACAAAAGACTTAAGAAACGAACTTGCTGCAGAGTGATTTTATTTGGTTTTTCATTGAAAAAAATACAATAAAATTGGAAAATACTAAAAAAAAAAACTAAACTGGTGTGAAACATACTTGCTTAAGCAAAAAAGACTAAAGAAACTTGCAGTGATGTAGTTCTCAAGATTTAAGTTGTTAAAATAATTGGAAAAATAGTAAAAATTATTTCCAGTTCTACTAAAGTAGGTTAAAAATGTTAAAGATTGTACTTCAAACTGAAGTCGTCGGCATTTTTTTTCTGTTTCTGTTTTGAGGGTGTTGAAAAAAGCACACATTTTGAAAATATTTGCAAAATTTTAACACGTTTCACAGTGGAATCCACCATGCACAGTACGAAACCATAAACAAGGTAGAGAAAACTTTTGTTCAAATTTATGAAACTTTTAGTCTGCATGTAATTAAGAATAACTTGAAAACTAACGGTTCTTTTCAAATATGCTCTTGAGTAGAATGAGAGACATCAAGATTTGGCTGATTAAATAAAAAAATAAATTAGGCGAGACTTGCTATAAACTTGTATTACGTATACACATAAGGGTGTAGTGCTTGTCACAATATATGTCGAACACTTTGCTTAAATTCATGATACAATGAAACTTTATTTAGGACATAGAACTTTTCTCATTTTTTTTTAAAAAAGAAGTGATTTGAAGGCTTGCCCCGCCAAAGAAAATGACAAAGTGGAGTTGTCCGGTCGATCAACGTTGCTTGTGAACTGTTTCCAAGGAAATTCAGCGGTTCAATTAACTTCGTCAAGAAGTTGATCGTGCGAGACGTGGAAGTAAATTCACTGATAACTCACTTAGCAACTACCAGCCTATCAAAAAGCGAGTTCAGTGAAATTAAAGAGTTAAAAAACACTGCCCGATAGACTGGTTTTAGACGTGAAACTGTACGTCAAATTGCGAAAGAGGAGGCTAAGCTTTACAAAATTCCAACACAGTTTGTAACAAATGAGAACAAAAAAGGACAGCTGCAAAGTAAATAAAGTCATGCCGCAAATTATTAAAGTTATTTAAAATTTTGCAAGCGCAGTATCATCACAATGATAGAATCTGTCTGACAGAAGCTTCTGGTTCATTACACATCATGGACCTAGTCAAAATTCCAAGTTTGTAATGGTTTGGCCTGAATTTTGTGCATCCGGCAAAAAATCTTTACTTTTTCTGTCGTTAATCAATAATACAGCTTACCATTACAACATTTTGGAGGATGTGGTACTTCCTTGTGCTCAATAGCATTTTGGTGAACAAACAGGAATGGAAATTCCAACAGGTTCTGTAATTTTGTATTTTAGTAAATTTTGTTAAGATTCTAAGAAAAACATTTCATGTAAAAATTCTTATGGCTTCAAAAGTTACAGCCGGATTAGTGAGAGCGCATTTTTCTGTTTCAACCTTATTTTTTCTTTGTTCACAAACTTTGACCGCGTTTATCTCAAAACCATGTTTTTCGTACTGATTTCGGCACTAGCGGATGCATTTTTTGATGAAAGTTTTTTTTTTTGTTGTATGTTTTTGAACTTGATTCAGGAGCTTTTTTAAAATTTTTTTTCGATTTTTTATGAATTTTTCAAGTCAATATTTTTTTCGAAAAAACACACTTTCAAATTTGGAACATCACCAAAAATTGAAGAAAAATTTAAAAAAAGCTCCTGTCACACGATAACCAATTTTGTTAAGATTTAAAAAAGTCATTTTTTGTCCAGATCAGACAATTTTTGCGACTCCCAGCGCTGCAACCACCAGGCCCCGTGTTTTTCTCTGCCACCAGTTTGGAGCTCTATAAAACCATGTTGGAGTGAAAAATATATTTTTTTGAATTTTTTTTCTTATATTTTGTTCAATTTTCCACAAAAATTTTGGAAAAATGTTTGTTTTTGACTGAGTTATGAATTTTTAAAAAATGGTCTGTTTTTTCTGCCGCTAATGTTATGTCCCACCTTAAGTAAGGACTGGGCTGAAGATTAGAAACAAAAGATTTTGTTAGAACAATGAAAATAAAAAATCATTATAATATTGTATAAACTGAGGTTTTTAAAAAATTTTTAAATTTTGTAAATAAAATTAGGAAAATAATTACAAATATATAAAAAATAAATTTAACAGGAAATTTTTATAGAGCTCTCAACTCTAAAAAATTCTTGTTATAGAATATTCTTCTCTCAACTCTCTCTCTTGTTATAAACAAAAGACTTAAGAAACAAACTTGCTGCGAATATGTTTAACAAGATGTTGGTTTTATTGTTGAGATTTATTGTTAAAAACTCTTTATAAAATTTGGTGTTAGAGAAACAAAATAACTTGTTTTGTTATTTTAAATATGAGGTTTTAATGAAATAAAAAACGAATGCTTAAAATTGGGCTTAAAATTAAAAATTTATGTATTTTCTTTGAAATGTTAATTTAAGGTGGAATTCTACTTATTTAGCACTTAAGTGAATAAACCACTTTCTGACGTTAATAGTAGAAATAAGTTTGAAGTCGAAAATAAAAACTTGAAATTCTTAGAATGTAAAACTAAAGCTTTAAAGTTGCACACTTTACTGACCCAATTAAAAAAAATGTAACTATTTAGTTCAATCATGCAACACATATATTTTTATTATTTCTTAAAAACTTGAACCAATTTCGGACACCTTGTGTTTGCCTAAAAACCAATCTTTCTTAATGCTTCTTTTATAACAACATCAACAACAAAAACAACCGCAAAAACAACAACCACAACAATAGCTTCAAACACATTTTTATAACTCTGCTCTAGTGCTCCAGTTAAAGACATTTTAATATGGGTGCTTGTTTTTGTTATGTGTTTTTTTTTTCTTACTCTGTCGTCACTCTAAAGAATATGTTCAGAAAAAAACTACAACACCACAAACAAAAAAAAAAAACAACACAACAACTGACCATGCCGCCTAGCCAAGAGTGGTAGATGGCTCGCATAACTGCAACACATCACGTTAGCACCAATAACGTGACGCAGAAGTGACAATAGCTGCAGAGGAAGTTGTAGCCGATGGTTTTAATGGACAGACACATGAAATGCTAGAGACTACAAAAACTAAAGAGAAGTAAAAGAAGTGAAATAAAAAAAAAAACAAATAAAACCAACAAAATTTGATTGCTTAGCATAAGAAGTCGAAGCGTAACATGCACAAAATGTGGGTCAATCGAGTTGATACTCAAGTGAGTGTGAGTATGTGTGCCTGTTGGGTGAGTATTTATGTGTTTGTTGTCATTATTGTTGTTGGTGGTGTTGTTGTTGTACTGGCTGTGAATGACCACTTAACTTAAAACATGTTCTGCTTTAGACAAGAAATTAGCATGAACCACTTTAACAGCTTTAAAGAAACTGCTAAACAGCTTGTTTCTGTGTATTTATTTGCTCCAAATTGTTAAACGATTAGAATTTTTTTCTGAAACATTTTAATGAAAATTGTATTGGTAATATAAAACCCACGCTGTCGTGCCTAGAATATTTGAAATATATAAATTGAGTTTGACATTTTAAAGTTAGTAAATAAAAGTTTTCATTATAGTTAGAAAAAAACAAAAAAAAAAAAATTGGTGCTAGAAATTTCTTAAATGATATTTAATTAAAATTGTATGCATTTCTAACTATTTCCGTCAATTTTTAAAGCAAACTCCTACGTTCTGTAGTTATTAAACAAAAGACTTAAGCAACGAACTTGCTCAGTGCTTAAAAACATCAATAAAATGCTTTTGTTTTGTCATTAAACGTTTAATGTTTCATTTTAGTAAAATATCATTGTAACTTACCACAAAATGGTATCCCTTCCGGCATCCAGATACTTTTATCGCACACACGACGTGCTGGTCCCAACAGTTCAAAGCCACGCTCACATGAATAGGACGCAACCGTGCCATGCGTTAGATTGGCATTTGAGAAAACAATGGTACTGTGCGCTGGTGAGCCCGGAAAACTACATGACGGTTCTGTAAAGGAAAAAATGAAAAACATTATAATTATAAATGTTGTTGCCTTATATTTGAATGTAATTAAAAGAAAGAAAAAAAATTCAAAACAAGACATAAATATATTCAAAATAAAGAAGTAAAAAGTTTGCTGCTTGTTATGCAAGAAGATGATTGAAGTCAAAAAGCAGACATTTTCCACGCATTTCCTTGATACATAAAACGTACATGCTAAATGCGTGCCCAACTTAATTATGTTGCCATGTTTTTGCTGTTAACGTAGTTGTTGTTGTTGTTGTTGTTGCTCTTGTTACTGTCTTCTTTATAGTCACAACAATCTTGGAGTCTATTACTTATGTAAACATCATTAAAATGACTTCCTGGCTGAACATTTTTTAATACTGATTGGAGTGAGAAAATAAACAAAACAAAAAAAAAAAAAAAAAAATGCTAAAGAAATGTCATCAAATTGAAAAAATGGCTTGATTGCTTATCGAATTTTGATTTTATTAAACTTTTACAAAAATAATGCTAACATGAAAATATATGTGTTGTCAATGGTTGTTTATTTAAAAAAATATAAATATTTTGTTTTAGAATTTTTGTAGATATGATGTGAATATTATGATTTATTTTTCATTTTGATGGAATTTTAAAAAGTTTCGAATGATTTTTTTAACCAACAAATTAAATATATGTCACCCAATTGACCAAACATATTGCCAAAAGTTCTGATTTATGTAGTTGTAATTAAAGTTTGGACATTTTTTTTTTCGAAATCATGGCTGTAAGATTTAGAAAATGTCTGCATTGACCAACTTATGCTTGAAATTAAAAAAAAGTATGTGAAAAACCTGATTTTTAGTGCAAATTTAATTAGCACGAACTCTAAACCTTCTCAAAAAAATTTGAAAAAAAAATTCAATAACCACCTTAACCCATAAGCTTTCAAACAAAGACTGAAAAACGATGAAATTCCAAAATATTTTCATTTTTGAATATATAATATTTTTATTTCTGTGTGAAAATAAGAAAAAAAAAAAATACATTAAATTTAGTTTTTTTAAAAACAAAAAACATAAAAAAAAATATATAAACATGTTTTAGTTATATGTTAAAAGTATGAATCGACCTTTGTGGAAACTTTTGTATCTTTTACAATGATTAGATAAAAAAGCGTTTTTATGGCACCTAAATATTATTTGAATGAACCCGTTATGTTCACTTTAAGTTCATGAACTCGCTCTGGTGCTCGTTTTAGTTTTCTTTGGTAGAACATTTTTCACGAGCTTTTTTCAAGTGCCTCCAGACTCGCAAGCACTGTTGTGCAATTTTTAAAAATGATTTTTGAGAAAGTTGGTGAAGAAAAAATTAATTGGAGACAAGTATGGGCAGATCAGAAATCTTACCTGCGCACAAAATCAATGAAAAGCGACACTTTTCAGAAAGTCGTATCAGGCCAAAAAAGATTTTGATCAAGTTGAGAGCAATATTTAAGAAACAACGTCTTTTATTCCTTTTGCAATAGTATCTGCTCTTGAAAACCGTAAAAATGCACTGAATCTTGTCATAAATGTATTCATATTCTTCAGGAGTGAACTACAAGAAATGTCATGATTATTAAAATATATTGAAATATTGTTTTTTTTCCGGGTGCATAAAAATAAGCATTTTCCGTCGTACTGAAATTCTACTCTGTATGTAAATATGATTTTAAATATAATCTAGTACAATTGATCTCACGTTAAAAAATTGTTCCATCTTTATGTTCCACGTAAAAAAAATGAAAGTATTACAAAAAATTAAAAATTTTAAGGTTAACGATGGCCCTTCTCTTCAATCTTATGAACTGTCTGAACTGCAGTGAACTTACCATTGACTAAAGTTGTAAAACATAGTTTCGAATTTATTTGCTTTTTTTGACGTAGAATTATGTCTTACAGCGCGGTTTGTATGAGCTCGTTTTAACAGATTTTTTTCAAGACCATGAAACTTTTTGACGAATACTTTAGGGTATGCGTACAGCCTTAGAATTTTGTCTTACAGCGCGGTTTGTATTGGGTCGTTTTAACAGATTTTTTTCAAGACCATGAAACGTTTTTGACGAATACTTTAGGGTTTACGTACAGCCTTTAATACTCATCGTTCAGACATTATATATATACTAAAATATCAGATATATCCTGCGCTGAATGAGTATCTAATTTTGGATTTTGTCACTATTATATTAATGTCACAAAATAGTAAAATATAAGAAAAAAAAAAATGCATGTGTTTATATAAGTAAATCAATTATCAGCTGCTTATGCTGTGCCTACGGCTTTCTTTGTTTTTGTTTCGTTGGTTTTGCTTGTATGGTTTTTGTTTTATACGAACTGATTCGCAGTCTTCTTCATTGGGTTCTTGTATGTACTACTTCTTTATTGAGTTCTTGTATGTACTACTTAGAAATGAGTGCTCATTTTAACACAAGATGTCAATCACAACCTCTATTCAACTCAGTCAATGAACTCAAATTGTCAAACTTAACGAAATGGGTCTGTGAACCGGTTGTATTTAACTTTTATGAAAAAACGAGTTGGATCATATTTCGTTATATGCTTTTACCCAATAGTAAAATTTTAATTTTTGTTTTTAATGCAAATTAATTTGGATCCCACACTCCACTAGCACTAGCGACCATGTGTACCGAATTCCATTCAATTATCTCAACTTCTTCTTCTTATCCTGTGTATATCTTATCCTGGTATTTTCATATTTTGAGAGGTAAAGATGAAGATTTATTTTGCTGTCCATAGAATTTGAGCAATTTTGATATGAAACTTTTCGCCGTTTGCAATGATTATGAGTTTTAAGTCAAACCTCAGAAATTTGAGAACAGTCAGGAAAATGACTAAATCTTAAGATGGGACATAACAATCGCGCGGAGAAAACAGACCTTTTTTAAAAATTCATAACTCAGTCAAAAATAAACATTTTTCCCAAATATTTTTTGGAGTTTACTCCTTTAGAATCGATTTGCATATAAAGAAATTATATTAGGGGGTAAAGTCAAATTTCAACTATTTTTCGTTACGTTTGAATTTTCAACTATTTTTTGCGTTATGCTTGAATTTTCAACTTTTTTTCGTTACGTTTGAATTTTCAACTATTTTTTGCGTTATGGTTGAATTTTCAACTATTTTTGCGTTATGCTTGGCCAATCGAATGCAATGGAATTATCAAGGTCACAGGCAGATCATTGGCACTTTAATAGATTCCATGGAGAATTTGGACAAAAGTGGATGATTCTATGGCCATTCGGATGCAATGGGATTATCAAGGTCACAGGCGGGTCATTAGCACTTTAATGGATTCCATGGATTCCATGGAGGTGACAGGGGAGTCATTGGAACTTTTATTGGTTGAAGCAACATTTGGACCAAAATGGATGATTCTATGGCCAATCGGATGCAATGGGATTATCTGAGGTCAGAGATGGGTCATTGGAACTTTTATGGGTTTCATGGAACATTTCTACCAAAATGGATGATTCTATAGCCAATCGGATGCAATGGGATTATCTGAGGTCACAGGAAGGTCATTGGAACTTTTATGGGATCCATGGAACAGTTGGACCAAAATGGATGATTCTATGGCCAATCGGATGCAATGGGATTACCTTGGGTCACAGGCGGGTCATTGGAACTTTTATGGGTTCCATGGAACATTTGGACCAAAATAGTTGATTCTATGGCCAATCGGATGCAATGGGATTATCTGAGGTCACAGGCGGGTCATGTGAACTTTTATGGGATCCATGGAACATTTGGACCAAAATGGATGATTCAATGGCCAATCGGATGCAATGGGATTATCTGAGGTCACAGGCGGGTCATTGGAACTTTTATGGGTTCCATGGAACATTTGGAACAAAAAAGATGATTCTATGGCCAATCGGATGCAATGGGATTATCTGAGGTCACAGGCGGGTCATGTGAACTTTTATGGGATCCATGGAACATTTGGACCAAAATGGATGATTCTATGGCCAATCGGATGCAATGGGATTATCTGAGGTCACAGGCGGGTCATTGGAACTTTTATGGGTTCCATGGAACATTTGGAACAAAAGAGATGATTCTATGGCCAATCGGATGCAATGGGATTATCTGAGGTCACAGGCGGGTCATGTGAACTTTTATGGGATCCATGGAACATTTGGACCAAAATGGATGATTCTATGGCCAATCGGATGCAATGGGATTATCTGAGGTCACAGGCGGGTCATTGGAACTTTTATGGGTTCCATGGAACATTTGGACCAAAATGGTTGATTCTATGGCCAATCGGATGCAATGGGATTATCTGAGGTCACAGGCGGGTCATGTGAACTTTTATGGGATCCATGAAACAGTTGGACCAAAATGGATGATTCTATGGCCAATCGGATGCAATGGGATTATCTGAGGTCAGAGATGGGTCATTGGAACTTTTATGGGTTTCATGGAACATTTCTACCAAAATGGATGATTCTATGGCCAATCGGATGCAATGGGATTATCTGAGGTCACAGGAAGGTCATTGGAACTTTTATGGGATCCATGGAACAGTTGGACCAAAATGGATGATTCTATGGCCAATCGGATGCAATGGGATTACCTTGGGTCACAGGCGGGTCATTGGAACTTTTATGGGTTCCATGGAACATTTGGACCAAAATGGTTGATTCTATGGCCAATCGGATGCAATGGGATTATCTGAGGTCACAGGCGGGTCATGTGAACTTTTATGGGATCCATGGAACATTTGGACCAAAATGGATGATTCAATGGCCAATCGGATGCAATGGGATTATCTGAGGTCACAGGCGGGTCATTGGAACTTTTATGGGTTCCATGGAACATTTGGACCAAAATGGGTGATTCTATGGCCAATCGGATGCAATGGGATTATCTGAGGTCATAGGCGGGTCATTGGAACTTTTATGGGTTCCATGGAACATTTGGACCAAAATGGGTGATTCTATGGCCAATCGGATGCAATGGGATTATCTGAGGTCACAGGCGGGTCATTGGAACTTTTACGGGTTCCATGGAACATTTGGACCAAAAAAGATGATTCTATGGCCAATCGGATGCAAAGGGATTATCTGAGGTCACAGGCGGGTCATTGGAACTTTTATGGGTTCCATGGAACATTTGGACCAAAATGGATGATTCTATGGCCAATCGGATGCAATGGGATTATCTGAGGTCACAGGCGGGTCATTGGAACTTTTATGGGTTCCATGGAACACTTGGACCAAAATGGATGATTCTATGACCAATCGGATGCAATGGGATTATCTGAGGTCACGGGCGGGTCATTGGAACTTTTATGGGTTCCATGGAACATTTGGACCAAAATGGATGATTCTATGGCCAATCGGATGCAATGGGATTATCTGAGGTCACAGGCGGGTCATGTGAACTTTTATGGGATCCATGGAACATTTTTACCAAAATGGATGATTCTATGGCCAATCGGATGCAATGGGATTACCTTGGGTCACAGGCGGGTCATTGGAACTTTTATGGGTTCCATGGAACACTTGGACCAAAATGGATGATTCTATGGCCAATCGGATGCAATGGGATTATCTGAGGTCACAGGCGGGTCATTGGAACTTTTATGGGTTCCAAGGAACATTTGGACCAAAATGGGTGATTCTGTGGCCAATCGGATTCAATGGGATTATCTGAGGTCACAGGCGGGTCATTGGAACTTTTATGGGTTCCATGGAACATTTGGACCAAAATGGGTGATTCTGTGGCCAATCGGATGCAATGGGATTATCTGAGGTCACAGGCGGGTCATTGGAACTTTTATGGGTTCCATGGAACATTTGGACCAAAATGGATGATTCTATGGCCAATCGGATGCAATGGGATTATCTGAGGTCACAGGAAGGTCATTGGAACTTTTATGGGATCCATGGAACAGTTGGACCAAAATGGATGATTCTATGGCCAATCGGATGCAATGGGATTACCTTGGGTCACAGGCGGGTCATTGGAACTTTTATGGGTTCCAAGGAACATTTGGACCAAAATGGGTGATTCTATGGCCAATCGGATTCAATGGGATTATCTGAGGTCACAGGCGGGTCATTGGAACTTTTATGGGTTCCATGGAACATTTGGACCAAAATGGGTGATTCTATGGCCAATCGGATGCAATGGGATTACCTTGGGTCACAGGCGGGTCATTGGAACTTTTATGGGATCCATGGAACATTTGGACCAAAAAAGATGATTCTATGGCCAATCGGATGCAATGGGATTATCTGAGGTCACAGGCGGGTCATTGGAACTTTTATGGGTTCCATGGAACATTTGGACCAAAAAAGATGATTCTATGGCCAATCGGATGCAATGGGATTATCTGAGGTCACAGGCGGGTCATTAGAACTTTTATGGGTTCCATGGAACATTTGGACCAAAATGGTTGATTCTATGGCCAATCGGATGCAATGGGATTATCTGAGGTCACAGGCGGGTCATGTGAACTTTTATGGGATCCATGAAACAGTTGGACCAAAATGGATGATTCTATGGCCAATCGGATGCAATGGGATTATCTGAGGTCAGAGATGGGTCATTGGAACTTTTATGGGTTTCATGGAACATTTCTACCAAAATGGATGATTCTATGGCCAATCGGATGCAATGGGATTATCTGAGGTCACAGGAAGGTCATTGGAACTTTTATGGGATCCATGGAACAGTTGGACCAAAATGGATGATTCTATGGCCAATCGGATGCAATGGGATTACCTTGGGTCACAGGCGGGTCATTGGAACTTTTATGGGTTCCATGGAACATTTGGACCAAAATGGTTGATTCTATGGCCAATCGGATGCAATGGGATTATCTGAGGTCACAGGCGGGTCATGTGAACTTTTATGGGATCCATGGAACATTTGGACCAAAATGGATGATTCAATGGCCAATCGGATGCAATGGGATTATCTGAGGTCACAGGCGGGTCATTGGAACTTTTATGGGTTCCATGGAACATTTGGACCAAAATGGGTGATTCTATGGCCAATCGGATGCAATGGGATTGTCTGAGGTCATAGGCGGGTCATTGGAACTTTTATGGGTTCCATGGAACATTTGGACCAAAATGGGTGATTCTATGGCCAATCGGATGCAATGGGATTATCTGAGGTCACAGGCGGGTCATTGGAACTTTTACGGGTTCCATGGAACATTTGGACCAAAAAAGATGATTCTATGGCCAATCGGATGCAAAGGGATTATCTGAGGTCACAGGCGGGTCATTGGAACTTTTATGGGTTCCATGGAACATTTGGACCAAAATGGATGATTCTATGGCCAATCGGATGCAATGGGATTATCTGAGGTCACAGGCGGGTCATTGGAACTTTTATGGGTTCCATGGAACACTTGGACCAAAATGGATGATTCTATGACCAATCGGATGCAATGGGATTATCTGAGGTCACGGGCGGGTCATTGGAACTTTTATGGGTTCCATGGAACATTTGGACCAAAATGGATGATTCTATGGCCAATCGGATGCAATGGGATTATCTGAGGTCACAGGCGGGTCATGTGAACTTTTATGGGATCCATGGAACATTTTTACCAAAATGGATGATTCTATGGCCAATCGGATGCAATGGGATTACCTTGGGTCACAGGCGGGTCATTGGAACTTTTATGGGTTCCATGGAACACTTGGACCAAAATGGATGATTCTATGGCCAATCGGATGCAATGGGATTATCTGAGGTCACAGGCGGGTCATTGGAACTTTTATGGGTTCCAAGGAACATTTGGACCAAAATGGGTGATTCTGTGGCCAATCGGATTCAATGGGATTATCTGAGGTCACAGGCGGGTCATTGGAACTTTTATGGGTTCCATGGAACATTTGGACCAAAATGGGTGATTCTGTGGCCAATCGGATGCAATGGGATTATCTGAGGTCACAGGCGGGTCATTGGAACTTTTATGGGTTCCATGGAACATTTGGACCAAAATGGATGATTCTATGGCCAATCGGATGCAATGGGATTATCTGAGGTCACAGGAAGGTCATTGGAACTTTTATGGGATCCATGGAACAGTTGGACCAAAATGGATGATTCTATGGCCAATCGGATGCAATGGGATTACCTTGGGTCACAGGCGGGTCATTGGAACTTTTATGGGTTCCAAGGAACATTTGGACCAAAATGGGTGATTCTATGGCCAATCGGATTCAATGGGATTATCTGAGGTCACAGGCGGGTCATTGGAACTTTTATGGGTTCCATGGAACATTTGGACCAAAATGGGTGATTCTATGGCCAATCGGATGCAATGGGATTACCTTGGGTCACAGGCGGGTCATTGGAACTTTTATGGGATCCATGGAACATTTGGACCAAAAAAGATGATTCTATGGCCAATCGGATGCAATGGGATTATCTGAGGTCACAGGCGGGTCATTGGAACTTTTATGGGTTCCATGGAACATTTGGACCAAAAAAGATGATTCTATGGCCAATCGGATGCAATGGGATTATCTGAGGTCACAGGCGGGTCATTAGAACTTTTATGGGTTCCATGGAACATTTGGACCAAAATGGATGATTCTATGACCAATCGGATGCAACGGGATTATTTGAGGTCACAGGCGGGTCATTGGAACTTTTATGGGTTCCATGGAACATTTGGAACAAAAAAGATGATTCTATGGCCAATCGGATGCAATGGGATTATCTGAGGTCACAGGCGGGTCATTGGAACTTTTATGGGTTCCAAGGAACATTTGGACCAAAATGGGTGATTCTATGGCCAATCGGATTCAATGGGATTATCTGAGGTCACAGGCGGGTCATTTGGACCAAAAAAGATGATTCTATGGCCAATCGGATGCAATGGGATTATCTGAGGTCACAGGCGGGTCATTGGAACTTTTATGGGTTCCATGGAACACTTGGACCAAAATGGATGATTCTATGGCCAATCGGATGCAATGGGATTATCTGAGGTCACAGGCGGGTCATTGGAACTTTTATGGGTTCCAAGGAACATTTGGACCAAAATGGGTGATTCTATGGCCAATCGGATGCAATGGGATTACCTTGGGTCACAGGCGGGTCATTGGAACTTTTATGGGATCCATGGAACATTTGGAGCAAAAAAGATGATTCTATGGCCAATCGGATGCAATGGGATTATCTGAGGTCACAGGCGGGTCATTGGAACTTTTATGGGTTCCAAGGAACATTTGGACCAAAATGGGTGATTCTATGGCCAATCGGATTCAATGGGATTATCTGAGGTCACAGGCGGGTCATTTGGACCAAAAAAGATGATTCTATGGCCAATCGGATGCAATGGGATTATCTGAGGTCACAGGCGGGTCATTGGAACTTTTATGGGTTCCATGGAACACTTGGACCAAAATGGATGATTCTATGGCCAATCGGATGCAATGGGATTATCTGAGGTCACAGGCGGGTCATTGGAACTTTTATGGGTTCCAAGGAACATTTGGACCAAAATGGGTGATTCTATGGCCAATCGGATTCAATGGGATTATCTGAGGTCACAGGCGGGTCATTGGAACTTTTATGGGTTCCATGGAACATTTGGACCAAAATGGGTGATTCTATGGACAATCGGATGCAATGGGATTACCTTGGGTCACAGGTGGGTCATTGGAACTTTTATGGGATCCATGGAACATTTGGACCAAAAAAGATGATTCTATGGCCAATCGGATGCAATGGGATTATCTGAGGTCACAGGCGGGTCATTGGAACTTTTATGGGTTCCATGGAACATTTGGACCAAAAAAGATGATTCTATGGCCAATCGGATGCAATGGGATTATCTGAGGTCACAGGCGGGTCATTAGAACTTTTATGGGTTCCATGGAACATTTGGACCAAAATGGATGATTCTATGACCAATCGGATGCAACGGGATTATTTGAGGTCACAGGCGGGTCATTGGAACTTTTATGGGTTCCATGGAACATTTGGAACAAAAAAGATGATTCTATGGCCAATCGGATGCAATGGGATTATCTGAGGTCACAGGCGGGTCATTGGAACTTTTATGGGTTCCATGGAACATTTCGAACAAAATGGGTGATTCTATGGCCAATCGGATGCAATGGGATTACCTTGGGTCACAGGCGGGTCATTGGAACTTTTATGGGATCCATGGAACATTTGGACCAAAAAAGATGATTCTATGGCCAATCGGATGCAATGGGATTATCTGAGGTCACAGGCGGGTCATTGGAACTTTTATGGGTTCCATGGAACATTTGGACCAAAAAAGATGATTCTATGGCCAATCGGATGCAATGGGATTATCTGAGGTCACAGGCGGGTCATTAGAACTTTTATGGGTTCCATGGAACATTTGGACCAAAATGGATGATTCTATGACCAATCGGATGCAACGGGATTATTTGAGGTCACAGGCGGGTCATTGGAACTTTTATGGGTTCCATGGAACATTTGGAACAAAAAAGATGATTCTATGGCCAATCGGATGCAATGGGATTATCTGAGGTCACAGGCGGGTCATTGGAACTTTTATGGGTTCCATGGAACATTTGGACTAAAATGGGTGATTCGATGGCTAATCGGATGCAATGGGATTATCTGAGGTCATAGGAAGGTTATTGGAACTTTTATAGGTCACAGGCGGTTCATTGGAACTTTTATGGGTTCCATGGAACATTTCGAACAAAATTGATGATTCTATAGCTAATCGTATGCAATGGGATATTCTGAGGTCATTGTCACTTTTATGAGTTATACGAAGTATTTAGACATAAATGGATGATTCTGTGGTCAAGCGGATGTAACTTAACTACGTGAGGTCTTAAAATTTTTGAGTCATAAGCATAATATAGATTTAGTTTTGGAAGAACACTGGGACTTCTAGATTTGGTTCAATCCTCACGATTTGTAAAAAATTTTACTTCAGACTTTCACGTTTCGAGTTTAAGTTATTTCAATTTTATTTCCTCAGTTTTTGGTAACGACATTTCATATTGGTAATGAAATTTATTATTTTAACTGTTTATACATGATGAGCTTATATATTTCCCCACTTTGTCTATTGTACATGGTTCTATTTAATTCCAAGACAATCGATGAGAAGTAAACTCCAATCGCGCGTCGGAGCTGACACGCACTCTTTTTTTTTATTATTGTAGAGAATTGAACATATTACAAGAAAAAAATTCCAAAAAAATATATTTTTCTCTCCAACATGGTTTAAACTGGCGGCAGGGAAAAAAGGGGGCCTCGAGGTTGCTGACAGTCGCAAAAATTGTCCGATCTGGAAAAAAAATGACTTTTTTAAATCTTAACAAAATTGGTTATCGTATGATTGGAGCTTTTTTTTTAAATTTTTGGTGATGTGGCAAATTTGATAGTGTGTTTTTTCGAAAAAAATATTGACTTTGAAAATTCATAAAAAATCGAAAAAAAATTTAAAAAAAGCTCGTGTCATACGAATCAAGTTTAAAAAAAATACAACAAAAAAAAATTTCGTCAAAAAATGAACCCGCTAGTGCCGCAATCAGTACGAAAAACATGGTTTCGAGATAAACGCGTTCAAAGTTTGTGAACAAAGAAAAATGCAAAGAAAAATAAAAATGCGCTCTCACTAATCCGGCTGTAACTTTTAAACCCGTAAGAATTTTTCCATGAAATTTTTTGTCTTAGAATTTTAAGAATATTACTAAAATACAAAATTATAAAAATATCGATTTACAAAAACGGCCAATGTCATGTCCGCCCTTAATAACACAAAATGTGTAAAATTCAAAATATACGTGCATACTTAAATATATTTTCTTGAACATGCAATTTTTTATAATAATGAAAGTTTTAATTAAAAAATTTAAATACATTTGTTATATTTTTAAAATCTGTCTTAATATTTGTAAGAAATTTTTAAGCCTTTTAAAACAGTTTTTTAAGTGACTGTCATTAAATTAATATCAGTCATAGTAAATAATTTGCTATTTCATTGTTTATGATAATGTAGTTAACTGACATGAGACCATCGATAGTAAACCATAACATAAGAATTTCTCAACTGTATAAAAGCAAAAAATAAATTCCAAACAGTCTGAGCTGTGAAAATAAAATATTTTCCATTTGGATGCACTCAATTTTTACTCAAAACTTGATTAATGCTTGATTTTGATTTTTGAGAATGATTTTCAAATTATTTATTTGTACCACACAGTTCTTCAAAATTCCGTTTTTTGTCGTACACATGTTCCATTTGTTCCTTATCGCTGGAAAAAAATCTGACAACACTAGCAAACAGTGTAATTTTTTTCAGCTAAAAACTTCTTCAATTGATTTATCTTGATTTGTGGTGAAAATATTTTAATTGTTGGTATACATTTACCGCTTCCTAGTGCAATTAAAACAAGAATTAGCCATCAACAACTTGTTATGCATTTTTATGTTTTTAATTTACGTATTACAATCTGGCCTATTATCTAAAATAATAATAAAAAAAAAAAATTGTTTTATGGAGTGGATCAGAGAAGCACCACCCAGGCAACAACATTTGAGACAGTGTTCGAATTACAAGAAGAAATTAGTTAAAATCAGACAACTCTACCGTTAGCTGTAGAACAACATAATAAACAATATAAAATCATGAAAGGCAAGCAAGTGAAACACACGCATGCTCACAAAAACACACACAACCACTAATATAAAAACGCGTATGCGTACGCCTTTAAATCAGCGAATTGAAACGCCTGAAAACATACCGTAAATCTTGGCCTCAACTTTTTTACGAGTGGGATGTTTTAACTGCGCATGCGTAGCGCACAATTCTAGATGTTATCATCAAAGCAACAAGCAGTAATAAAAATTTATAATGGATGGCATAAAATTGTGCTCTTATGAGCTTATTTAAGAAAACAAAAACATAAAGTTTCATTTTCATTTGGTTTTGAAAATAATTTGGTTGTGGCTTTTTTTTTGGTTTTTTGTTTTTTTTATTATGTTTTGATTTAAAATAAGTTCCGATTTTTACTTTTTCACTTTGCTGTGGAATTCAGCTCCCACGCTGTGCACTCAGGTTACAGTCAGAGCAAACATAGGTTTCGGTTTCGGTTTCGGTTTTGCTTTTATTCAAATAATTATATTTAATTTTGTTGTGCTTTTAAGTGTTGGTGTGGCTAAATTATGTTGTGCTTATTTTTAGCAGGAATAAGTACTTGCTTTTTGTTTATAATTATTTTTTTTTTTTTATTTTGAATATATTTTGAAGTAGTGAAAGTAAAGTGCCTGCTGAAGCGTCTTGTTGTACAATTAGTTTTTTTGTTGTTGTTAAGGCTTAATTTTTGTTTTTTGCTCTAATTAAAAAGTAAAGCTTAGAGCTGCTGTAAATTTATAAATTTTCTTATAAGTTATTTAAATGCAAATTTTTATGTAACTCAATACAAAAGTAAGAATATGAAAATTTTGTATTATTTTTATATTATTAGAATTTCACAACTAAAGCAGAAAATTAACTTTCATTTGTATAGGAATTGTCAAAAACTTAGCTTTAGTTCAAACTGCATTTTCTACTCAACCACTTACATGAACTAAATACTGAAAATTGTTTCAAGCATTTAAAGGCGTTTTCTTTTTCACACAAACAATAAAACTTACTGTCTAAATGCGCACTAAACAAGCCCAAACAAAAAAGATGCTTATGACAAAGTTGATATTCAACTGAAATACTTTAAGCCGAATTCAAAACACAAAACAAATTTCAAAGCTTAAAAACTATTGTATTGAAAAAAAAAAATTAAACCACTAACAACAACATCAAGTAAGTTTTTTGCTCATCATATTGCTCATTGCAAGGCAGTGTCAACACATACTCAACTGACTTAATATGTATAGTGTAATAATAATAAATTTTCCATCATTGGTTTAGTCGTTAAAATTCCAGTCTTTGGATTTTTTTGTTTTGTTAAAAAGTGCAGCATTTGCACTTATTGCAACTTACTGTTGTTGCTTTAAATTTTTTTTTGTTGTATATATTAAGTTTGTTGCTTTCATGCAGGCCATAAATTGTCAAATGTTAGGAAGAAATTCATTTTTTACTGCACCTAATGAGCTCATAATTATGCAAAATGCAATGAAAGTTAATTTGCATTACAAGAAACAAAAAAGAGCTTAAATTTTCCAAAAAAAAACAAAGATTTTCTTTGAAAAGTGTTGTTGGCAGTCATTAGAAATGAGTGCTTTAAAATTAAAGCAAGCAAAACAAAAGACTTAAGCAACGAACTTGGCGTAGTGGCTAAATGAGACTCTAATGATTGTCTTAATTTAAATTTTGTTTATTTTAAATAATATTGTTTATCAATTACTTTAATAACTTAGTAGTTTTCAGCTTTAAAGCTGTTTAAATCTTTAAAGTTTAAAAAAATCTTTGGTACAAACAAAAGACTTAAGACACGAACTTTGTGTCTTTATTGCTATTGGCTAATAAATGGTTGTTGTCAAAAATGTAAGCTATTTTTTTTTGTTTTTTGTTTTTTTTTAATTTTATGAAAGTCTTACGCCAAGAACTTGATTTTGAAAAATCAAACCAGACTGGCAACTTTTTAATTTAAACGTTCTCTAATGCTTTCATACATATTCTTACATTCTATTTGCTGAACTGTTTGTCCAGCCAAGCATTCAGCCATTCATTCATACAACCATCCATCCATCTATCCATTCAAGCAGTCAAACTCACTCATCATCATCATCATCATTATCATCAACATCTCTCTATATATCTTTCTAGCTAGTCATCTAACTTTTTTTTTCACGTACCGTTATGAAATTATTGATTGTATAATAATATAGCAGCAGCAGCAGCAGGCGATGCAGCAGCCAAACTATTTGTTTCAATGCTTAAAAATGTTTCAACTATAACCAACTAAAAACTAGTCGTAGTTGTTCGATTTTTTTTTACCCCCTTCATTTTTGCTACATCAGCAATTACAAGTCAGAAATGTATAGCACACATTTTTGCGCACAGACAAGTGCAATTCTATGTTGCTGTTGTGCTATTGCTGTTATTGTTATTTTGTTTTTTTTTTTTTGTGCAGCGTGCCTAACAGTGCCTGAGTCTCGAAGCTTGTTTGTGCACATTTAAGTCGGCCACAATTTCCACTTGCCTCAATATTGCCACAAAAACGCAATGCAACAGCTATTGCAATGCTAGTCAGGCAAAAGCAAAAAAAAAATAATCAACTGTTGTGAGCAGTTTTATAAAATTAAGTCTAGCGCTTCAGAGCAAGTTAAAGAAAAGCGGCAATAAATTAAGAAAGAGCTGGTTGTTATGTAAAGTCTTGAAAAATGCCGCAGAAATGGTGAGTCGGGAAGCTGCTGCTGCCGCTGCTGCTGCTGTTGTTGCATGGAAATGGACATTGTGCTGGCTAATGGGGTCGTTTCGGATGCTGTTGTTGTTGTTGAGGAAATTAGGAAATTAGTTTGTCGTCGCTTGCTGCAACACTTGTGGGTCAACAATAATAACTTCCAACCAGCTTGGAGGGCAAAGTTAAGGCAGTTACTTCATTATTTTTTCTTTTCATAGTTAGGTGAAAATTTTACCCAGCTTTTGCTATAAATTAATGTCATAAAATTGCCACAGTGCAGACATTAAAATTAGCACAAGGTTAAGGAAAATTTTCACATTAATCAAATTTTATGACACATGCAAAACAGGCCTGTGTAATTTTGTGACCAAAAAGCTAAACACGCACAAAGTAAAGCATTTATACATTTATGTTACAAAATGAAAACAATCTATAAATTAATTTGATAAGTTTTTCTTGTGGGAGTCAAGTAGACTAAGGCCCGTTAACTGATCTCAATTTTAAACAAAGGTTAGCTTAAACAAAGTTTAAAATGCCTTAACCTCAGTTTAAATTTTAACGTCGATACCTCATCTCAAAAAATCTAAGTTTAACTTGGTGAGGCAAGTTTAAATTTAAACACAGAAATTCTAGGTTTAAAAAATTTAAACTTAGATTTTGTCAAAAATTCTCTGAGAACATTTGAAATATTCTCAATAATAAACAAAAAATAAAAAATAAAAAAATCATTCTTCAAAAAATTCAAAACAATAAACAAAAAAAAAACATATTTTAAGTTTTGAAAACAAAATATTCCAATAAAACTGACAATTTGCATTATTTTATCAAAAATTTTTGAAATATTTTGATGTTCTACGTCAAAGTTGTAGAATGTTTACTACAGTGCCGCTCAAATATGTTTTTTAATCTCAGTTTAAATTTTTAAACAGAGTTTAAGAAAACTGCCGATAAAAATGAGATAAGTTACGAAAATAATTTTAACTGTGTTTAAAGTTTAAACTCTGTTTACGAAATCTGAGGTTAAGGAATTTAAACTTCGGAGATCAGTTAACGGGCCTAAGCGGCTTAACATAAAAATATGGTTAAGATGTCATGTGATGGGGATTACCATGAAGAGTACCATGTACCAGTGTCATGAATAGTTACAAATCAAATTTGTTGGTAACCGTGGTTAGAATAGCGAGTTTTCTGTAAATTGCCTTTAAGGGGGGACATGACATTGGCCGTTTTTGAAATCAACTTTTTGTATTTTAGTAAATATTCTTAATATTCTAAGAAAAAAAATTTCATGCAAAACTTCCTACCGGTTCAAAAGTTACTGCGGGATTAGTGAGAGCACATTTTTAATTTTCACCTTTTTTTCTTTCTTCACAAACTTAGAACGCGTTTATCTCGAGACCATGTTTTTCGTACTGGTTGCGGCACTAGCGAGTGCATTTTTTGACGAAAGTTTTTTTTTTTGTATTTTTTTAAATTTGATTCGCTATCGTATGATACGAGCTTTTTTAAATTTTTTATAAATTTTTAAAGACAATATTTTTTTCGAAAAAACACACTTTCAAATGTGGAACATATTCAAAAACTGAAATAATTTAAAAGAAAGCTCCTGTCATACGATAACCAATTTTGTTAAGATTTAAAAAAAGTCATTTTTTTCCAGATCGGACAATTTTTGCGATTCCCAGCGCTGCAACCACGAGGCCCCGTTTTTTTCTTTGCCGCCAGTTTGGAGCTCTATAAAACCAGGTTGGAGCGAAAAATATATTTTTTTTTAATTTTTTTTTCGTGTAATTTGTTCAAGTCTATACAAAAATAAAAAAAATTTTGGAAATATGTTTGTTTTTGACTGAGTTATGAATTTTTAAAAAAAGGTTTTCTCTATGTTATGCCCCACCTTAATTCACAATTTTTTGAATATTTGGTATCAATGGCATCTATAGTGGCCAAATCAGCTGTTATAAAGTATTTTTTAGAAATTTTTTGCATAATTGCGGCACAATCACATCAAGTAGCTGTAGTTTTTTCGTGTTGAAATAAAAAAAATTTAATTCAAAAATGAAGAAAAAAAATTTTGTACCTAATAAATACATTTCGTGAGCAGTGTTGCCTGAAGAAGGATTTATTCCCGTTTTTTCGGGAATTTTCAACCTAAAAGGGAAAACGGGAAAAACAGGCTTGTAAACGGGTAAAATTAAGTTGGATTCATTTTTATGTAAAAAATGTTAGTTAACTAGAAATCATTTAAACATTTTATGAATTTTACTTTTTGTATATTTCAATATACAAAAGAATTTTGTTATCATCAAAATCAGCCTGAAGCACTACTTGAATTAATAAGGACTAGTATCGCCTGGGGTCAAAATTCGACCAATTTATTGATTGCCTATTTATAATTATATATGCGAGATGGTTCAAATAAGTTCGAGACTATAACTCTTAATTGATTGGAGGTATGAAGCTATTTTCTTCAAAAAAATAATTTTTTTATTTTATTATTTTTTAGAAAAAACAGAAAAACAACATTGAAAAAAATTTAATTTTGTCAAAGAAATCATAGGGAGTAGCCTTGTTTTTTTGATGGCATGGACAGCTTATTAATTTAGTGTCAAGATAAAATAAATTCACCTAAAATCTGGTACAAACTTTAAAAGAAAATCAAAAATGCAATTTTGAGTTTTTGTTTTTTTACAACAAAAATCATTTTTACCCCATATTTTAAGAATAAATAAAATTTTGTGGTCTTTTTTTAAAAGGAATAATTTAAAAATAAACAAAAAAAAAAATGGTATTATTTTCAAAAGTTTTTTTAAGTTAACTGATAAGACTTAAATACAAAAAAGAAATAAATAAAATATATTCACAGATGGCAGAGATATTGGCTTGCCAATTTAGAACATTCAATTTGAGACAGTTTTTTTCTCTCTCTTGGCATTTGGTTGAAACATACGCTAGATAACTAACGACAATATTACACAAATTCATTAAAAATACTTTTGGTTAGAACTTTGCTGTTATTTGTTACACATTTGAAAGAAAATTTAACAAATTTTTAGAAAAAATTAGAATAATTGAAAAACCGTTAAAATTCAACCAAGACATTCACATGAATACAATTGACGAATGGATAAAACTACATTTTTTTAAGAAATTGTTACTTTTAAAAAAAAAATTCTAATTCGACCTACTCAAGAACTCTCTCCCAACAAAATTTCATATTCATCAAAGTGCAGATTTTTTCTCAAAAATTTAATTTCTCTCTTAGAACGTTGGGAACCCCCTCTATCAGATATATCATTTATATATACACTAGTATAGAAGCCCGTAATACGACGGGTCGTATTCAAAATAATTAAGTTGGAAACGATATGACATTTTTCATTCACCTCAAATGTTGTTTTGTTCTAGTCGTCGTCATTGTGTCCTTACTGATAAATATCAAATAAATTATGTGTGCATACTTTGAGGCTAACAATATTTTCATATAAAAAGCACTGTAATAGCGAAACAGGTTCTGGTCCAGGCTAACATGATCAGCCTACACATGGCAATAACAACTATAACAGTTTGAGCGATATGGAGCACGGCGCAGGACGCTTGTCTTTTTTATATATTAAGATTCTGCACATCTGGGCAACATAACCTTTCGAATGATATAAGTTTCAATTATTTGTTTATAGAGTTTTAATTAATACCAAAAAAGCGTACGACAAACTTTAATGTTCACGTATTAATATATAAGATTATACGATTATTATTGTCAAATTTTAGCTTAAATGCAATTTTGATTTATTTTTTATGTCAAAATATGAAAAATGAAGAGGTAAAATGTAGTTTTAATGAGTCCGAATATAGTTTAATCATATTCTACATGCTTAAATATTTATGAAAAATCACAATTGAATAGGTTTAGAAACAGACCTAAAATAAATTCAGTTGCGGTAAAGTAATATGCACAGTAGAGTGGACCGATATCTATAAAACAAATGAGAAAGTGCATGAAAAAAATAATATGAGCAGTAAACGCCTTATTTTAAAGTTGACCTCGAGGCAAACCAAACCAAAAACTGCTTTAAACCGCCGAAAAAAAAAATCGTCAAACTTGCATTTTATGTCCGAACTTATAAAATGATATTCAGTTAAAATGGGCTAAATTCGTACTACATATTGCTCTTAAAAGTTTTGGACTTCCGCAAAAATAAAGAAATTTTATTTTGCGAAGAAATAATTCGAGTGCAGATGAGGTAATAGAGTTCACCATTCGAATATATCATCAAGAAGTTTAGCCTTTTTTTACGGTACATCATTTCCTAAGATAGGACGCACATAGTTAAATTGCATAAATTAGTGAAAAAAATATAGTACTTCTGCTGTTTTTAAGTGTGTACAAAAAATGTGTTTTGTTTTTGAAGGTGTCTCGAGGATATTTTTAAAATATTTTCAAAAGAGTGCACTTTTTATAATTATTTTTCGACAAAAAAAAAAAATCAGAAAATATAAAGGTTTGACTTTATTTTCTTTTGTGGTGACCGTGACATGCAGGTTAAGTGTGTGGCTTAGCAAGCTCGGAGCCCGAGTTCGATCCCCAGTCGCGACAAAAGTTTTTTTTAAAAAAATTTTTTTCTGATCGGTCACCACCTCTCTGCAGACAATGGCAAACCTCAGAGCGCAAATAATGAAATGTCAAGCTTCTTAAGAACATGAACTTTAGCCGTACGGAGTCTGCATTAAACATGTAGGTCCAGTTCTCTGTCAATTGTGTGTGAACATTTAATAACACACTCAACACAGTTGCTCGTTAGAAGCTCGGTCAAAGTCCTTTCAAGGGCTGAAATGGCCAATTTGTTTTTTTTTTTTGTTTGAACTCGATTTGCATCTGAGCAGATCTCTACTTCGAAATATTCTTCTTAACTCCAACGCCACTTCTTTCTCCACTCTAATGTCTACTTACAATTAACATATAGAACCATTCTAAATTAACATAAACCCTTTTAATTAAAAGTTTTAGTTTTTCAGGTTTTTGTTTAAGGTTGAAATACTTGTATTAAGCTTATCTAATTAAAAAAAAAAACAAAAATAGAAAATACGTGTTATATAAAATCTTAGTACTCCATCCTTTTAACCAGGCTTGGCTTGGCAAGGTATTCTGTTAAACCTTTCGATATATATTGCTGTCTTTCTGTATAACTATTAAACATGTAACCACGAAATGGTTTTGACATTAGAACAGCATTACAACATGAGCTAAAATTTATTTTAAGCATTTTTTATTTCAGTTAAAAACATGAGAATATGACTTCAAAATGAATTAACACTGAGCACGGAGATGAACTATGATTTGCAGAATACATACACTTTTCGGTTCTAGTATTAGTTTTGTTAAAATAAGTGTTCAAATAGATAATTTGTTTTTCAAAAAGTAATGTTAATGACTTTTTATAAAAATATTACAAATATTGCTCATATTTTGCTAAGTTGTAAAAATAAATTTCTAGTCAAGTAATAAATTAATAAATTAATTTTAAGCACGTTCAAATCAAATTAATACATTAATAATATGTTTAAGCATGTGTTAAGCAATTGTAGACATTGTAAAAGCTATAAATATACGTGATTTCATAAACAAAAAAAAAACACAAAAAAACAAATTGGCCATTTCAGCCCTTGAAAGGACTTTGACCGAGCTTCTTATGATCAATTGTGTTGTGTGTGTTATTAAATGTTTGCACACAATTGACCGAGAACTGGACCTACATGTTTTATGCCGACTCCGAACGGCTAAAGTTCATGTTCTCAAGAAGCTTTACATGGCATTATTTACTCTCTGAGGTTTGCCATTGTCTGCAGAGAGGTGGTGACCGATCAGAAAAATTTTTTATTGAAAAAAACTTTTCGCCGCGGCTGGGGATCGAACCCGGGCTCCCAGCATGCTAAGCCACACACTTAACCTGCATGCCACGGTCACCACAATACCACAATACACGGTACGTGATTTCATACCAAACACATAATCGATGAGCACATAACATTCCATAAAAAAAAAATTTATCAAAATAATAGAAAATTTTATATTTTCTACGGCCCACATACAAATGATGCACACACATTGGTATGCAGCAAATATAAGCAAAATAATTTTTATCGTTATTTCAACTTAAAAATTTAAGGCAATTGTGTTTTAAGGCCAAAAATAAAGTTTTCACTTCATTCCAAGCAAATTGACAAACAAAGCTTAAGTTCGTTTCTTAAGTCTTTTGTTTAACACTCAAACAATTGTCGCCTACAACTTTTTTTATAACAAAATACTAAACAAAATAGAGCTTTTACAGCTTACAGCTGTTCACGCAGTATTTACAAAATGTGATTTAAAAAAAAAAAAACAACAACAACAACAACGAAAATTATAATAAATAACACAAACGTGCTTTTAACCTTCAACAAATGATTGTGTAGATTTCTACACAAGCAATGTTAATGCAAATTTTAGCAAAGTAAAAGAAATACTTTCTTTTTATGCTGCATTAGCTTTTAAGTTGCAGTTCTGCGCTTTGATTTCTTTATCATTATCAGCAAAAATTCAACAACAATGTTGCTATTGTTGTCATCTTAGTGTGCGCACATAAATGACAAGTTCACACTCCAATGCCAGTTTTCAGCTGCATTTTTCAAGTGTGACGAATAGTTGAAACTTTTGCTGATGTGTAAAAACAAAAATACAAAAATATTTCTTACTGCAAGACAATGCAATGCAATACATAAATGCAACCACATCGTCGGATTGTTAAAAGAGAGAAAAGCTTAAGAAACTATTGTCTGTCTATTCATGAAACATTTATACATAAAAGCCCTGAAAGATTACGATGTTGTTGCACTGATAGACTAAGTAGTGTTTTTTTTTTGTTTTTGTTGCATTTTTGCTTTAATGTTTACTATTGACTAGCAAAAGCTTCCGTAGCTTGGTCGGAAATTCACTTAAGCTCCTACAAATAACATTCATTACTCCTTAACTCTGTGGCATAGCTTGTATTTATTGTTCTTCCGCTACTGCTACTGCTTCTTCTATTTTTATTTGTAGTTACAACTGCTGGCTGTTTTTTTGGTTTTTGTTATTTTTTTGTTGTTTTACCACAAAACTTCATGCCCTGATTACATTATTTTTGTTTTGTTTTTGTTTTGTTTTTTGTTTCTATTGCTATTGCCTTGGGCTGCAATTGTAATCTAATGATTTGGCATTAAAAAAAATCTTGTTTGTAGACTTTAGTACCTTCTACACAGACGTCATGCTAGAACTTGAGGTCACTTCCGTTAGTCGGAAGAAGATCATAAAATAAACCACAAAATAAGTTTCAATTAAAATGCCATAAAATAAAAGCAAAAGTGTAGAGATTGCTGGTGGCTTCACTGGCCCAGTTTTTTATTGAATTTAAACTGAAGTTGTAATAAGAGTGAATTTTTTTTTGATTTTATTTAACGTTTTTTAATAAAAAGCTACGACTAAGTAGTTTTTTCGACTTTTTGTGACGATGGATAAAAATGTATCCATAACCTATCGCCTTAGTCTATTAAGTAGTCTGCAGGGTTGCTGGAAAGCCACGTATTTTGTATTCATGTTTTTGATCTCAATGAAACAAAGTCTGTTTAAATTAATTTCACTGTATCAATGTTGGAGCATATTTATTATAGAACTAAATATCTAACGAACGAAAACTCTATGTAGAGGTGCATTTTAAGCGCAGTACAGCTCATTTTTGTCGTTTTTTTTAATGGTAAAGAATGCTAACATGCATTCTTTCATGTATCTAAAAATGGTTAAAGGTCAGCCAAAGTGGTATAAGCAAAATAAAGTTTACCAAAAATATACAAACAAACACCCATAAAATGAGTTGTTTTTGCAATATATTTTATAATTTTGAACTCTTTGGTCATGAACATACAAACATGTTTAGTTCTTATTTCCAAAAAAAAAAAAAAAAAAAAAAATGCAAATACTTAAGCAGCAAGAATGCCAAAAATTGCAATCTTAACTTATACTATCAACACATAAACAGCAACAGCCACCTGCTTAGCTGTTTTTTTCCCAAACTGCTCAAGACAACATAGTTTTCTTAAACTTGGCTAACATGCTTGCCAACAATTGCTGGCTAATGTAATAATGTAAGAGCAACCAACCAGCCAATAGCTAGCTAGAGCTTCAAAGAGAAAATAATAACTCGAAATACACTACATGTGCAGCTGTGTGGCAGCAGCAACTAAAGCAATAACTTTGAATTGAATTTTACAGTTTCAACAAACTGTTAATATAAAATTTTTAATGCTCAATTTGTTGGTGGAAAAAAAATGTGCTGCATGCTGCATGATGGAAAAACTTGCAACATTTCGACAGGCACAGGTGTTTGTGAGCAAAAGTTAAGATTAACATTAAAGAAAATAACAAAGCGTTTAAAACTTACAGAAGCTTAGAAAATTGAAATCATAAAATTTAAATACTTAAGCAGCTAGAAAATATAAAACAGCTACTAAATGCTAGTAATAAAACCAAAACATTAAGACATTCAGCGCAGAGTTTAAATTCAAATTGAGCAAAGCTAAAAAAAAGGATTGTCCAACCTCTTGGTGTATGTAATCGAAAAAAATATAAAAATATTTTAACTCATAAAATTATGATCAATATTATTTTTTCAAATAAAAAATTCAATTAAAGCTTAATATGCGCAGCTGATATGTTTGCTTGCAACATGTGCCCGCACTGGCAGTATTTCAAAAGCAAAATCTTAAAGAAAATCATAAAAATAGTTATCTAACTATCATTTTTATATTACTTCAAGCCGACTTTGACGACTCATCAGCTTAAATTAGCAAACAATCAAAAAAACAATTGAAATGCCTTAAATAGTCGCAAGCATATCTTTTAACCTACACAACAACAATAGCTTAATGAAAAAACAAAAATGCGACACAACATCATTTCATACCACAAATATGCAGACTGCAGCTGGCTTGCTGCACTGCTTGCTGTATAATTTGTCGAATGTTGCAATATTTGGCTATCTAAGAAAACAATAGAATTGCATAATTTTAGGCTTTAAACGGCATATTAATGAAATGTTCAATGTTTGCAAAATATGGAGGGACATAAAAAAAAAACTATCACAATGGCTGACAAGCAGTGAAGTGAAGAAGTTACAACATAAATTAACAGAAAACAAGTTAAGAAAGTCTAAAGTCGGTCTAGGCCGACTATGAAATACCCTAAACCCACTTTTCAAAAAAAAAAATTTTTATTGTAAATGGGCGTGTCCGTGGGCGGATGAAGCCTATATTTTATATGCATTTAAATGTTGATGAAAAATTTACACATACCAAGTTTTATTCCTGTAGCTCACAGTTAATGCCTTTATTGTGCTTTCGCTATGGGAGGTGGGCGTGTTCATGGACGGATTACTTCCAATTTTTGAACACACCTTAGTTTTGGTATAAAATACATGCATACCAAATTTAATTTCTCTATGACAAACATAACCTTATTTATTGAGTTTTAAGCTTTTTGGGCTGTATGGGAGGTGGGCGTGTACGTAGGCGGATGACGTCCATTTTTCAAAACCATCTTTGTCTTGTCATAAAAAACATACGTGCCAAGTTTTAGCTCTGTAGGTTAAACAGAGGCTTATTTATTGCGTTTTCAATTTCTGAGTTGTATGGGAGGTGGGCGTGTCCGTGAGCGGATGACGTCCATTTTTCGAAAAATCTTTGTGTTTGTGTAAAACACATACAAATCAAATTTTATTGTTGTAGGCTAATTATGAGCTGAGTTTTGCAGTTTTCAATTTTCGCGTTGTATGGGAGGTAGGCGTGTCCGTAGGCGGATGATGTCCATTTTTCAAAACATCTTTGTTTTGTCATAAAAAACATACATACGTGCCAAATTTTATCTCTATAGGTTAAACAGAGGTTTACTTATTGCGTTTTCAGTTTTTGGGTTATATGGGAGGTGGGCGTGTCCGTGAGCGGATGACGTCCATTTATAGTTGTAGGTTAACTATGAGCTGAGTTATGCAGTTTTCAATTTTTGCGTTGTATGGGAGGTACGCGTGTCCGTGGGCGTTCATGGGACCATGTGTACTACGGTTCATCCAATTATCTCAACTTCTTCTTCTTATCCTATGTATACGGACAACACACAGACGGACGGATGGACGGACGGATATGAATAGCTCGACTCACGTGGTGACGCTGATCAAGAATATATATACTTTTCTTACCGGACTCGCTTCGTTCTATGCGTTAAAAACGTTTGCACAAAGCTAATATACCCTGACCTTTTTGGTTTAGGGTATTAAAAATGGTTCTTCCATATGAAACACTTAAATGCAATGTTCTATCCCACTAGAAAATATGAAATTACTTGCTTAAAGATGGTATAGAAGTTCTTTTAAGTAATCACAGATAGAAGCGAGAGCAGAACTTCTTCCCATTTTACTTCCTTAGAAGTGCATTTATGTTGACTTCAATAGAAATTAGAGCAAAAGTACTTTTCGCTTCACTTCTATTTCAGCTGCATAAGAAGTAGTTATAGGTTCACTCCAGCAAGTGCAGATCTATTTCCCGTATCATTGACTTTTCAGTTGAATAAGAAGTTGTTATAGTTTGGCTTCGATAGAAGCGAGAGCAGAACCACCTGTCAAAATAGTACTGGCTGGAATTGTTAGTGAAACAACTTGCGGTTTACAAAAAATCATTCCAGAACTTATTCCAAAGTCATTTATTTTTCTGCTGGGTAAACATAAACGACCTTAACTAGCTAAGGGTTGTTTCGAGATAAGCCCTTCTTAGCATTTTACCAGTAACAATTGCGTCGGTTAGTACCGAATTTATCAGTTAAAGAGTGTTGGCTAAAGCAACACACCGTATCCATCATTAGATCTTAGCCAGCTCTTAGATCAATTCTACTTCACTGAAACCATAGACAGCGATACTACAGCTCTTAGTACTCGATGCGTTTATAATTCTAGTAATATGACAAAAAATTTCTACTAATTCTTTAAAGGCTTTATAAATTTTATTTCATTCAAGATTAAACCTAACAAAAGAGCTGATGTTGTGGTTACCTGAAAGATTTTAGGCTAATGAACTAAAATTAAGTATCAATTATTTTTCTTTATATATATTTCAATTGTATATTAATATTCTTTACGGATTATTTTATATATAATAGCATTAATAAAATATATTTTTCTATCTGTGCAAAGAATATTCAGCAAATATTAAAAAAAAATAGTTAAAAAATAAGCGCCGCCCGCCCACGAACTCAGACGAATTAAGACTAAAAAAAATATACATTCCATTCTAAATGTATATGCTTAAAGTTCCAAATACCAAGCACTGCAGCTGTGTCTATCAATACTGTCGAAAAATATTTGTTTTACACAAAAAAAGAAGAAAAATTAATTTTTCAATTTAACATCCCAACACTGCACTTTCAGTAATAAAATGAAAAAATTCGACAGTTTTACATGAAATATCAAATGTCAACAAAATTAATGTAAGAACATGTCGCTCAGCTGTGATAATAGCCGAGCGACATATCAGTTACTTAAATATATTAAAGATAGATAAATAGCTTGTTAGCTGAAAACAGTTAGCTGCTTATATATTTGCATAAATTGTTGAAATTTGACTTATTTTCAAAAATTATAACTGTTAGAAGTTGCTCATACCTTAGCTTTGTTGTTCTTTTCTTTTCTTTAAAGCTTTAAAACTCTAACGATTCTGTGCGTGTTTTTCTACTTGGTTATATGTCTGTTTGTCTGTCTGTCAGTCTGTTTGTCTGTCTGCATGTTTGTTGGTAGCGCTTTGGCTGTGCTAAGCTAAAAATAATATCTATCTTAATGATTAGCTATACGACCTAGTTATGAAGCTTCTTCCCATCAGTTAGTTTGCTGTAATTTTTTAAATTTTTTATTTTATTTTATTGGTATTTTATTTTTTTTTTTCTTTTTCTTTTTCGCTTATTTATATAAACTGCTTGGCATAGCAAGTTCTTTATGGTGTGAAAAGTCTTAAGCGTTAGTGTGAAATTTTTTCAGCAAAATTGAATTAATTTGAATGAAAATTTTTGGGTTAATTATTATTTATATATGAAAAGCTTTGTGTGAATAAGAAATAAAATGTTTTTAAAAACCTGCTGATTGAAATATGCCAAAAAATTTTAATTTGATTGCTCTAGAAAAGGCAAAAAACAAATTGTCTAAAGCGCATTATTAAAAAAAAACCAAACAAACAAACTATGTCAAAGTGAGTTTGATGCATTTTTAACTGTTACTAACTGTGTTTGTGTTTTTAAATAGCTGTTTTTTTTCTAGTTTCGCTTTTAAATTCCTTTTTTGTTATTTTAATTTTTTTTATGTTTTATTTTAATGTCATTGTTTTGTATATGTTTCATTTAAAATACAATTTATATCGTTAACACAGATCTCGTTTTTTAATACAAGAATTTGTTTTATTACGCTTTTGCTTAAAAGAAAGTTTGTTGCTTAAGTCTTTAGTTTTCTATCGGAATGGCAATTTTTTCAATATTATTTAAAGGCTTGTTTTAAATAAATTTGCTAATATTCTGTGGTTGTTGCTTTATATAAGCTTTGAACGCTAATTTTTAGTACACATATTCGAACGCTTACCCAGCGCACAATTAAAAAAATAGAAAGTTAATTTTAATTGCTTCCCAGTTCTAACACTTCTAGCACAGATTTATCTTAATTATTAACGTACAAAAACTTAGAGCTTCCTTAGAGCAGCACTCATAATTTCACACTCTTTCAACATAAATTATGTTGCTTGGTACTAAATATCATAAAATAACTATTTTATCTGCCTGCTGTCAAAATAATTTGCATTCCAATGCAAACAGCCGTGCCGGCCTGTTGTTAAAATATCTTAAACGCTGTATTTTTCACACCATCTGACGTGAGTGAAAATAAACTGAAAAGTATTTATAAGTTTTTCTTTTTTAATGATTTTCCATAGACAGCTGTTTCAGTTGTTTCACGCTTATGACTGTGAAAATTTGAGCTGTAAAATAAGTTGCAAATTAAACTGCTCATTCATTTTAATTAAATAAGACAGCTGGACAGTTTAACAACCTTTAAAAGAAAAACAACCAAAAAAAAAAAAAACAAAAACAAAAAACTAAAGACTTCTAAGAACACCAACAATAAGGCTTGAGAAAAAACACAAAAACATTTCGAGCTTTGGTCAGTGAGTCGTAGCATAAATCTCAATAACGGTTTGCTCACAAAAACACAACATATCACAGCTTAGACTTCATATACGACGGACAGTTGAGCAACAATATTCTTTTTTATAAAATATTGAGCTGCTAAATTGAGAATCTTAGCTAATGACTGAAGTTGTTCAAAACAAAAAAAAAAAAAACAAAAAAAAAAAAAAAATAAAAAAAGTATACGTTACGCTTTAGTTTTTTAAGTACTTAAATTTAGTGTCCGACCGAAACCAAAATTTTGGCCGAAACCGAAACCGAAACCGAATTTCGGCCATTTTTGTAATATTCGGCCGAAACCGAAACCGAAACCGAAACTGAATGTCTACATGAAAATTGTTTTAAAAACAATTTATTTTTTTAATTTTTTAGTTAAAAGCTTTCAAAAACATAACAATTGAAACAGATTATAATAACGTATACATTCGATAAATATTCTTTTGCCTTTATTCATAAAAATTGACGAACCTCTTATAAAGCCTTTACAAAAAAAAATTTTAAAAACAGTATCCATAAACGTCCAATAACGACAAAAATCTCTTATAAAGGCTTCTTAAATGAGTAACCTTCAATAAACCCTTGATAAAGCCTTTTTAAAATTTTTACTCTAATGTGAGCACAAATATTGTCAAAAATACTTCAAACTGTTTCAAAAAATATGAAAACATGGCAAAACATTTCAAAATATTGAAAATAAAAATTATAAGTGACAATTTTTTCACAGAAGAACATAGATTAAACAATTTTTTGACTGTTTGCATGTCAAAGTATTGATAAAATTGTGACAAATAATCAAAAAATTATTGAATTTATCAAATTCACGAACCATTCTTGACACTGTTCCCATTTCAAATTGAGAGTGTTCCTATTTTAACAAATAAGCTGAGACAATATTTTTATGAATAACAAAATTTTAAAAAACATTTTATCTCTAAAAAGCTTTTTGACTATTGAGCACTTTAAATCTATTTGAAGATATTTTTATGAATATGACCGTTTGAATATTAATGTTCAACTTTAAAATAATAAATATGGAGATCATTTTAATACCACAGGAACTTTTTAGTATTTAAAGTTAAATAACTTAATATTAGAATCTAAAAAACCTACATTTATCGTTTTGTGCTGGACTCAACTCACACGGTCAATCAAATGACTGAATTTCACGGTTTTGTTCTACTTAACACCATTAAAAATTTTGTTGAAAGTGAACTCACATCTACCATTGAAATATATGTAAAAACCGAATTAGTAGTGTCCGATCAAATATTCGGTTTCGGTTTCGGTTTCGGCCATATTGATGCCGAATAGCCGAAACTGATTAAAAGGGCCGAAACTGGCCGAAACCGAAACCGAAACCGAATATTCGGTCGGACACTACTTAAATTATAGACAAAAACAGTGAAAACTACTAGCTACTTGAATATATTTGCTTTTATTTCAAAAGTGCTTAGTTTTGTTTAATGACTTGGTTTGGAGAAGATAGCAGCAAGGAACAGAGCTAGTTAGCAAAGCAATGATTATAAAATTTTGAAGAACCATGACTACATTCAACTAATCATTTGAAAGAAGCGCCTGCAGCGCTCTAAAATCAGTCTTTAGCTGAAATTTGGCTACAGAAACAAAAGACTTAAGCAACGAACTTGCTGCAGTTGTGACTTGAGTTGTGGCTGGCTTTGGTTTGTAATTTGAATTTATAAGAAATGTCTTAATTAAGCAATTTCACGCGCCATTGTTTGAAAAATTTAAAAAACAGGTAGCAGTTCAAATAAAAAGTTATCTCACTTTAAATTTTAAATAATTTAACAGACTTTGCAACAAATAAAATGTTCGTATAAATAATTATATAACAAAAAAATAATTAAAAAATTTAAATAAAAAAAACTAAAATCCTTTAACCCTGGAAGGACATGTTTCGTCGAATCGACGACGCATGGTTACATTATTTCGTTTTTCTTCCTTATTTTTGTTTGTTTCGTTCTGATTTGTTTTCTTAGCACCATTCGATGTCTAGCTTGAACGAGAAAATAGTTTATAAGTATGATTTCTTCGAATTATCGTCGTCGAAACGACGAAGAATGGCTTTTGAGTTACTTTTTCAGTTTCATATTTTGGGTTTTTTGTTGTAGTTTTTGGTATTTATATTCGATTTGTATGGCTGGGACGCAAAATTTGCAGCCAAAAACATATATACATAAATGTTAAAAAAATTTAAAAATGTTGAATGTGACAATGTGTGACGACTACAACGACTCCAATTATGAACTTGATTGTTTCAGCGCTCGCTTTGGTACAGTAGAGGCTAAAAAAATCTGAACTGTGACATGAACTGCCATGTGTATTATAAAAATGATGAAGAGGTCGTTCTCAGTAAAACTTTGGGTGATCAAAATACTATATAATCTTGTGTAGGGCTTTGTGCCTATTGCCTATAGTATTACCTCAACTATTTAAAAACTTCATCTGCTTTAAATTTAGAACTTTGTTTTTAAGGTCAAAATTAATTTTATATTTAATGTATGTCTAAAGTTGTTAATATTTTATTTTGTTGTATGTATCTTTTTAAAAAAAAAGTCAAATGCACTCAAACAGAAAAATATTTATTGTTTTATTCAAAACTATTATACATACAACTATATGTATTTTCTTTTATTTTAAACGATACGAATAATCAAAAACAAGTGATTTTTAAAGATTTTTCTTTATTGGTTATCGGTAAGGGCCTTTTAAAAAATGGTGTTGTTGATTTGACGAAACATGACCTCTATGTTTAAGCTACATTGGTACTGTCTAGCTATACCAATTTTTGTCATTTATAAAAATTTATGAAATAGATTCAAGGCAAAGTGTTATAAAATAATATTTATAAAAAAATATTTGAAAAAATGCAAATATTTATAAATTGATTACAAGTAAAATTTTATCAATGATCAATTGAAATTCCGAAAAATCATTTGGAATGCAGAAAATATCCATTTCAAAATAATCAACATCAGAAAATATTAAAGTTCTGAAAATATCAATTTTTTCAAATTTCATTTGAAATTCTGAAATAATCAATTGAAATTCAGTAAAATAATTATGAGTTCAGAAAAGACTTGTTGAAATTCAGATAACATCAATTGAAATTAAAAAATTTTAATTTAAATTGAGGAAAGATAAATTAAAAGTCAGAAAAAAGTGCCAAAGCTTTCAAAATCTTATATATTAATACGTGAACATTAAAGTTTGTCGTACGCTTTTTTGGTATTAATTAAAACTCAAAATAATTGAAACTTATATTATTTGAAAGGTTTTGTTGCCCAGATGTGCAGAATGTATATATAAATGATATATCTGATAGAGGGGGTTCCCAACCTTCTAAGAGAGATATTAAATTTTTGAGAAAAAATCTGCTCTTTGATTGATATGAAATTTGGTTGAAGGAGAGCTCTGAAGTTGCTCGAATTTGAATTTTTTTTAAAAGTAACAATTTCTTAAAAAATTGCAGTTTTATGCATTCATCAATTGTTAAATTTGTAAAAAAATGTGTTTTGAACTCAAAAATTTGACTTTCCATGTGAATATCGTGGTCGGATTTTAACGGTTTTTAAATTTTTTTCATTTTTTCTAAAAGTTTGATAAATTTTCTTTTAAATGTGTTAAAAATTACAGCAAAATTCTAACCAAAAGTATTTTTAATAAATTTTCTTTATATTGTCGTTAGTTATTTAGCGTGTGTTTCAACCAAATGCCAAGAGAGAGAAAAAACACTGTCTCAAATTGAATGTTCTAAATTGGGAAGCCAATATCTCCGCCATCTGTGAGTATATTTTATTTATTTCTTTTTTGTATTTAAGTCTTATCAGTTAACTTAAAAAAACTTTTGAAAATAATACCGTTTTTTGTTTGTTTATATTTAAATTATTCATTTTAAAAAAAGACCATAAAATTTGATTTATTCTAAAAATATGGGGTAAAAATGATTTTTGTTGTAAAAAAAACCAAAAACTCAAAATTGCATTTTTGATTTTCTTTCAAAGTCTAAACCGAATTTACGGTGAATTTATTTTGTCTTGACAGTAAATTAATAAACTGTCCGTGCCATCAAAAAATCAAGGCTACCCCCTATGATTTATTTTAAAAAATTAAATTTTTTAAAATGTTGTTTTTCTGTTTTTGGAAGAAATAATTAAATAAATAAATAATTTTTCTGAAGAAAATAGCTTAATATCTCCAATCAATGAAAAGTTATAGCCCCGAACTTATTTTGATCATCTCGCATATATTTATAAATAGGCAATCAATAAATTGGTCGAATTTCGACCCCAGGCGATACTAGTATATATAAAAACACATAAATCAGCGATTTCAGCCCTTGAAAGGACTTTGACTGAGCTTCTTATGACCAATTGTGTTGTTCAATTTTTCTACACAATTTATATGATTTGGTTTTCTACACAATAAAATGTGTTTCTATTGAAAAAAAAAATGTTTGCCTGAGGCGAGGTACAAACTTGGGAATCGTTATCTCGTAGGCGCCACACTAAGCACGCACGACATAAAAATCTTTTTCTATTGAAAAAAAATTTGCTCAAACTGAGGATTGAATCTGTTTCTATTGAAAAAATTTTGCTCAAACTGAGGATTAAACTCTGAATTTGATGACTCGCAAGCTCCACACTTAGCAGGTACATAAAAATATATAAAGGAAAAAAAGGAAGACCTAGGCTAAGATTCAAAAAATTCCGGAACCCAGATGGTGGACAGACGAGCTACTTCTTGTACTACCGAGGTCGTCCTTGGCATGCACTTTGGGAAAAATGCAAATTTTTCTTGGAAAAAAAACCTCAAAGAGTTAAAAAATTAAATTTTAATTAAAATTTGAGGAAAATAAAACGCAATTTAAAATTTACCGCGGCTTATTTCTGTATGTATATAATTTTATGCAAATTTTTTGATTTTATTTATATTAAAAATAATTCAAATAGAAACAAAAATTTATAAAAGTTTGATCTTTAACGTAACACATTCTGACTTCTAGAAGTTTAAGTCAACATTTGGTTTTCATTGTGTCGATTTTAGTGTTTTATTTGATCCTTTCTCTACGATATAGTTCTATAATTTTTGTTTTTTCGTTGCCAATTTCTTAAATTTTTTAAAATGTAGGCCTATCTTAAAACTCATTCAAAAATGTAACGTTAAATACCACATAAAACTGGCTTTATCTTCAAAACAATAAAAATTAAAAGTTAGTTTTTCCAGTTTAATTGCATATCTTGAGGCCTTCTTATAAGAATACACAAAATTTGTTAGTTTCATGGAATATTATCAAAAAATTTGCACAAATATTGTTAGAGTGTAACGTTAAAGATAACAAAATTGACAATATTTGCTTTCATCAAAATAAAAAGAAAAAAAAAATAGTTAATACAAAGTTTACATATCATAATCAAAAGACGGATAGAACTGAACTGCTGAAGGCTATATAAATGTTCTAGAATCCAGTTATGGAAATGCAGTCTGAATTCCAGGAATTCTATTCTAATGAAGAACAATGGGCCAAAGCATCTCAAAAAAAAAATTGTTTAAAAGAATCAAAATTAGCTCATATTATCGACTGTTTGTCTTTAAGAACATTTAATCCTACATCTCGAACAAGAATACAGATTTCTTCGAAAACGTTTGCTAATTTGTTATTTTAGTGTATAAAAAGTTGTTTCTAGTTCATTGCTCATAATTTTTCGTTTCTTTCTGTAAGATGATCCTTTTTATGTTGTTCAGAGATATTTTTTTTTTAAATTCGTTAAACAAGGATTAATTAAAAGCTATGATTATTAATCAATATTACAAAATAGATTGTACACAAAAAAAAATGAAGTTTTATTACTAAAAAATTATTTCGAAAAGCTAGCAGCTTACAATTTAATGTTAAAAATTGTAAGTTTCGAACATAAAAAATATTATATTTCAACAAATTAATTTAATTTTTTTTTCTTATTTCATTAGTTAAGAATGTTTTGAGTTTAGCACAGGCAACATTTGTGTTCAAACATCAATTCTGTCAAATGAAATTCCAAAAATTTATTCTAATAAAGTCTCAAACATAAACTGGGTCAAGACGCCTTATTAAATTAAATCACTTTGCAGGTGGCTCTAATCAAATAATTTGCAGGCTAGTTGTTGCACTTCTAAGCAGCGTTGCTTTGGCAATAGCTAAAAAGACTTAAACAGCAGCAAAAACAACAACAACAGCAACAACAACGAGAGCACAAGCGTGCTTAATTTGTAGCTGTCAGGCAGGCATAGATGGACGCACACACAAGGTGACGGCAAGATTTTCTCATCTCAACCGCTAGAGTTAGAGTTAAACTCAAAATATGCAAGGCTGAGAATAAATAACAAAACAACAGCAACAATGCTGCTGTACATTGTGCCGCATGTAGCTTTGTTAACTTAGCGCGTTTTGCTGTGTGTGCCTTTTGTGATGACCACAAAAGCATATTTCACACATGAGAACGTTGTTGATTTTTCTTGCCGATTATTTTTAAATAACTTGTAAATTTGCTTGTAGATAATTAATTTTGACAGCTCTGACATAGAAGAATTTTCGGCTTTGTAAAAGGAAAAGAAAAAAAAAAGATTAATTTTTATTTCAAAACTAGACAATTTTATGCATATTCATGAAACTGTGGTTATTTTTTGCATTTAAGTGTTTTTTAAATTGCTTTAAAAATATCTAAATTTTCAACAAAGTCAAGCGAAAATAGCTTATTTTGCTAAAACAATGCATATATTAGGTCCCTGTTGCCAAGAATAAATCATTTAATAAAGAAAAACAAAAGACTTAAGCAACGAACTTGACGGCTGAAAACTAGGTTTATTTTATTTATGGTAAGTTATTTTTATATATTTAAAAAACTTTTTTTTTGTGTTTTGTTATACTAAATCAGGCCAAAATATTTAACCGCTCTATTCTTTTAACTAGCACTTGTTTAAACAGCTCTAAACAGAAAATGTTTCATAAAATCTAAGCAAATGTGCGCAAAGCTGTTTTGCTGTTAAATTTTTATTATTGATCATTAGATGTGCATCGCTAAGATGCCAATAGTTTTTATTATAATTATGGGCTTTATAGACCAAAATAATAAAAAAACGTTTAATTAGCCAACGCATAAATTAAGCAATTATTTTTATTATTATTACATTGCCACGAAAAAAAACTTAATTTTTATACTTTTATTTATATACGTTAAATGCTAGATGTTAAAAACAACAAAAAACAGACAAGCTACATATCAATATATGTATGTCTAAACATCATAAATAAGCCGCTTTTACTTGCGCTTTTCTTTATACTCATTGCAGTTTTCACCCCCCATTGTTTGCTAGCAGCTTTAAAGTGCAGTGAACTTGGGCATTATATTGTAGCTCCATTTAAATTTTATTAACAGTTTCTTCTTTAGACGTACAACATGCTTTGTTACTCTTGCTTTTAATAAAATTTAACCAAAGACTGCAATATTGCGGCAATGTGAAGGTATAGCATCAGTTAATCTTTCTAAAGAAATTCGAAAGGATACTTCTTCTAGGTGGCTTATAAAAGTGAACATAAATTTGTGAATTTGGTTATGTTGGCCTGGAGAATCTAAAAAATCTTTTTTAGTCTTTAAAGAGGTAGTTACACTGAGAGAAAAATGTGTTAAAATTAAATGAAATTGTGTTCATATCTAACGAATTTGTTTTTGAAATAGAGCTTGAAACAAATTCATTAAAACTGTATTTAAATTTAAATTCAAAACAAAAGTTTTTGTTTTTAAAACAATGTTTTTGTTATGAAAAACAAATTTAAAACAAAAATTTTAAAATTTAAAACAAATATTTTAAAGCATATTTTCGGTGCCATTTTTTTAGCTTTACCGAGTTTTTAACATCAGATGCACAGACAGCTACCCTCGGGACCTCCGAATGTTAACTCCATTCGATGAATTTTACATTTGATATATTTTATATTTATATATTATATATTATTTTATATTTTAATATTTAATTAATTAGTTCTTATTTTATCGTATGTTCGATATTTTTCAAACCAATTCAAAAAATTCAAAAATTTTCATTGTATTCAAATTTTTGTTTGTTTTTTCAAAGAAATAATGAGAGAAAATAAAAAAAAGAAAGTAGTTTAAAGGTAGCTGAAAATTAAACACACTTGTTTTAATTTTTGTTTTGTAGAAACGCAATGGCGTTAAATTTCTATTTTAAAATTTTTTGTTTAATTTTAAAGTATGTTTTTTTTCTCAGTGTAGTTATAAAAAAAAACTCCAGCATCAAAAGCATTCAGGAAAAACGAGCTTATCAAAGAACTTCCATTTCAATTTTTTATATATTAAAGCTCATTAAAAGATAGATAAATAAAGGCCTTCTCCAAGCTTTTTATACAAAGACACAAACTCAGCATTTTTTATTCAAATTTCAAAAAAAATCTTTACGTAGAAATTCATCTCTCATTCTCATTTCGTAAAATTTTCTGTGAAACGTACTTGACGAAGACTTATGAATGTTGGTTTTTTTTCGAAATAAATATACAATTTTTTGCTTTGATTTTATAAAAGTAATGTACACATATTGTTGACTTAATTCTAATAAGATTTAAATGAAAATTATCTAATGTTCAGGAGGCGAAAAATACTGTTTTTGATATGTATGATGTTCATACTATAGGTAATGTATTGTTTAAACCGCACTTTTTTTCATACAAACGTTAAAATCTAAACAAGAGCATAGATGTAGTTTTGACATAAATTGTTTATGACTGTTACTTTTCCAAATATTGATTTCAAACTTCATTTTGTACTGTAAAAATTTTTCGCAGCTCAAAAATTATCGAAAGTTCGAAACATGATCGTTATATTTTGCATTTCTATTAAAGAAAATAGGCAGGCTGCTGAAAAAAATTGAGTAATTTACGCAGGCGATGTTGTATCTAGAAAAACAGCAGTGAAGTTTTTTGATTGTTTTTCATCTGATAATTTTAATGTTTAAAATGCACCTTACTCTGGTCGACCAATAACTAAAAATGTCGATGGAACAAATTAAGCAAGACTAGCAAATAAGCAACGTGAACATTGCTAGGGAACTAGGCATTCAGCAACAAACAGTTATCAACCATTTGAAGAAAGCTGGATACACAAAAAAGCTCGCTGTTTGGGTGTCACATGAATTAATAGCGAAAAATTTAACTGATCAAATAACCATCTGTGAAGCATGCTAAAATAAAACAGAATCGAATCATTTCTAAAGCGAAGATAACAGGCAATGAAAAGTGAATAACGTATGATAAAAATGTGCGTAAAAGATCATGGACGACGCAAATCTTTCGCAACCGGTGGCAAAGTTGTTTCTCAAAGGTGCTTCTGGTGAAATTGGAAGGAAATTGTTCATTTTAAGCTTTTACACCCTGTTCGAACAATTTATTCTGTTCTCTACTATCAACATATTAACGAGATTGAAACAAGCAATTCAATTTAAACGGCCGAAATTGATCAACAGAAAAGGCGTTGTGTTCTTCCATCATGACAACGCCATACCACACACATCTTTGATAACCCGGCAGACAACAAAAAGCGCAACAACAAAATCTTTGCAGAAGCAATGTAGTCAACTTTTTGAAATTTTACGACTAGCAAAAGAGTAGAAAAACACTGCTTTGATAAAGTGAAAAGTGCTGGTAATTCCTTTTTGGTTTTACGACAGTTGCATTTATAAGCTTCTCAAAGTTAGTGAACTGCATGAACCACAGAGACTACTGATGAGTCGGAGTAGCGTCCGACGAAACCATGGTCTAGTCTACTCGGTTCTTTTGCAAAGAATTTTTGTTGTTGCAGCAAGCCTGTTACTTCATGAATTATTTGGCATTAAGCTCTAAATATAATTCTTAAAGAATATGTTCTTTAAGAACTATAAACTAAATAAGAAACTGTTAGAGCTTGGCTTGGCTGGGATGTTTTGATGCATCCATCATAAGGCCCAGATCTTGTACCTTTAATTATAATTCATTTTAATCACTGCATAATTTTCTTAATGGTGTAAATCAGTGGTCGGCACCCATGAAGCACATGCTTTGCCAAAACTCTCACGTATTTTCATGCTCTTTCACTCACTCGACAAACAACTATTGCCGAAGCAGCATTGTTTTGAATGATATGCAACTTTTTTGTCTCATTTTCACTCACTTTAACATTTTTAATTTTACCCACCACTGGTGTAAGTTTAAATTCTGTGGAAGCCTACAAAACGTTTTTTCTGAGCGCTTGGATAAGTTTTTCGCTCAGATAAATAAGTTATAGACATATGGAATAATGGTTTTAGTCCCAAATTGGCAAAAGGTTATCGATCAAAACGGCATATATTTGGTTCGATTTAGCCCTGTCCGTTTGTCCTTCTGTTCGTTTGTCCGTCTGTCCGTCCGATCGTCAGTCCGTCTGTATGTTGTTCATTAGCACAGGATAAGAAAAAGGAGTTCAAATAATTGTATAAAACTTGGTACACATATTCACATGAACCCAATGATCTGCACTATTGAACATTTCTGGAATCCGTTCACGGACACGCCTTCCTCCCATACAAAACCAACAAATTTAAATCACTTTATAGAGGGTTTTGTTGAAGATACAGATATGAAATTTAATATGTATATTTTTTGTACCAAAACTAAGGCATGCACAAAAAATGGGCGTGATTCGCTTACAACCTCCCATACAACACTAAAATTGAAAAATCTATAAAGAGGCTTATATTTAAGCTACAGGAATAAAATTCTACAGATATGTTTTTATTTTAAAATAAGATGATTTAAAAAAATGGGTGTCGTTCGCCCACAAACATGTCTATCTCCCATACAACCCACAACATTGAAAATTCCTTAAAAATATTAATATAAAACCTACAGGGATAAAACTTGGTATGGGAGGATTTGATATAATAACTAAGGTGTGAACCTAAAATGGGCATTATCCACCCACGAACACGCCCACCTTCCATACAACTCACCTAATTGAAAACACCATAAAAAGTTTTATATATGACCTACAGGGCGAAAACTTGGTATGGGAGCATTTTATATCAACACTAAGGTAGGCACAGGAAATGGGCGTCATCAACTCCCATACAATACAAGTATTTTAATATATTTTTTAACATGATATGAGGCTTAGGGTATCCCATAGTCAAGCTAGACCGACTTAAGAGTATCCTTATATGTTTTTGAATGATTTTATTGTTGATTTTTGGGTTACGGCTTATATGGTTAGTGCCATTCTGAGCTATTTCAACATCATACTTGTATCCCCATTAAATTTTTGAAGTGAAACTTCTTTGGTGGCGAGTGAAATTTCAAGGTCTCTTATTCGTGACGCTAGGCTAACGTTTTCAATTCATATGAAAATTTAAAAAAAATTATTGCCGCTGCCGAGAATTGAACTCGGACATCGTTGCTTAAGAGCCGGAATCTATTCCTTTACGCCACGTAGGAACATGAGAAAAAGCTAAACAAAATGTAATTAAAAGTGAACGCGTAACATACTGAAAATAACATAATTAACATTAACATTACATTAACATTAACATTACATTATTAACATAACCGTAACATGAATTTTCATCCTACAAGAATGCACGGAAAAAAAATAGAAAAATAGCTAAAACAGGAGCAGAACGCGTCCGTGAATATATAGAGCGAATTAGAGCTCTTAAGAATACAGCCGCAGCTGGGTCTGCAACTAATGATGAAGGTAAGGTGATTGCAACAATGGCTGAACCAATCCCTAAAAAAACACACTGATGCTTTGTAAAAATGTATTTTGGAACTCAGCCATCATCTCAACAACATTTTAAAGCCAACCAAATTGATACACTCAACAATCAACGTTCGCTGCTTTATGAGGCCCTCTATCAACATAGAAATTATTATGATCAGGAAGCAGGAGGTAATAATGAACAAGATTTGCCTCTGCTTTCGGAGGCTCCTTCAACGAGTACTATGCAAATGCAATCCAGCATTCAAAAAGTAACAATATTGAGAAGACATTCGAAAGCAACTAAAACACCAACTGAACTAAAACAAGTACCGAAAATAACTGTTATTTTACAATTTGCAAATGAAAAAAATTGTCGAAAGACTTTTTCCAATATACCATTATGTTACAAGTGTCTTCAGCCTCACGAATATTAAGTCGCTTTTAAATTTGAAACTGATTCTTAAAAAGTTAATTTCTTGCCTAGTATATTTCGAGAAAAAATAAAGGTTACTTTTGACTTTTATTTTATCGGTCAAAAATAGCAGTTATTTTGTGACTTTAATTTTTTCAGTCAAAAATATCAAGCAATTTGTGTTTTCTTAAAGGCCGCTTGACAGATTGAACTGTTGACACCATGTGTAAAATGTCTCACCGATGAGATGAAAATAATAATATCAATATTTTTTTTATCGGTAAAATGACTTGAACAAATATAAATTACCTGATATTTTTGAACGAAAAATAAACGGCAGAAAATAACTGTTATTTTTGCCCAAAAAACTATAAGGCACAAATAAAATTAAGAGATAAAAGTTAATATGTTACACTTTCGACAAAAACCATATTCGGTACGGTCCCTGGATGCAAATATTGAATCAACAAATTATTATTCCATTTCGTATTGATTGAATTTCTTTTCAGATACTTTCTCTCTCTATTTCACACTAAAATCTCTCTTATTTCCTACTGTTAAAGAAGTTTCACTTCTGCCACGTGTACGTTGCTACACGCGAGTTTTTTGATATTTTTATCGTTTATTACTGTTGCTGGAAAAGAAGGTTAAATTCAGTCAAGTCCAAGCAACGGATGTCCAAAACTCTTTAAACAATTTTTATCATTCAAATGCAACGTACGTGATAGAGTAGAAATAGATTTTCTGCAACATTTTCAATGCATCCAGGTATAAAATTCTGTTCGTAAAACACAATTTTTTTGATATTTTTTATGATATTCGCAGGTCAGGCTCAAGGTAAACTTGATTGGAAAGAAAGAAACAATGTTTGTTGCGCCCAAGTCTTAAACAGTGTAAAAATAATACCAACATATCAATAATAAAACATTAGTTTTTCACAACTGTTGTTGTTTCATTCGCACAGTCCGGTTGAATTTTGAACATAAGGTATATATTAAGTATTGCTGCTTTTCAGGGCGCAACCAGAATTTTTTTGTGGGCGTTTTAATATGTCGAGTTTATAAATGAATAAAAAGTACATAAGGCTAGTAGTTAGGGTGTAGCGCTTATTGAGTTTGTCTTTTGCTCAACTACTTTTCTAATTGGTCAAAATTTGACCCAAATAAAAATTAAAATATTCTAGCTTAAACCTTAATTTCTTTGTACAATGGCCAAACAAGAAAATAAAAAACATATTAAAAAGCAATTTGTTAAACAGCTGTTTCAAGACCTTTCAAATAAGCCTTCATTCATTAAGAACCGGATTATATTTACTCAATTTTGAGAGATTTTTATGAAACGGATTCTGGAAAATCGAAAATCGATGAAAAATTATGAATTTAGAATTTTTGCATTGGTTTTGGATATGATCGTTAACCCATTGTTTTTTTTTACTTCCGACAAGAGTTTGTTTTTTAGTTATTTCGTGTAAAAAAAATTACAATAAAAAAAGAACTGTTTTGGATAATCTTTGATTATTTCGGTGCTGAGGGACTTGACGATCTTCCTCAAATTCATGCTACCTTAGTTTTTTATCCATAGTTTATCCATTAGAGTCTGAACAAAGATTGCTTTTTGAGTTTTGAAGTGAAACTTCTGTAGCCACGTATACAACATACGGCGAACTAAACGAGGAGTAAAACCGATTAAACACATAAATGAAACGAAGCGAATTCATAAGTTATTAAATAACTTACCATAAACCATAAGCAATGGTTTGAGTCCAAGCTAACAGACGTTACCATAAATAATGGTTTGAGTCCAAACTAACACACTTAACCAAGAAAAAGACCTAACGAACTAATCAAAAAAGTTTGAGTACGTAATTTTTTGTGAAGTAAAACTGCTTTAGCCGTGTATCGAGCAATATGGCGACTTGAAACGGGGGATTAAACCAAACTAAAAGGTTTAAAACTCCGTTTGTTTTTGCTTCTATTGCCACGTATAAGCACTTTAGAAATGCTGTTTGTTTTGTATTCAGCTAAATGCATTAAATCTACTCTTAATCATGCCCAAAATTAACTCGTTTAAATGAAATAAATTTTACAAAAATTTTTTTAATTAAAATATTTAAATTTTGCTGAACTCCTCTAAAATAGCAAACTGCCATTTGTCTTTTCTTTGCAATAGGATTTTTTAGTAAGATTATATTTAAGAGCAAATCAATTAATCACTTAAATCTCACTACTTTTTTGGGTAAAAGTGTCACTTATATCGTGCGTGACAGCCACACACATATTGTATTTAACCTAAATCTCAAGTCGCCTCAAGACAACTCAAATCGAAGTATTGTCAACAACACCTCAAGTGGTTAGAATCAAAAATTGATAAATTAATCACATGTATTTGCAGAAATCAGGTATTGCATGAGTCAATCAGTCAACTAAAGGGTGTCCCAACAAGAACGCAATTTTTAAATTTTATATAAAACAGAAACAAAAAAACAAATTGGCCATTTCAGCCCTTGAAAGGACTTTGACCGAGCTTCTTATGATCAATTATGTTGTGTGTGTTATTAAATGTTTGCACACAATTGACCGAGAACTGGACCTACATGTTTTATGCCGACTCCGAACGGCTAAAGTTTATGTTCTCAAGAAGCTTTACATGGCATTATTTACTCTCTGAGGTTTGCCATTGTCTGCAGAGAGGTGATGACCGATCAGAAAAATTTTTTATTGAAAAAAACTTTTCGCCGCGGCTGGGGATCGAACCCGGGCTCCGAGCATGCTAAGCCACACACTTAACCTGCATGCCACGGTCATCATTATATAAAACACAGATATTAAAAAAAAAAATCGTGAAACTTTATTATATCGTAAAGTAGACAGAATGAGGTTATGTATGGAATAATATATCGTGCAGATGGCCTCCGCGGCTTTGCTGGCATGCACGCGATCTTTTAATGAAATTTTCAATGACCGTTTTGCATAAATGCTGCGGTATTTCATTAATGCAGCGTCCAATTTCCTCTTTAAAGGCTCGAGTCGTCGTCGGCTTATTCGCGTAAAACATCGACTTCAAAAAACCCCAAAGAAAAAAATCTAATGGTGTTAAATCGCACGATCTAGGCGGCCAATTCTGATTTCCAAAACGCGAAATAACACGTTCGGGAAATGACTGATGCAGCAATTGAATTGTTTCTCTGGCTGTATGACATGTGGCGCCGTCTTGTTGGAACCACATGCCCTCCACATTCATTTTTTCAATTCTAGGCAAGAAAAAACTGGTTATCATTTCACGATACCGAACACCATTGACTGTTTGCGCTTGACCTGCCTCATTATACCCTAAACCTGAAAGGTCAGGCTATATTAACTTTGTGCAAACGTTTGTAACGCATAGAACGAAGCGAGTCCGGTATAGAAAAGTATATATATTCTTGATCGGGGTCACCACGTGAGTCGAGCTATCCATGTCCGTCCGTCCGTCCGTCCGTCCGTCCGTCTGTGTGTTGTCCGTATACACAAGATAAGAAGAAGGAGTTGAGATAATTGGATGAAACTTGGTACACATGGTCAAATGGACTCAAGGATCTGCACTATTGAATATTTTTGGAATCCGCTCACGGACACGCCTACCTCCCGTACAACGCGAAAATTGAAAACTGCATAACTCAGCTTATAATTAGCCTACAACAATAAAATTTGGTATGTATGTGTTTTATATTAACACAAAGATGTCTTTGCAAAATGGACGTCATCCGCTTACGGACACGCCCACCTCCCATACAACCCAAAAATTGAAAACGCAATAAATAAGCCTCTGTTTAAGCTACAGAGCTAAAATTTGGCACGTATGTTTTTTATGACAAGACAAAGATGGTTTTGAAAAATGGACGTCATATGCTTACGGACACGCCTTTTTCCCATACAACCCAAAAAGTTTTAAACTCAATAAATAAGGTTATGTTTGTCATAGAGAAATTCAATTTGGTATGCATGTATTTTATACCAAAACTAAGGTGTGTTCAAAAATTGGAAGTAATCCGTCCATGAACACGCCCACTTCCCATAGCGAAAGCACAATAAAGACATTAACTGTGAGCTACAGGAATAAAACTTGGTATGTGTAAATTTTTCATCAATATTTAAATGCATATAAAATATAGGCTTCATCCGCCCTTGGAGACGCCCATTTCACTTTCAACTTTCAACACTCAGACGATCTTTTTGGTTGTGCCACTGCTGCTTTTTATCCAGTAAAGCTTTGCAACTGACTTAAATAATATCAGCAATGACTTAATTTCACTAATCCACACACATCAAATGACTTTCCTTGTAATTGCTTTAAAGTTATGGAAATACTTGTCTACCCGGGAAAATTAAATCTTCTGAATTGGAAAGGTACAGAATGGTCAGAATGTTTGGAATACTTAGAATTAGATTTTTATAAACATAATCAATGAATATCGCCTTCATGTTTTCCGACCTTGCAGTGTCTTCCAAGCGAAAGTTAACCGTTATTTGGTTGCATATAAAGTATAGGTTCTAAAGTATTGGTGAATTCTAAGGATATTTTTATTCTATTTGACAATCAAGTTGCTTTGGAATCTCTTAAATCTATTGAATAACATCTATGATAGTTCTATGTTACCGTAAATTTTTAAATGCAATGAAATAGCAGTTTTATTTCTTACAATGTTGGACCCTTGGATATAGATACTTTCCAGGTAAGCGCAAAGCAAACGAACTTGCACATGCAAACAACTCGCAGGTGAGCTGTACTTGAAATAATTAACAACTCGTGTCTAACAAAAGGATATGCTGTATGATGCGCCAGGTTTAACCAACCCTTAACTTAAAATTATAAAAAAAACTGGTTTCACTAACAAGGTAATAAATTAATATTATCAAATTAAGCACTATTAATACTAACAGGAAGCTGTCTAATCAGAAATCACCATCGAATATTAAATATTCTTCATAGTGACTTCTGCAGAAGCTGCAGAGACACAGAGCTTAAAGAATCCACAACACTTCTTTTCTGCGCATGCCCAGTGCTGGTCGCAAATTGTCTCTAGTTCTTTTGTAACTGATTTTACAGTGATATAGACTGTCTCTCAAAACTTCTGGTATGCAGAAACTCATTCATAAACATTTACGAAGGGACGAGTTAAAATTTAAAAGTCATTTTCGAATGCAGTTTTGGAGACAAAATTGATAAAATCATGTCATATTCAGTTAGAAGCTAAGTTGTATGCAAAAAAAAATAAATTGTTAATGATGCTTTTTTGAACTCGTTTATTACACAAAAGTTTATGTAAAGATTCAAATGAATAATTTTAACTATCATTTTACACATCATCTAAACATTATTTGATAAACATTAGAAACATTAAAAAAATTAACTTCCGAATAAAACATATCGCTTCTTTTATGTCAAACCTTCGTTTGTGTTGTAGTGCTCATTATCAATATTCAAATTTAGCTCTAACGAAAAGTATTTTGCATGTTTTTTTCATCAAAATAAATTTAAGACTGCCAAAAATTAACTACTTTATTATTCATTTGCTCTCTGACACTTTCTAAGCAACTCCAAGATGTTATCAACTATTAAAGCTTTAACGCCCGTTATAATTGCGTGCACAAAAGCTACGCCAGAATCTATTAAATTGGAGCACAAAATAAAATTGGCCTTAAAAACCATGCAAAAGCTACGCACTAAAATGTTTGCAAAAGCAATGCTTAGCCTATAGCGAGTTGCCAGCATAAACGAAATGAAGGCGAAAGTAAAGAAATGAGGCATAGCTACAGCAACAACAAGTCTATAGAAAAAAAAAAAATATTACAAAAATGCTTACAAAACAAAAAAAAAAGTAAAAGTACTTTTTCCCTTTTTCCCACATAAGATGTGAAAATATATGACAATGGCGTATAAAATATGTCTGTATGTAGACGGCAGATGTCGCTGGTCGTATTTAAAACAAGCCATAATTATGAGCAGAAAATAATTTCGTTTTTGTGTTTTTTTTTTTTAGTGCTGCTGCTGCTTCCATTGAGGCATGAGTTGATTTAGGAAGCCAGCATAAAGCCGGCTATAGACAATATTTAAGCATATCGCATAGTGGGAAAAGCTTAACAACAACAGCATTAAACAAAAAAACAAAAAAAAAATTTAGTTAAGGCGGAAGTTTATAAGCGCTAAGCCGAGGGAAATAGCTTAAATTGCAATAAAGCGCAGGCGATGAAGAAAAGTGAAAATTGAGAAGAAAAAAGCAGAAAAAATAAAATTGAATAAAAAGCATTTTTTAGCAGCAAGTGAAGATTTGCGGAAGCTAGGCTATGCAAACCAAACTTTGTGGTTGTTATAAACAGCAACAGCTACACAGCAATAGTAATACAGCAACAATAACACAGCAATAGTCACACAGCAGCAAGTTGCAAGACAGTCTAGCAAGTAAAACGAAAGACTTAAGTAACAAACTTCTTCTCGATTGCGTTCAATGCATATAATTTGCGGCTGCTGTTTAGTTGCTTCAGTTTTCTATTTCACTTTAAATAGGAAAATAAAAAATAATAAAAATAATATTGAGCAGCAGTACTCAGACGTTGTAACTGACTTGTAAGCGTAAAATTAATATTGAAAAAAAAAAAGCCAAGATATACAAAATGCCGCTGTTTGCTTTGAAAATTATGCAAATTCAACAGAAAAAAAAAATAAAAAAACAACAATAACAACATTATGCTATGCACATAGTGCAAGTAACCTCATTTAGCTGTGTTTTTTTTTTTTTTTTTTTTTTCTTAAAGATTACTTCATCTTTTTTTTAAGGTACTAACTTGCTTAACACGTTCAAAACTATTGCAGCTAAGCGGCGTAGATTTTTAAGAAACCCTAACATAACTAATTAACAATCAGTAGAAGTCATTTTATGCAATACTTGGTGTTAATTTTTTTTTTTCAACTGCTGCTATTTATTCATATTTGGCAGAAGTGGCCTTTTTTTAGGCGTCTCAGCAAAAAACAAAAATAAATAAAATTAAAAATAAAAAACCGTAGCTAAACAAATAATGTAGCGTGCATATTTATTGCGTTTTTTTTTTTTTTATATGTACAGCATGTTGGCATGCCTGGCCTTTAGGTTGAAATGTACAAATAATGCGTGTACATATTTTGAGTACTGCGCTCATGTGCTTTTAGGCAACTACAATTTAATGTTTAAATACAAACATGAAATGGTCAACAACTAACTGCTTTTTGTAATTATTTTTCAACTAAACTTTTTTAACAAATTTTGTGTGCTTTTGTCTGAGATCAAATTTTGCGAATAATTTGTAGTGATTTTATAAAAAGTTTTTTCATAAATATATGAACTGAATTATTTAATTTTTTAATAACTTAACCAACTATTAATATTGAGAAGAAGAACACATGAGTCGTTCCATTTCATTATAAGTCGTGTGTATGAGACAAGTTTTGAAACGAAACGCCTCACATTTAATCTCTTTGCAGGTTTTTTGCCTTCTTTGTAGCTTAGATGTGGCAGACAAATTTGTTTAAGTTGTAGAAAAGTGTCACGCCTACTTTACCAAAATATCCAAAAAAAAAACTGTTTTTTAAACTTTTTTATAACTTAAAAGGTTTAATTAGCATTTTATTGCACTTGTTTAAGTCAGACTTAAATCAATGAAAGCTTTAGCCGCGTTCGTTGCTTAAGTCTTTTGTTTATAAAAACCCAAAAAAGCCATTAGTTAAATACTTCAGCCATTAAAATGCTACTCTCAATCCTTGTATTAGACTTAAGTGAAAATTTTAGCACATTTTTAATAAAAAAAAAAAAAACAAACAAACAGAATTTATTAAATTTTTAACCTTAACCGCAAAAGCCAAAGTAGTTAGTACTCATAGATCTTAATCAAAAAACAAAAAAAAAATTATCAAGCCTGCCCATTAAACTTCATTAGCAATTAATCAGTGCAGACAATGCCAAAAATTTTGAAACTATAAAAGGAACAAAAAATTTTACAGTTTTTTTTTTTGTTTTATTTTTAAATGCATAAAAAAAACCAGAATTTCGCAATATTTCCTGCTGCTGCTGCTACAACAAGCTTAACCATATCAAAAAAAAAAAAAATCAAAAACTTTAAACTAGCCTTCACTGTCTTCACTGCTGCAGTTTACACGTTTTATGGTGTAATCTTTTTAGTTTTTTTTGTGTGTTTTGTTTTCATTTAACTACTTTAAAAAGAGTTTAAATATGCACACTGGCAAGCGAAAAAATCTTGATATTTTATTTTTGCAACTTTTTTAAAGCATACATTTTAAATGAATTTTGAAATTTTTATGTGATTTTTTTTGTAATTTATTTCTCACATAAAATTTAACTGTAAACATTTATTAAGATTTTCTTTGATGAAAATTGTTTAATGCAAGTTTAATTAATGTAGTTGGTGAACATATTGATGCTTCCGGTTAAACAAAAAAAAAAAAAAAAAAAAAAAAAAAAATTGGAGCTGATATTAGAGGACGCAACTAGGTGAACATTTAAACAGAGTTTAATAAATGTTAACAAGTTGCTATATTTTATATATATGAGAGTAGCAAATCTTTTAGTTTAAGTGGCTAGGGCACTAACAAAAAGTTGGAAAAAATAGGTTCATCACTTATGTTTAATTTTTTTTTTTGGTCTTAATTTAAATTACTGTTTTTAGCTTGAAGACAATGCAAGATATTTGATAATGAATTACAGTTCAATCTAAGTACAGTTCAATCTAAGTAATTTACTAAAATGTATTCTAGTTTTCAACAAAATTTTTATATATCTAATTTTTGTGCTATGTTGCAACAAATTTACTAACTACACAAACACCAACCAAACCAATTTTAGCAATTTTTGGGATTTCTTGTATCACTTCAGTTCATAGAAAATTACAGAAAACAATAGAAGAAAGTAAACATTTTTCTTAACAATTTTTAAGATTTTTCAAGGCTTAACCTGAAATCATTTATTAATTCGTCTTGAATGGACTACGAGCCATAAAAGAAAATCAAAACTGCAAATCTTAATTTTTGTATTTTTACAAAAAAAAAAAAAACAATTTTTATTCCATGTTTTGAAAATAGATTACATTTTTTTGACTATTTTTAATGGCAATGATTTAAATATGAACAATAAAGTAACAGTAAATTTTTTTTTGTTTTTAGTTTGAAATTGAAATTAAATAATAAAAAAATAAATGAAATCTGCTAAAAAAAAAATATTAGCTTCCAAATGCAGATCTTTTAATTTCAGAGAGTTTTTTCTCAGTCCTGGGTTCTGTAAAAGTACATACGTGTTAAATAACAGAAAACGACATTAACACAATTCTTTACAAAATAATTCTGCAATAGTTTTCACCAAAATTCTTAACACATTTCTAAGAAAATTCAATAAAATTTAGAAAAATTGGAAAAATCTTAACATTCGACTGACAAGAAAAGGTCCCCAGGTGACAGTCTCCGATTTGAATGATTTTTGGATATGTGATAGAAGACAAAAATCTAAGGTCGACGTATTTTTTTATACGTGCTCAATCGATGGTTTAGGTTTTCCAACTTGCGTCATAAAATTAGCGAGAATTTATTTTTTTTACTATAATTTCGTTATTTTCTATGAAAACATATACAAATTTGATACCAAACGAAAGCTCTTACAAAACCACACACGAAAATTTTGTTATAATTTTGTTGTTGTAATTTTTAGCAATGCATAGTCGATATCAAAGAAGTATGTTGACACAATTATTTCATATTAATTTATGTTGAATTTAAGGCAATTTGTTAACTTATTTTTTTTGTTTTTTTTTAAATTTGTTACTGTTTATAATAAAATTTTTGTTTTATTAAAATGCATTTATTTTACTTAAAGAAAAAAATTTCATTACATTAAAAGTGCCCAACATGGGTATGAAAATTTTTACTTTCTATGGCCTATTCTCATGTTTAAATATTTTATCGGAAAAGTTGATATTTCATAGGGCTTCCATATAAAATGTGTGGTTTATTCTTGTAAGCCTCATTGCACCAGTAAACAATAGTTTTAATCATAGCTGTTAAATTTAAATTATGATTAGTAATCAATTAGATTATTTTTCAAAAAGAATTATAATCATTATATAATCCTTAGGGGACAAGTTTCTGATATTTTTGTATTTTCAAGTTATCGTGATTATAATTTGATTATTTGTAATCATAATCGTTATAGAGCCACCAGACAGAAAATAATCATACTTAATCAATTATTTCAAATGTTTTATAAAAATAATCGAATTACTAATGAATACGATTAATAATCATTATTTAACAGTCATGATTTAAATCACCCAAATTACCAAATATGGACATTTTTACGATATTAAAAAGAAATTAAATGCATATCTCATATTTCTTTAAAAAAAAAAATTCTTTTTACATTTTTAGCAGGAAAAATCATAAAAATATTCTTCTAATTTCATAACCTCAACTTTGTGAATGAATCAGATATGTTCAGATATGTACATAATTTTTTTTATTTAAATTTTATAATAAAAAACATTAATTTTAAAATAAGTCCACGTCCTTCAAAGAGCTTTTCGGTTTAAATTCGTTTTGATATGGTTTTTTTAAAACAACATTATTTATTTGATAGATCTTTAAAAAAGTACCACTCGCTGTAATTTTTTATCAATTTTGTTCTAAAAAATATATTTTTATGTGAATCAATCAAAAAAAACTTTAGAACAAATTAAGATATGTTCAGTAAATGTACCGGCCTTGTGCTGCAAAGCCTACATCTATCAACTTGGAGGTTAAAATTTTGAGGTAAGCCACTCTGGGAACATCACAAGTAAGTTTTCTGTCAGTCTCAATAGCAAACGCCAAGTATGTAGATGTGTGGCTTGTGACTATCTCTGAGACCTTCTAAGAACCTTCTAAGAACTAAGAACTAATAACTTCTTAAGGCTTAAGGGGCGCCATTATTGCCGTTAACCATAAAGCTGCGGCTTAAAATTTGAATGAAAAACAAAACCCAGCCTTGAATACGTGATTTTTTCACTTGAGGTCGCATTGCTTTTTTTTCTCCGCAGACCAATTTTTTTCAGTTTGGTGTTTTCGATTAGCTTCAGCTGATGCATCGCCTACACCGTATCCAGTTTTGTGGTTTTTTATGAAATCCTTATACATGAACACGTAAGTCTCTGCTGATGCTAGTTGAGTTCTTCGAGCTTCAATACGAGTTGCCTACCTTCACTGCTTTAACAATATATGTACGCTTTGGTAAATGTCAGCAACACATCCTTGGTAAGGAAGGTCTACCGAGGTATTATAGCTTTGCTCTGGCAAGTCTGATTGAAACAAGAGATCACCAGGTATCTGAAGTTCACTGTTAGAGGACACATTAAAGCAGTGCAATTTTATTTAGGCTATTTTCAACACCTGCGGCTGCAAATTTTATTGATTTTACCTCTCTAGGTTCGCGCTTTATAGTTAGAGTGAGGTCATCTTTAGCAAGATACTACTCTACGCCACGCATGATCGGTCTTTGTCAGAGACCTCTTAATGATTCTGTTACGCTATATAAGACTAATTTTATCACCTAGAAGTCAATGTAAGTCGAAGTCAGAAGTCGATGTAATAGTGGATATGTAGTAATAGATTGTAATGGATTGATTGGCTGCATTGCAAATTTCTTAAATTTCTTTGTTGTATTTGTCTGACCGCTAAAAAACTTTTTCTATTCTTCTAATCATAACACACATGTAGTTCTACGGAATGGTTTTATGGTAGTTGAATAGATGAACAGATGATTTCAGTTAAGTTAATAACTATATTGTAACATGTTTGGCTTTTCAAGATAGAAAAAAATACATATCTGTATAAATCTTTATATATAAAATTCTTCTGTACATGGCTTTATCACTGAATTCCTCCTAAACGGCTTAACCTATTTGGATGAATTTAGGTGAGTACATGCAGCTGGGTCTGTAGATGGTTTAGATCTAAAGTTTGACCCGGTAGGCTGTTGTTGTTATAGCAATGTTTAAAGGGGTATTTGGGATTATAACTCAGAAACGAATTGAGAAATTGTCATGATTCTATCACTACACCATTAGTTTTTATGCATTGAAAATTACAAAAATGCAAAATTAAAAAAACTAAACAAACAAAAAATCTTAAATTTTTATGATCAGTTATGCTTGATTTTTCGATCGTATAAGCCGTTTTTAAATTTTAACCATAGAAACTTTAAACAAACCCTATGTTTATGCATCTCATATGAAAGAACATTAAAAAGGACATTTTTGGTTTTAAATATTTTTTGAACAACAATTATTTTTATCAAAGATTTTTGCGAAATAAAGAAATTCGTTAAGGTTTTTATTGGAAAATTTTAAAAATTAGATGGAAAATGAAAATGAAAAAGATGAAAAAATTATTGAATGGACAATTAATGAAAATTTGAAAAAAAAATAAATGAATGGAATCCTTTGTAACATGATCGAGTTATTCACTTTCAAAGTCAGCACTTTCATTTTTGCTTGATTTTTTTTTCTATTTCACTAAAAAATTAAATAAGTACTATAAACTTTTTTGGCTTTTAGGTACGAAAGCTTTTGTGGAGTCAATTTCTTGGAAATTTTAAGCAACTTGCATGTTCTTATAGAAAACGAAATTTGTTTAATAAAGGACATCTTAACCAAAAATCTTACTTACCACAAAGGTATGCAACTACCAAATTGAAATAACATAACTTTGAAAATGCTTGCATGGCAAATTATTTCCTGATCCAATCCAATCTGAATTGGATGGGACCTTAGTATGTTTGGCGATGCCAAAAAATGTCAAAAATTTGGGTATAAATGGATAAATATAAAATATGGCGGTTGAGGCACAAACTGTGTGTGGCTTTGGCACCGTAGGGCCTTGGATCCCCCACTGCAGATAATAACATACCCTAGAGAATTGTAAATTCCATGAAAAGGTTCTTAAAAACATGCTGTTTAGCCGTTCGCAGTCGGTATAAAACAACTAGGTCCAGTTTTTGATTCATTGGCTACAAAATTTAATAAAACGCTCTGTTAATGTCCTTTCAAGAACTTAAATGACCAAATTGTTTTGAATTTTTTGTATATAGAAAAGGACAAAATTTGAGAATAATTGCATGAAAAATTGGAAGGATTTTGTTCAGATTCAGAGGATTTTTTATATTAATATATAAAAACAAGTAAAGAAAGTCTAAAGTCGGTCTAGGCCGACTATGAAATACCCTAAACTTACTTTTTCAAAATACAATAATAGTATTGAAAATGGGCGTGTCCATAGGATGATGAAGCCCATATGCATTTCCATTTTGATGAAAAATTTACACATACACTCAGAAAAATATCAACTGTAATATTAATAGTCGGCCGCTGTTATTTAAAAACACTGTTCGATTGAATGATTTGCGTTTAAGTAAACAATTTTCTTTGTTGAATGAACGTTTCAAAGTAATTTTGTGCTGTTAAAATCATCTGTTGAAATATTTTTGTGCTTATATTGAATTGTCAATTTTTTCTAAGCAATAGTTTTTATATGTGTTTTGCTATATTTATATTATCGTTGTCAGTAGCTCAGTGGACGTGCACTAGACTGTCATGCGGGACGCGTGGGTTCGAACCCTAGCTGTGTAAGTATCAAAAATTGTAATTTAATAATTGAAATAATAATAATTCTGTTTCATTAATTGTTTGGTCAAAAATAATCTTCAAAATAAAATGCTTACAATCTTGCAAAAAAAAAAAATTGCAAATTTCATTTTTTATTTAAAAAAAAATATTTTAAATAAAATAAAATTTTTTATTGGCCTTGCAGGATTTGAACCATGAACACTCGAGTACTAGACGCACACGTTAGCACACTCGGCCATACATGAACTTTCAAACAAGTGATCAAACTTCAATAAATATGTTTTTATACGGGTTTCGTGTTTTATAGACCAACAGTCAACCGACTGTTGATTTGAAAGTTTCATTTTTTGGATGGTATTTAACAGTGAAATCTGTTATTTCAACCCATGATTTGTTTGATAAAACATCATTTTTTTCCCTGAGTGTATTGGACGTGTTGTATTGTGTTTGTTGATGTATAACGCCCAATTTTTGAACACATTTGAACACAAGTTTTGGTATAAACAAGTAAAGAAAGTCTAAAGTCGCTCTAGGCCGACTATGAAATACCCTAAGCTTACTTTTCCAAAAAAACAATATTATTGTAAATGGGCGTGTCCGTGGGCGGATAAAGCCTATATTTTATATGCATTTAAATGTTGATGAGAAATTAACACATACCAAGTTTTATTCCTGTAGCTCACAGTTTATGCCTTTATTATGTTTTCGCTATGGGAGGTGGGCGTATTCATGGACGGATTACCAATTTTTGAACACAACTTCATTTTGGTATAAAATACATACATACCAAATTTGATCACTCTATGACAAACATAACCTTAATTATTGAGTTTTAAACTTTTTGGGTTTCTGAGAGGTAGGCGTGTCCGTAGGAGGATGACGTCCATTTTTCAAAACTATCTTTTTTTTTTGTCATATAAAACATATGTGCCAAATTTTATCTCTGTAGGTTAAACAAAGACTTATTTATTGTGTTTTCAATTTTTGGAGTTGTATGGGAGGTGGGCGTGTCCGTGAGCGTATGATGTCAATTTTTCCAAACCGTCTTTGTTTTGTTATAAAAAACACATGTGTCAAATATTATCTCTGTAGGTTAAACAGAGGCTTATTAATTCCGTTTTAAATTTTTGGGTTGTATGGGAGGTGGGCGTGCTCGTGGGCGAACGACACCCATTTTTCGAAGACATCTTTGTGTTGATACAAAACATATACACACCAAATTTTATTGTTGGTGGTTAATTATGAGCTTATTTATGCAGTTTTAAATTTTTGCGTTGTATGGAAGGTAGGCGTGTCCGTGGGCGGATTCCAAAAATATTCAATAGTACAGATTCTTGGGTTCATGCGACCATGTGTATCAAGTTTCATCCAATTATCTCAACTCCTTCTTCTTATCCTGTGTATATGACTGTGTATAGGACGGACATGGATAGCTCGACTCATACGGTGACGCTGATCAAGAATATATATACTTTTCTATACCAGACTAGCTTCGTTCTATGCGTTACAAACGTTTGCACAAAGTTAATATACCCTGCCCTTTTAGGTTTAGGGTATAAAAAGATACATACCGGATTTTATCTCTGTAAATTAAACATATGCTTATTTATGGAGTTTTCAATTTTTTGGGTTATAAAGAAGGTATGCGTGTCCGTTATTGGATGACGCCCATTTTTCAAAAACATCTTTGTTTTGTTATTAAATACATACGTACCAAATTTTGTCGCTGTAAGACAAACATGCGCTCATTTATGTAATTTTAAATTTTTTGTTTGTATGGGAGGAAGACCTTTCAGGTTTAGGGTATTATCATATATCACTGTGTTGGGTTATATCCGAAACCACTCAACTGATTTAAATGCAATTTTGTGAATGTTTATGGCAAGATTCAGCTTGAGATATAGTTTTAGACCCGATAAGTTGTTGATTTTTACAAAGTTTTTAAATTATTTCATTGAAATTATACTTTTTAATTTTATTCAGATTTTATATGAACTTTCCTTTTCTTTTATCCAACATTTAAATGTTTTGTAATGCGATTTCAAGTATTTGTATAGGAAAATAGGGTAGATATTAATATTTTAAATTAATAGAATTCAAAATTTACAAATTATTAACCAAAAAAAAAAAATTTTTACCATAAACTTTTAGAGAAAAATATGGCTAGAGTTGAGCATTTTATCGTATAATATCTCATAAAAAACACAAAAAAGCAGCAGCAGACTCGAGCTGCGCCGGGTATTATCAGCTAGTATAAATAATAAAAATACATATCTAAAAGATTAAAATCGAATTGAGGAAAAATTTTACTAAGAGCAGAAAAAGTACGTGAACAGAAAAATTGTAGAAACTTATAAGTAAACAGATGATCGAACGATTTGACAGTTTATTTGAAATCAAAAGAATTTTTGAATTTTTTTTTTTTTTCTGACAAGTGAAGTTCTTTAAGGTAGCTGTAAATTCTTCCAAGTAAAAAATTTACTAGCAAAAACTTGTCACCATGGTAGAATAAAAAGATGGGCGCATCTGGGAGAGGAAGTGAGCTGTTGAATTAAAGTTTTTCTAGTTGTTGTTGTTGCTGCCTTTATTGTTTGATGTCTATGGCACTCACAGCTTTGTTAGTGTAAAATAAGACATTTGAGTAGTTGTATTAATATGAGCCTACCTTATTATTGTATCATGCTCGTAGCTACTTTTTCTTTCTAATTTTTTTTAATTCTCTCATTGTCCTCTCTCGTGGCAAGTTTTTCGAGTTCGTGAAAGCTTTTTGTGTAAAAATTTGTAATAATTTGAAACACGATTTTGTTAATGAACAAACCTACAGATATAAAAAAAACATATTATGACAATTGTCACTTTTAATTTTAATATAAATAGACAGGGCAATATGGTCCAATTAAATTTACAATTGAAAAATTTGAAATTTTTCCACCAAAATGTTCAATATGGTGAAAAAATGTTGCAAAGGAACATGTTGCGAGTATTTTTCGTAGTGGAAAAGAGTACTACTTTGATGAACATGTTGACGCATGCTTCATAGTTATCGTTTTTTGTAAGGAAATTCGAGTGGAATTTCACATGAAACTAAACAGAATTAAACTGTTCCAGCAAAATTTTTGATACAAACTTGACATGCATTCTTAGATACACTGCGTCCTGAAGACATTCTAAAAATCCAATTGTGCCATTCCTCAGTCTTATCGAAAAGTGCTTTTGGGATGATTTCTCATAAACTTCTAAAAGTTTATTTCAATAGCTTCTAACAATACTTCCATGACATGGCTTGTACAAGGCAATGGTTAAATATTTTCTTACAAGCATTTTGTCTTCTTTTTTCTGAATCATGGAATGATTTCTTTAAGTTTTCCTGAGATTCCAATGCTAGAATCTTTTCATTGAAAACCTCAAAGAAATCTTCCATTGACAAATTTTAGAAGCACTTCTAGAGAAGACTAAGGAAAGCATTCCTCCCAATGACATATATATGTTGAAAGAATGCCTTCTGGGTTTGAAAGAATTCACGACTTTCCCTTCCACTTTACCATCTTTTGGAATCACTTTTTTTTTGCTGGGATGCTTTTACCATGAAAAAGTCGCAAGGACAATACGTTTAAAAATGTGTGGTATAAATTTCGAAAATCCAGTTTTCTCAAGACCAACTCTACGTTGATTGTTACAGAGTCAGAAAACCAACTTCAATATTTGTTTTGAAGAAAACAAAAAAAGAATGTTGTTTATTTAAAAGCAGTGAAATGAATGCTTTCATTTTGTTCGAAATTGTTCGAAAAAAGTTTTTTATTTGCCTAGTGAAGCGGGCAGGGTTTCAGCCAGTTGGATACAATTTGATTGCAAGTACTTTAGTCAAAGTTTAACATCCATTCAGATATCAGCTGGTAGCAAATATGTATTTCTTGTTTAAACTGAAACATTCTAACATATATATGCAGAGAGGTTACAAGATATAGAGAGAAAGAGAAGAGTGTAAAAAATAACTTCGGATGAGTTCTCAGCATTTAAAATTTTTTTTTCTAGCGGTAGATTTTTGTGATATTTTTCTGCAAATAATTCATGAATTATGCATGACTGATACAAGCATTTTAATCATCTTCGATCATTTTTAGATTTATTCTCTTAAATCTGGTTTGTTATTTAAAAAGATTTAAATTTTTAGCTATTAACACACTTTTTTTTTTAAATATTCATTAAAAATAATCAATGAATTCTGCATAGAATATAAAATACCGGTTATATTATTTTTAGTTTTATATATGTTCCACATTTCTGTTCATATATTAGCCTAATTTTTTTTTATTGAACATTAAATTATATGTATTGATTTCTATCATATTTAAACTTTTTCTTTTCTTGCATTTCTTTAATTTTATTTTGGTTAATTTTTAACAGCAAATATTTTCTACTCCTTTTGTTTTAACATTGAATTTTTTTACTAGTTTATAGATAGGTTTTAAAAAATTTTTAAATTCATGTCATTCGTCTGGTTATATTTTTAAGGTTAGTTTCTGTGTCGATTTGGTTTTGTTAAGATATTAAAATTTGTTCTAGGCTAATTTTTTAACATAGTTTAATAACTATGGAAGCTGTTTTTGTAAAGATTTTATTGACTTATTTATGTTTTTTATTGAGAGTCATTTCGCCTCAAATTGAAATTTTGAAGCTTTTCTTTTGGTTTAATTAATATTTGTTGTCCCAGATAGATGGACCTAGATTACTCAGAATTATTAAGATCGTAAGCATCATATTGAATTGATATTTTGGTCATATTATTTCCTTTCCCAGTGCTTAAGATAATTATGCGAACGAAGCCTGACCTGTTGTTTCCAGTATATAAATTAGGTTTTCTTTTTAATTTTTTATAACTTTTATCAAAAATGAAAACGTTTTTAAATATCTCTCTTTCAATAAAGATCTATATCTATTTTATATAGATATATTCTATATTTTAATTGCTAATGACTCTTGTTTCTTTGGAATTCCTGCTATTAATTTTTTATATAAAAAAAAAAAATTGTTAATATTTTGACAATAAGACAAGGGTCAAATTAATATAATCCGTTAAAAGAATTTAAAAAATTTTGTCTTTAACAGTTATTTTTGAATAAAAGTTTCAAACAGAACCTATGCAAGTTCGTTTCCTAAGTCTTTTGTTATGCTGAAAAATTATGCAAAGAAAGGTGTTTGTAAAGAATTTTTTATGTGCAATAAATTGTAATTAAATGTTATTTAAGAATATTATTGTTGCTATAAATCATGCAAAGCACAATATGATATTGAAAAAACGACAAAAAATATCTATTTTATGTGATAACAAACACTTTAAAGCACAACTTCAAAACACAACTTCAGATAGAACAGAATAAATAACAGAAAAAGCTAAAAATATGCAACATAAAAGCCCGACTAAGACTAATACACAGTGCATGGGTTTTTTTTTCTTACTAAGCTTCTTAAGCAGCTTTCATTATTACTGTTTGGCGTGTCGATGGTGCATCTATTCGAAGCACGAGCTCGTAATGCAAATCAATGCTATTGTATTTGAATTGAAAAGTCGTGGAAAATTGAAATTGAAGAGATGTTGTTGTGTGAAGCTTGTGCACTACTCGCAGCTTAGACTTATATATATATGTGTGTATGTGTGTGTGTAGAAATAATAAAACACCTGTGTATTTGATAAAGAAATAAAAAGCATAAGAATTATAGTGTTACTGCAGAGGAAATTGGGTAAAGCCGCCTGCTGTTAATGTGTTGAAAGTAGCTGGAAATAAAGTGTGTGTGTGTGAGTGTGTGTGTGGAATATTAGCTGCTAAGTAGCTTAGTTGCAATAGAAATGAATGGAAAGATTTATTTATGTAAGTAATATGTGCAAAAATAATTAAAAACGAGAGCGGATATTGTGTGATATACCATGACGTTAAGTCTTATTGAACATGAGTGCGTAATTAAATAAAAAAAGTACAAAGATGCACTCAAGAAGTCAAATACAAAGTTGAGATTCCTTGAAAATTGAAAAAAAAACGTAAAGCAAAATTTGTTTAGAGGACTGCAATTTTTTACTTTTATAAATTTTTCATATTTATTCATTTAGATAACTAAATATTTGCTAAAAAAAATTGTAAAGAAATAAAAATACAAAAAATTAATAACATGTTAGATACTTATTAAATTTTTAACAAATACTTACATTTTAATGTCAATTTTAAATGAAAATAAACAGAAACATGAAAGAAGAACTACCAGATTGGATGTTATTTAAGCTCTTGAATGTTTCAAGCTTGCTTAAAAATTAATTTTAAACTGTTTGAAATTTTATGACCAAATTCTGTGTTTTCAAAAAACATGTTTTCCTCAAAAATATCATTTTGAAACTACAAAACTAGCATCCAGCTCAGCTAATTTTTATTCGATTAATTGATATTGAAGCAGTTTAATTAGAAATAAGGAATCTCTAGTAAAGTTTGTAAGATTTTTACAATTTAAGAAAAATTTCGTTCAAATCGAACGAAGTTTGTAAATTTTACCTAAAAAAAATTTTTAAATATATTTTGCTCAAACCAAAAAAGCATGACTTGTAGGCGTTAGCTAACATTTTTTATGAATCAATGTTGCTTAAGGGGGGACATAACATTGGGCGGTTTTTTGAAATCGTTTTGAAATTAGATTTTTTTTTTATAATTTTGTATTTTAGTAAATATGTTTAAAATTTTAAGAAAAAAAATTTCTTTCAAAAATTATTAGGGATTCAAAAGTTACAGACGGATTAGTGAGAGCGCAGTTTTATTTTTCTTTTGATTTTTCTTTGTTCACAAACTTTGAACGCGTTTATCTCGAAACCATGTTTTTCGTACTGGTTGCGGCAGTAGCGGGTTCATATTTTGACGAATTTTTTTTTTGTATTTTTTTAAACTTGATTAAAATTTTTTTTGGATTTCTTATGAATTTTAAAAGTCAATATTTTTTTCGAAAAAACACACTTTTAAATTTGGAACATCACCAAAAATTGAAAAAAAAGTTTTTTAAAAAAAAGCTACTGTCATGCAATAATCAATTTTGTTAAGATTTAAAAAAGTCATTTTTTTTCCAGATCGGACAATTTTTGTGACTTCCAGCGCTGCAACCGCAAGGCCTCATGTTTTTCTCTGCCGCCAGTTTGGAGCTCTATTAAACCATGTTGCAGTGAAAAATATATTTGTTTTTAATTGTTTTTCTTGTATTTGTATTCTCTTCAATAATAAATTTTGGAAAAATGTTCGTTTTTGACTGAGTTATGAATTTTTAAAAAAGGTCTGTTTTCTCTGCCGCGAATGTCCCAACTTAATGCTAAATATATAAAAGCTTTCAGGAAGTTTTAATTTCTTATTGAATTTTTTGTTTTTGGTCAGGCAGTTTTCACTTTTTACTGTATTTGCTTTTTTTTTGTCGTTCTCAGTTTTGTAGTGAGGCAGAAAGAAAGGAATCCTCTAAAAAACTATGCTGCATTAGATATTTTATGTTTTAGTGAAAAAATTGTATATTTTATATACTCTAAATAAAGTGTCACAAGGCCTAAGACACAAAATTTTTATTGGTATTTTGAGCCTTTCTGTAAAAAATCAGCAAACTGGCTGAATTTTCCAAGAGTCGAATTTCTTAATGGCTTTAAAACAGGCCTTGTGATTGCCTGCCATGCGTTAAGAAAGACTTGAGCACAGAACTTTTAAGAAAATTTTTATTTTAATTGTTTTTGAAGTATAATAAGTGCTTAAAAATAATTTAAAGTATAGAAAGCTTTGCAATTTATTAAGATCAACACCATAACTAGCTTGAATGGCAAGTAAAACAAAAGACTTAAGAAACAAACCTGCTGCCAGCTGTTGAAATGAAAGAAAACCTTCATGCAGTTATTAAGAAACTTTCAAGCAAATTTAAATAAATAGCAAAAGCATATATTAATAAAATTATAAAAGCTCTTTAAAGCTAAAAGCTAGCGAAATAAGCTTTTGCCCAAATCATCCCTATAAAGGTAGCTATAGTTTTAAAAATTGCATTGATTGCAAAAGCGAAGAGCGCATTCCATTAAAACTGCTGCAGTTTTTACTTGAAATTTCCTTGTTTTTCTTTTAATGAAGGCACAAACTACAAAAAAAAAAAACAACAACAACAACAACAATAAATTGCTGCAGTTCATATCTCATTGGCTTGCATGTGTTCAAGTTCATGGCACATGCTTTAGCTTTAAGTTTTTTTTTTTTTCTTCCACTATCTTATTTCCACAACTGGCTGGCTGCTCAAGAGCTGCTCTGACTGTTGTTGCTGCTTTTAAATTTTTAAAAAGAAGCAAAGTTTTTTTTTTCGTTATGATCATACTGTGCTAATAATTTTCCAAACTGTGCAGTGCAAGTGAGCGCCTTTTGACTGGCATATAATATCGGTTATGCTTGAAATCTGATGCTGCTGGAAACAATTGTTGCTGTCTGTCTGAGTGGTTGGTTCTTTGTTGTTGCTGTTTTTTTTTTTTATTTTTTGTGCTAATAACATTATAGCGTATTTTAATACTTATTCTGTTGCTCTGGCTGTTCATTCAATTCAAGTTTAATGTTAAGGAAAACAAGAAAATATAAAATCTAAAGAAGTTTTCTTTGAAGCTGTTGTTTTTTCTATGATGACTGATGACTATATATTTTCATGTTTTTTTATTTATGAAAAATGTCTGTACATTTTCATTAAATTCTTAAAACACTTAGTGCCAATGAGCAGAAAATAGACAGTGATAACAAGATATATTAAAACTTAATACATTTATTTTGCCTTAATATGAGTCATTATGTTTTGCCTGTTATACGAGCAGTTAAAGCTGCAAAGTGCTAGAAGCTAATTGAGTAGATTTGAACAATAAACTGTGAACTCTTTTGTTCTATTCTTAAAGTCTCACTTGTTTTGTGGTAGTTTTTTTTAATTTGTTATTAAATAAAACATTTACTCGATCTTAAGAGTAGTTGGAATGTAGCAAGCAATTGATGATTGAAGATTTTTTATGATACATTTTTTCATTTTTTTTTTTATATCTTTTTAAATATAAATGAACTGGAAATATAGCTTTAAACCTAAAAAAATTCTTGTAAAATTCAAAATTTTTAACAAATACATCAAAAATTTTATTTTGAATCTTAATTACTCAAAATGTAGTAAAAATACCCCATTAAAAAATGTGTCGAATTTTTTATCAGATATTATTTTATTTTTGCTCTGCGTTAAGTGTTTTGGAGTCCAGAGTATAAAAAAAAAGGATCAAAGTCGTAAAAACACAAAGTTCAAAATCACAAAAAATCTGAGGCAAACTAAAAAAAAAAAATCATTTTCATAGCGAGGAAAGAAAGCTTAAACAGTATCAGCTATCAAAGTTCGTGTGGCAAAACCACTGTTAACCGGTGTAATTTGCAGTAAAGCAGATAATTTTTTCAGCAACTGATGAAGATTTTGAAGCTGCTAAGGCTACTTGAAGAAATAAGTTTAAATTGAGTTTACATTTTAAAGTGAATTTTTGGCCTTTCGTGCTCTCAACTGTACTCCCTTTGAAACTAAGAAGTTAATTAATCGTTATGCTGTGGGAGTTAGCTTGTGGAAGGGTTGAAGGGTTTTCAAGGCTTCCAAACGAATTTTTTCCCAACAACCATAATTTTTTCTATGACGAAAATGTGTAAAACCCATGTTTAAATAACCAAATGATTTTTCTGAGGCTTGTAATCACACTGCAGAAAGTTCTCAATGTTAATACTTTTACTATGTTACAATGTTAATAATACGTTGGCGTTCAAAAATGGCCTTTTGGTCGTAAATTGTCCTTTTCACTTTCAGTTTACGAACGAAAGCACCTGATTTGATAATTTTTTTACCGCATATGCAGATCTTCAAAAAAGTTCTGCCGGTATCTTCTGCAAATTTTAACATCGAGAACCTTGTTCAGGCTGATTGCGAGCTTTCGTTGTTTAATTTAATTTTGAATTGCCAAAATGTTTTTAATTTTGTACCAGCACGTCATTTTTTAAAGTAAATTTTTAGTTTTCTTAAGTTGATCAATTAGAAAACATTTTAGTTTTTGATAAGCTGCATGTTCTTCACTGTAAACTCGTGTTCTGATTATATCAAATTTTTACGACCAATTATTGCTGTGAGTTGTTTAAACTTTAAGATCGATTTAACCAATGCTGAGAAATTTCTCATGAGCTATAACTTGACTTTACATACCATTTTAAGACAGAGCAAAGTTTTGTATCGGTTCTTTATCGAGCTCAGAAGAACATCTCATTTTCATGCTAAGATCCAGAATTTAACCGATTTTGCTTGAAAAAAGTATATAATTGTTTCCTACCCATCCAGAAAAAAATCCTTTTTTTTCTGGCTTTATGACATAATAAGAGTAGTAGGGAAGTTTTTGAAGAGAACATCTTGGAAGCTTGAATGTTCTGAGATAAATACTGGCTTACACTTGCCTTTATATATGAAAAAATAAATTTAAAATATGAAGAAAAAAAGAATATGTAGATTGATTTCGGTGTAAATTTTATAGTTTTAATAACTTGTATCGCCTGAAGTCGAATTTAGAACAATTTTCTTTTTGCCTATTTAAAATTATAAAGAATAAGCGTGATGGTTAAAATAAGTGATTGGAGATTTTAAAAAATTCCTTTAAATAAATTATTTTTTAAAAAATAGACAAACAGCATTTAAAAAAAAAAATAAATAAATTTCGTCAAAAGAAAATAGGGGGCTTTGATTTATGTATGGCACAGACAGTTTATTAATTTAGTGTTAAGACAAAATATATTAACAAATATATAAAAATATGACAAAATATATATTGCCTCTCTTTATACCAAAAATACTTTCTATCCATATTTTGGGAAAAAAATCATATTTTGAAGTCCTTTTTCAAAAAAAATAATTTAAATATAAACAAAAAAGGAAGGCTGACTTAAATACAAAAAAGAAATGAATTAAATCTATTGAAACATGACAGAGATATTGACTTCCTAATTTAGAGAATTCAATTTGAGATGGTTTCTTTTCTCTCTTGGCATTTGGTTGAAATATACGCTAAATAACTAACGACAGTATAAAATTAAAATTCATTAAAAATACTTTTGATTACAGCTTACACTGTGATTGTTTTTACCCGTAAATGAAAATGTAGCAAAGTTTTTGAATAAATTAAAAAAAAAAAAAATTGGAAAACCGTAAAAATTCGACATGGAAGGTCAAACTTTTGATTTAAAAATACATTTTTTTACTAATTTTATACTTGCTTCAAATGCATAAAATTAAAAATTTTGAGTAAATTTTTAAATTTTGTTAAAAACTCAAATTCGATCAACTCAAAAGCTCTATTCCAACTAAATTTCATATTGATCAAAAACCGGTTTTTTTTTTAAACCTAAATACAATAAATTGTATTTCTCTTCAAGAAGAATTTTTTGTTCAAGATGAAGACATTTTTAATTTAATAAATTTCTTCGAATTAAGGAAATATTTTCAATCAACTCAATTTAAGGAATTCATTGTTCAAATTAATAAAATTTATTCAAGCTGCAGAAATTTTTTTCAATTTATTCTTCAGATTGAAGAAATTTCGTTTCATTTTTGATTATGACAGTTACAAAAATTAGTAAATTTACAAAAATTTTGTTGTATTGACATACATATTTGTTGACCAAAATCGTATATTGAGCACTCTTTCATCAAATTAACGTCCTTTTTTGTCATATTCATCATTATAATTTACCAGTGTACTTAGCAATTGTGGTAAAACTTAGCAGTAGTGACCATTCTTAGCAGTGGTGACCGTGACATGCAGGTTAAGTGTGTGGCTTAGCATGCTCGAAGCCCGAGTTCGATCCCCAGTCACGGTGAAAATTTTTTCAATCAACATTTTTCTGATCGGTCACCACCTCTCTGCAGACAATGGCAAACCTCAGAGAGTAAATAATGCCATGTAAAGCTTCTTGAGAACATGAACTTTAGCCGTTCGGAGTCGGCATAAAACATGCAGGTCCAGTTCTCGGTCAATTGTGTGCAAACATTTAATAACACACACAACACAATTGATCATAAAAAGCTCGGTCAAAGTCCTTTCAAGGGCTGAAATGGCCAATTTTGTTGTTTTGTACTTAGCAATTTAATCAGAAGAATTTCAAATATATTCGTATAGCTTTTGAAAGTTCAATATTTGTCTGTATTCAAGAGTTATACCGTTTGTTCGGGACTACAGATCTTGAAAACGGCAGGCTCTTTTGCCATATTTCTTTTCCTATTAGATAACTATGGATACTCAGTTGGTTCATTGGCTAAGAAAATTGTTGCCACACCCTTTTTTACCCCTTTACTATAAGATCAACATTTGATTATTTTGTTATATAGTCTATATGGTTGCTGTTGGCAACTAGACTAAAAAAAGGCGTGGTCGTACAATAGCTACAATCGATTGAGCAGAAATCCGGGTAGTAGATTAGTTCGAGTACGATATAGTTTAAAAAAAAATTGTTGCTATTTTAATTTTAGTTCGTATGCTCAGTGTCGGAATTAAAAGTGGGCGTGGTTGCACTGTATAAGCGCCCACTTTAGTGAATTATGCTTGGTTTGTAGGATAAATTGGGCCACCTAGTGAGCTAGGTGGGTTAAACAGGAGTTATTATTTTTAAATCTATAACTTGTATCTTGTATCTCTTAAACGATAAAGCTAACAAAATGTATAGCTTTTTGAAAAGTGAATTAGATGTTGTTCAAGTTATGAGTTTTAGCACAAAGTTTTGTCAAAAAGTCAATAAAACAAAAATCATGTTGACCTAAAATAAAAAAGAACGCTTTCGTCTCACATTGTTTCTTTATTAAAGCAGCAACTTTACCCAAAATAAACTTCCACAAATCAATAAAAATGTTATGTATCAGAAATTAATAAAATTGTGAAATCATTAAATTTTACTACCAGGTCGATTAAAAAGATCGATATTGCGGGCTGACTTTATAAAATTTTTCTCGTCTATAAATTCGAAAAAACTTCTGTATTTTCGTACCAAAAACATTGACATATCTTCAAAAGTAAAGAAATTTTAATAACAATCAAGTTTTGAATATTACAACGTTACTTTAAAAAGAAAAATATTCGAACAGAATTCAAAGTCTTGATATTCGATGCAAATATCTAAGCTGTTTTTTAATACATATATTTTATTCAGATTTTTTTTTGATCTGAAGATTCAATGAAATTACTTTAATAAATATGATTTTATATATATCACATACAAAGTGACCTGATGCAGCTTTAATCAAAAGTTTTAAACCAGCGTTTTTGATGAATTTCAACTGCTTATGATATTTTCTGAGAATGGAAATATTTGCGTTTTTATCCTTCCAAAGTTGGTTTGTATAGGAAGATTGTTAGAAATAAAAAAAAAAAAAAAATTAAAAATTATCTTTTCCATAACTTTTTATTAGAGTTAAATATAAGATAAAAATGAGTAACAGGTAGCATTTCAAGGAAGTTTGTAATAAGAAAAACAAAAAAAAAAATTTAAAATCTGTTTTCATATTTATGTCTGTATTCAATGTTAGAAACAATGATATTTTTTATTATAAATTAAAAAAAAAACAATTAGAAAAAAGTACTTTCTAACCTTGTATTGCAGGATTAATTAAAAAGTCAAAATAGAAAAAAAGTTTCTTGACCGTAACAACAATTACCGTATAAAGAAGGCAACACAAATTTTATGAAATAATTTTTCAATATTCATACCATTTTTATACCCTAAACCTGAAAGGTCAGGGTATACTAACTTTGTGCAAACGTTTGTAACGCATAGAACGAAACGAGTATGGTATAGAAAAGTGTATATATTCTTGATCAGGGTCACCTCGTGAGTCGAGCTATCCATGTCCGTTCGTCCGTCTGTCCGTCTGTCCGTCTGTCCGTCTGTCCGTCTGTCCGTCTGTGCGTCTGTGCGTTGTCCGTATACACAGGATAAGAAGAAGGAGTTAAGATAATTCAATGAAACTCAGTGCACATGGTCACATAAACTTAAGGATCTGCACCATTGAATATTTTTGGAATCCGCCCACGGACACGCCTACCTCTCATACAACACAAAAATTGAAAACTGCATAAATCAGCTCATAATTAACCTACAACAATAAAATTAGGTATGTATGTAATTTATACAAAAATAAATATGTCTTCGAAAAACGGGTTTTATCCGCCCAAAGATACGCCCACCTCCCTTACAACCTAAAATTAAAAACTCAATAAATAAGCTCAAGTTTAGGGTACAGAGATAAAATTTGGTACATATGTATTTTTATGTCAAAAAAAGACGTCTTCGAAAAATGGATGTCATCCGCCCACGGCCACACCCACCTCCCATACAACCCAAACATTTAAAACTCAATAAAAAAGCTTATGATTAACGTACAGACGTAAAATTTGGAATGCATGTATTTTATATCAGAACAAAAATGTTTTCGAAAAATGGGTGTCATCTGCCCACGGACACGCCTACTTCCCATACCACCAAAAGTTAAAAACCCAATAAATAAGCTTATTCTTAACGTACAGAGATAAAATTTGGTACGTATGTATTATGTCAACACAAAGACGTCCTCCAAAAATGGATGTCATCCGCCTACGGCCACGCCCAGCTCCCATACAACATAAAAATTTAAAACTCAATAAATAAGCTCAGGTAAAACCTACAGAGATAAAAGTTGATATGTATGTATTTTATACCAAAACTAAGATGCATTCAAAAATTGGGCATAGTCCATCCACGGACACGCCCACCTCCTATACAACCCACAATAGCGAAGATACTATAAAGGTATTAAAAGTGACCTACAGCAATAAAACTTGAAATTTTATAAATTTTTCATCAAAATTGAAATGCATATAAAATATGGTCTTCATTCGCTTACAGATACAGATACGCCCATTTTCAATACTATTATTGTACAGGAATACCTCGCATAGTACTGCTTCGACCAGTACGGTTTCGCTATAGTACGGTTTTGAAATTTTCAAAAAAAAAATTTTTTTTCTTCGAAAAAATTGTTACTTTCTTGTCTTTTGCTTAAAATTGCGATGACATCATGCTTGTGTAAAAGCTTGCATACAAGAGAGTAAAATACATACATACATATGTACATATGTACATACTAGACACTCTCGTTTTTTTTATAGAAAAGCAGAAAAACAAATTATGTGTAACAATTTATCGTTTTTTGACTTGATTATCCTTTAATGTCCCTTAACCTCCTTCATAGGGGTATATGACCTGTTAATAGGCGCACTGGTCCCGAGTGCCTCGATTAGTCCGGTTTCAAATAGTACGGCAAAATGGTGGAACGGATTAACCGTACTATGCGAGGTATTCCTGTATTTGGAAAAAGTAGGTTTAGGCTATTTCATAATCGGGCTAGACTGACTTTAGACTTTCTTTACTTGTTTACTTATAAACCAAACCAAATAAAATTTTTTTTTTATATTTTGCATTTGAAGATACAATTAGATACTTAAATTTAAAAATTTCAAAGTTTTAAGTGGAATTTAAAATTTTTATCTTATTAAAGCAGCGGGTTTTTGCTAGTATTTTATTTGAGAAAAATTTATTTTTTAGAAATTTTCTAAAATTTGTGATTTTAAGAGTTCTTGTTTTTTTAATATTCTGAGCAATTTTCACTTGGTTGCTGGTTTTTTTTCAAAAAGAAAAAGATATTGTTAAATAAATTATGAAAAAAATGGCAAAACTTTTATTGGGGAAAAGCCAATTGCTTTTGAGTTTGAGCTGATTACAAAATGTTTTCAAAATATGCTTATTACATATTATTTTAGCCTTATTAGAGTTCTACAACATTTGAAATAGCGGATTAACGCGAAAAGCGAACTGATTAACATTATTTGATTAATTTATACCAAATATGAATTTTAATTTTATTCACTTTTACTCTTAATGCGACCTTCGGTCTTTAAAGTTCAGTTTTTAATTTTTTTAAATAATTTTCAGTCAACCTTTTATTTAAAATTAAAGGATTTAAATTTTTTTTAACTGGATATTATATTAAAATTTAAATTAATTTTGTGACACAATGGAAGAAGTTCTCCAAAACCAACAATGATGGTTAGTCAACTACCAATTTGATCCTTCGTTTTTTACAAAATACGTAAGTCCAAAATTTATGAAAATGAGTGCTTTAAATGTATATTTAAGCATTATCAAATTCAAAATGACGAAAAAAAAATTCTTGAAAACAATGATAATATTTGCTGATAAAGTGAAAAAAGTAAAAAATCTATTTCAAAATTTTTATTTATGTTAAAAATATTTCAAGACAAAATTAATTATTCAAAAAAAAAAAAATGTAAAAAATGTTTAAATTAAGAACGAAATGGTCAAAAAAGAGCTCAAACTATTCATAATTACATTTTAATGAATACATAAGCAAAGTTATATATTATTGCAAAAATTCAACGGAAGCCATTTGGAAAAGTTTTCAACTTAAAAATACAAACAAAAGCGAATATACAAAGAACTAATACAACAAGAGTTAATAGTAAAAAAAACAACAATATTTTTAAAGAATTTCAAGTTTTCTATTTCGCAGCAAAAAATATTAACATTTGCAAGTGCGCACCACTTAAAGCTGAAGGCAGCTAGCGAAAGAAATCGAGTTTGTTTCTTAAGTCTTTTGTTTTGCAAGTGCAAAAAACATTGCAGTGCGTAGTCAAGTTAAAAAAGAAACTAGTTCACCAACCAAAAAATATTGCGAGCAACATAAACCAAAAAAAAAATTGTTGTTGTTTTGTTGAAATTTGTTGTTGTTGTTGCTGCTGCTTGCGTTCTACTATAACTCCAAAGAAAAGTTAACAATATCTGCACCTCTAAGTTCTGTTTTTAAAGCTGCCACAAAATTGAAATATTTTCAAAATTTTGGCAAATTTTCCTTGCTTTTCATGCAATTCCATACAAATCAAAAACGTCATTCTTAAAAGGAAAATAAAATTTAATATTTTTGCGAGAGTTTTAAGTTTTAGCAGCTTGCGATGTCAACTGATGTTGCTGTTTTTTTATGTTTGTCATATTCTTGAAAACGTGGGAAAACTGTGCAAAGTTCATTAGCACACAAGGGCAAAAGAGACAACAAAGAATAAGACAAGTTGAAGAAATAAAAAAAATAAAAAAAAAAATATAAAAAAAAAAACAAAAGAATGACTTGTTCTTGTTGGGGACACAGGTACAGGTTGACACACTCACCTATATTTTGTGCATCGATGCGTGCATAGTAGCCAAGAAGGCTGATGATCAGCACAATCAGCTGCGTTGTTATCCTGGGCATTGTTGTTGCTTTTATTGTGCAGCTTATTATTGTTGTTTTACAAGTTTAGCGCGTTTTATTGCAGAAAGTTTGAGTTGTTTTGGTTTAATTTTTAATTTTGTTGGTTTTTTTTTTTTTAAATAAACCTCAGCTAGGTGCCACAATTATTTCACTTTTTTTTATTTTTAATTTTTTTATTATTCGCCTGTTTTTGTTTATTGTAAAAGTTAGACACTTAAACTAAGAATATATATATATATATATATATTAACATAAAAAGTATTTTATATATAAAATAATTTTCTTTGCTTTATGTGCGCTTGCAATTTGCTAGCGAACAGGTGAAAAAGTATGTCACCGTTACACGCGGCTGTTGAGTGAGTGAGTATTGTTGCTTGGCTGAAGTAAGTGACTGACTGACGGTCTGACTGACTGTATGAATGAAGTTTGAATTTGGTTTGTTTGCGGCTTTATTGTTGTAACTTTCTTTTTTTCTTTGTCGCTTCTACAGCTGTTTATTTTAAGCACTTTTATGTTTTAAATTGTAAAAACTTCTTTAATAAACTGTTTTAATTTTTTAATATTTGTTGCTTCAATATCCTTTTGTTTTTGTGTAGTTGAAAAAAAAACAAAGCAAAAAAATAATTTGCCTTAATTTTATTTCAAGCACAAAGTTTCTTTGGCTAATTCGAGAAAAAACGTTGCTACGCGTTTTACGTTTTTTTTTACGCTACGCACATCCGCACCCGTTAAGTTTGTTCGCACGACTAAAACTTGTGCAACTTCGACAAGCGCTGCTTAACTGAACTTTCTTGGCCAAAAGCATAGAGGTAAAAAAAAATTCAACGTGAAAAGTTGTGTTTTAAGAAACAGCACAGAAGACGGATCAAAAACAACCGCTGCGTTTAAGTGTTGCTTGAAAACTAATTGCTGGAAATTAGCCAGAGCGGGCCACAAAGTCGTACTACCAACTTGGTAGAGGAACAGCTGGCAAGAAAAATTAAACAGTGCAACATAAAGCAGCAGATACTAGATAGCAGCAGTTACATTGAGAGTTAAACTATCTTGTAGCTAGTTTAACTTGGCCCGGCTTCTCTCGTCTTATAATGCTTAACGTTTTATTTTCTTGCCAACTTATTGTCTTTGCTTGTTTCATTTCATCCGTTCCCTGCTGCTCTCTGTTTCATTTTCTATTCATTCATCTTAAACCACTTGTTGCTCTGTCTTTACCATTCTTAAGCCAAGTCAGAGCTATGCCAACTATTTTTACTTTTTGGCCTTTGTTTACTTTGGTAACATTGTTTTATATTTTGTACTCATTTTTATTTGAGTTTTCAGTTTTTTTTTAGTTTTTTGTTTGTTTCAATTTCATGCCTTATTTTAAATTTTTTTCTATTTGCAGCTGCACTTGGCGAAAATGTGTTAAAAGGATCAGGCATGCAAGAGCTAAACAAGTGAATGTAGTTTTGTTGTTTTATTAAATGTGTGTGTGTGTGTGTGTGTGCGTGTAAGTTGTTATTGTTGTTGATGTAACTGTAGTTGTAGGTGAAGCAGTATGTTTTTGTAGTTGTTGTTATTATTGACTGCGCTCAACTTGTTCATTAATGAAAATTATTTTGAGTGTATTTCTGGCTCTTATTTTTGACCAAAACAGTGGTGTTTAGTTGATTTTCGTGTAAATGAAGGACTTAGGAAACTTGTTAAATGTATTAATCCATGTCTTATATTTGACTGTAGTACAAGTATTCGCTTTTCAGAAATTTTCAAGTTAATTTAGGTTGACGCTGAAGGTTGTCAAAACTATTGAAAAGATTTAAAAGAGCTACAAAGCAACGACACGCACGTTGCTCCTATTATTTTCAATGAGATTCGCTAGAGTTCGAAAGCACCGTGGAAGGACTCATTTATTTTTAAAATTTAATGAATTTGGATTTATATATTATAAGTTTTGGACTTATGAGCTAGATATGCGCCTACCATGATATAAATACCTACTAATCAATATATTACTTAGCTTGAACCAGCGCTTAGGGGAAGCCCCTATAATACGCATGAAATGTGTTGCTTGGGAAGATGGTTAAGAGTTTATTTGGATGGTCGAAAAATTGAATAGAGGCGGTGAATAATGGTTTCAAATTTATACTGGTTAAAACTGTCAGTTAACGCGCTCGCAGAAAGACTATTCCAAAATTTTATTGTGCGACTGAATATCGAATTTTGTCGTTGAAACCTAGAGGTTCTGTTGTGCATCAAGGCCACGTAAGCCTGGAAAAGACTTGGAGTGTTCAACCTATGTTGTGACACCCTTTGAACACTTCAAATTATAACATCTATATAAAAGTTTATATACTCGTCGATACTCAAGAACTTTGACAATAGCTATCAGATGTATTGCACGACATTGAATTCGATCGCTAGCGCAGTTTCTGAAACAAGTTTCTAAAAATGGGTTTTGATACCTGACCCGAGAAACAATTTGTGTCCATACCAAAGTACTCAGGCACAAAATACCCGACTATCAGACTTATTTAATTTTTAAAAGCTATGAGTAATAAAGAAAAACAGCGAAGTTAATGAAAAAAAAATCACACATTGATATCAGACTGAATGCAATAATTTGTAACAAATAGTATCGCCTGGGTTCGATATATTTTGTTTGCCTATTTATAATTATATGCAGAATAAGCGAGATGGTTTAAATAAGTTCGAGGCTTTACCATCTGAATTGATTTGAGAAATAAAGCTATTTCATACAAGAAAGTCATTTTTAATGTTATTAGTTTTTTTTAAAAAATAGAAAACAAACATTTTCAAAAGTACACTTAAGTCAAAAAATCATAAAGACACATGGGCATTGATTTTTTGATGGCACGAACAGTTTATTACCAATCTATCACAATCTATCTATCACACACACTTCACATACAGTAAGCTTTACAGCAACTCATTATGAAAACTACGGAGTTTCTGAAAGCTTTTATAACGGCAAAAGGGTAAACTTTTTATTATTTTATAGAAGCTTCTTGGACTTTTATTAAATTTCGCAAACAACTTCCGTAGGATTAGTGCGTGCTTGCTTATATAAGCTTTATACAGCTTATATATATTTGTAATAATCTTCGGAAACTGACCTGCATATAACTGAAAGATCTTCAAATTAAAAGATATAAGTTTTACAGAAACTTCAAAATTAAAAACAAAAAAATTTTACAAAATTGTTTTTATGCATTCATAACCTACCGCATGCTAGGTCAGAGGGTACTCCAACGACCTATTTCTATTTTATATCCTCAGAACTGAAACTGAATGACTTTATGCTTATGGAAACTCAGACCTTTTCTGCACATACATACGAATTTCCACTACAAACCTTATCAAAACTGAATGGAAATAGTAGCTTCGAAAAACAACTGTCAAACTTTCAGATAAATAAATTACTTGATTTTACTGAAATTAGATCTTCTATATAGGACATACGATAGGCTTCAGTTCAATTAATTAACATACTCAATGGAAAAGATTAGACATCGGTTCAAAAACCTCTTCAATCCTGCACTAAGCATAGCTTAAAATTAATTTTGAATGTACATTTTCGTATATGGCCACACGTACCTTCTCCATTTTGTACAATAGCATCATTCTATTGAAAATTTCTTAAGCCTAAACCAGTCATTATAACTTATTTATGCTCTCCCGCATAAAACACTGTTTTTATAATATCACCAACTTTTGACACCAGGATAATGTTATGAATGGAACGTTTTTATATCAAATTTATATTCTGCACATCACTGCATGATTCAAAACTTATAAGGGAAAATGGGGTAATTCAGCGCACTATTTGTTTTGTTGGTCAAATTTTATGACTCTGACCATAAATTACATCGTATTGAAACTCAAATTAAAGTTATTTTAATTTTGCAACTTTCGGTCAATGATATTTTATAGTTATACAGTTATTTAAGTTATAAATGATAGATTTTACAAGCACCAACAACTTGGGTAAATTTGGCGCATCGCACAGTGTAACCTTTTCATATAAGCTGTGGTCAAAACTATTTGCAGTTGCCGCAGAGCAATGAAATTTGCTGTGTACGACTTTTTTTACATAGATTAAGAAATTTTCCCAATATTGTCCTAATTGGAGAATTGGAGAATGACCACTCCTATCTCCCATATAAGACAAAATTAAAAATCGATGTATCTTTGGACTCCTTCAATATATTTCACTCTCTTTCAAAAAAATTTCATATTTAGTCTAAAATCTTTTAAAAAAATATTTGTATCAAAAATGGTTATAATCAGACCATTATTTGGAGTACCCTCCATATAACCCAAATTTTAAATATCTGCTATCTTTAAAAATTAATACTTTATTTTATTATAATCACACGCAAATATTTTCAGTATTATAGAAATGGTCTTTACTAAAAATGGGCTGGGTCAGACCAGTTCTTTGGGTACCCTTCATAAAACTTCAATTCTTAAAACCCGAGAAATTTTATCAAAATCACTTCATTTGCACAAAATTACCCCCAACTAAGTCTTTGCTTAAAAAACCCCCCATATAACCCATGTTTTTTGAATCACTTTCACTTTCACTTTAACATTTTATAAAAAAGGCGTTTTTCCAAAAAGATCATTTCCAAAGAGATCATTTATTAAAAACTTAAAAAAAATAATACATTCATAAATTTTATATATAAAAAAGAAAATTAAAATTAAAGTTAAATTACAAATAGAAAAAAAAATGATGTATACAAATTTCTGTATTTTATTTGTTTCATACGAAGTGTCACTTGAAAAACGGTTTCGACGGTTGCACTCTCAGTCGTGAGCCTACCTGTTTTTATTGTAGCGTGTTTGTTCTTATCTTTTCTTTCGCAAAACTCTTGACTTGATTCCTATGAACAATAAAAATGAAAAATAAAAAATTATAGTAAAATAACCCAATTTATTTATATGACAATAAAATTTTTTAAAAAAACATAACTTGGGTGCTTTCGTTTCATTAAGGCCCTATTCTCCTTCAGCTTGCTGTTTTTGGACCCTTTTTGAAAAAATTCTCATTTGAAAACGCAAAAAGATATTTGAATTTTGTTTTTTTTATTGAATTAGTAATGAATGAAAAAAAATAAAAAAATTTTTTTCGCCGCGATATAGGGGCTGTCCATAGATGATGGCACCGTCAAAGTTGGCCCTCAAAAAAAAAGGCATGGTGCTGGCGGCCACGATTCCGGCCCTCAGGAGCGTCTGAAAAAAAAAAATATAGGGTTATGATCAGCATAGATGTAATTCTGGCCCGTAGTAAAATAAAAATTTTGCGATTTTTTTTGAAAAAATGGCGGTCACTTGAAATTGACAAATCGAATTTGGACCCATTTTTTTGTAGTTTAGTGTAAAAAAAAAATAGTAAAAAAAATCGCAAAATTTACTATTTATTTTACTACGGGCTAGAATGGTGACAATTCTACGTCGATTAAACTTTGTTTCATCCAAATCGGTTCAGTAGAACTGGCGGAATCGTGGCCGCCAGCTCGAAAAACGTGGTTTCGAGATAAACGCGTTCAAAGTTTGAAGTTTATTTTTGCATATGTTTTGGTGCAAAGGTCCAGGCGATACTGTTGAAACCTTCATTGCTGTTTTGAGTGTCAGACCCGAGGCATCTACTCAACAACTCGTCCGATGACAGAGCTTCGTAGACGGGTTTTATCGCTTCGGCGACCTTTGGGTTGAGCGGATCGTAATTATGTTTAAAGTCATCCACGTTACCCTGCGCCACGGCCTTTTGATACGTGCACCAGCTTGACTCACCGGTCGGGCAATTTTGGTGTTGGGGATTTTCGTCGGTAGATACTTTGTGAAAATATGTAGCCCAAACCGCCTTCTTCATCTCTTCTAGGGATTTCGGATGACGGCGAATCGCCAAACCGTAGTAGGTCGTCAGTTCACTTATAAGCTTATCTGTCAGCTTTCCAGCGCCCTTGCCACCTATACCTTTGTTCTCCTTTTTGACTTTGCGCAGCCTGGACCCCATTCTTTTTTGAACGTGGCCAACGCATTGTTTTTTTACCACAGTGGGGTCGCCATCGTAGGGGTCTTCGGTGAGAATTGCTTTGAAAGTTTTAGAATCGCCGTCGCCGATATATTTTTCATACTTGACGCCGTGTTTTTCCATTGATCTTGCAAACATCTCCTTAACCGCATCGACTTCCATTTTTCCTGCGCTGCCTTCATGATTTTTACGACATTCCTCTTCGTGCAACTCCTTCCAAGCTTCGAAACCCTCTGGATCGATATATTGCTGGGATTCCCAATATTTGCAGCTATTGCAAATAGCAGACTTGACCACAGAGTCAACAACTTTTTTGGTGTACTTGCCGATCAATGTCGTTATACCATAGAAAGATGTGAAGCCGCGTTTTTTCCACGTGCCATCGCCCGACACAGTCAATAGCGTTGGATCGCACCCTTCATTTTCTTCCATGGTGGCTTCTTTTTCTTCACGAACGGCCTTGGAAATAACGAAATTATAAACGGCCTCTGCAGCTGAATGCAAATTTTGAAGGCTGCTGTAGAACAAATTGTTGCTCAGACCTACTCCTATGTCCATAATGCCACAAAACATATCTATGCCTTTGGGACCAATGCCCAAAAGTCTCATGGCAACAACCAAGCGGCGATTTATTTCATACGATTTGCCGGCGAAACGTGATGAAGGAATAAGTCTGGTTGGGAAGCGCAGTTCACAGCGATTTTGAATGCAACTCCATTCGGCGATGCTTTTTTGAATTCGAATTTTTCGTTGCATGTGGCACAAATGACGAAAGTAGCAAGTGTTGTGATTACTGAATAGAAGTCCAAGATGCAATTCTCCAAATTGTTTTCGATGACAATATCCTCCGTGGGATTATTTTTGAATTTTTTGGCTGAAGTACTCGCAAACTCAGTGTCCTCTACTCTATCAAATTTATTTCCACGAAATTTGCGTTTTTTAATTCGACCGGCGCGAACATAGTTCACTTTGTTTACGGGTTTTGACGTGTTTTATTACTTTTTTTATCCATTTTACCGCACAAAAATAAATTTTTTTCAAAACTGTACTTTTCCGCAAACCGTAAGCGCAAGCGTGCGTCCGCTATACAACTCAATCGAAACTAAACTAAATGCGGCTTTGATTTCATATTCATTCATATGTTTCTGCAAATGTGTATTCAAACCTGTTTTTGCCTGTCCATTAACTATTCAACGGAATTCGGTGGTTAATTGATGCCGTTGCGTTCAAAAACTAAGCAACATAAAAACTACTCATTTTAGCGAAGACATGACCCCACAAAAATAGCCATATCTTCTAAAGTATTTCGAATTTGAAAAAACCCTTTTAGGGTTATATTCTTAAATGTCCAAGCTATAAAAATGCAAAAAAAAAAGTCGAAAAAAATTTTTTGCTGAAAGAGAATAGGGCCTTAAACACAACTTTTTCATTTCTCAATAGATTTTCTTCAACAATAGCTTATTTTTTTTGGAAAATAAAGGTTTTTAGTAAAAAATATCAAAAGTAACATAATATTTTGATTTCTTAACGAAATTTGCAACTATTTTGTCTTTTTTTGGAAATTTTTCTGAAAAATAAAAAAAATCCCCGATATTTGAATTAATTCCGCCAAAACTCAGCTCGACCAAAAAATGATGTTGGCATTGCTTGTAAGAAATATTTATAAGCTTTTATTTGATATATCATTTGTTTGATTACTGTTGTTGGTTCAGGAGATATATGCAATGAAGTGGAACCAATTTTTTTTTCGTTGAAAACCCTACAGTGGGCAATATCTCGAAAACGGAGTGACAGAAAAAAAAAAAAAAGTTTTTTTTCGGAATCAGCGACCGATTTTACATGAGAAAAGAATAGTGGCATTCAAAGTACAAACAACTTTTCGTTATTTGTTAACCAGTGTAATTTTTGAAAAAATTATATTTTTCAAACTAATTTTATATCTGATCCAATTGAAGGATTTTCCAAAAAAAAAAATCAAAAGCATTAGATTCTATATTTTTCAAAAATATTAAATTTTATGTACTTTAAAGTACATGTACTTGTATCTCGTTCGAGAGTTATGATATTTTTTCTGTAGAAGTTATATGCAAAGACGAAAATTGGTAAATTCACAGAAAAAATAATCAACTTTCAGCTCATGCTGTGAGTCCAAATCTTCACGTATTTTTAAAATTTTGTAGAATTCTCTAGTTGATTGATATATAATAAGTCCTAATATTAAAAAAAAAAAAAAATACAAGTTAGTTTTGACCGCAATTATTACACTGTGCACCGTCATTTTGCTCGTGTATTTAAAACAAATATACTATCTTTTTAAAAATCGCTATCTTTGGAAAAAATATCGCTTTTCAAACACCCAAGCAATAAATGCGCTATTAACAAAAAATTTGTAAAATCTTCTTTTGCTCATTGCCCAAGCGATGAATGCGCGATATAAAAATTTTTTGAAATCTTCCTTGGTTCATTGCGGCGATCGTTGGAAGATGGTTTTAGGAAAATATTCAAAATCTATCATTGAAATATGAAGTAGGCACTGAAAAATCATTAAAATTAAACAAGCTGAACAAGTGAAAAAATATGACAAATTTGTTCGTTTTCTTTAGAAGCAATGTCACGTTAAATCCAAGTGAAATAATGACATATTGAATTGGGACAACAACAAATCGCTAAGGACCCCTAAAAGCGATTCGTTCGCCACAATTGTCACCGAGTTGCTTAAGACTTCTACTGCTGATTCTTGGTTAATTACTTAAGACTCCTCTCGGCGATTCGTTCACGACTCATCGAAGCGAATCACTTTTATGGCCTCAGCTGCTTCATTCGAGGAACGCTGTCTGACTCTGACTTGAAATTGCTTGGACGAAACACATAACAAATGACAATATAGCTACTTCATTTCACTATAAATTTTATATCTTCTTAATATAGCAAGCAATTATCTCTATGAAAAAACTTACGCAGAAAATTTTATTATTTGCTATAAGATTTTTATTTCTGTAATAAATCACACAATCAACTTTTAACCTATTTCTTGCGTAATCTATAGTAGAAGTTTGTTTCCTTAGACTTGCCTATTTTTCGATTATTTACTTCTAATAAGCTGCCATTGCGTTTTATTTTCTTTTCTCTTAAAATAATCAAAATTTCACTTAAACCTGTAGTTATATTACTTCTACTTCCATGTGTGGCTTTCCAAGTTCATAATTCTCTTGAAGCTCATAACAAAATTGCGTACTTTATGAAGCGTAAAAAATTAACGGAAACATTTTCGCTAAACTAGGTTAAGCATAGGCAATAATAAGGTACAGGTAATCAGTGATTGAGTGCTGAGAGCATATACTTATAACATTAGCAAGCACACAGAGTAGAATACACACAGCTAAACTTACTACATGGCTACTAGCTACAATATTGAATGGAAAATCTGCCAAGCTGCAAGTGTAGAATTTAATGGTTCACACATTATAAGGCATATGTAAGTAGGTTAAATAGCACCATAACCAGTAACTGCCTAGAAGTAAACCACTTCCACTACAACTTCTAGTGATTTGCAACTCTTGTTGCAGCAACAAGTCAATATTTTCTATTGGCGCTTAAATATGAAGGCAAATAAATATGTATTTTTCCCCACCTTGTGCAGGTTCTTTAGCGATTATTTTTGCATGATTTCATTGCCGGTCTCTTTATTATGAAGTTGTATGGAAATTTTACAATTCTTGGTTGACAACTTTTTTGTTTTGTTGTTTTTGTTGTTATTCTTTTAAGTTACATTTCACATCATTTATTGCTGACTGCTTTGCTTGTTCCAATTTTACTGCATTTGTGCCAAATCGTTAATCGAGCATTTTGTCGATTTTTTTTTTGTTCTCTCTTCTACATTGTTGCCTACTGATGCAGCAGCAGCAGCAGTCTAAGAATGCAAATGTATTGCTTCTTGTAAGCTTCATGTTGTGCAACTTGAAGTTGCAGCAGCTTTTCTAAAATTTTGGTCCAGTTGCTTGCATAACCTGTATTAGTTGTTGCTGTTGATAATGGTTAACGATATTAAAGCCTTCAGCACTTGACCTGCATGCTTCTTGTTGTGCTTTTTTTATGCGCGAACACTTGATGTCATTTTCAGCAGACTTAGCACAGTTAATTGGCTTAGTTTGGAATATATTTTTTAAAGATCTTTTAGTTGCAAGAAGTTAATGTCAACTTCTGTGAAGCGATAGCAATCGAAAGGAATTAAAATCAAGTCAAAACTTTGCGTAATATTGCTTTTAAATATCATCTGCTTGTCACAAAAGTGTTGCTTCAGTACATGAAGTGCAGACTGTAAAAGCTGATCAAATAATATAAGTCAAACAACAAAAAATGTGCCTTAAGTTAGGAACAATTCTTCAAATTGTTCGATGACACCTTTACAATTAAAAAAATTCTTGTTTAATTTAATTTATTATTGCACTGAAATAAAGAAACAATAGACTTAAGACACAAACTTCAGACAATTTTTGAATGAATCTTAGGCGCATTAAAGATTTAAGCAACAAAACTGCACTAATTTACATGATTTGAGCACTAAAAACAAAAGCCTTAAGCGAAAAACTTGCCTGTTCTTTAATGTTTATTGAGTGAAACAAAAGACTTAAAATCAATTAAATTTCACACATTTGCTTTCTTCAGCTTCTGACTATTAACCTCTTTCAGTCGTTCCATTACTTGCTTCCCAAAATGAACATCTAAAGTTTTGCTCCTCAACTGCACCTGACTGCAACACATTCAAGTGCAAGTTGTGTTTAGTTGTTTTTATATACAAGCAAAATAAACAGATGACTCAAGCAAATCACAGCAAATTAGTAACAAAACGGAGGAAAACAAAACCAAAACAATTTAGCACAATTTTGCTCAAGGAAAAATTAACTACAACAAAGATTAATAAGAGTTTTAGTAATTTTCAGCTGCTGCTGTACTACCACCACGTTACAAAGTTAAAATTGCGATAAATTTTTAAGCGAGTAGGTTTGTGCAGACAATCAAGAAATTAGGTTGGCGTTAGCGAAATATTTTCACAATTATGGGCTGTCGTTAGCAGTTATTTTATACACATATGTAAAAAATAAAAAAAAGGAAAAAATAAACTGAAAAATGCTTGTAACAATTTTGAAATACTTGCTCAAAATTCTATTATATAAGTTTAGCTAATTTTTGCTGCAATTTTTTTTACTATTTTAAGCAAAAAGAATGTTAAATAATAATAATGGTATTTTGTTGAAAATATTTCCAAAGACTGTGTTTTGTAAGACAAGATTTTTTTAAGTAAAATTATTCAGTTTCTATGCATTAAGCTTCGGGTAATTTCAAGATACTAGGTTTGAGAAGATTGTTACTTAACATGCAACTTTTATATTGAGTTAATTATAATTGAATATTTATTGTTTTTATTTGAATTTGTAGAGTGAAGTAATCGTCATTACACGGTTTTTATACCCTAAACCTGAGAGGTCAGAGTAAATTAACTTTGTGCAAACGTTTGTATTGCACATAGCAATCAGCGTCACCTCATGAGTTGAGCTATCCATTTCCGTCCGTCCGTTCGTCTGTCCGTCCGTCCGTCTGTGTGTTGTAAGTAAACACAGGATAAGAAGGAAGAGTTGAGATAATTGGATGAAACTCATGCAGATAATAAATTAACTTCCAGGATCTGCACTATTGAATATTTTTGGAATCTGTCTACGGACACGCCTACCTCCAATACAACAAAAAAAATATTAATTGCTGTAAAGACGTTTGCATTAAAGCTACCGAAATAAAATTTAAAATTTATATATTTTAGATCAAAAAGCAAACGTGCACAAAAAATTTGCGTAATCCACCCACGAACACGTCCACCTCACATACTTCCCACATTAGTAAAACTGTATAATTCTATAAGAAATACATGAGTTTTGAACAAAAATAGGAAGTTATTTCTATATGTTTTAGTATTTTAATATCACCCATTTCATATTAAAGTGTTATAAAAGTAGAACTTCACAACTAACACATGAACTTCGATAAAGTTAGGAAAGTTGAAAATTCGATACCTGAAGCTTGTTTTGAGCTTCTATAAAGCTTGCAACTAGAAGTTTACTTGCTAACGAAAATAAAGTTGATTTAATAGCTATTATGAAGTGTTTCAGAAGTTAATATCAGAAATTTTATAAAGGCTTATTTCAAAGCTTACAATAAGCTTAAAAATTTTTTATTTACTGAAGCTTAGGAAGTTTTAATTTCAACAACCAAACAATTGAAATGGCTGCCTCTAAGTCTGCAAAAGATTTATATAAATCTTTAACAGAAGCGTTATCAAAATTATCGTAAGTTTTGTTTGAGAAGCTCTTTAAAGACTTCGAAATTATATGAACTGAAGTTGAAATCTCTCATCCGTAATCAGAATTCAAAAAAATTAAGAAAAATTAAAAGCACAAAAAAATATTGCAAAAATGCACAATGTTTGGATTAGACCACAAGCGTTATGCGAAATGGAAAATAAAAATGCAAACGACCAATCGATTCATTACCGAATAAGCAATAGAACAAATTAACTTTTGGTCACTGCAACCAATATAATGTTCGGCAGCCGTTACAAAATTATTAACGGAATTATAAGAAAATAATTTTTTTTTAAATTGAATTTAATTATTTTGGAAACTGACAGTAATGAAATTTCAACTTCGAAACTACTCGAATACGTATAGCCCAATGATAGAATGATAGAATACTAGATTGCGCAAAGAAGGTCTACAAAAGTTGCACTGATCTGCGCATGTCGTCACAAAATACCAATTGCTGTCAGTTTCACATTTGTTTTGTTTTTTTTTTATTTGTTTATACACTGGCTGCATTCAGCGTACTAGAGTGCTCGTTGAGCAAAAATTCGTTGAATGGTTCAGTTTTTGTTTGCTTTATGATATAAATAAATTTGTATTTTTGAGCCACTTATAAGCCTTTATAAGAGAAATATCAAAAACATGATTCATAAACGTCCAATAACGACAGAAACCTCTTATAAAGACTTCATAAATGATAAACCTTCAATAAACCCTTGATAAAGCAATTTTATTAATTATTTACTTTCATCTGAGCACAAATATTGTCAAAAATACTTGAAACTATTTCAAAAATATGAAAACATGGCAAAACATTTCAAAATATTGAAAATAAAAATAATAATTGACAATTTTTTCAGAGCAAAACAAAGATACATTTTTGACACTGTTCTCAAAATAATAACATTTTAAAAAGCATTTTAACTACGGAACATTTTAATGCCATTTTAAAATATTTTTATGAATAAGACCGAGAGTTTAAAATTTGTGTTTGTTTGAACAGTTTTGTTGTTCTTTTATATCATAAAATAAACACCTGTCAACGTAGATGTAAAACTCTTAGTTCTAGTCCGAAACAACACTGTTAAATATATTTTATTTATTTATTATTATCATCTCAGCTTGACAAATGACAGAATTAAAAAAAAAATTGCAAATGTCAAAACATTTTAAAATATTGAAAAAAAAGGAGACATTTTTTTCAGAGCAGAACGTAGATTATAAAAACTTTTTACTATTTGAATGTCAAAAATTGATAAAATTGTGACAAATAAACAAAAAATTATTAAAATCACAAAACATGATTGGCACTGTTTCCACTTCAAATTGAGAGTGTTCGTATTTTAACAAAAAACCTGAGTCTACATTTTTATGAATAAAAAAATTGTGAAAGGTATTTTAGCTCTAAAAAGCATTTTAACTAATTAACATTTTAAACCTATTTTAAATATTTTTATGAATAAACCCTTAAACTTCAACTTTTTGACGTTCCACTCATCAATCCATTCTGTGAAAAGAATCGTTCACATTGACAACGCTATCACTAAAATTGATTACGTTGAATGCTGCAATTTCAAATGATTATGGCAGTAATATTTTCAAATTTTCAATTGAGTTTTGTGCAATTAAAATTTTTTGAAAACGAAGCTATTTATTGAAAAGTATAATCAGCCATTTGCTGTCGACGATTTAAGTATAACTTAATTATGGTTACTGAAATGCATTTTCAGAACTTATACTTAAGTTTAACTTGTTGGTGAAACTGGCCCTAAGAACTTCAAACAGCAACAATTTTACGACTTGCTACTTTAACTGCAGAACTTCAATCACTGTTTTAGCCATGTCCGTCTATCTGTCCTTCTATCATCCTCGTCGAGCGATGTAGTGTACTCTGTATAGCAAAAGAAACATTTTTAGATATATTTAAATTAACAAAATAAAGTTTTACTCACCTTTCAATGGTTTGTCCTGCACAGCAATATAAAAATTTGTTGTTTTGACGTAGAATTACGTCTTACAGCGCGGTTTGTATGGGGACGTTTTAACAGATTTTTTCAAGGTCATTAGGCAACGTTTTTGGCGAATACTTTAGGGTATACCTACAGCCTTTAATACTCTTCGTTCAAAGATAATATATACACTAAAATATCAGATATATCCTGCGCTGAATGAATATCGAACTTTGGATTTTGTCACTATTATATTAAAGTCACAATATAGTAAAATATAAGAAGAAAAATGCATGTTTTTATATAAGAAAATCAATCATCAGCTGCTTATGTGCCTGCTGCTTTCTTTGTTTTTCTTTCGTTGTTTATGCTTGTATGCTTTGGTTTTCACGAACTGATTGGTTCGCTTTGGCAGCATTGTAAGCATTAGTTCGCATTGGGTGTATGTATGCACTACTGTTCTAGTATACTAAGTGCTCTATTTTGAAACCAGAGGTCATGAACCTCTTTTCAACTCAGTCAATGACCTCAATCTGTCAAATTTAACGAAATGGTTCTGTGATCCGGTTAGATTTAACTCTTATGAAAAAAACGAGTTGGATCATATTTCTTTTTATGCTTTTAACCAATAGATGGCGTAAAATTTTAATTTTTGCTTATAATGCAAATTAATTTGGATTCCACATCCCACTAGCACTAGCTAGTGTAGTTTGCAAACTATGCATTGAACAGAAAGTGTAGCTAGCAAACTAAATATCAGACAGAGACGAGAGGAAAGGACATGTGCTCAGCGAGAAATATAGTAACCATACGATTTTTTAAAAATCGGGGTCTTAATTTAAATTTGAAATAAGTAGTTAAACTGACTGTAGCTCGCAAACTATATATCTGGCAGAGACGAAAGTGGCACCAATGGAAAGTGCATTTGCTTCGCCTTCTTTTCAACGAAGTTAATGAACTTAACCTATCAAACTTAGCAAAATTATCGAAAGAATTTGAAATTTTGCTTGTTTCTTTTTGCTTGCTCATTTAATCATACTTACTTTTAACTTTTTCTTTGTTTGGCCTCGATAAGTAGTCCATAATTGAGTGTTATTCATTTATTTTTTAATTTTTGGAAGATCAATAAAAATACGTGCAAAATGAACAAAACTATCGGACCAAAGAGATAAAGTACAAGCGGTTACAACTTAAACGGAATTCTACGTCTACACTTACGATACTATCGAAACTGTTTCTTTTTTTTATATAAAAATTGTATTTTTATGCAAAAAATACTTCCGCATGCCTTCACGAACGTCCACCGAATTTCTTGTTGGCCTTAAAAATGCACCAAAATCTTGCTGCTTCTTAAAATTAAATTTTCACAAACTTTCTGCTTCTTAAAATTCAAACTTTACTGATTGTCAAGCTACGAAAATGAGTAAAGGAGAAAACGAAAAACAGCTGATATTTGTATTGGATCTTTCATGACGTAGTATGACATGTGCATGTCCCAATCTATAATTCTATCATTCTTGCGTATAGCCTGTTTCAAAAGAGAAGAACATTTTTTAGTTTAATTTTTTGATGCGCAGTGAAAAATTATTTCTAAAGCTAGAACATTTTTAGAACATAATTGCTTGCTCTTTTTGTACTGTTCGCTGAACTTTATGTTTTTTTCGAGTGTTTTTTTACTGTTTTTCTATGTATTTAAATGCACAAACATTCAGAACAAATGATCGCACAAGTACGGTGTTGCACCGACGACCTGGAGCAACCTGTATCTTGAGAGAGAAATCAAATACAAGATATATTAAAAATAAATTATTTTCTCAAGAAAAGGTTGTGAAGTGAAATTCCAGCTGACAAATTATTTTCTGACACACATTTTTTTCAATTTTGATTGGTTGATTTTGAAGAGTAAAATTCAGTACTTCCGCAGCGCAGTTGCGATGCAACAAACGGGTTCCGGTAAAAAGTGTGCTTTACAAGACAGCAAATTTCGTGCTCAGTTTAAAGCCGATACAGTTGGTCGAACTGCAAAATATTACCGGCAGTTGAGAGAAAAATATGATGTGGACAAAAATACTATAAAAAAATATTTTAAATCTATGGACGTAAATATTAAAAAAAAACCAAAGCAAGCCACCAGCTACGAACAAGCAAATACAAATTATAAAATCTAGGCTGAGAGCCCTTTCTGGAAAATACTTTGCAACAACTGCTTCTTACATGTGTGTGATTGATGATGAGAGTTATTTCACTGTGGAAGGTAACGAATGGCAGCCAAAAAATTATTTCGAGTCTAACAATCACAAAGCCAAATACATCCAAATCAAAGTTTCCAAAGATAAGTTTTATTGTGGTTGGAAATAAGCAAGCGTGGAATCAGTGAACCAATTTTATAAAAAGGTGGTTTAGCTGTCTCTGTTCAAACTTATATAGAAAAATGTATGCCTGCACTTCAAAGTTTCATAAAAAAATTTCATTGCCGCGATAAAATAATTTTCTAGCCAGATTTAGCACGTCGCATTATGAAAAGGCAACCTTTCAGGATTTGGAAAAGCATGGTATTGAATTTGTACACAAGAATTATAACCCACCAAATGTTACACAACTGCGACCAATTGAAACATTTTGGGCGAATTTGAACCACACTTCGCTTCACAGCGATCACAGCAAGGGATATACAGTAAAAAATACAGGCTGCCTTATAAATAAAATCAGAAAGGAGCTCAGGCATGTCGACACAAGTGGAATTGAGAAGTCGATGAGAACACTGCCTCAAAAAATACGAAAAGAGAATTGTAACGAAGTAAACATGTTTTTGTAAATTTAGCTTACATTTAAAAATATTGAAAAAAACATGTTCACTACATATTAGTACATTTAAGAAAATACTTTAAAAAATATCTTAGAAACTGCAAATAGATTTTTAGTGTTATTCCATTCCATAGTGTTATTCAAGTTTTAATAGATCAAGTTAACCAATCATTCAAAATAAATTTGCTTTTTGTTTTTTGAACTTGAATGTTTTGCACTCAAAGATTTAAATAAAATATCATCTCTTATTGTGTTTCCGTGTTCTAATACGAAACTATTTTGAAGAAGAAAACATGTATGGCCTTGAGACCATAAAACTAACGATCAGTGTAATCAATGTTTTTTTGAAAATATCATCAGCTAGCAAGAATTTCAAACATAAAATTTGTAATCGTTCCACATTTTGCTGTTAACAGTGATTCTTGTTAACATGCGATGCGAATTTTTTTCTGAAATAACCATCCTACACGTGATCTGAAATATTGTGCTTAATAAATTATTTCATTATTTACAATTTTTGTTTTTTAAGTAACTTAAGCTGATCTTAACAAATTAAAAACAATTTTTCTGAGCCTTTTATATATTGTTGTTTAACATATATTTAATGCTTTTAGGTTCAATTGTGCTTAAGCTACTTAAAGTTTTGACGCTAATGACGTTGTGCAGATTATGTTTCAAAACATATGTTATTCAATAGGTTTTTTTTTTTTTTTTGTTTTTTTTGCTTTTGTTGCTATTTTTATATAGTTTACTTAAGTGGCTTCTATTGTGTCATAAGAAAAGTAAAAGCAACAAAAAATTAGCACAAACAATAACATGAATTTAAAGTATTACTGCTAATGTGGTCCATTTGTCTGAAATTGTTAGGAAAGAAACAAAACAAAAAAATAAACCGCATTTAAAGACAATCAAATTAAAACTTTAAACTCGACTTGGATCAGGAAGCAGCAATTGTTGCTGGAGTAGTTATTTTGGCAAACATCATAAATAGTTGAGATTTTGAGAAGAATGCTTGTAAAATTTTTTTTTTTGTTTTTGTGTGTGTGTTGCTCGTGGAAGGAATTTCAGACAGCTAATTATCATGTTTGACAGCAATAAGTAGAGTAAGAAAAGCAACAACAACCAAAAAAGTATTCAGAACAATGCATGCATTTATTGCAAAACGATGTTATGAAGTTGTTGATGATGTAAGACATAGTTATGGAAGCAAATTTTTAAAAAGTGTTTTATTAGAAGATGGTGTGTGATAGTTGCAAAAGCATAATTTGAAAAATTCGTTGTTTTTTGCCAAATAATTGCTTTGTATTTAATTTAACAAATATTTGCTAAAAGTAAAATAAAAACATAATAACTGTTTATAGTATAGTGGTAGGAGAAAAAGTGGAAGTAGCAGTAGTGGTAATAGGCCTTCCAATCAAAACTTGAGCTCTTATTTTTTTTTTTTTTTTGTTATTTTATCAAAAAAATTACATTTTTATCGATTATTTTCTAAAATTCTTTAATAAATATCGATAAATTTTAAAATAAATTGTTATGCTAAAAATCTAAAACCAAAACAAAATCTAACCAAAAATCTAAAAATATCTGACTATTTATCTATATATCAATAAATTTTTAAAAATATTGGTGTATTCAATATCATTTACAAAATTAATCGATTTTAGTTGCTTTCAACAATTTCAAAAAATATCAAAAAATCTATGATTTTTCAAAACAAATCGATAAATTAAGCAAAATAATCAATTAATATTGACTATTTTCACTATAAATCCATAAATATCGATATATTTATAGAATTAAATATAAATGGATAATTTTCAGAAATACATCACTAAATTTGCTAAGTAAATCAAAATATATCGATAAAAAATAATTAATTTTACAGAAAATATGATTATTTATCGATAAAATTTAATTTCTTTTACGCAATATATGAGATATTCTCGTTGAAAAATCTATTATTATCAAAAAATATATGAAAAAAATCCGATCAAAATAATTTCACTGAACATATGATTAATTATCGATTTAATAAATTGATTATTTTCTAGGGAAAATCGACAAAAAACGATAATTATAGATTATATCTCAACAATAGAATATCAAATTCGACAAATATAATAAAAATTATATATGTTTCGATAATTTCCTAAAATTCAATAATAAATATCGATAAATTGTAAACATAAGTTGTAAAGGCTAGTTCGATTAGGTTAATAATTTTACCAAAAATCGAAAAATATCGTAAATTTAACAAAATGAATCGATTAATATCGATACATTTAAAAAAATATCGATGCATAAATCTATTATTATCAAAAAATATATGAAAAACAATCAGATCAAAATAGTTTCACTGAACATATGATTAATTATCGATTTAATAAATTGATTATTTTCTAGGGAAAATCGACAAAAAACGATAATTATAGATTATATCTCAACAATAGAATATGAAATTCGACAAATATAAAAAAAATTATATATGTTTCGATAATTTCCTAACATTCAATAATAAATATCGATAAATTGTAAACATAAGTTGTTAAGGCTAGTTCGATTAGATCAATAATTTTACCAAAAATCGAAAAATATCGTAAATTTTACAAAATAAATCGATTAATATCGATAAATTTAAAAAATATCGATGAATTCACTATAATTTACAATACTAATCGATAAATATTGATAACAAAAAATTAAGATGTAAGTATTATTAGTTATCTATAAAAAATTAATTAAAATTGAGAAAAATTCAATAAAAACTGCTAGTTTTTCGATTTTATGCTTTAACTTTTGTTTCTGCAATAAAATCTTTAATTGAAGCTCTTTATTTAAAGAATTTAATATAAATGCTCAAAGACAAACTCTAAAAATATCGATAAATTTAAAAAATATCGATACATTTTAGAATTAATCGATAAATGGATAATTTTTAAAACTATATCGTCGCAGAATATTTAATGTTTGAGTTTGAGTTTGATTTTGAGTTTTATTTCATGTTTCATTTTACAATAATTAAAAATAGTAGTGGAAGTAGTAGAAGTCGTAGTAGTCGTAATAGTCGTAGTAGTCGTAGTAGTCGTAATAGTCGTAGTAGTCGTAGTAGTTGCAGTAGTCGTAGTAGTTGTAGTAGTTGTAGTACTCGTAATAGTCGTAGTAGTCGTAATAATCGTAGTAGTCGTAGAAGTCGTAGTAGTCGTAGTAGTCATAGTAGTCGTAGTAGTCGTAGTAGTCGTAGTAGTCGTAATGGTCGTAGTAGTCGTAGTAGTCGTAGTAGTCGTAGTAAGACTTCCATTGAATACTTGACCTCCTGTTAAAAATCGACAATTAAAAAAATCTTATAAAAGGCCGAAGTTTTAAAAATTACAGCTCAAATGAAAGTCCAAGTGCGTGACTTATGAAAGAATCCAAGGAATAACCATGTTTAAAAAAGAAACCAAAACAACAACAACAACAACCACAATAACAATACGTAGAAAAATAAAGTTCAAACGCAAGTGCAGAATATTAAAGAACCACCGTTGATTAATAAGTAGCAATGATAACCATAACAGCAACAACAACAACAACAACAACAACAACAACAACAACAACAATATCAACAACAACAACAACAACAACAACAACAACAACATCTACAACTAGCAGTGTAGCCAATATTAATAAAACCAACAACCAAACCGAAAGAATGCTAATGAATCACAAGCCATAGCTTAAAATATATAAAATATCAAATCAAAACAACAAACAGACAAACAAACAAACATTTTAACGCCATCTGCATGCGTTGGCTTAGAAAAACTTTTTCTTTTTTTTAATATTTTTTTCTTATATTTTTTTTTTTTTTTCTTTTAATTAAGCTCCAAAAAGTTTAAAATTTTTCAGCCAATAGAATTGAATTCAATGAATTCTTGTTCGACATTCTTCTACTAACCGGCTCGTTTCAACGCATTACAATAATTTCTCTTTTCATGCCTTATATTAATGAATTAATATAACGACTTTAAACTAGCAGACCATTTGCTTAGCCATGCATTGTTCGAGTAACGGCAAAATAATTTAACTGCATTAAAATGGTTGAATTGCTTTTCCCCGACCGCTTTTTTAGAACAACGCGTGCCAAATTTAAACATAAGCCAAAACAAAAAAAAAAACAAAAAAATCAAAAAATCAGTCAAATGAATTAATTACCAAGTTCAGTTAAATGCACATAAACGCTTTTGATTTCTGTGATATGATTCTATGACAGGTTTGTTTTTTTTTTTTTTAAATGAACATAACGTGACTTTATAGCCAACAAAACAGAATATAAAAATAAAGAAATTTTAATGTTTTTCATGGCGAAGAAAGTGAATTCTTGAAACCGCATTCACGTCTGGCAGAACGTATGGAGCGTGTGAATAGTTTGGGAATTAATTAAATAAAAAAAAGATTTTTTTTTTTATTTTCAAATTTCACTCGTTCTGTATTGATTTAAATGAAAACAAATGCATCATTATATAAAAAAACTTAATGCTAAAATTAGAATAAGATAGATAACAAAAAAAATTTGGTCAAGTTTTGGTTATGGCTTAGATGACCGAAATATCATACTAACTATGTCCGTGTGTTTTAGAACTAAAAAAAGAAAGCTTCCCTATGTTCTTATTGAAAATTGCGTGACCTTGCGTGATTTCACGCTAATGAATAACGAAATCCTAAAATGCATTCAATTGAAATAATATTTGAAACATTGAAATAACGACTGTCTCAGAAATAACTGTGCTTTTGTTTTTTGAATTTAAAAACAACCAATGATGTTTTTTTAAAAATTCTTTCAGTTTATGATTAAATAAACATTAGAAAATAAATAAAAATTTTATTTACACTGAAAAAATACACTTAAAAAAATTATCCACTTCTTGATTAAGGTCCTCCTTTAGGTCTTTTACCGACCTTTCGTTGACCTAAGTGTATGCCCGACGCCCTTTCCGTCGAAATATTTCGATGAATTTCACAGTTGTTTGATCTTCTTAAGATTTATTTTCATTAAAGCCCAATATCTTTTGATTCGAAGAAGTTCGGGGCAATTCGGAGGATTGGCTTCTCTTGGTACCACAGTGACATTATTGGCTTGGTACCAATCAATCGTTCTCTGGGCGTGGTGACATGTTACTAGGTCAGGCCAAAATAGTACTGAACCTTGGTGCTGACGTATAAAAGGCAGCAAACGCCACTCCAGACACTCTCTGATGTGATACTTCCAAGGCCACATTTGCAAATGGCCTGCCACACCATGTATTTCTTTGGAAATTTGGTGTGTTTTTCGGTGGTAAACTTAGAGGATGCTCCACCCCTTCTAACCGTAGTATATTATCCGTGTCCAGGTAACTCCTTGAAAGCCGCTTTGCAATACGTTTTATCGTCCATGATCACGCAATCAAATTTGGGCAGGTAATCGCGATACAGTTTTCGAGCCCTCTTCTTGGCTTCGGCGTCCTTTTCTTCTGACCTATCAGGTACTTTTTGTACTTTATAGCTCCTTAGGTTGTAACATTTTTTATTCCGTTGAACACTTCATTTCGATGTTCCCACTTTTGCTGCCATATCACGATCTTTTTGTACGTGGTGTTTGAATTTTCCAGGTATATGCAAATAGTTGCTTTCCGCTTTTCTTCTTATTGAGACGACATCTTTATACTTTATTCAGGTACCACATATGTTGCTATAGAGGTAACACTTTTTATTAATAACCTAAAAACAAAAGAACAGTTATTTCTGGGGCAATCTTTTATGGGGCATTAAAATGGAATCGAATGTTACTTCTTTTGCAAAATTATTTATAGTTTGAATGCTTTTGATGGTTTTTTGACAAATTATTTAATTGAAGTTGAAAAAATTTCAAATATTTTGCTTAGATTCAAGACGTTGAAAACAGAAATGTCCTTTAAACACCTTAAAAAACTTAAAAATAACAATTTTGCCTAAGAACAATTTATAATTAGAATTGGTTACTGCGCTAACAAAGTACAAAATATTAAAACTAAGAGTGAGTTTTATTGTAACACCCGTCCCTAAAAAATAGTTTCCCTTCAACGTTATGTACATGGTCTTATGATACAAATTAAATTTTCTTAAAGTAAGATATGAATGTTTTTTATAAATTTGTAAACTTTTTATGAAATTTTTTTTTTCTATTCCTCATTTTCGTTACTTGAAGTTTGTCACACCCTATGCGATTTTTAAAATTTTATCTAATAATATAGCTGTTACCTAGAATATTGATTAATACTGTTTAAAATGCTTTTGTTATTAAACATGCACCGCAATTATTTCTGCAAACGCCTAAAATAATCAAAAGCTCATTGGAAAAAAAAGTTCACTAAAGTTCAGTTAGTTATGGAGTAGGTCTTCTTTATCACTAGCCATGGTAAAGGAGGCGTGATCGGCATTAGAGCATATGACAATAAGAATAGGTCGGGACTTCTTTAAAAGCTTGGAAAAACTCCAAAAATCTATCCGATATTTTTATTTTGGTCTTAGAGAAAAAGTACCGTTGATTGATACTCTGATATCAATATGCGAAAGAATTCCAAAATACAACGGAGTCAATATATTATCAATTAAATATAATTGTAATGAAGGTTTTGACCATAGTTTGTCCAACGAGTAGACCCAAAAAAGAATGGAAGAGGTAGACCCAAAGGCCTGGACCTTGACTAAAGGTCATGTCATCACAACATGAAATGAATTTGGTACCTTTAAATTCCAAAAGGATTGCAATATTTTTGTCCTAAAGAGCGCTGTAGAATCCATAGTATGGGATGCATTCATCAAAGCATTTTGTACTAGTGCCATATCACTATCGAGCTCGTTCACTTTGTACTTCACATCGACTCCGCCTGGTGGTGATGATGGTAAGCCACTAGCCAGTCCCAAGACAGTGAAAAGGAGGATGGTTGTGGCATGCGTATTTGGACAACGGTTCAATTATGTATGTCACGTGAAAGATAGGTTGCCATGAGCCCTCGCTTTGAGATGCAAAATCATGGAAGTGGGACATAAAATCTGGTTATTGTACCTGCGTATTCGTACACGGTTAAAAATTTTGGACTAGTTTTTAATCCAAGCTTTGGTTTAAAGGAATTTTTAATCCAAAAAGTACTATTTCTTATTCCATACTTTAGTTTAATTTGTTTTTAATCCAAAAAAGTTTTAGTTTAATACTATTTTTGGACTACAAACTTAAATTAAGGTAGTATTTTCAGGAAAAAGTATTTATGTTACCTAAGATTGAAAACAACTACTACTACGAAATTTACGCTAAATATGATGTTCTCTATAAATTTTAATTATAATAAATTATAATAAGTTAAATTCAAGTAACATAGCAGCAATACTAATCAAAATATAAAATTAAAAGCTGGTGTGGATTTATTTTGGGAGATGCCCATATGCATTATACGAATAACAAAATGCTCACGTTGAATCTAAAATGTTATGTCAAGCAATGCTTTTCTCCAAAATTATAGGAGTATTAGCATCCCAGCAATGACGTTACCCTACCACATACCGCCTATTACATTTTCGTAAATATTTCCACCCCAGCGCAACCTATCAGGTACGAATTTTGCCAAAAACTTCATCATTTTTTAAATATTGTTTTGTGTTAATTTGAGTAAAATCGATCTAATAATAAGAGTTTTCGAAAAAAACTACCCCAGCGCCACCTGGTGGGTTCAAATTTTGCCAAAGACCTTATTTTTATTTAAAAATTATATGGAGTGAAATTGAGCCGAATCAGTTTTTCAGTAAGAATTTTTGAAAAAAGCTACCCTAGCGCCAACACAAACACAAAACAACACAAACAACTGGAACTACACGAACATATGGTGTGAATATAAGGTGGATAGCTTCAGTGGTTCAGTCGTCTTTTTGTATGAGACCTGCCGTAAGGGTGTAAATAATAAGTGTTACTATTTTTTACAATTATCAGTCATAATCCTCTTCTATGATTGATTTGAGTACTTACTCCTAAATTTGGTTATGTACTGAATCATACTCTTTAAAGCAACGCTTGACAAAGAAGTCTGAGATGAAATAACTCTGAAAGATCGCGATGGTGCTCAACTTCACGTTGACGATCTTCCGCAACAGTTTAGGAACTGCAGCTGCTTCTACATAGCAATAAATCGAAAAGGTATTTTTTGTTAATATCGAAACTTAACATTCACATCAAAGCAAAAATTAAAATTGTTGAACTTAGACTGAACTCAGGCGGAACAAGGCCTAATTTCAGCACAAATGCATGTGAAAGTCTGAACAACGGTCAAACAGAGGGCATTTGCCCGCTAAATTAAATATAAAAAGTTAATGTTTTCTTTTAATTGCATCTTCAACTCAAATTTGGATTATACAAATTTTTCAGTTTGCATATTTCTAAACTATTTGAAGATCAAACTTTTGTCATTTCGGCTTGGAAAATGTTTAACCTTTGTGGATTAAAAAGTAATCCTTTTCAGTGTACAAAATTTTACACTTTTTTGGTCTAAAATCTAATCCTTTTTGGATTATAATATTTTATACTTTCTGTGGATTAAAAATTATTCCTTTTTGGATTAAAAAATTTTAAACTTTTTGCGGATTAAAAATAAATCCTTTTTGGATTGGAAAATTTAAAACTTTTCATTGGATTAAAAAGTAATCTTTTTTGGTCGTGTCCTATATGTAATCCAAAAAAGATTAAAATCTAGCCCAAGATTTTTAACCGTGTAGCAAATGATATAAAACATACTGTTAGCACGGGGATAGTCAATAAACCTGGTTTACCAACTGATAATTACCTACATGAATAAAAATCTGATATTCTCTATGGGATTATGAGAATAAGTGATGATAAATAAATTTCCAACGATAGGGTCTATACATATATGCCGGAAAAAGTGGTTTTAAAAGAATGGTCAAAGGAGGAGGAGTATTATGCATGCCTGTGTTCGAGCATGCTTCATTGTGGTAATGTTGTATGCTGGCTGATCAAGTTTTCAAATTTAATTTAGATAATAGTCTTTACTAGTCTTTACTGATAGTGTCCGAGACATTCAACAGGATTAGCTGTACTATAGCACTTTATGTCTCTAAATTTGTTGATTAAGTTCCGAATCATGACATAGCAAATACCCAACTAGTACACGGTTAAAAATTTTGGACTAGTTTTTAATCCAAACTTTGGTTTAAAGGAATTTTTAATCCAAAAAGTACTATTTTTTATTCCATACTTAAGTTTAATTTGTTTTTAATCCAAAAAAGTTTAAGTTTAAGACTATTTTTGGACTACAAATTTACATTAAGGCAGTATTTTAAGGAAAAATTATTAATGTTACCTTAGGTTGAAAACTACTACTGCTACGAAATTTACGCTAAATATAATAGTTAATGTTGTTAAAGCATCCGAAGTTTATTTTTTAATTAAATGAAACAAATTGTTTCTTAAAATCTGAACCAAAATATAATTATATTCATTATTACATTGAGCAGTGTTTCATAATACATAATAAGGGTATTCATGCAAAGCTGATTGTGCATTTGGAGAGATATGTCAGCTGTTAACTTGTTAACAGTCAACTTTCAGAATACGTATAAACAGCTGATTGCTGGTTTGTGATATATCTGGTTTGTGTAAACGGTTCTCCATACATTTAATTTATAAGGCTGATAAACTTATACGGTTTATATCATTTATAAGGGCATTGCCCATTTGCATGAATACCCTTAATGTATATATAGTGAAGTTTATGGCAATATAATAATATGTTCACATGAAGGCCTTTTGGCTGAAAAGCCAACGAAAAGCAGCTCTTTATTTGACAGTTCTTCTATGGCGAAAAGCTGAATATTATGTAGCTTTTCAGCTGAAAAGCCATTGGCACGGACGCGACATTCGCACGGTTTTAATTACTAGAAAAACAAGAAAGAAAAAAAAGAACCAATATGTATTTTAAGAGTTCTAACGCGATGAAAGAGTGCTACATTTTATAAAATATAAAATATTGGCAAGATTTAGTACAAATTAGTTCAAAGTACGCGAAAAAAAAAATAAGTTTTTTTTAGCTTGTATAGAAATATGCAAAATTTAGCATAAATTAAGTTTGAGAACTTTTTTTAATATATATATACATGCTAAGGAGGTCAAAGGATAACTTTTCTTCGTAGACTTATGAAATATGAGAATTATCTCCTACCTTTTTTTCTCACGAGTTCTCACCTTTGTGGATTAAAAAGTAATCCTTTTATATTTTTAACTTTTTTGGAGTAAAATCTAATCCTTTTTGGATTATAATATTTTATACTTTCTGCGGATTAAAAATTATTCCTTTTTGGATTACAAAATTTTAAACTTTTTGCGGATTAAAAATAAGTCCTTTTTGGATTGGAAAATTTAAAACTTTTCATTGGATTAAAAAGTAATCTTTTTTTGGTCGTGTCCTATATGTAATCCAAAAAAGATTAAAATTTAGCCCTAGATTTTTAACCGTGTATCTATCGGTATAGTATACCGGGATACTAAGATAAGCTTGCTTATCAAGTCATGTTTGCTTAAACTATCAATTCATGCTGGTTTTTGTTGGAAGCTCATTCCAAGGTGGAAACCCTTTTGCCGGGGAACTATCGTGGCTTGGACCTTCGGGGAGTTTCATGCTGGCTGTGGTAAGCTTAATGACACAAGCTAGACACCGAGTGTGCGTGGCGTTGCGTCGCAGTACAACCAGGCTGGAAAATCCTATATGCAAGAGATTTTAGGTCGGTCTCGCTCCTTACCAATGGAGGTGGATTAAATTTAACCTCAAATTAAATGTCCACAAATTGATACTGAGGAATCGGTGGATGAGTAAACTGTTTATGGCAGAATTGGCAAATGGCGCATTGTCATAGTAAGCTATTAATACTTGAAAACGCGAATCCCTAGGGCACTAGTCATGCCAGGAAAATAATTAATTTTTATATGGCGATAATGACGATCGAATTCTGTATGATATGATTGAAAAGAAGGGTTACTCAGTAAAAATCTTGGGTGCTGAGTGCCTGGAAACTGGTCGATAAGTTGAATAATATTCCAAAAACAATTGGACTTGAGAAAGTAACTCCTAATAGACATGTCGGCCCAATGATCCTGAACACCGGTAGTTTCGATGGATGTGAGTTCTGAGAATGCTTCTATTGAGAGCTGATTTCGAAAGTCCATGACTGCTCGCCATGGGGCAAGTAGAGTTGAACCGAAAAGGTAGGCATCTACTATAAACACTGTACCACTACTGTACTTCACATCATTTATATTGGCAGAATTAATCATATTTTATAATGCAGCCACCGGGGTGGGGTGACGCCCCTGCCTTAATCAGTTATAAAAATAACTGAACCGAACTAGGTTTGAAATATAGAATTTAAAAACTAGACGTCGCACATATGGGTATTTCATCAATTTATGCTGCAAAAACTATTTTATTTCAGTTTCTAATCATGAATGTTTTTCGATTTTTGATATTCTTAACCCTGTACGAACATTGAGTCATATTGACTCACCCCAATTTTGTTTTGGGCATGTTTATGGGCGGTTGACGCCCATTTTTTTATACATCATAGTGTTGATATAACAACTCACAAACCAAGTAAAAATTTTGTAGGTCATATATAAACGATTTGATAAGGTTTTTACTATAGTGGATTGTATGGGAGGCGGGTGTGTTCGTTTGCATATTATGCCCATTATTTGTCTACACCTTTGTTTTGGTATCGAATGCTTCCGTACCAACTTTAATACCCGTCGCTCAAATTAAAGCCTTTTTATAGAGTTTTCAATATTTGGGTTGTTTGGGAGATAGTGTTCATGGGTGGATTACACCCATTTTTTACGTACGTTTACAATTTTATATAAAATATATAAATATCAAAACTTATTACTGTAGTTTAAATACAACTCTCTATAAAGTTTTATTTTGAGGCGGTTTGGGAGGTAGGCGTGTCCGAAGGAAGATTCCAAAAATATTCAATAGTACACATCCTTGGGTTCATGTAAATATATTTACCAAGTTTCTTGCAATTTTTTCAACTTTTTCTTCCAACAACTTACCGCAGCATATGATAAAATACATTTTTTTCACTTTTGGGTTCAGACAGTTTTTAGTAAAAACAAGTAAAGACAGTCTAAAGTCGGTCTTTCCCGACAATGAAATGCCCTAAACCTACTTTTTCAAAATACAATAATAGTATTGAAAATGGGCATATACGGGGGAGGATGAAGTCCATTTTTTATATGCTTTTCAATTTAGATGAAAAAGTTACACATACCAAGTTTTATTCCTGTAGCTCACATGTTAATTCTTTTATAGTGTTTTCGCTTTTATTGGTTGTATGGGAGGTGGGCGTGTTGGAGGACGGATTACGCCCAATTTTTGAACATATTTTAGTTTTGGTAGAAAATACATGCATAACAAATTTTATCTCTGAACACTGCGAAAAACATACTTACATTTCTGCAATAAAAAATTTCTCTATTTTCGATAATAGCAATTTTCTCTGTTTCAATTTAAACTTTTTTCAACTAGAATACATTTTTACATTTTCGAAGAAATATTTCTTCACTTGTGGAAAATGAAAATATTTCAATGTCTCTAATAATTATAAGTATTTTTCTCGCACAAAAAAATTCTCATTTATAGAGAAAAATTTATTGAAAACGAAAAAGTTTTGCTATATTTTGATAAAAAATTCACTACGCGAAGTATTTTCTTCAACAAAAACACATATTTTCTCAAAAATATATATTTCTATTCTCAAGTTTTCTTCTCTAAAAACGATGTATTTTTATATATGTCTCTTTTTCATTTTTAGGATCACATTTAGAGAAAAGCATTCTATACTATTTTTCTCAAAATATGATGGCTTTTTTATCATATTCCGAGAAACTTTTTTCTGAGTGTAGAATAAACATAAGTTTATAAATGTAGTTTTTAATTGTTTGGGCTATATCAGTAGGCGTGTACGTGAGTAGATGATGCCCATTTTTGAAAAAACATCGATTTCACCTACTGTTGCCAATGAATTAGAAATCCTGAAACGAAACGTTTTGAGGCGATGCATAAATAAAAACTACGAATCTTACGATAAACGTTATTCTAATAACTTCATTTATGCAAAGGCAATGGTAAACCCTCTATGCCGCTATGCCCTAAACCTACAAAAAAAATTTGTCGAAAAAGTTTCCTTTCATAGCAATGAATTCTCAAGGGACACCTTTGAATCTCAGTATCTACTTAATTGGTCTTCATTAGCGAACTACTTATCTCCTATTGGAATAATAAATGAAAATATTATAACTGAATTGAACTCTGATGCCCCATTGCTACCTGCATTTTATTTTAAATGTGTACCTGGAACCCATAGAGGTTAACTCGCGTTAATTGTTATATTATCTTTTATTGTGATATTAGTTTGTTAGATTAAGTTTAGGTTTAAGTTTATTTTTGTATTTTGAAGAGACAGAAAGTCTCGAAGAAACTGTCAAATGCCGGGAGCAGGCATTTTAATTCAACATTTTTTTAAAAACAATGATATGTATTAAAAATTTTTTGCATTATATAGAAGCAAGCTGCCTTTTCCTTAATCGTTGTTAGAGCAAAACAAATATAGCTCTTAATAATCTCTATTGTTATATATTTTCCTAAGGAATAAATGAATTGTTATACTGATTTAAAAAAAAAAGACTCAATAAAATTAAATTAAATTAAATTAAAATTGAAAAAACATCTTCGTTTTTTTATAAAATACATACGTACCAAATTTTATCTCTATCAAACAAGCAAAAGCTAATTTATGCAGTTTTCAGTTTTTTGGTTTCTATGGGAGCTAGGCGTGTCCTTGGGTAGATGACGTTAATTTTTCAAAAACATCTTTGTTTTGAAAAAAAGCATTCGTACCAAATTTCATTGTTCTATGTAAATTATGAGCTTATTTATGCAGTTTTTAATTTTTGCGTTGTATGGGAAGTAGGCGTGTCCGTGGGCGGATAACGTCCATTTTTCAAAAATATCTTTGTTTTGTTATAAAAAATATAGCTTATTTATTGAGTTTTCAATTTTTGAGTTATGTGTGAGGTGGGCGTGTCCGTAGGCGGATAACAACTATTTTTCGAAAATATCTTTGTTTTGACATAAAATAAAAATGTATCAAATTTTTTTATTGTAGGTTAATTATGAGCTTAGTTATGCAGTTTGCAATTTTTGAGTTGTATGGGAGATGGGCGTGGCCGTGAGTGGATTCCAACAAACAACATACAACACACCATTTGTCAGTGCCAAAAACTGTACTGCTAAATTAAAGTTTTCAAGAGATCACATTAACAAGGATAAGGAAGAACTTCTGGAACACCGTTAGTTTTGCTGACCTTCCGATCGGAAAAGGTTTAACTTCGCTTGTCAGCAAAAATAACGGTGAATAACAAAAAAAGTCAAGTTTATTAAAATCAGTTTTTGATTTACTGGAGATTAACTTTGAAACGTACCACATATATCTGTATTTTTGAATGTTCGTATATTAAACTTTTTTTTTTAGTAACTACGGTAATGCACTGATTTTGTAGAAAAATGAAACAGTTTCGATAGGATTCGATAGTAATTGAAAAGAAGGCGAAGAAATGCATTTTCCATTGGTGCCACTGTGGTCTTTGCCCGATATATAGTTTTCGAGCTACAGTCAATTTAACTACTAATTTCAAAATAAAATCAAGACCCCGATTTTTAAAAAATAGTTACGATATAGTTACGTATGGTAACTATATCTTACGCTGAGCACATGTCCTCTACATTAGTGCCACTTTCCAAATTAATTTGTATTATAAACAAAAATTACAATTTTACGCCATCTATTGGGTAAAAGCATAAAAGGAAATATGATCCAACTCTTTTTCTTCATAATAGTTAAATCTAACCGGATCACAGAACCCATTTCGTTAAGTTTGACAGTTTGAGTTCATTGACTGAGTTGAAAAGAGGTTGTAAATATAGTACATACAAGTAAATAAACAAGAATTCTTTCAAAACGCAATGAATAACTTAATAAAGTAATGGCTAGATTTCACAAAATAATTGGCAATTTCTTATTTACCCAGCCATTTATTTCTTATCCAATCATCGCTTTTGTTCTAGAGTACAGTGGATAAAATCATTCCCGCTCTGATTTTCTACATACTTTAGAGGTGTTGCTTATTTGAAAATCAAGAAACGAATGACATAAAACAGTACATTCGTGTGCCGATGTGCAAGAGATACGTGTGCTGAGTCCATATGTTATGTACTGAATAAATGTGTCACTTCAATCGTATAAGAGGGACGTGTACTGAGTCTATATTTTATGTATTGAGTAAAGTTTTTGTTAAAAATTACATAACACGTTGATTGAGTACACGTTGCTTGTATCTATTGAAGTCTGCTATGTATTCAACACATAACATGATGTATTGAATACATTTTTTTATTCATTTTAAAAAGTGAATAAATTGATATGTAGTCAGTACACGCTCCCTTTACTCAGTAAATACTACTCTTGTTGCGTTCTCATACAAGTTGCAGTGAATAGATTTTACATAGCTGTCTCTGTACTGACTACATAACTTTTTCCCTTAGTGAACATTCAGTTCTAAGTAGTGCATACAAGAACCCAATGAAGAAGCCTGCGAATCAGTTCGTATAAAACAAAAACAATACAAGCACAAACAACAAAACAAAAACGAAGAAAGCAGCAGGCACAGCATTAGCAGCTGATGATGAATTTTCTTATAAATGTAACACATGCATTTTTCTGCTTATATTATACTATTTTGTTACTTTAATATAATAGTGACAAAATTCAAAATTAGATATTTATTCAGCGAAGGATATATCTGATATTTTTCTTTATATATAACCTTTGAACGATGAGTATTAAAGGCTGTAGGCATACACTAAAGTATTCGTCAAAAAAGTTTCATGGCCTTGAAAAAATCTGTTAAAACGATCCCATACAAACCGCGCTGTAAGACGTAATTCTACGTCAACATATCGAAAGCAATTCATTTTTCCTTCAAAATCATTTCACAACTATAGAAACGCGTGACCAAAATTTCTGGCATATATCTCTGCTAGAAGTATTTTTGGCCACTAACTCCATATATGTGCACCCACTGTGCAATGCAGAAATCCAAGCTCACATTTACTGGTTAAATTTTTAAAAAATAATTCTCAAAAAAACAAACTAGCTTGTGCACATTGCACGAGAGCACTATTGCACTTCAAGCACTTTTCATTAATTCCGCATATCAGAATTCAATTTCCCTTTTCTTTAAACTGCAAACCTTTTTTTCTCATGGCTGCCAAAATGAAACCAACATCAAAAAATGACTAGAAGAAGAAAACCGAAAAAAAGTGCTGTAAATTTTATTGTCAGTTGAATTTTGACTTTCTTCTGGTTGTACCTGCAACATGAAAAAAGTGTCTTCTTCTTCTTCTTTTTGTGTTGCTGCATTCGCTTATGTTATTTATCGCTTTGGAAACGATCAACAAAAACGTGTTCACATCAAACGAAAGTAAGTTTGAAAATAAAGTAAACTGTTCATTTAACCTTTTAATATCAGTCGCAACCGTAAAGTTATCATAAAAAAAAATTAATTGTTTTAAAGACACACACCATTTATTTAATTTAAAGAAAAAGTGTGAAAAACCAGAGAGCTAGTTTTCAGAGTAAGAAACACACAGAAACAGAGTTTGTTAACAATTCTTTTCGCTTTCTGGTGCAGCTAAATCAAAATTGTACAGGTTTTTTGAAATTTTGGCAGTTGATGAGCTTGTGGAATTTATTTTTATTGGCTGGAATATCTTTGTCAATGTTATATTTCTTGTTTTGTTTCTGTGGTCACACATTTTTTTTGTGTGGGCAGTTTTTTCGTTTCTCAGAATTGTAAAAACAAAATTCCAAAAATGGAATTGCAAAAATTACTTAGAGCAGCGTCGGGTAATGTGATATAGGAATTTTTAAATTTATAATTACTAGTAACTTTTATAACTTAGCTTATAATGCATTGCACAGGATATTTTTTGATGGATTTTTCAGAGTTTCCCTTAATTTCCCTTAATGAAATTGGCGGGTAAAGTGATATACCAGGTTCGGATAATGTAATATACCATATAAACCATTATCCGATTATAAACATTATCCGAATAGTGTTCAATAGCAGCATTAATTGTTTTTTTTTCAACTAAAATTAAAACTATTTTATTGAAAAGAAAAGAAAAATTGTGAACAGAAAAATTGTTGTTGATACATTTTTATTATTTTAGTGGAATTCACACAAAAGCATGATATAATTACTCCAAGGTAGTATTGACGTTTCTGTTGGAAACGGACGTTTGTCAAAAAATATATCAAGAAAGAGAGCGCTCACAATCCGTCATAGCATACAATTAATTTTCACTGGTCACATTCAGCGTACCCAACAGTTGCCAACTGCTAAGTCAAAACTTGATGCACATAAATTTGAAGTTGCGCACTAAAATGCGTTTAAAAATAGAAAATTTTTAATTTGTCGGTAAAATTTCCATTCGTATTTGATACAAAGCTTGATATTTCTTAAACTTGACAATTTTTCTGAAACTTCAATACCAATAATAGCGCTCCCCGATGTGTTGCTGTCACAACAGTTGATACAGCTGAATGTGGCCAACAAATATAACAACGAACAGCTGTTTTTGACAAGGGTTCGTTTACTTGTAGCTGAGAGAATCAACATTTGTCAACACTACCTGGTAAAATTATTCTATCATGACACAAAAGAAAACAATAATACAATCAAAATCAACTGAATACAAATACGCATGAAAGAACTTAACAAAAAAAAATAACACAAAGTATAAAATGAATGGAATGAATAGATATGGCAGTGCCGTAGATAGCTTTTGGTTCTGGGAGGGGTCCAAAAAAAGTAATTATCTGTAATACGCTAAGTTAAGTACAGACACACTTGTTAGAGTACCCATGAAGTGTATGAAATTTTCAAGAATGAGAATTCTTCTTAGCTTCCCGCCAACTTTTCTAGAGAATGTGTAGGTAAAGATTTTTTGGATCTTACTTTACGTCTTTATTATGTCGGTTATAGTTTGTTAAAAGGTCAAACTCAATTTTTTTTTTTAAATTTATGTCAATTTGAGTGAGGAAAAACACATTTTAAAATTACAAAAAAAATTTAAAATACAAATTTAAAATGTTTTTTCGCGTTTCTTTAACAAAATTTAAATCAATCGTGTTTTATTTTCAACTATAAACTTTTTTATTTCCTTATAATTTTCTTTTATTATTGTTTTTGCAATAATAAAAAAAGATTTTAAGATATTTAAAAAATCGTTTTAAACAAAAAAATTTTTTTTTAAAAGTTGGAATTTCTATTTTAAAATTTTTTGTTTAATTTGAAAGTATTTTTTTATTCTCAGTGTACTTTTAATTTCATTTCAGCTCAGTTGGTGAAAAATATTTGTAGGAGAAATGTTTTCATGTACATTTGAAGCACTGGTTTTTCTGTTCAGTTTCACCAAAATATATTAAGATAAACTTTGAGATATATAAAAGAGACTTTGAAACTCATATTTGTTTTGATGATTCCATTAAATTATTCCATTAAGGAATTTAATAAAAAAATTTGTAATTCTTATGACAAAGTTATCATAAAACATATCTTAAATATTTTCTAATCATAAAATTCTTTCGATAATCGCAAAACAAATTTGAGCTTAATAGAATCAATTGACAACAACTTTTATATTTGGCTCATGGCTCTGGGGGGAGGGGGGATACGTACATGTAGACCATCCTCATACCTACGCCACTGAGATATGGTATGAATATGTGGTATATCACATTGCCCAAAAAAAAACAACAAAAACAAATTGGCCATTTCAGCCATTAAAAGGACTTTGACCGAGCTTCTTATGATCAATTGTGTTGTGTGTGTTATTAAATATTTGCACACAATTGACCCAGAACTGGACCTACATGTTTTATGCCGACTCCAAACGGCTTAAGTTCATGTTCTCAAGAAACTTTACATGGCATTATTTACTCTCTGAGGTTTGCCACTGTCTGCAGAGAGGTGGTGACCGATCAGAAAAATTTTTTATTTTGAAAAAAACTTTTCGCCGCAGCTGGGGATCGAACCCGGGCTCCGAGCATGCTAAGCCACACACTTATCCTGCATGCCACGGTCACCACATTACCCAACTTTGACTATATCATAATAGCCGAAATCGGTTTTCAAAATAATTAGGTTATTTCTGTCAAAATAAACATTCTTGGCTAAATTTATTCCAGCAACAAAATCTATTCTATATCTATATCTATATCTATTTTAGCCAGGGACCGTACCGGTTATGGTTTTTATCGAAAAAGTCACATATTAACTGTTATTTTTTAACTCTTATTTTTTTCCGACAAAAAAATGGCCAAATGGCCTCAGCTTCACGAATATTAAGTGTCTTTTAAAGTTTGGACTGATTTTATAAAAGTTAAAAATTAACTGTTATTTTTTGCCTTTTATTTTTTCGGGCAATTATAACAGTTACTTTTGATTTTTATTTTATCGGTCAAAAATAACAGTTATTTTCTGCCTTTTATTTTTTCGGTCAAAAATATCAGGCAATTTATAAATATAAATTTATAAAATATCTGTTATTTTTGACCAATAAAATAAAAGTCAAAAGTAACTGTTATAATTGCCCGAAAAAATAAAAGGCAAAAAATAACAGTTAATTTTTAAGTTTTATAAAATCAGTCCAAACTTTAAAAGACACTTAATATTCGTGAAGCTGAGGCCATTTGTAACATAATGGTAAATTTGAAAAAGTCCTTCGACAATTTTTTCATTATGTCTTTTTCATTTAAAAATTGTAAAATAACAGTTATTTTCGGTCCCTGATTTTAGCTTAAAATTCTGCTTTAGTTATTGTAATTCATTCGCAAAGCATACTCAAAAAAAAATATCGACAATACCGATAAAACAATTTTACAGCTTTGAGAGCAAAAACAGCGAATGAGAGCGCGCATTAAATTGCAGCAAGTCTCTTTTTCTGTTGCGGTTATGTTCTCATATTAATTCTTGTCAAAAATTGTGTATTTAACAAAAAAAGCAGGTATATCACATTATCCGACCATATCACAATATCCAAAGTTACTCTTCTACTAATGATTACTTTCAGCATGAAGAATTTTGAAAACTCTAATCTTTGGAAATTGGTTTTGCTCAAAAAATTAACTTTTCTAAAAAAGGGCACTACAATGATCCAAGGAATATTTTAGACCGAGCTAGACGAAAAGCAAAAGCCCAAATATTGAGAACGAAGACGAGAATTGACTTATCGGGATCTTTATTGATATTGGCCTATATAGCAGCAATATTACCCTCGGTATGCACTCTCCGCTTACGGGTTGGTGTATTGATGTTCAATAAAGTGAAACCAGTCACAATCAGCCTAATTATGAAAAATTTTCTCCCGGGAGTTGTAAATGGGAGTTTCCGGTTTTAAGATTAAGTTAAAATAAATGAAACATTTTCTACCGGGAGTTGTAAATGGGAGTTTCCGTTTTTAAGATAAAGTTGAAATACTTTTTGAATATTTTTAATGCAATTTTGTTCATCAACCGCCAATATTCATGAGTGTAAAATAAAAAATGAGATATCTTTATATGCTATCTTAAGACCGGACACTCCCATTTACAACTCCCGGGAGAAAATGTTTCATGATTGGGCTAAAAACCTCTAGCTGCCTCAATGCGCGTTCAATTTTTTCTTATTTCTTAAAAAATTTAAGGGGGTCTTCTCATTGAGCAACTTTTTTTTCGACTTTTTTTTTTGCATTTATTTATAGCTTGGGTAGTTGTGAATATCGAAATACTTTAGAAGATACAGCCTTTTTTGTGAAGCAAGGTCTTCGTCAAAATGAGCTATTTTTTCAAACTTTCAAACTTTAAACGCGTTTATCTCGAAACCACGTTTTTCGAACTGGCGGCCATGATATCTCCAGTTCGACTGAACCGATTTTCATAAAATAAATTGGAATCGACGCAAAATTGTCACCATTCTCGGGTGAACCTCGACCATAATTTTAAAAAATTTTTTACTATTTTTTTTTTACACTAAACTACAAAAAAAAGCCCGAAATTTAATTTTTTTTTTTTGAATGGCTGCCATTTTGTCAAAAAAATCACAAAATTAAGCTTGAAGTTCACCCGAGAGTTACATCTATACTGATTATAACCTCGTTTTTTTTCATTTCAGACGCTCCGGAGATCCGGAATCGTGGCCGCCGTGACGACACCTTTTTTTTCACCACCAACTTTGAAGTCTCATTACTTTTTGAACAGCCCACGTATCGAGGCAAAAAAAAATTTTTTTATTTACTTTGAAACTTTTTTAATACAATAAATAAAAAAAGTTTTCAATTATTCTTTGCGTTTTCAAATAAGACTTTTTTAAAAAGGGTCCAAAAAACGGGTTTTGAATGAGAAGACCGCCTTAGTGTCAGCTCCTTTTTCTAACAAATTAAATCCATGTCATTTTAGATGTTGAAACAGCACGTTAGACAACAAAAAACTACCTCAAGTATACCGTAAACAATTCTATATTATTCTCGCTTTCACCCTACAAAAACAAAAAAAAAGACATGAAAAACAAAAATATCATACATGCTACCAGTTAATATGTCACATGGTAATATAGAAAAATAGGTGCTCCTTAATATTTATTTATGCTAATCATAAGCATAAAATTCCAACTTAATGCTTATTTTATATATTATTTCTGTTTTTTTTTTTCAGTAAAAAAAAATGTTCGACTATATTTGGAATTTCACATTTTTTGGCCCAATGCCAGAAAAAGACAAAGACAAAATCCAAAAATGAAAAAAAAAAAAAAAACTGACAACGAGCCATGGTTGTGTCACTTTAGCCAAACCCAATAAGAAAGGCAATAAGAAAAAATCGCACAAATATAGCTTAGCTGCCAAATACCAAAACTTTCTTAAACATGCTCGTAGATACTACATGTTGCTGTTAAACTTCCACTAAAGCGGCGGACATTAAAGTTCGTTAACTCTTGTCGCTTAAGTTGCGCGCTATTCTTTTCATTGTCGTTGCTGCCGCTACAGCTGCTGCTGCTAAGCTTGTTATAACAGTTGGTCTTATTTTCACTATTTATGTTGGCAATATATTAAGTGTTGTTATCACTTCTTGTTAAATTTTTAATTTATTTGTTGACATTTAATAACAATTTGTGCATAAATACAGAAAATAATTTAATTTTTCAAAATAATTAAGTGAAAGTTCTTTAAGCTTAACTATATGGACAGACTGAGTAGTCATGCTTGTGGTCGTCTTGTAATGTTGTTAACACTTGTTATTGTTTTTGCTGTTATTGTTGTTGTTTCTGTTTAACAATTGTGCGCTTTGTTGGCTTATTAGTTTTAACAGTTTAACCAGCTTTAAATTAATTCACAGAAACACACACACCTTTGCCCCTCCTTTGCTGATCAACTACTTCGATAACATTGAGTTTCATCTATTGTTTGTTGTTTTGCACAAATTATTGCATACTTTTATATATTTACATACATAGCTATTTGCAAAACATTAACGCTATGCTAAATGATTTTAATTGTTTTGACAAAAGTAAAAGCTATTTTGTAAGCGACAATTTCCCCAAATTAAGTTTCAATTTTACTGTTAATGCATATTTTCATATTTATTACATATTCATTATCAACGGCGAATAGTTATGAATGAATGTCATATTCAATTGCTATAGATTTACTTGTTTATAACGATAGACAGGAAAAAAAAATGAAAACATTTAATATTTGCAATATTTGTTCAGGCTTTGTTAGCTTCAAGCTAAACATGATTTGCTTTTCAAGATGAAAGAAAAAAAGGTAAATGAAAAATCTTATAATAGGGGTATTCACGTTTCAGTGCACTTGCCAGTGTAGTAGAGGACTTGAGGACTTGTGCAGTTGTGCAGTTAGGTTTTCGTGAGCACACCATAATTTTAACTGAGATTATTATTATGATTTTTATTGAGAATATTATTATAATTTGAATGAGTTTATTATTTATCAAGTAATTGGTACTTAAACTCTTAAATGTTGCATCACTATTTCAAACCTGTCAAATTTTTCAATGTACACAACTGCAACTGCTCAAGTGCTCAAGTGCTCAAGTTAAAGGCTATAGTAGAAATGTAGTTGTGTAGATTTTTGACGTACGTATATTTTGTTTTTGTAAAGTGCACAAGTCCTCAACTACACTGGCAACTGCAATGAATCGTGAATACCCCTAATGTATGTAGCCTTAAAAATAATTATTTTCTTCAAAAATGAAGACTGTCTTGCCTTCAAAACCTTAAAATTACAATTTTTAGTTGACTTGTATAGACTTATGGCTATGAAAAATCCGTATTCTTTTTATTTTTGAAATAAAGGCCTGACACCCAGAAAAAAGGGCCTTTGGTTTTTTCATATATCCAATGATTTTTTTCTAAAAAGTTCTTTGTTTGTTATAACTAAAAGAAAATAAACTTGCATTTGAGTTGCACTCAAAAAAAATTTACTTGTAAAAATGTATAAACATTCTGATAAATGTTTCTTCTGATAATGTCCTTCAATAGGTTTGTAATGACCTTTTCGATGATCTGATTTCGCTTGATCTGTGCTTTTTAGTAAAAAGCTCGAATATCGAATTTTACAATGATAGCTTGAAAATTACGTCTGTAATGGTGTCGACAAATGATCGACAGAGGTGGTTTTACTGACCAAGAATAATATACTTTTCTATACCTACCAAACCTCCTTATTGGCGTTACTCTCGTCATAACAAAATTATTATAGCCTTTACGAGGTACGCGTAAGAGTATAAAAAATCAATTATTTCTTGCATCAATATACAGCCGTTGACAACTAATTAGAAACGATTATTTTATTATAAGACATCTTCCGATTTCTTATTTAACTTTTCAATTATTCATATTGACTTGCTAATTTCTGCAACTACACGAATATATCTTAAAAACAAAAAACTAGTTCAAAAGTTTTTAATGGTACAGTTGGTTTACAAGACACTTTTATTCTAAAACCTTAAAAATATCTGTGACAACTAATTAGAAACGCTTGCAAAATACATTATATTTAGGTAAAAACAAGTAGTAAAATATGTGAAAACTAAACAAAAGTGATGCTTAAGGTATAATATTTTGTTGGAAAAACGATTTGCTTTAAAACTACAACACATCGTCTTTGCATTAAGGATAAGGTCTTGACATCGTTTAACCAAATACCGCACCAAGCTTCCTTGACTCTTGTTAAAAAATCATCCAAATTTGTTATGTTTAGTGTGCTTACGGCATTTTTCAAATCGTTTAATGAATGCTCCATGGGATTTACATCACGACTTGACGATGAGCAGTCAAGAACAGTCAAAGCAAAAAAAATTTGTTGGTCAGCTTTGCAGTATGCTTGGGGTTATTATCCTGTTGGAATGACCAAATCACTGGGATATTGTCTACATACCAAAGCAGCATAACAATTCTTAAAATATAAACGTATTCTCGTTGTTCATTGTGCCAGAAATACAGTGAATTAGACCAATGAAATTCCAAAAAAATTTCCCCCAAACAAAGATTGATCCACCGCCATGGTTAACAACCGAAGAAGTGTACTTTAGATCAAGTTAATTACCTTTTGGTCGTTGGACACTCTTTCTGCCATCAGTATCAATGCTATTGATCTTTGTTTTAACACTCCACACAACAAGTATTTGCACTGCTTTACCGGACAAGATACATGATCTTTGCCAAATTCAATACGTTGTTTTCTGTACGAGCCTTTCACCATGGGATTCTTGCGTGCAAGTCTTCCATGAAGGCCAGCTCCCACTGAAAGTCGTGCAACGGTTCATTTTGATACACTGTCCCCAATTTCATCCACTACTTCACGCTGGATGACTGCTGTGGTCTTCCTTGGATCAGGTTTTGATGGTCGGACAATCTTTTGATCAATATGTGCTGAAGTTTTTCGCGGTATTTTTTGGAGTGGTACATTTTCCGTGGTTTAATATTGTCGAAGATGAGCAAAAGCATTGAAAACCATCGTTTTTAAGCATTAGAATTTATCCGCATGATACCCCACCACTCTTCAATTCAATAATTGCCTTGCGGGTACCTGGCGTGCATCTTTTGGCTTTTTACATTTTATGAAATTTTACTTTTACAGTTTTTTGTTGAAATTATGTATAAACAGTTCAAAATAATAAAATCTTATCAAAATATTCAGAAATTATGCATAAAAAGTTTGAAAACTTTAATGTTAACAAATCGTTTCTAATTAGTTGTCAATGGAATAAATTATGTTCTCCTACTAAAACTGATTTTGCTGCAATAAATTACTTGAAAAAGTCAGTTTAAATGTTCTTGTAAAAAGATAAAAGAAAATTAAGAAATAAAAAAAATAAAATAGACCGTTACATTACCAAACGCACGTCCAGTGCGGTGAAGTGCAGCAAGTATGATATCGTTTCTAATTAGTTGTCAACAGCTGTAAGTTATTCCATCTTTGATCCGTAAAACAATGCTCTTAATAACTAGTATTGAAAAATCTGGAAGCTTTGATAAGGCTTCTACAAAATCGAGTTCTTCAACGGATTCTATGCCAAACCAGTCGGACCAAATATAAAGAAATATACCTGGTATTTGAAAGATTACCCGCAAGAGCTGCGCCCTTGCTGCACCAAGTTCAATGTTTTTGTGAATATGCTTCCTGAAAATTGATTTATTTGACTACACATGTCGTATGGAATTTCCTTTGAACGAGAAAATTTTTCGAGTTTTTTTTTAATTTTTTGTCATGTTCTGATCCCACCCCCCACTACCCCACATGACCAACTGACGTTGGTCAATCTTCATATTCCCCATTTCAAGACTGTTTTTACCGTTTTCCTTTTTCTGCCAAAAATACTTCTAGACTTCAGAGAATATGTAAATCAATGTAAAAGATACCAACTTTGGTGTGGACCACAATACGCCCACTTTTTCGCCCGCCCTACATAAAAGAAATAATTTCAGATGGCCATAATTTGTAATTTCATAGCATTTGCCAGGGCAGATACATATATAAATAGTTTTCAATAAAATGAATTTAAATAATTTTGATTTAGATTAATAACCTTCTATAAAATCTTTGTTTAGATTTTCCATTAAACCATTCAAAATTTTAAAATAACTTTGATAGTACAACTTTAAAAAATCTTTGATATCAATATGTGAAAAATAGCACATAGGTTGCTTGAAAATTCGTTCTTTTTGAGTGCAAAGAAAATGTAAAAAAACTCGCGTGTAGCAACGTACACCTGGCAGAACTGAAACTTCTTAAATGAGAGAAAGTTTCTGAAAAGAAATTCATTCAATACGAAATGGAATAATATTCTGTTTTGTCAATATTTCAATGCATCCAGGAACCTTACCGGTTATGGTTTTAATCGAAAAAGTCACATATTCACTGTTATCTTTTATCTCTTATTTTTTCCCACAGAAATAAAAGTTATTTGGTGCCTTATATTTTTTTGGGCAAAAATAACAGTTACTTTTGACTTTTATTTTATTGGTCAAAAATAATGTTTATTTTCTGCAGTTTATTTTTTCGGTCAAAAATATCAGGCAATTTTTATTTTTTCAAAGGTCATTTTACCGACTTAAAAACTATTGATACCAGTATTTTCATCTCATCGGTGAGACATTTACTCATGGTGTCAACAGTTCAATCTGTCAAGCGGTCTTTAAAAAAAATACATATTGCCTGATATTTTTGACCGAAAAAATAAAAATCACAAAATAACTGTTATTTTTGACCGATACAATAAAAGTCAAAAGCAACGTTTATTTTTCCCCGAAAAAAATCCAAGGCAAAAAATAACAGTTAATTTTTAACTTTTAAAAAAAATCGAACGAAAAGTAATATTCGTGAGGCTGAGGACATTTGTAACAAGATGGTATATTTGAAAAAGTCATTCAATAATTTTTTCATTATGTCTCTTTCATTTGAAAATTGTAAGATAACAGTTATTTTCAATCCCTGTTTACATTGCGTTCAGTTGATATTTTAGTTGGTTTCGAATGTTTTCTCAACTTTGTCACTTTTGTTAAATGCAAGATTGCATTTGCATAGTACTCGTATTGTATTAACTGTTTTGCATGTTTTAAATCATCTGCAAGGTTTTTGATAACAACCAACGTTATCAATATGCAGCGAACAGGCAGTCGAATTTTTTCCGCTAGGATTTGATATTAAAAAAAAAAAATAAATATGCAGTAAGTGTTGAAATAAAATTATAAGTTTATTAATGTTATTAAAGCATTTATAATAGTTGTTAATGAAAGATGTATCTGTCACTCTGTTGCTTTTTCTCGACACAGTTGTTATATTATGTAATGTAATGTACAGCATTCCAAGCTTAAAGAAATAAATTTTCCCTGCATACTCTTAAGATGAAAATGATATGTTACGGACCAACACGCGTTCTTGAGACATGGTTTGTGTCTGTGATATACTAGATCAATATTAATTTTATTTGGTTCACCCGTTCAACTCGGTCAATATTAATTACATTATGTTTGCTTATAAATTATGTGTCTCTGTGGTTCAATGGTAGCGTATCCAATTCCTATGATATGCTTTGCGACGAAAGTCTGGGTTCGATTCTCGCTTGCATCAATAATGTTTTGAAAAGTTTCATATGAATTGAAAACGTTAGCCTAGTGTCACGAATAAGAGACCTTGAAATTTCACTCGCTGCCAAAGAAGTTTCACTTCAAAAGTTTTTTTTGCTGGGGAAAAAAAATGGGAGCATCTTGGGAACATCAATGGGATATATGTATATTGAGCCGGATCGAAATTAAGATTTCGCCGGACACTGACTCAAAACTTAGAAGGACTCTTAAAACGATTTCTGCATAATATTTTTTTGGGGTCGGGAAATTCCCATAGTGCAGTTTTGGTACTCCTGAACCCCTTTTTTCTGCCAAAAAAAACAAGCTTCTTGCATATTTTAAATTAATTTTAAAATTTTGAAATTTTTGGTATTTACTGACTGTTTTAACACCAAGAATCGATATTTTATCATTTTCGAAAATATGTTTATTTTAAATAAATTTATTTTTCATGGAATTGACATGCGTGTAAGCTTATTGAAAAAGTATTGAGCTCATCTTTACATTGGTATATCGTATGGTGTGGTTCAACCAAAACTAAGTGCCACAACTATATAAAACGTAAGAAATTGATATTCTTATATGTTTTTGTTTCAGCTTAATTATTATTTACTAGTATCGCCTGGGGTCGAAATTCGACCAATTTATTGATTGCCTATTTATAATTATGTATATGCGAGATGATTAAAATAAGTTTGAGGCTATAACTCTTAATTGATTAGAGATATAAAGCTATTTTCTTCAAAAAAATTATTTTTTATATTATAATTTTGTTCAAAAACAGAAAAACAACATTTTAAAAAAATATAATTTTGTCAAAGAAATCATAGGGGGGGTAGCCTTGTATTTTTGATGGCACGGACAGTTTATTAATTTAGTGTCAAGACAAAATAAATTCACCTAAAAATCGGTACAGGTTTTGAAAGAAAATCAAAAATGCAATTTTGAGTTTTTGGGTTTTTTACAACAAAAATCAATTTTAACCCATATTTTAAGAATAAATCAAATTTTATGGTCTTTTTTTAAAAGGAATAATTTAAATATAAAGAAAAAAAAAACGGTATTATTTCCAAAAGTTTTTTTAAGTTAACTAATAAGACTTAAATACAGAAAAGAATTAAATAATATCTATTTACAGATAGCGAAGATATTGGCTTCCCAATTTAGAACATTCAATTTGAGACAGTTTTTTTCTCTCTCCTGGCATTTGGTTGAAACACACGCTAAATAACTAACTACAATATTAAGAAAATTCATTATAAATACTTTTGGTTAAAATTTTTGATATAATTTTTATCACATTTGAAAGAAAATTTAACAAACTTTCAGAAAAAATTAGAAAATTTTAAAAATCGTTAAAATTCGATTAAGATATTGACATGGAAAGTAAAATTTTTGAACTGAAAACACATATTTTTACAAATTTTACCATTGACGAATGGATAAAACTACATTTTTGTAAGAAATTTTTACTTTAAAAAAAATTCAAATTCGACCAACTCATAAACTCTTCCCCAACTAAATTTTATATTAATCAAAGAGCGGGTTTTTTCTCAAAAATTAAATTTCTCTCTTAGAAGGTTGGGAACCCCCTCTATCAGATATATCATTTATATATACATTCTGCACATCTGGACAACAAAACCTTTCAAATGATATAAGTTTCAATTGTTTTGAGTTTTAATTAATACCAAAAAAGCGTACGACAAACTTTAATGTTCACGTATTAATATATAAGATTTGCCATAGTTTCTGTTAGATTTTGGCAAAACTTAGTGAACATGAGTTTTAAGGTACGCAATAAAGAATTGTGGCAACAGTTTTTTAGAAAAGTATACGCTAGAGGGCGCTCCAGTACTAAATTTATGATTTTTGGAAATATAGTTTTTTTTAAAAACCTATAAAATACATATTTTCCAGGGTACTCAGTTTTGAATAAATTACACCATACGATTCATCAATGAAAAGAAGAGCTCAATACCTTTCCAATAAGTTTAAACGCATGTGGAAACTATGAAAAATACATGGGTCCAAAAAATGGGTTCAGAAGAACCAAAACCGCACCATGGAGATTTTCTTCGATAAAAAAAAAAATTAAACATAAATAGTTTCTTAGAGTCCTTGTAACTTTTGAGTCGGTGTCGGGCTGAATTTTTTTCCTGCATACAAAATCGATCCAAGTTAAGGTATGTGTATGGTTCGACATCAAGAATTTAAATTTTAAGGTCCATATTTTTTGATAACCAGTCAGAGTTTAGTTAAATAAATCGACGATTTATTCAACTGGAATATTTCCATCTTGGGCGAAAAATCATAACACAGCTTCATCACATATATGGTAATTTTTCTCTGTAGGAGTCACGGACGAAAAATTTTGTTTTTAAAATTTCGCTCTATATCGACTCCATTCCGTTCAATTATCATAATATATCATACCATCGGAAAATTTATAAAAATCAAAGCAGTCTGTATTTGTCTCGCTCACTGCATGCGTCCATTTCATCTGTACCTATTGCACATGGAAAAAATTAAAATCAAAACAAAAATGTATGAACGCGTAACGTTAAAGACTACTCATTCTGGTTCCTTATTATTTAGTTGTAAATTTATGTTTCTTTTTTAGGAACGCCTTAAATAAAGTATTTTTTCTTATTTAGATCGAATTTTGTTAATTTTGTTGTTGTATTTAATTTATTTTTGTTTGTTTTATAATACAAGTAAATGAGGTATATAACCTTTTACTTTGTTTACCGTGGTCCCACAGATCAAGTGTACCAGTTAAGGGTTAATTTAGGTTTTTTCATTGCTTATTTTTGTTATTTTTTTAAAAATGCAGGCCTACCTTGAAACTCACTTCCAAAAATGTAACGTTAAAGACCACATAAAACAGGCTGTATCATCAAAACAACAAAAGTTAGAAGAAAAGTTTATTCACTTAAAATGCAAGTTTTTAGGCCTTCTCTGATGTTTTCATACAAAATATTTTGGTTTCATGAACTATTTTCAATTTGCTTGGAGAAATATGCGTTCGAAGGTAACGTTAAAGAGAAAAAAAAAATTATACCACATATTTTTAATTTGAGGTAATTCACAAGTCTTCACATTAAACAAAGAATATGATGAAGTACCGCATCATTCTTTTCTCATTTTTTGTTCTAAGCCAAACATCAAAAAGTGAATTTTGAGTAACTGACATATTTGATTACTATTAAAAAATTCGAGTAAAATCAAACAAAACCTGATTACAGCATCTGAAACTACTCGTATTTAAATATAAATTTAACTTTTTAAAACTTTTGTGTACCATAGTAATAATATTATTTTATTGTTATATTGTCGCCACTTATGTACCTCTAGCATATTGGCGACTTAAAAATAGGTGAATATAACAAATCGTCAGCTACCTCATTACCGTGTTAAGTATTTAAATACAACTCAAAGCATACCGCTATAAGCAGCAGTCCCAAATTTTCACTCTTAATTTCAGTTTAAAAAGTAAACGTTTAACTTTCTGTTGGCTAGCTTGAGTTCACATATTTCTTAAACAGGTTCTCTTTAACCAAAAAACAACAAATTTTCACTTTCATTTGGAAATGAAAAACCATTACAAAGCGCATAAAAACGCTTTATTGCCCAAAATGTGTAAAATGTATGTGTACCTTCTAGTCATTGGATCGGCGGTTAAAAATCTGAGATTTTTTTTCATTCTGTTTTAATTGCAGTTTTTTTTTTTATATAATTTTATTCACAGGAATTATGGCTTGAAAAAAAAACAACTTAAACTTTAAGCTGCACGTAACAGCACAAGGAAGTCTGCAGTTTTAACGGGTTTTGTTTTTCTTGTTAATTTTTAATTTTTTTTTTGTTTTTGATGACAGTTAAAATTTCTAAAACTTGTTTATTGGTATGGCCGAATAGTTATTGATTCACCTTTTTATTTTATTGTACATTTTACCACCTACCTTTTAACACTTTCTTTTGTCATGTGACTTTGTTGTTGTTGCTATTGTAATTTTTAGTCATCTTTAGTCTGCTTGCATTTCTTTGTGGAATTTCTTTGACGATTGTCGTATCCAAAACTTATTTCATAATCCGTTATGCTCGTATCTTCTTTTAGTTGATTTTTACATTCGTTTTTTTATATATATATTTTTTTCTGTTATTTGGGTTTTTTAAATATCATTTCCTTTACATAGTTTCTTTCATGTTCGAATCATTGGCGTGCCGACCTGTTTTAGCCATTCGACCGAACGACCGACATTCCAAACTTATTGTCATCCATCGCCTTCCACCCAATCATTAGTGTCGGTGTCGTTCGTTGACGCCATTGTTTGTGATAGTTGTATAGCTATAGCTATAGCTATAGCTGTTGTTGTTGTTTTTGTAATTGTACTTCGCTGACTGGAGCATCACCGCTTCTGATTAAACCTTACCGCTGGCTAAAGATGCTTGCTCAGCGAGTTGAGGTTAGGTTAGGTCACAAGTACGCATACAACAAGTGAAAGTTGTTGTTGGATTGGTTGTTGCTGATGTTGTTGTTATTGTTGTTGCGCTTAGTCTGGCGCATTTTGTAGTCTTTGCACTGCATGAAATTCTCTCATGGTATTAAGTTGTTTGCTTACTTTTCGCTTTTTGCTTTTCTTGTTGACAGTTTTTTTTGGCAGGTTGGTCAACTAATTTAACTGTGGAACACCTTGATTGAACATATTTATTTGCTGATTATGCAAAATATGTGTTAGACATACAAAAATGCTGTAGTGAAAATTTCACTCTGCAAAATTAAGGAAGAAATACATCAATGAAGTCTTCTGTTAAATTAAACTTACTGTTACATAAGCTTAAAATATTGCATGAATGTGAAAAATTTTGCAAATATTTATATTATTATTTAACTTTGTTACAAAAAGTGTTTTTATTTTACAATATTAAGAAGTTTTTCACTCAGTCTCTAATGGATGATGGTAGCAAGTTTATTACGCTAGTACTACACACATCAATAAAGGTTTTAAATATAAAAAAACTTTCGGATTCTCAAATAAAATATTATTTTTTATAAAAATTAAAACTATATTATATTTAAATTTTTTAGATAAACAAGACAAACCATTTGAAAACTAAGGTTTCATGAGCAAAATATTTAATTTTAATTAAAACAAAAAATAAAAAATCAAGCAAAAGAACTGTTTGCTTTCCTGTAGTGATGTGGAAGCAGTGGCGTAGCGAGGGGGGGGCAGGGGGTGTTATCATGCCCCGGGCGCCACTCGCAGAGGGGCGCCAAATCATTCTCAAAACAAACAAAGTTTTGCAAAAAAATTTGTTTTAATTAATTCAATGCTAGGGTACAATGCTATGATAATGCTGCCCTTATGTCAAATCACATATCTGGCGTTCAACAAAGCATAAGAGAAAAAATAATGCAACATTTGTAAATTGTGATAGCTAACAAGGCAACATTGTGATAGCTTGTGGCAGTTAACCAAGATTCAATCTTTGTAACATGTTTTCGAAGAATTGAAAACATACGTCTCTTTTTCTCACGTTCAATATTATTATGGAAATTGTTAAAAATGCTTTAAAAAATCTGTTTAAGAATCTGTAACACGATGGAGAGCCAGAGCGCAAGCAGTTAGCGTTATTGTCGAGGGATTGGAAGAATACGTAGAACTATAAGAAAAATTAGCAGATGAAAATACTGCCACAAGTGGTACACCAGAAATGCTGCAATCTTTATCTTAAACCGAATTTAAATATCATAACTTTAGTCCATTTCTGGCTTGAACTCTAAGAGAATTGACCGTGTGCAGCTCAGATTACAAGGTCCTAAAATTAAGTTTAAAGAAGCGTTCTATGATCTCAAATTATTGGCGACTGAACTTGCAGAAATTCGTAACGAGATATGTGAAAAAGTTATCGAAAAGGCGAAATGGAGAATCGATACAACAATCCGTTTAAAATGTCGCCGACAAATGCGCGGAGAATTGACTCGAGATATGGTCTTTCCGCAGAAAGCGAAAAGTCTGGCCTTATGAAAAGCGTTCTTGGTCGTCTGCATCAGGAAATAAGTTCACAATTTACAAGACAAGGGACCTTAATTCCAAATTTTGGTATTTTCTGAACGTTGAAAATTTATTAAGTAAGAATAATCCGTACAACGATCTTGAAAAGAATTGTAAAAATTTGGGTGAGTTTTATAATACAGATTTAAATGAAACAGAACTTCCATTTAAAAAAAAATATGTTTTTCCAAACCTGAGAGTAGCACTTCAAATATTTATTACTATTTCAGTATCAATGTATCAATCAGTGTAAAATTGAATAAAATATGTAAAATACAGTACAATGTCGAATTTTAGCATCTTCACTCGAATGCATCTCCTGACCGTATTTTTGCACGAATTTCTTTCGGCGGTAGTTTATATTCTCCACTAAAAATGAAAATAGTTTTCGATTTTTTATGAATTATGATAGCGCAAAAACTACTCATCCAAATGAAAAAATTTGTTGATCAAACATGAAGAAAATTAGAAATTTTATTCAGCTTAGCGTAATTATTAATACTAGTAAACCTGTTGCCCGAATTCGAGCAATTCAATAAAAATTAATTGTTAGAAACGATATATTGAGTCTCAATAATTATATAAAAGATCATTATCTGAATGGTTTGACTTTAAACGTTTGATCTGACACAAAATTTTTTAATGTAACTGTCAAAATACGAAGACGGTCTTACACTAATATAACAACTGAGAAAAACATTATTACTATTCGAAAACATCGCAGCTTAACTCTTCCAGCTATAAAATATAACTAATGTTAAAAAAAAACGCATTAAAAAATAGATTTAATAAATAATACTAAGATATATTTCAGAAATTAATAAAAGGTACTTACAGAACACCTACAACATCAAATTATGACACATTTAGATGAAAAAACACCAAAAAACCCAAAAAAAAATTTTTTTTTTGAAAACCGTTAAAATTTGACTGACTTGTTTGCTCGGAAAGTGGAATTTTTTGATTTTGGAACTGCATTTTTAGGACAATTGACATTTGAGGAATGCATAAAAGATATTTTTTTAGTTTTGAAAAAAATTCAAATTCGACCAATTCATAAGCTCTTCTCAAACTAAATTTCAAATCGATAAAATAACGGATTTTTGTACAAAAATTTTATTTCTGTTTTAAAAGGTTGGGAACCCCCTGAAGTGAAATCACAATTTTTAAAAGTGGTTTGCACATATACAGCCTAAACCTGATTTAATGATATCTAAATCGATAGAATCGGTCCATTGGTCTGGGAGGAGTTGAAGTCACAAAAAAAACCTTAGCCTATTAATTATATAGATAAGCAGGATGATTAAAACAGATTCGTGGCTATAACTTTTAATTGGTTGTAGCTATAATGAAATTTTTTTCAAATATATTGTTTTTGAAGCTTATTGAAGATTTAAAAATTATAAGAACAACATTTTAAAAAAAAAAAATTTCGAGCAAAAAACCATAGGGGGTAGCCTTGTTTTTTCGATGACACATAGTATTTATTAATTTTTCTGTCAAACAAAAACAAATTCGTCTTAAATAAACTATATACAATGAAAGAAAATCAAAAATGCAAATTTGAAATTTTTTTATTTTTACAACAAAAACAATTTTTAATACATTTTTTGAGGAAACATTCATTTTATTGGACTCTTTTTAAAGGCAATGATTAAAATATAAATAATAAAGTAACGGTAAAAACTTTGTTATTATTTTAAAGTCAATTAATTGCAATTAAATACAAAAAAGAAATAAATGAAATTTTTTAAAAAGTGGCAGAGATATTCGCTTCCAAATACAGAACTTTAAATTTCAGAGAGTTTTTTTCTCTGTCTTGGCGTTTGATAAAAATACACGTTAAACAACTAAAGAAAATATTAAGAAAATTCATTAAAAATAAATTTGGCAAGATAATTACCGTAATTGCCAACACATTTCAAAGAAAATTAAACAAAAATTTAGAAAAACAAAATAAATTTGAAAACCGTTAAAATTTGACTGACTTGTTTGCTCGGAAAGTGGAATTTTTTGATTTTGGAACTGCATTTTTAGGACAATTGACATTTGAGGAATGCATAAAAGATATTTTTTTAGTTTTGAAAAAAATTCAAATTCGACCAATTCATAAGCTCTTCTCAAACTAAATTTCAAATCGATAAAATAACGGATTTTTGTACAAAAATTTTATTTCTGTTTTAAAAGGTTGGGAACCCCCTGAAGTGAAATCACAATTTTTAAAAGTGGTTTGCACATATACAGCCTAAACCTGATTTAATGATATCTAAATCGATAGAATCGGTCCATTGGTCTGGGAGGAGTTGAAGTCACAAAAAAAACCTTAGCCTATTAATTATATAGATAAGCAGGATGATTAAAACAGATTCGTGGCTATAACTTTTAATTGGTTGTAGCTATAATGAAATTTTTTTCAAATATATTGTTTTTGAAGCTTATTGAAGATTTAAAAATTATAAGAACAACATTTTAAAAAAAAAAAATTTCGAGCAAAAAACCATAGGGGGTAGCCTTGTTTTTTCGATGACACATAGTATTTATTAATTTTTCTGTCAAACAAAAACAAATTCGTCTTAAATAAACTATATACAATGAAAGAAAATCAAAAATGCAAATTTGAAATTTTTTTATTTTTACAACAAAAACAATTTTTAATACATTTTTTGAGGAAACATTCATTTTATTGGACTCTTTTTAAAGGCAATGATTAAAATATAAATAATAAAGTAACGGTAAAAACTTTGTTATTATTTTAAAGTCAATTAATTGCAATTAAATACAAAAAAGAAATAAATGAAATTTTTTAAAAAGTGGCAGAGATATTCGCTTCCAAATACAGAACTTTAAATTTCAGAGAGTTTTTTTCTCTGTCTTGGCGTTTGATAAAAATACACGTTAAACAACTAAAGAAAATATTAAGAAAATTCATTAAAAATAAATTTGGCAAGATAATTACCGTAATTGCCAACACATTTCAAAGAAAATTAAACAAAAATTTAGAAAAACAAAATAAATTTGAAAACCGTTAAAATTTGACTGACTTGTTTGCTCGGAAAGTGGAATTTTTTGATTTTGGAACTGCATTTTTAGGACAATTGACATTTGAGGAATGCATAAAAGATATTTTTTTAGTTTTGAAAAAAATTCAAATTCGACCAATTCATAAGCTCTTCTCAAACTAAATTTCAAATCGATAAAATAACGGATTTTTGTACAAAAATTTTATTTCTGTTTTAAAAGGTTGGGAACCCCCTGAAGTGAAATCACAATTTTTAAAAGTGGTTTGCACATATACAGCCTAAACCTGATTTAATGATATCTAAATCGATAGAATCGGTCCATTGGTCTGGGAGGAGTTGAAGTCACAAAAAAAACCTTAGCCTATTAATTATATAGATAAGCAGGATGATTAAAACAGATTCGTGGCTATAACTTTTAATTGGTTGTAGCTATAATGAAATTTTTTTCAAATATATTGTTTTTGAAGCTTATTGAAGATTTAAAAATTATAAGAACAACATTTTAAAAAAAAAAAATTTCGAGCAAAAAACCATAGGGGGTAGCCTTGTTTTTTCGATGACACATAGTATTTATTAATTTTTCTGTCAAACAAAAACAAATTCGTCTTAAATAAACTATATACAATGAAAGAAAATCAAAAATGCAAATTTGAAATTTTTTTATTTTTACAACAAAAACAATTTTTAATACATTTTTTGAGGAAACATTCATTTTATTGGACTCTTTTTAAAGGCAATGATTAAAATATAAATAATAAAGTAACGGTAAAAACTTTGTTATTATTTTAAAGTCAATTAATTGCAATTAAATACAAAAAAGAAATAAATGAAATTTTTTAAAAAGTGGCAGAGATATTCGCTTCCAAATACAGAACTTTAAATTTCAGAGAGTTTTTTTCTCTGTCTTGGCGTTTGATAAAAATACACGTTAAACAACTAAAGAAAATATTAAGAAAATTCATTAAAAATAAATTTGGCAAGATAATTACCGTAATTGCCAACACATTTCAAAGAAAATTAAACAAAAATTTAGAAAAACAAAATAAATTTGAAAACCGTTAAAATTTGACTGACTTGTTTGCTCGGAAAGTGGCATTTTTTGATTTTGGAACTGCATTTTTAGGACAATTGACATTTGAGGAATGCATAAAAGATAATTTTAATTAAAAAATTTTAGTTTTGAAAAAAATTCAAATTCGACCAATTCATAAGCTCTTCTCAAACTAAATTTCAAATCGATAAAATAACGGATTTTTGTACAAAAATTTTATTTCTGTTTTAAAAGGTTGGGAACCCCCTGAAGTGAAATCACAATTTTTAAAAGTGGTTTGCACATATACAGCCTAAACCTGATTTAATGATATCTAAATCGATAGAATCGGTCCATTGGTCTGGGAGGAGTTGAAGTCACAAAAAAAACCTTAGCCTATTAATTATATAGATTGAACAAGAAGTGTACAAGATATATTTCAACATATGCGACTATATTTGAAAGTAAATCCTAGTACTCTATCCGTTTGCGTGAAATTTCACTCGCAACATACATTTTTTTGTTGCGTGAAAATTCTGACAAATATTTTGTTGTGAAGAAATTGAATAATTTGAGAAAGTCATGCTTTATTTCTCAAAATAGACCAGCTTATTCATACAGAAATTCAATATATCTTTAGTTCGTGTTTGTAAGAGTATCGATACAATTAATGTCAAAATTATATATAGTAAGGTTTACTTAATTGAAATAAAAAAATACAAACTTTATTATTTCAGTTAGAGAGTAGTTAAGCAAGCAACAGTTATCTTTAACGAACTGTCAAAGTTAGGAATAAACATTGCTAGCAAAGATGTTATGGATACGAGTTAACAGGTTAGGTAGTTAAGGGCCAGTTAACGATAACCACAAATGTCTTTAACGCTTATGGGAATTCCACTGATGTTAATGCTCTACATAAAAAATAATTTAAAAGTGAAGTGGCTGAATACTTGGGAAAAAATAAGACTAGCATTACAGAACAACCCCAAAATAATCAAAGCTCAGAATTACTAATGTCCTTAGACTTTCAGTCTTCATTCCTTAACCAACGTTATTTTCTCTTCATGTCCTTTTATTTCTTCGGCTAATGATACTCCTATTCTGATGTTTGAAACCACATTTTTTATTAAAACCAATTTAGAAATATATTAAAAAACTTTTAAATGAATTGGTAACATCTCGATGTTACTCGATCTTTGTACTCGTAAAACTAACATTTGTCAAATTAAAAATGTCAAATGTACCCAAATGCTCTCGGCATCTTTTTTTTAAACTTTTTTAGTTTATATTTAGTTCTTTTGAAATTCACTTATATTTTCAAAAAAAAAAATAGTTTTTACCTTTTGTAAAAGGTACTTTGATTAACTTTTATAACTCGGTCAAGAAGTCGTTACGTATCAGTGCCGGACAATAACAGTTCCGCACGCAAAACGTAAGAATTTTTCTGTTACTTTTCTTCATGTTATGCAAGAATCGTCAAACTTCGTGACGATACCTGAAATACAATGATGCAAAATTTATAAAACAAATTATTGTAAAATAACGGTTCGTCCATACCGAAAACGTCATAGTCAAATGTGCACCAAAGTCAAGGGTACCCCAGTTTACCCTACTAGGCTTAACTATAAAAACTTGTTTTGCGATTTTCGTGTTAAGATACCCTAAATCCGAAACAAAATCTAAAGAACTGTCGTGTACAGAACCTTTTTCTGATTTTCACGCATAGTGTTATTTGTATTAATGTAATTTAATAAGTGTATTATAATTATTTGTACTAAATATTAAAAAATATATATATCATAATTTTTTTCATTATTTCATTGGGGGCGCCAAAAAATTGTTTTGCCCCGGGCGCCAGTTATGCTCGCTACGCCACTGTGTGGAAGGGATCCTTTTAAGTTCGAAATCGACTGAAATTTCATTTCAGATCGTTTGAAAAAATCGGAATTTCTCACGGCTGATTATATGTTTTACTATGTTCCGAAGTCGCTCAATGGGATTCAGTTCTATTGATTGATCGGACCATTCCATAACATTAATCCCATTATCGCTAAACCACTTTTTTATGGGGTTAGATTACTGTGACTAAAGTGATACACAGAAATAAAGTAGGACTTATAACCTTTCCAACAATAACAATTCCACGTAAATCTAATGAAAAAAATGTCTTTTGCAGCGATATAAAAAAAAAAATGTGTTTTTGAAAATAGCAAAAAATTCAATTTTTGATTGAGAGTTTAACGAAACATAATTTTTAAAACTTGTTTTTTTTTTATCAAAAAGGACCTTCAGAAGAATTAAAATTGCTGCGGTGTATTTTCTCCGATTTGAAAAAATATGCAGATATCATTGTAATGAGTTCCTCTAACTTTTGAGACCCTGACCGGCCGAATCTAAATTTCGGTCCGGTCAAATGTTAATCTATAATACCTTCTAAGAGGTAAATTGAGTCTACTTAATCTTGCATTCGAAAAACATCTCCAGACCTCAATAGGGCGTATCGAAAAATTTATCTCGTATTCTAAGAGGTCTCAAAAGTTTCATGGAGTTGTCAAGATCGCCCAAAAAAAAAAAGAATTAAAAATTTTGTCCTAACACAAGTCTAACTTTTGCTTCGAATATCCTTTATATAGAACACTGTTGGTAAAAATGTTGATTAGCATCGTGTTGGACAAGAAATTGTTAATTAAACTGCATTTTACTTTTGCTTTTAGACATACGCAGTTTTTCTTAAAAAAATCAACGCATTTTAAAATCGTTACTTTTTACTAATTTTCCCATAAAACAACTTTTTCTTTCTTGGAGAGGATGATGATTTTTTGGATGATCTTGACAACCCCATGAAACTTTTGAGACCTCTTAGAATGTGAAATTCGAAAAAAATTTAACTCCATACGCCCTAATGTACAACACCTTAGCAGTTTTGCCGCAAAATGATAAATAAAAATATTTTCCTCTGGGTCGCTGGGTCAAACAAATTGAATTTTGATTCATCCACAAAGAGGACCAATTTTCATTCTTCAACTGACCTATTAAGACGTCTTTTTGCATATGTATATATTGTATATGTTTTGTTTTATTCTGATTTAATATTAATTTTTTTCTGGCGGAGCGATAAAATACAAAAGTTTTTTTCCATACGACTCACTAATAAGTTGTCAAATCTTCGTACTCGTATACATTTCTGTGTTAACAATATTGAGATATAATTTGCGAAATTGACGAATTATGCACATATTTTCTTTTTTCTTAGGTATTGTTAGCAAAAGCACCAGATTTGACAACTTTTTAACCGCATCCGTTGATATAAAAAATTTTTCTACAGTCACCATCCGAGAGTATTGACATCGAGGATTTTCTCGAAAAAATCAATTTGGTATTGAAGTAGGATTTTGAAATTTTTTTCAGTAAAAAAATATGGTTTTGGGAAAAAAAGCTCTGCTTAAACCAGTCTATCGATTTTTCATGGGCTTTGGCACAATCCTTAATTTATTATTAAACAGTAGGTACCCATGAAAACCTCCCAAGAGGGACCCACATAACTATTGAAAGTCTATTCTTTGAGGAAATTTCATGGAAAGTGAACCAAAGTTTTGTTTCCATAGATGATAACGAAGAAATAATTTCAGTGAAGGCACCTGAATTACTTCTTAAGACAGAAATATATGAAGAGCTATCTCAAGAAGTAGACGAAGACTCTTTTGATGATGCCAGGATGACACCATGATTTGATGATTTCTTCCAGAAGTTGACGTTTCGATTCAGTAGTCATTGTGAGCCAGCAGTCCAACGTGATTTTCCAAGTCAAGCTAATAACTCACATTTGGCCATTAGTGATGATCAAATGGAACCCAAAACTGTCATAGAAGCCCTTATGCATAACAATAGTGAAATTTTTTGTTAGCTTTGAACCAAGGATTTCAGGTGTCAAACCTCTTCAGTCAAGTCTGCCTTGGTTCGGAAAATGGGAAGATAGATACGTAGGAGACATTGTATGTGTGGCGGAGCGCTATATCAACATGTGAATTTGGAGCTGAGGCAAGTGTTATGCCTTTACCTCAGTCAATTCGGATTATAAAGCAATCTCATTCAACAAACATCTCTACCACCAACTACAACTTCCAAAGTCGTATATATTGATGAATTTTTAATTTCAGTTGATTGGAAATGAGGAAAGAATTAAAGAAAGGTAAAAGCGTAGGACCATGGCTAGACCGGCATTCGAACCCGGAACCTCTGGCAGTCAAGCACGCTAACCACTCGACTACCGAGGCCCCAATACAACATAATTCAGATGCAGCGTTTAAAAAAACAAAAAAAACTTCAATTGCTTTTGCTTTTACTTTGCTGTGCTTATTGAAAAATCGAACAGCAACAGCAAAAGCAAAAGCAAAAGCAGCAGCATTAAAAAGAATGTATTTTACTGCGTAATGCTACGGAAGTAAAATAAATTATTTTTTTGCTTTTATTTTCATTTGCTTTTGTTATTTGTCGGAGCAGTACGAAAGCAGCGATTCATATGTTTTGAAAAACTGTCCGTAGCACTACCGCAGCAAAATTTTTGTTTTGTTAATCAGTTGAAGCAATTGTAGCCCTGCTTAGACGAAGAAATTACCGGATGGATTGGCGAAGATAGTAGAAAAATTAGTTAATTGAAAAAGTCATTAATCACAGTTCTGCATACCAAAATTTTTAAATATTTCTTCCGTATACCTTACATAGTTTATACATATTCTGTTTGCATTTTGATCGTACGTGATGTTGAAGCCGAAACGACTTTTGACAGCGCCTAAATATTTAATTTTGAATGTAGTTAATAATTTTTATTTGGTTTGATTGTGAAATAATCAGTAAGCAGTATTTTTTACTTGGCACAGAGTACTCGACGCGACATTGTCCATACAGTGAATAATGTTAGCCGTTTCAATACAAAACATGAGAAGATTAATTAGACTGCCGACAAGCTCATCTTCAGGTACTTAAATAGAACTATAAATCACAAACTTTTTCTATAGATTTTTTGAATTTCAAATATTTTGAAGAACATTTTAATTTGAAGTGCTTCTTTTCAAAACAGATTAAGCCACATAAAAATTTTTTCGATATAATCAACCTTTAAGTTTTAAAAAAATTTGTATTTGTATGAAATCATGATAATGCTTACAAATACTTTTAGGCATAGGGCCAAAATTGATAAGGCAATGATCGCAATATTTTTAGTGGATATTGATAATGCATCAAGAAACATAATGAACATAAAATATTAATTTTTAAAGCAAAATGGGTTGTCATATTTCTGCAATAGCCCCTCATTTCTTATATTTTTTGCATTATCAAATTTAACACTTCAATAAGTGAGGATGTTGAAACAAATTCTCAACTCACTTTGTTCTTTGATATTATAACCAATAAACCGATTACGCGTGAATTCAACTCTGATCTTACTACATACTGCATTTTTCCATTATTTTTCCATTTTAAAAAAAAAATAGTTTGGTCAAGCCTACCATACCCATCAGCTCGGAATTAGATTGAAATAGAAAAAAAAAAATAAAAAAAGTCTTCTATTATAAAAAATATTCTAAGCGACAAAAATTCAGTTTGTTCAAAAATTGCTTTCATTACCGAAGAATTTTAAACCATTATATTAATAACTTGACTTCTTTAAGCCAACAAACGAAAGTAAAAGCTTTAAACAGGCTCTTCAAACATGTCCTCAACACGTTAAGGTTTTGAGCAAAACTTTTACTTTTCTTTGGCAAAAAGAAGAAAAACTAGTCAGTGCAAAAGAAAAAGGAACAAAAAGAAGAAGAAAAAAACATAGCTTTTGGCACAATCCTTTGTTGACATTGTTCAAAACAGTTTGAATGGGCGCAGCTGCAGCAACATCACGTAGCCGCGAGTCAATGAATTTTACGGTCAAAGACATGAACACGATTCCTTTAGGTGAGAACAAATTTTTTTTATGCATTTAATGATTTTGTGTTTTTTTTTCGACATTTCAAGTTTCTAACTTACTCTGCTGATGATACAAGCTGTGTTATATTTAATAAAAAAAAATCTTTTTTAAATTTAAAAATTAAATTTAAAATTTTTAACTCTTTCCAGAATTTTAATAAAATTTTAGAAAATTTCAATCAAGTATTTTAAATCAATAGTTTATTTTTTGAATGAGCTATTTTGTAGTTGAAATTTATATTTTAACAGAGATTTGAACTTGTCAGCAGATATCAGAATAAAATTATTTCTTCATATGTATAGAAAACTATTTCCTACTTATTTGACATTCAGGTTCAATTTGTTAAAATTTCCTACAAAAATGCATGTGGGAAAAAATTGTGACAATAATTGGATATATTTACTTGTAACAGCATAAACTAAGAATAGTATGTATTTTTATCTCTGTGAAAAATTCCTAAATAAATGTTAGCTGTTAGTTAAAGCATGCTGTTACAGAAGTTTCCGCTAAGTAATGCCACAAAAAATGAACAGTTTAAAGTGCAATTAACCAGAGTAGTCGTTTCGCAATACCCAGTTAATTGTAGGTATACGAATTTAAAACAAAAAAAGACAGGGCAAGAGTTTTGAAATAGATCGACAATGTTGCTAAAAATGTTGCTGGTTAAAATCTACATTGTTTAAGCTTTAGTTGAAGAAAATTACTCACTAAGTGCCTAAATCACGCACTCAAAAAAAAATCACATATCAAGCAAACATGTAAGAATTTTATGCTGATTCCTTATAATTTATGACCCATTAATTTGCATATAAATTTAGAAAATTGTTTTCTAAATACATATATAGAGAACAATAAAGACCGTCTGCTTGGCAACGCTTCAACACTTTGACCAGCCAAAGCTTTCTGTACAGCTGCGACTTTCTTTTGACTTTATTTTCGTACCTTTCGACTGACTACCTCAGGCATCGTGCATCATTTTGTCCATCAACAAACATTTAGTTGCGCTTCGTGAGCAACTAAATAATTGCCACTTGAATTATTACAAAAAACAAGAAACCTTAACGCTTTGCTATGCTTGAGCAGCAATAAACACATTCCATTCATAACTTTAATCAAAATTATACGTTAGGAATTCGTACGCATGCGTTAAGGAAGACTTCTTTAAATTTTTGCGGTAGCTACTATTTTGGAGTAAGCTAAGCATGACCCGGATTTTTACACAAGTCAATCAAAGAGAAATTAGGTATATTTTCACATTTGCAGAGAGTAGATAAGGGAAGGAGGAATGGAGTGTAAAGTGAGTGACATGGAATTATTTTTAATTTACTTAAAATGAAGCGCATTAATACAGCTAAATTCGCAATGATGCAGATAATGAAATAAAAAATCTATAACCATAACCATAACCAAAACCATAACCATAACCATAACCATAACCATAACCATAACCATAACCATAACCATAACCATAACCATAACCATAACCATAACCATAACCATAACCATAACCATAACCATAACCATAACCATAACCATAACCATAACCATAACCATAACCATAACCATAACCATAACCATAACCATAACCATAACCATAACCATAACCATAACCATAACCATAACCATAACCATAACCATAACCATAACCATAACCATAACCATAACCATAACCATAACCATAACCATAACCATAACCATAACCATAACCATAACCATAACCATAACCATAACCATAACCATAACCATAACCATAACCATAACCATAACCATAACCATAACCAAAACCAAAACCATAACCATAACCATAACCATAACCATAACCATAACCATAACCATAACCATAACCATAACCATAACCATAACCATAACCATAACCATAACCATAACCATAACCATAACCATAACCATAACCATAACCATAACCATAACCATAACCATAACCATAACCATAACCATAACCATAACCATAACCATAACCATAACCATAACCATAACCATAACCATAACCATAACCATAACCATAACCATAACCATAACCATAACCATAACCAAAACCAAAACCATAACCATAACCATAACCATAACCATAACCATAACCATAACCATAACCATAACCATAACCATAACCATAACCATAACCATAACCATAACCATAACCATAACCATAACCATAACCATAACCATAACCATAACCATAACCATAACCATAACCATAACCATAACCATAACCATAACCATAACCATAACCATAACCATAACCATAACCATAACCATAACCATAACCATAACCATAACCATAACCATAACCATAACCATAACCATAACCATAACCATAACCATAACCATAACCATAACCATAACCATAACCATAACCATAACCATAACCATAACCATAACCATAACCATAACCATAACCATAACCATAACCATAACCATAACCATAACCATAACCATAACCATAACCATAACCATAACCATAACCATAACCATAACCATAACCATAACCATAACCATAACCATAACCATAACCATAACCATAACCATAACCATAACCATAACCATAACCATAACCATAACCATAACCATAACCATAACCATAACCATAACCATAACCATAACCATAACCATAACCATAACCATAACCATAACCATAACCATAACCATAACCATAACCATAACCATAACCATAACCATAACCATAACCATAACCATAACCATAACCATAACCATAACCATAACCATAACCATAACCATAACCATAACCATAACCATAACCATAACCATAACCATAACCATAACCATAACCATAACCATAACCATAACCATAACCATAACCATAACCATAACCATAACCATAACCATAACCATAACCATAACCATAACCATAACCATAACCATAACCATAACCATAACCATAACCATAACCATAACCATAACCATAACCATAACCATAACCATAACCATAACCATAACCATAACCATAACCATAACCATAACCATAACCATAACCATAACCATAACCATAACCATAACCATAACCATAACCATAACCATAACCATAACCATAACCATAACCATAACCATAACCATAACCATAACCATAACCATAACCATAACCATAACCATAACCATAACCATAACCATAACCATAACCATAACCATAACCATAACCATAACCATAACCATAACCATAACCATAACCATAACCATAACCATAACCATAACCATAACCATAACCATAACCATAACCATAACCATAACCATAACCATAACCATAACCATAACCATAACCATAACCATAACCATAACCATAACCATAACCATAACCATAACCATAACCATAACCATAACCATAACCATAACCATAACCATAACCATAACCATAACCATAACCATAACCATAACCATAACCATAACCATAACCATAACCATAACCATAACCATAACCATAACCATAACCATAACCATAACCATAACCATAACCATAACCATAACCATAACCATAACCATAACCATAACCATAACCATAACCATAACCATAACCATAACCATAACCATAACCATAACCATAACCATAACCATAACCATAACCATAACCATAACCATAACCATAACCATAACCATAACCATAACCATAACCATAACCATAACCATAACCATAACCATAACCATAACCATAACCATAACCATAACCATAACCATAACCATAACCATAACCATAACCATAACCATAACCATAACCATAACCATAACCATAACCATAACCATAACCATAACCATAACCATAACCATAACCATAACCATAACCATAACCATAACCATAACCATAACCATAACCATAACCATAACCATAACCATAACCATAACCATAACCATAACCATAACCATAACCATAACCATAACCATAACCATAACCATAACCATAACCATAACCATAACCATAACCATAACCATAACCATAACCATAACCATAACCATAACCATAACCATAACCATAACCATAACCATAACCATAACCATAACCATAACCATAACCATAACCATAACCATAACCATAACCATAACCATAACCATAACCATAACCATAACCATAACCATAACCATAACCATAACCATAACCATAACCATAACCATAACCATAACCATAACCATAACCATAACCATAACCATAACCATAACCATAACCATAACCATAACCATAACCATAACCATAACCATAACCATAACCATAACCACAACCATAACCATAACCATAACTTTCATGTCTTTTTATACTCTTAACCTGAAAGGTCAGGGTATATCAATTTTGTGCAAACGTTTGTAGCACCTTGAAATAAGCGAGTCCCGTATAGAAAAGTATATATATTCATGATTATCTCGTGAGTCGATTTAGCCATGCCCGTCCGTCCGTCAGTGTGTTGTCCGTAAATACAGGATAAGAAAATAAGTTCAGATACTTGAATGAAACTCAGTACACATGATCACATGTACTTAAGCAACTACACTATTGAATATTTCTGTTATCCGCCTACGGGCACGCCTACCTCCTATACAACCCAAAAATTTAAAAGTTAACATGCTCATTATTAATCTACGAAAACCAAAATTTGTAGGTACGTATTTTATCTTAAAACAAAGATGTCTTCGAAAAACGGGTGTCATCCGTTCACGCATACGCCCACCTCCCATACAATTCAAAAATAAAAAAACCCATAAATAAGCCCACGTTTGGCCATCAGAGATAAAATTTGGAACTTATGCATTTTATGTCAAAGAAAATATGTCACCCAAAAATGGGCGCCATCTGCCCATGGTCACGCCTACCTCCCATACAACCCAAATATAGAAAACTCACTAAATAAGCATGTGTTTAACCTGCAGAGATAAAATTTTATATGTATAAATTTTATATTAAAACTAAGATTTGTTAAAAAATTGGACTTTATCCGTTCACGAGTACGCCCACCTTCTATACAACCCGTAACCCCATGTGAGCTACAGCAATAAAACTTGTTATAAAATTTGTTTCATTTTCAATACCCATTTTCAATACTCTTATTAGGGAAATTCTCACTGCCTTGGGTAGTTGCGTAGATTGGCAAATGCCATAAATTTGGTTTTTGAAATTGTACCATTGTACCAAGTACCCATCTACCAATTTACTGTACCGGACCCCTGACTTGTTTGGTAGATTGATTTCTTGACAAATTGAGTACTTTTTCATGGGATACCACCTTTTCCAAAAGTGGTTAATAATTGAATTGACAAACAATTAAAATAAACTAAATTCAAATATAGTAAAAGTAAGAGACAAAAACATGCAGAACTGCCCAAAATTATTCTACAAAGTACTCAATTGAAATTAAGGGTGCTCGCAGTCGTCAAAAGTACTCAATCTACCCATACCCAACTACCCAAGTCCGTGTGAATACCTCTTTTGTATTTTGAAAAAGTAGGTTTATAGTTTCTTATAGTCGGGCTAGACCGACTTTAGACATTCTATACTTGTTTATTTAGATCGTAAATCTATTTAGATCGTTACCTTAAAAATTTTAAAGAATAAATGATTACAAGATTGACAATTTGTTAAAATCGATCGTTCTCCAGAAAAAGAAATCACGAAGATTTGACCCGTCAATTTGGCATTTCACGTCAATTTGGCAAGTTTTAAAAAATAAAGTAATAAATGAAATTATGCTTTTTTTTCGGAACGACATCCATAAATTATAATTTATGGATTTACAGACTAAAATGGCCTAAGAAGTATTGTATTAGAACATATAATAGATGAGTTAAAAAAATTAAGTGAAACTTTTCTTAAGCTTTTTTCGCTAAAGATTATAACGTAAAAAAATTTTTATTACAATTAAAAATTTAGTTTAACGATTATTTCTGTAAATAAAAAAAAACAAATAACGTATTCCACAATATTAACAATATAATCAGATTTTATTGATAATATTTTAGCAACCAAAATAAGTAAGTAGGTCACCGGCTATTTAATTTTATTTGACTAGCAAATTGTAATCGCCTACAAAATTTAACCTACAACTTGATTGTTATATCTTCAAGATAATCTATCAAAATATGAATAAAAATCAAAAAGTTGTGAGACGAAATGTCTGCTATTGTCTGCTTTTAATGGAGTTTTGGTTAATCGAAAGCGATAATAAAAGCATTAAATTTGTAGAGTAATAATATAGAAAACAATTAACTCACACACACAGACACACAGAACAACGAATTAATTAAGATATCTTCTGCGCAAGCGTAGCTGGCTGTGTGCGCAATGCGGGTTAAAGTGTGAATTTTTTAGCTTGTTGCCAAACAGCCAGCCGGTGTGGCAATAAGAGTTTTGAATAGACTTGTCAAAATTTTTGACACATGTTTTATGAATGTTATTTGCTTTTAAAGATTGCAAAACAGTTGCGTTGCATAGATATATGAAGCGTTATAAGCCCACTTAACGGTTAAGCATCGATAATTAATTCTTGCAGAATGCCAAACAATAAAGAAACAGTTGTTGTTTTTGTTGTTGTTGTTGCTGATAAAGGAATTTAAAATTTTTAAATTAATTTATTTTGCTGCTAACTGCATTTGTTGCACCCACAACACTCACAGATATTTGCATTGTTGCCAAACAGCTGGGAGTGCTCAACAGCACAAAGACAACAAGTACTACAGTCAAGAGCAACACATGCATTGTCACGCACTCAAAATACATTCCAAGGCATACGTGTTCGATTAACAGCAATCTTTACAATTCTCTGAAAATATTTATGTATGAATCCTTTTTGATAACTGTATTGTTGCCAAAGACATTACACTGTCAATAACGGTATGTTGAGCAAAAATAAATGGATTTAAGACAACAATCTAAAATATTTCGATAAAACTTTATATTTCATAAAAAATGTATACTAGCTGTACCCTCCAGACGTTCCTCTGGATCATCTAGTTATAAAGATTAGGCTGTTAAGCAATGAAAGGAAGTTTAAGAATGTACGCGTTTTTATTATCTTTTGAGTTGTAATACCTGTATGAATACAATATTTTTTTGGTGTTCCATAATCTGTAAAGATGTTGTGGTGGTCTGGTCTACCGACTCTAGTAGACGCAACATAAAATATACCATGTGAAAAGCGATCTGTGTGTAGATGTAAGTCTCACCCATCTAAAGATTGACCTGATCTTTTTTGGAATCATAGGATTGAGTGGAATGAAGGCATCTTTGCCTTTCAATATACCTGTCAATATTGTTGCTTCAAGAACGTGTTAGACACGTTCCGTTGCAAGGCTTTGGGTGGTTCATATTTCGCTGAATAATACCAACCAACCAGGCATGCGAATCTTCAATTTAAGCACGTAAGCTGGCGTTCCTGGCAGTTCGAGTGCATCCCAGCAGTATCGCCAGACTTGTATGTAACTGAATAATATCATTAAATTCTTAAACAGGACATTGTTACAGGACATTTAGATCCAAAGCTATTCGATATCACAAATTTGAGTTGTATCGGAGGTGCCATACCTGTTAAGATATACAGAAACACGGTTCTAATCGACTTCAACGTTAAACCAAAATATCAAAGCGATTCGAGCAGAACTTTAAGATATTAGAATTTTCATTCATTACATTTTTATTTAAATAGAATGCATAAAAATGGAAGAGAAATTAAAATAAGGTATTATTTTTATTAGGTAAATAAACAAAAAACAACAAAATTAATATCTCGTACATTAATGCCCTTCTTCGCCGAACAAATTTAAAAATATGGAATTTTTGAGCAAAAAACTATGATGAACTGAACAAAATCGGACCATAAATATGGTTTCTAGTAACAATTTTACTGTAGCGCCACCTGACGGCACACATTTTTGCAAACAAACTTTCCTTGTTAATATATATTTCGACTATGAGCCAAATCGGACCATAAAGACTTAATAACAACTAAAATTTTATTCAATAATAATTAATAGTATTTTTTGACGTAGAATTATGTCTTACAGCGCGGTTTGAATGGGGTCGATTTAACAGATTTTTTCAAGACCATGAAACTTTTTTGACGAATTCTTTAGGGTATACCTACAGCCTTTAATAAACATCGTTCAAAGATAATATATATACTTAAATATCAGATATATCCTGCGCTGAATGAATATATTATTTTGAATTTTGTCACTATTATATTAATGTCACAAAATAGTAAAATATAAGAAGAAAAATGCATGTGTCTATATAGCAAAATCAGTCTTTAGCTGCTTATGCTTTACCTGCTGCTTTCTTTCTTTTTGTTTCGTTGGTTTTGCTTGCGTGGGTTTTGTTTTGTACGAACTTGGTACTCTATTTCACGGCATTGGCAGCATTGGTTCTGTACTCCACGTTAACAGGGTGATCCGATTAGATTTAACTCTAATTAAAAAATTACTTTCATCATATTTCGTTTTGTGCTATTACCCAATAGATGGCACTAGCTGTTAGGCTGACATGATAGAGAACTTGGCTTTTACTACACGGTATTGGCAGCATTGGTTCTCTACTCCACGTTAACAGGGTGATCCGATTACATTTAACTCATATGAAAAAAATGACTTGCATCATATTTCGTTTTATGATATTACCCAAGAGATGGCAATTTATATTCGGCTGACATGATGTATCCATGTAACGAACGTTGGTTATAGCGTCTAGTGTAAATTAACAGAACTAAATATTTGAAATGAACAATCTATTGTTATTTTGAGAAATGAACCTGGTTTCGTTCGGTAAAAATTGTTGTTTTTGTTTTCAATGCAAATTAATTTGGGTGATCATATACATCCCACTAATCATTTTAGTGTAGCTCGCAAACTATATATCGGACAGAGACGAAAGTGGCATCCTTGAAAAGGCCATTTGCTCAGCTTGAGGTATAGCCATAAGCCGATTTCTTGAAAATCTGAAGCATTCACTTTATTTAAAATTAAATTGAAGTAAAATTGAATGTAGCTCGCAAACTATACATCAGACAGAGACGAGAGTGACACCCATGAAAAGGACATTCGCTTAGCCATCTTTTCAACTAATTCAATGAACTCAACCTGTCAAACTTAACAAAATGATTCAAAGAATTTGACATTATGCTTGTTTCTTTGGCTTACACTATTTATCTTGATTACTTTGAACTTTTTCTGTGTTCTGGTCTCGATATGAAGTCCATCACTCGGAAGATTATGGGCATTTCCACCAAAAAGTCAACTGAGACGAAAAAATTAAAAGTTCTTGAAAACAATGTTTGATGTCTTATTCACTAAGGAAACATTCAAATTTAAGTAATTTAAATACATTTTACATTTATTCATATCTCATTGCGAAATATTAGGATGCAAAGAGCGCAAATGTGAAATATTTCTTATTTTGATATTTCTTTGGTATGTCTTGTCTTTATAACAGTTATTAAACAGAAACATAATGCATTGACTTTTGCTTGCTCAAATCTTTCTGGGAGTAAAAAGAACGAAAAAACAAAATCCCACGCAATGAAAGACAACGGTAAATTTTTGATTTGCTTTTTCGTTTAGTTCATTGTCACGTTCGATATGCAAAAAGAACATTTTTACTCAGTGCGTCGGAAGAACATGCAGTAAGCTGACAAAATAATTATCTTAAATTGAGTTTATTCATGCGACTTTAAAACAAAAGTGAACCGGTAAAAAAAAATTTGTGTTGTTTTAATTTGTATAAAGTTGGTCACGAGCGACATGGTAAATGAGAAATTCAAAATTAAATATTATTAACTTACATAGATCAATTATTAATGTAAATACGCACTTACAAATTTTTATTTTAAATGTAGATGAGCACAAAAAACGATGGAAAAAACAAATATAGACACGGTACAACACTCAAAAAATCCCAAGAGGGTTCTCTACGGTTTCTTAAGGTTTTGGGTTCGCTGAATCTAAATCTGAACTCAGAATTTTCAGGTCACCCTAGGTTTTCGAGCTACAGGGGAGGCAGAACCCTTACCCCTTACTGTTAATAAAATCAATATTACCGACCCCCATACTTTTTCAAGAGGACCATTTTTTGCCTTGGAACCCATCCCCTCCGCATGTGGCTTCCATAAAAATTTTATGATTTTTGCATAAATTTTATATGAAAATTTTATTTAAAAAAAACAAATTTCATTAATATTAATTAAATACAAAAAATTTGAGTGAAATTAATTTTCTTTTTATTTTTAATGTTGTTATTATTATTTATTTTTGGTATTTATTTAATTAAATGTTTAGAAATCTACATAATTATAAATAGGCAAACAAAAAATTAGTTTTTTAAAATTAGTTTTTTGTTTAAAAAAAAAGTTCACATAAAAAATATATAAAAATCGAAAATTCTGACTTCAGATTCGGATTCAGCGAACCCAAAATCTTAGGAAACCATTGTGAAACTTCTTGGGATTTGCAAAAGCTTCAGTTTTGTTGTACAGTGTAGATGTTTATTATACTTACACAAAACCATACTCATGAAAGTTTTTTAAGTTTTTTATTATTATGTTTCAATAAATATTTTTGTTGACTTATGCATGGTTTCTTTATTTGTATTTCATTATAGAGCAGAAAAAAGACAACTATGGTGTTCGAAAAAAGTGTCACATGCGAAATGTCACGTGCGACCATCTCTTTTATTGAATAAACAAAAAAAATATAAATCCTTTATGTCTACAATGCTAGAAATTTTTAAGGAACATCAATGCACAACACTTAAACAAAAATTACATAAAAACATTGCTTCCCATTTCGCTGAAATCCGCGTTTGAATTTTTTGCCACGAAAACCACTTCTGTTTTTAGTCTCGTGCGAACACCTTGGTTTTTTGCTAATATCTTGAGAACTAAAAATGACCCAACAATTGACAATACCAATTATTAAAGGGCTAATTGAGAGCTATAAGCCTCGCCTTTTGTTTTTTTTTTTAAATTTGTTTTATTATGACACTTTTTTTTCACTTGAAATGTGTACAACAGTCACGTTCGACACCATGGAAATGCCCATATAAAAAATATGTGCAGCATAGACCAAATAATCGGACTTTACGTCTACACTTACGATTCTATCGAAACTGCTTCTTTTTTCGTAATAATTTGACTCCAGTGCCATCTAAACAAACAAAACAAATTTGCCATTTCAGCCCTTGAAAGGACTTTGACCGAGCTTCTTTTGATCAATTGTGTTGTGTGTGTTAATAAATGTTTGGACACAAATGACCGAGAACTGGACCTACATGTCTTGTACCGACTCCGAACGGCTAAAGTTTATCTTCTAAAGAAGCTTTACATGGCATTATTTACTCTCTGAGGTTTGCTATTGTCTGCAGAGTGGTGGTGACCGATCAGAAAAAATTTTTTATTGAACACACTTAACCTGCATGCCACAGTCTCCACAGTCCAGTGCCATCTAGCGGGTATTTAATTTCATACAAACCTTGTCATTGCAACTATACTATAACATAATTCCGTAAAATGTGAGTGCGGAACGCTTGATTTTTTTGAAAAATTTCATAGCATATTTTTAGGCATTTTTTTTTAATTATTGAAACTTCAAAAACTTTTTATATATTTTTCATTTTGAAATTTTCAGTTTTATAAAAATTTTTCAGACATTTTTCGTTGCACCTACTATGGTTTCCGTTTTTACTTTAAGGTATTTTATAAATATTTAGAACTAAAAATTGGTATTTGCACAAATTAAATTCGAATGTGTAACCATCGATGATTTCTAATTGAGCTTAAAGAAAGTCAATATATCATGTTTTTTTCTTCCGGAAAACTGGGCCCGTCATTTTTGACGGGAAAGAACTAGTATAAATAATAAAAATATATACAATATCTATATCTATATCTTAATCTATATCAATATCTATATCTATATCTATATCTATATCTATATCTATATCTATATCTATATCTATATCTATATCTATATCTATATCTATATCTATATCTATATCTATATCTATATCTATATCTATATCTATATCTATATCTATATCTATATCTATATCTATATCTATATCTATATCTATATCTATATCTATATCTATATCTATATCTATATCTATATATATATCTATATCTATATCTATATCTATATCTATATCTATATCTATATCTATATCTATATCTATATCTATATCTATATCTATATCTATATCTATATCTATATCTATATCTATATCTATATCTATATCTATATCTATATCTATATCTATATCTATATCTATATCTATATCTATATCTATATCTATATCTATATCTATATCTATATCTATATCTATATCTATATCTATATCTATATCTATATCTATATCTATATCTATATCTATATCTATATCTATATCTATATCTATATCTATATCTATATCTATATCTATATCTATATATATATCTATATCTATATCTATATCTATATCTATATCTATATCTATATCTATATCTATATCTATATCTATATCTATATCTATATCTATATCTATATCTATATCTATATCTATATCTATATCTATATCTATATCTATATCTATATCTATATCTATATCTATATCTATATCTATATCTATATCTATATCTATATCTATATCTATATCTATATCTATATCTATATCTATATCTATATCTATATCTATATCTATATCTATATCTATATCTATATCTATATCTATATCTATATCTATATCTATATCTATATCTATATCTATATCTATATCTATATCTATATCTATATCTATATCTATATCTATATCTATATCTATATCTATATCTATATCTATATCTATATCTATATCTATATCTATATCTATATCTATATCTATATCTATATCTATATCTATATCTAAATCTATATCTATATCTATATCTAAATCTATATCTATATCTATATCTATATCTATATCTATATCTATATCTATATCTATATCTATATCTATATCTATATCTATATCTATATCTATATCTATATCTATATCTATATCTATATCTATATCTATATCTATATCTATATCTATATCTATATCTATATCTATATCTATATCTATATCTATATCTATATCTATATCTATATCTATATCTATATCTATATCTATATCTATATCTATATCTATATCTATATCTATATCTATATCTATATCTATATCTATATCTATATCTATATCTATATCTATATCTATATCTATATCTATATCTATATCTATATCTATATCTATATCTATATCTATATCTATATCTATATCTATATCTATATCTATATCTATATCTATATCTATATCTATATCTATATCTATATCTATATCTATATCTTTATCTATATCTATATCTTTATGCATATCTATATATCTATATCTATCTGTATCTATCTAGACCTAAGTCAATCTAAGCTATTAAGATATTTTTTTTCTCAGTGCACGTTACATCAACGCATAAAACTGCTATAATTAATTTTAAACATATAAAACTTTTTTACTCCAGAAAACGATAGAAGCGAAATTTTCGCGTAAACTTGTCAAAAATCTACGTGTTGGCTACTCTTTGAACTACATTGCACTGGTTGCACTCACTACTGCAGTTCCAGCGAAATTGTGCATGAAATGATTTTGAAGTGACATTAAATAATTCAATCAATGTCAATTCATTTGTCGTTGTTATTTTATTTAAATGCTTTTTTATGGCTTGGCAAAGAATGAATAAATTTTTATTAAAATAGATTGTGATCAGAATAAAATACATGGATAATACACTTTTAGACACAAAATAATAAAAATATAAAAAACAAAAAATAAAAAAAAATTTTTCGAACTTGATAATAAAAGCAGTCACTTGAGTGACAAAATTATAATTTGGACTTATAAAGATAAGCAATTCCTGGAGCAATTAAGCAAAATTGCAAAGTTTTCTTACTCATGATAACGACACTTTAGCTGTCAAGCCATAAAAAAAATATTCAAGTGTGACATTTTCTACTATAGTTAAAAGATTAAGACATCACTTATTTTATTTTTTTATAGAATTATTTATATAAAGTTATTTAAATAATGTTTGTTAAAAAATAAATTGTTTAATTAAAATTCTTGGTGCACTAATAAAGGCGAAATATTACACATATATATTTTGACAGTTGACACAATCTCAACTAAAACCGTGTTTTGTGTGCTTCAACTATTCAACAACAAAACCAATCAATATCCGTAGAAAGTGAAAACTTGAACCGCTGTTTAAACAATGTTACGACTAAGAAAACATTTTCCGCCATGGTATTAATCTTTCTTCCAAACTGCCAAAATTAGTTAATATTTACTTAAAAACTTATCAACACCAGCCAGTTAATCTGTATTGTAACCATGGATGATAAATAATACGATTCGAATTCTTACCACCAACTCACAATCAGTAGTTAAACAATGACGTTCATTGTATTGTAACCGCCAACACATGTTTCAAGTGGCTACTCCACTTCTTTGTCCATGTTCATGATGATTCAGAGATGCGAAACCCGAAAGAAAGTGAAATTTCAAGCAACATCGAAACTACCAAAACAAAACATATCGCTGTTAGGCTTAAATTGGGTTAAATTTTTTGGTTAAAACATGAGCAAAACATAAGCTGTAGCGAATTTTGAGGCAGGCAGCTGCAATTCGCTTCAATTTGTTGCCAACCTTTATGTATGTAGATGTCAATGTTAAGGTGTGAAAAAGATGTCAAACACGAAAAAGTTGAAAAAATAATTCGCTAAGATGTCGAAGTGTCAAATTTATTTTGTAAGAAATTTTTGCTGTTTAGCTTTTTAGCGACTTAGTCATGGCTACGTAAAAATTGATTTTTGTAAGAAAGAAAACAAAAGTAAAATGATAGCAAAAAAAAAAAAACATTTTTGCGAATATAATGATTCATGCATGAAAGTTTTGTCTATGATCAAATTAGCAAGATAAATACCAAGTGTAAAGTTGACGCAAGTACTTTTTTGACATGACAACTTTATGTATGTCTTACCTAGCAGGTTTCCAAAACAGGTGTTTGGAAAAATGCAACGACGTTGCATGGAATTATTACTGACTAACAATAAGTAAAATTATGCAATAAACGTTTTGTTACGGCAGTTATAGTTAATTTTTGATGTCATGACAAAAATAAAGACAAAACTTATGTCGTGACCATGGCGAGCAGGATGTGGCTGATGCAACGAAATAGAAAATTGTTGCATGAAAGTATTACAGGCTGAGTAAAGGTGCTACGGAAATTATATTATACATCACAGTGAATGAAGGCTGCCCTTTGCCAACATGATAAAACTAAATAAACAATTTTAATATTGAAAAGGCAACAAACATGCAACGATACTGCATTAAATTGTTATTCGATGAGTAATTCTGTCCCAGCACAAGTCATGAAATGAAGAAAACGATAGGCAACAAAATTTTAAATCGTTGCAGGGAATTTTTCCTCAGTGACTATACTAGGTGTGAGTAGCATATATTCTTAGGTACGAAAGAAAATATTAGCTACATGACCTCATGATATAAACAAATCAAATGACGTCATAAAGTCTGTAATACAGCTACTAAATGAAATATGTATTTAAATATTTTCCTTGAAATTTTCCGATGAAGCTTTGACTGATATTTTTATTTATTAGACCAATTTCCTAGCAAGCTAGCCAACTGGTAGCAAACTCAGGCACAAAAACAAACTTGGCCACTGCTCTTCTTCTTATTTACAACAAAATGTTGGAACCTAGATGGACACGTGGTAAAGAAGTAAACAAAAAGTGCAACAACAAAATCTTCGCAGAAGCAATGCAGTCAACTTTTTAAAATTTTACGACTAGCAAAAGAGTAGAAAAATACTGCTTTGATAAAGTGAAAAGTGGATTGGGTAATTCCATTCTAGTTTTGCGGCAGTTGCACTTATTAGCTTCTCAAAGTTAGTGGACTGCATGAACCACAGAGACTACTGATGAGTTGGAGTAGTGTCCGACGAAACCATGGTCTAGTCTGCTCAGTTCTTTTGAGAAAAATTTTGTTTTTGTAGCAACCTGTTACTTCATGAATTATTTGGCATAAAGCTCAAAATATGATTCTTAAAGAAGACGTTTTTTAAGAATTATAAAAATAAATTAACAAATCAAAACGCCACAATTTTATAACTCATGAAAACAACTTTATTTATACTTAATCGCATTTAAAAAATCGGTTATAAGTGAAATGTTCAAGATTTCCAATTGAACAATATTGAAAAAATGCAAATTAGAGTCTGCTGTTTTCGCGAAAATTTTAATCCATAGATATGTCAGAGCATTAACGCAACCAAAGGGGTGTTTCGGGGTTTAAACCCTCCCCACCCCAAAAATTATTGTAGTACCAAGCAAAATAGTATTCAATCAAAGTGAGTCACAGGAAAAGCAATCACGTTTTATGAAATGAGTGAAAACCCCAAATGTATATTTCAAATCGATTCTGGCTGATGCATAATTTGCTAAATTAGTCATATTTTATTCCTTCAGACTGCACATTAAGCCGGATCGATTTTGTATGGAAAAAAAAAAGTGAGCCGGACACCGACTCAAAAGTAAGAAGTACTCTCAAAAACTAGAAAATATTTTTTTTAAATACCTATAAAAAATTTATTTTTCTTGAAATTCAAACGAATTTAAGATTATTGGAAAAGTACTGAGCTCTTCTTTCTTTTGGTGTATCGTATGGTGTTGTTTAATCAAAACTGAGTACTATGAAAAATACGTTTTTTATAAGTGTTAAAAGAAATAAATATTTGAAAATTTCCAAAATTTTTTTAATGTACCATGAAAATCTTTAGTTTTTTGCTTATCTTGGGTATGCATTCTGAAGAAAAAAATTTATTATTAAAAGGATTCTGACCACTTGAAGGGTTGTTGGCAATACTTCGATTTGAGTTATCTTTTCAACTTCTAGCATGGAGGAAAATTGAAATATTTGGAAACAAATTAATTCAAAAGTAAGACAAATTAAAAAAGCCTAAATTTAAGGAAAATCGGTTGAATCACTCGCCACTGAAAAAATCAAAGAAATTTCCCGTCAAATTGTTATTTTTCGTCCTTTTTTAAAGACATTTTTTATACATGGATAACACAAACTCTACAGAATTAAGTTTATAGTGAAGTTATGTGATTCATTATATAAATAATTCCGATTGACTTCCGAAAGTGGAGAAAAAAATTTACAATTTCTAATTTTCCATCGTTGTTTCCAAAATCCGTTTCATAAAATTTCTCTAAATTTTTAAATATTATCCGATATTAAGGAATTATGGCTTATAAGGTAAAAATATGTTGGTTTAATTTTTCTTCTGTTCGCCCATCCAGTGACATAATATAGTTATATGCCTTATTCATAATCTTCTATTGGATTTTCAAAATCAGTTTCATGAAAATCCCTCAAAATTGCGCAAATATTAACCGATTTTGGAAAAGTGTAGGTAAGACCTACCGTAAAAATATATTATTTCGATTTCGTCAGCATTTGCGCATTGGACAAGTAATACCAAACGATTTTTTCAAATTCAGACTCTTTGTTTTTCATCCCAAGGTGTCAGAAATTAAGCGGTTTTTACTTTCGAAATTGAGCATAATTAGTGCTCACTAAAGGACGAATTTTACAGCAAGTGCCAGCCAATTGGGTATTTTTACAACGAAGTGATGTATGGATGAAAAATTTTCACTGCACTCAAATATGTTATAGAGTTAGCTCCAGAGAATGCTTTTCTCTTAATGTGGTACTAAAAAAATCCCTAAAAATGATAAAAAGATTCCATGAACAAGGGAAATATATAAAAATATATCGTTTTTAGAGAATAAGACTTTTTTATTTTTGAAAAAAGATTTCATTTTATTGAATAAAATATTTTCGCACAATGAATTTTTTATCAAAACTTAGTAAAAATTTTTAATTTTCCTTTAATTTTTCTCTATAAATGAGAATTTTTTGTCCGAGAAAAATACTTATCATTATTAGAGACATTGAAATATTTCCATTTCCCACAAGTGAAGAAATATTTATTTGAAAATTTATTCTAATTGAATTATCGAAAATAAAGAAATTTTTTATCGGAGAAAGGTAGGTATTTTTTTCTGAATGTGTGGGGAGAAAAATATTGAATTTTTGCTGACCTTATTGGGACCCGAGTAAAAATGAAAATATTTTAGCTCAAGCCTTATAACCTTCGTACAACTGTCAAATAAGAAAAAATCAATTAAACGGCCTAAAACTGGTGCTTGCAAAATATTTTAGCCGAACAGATCCTTAACAACATTGAAGCCAGTTTATTTTAAAACGACCGCTACCACTGCTGTTCAACTTCTGTATGGATAGAATGTCCTGACAGTGACCGTTTTAATTAAAAAAAAAATAAAAAATATGGTGCTGGCCATTAGTGCAAAAATTAAGCGCACTAACCGCTACAACTCAGCCGATGTAATTACGTAAAATTGTTTTTATATATAAGTTCTACATTTGATAAAACCCCCCCCCCCCTCCCAAAAAAAATTCCTGGTTGCGCCCCTGTGTCAGCCTATAAGCAATACGTAAGGGGCAGTTGCAATTTACACAGTTTCAAGCAATTTAGGACGCTCATGTTTCACATAAATAAATTCTAATACCTACTTATTTTCAGATTTCCACATACGACTGATTTAAAAAAAATCTATGGATTCGTGTGCTAGGTTTAGAATCTAAAGTAGTTGGTGCGATATCCGTTGTTTGCTCCAATAATTTCTTTGAAAATGATGATATCGGCTTTTCAAAGTCGAGCAGACATTTATTTTCGTCAGCTGTGCCACACGTTGATGCTCAGGATGATGAAACGTAAGTTTAAATATTTATTTAAGATATTTTTTATTTAAATTAACTGCAAATAAAATATTATTTAGTAATATTGATTTGATGTCTAACTGCAGTTACGATATTCTAGAAAAAGTGGCGAATAATAATAAAGAAAATATTCAAATTGCGCCACCTAGGGTTGGAATTTTGGAAACTGCGGCATCAAAGCCGAAAGTACTTGGTAAAGAGAGACAGTTCAAGATTTCATTAAAGAGAGCGATGGAATCAACCGACGATTTATCCCAGAAACAATCGTCCCAGAAAAAAATGGCCAAAGGCAAACTCCGAACTCTAAGAAGAGTCCTATTGGAAAAAAATCGGAAAATAAAAACTTTGAATCAGAAAGTTCGGAGAAAATAAAAAAAAAATCGTCTCATTGAAGAAGATCAATCAATAAAGAAAAAAAAATCTTAAACAGGGTTTATAAGAATAATAGAATTTGTTAGGAACTTAAAAGTTATTTATGATAGATTTATAGATAGTGAAATTTTGTCCTTCATACAATTTTACAAACTTAACCAAGACCATTTAGAATTATTTTTTGCTTCAGTCCGTTCATATTTACGTCACAATGATAATCCTTCTATTAAGCAGTTTATAGCTGATTATAAGAAGTTGATTATCAGATGTAAAATTAGAGAAGGGGGAATTGGCAATTGTATTCCTTTAGATTCTAAAGTTTAGAACATATAGAAATTTTAAATTTAAGCAGTACAAACCGCGTTAAGACAGATAAATTTGAAACTAAACAGCAGAACACATCTATACATCATGAAGCAGTTTTAAGAATTTTCAATAGTGATGATAGGGACAATTATTTTTTAATAATCATAATTATTTTGCAGATGCTAGCTTTTTAACTGACTATACAGGTCATATAGTTAAGTATATTGTAGGGTTTGTTGTGTATAAATTGCAATTAACTCTGAAATGCGATTAAAGGAAAAAATGATTTAGAGGGGGAAAGTAGTCAGCAATCATTAATTTCTTTTAAGTCAAGGGGTATTTGAAAAATTCTTCAAAATCAGTTGAAGATATTTATTTGCCTTATTGCTGATAAAGAACTACGCAACCAAACAAAATTGTGTAATAAAGACGAATCTATATTGCATAAAAAAGTATTACAGTATAATTTTGTTCAATACACAGCAATCCCTGCTTGGAAAATGTATATTTGAAGATCACATTAAGTCTTGCGGCCACTTTAATGTAGTAGTTAACTGTCCTTAACTGAATTGTTTTTAAAAACTCGATGTTTTTATTTAACAAAAAGAAATAATGAAAAACCATCACTAAGGCAAAAATTACATAAGACGATTAGAAGATGTTTTTTCAGAGGAGTTTCGAAAAAACATTGTATTCATTTCAATTTAATTTATGTTTGTTTCAGTAACATTTTTATGTATTTATTTACACATTTATTTCCCAATAAAATAATTTTCACGAAATTAAAAATTCAAATGTCTGTTTTTTAAATTAAGAAACAATTAAATAAATATTTGATATATAATAATAATAATTTATGTAATAAAAATTTTTATAATCGTAATAATAATTCCTTTACAGCAAATTGACACAATTTTTTTATGCATTCACTAATACTTTTCTTTGCTTTCAGGTGAAATAGGCCAACTGGCAAACCGAATACCCAAGAAAAAAATCGGTAACGCGCCACATTGTATACCCCAAGGGTGGTGTGGAAATACAATTTAAATTTAAATAATTAAAATACACCTTGAAAACTTTTTACGCCTTCCTTCACAACATTACCGAATGCGGCCCTGTTTGAATGTTTTTGTGTTTGTTACAACGTTAGTGTGTTTGTAAAATACTTCATTTCAGTTCAACAACACTGCTTCCTTATATATTACTTCTTTGATTGAATACCATAACCAAAATAGTTACCCTCTTACTAGATACATTTTTTATTCATTAGGCAACACTGAATTAGTTTTCTGTTGCACATGTCAAAAACTGTTGCAGATGGTAAGGCGTTACGATAAAGCAGTTCAGTGTCGGTAGTCGTTTCAAACAGTTTAGTCAAGATAGCAACCTTCAATTTTCAGGTGGCTGCTGAGTTTTTAATATCAAAGAAGCATGTTTGCATTTAAAATTCAGAAAAGGTCAATTGGATATCAAAAAACATCAAATTCCATTCAGAATTTTCATTTGAAATTCAGAAAAAAACCTTTTGAAATTTATTATATTTCGATGAAAAATAATTTTTTGTGTTTAAATAAAGAGAAATTGTATTTAATTGTATAAAGGTTGGAGCCTTTAACAATTAAAAAAGTTTTTTTATATACTAATTTTTAATATATAATAATTTTCAAGAACTTAAAACACATCTACATCCTCTAAATCCGAGTTAATGATACCTTGACCTTGCAAAGTCCTTTGCCTATTAATAGTACAGATTATATTTTATATGTTATCTTACCTATTTCATAACCTTCAGTGCAAAATACTAAACATTTTTATTATAAGTAACTTTTATATTTTTTCTTTATTTGAATGTTTTCTTTCGTTATAATTAAGACATTTCAATAAAATGCAAGTTAAGGAGTTGTCATTAAATGATAACGCAATAAAATACTTAGAAATAGCTGGAATAAATAAATTACAGTAAGAAAATATAAAGTTATAGATAAAATTATTTAACTAGAAAGTGATGTTTTAACCATATATATAAAACATAAAAATATATTTAAGTGAATTGCTTAACTAAGGTTTTATCTTAAGCTGATATTAAAAAACGCACTAACAAATTTTAAAGCGAGTTTTCAATTTTATAACATAGTACAAGGTTTATTGAAGCAAAAAAAAAAAAAAAAAATAAAAAGAAATGTGCTTTAAATCAATGTACAAACATACTTATCTACAAAGTTATCTAAATGTACGCGTATGTAATAAAGTTGTGAAAAATTTTTATTTATTTTTATAATAATAAGTAATAAGCGATGATTTATAGTTAATATAAATTACTTTGGTATTATTTTGCATAGTTAATTTTTTATATAATTTTTTTTTTTTTTGAGGGTTTTTGGAAATAATTAATTGCCTTTTCAACATTGTGGGAACGTGTAAGTGTGTGTATTGCAGTGTTTTAAGTGTGTGTTGGTTAAGTTTGTAGTGTTTATAAAGTTTTGTAGTTTTGTGTAATTTTTCAAAATGGTTCTTATAAGTGACCCTTTTTGTATTTAAATATTTAAATATTGCTTAGCATCGAGAGCAAAAAGCATCTGGTGGGTCTTTTAACAGTTTTATGCTTTTAAAGTTTTGTATAAATATTGGGAAATCTAATTGGTTTAAATTTTAAATTCAAATGTTTGCCTTTTATTTTATTATAATGCGTGTTTTTGGCGTCTTTATTGGTCTCTTTTGTAAAACGTATTTTTGTTTTTTCTATTTGTATTTCATTTTAAGTGAACTCCAGAGCATTTAATAAACTATTTGAACAAATTTTCTTTATTATTGAGCCATATTTTTCTACTCGTTTTATTATTTTTGTTTGTTTTTATTTTTCATTCCCAATGAATTATTCGTTATCAACGAACGTTTTTGGAGTATAATCTTTGCAATGCTGCTCGTTGTGTCTGTATTTGGGTTTAAACCGTTTGTTTCTACTGTTTGAAATGTTTTGCTATAAGTATGTTACTAAAGTACTCAAAGTGGAAAGTTCAGATTTATAGAGCAAATAATAGGGAAAGAGAAATTTTGGTGGTATAATTTTAGTTTTCAAAATAATTGGACATGTGTTATTATTCTGCGCTTGTTTGTTGATTTAAACGAATTATCCACACAGATTTGATAAAATTAATTTTTTTAAATTTTTATTAGAGTGTTAAAATTGGCTTCATATTTTTATAACCCACAAATATATACCTGTATATGTTGATATTATATTTATATTAGAATTTAATTATATTAGAAATTAACTCCATTAAAATCAATTTATTAAAATTAAAAATTTTCAATAAACCCAACAACTACAGCTTAATTTAGTTTAATTTTTATCGTAGGCAATATAAGAAACTATATATTTTTAAAAAAGTTTGTCTTTAAAAAAAAATATGATTTGCTGTAGAATGTCTTTCGGTATCGGCCAATTCCATTCTGAAATTCCAATAAAGATCTGCCAAAATTGAATACAGTTTCTTGGCACTGTACCAATGTTCCAACAGTGCTGAAATCTGATGGAATCTCGAGCCATGCTCTTCGGATTCAGACGAAAATTGACGATTTAAGTTATTCTGGTGGTGAATATGAAATGAAATTTGATAGCTGGCAGAAAATACTCTTTCAAGGACTTATAAATGCTGATTTTCTCGAAAGCTTTTTATCGTTTACTAAAAAACTTAATTTGTCACAGTTCTACTAAAAAAATACAATAAAAAATTTTTTCGAAAACAAAAGCCGAAAATGACTCCTTCGTTAAAACACGCAGATATTTTTGTTTCAACAGCAAAATTTCGTACCAGGAATTGAATTTCCATTTTTCGTAAAAACAAACTCTAATATCTAAAACAATGTATAAATTACAACAAACTAAACCGAGGATCGAAAAGTTACATAAGAACTATTCACGTAGAATTCATTACCTTTAGTTTTCTTTATTGGTTGTGAAAATCGTACTACTGGTTCGGGAGATATCTCCATTAATAGACATATCAAAAAGCGATATGCTTTTTATCACATGATGCCTTTTTTATCATATTCCGAGAAATTTTTTCCCGTGTGTTATACATCAATAGGTTCATAAATGAGTTCAACTTGAGTTTTTTCACATTCATTTATAATATACTGATCAAGTTTGTGAATAAAGAATACAATTGTGTGTTAAATTTTTGAAGTTTTTTCGAAAACATAAGTTGAAATATCTTATTATGACTATTCGCTTCGATATTCTGTTCAAATGTAATATCATAGCGATATCTAAAAAAAGCTCTTATGAGAAAAACTTTCTTTATCTTTCGGAATTATTCCTGATGTTTCCAGATTTCCAATTTTTGATCAAATTCAACATTATAGCAACATAAAACAAATATATTATTTAGGTTATTATTAGGTTAAAAGTTCTTTCAATATCTGTTTCTGATTTTATTTTTGATTTCTTAATTAATGTTAGTGATATATTGACTATATTTATATTTTGATTTTCCCTTTGAGCAATATATCACTAATATCTGAAGGGAATTTTTACCAAATCAAAGATTTCTAACAGAAAATATCATAAGATTCAAAGTTTCCTGATAATTTCGTTTGTCTCTCGATCAAAGTAGTGTGCCTTATTAGAAAGATCATTTAAATAAAAGTAAATTATATAGCATGTCTAAAATAACCCACAAAGATTAATTTTACATATGTGAGTTTCATCCCAGACAAAAATTAGTCAATTCGTTCTTTTGAGAAAGGGACATAATTAAGCTATAAGTCATAATATTTAGTTCTATAATACAAAACGAAACTCTGACCTTCTCTGACTACAGGTTTTCGTTGTTATTTTAGGAAAAAAAATGTTTTCTTACAAAGATTTATTACACTGTGCGACAATTTAAGGGTCAATTGGAATAACCTCAAATATCTCAATGGTTTCTAGTAGTGCATGGTCTATATATTATGCCCTCATACTCAGTTTTATCGGATTAGGTCAAATAAGATAGAAATTCAAGGTCAAATTTCACCTTTAAGTCACCAATTTTTTCTTATATCTCTTAAACTAAATTCAAATCCTGTGTAGTAACTGCATCTAAATGCTTGTAATAGATGGTTCTTTACATTTTGATACCATTTTTTGCTCAAAGAGTTACGTAAGGGGGTTAATTATTTCTTCAAAAAAAGGGCTTTTTTAATAAAAACCAAAATTTTCAATAGTTCATTTACTTTGTATTTGTCTTCAAAAACAATAATATTTTGCTGAATTTTTGCACACACCTTAAGTAAAATAAAATAACCCACCTCTGAAAAGATCACAACAATTACATGTGCGCATCCAAAGATATTCGGATTCAAAGATTACCAAAAATGGTAACTTCGTTAATGTAAGCCCTAGATTAAAATCATTTAGATGAAAATTATAGATCCAACAATTTTCTTCAAAACTGTCCTTAACATTTTTACCGAAAGAGGAAAATTTTACCTTAACATTTTACGCGCATATCTTTAAAACGGTAACTCTTTCGGTAAAAAAGTTAAGGACAGTTTTGAAGAAAATTGTTGGATCTATAATTTTCATCTGAATGATTAAAAAAGCCGTTTTCGAAGAAATAATTAACCCCCTTACGTAACTCTTTGAGCAAAAAATGGTATCAAAATGTAAAGAACCATCCATTGCAAATATTTAGATGCAGTTACTACACAGGATTTGAATTTAGTTTAAGAGTTATAAGAAAAAATTGGTGATTTAATGGTGAAATTTGACCTTGAATTTCTCTCTTATTTGACCTAATCCGATAAAACTGAGTAAGAGGGCATAATATATAGACCATGTACTACTAGAAACCATTGAGATAGTTGGAGTTATTTTTTCGTGTCGCACTGTGTTACTTAAAAGTTATTTAGAGAAAAATTTGAAACTAGGTCTTTTTTAGAGTTCTCGATTAATTTCTTTCTCTTATCACTTTCGTTATTCCGTTCGTTATGGAATGTTTTTTTGGAGATCTGTTTATGTACCTACGAGAAATATTTAATGTGCTCTTCTATTATAGTTTGTACCAAAACTATTGGCGATTTTACTGTGAGTTTTGATGTTTCATGTAAGTTTCAGAAGTCAAGAAGATATATGCATATGTAAAATGATAACTTTTCAATTGCAAAGATGCAGGAACACAATATTTCTAGTTTTTAAAGAAAATTTTTATCTAATTTTGAGCCACTAAATGTTGCAATTCTAATGATCTTGACTGATGCAGTCACAAATACGTAGTCATCCTGAATGTAGGTCTTTACCTTAGTGTTTATGTTAACATTTTTGGGATACTGAATGTTTTTCACCGGGCCTTATGAAAAAAGCATATCAGGCTTAGAAAACTTTACTTGATTTTTATTCTTAGAAAGTGTATCTCGGCAACTATCATTGTTGAAAATTGAATTTTTTTATTTCTCTTTAGTTATCGCTATTTTTTTGAGTCCTTTAAGTCTTCTTTTATAAGAAAAAGCAACAACCATGTTTCACTAGTTATACGCCATTGAACTGTTTATGTATATAGAATTATGTAGAGTCTAACAGTCTAACATGCATGTAAGGGTAAAAAATGTTGAAGAATAACGACTAATATCACAATGATCTTGATTCTAGAACATGATCTAGTGTCATAAAATATATTCATGACATCAAATTTCGAGTTCTTTTGTGAAGTTACTCTTGAAACCTTTTTCCATTGGTTTTTATTTGAAATCATAAACAAAACTTTTCACTTTAAGTACTTTAGTTTCGAAACACTATTTTCCAGTAGTTCTTGCTATGATTGAAACTGCTGCTATTTTTCGATAACAACAAAAAAAGGAAAACTAAAAAACTTCTCTTCATGCTAATCATGCACTACAAACTACTATTTCAATTCACTTGCTTCTGACCACGAAACATCTTCAGCACTTTTGCACCAACGAACTTCCAAGCTAAACATCGATGACGGTATCGTTCTTCTTCATTTCCATCATGTGCGTCTGCTTTAGCTTCTCCTGCATCTGTGTGAGCATATCCTGCATGCGTCGTATTTCCTCATCCTTCTGCAATAGCAAGCGATCTGTTTCTGTGATGGCTGCATCGAAACCATTAGTTGAGCTGATGGAGTCACGCTTCAATTTGCCGCGTTCGCGTAATGCATGCTGCGATATCTGTGAGATGCATTGAGCACGAAAATTCTCGTAATGCACATCCTGTGTGGTGTCTTTCAGATCCTGCATGTGTGTTGAGATGAGGAATGTGCGAAGTTTAATGAAGTCGCTGTGATCCGGATCTTCTACATCGACTACGCCCCACGGATACTGACGGCCACGCACCTTACGGCCAGCAACTTCGAGCACGGTATTGCTGCCCACAACGGCAAATGGTATGGAGGCCTTAAGTTCACGATCTTGCTGCTTGAAATCTTCATCTTCATCCGAATCGCAGTCGGGAAATTGATAGAGTTCAATGCGATTATCTTCGAGATCCTTGACAATGCGCTCCTTAAGCTGTATCACTTCGGTCTTGGTTAGACAGTCGGCCTTACCGATGACAAGCACAATGTTGACCTTGCGATGTAGCCGCCTTATTAGCTCAATGTCCATTTGACGTAGACTGTTAAAGAATAATAATAGAATTACCAAAACAGGTTAAAGTAAATTATAGACGGGCAACAACCTGTGGCCCCAGGGCGGCACAAAATACAAACAGCAATGCACTCGATTATCCTGTATATTGCGACGATTCAGTCCACTCTCATCCGTAAAGTATTGACGAAACTGTAAGTAATTGAGAACAAATTGGTTAGTTTGTATATTTTCTATATTAATTTATTTTTTTCAAGTTTCTAACCTGCTCATCGATATACGCTGTACACACTCTCCAGCTGTCCTCACAATTAATGCCATCACCAAAACCTGGCGTATCCACTACGGTCAGTCGTAGACGCACGCCACGCTCTTCGATGTCCATTGTTTTCTTCTCGATGTGCGTCGTCTTTTCCATGCGTTCCTCAACATTTTGCACCACGCGATTCTTATACAGATCGCCAAGAAACAAACTATTGATCAATGTTGACTTGCCCAATCCGGATTCGCCAACAACCATGAGTGTAAATTCGAAACCACGCTTCACCGACTTGCGATGCACCTGCTCAGGCAATGTGGCGAAACCGATGTAGTCACGATCCTTGTCGAAGGATGGTGTTTTAGCTGAAAAGAAAAAAAACAAAATGAAGTCGTTATAAAAAAATTTGAGATGTAATGGATGCAAAGGAAAACAAAAACTGTAGTTTGGTCTCCGGGATATAGAATTTGTTGTTATCTACTTAAACTAAAACAAATTCTACAGCTTATCATCAGTAACAATTTTTTATAGATTTAGATTAAATCAATCTAAATTTAAAATTTAGGAGTTAGGAGTTAAGATTTAAGATTTAAGATTTAAGATTTAAGATTTAAGATTTAAGATTTAAGATTTAAGATTTAAGATTTAAGATTTAAGATTTAAGATTTAAGATTTAAGATTTAAGATTTAAGATTTAAGATTTAAGATTTAAGATTTAAGATTTAAGATTTAAGATTTAAGATTTAAGATTGAAGATTTAAGATTTAAGATTTAAGATTTAAGATTTAAGATTTAAGATTTAAGATTTAAGATTTAAGATTTAAGATTTAAGATTTAAGATTTAAGATTTAAGATTTAAGATTTAAAATTTAAGATTTAAGATTTAAGATTTAAGATTTAAGATTTAAGATTTAAGATTTAAGATTTAAGATTTAAGATTTAAGATTTAAGATTTAAGATTTAAGATTTAAGATTTAAGATTTAAGATTTAAGATTTAAGATTTAAGATTTAAGATTTAAGATTTAAGATTTACGATTTACGATTTAAGATTTAAGATTTAAGATTTAAGATTTAAGATTTAAGAATTAAGAATTAAGATTTGAATTGAATGTCTATAACTTTGCTGAAGACACTAAAATAATATTTCCTGCGGTCAGCCATCGCGAACAGCCATGTCAAAATATCGAAATAGTGCTCAAAATCAACTTTGACCCATGAAATGTATGGCATCGTAAATATCTTATTTGAACGTAAGTAGGCAAAAATAATAATGGAGAATTTCTAGTTTAGACAAATACATTCGTTTGGCAAATACTTTACTTTATTTCAAGGAGATTATCAAACCTAAGTCCCAAAACGTTGGGACCTAAACCTAAGTCCTTAAAGTTTATGTGTTGGGCTTGAAACCCACCACATGATAAACTATTTCTTGAAACGTATATGAATAAATGGAAGAGGGATTCCCAAATCTGATGAAGACGAAAACAAATGAAAAACTGATCGTAATTTACGGATATGCACCTGGAATGTCAAAACCTTAAATTTGGAATTGGTGCCCCTATCCAACTGATTGATTCTTGAAAAAATATAAAGCTGATATCACTGTAACCCAAGAAATGCGATGGAAGGCAGAGTGTGTCCAACGGCAAGCATCCTGTGATATCCTACTACAGCGGCCATGCGGAGAAGCACGAGAGGAACTCACACCTGTGAACAAACGACTTGCCATAATCCACTTCAAGGCTAAATTGTTAAACATCAGTCTTATCTGGGCACTACGACCGAAGACAGAGACAATGTGACCAATAAAATCTTCAACGAGCGCCTTGTATACGCTTTTGAGCGCTGCCACCGTGACAACACAAAAACAAGTACTTGGTGACTGCAACGCTTAGGTGGACAAAGATACCGTACTTGATTCAACAATCCGAAAGTTCAGCCTCTACGACGACTCTCACTCCTGCTTCAAGAAAGTACTCCTCTGCGAAAGTACTCCTCTACTTCAAGTTAGTGAGAAGAGGAGGGATGAGATACGCCTTTTCAAGCGAAGGAAGCAGAAACTGAAATGCGTGAGAGCGACAAAATTGAGACGCATGGTTACAGGAATGAAACTCAACAAAATAAGACGCCTGATCGACAGTTTTAAAATCGGGGCCTCTTCCTGCAAGAACGAAAATGGGATCTAGTGATAAATATCGAGAGTACACTGATGTTGAGGAGGAATCCTTTTTCTAGTCTTCTATATGGAGACGCTGGCAACAATCCCGCCAATAGAGATGATATCCCGAAAACCCCAATTATGGATGTCAGCGTGGAAACTCGGAGAAGCTCATCCGAATTGCTGACCTGAGAAGCAGCGGCACAGTTTTCTTTAAGAGTGTTATCTGCTGATGATATTGACATCATTAACCATAATACGCGCGAAGTCAGTACAGCATTCCCCTGGCTAGAAAAAGAGTCGAATCGAATGGTTCTTGCAGTGAACGCAGATAAAACGAAGTATCTTGCGTCAATAAACAAACAGTCCCAGCGTCTTGAAAACCACGTCACTTTTGACAACACCTCCTTTGAGGTTGTGAAGGACTTCGTTTACCTGGCATCCAGCATTTACTTCTCCAACGATATCAGTATTGAGATTAAATGAAGGATAACTCTTGTCAACAGGTGTAACTTTGAGCTCAGTAGGCAATTGCGAAGCAGAGCTCTCTCTCGACAAACAAAACTGACGCTCTATAAGTCAATAATCATGCCCGTCCTACTAAACGCATCACAAAACTGGACGTTGAGCAGCACTGCTGAAAGGACTTTGGAAACGTTCGATAGAAAAATCCTTAGTAATATCTATGGTTCAATCTGTGTCAATGGCGGGTACCGAATTCGATGGAATCACAAGGCACCACGTACCAATATAAACTCTATCTAGGTCGTGGTTTATCTACCTTTAGTTCTAAACTGGCTTTTCAACCCTTCGTTCTAAAAATCAAGTGAATATCTTTCATATTATTGTTTCGTCCCAATGCATTCAGTGATTTGGCACAATAAAAGACTAGTTTTGAATCAAGCTCGTAAGTTTATAGATATGTGATTCCTTAGGGTTCCCACGGATAAATTCCCGGACACATACTTCAATAGCATATTTTGCTTGAAAGAGTACAAACCATTAGAAAGGCTTTTTGGAAACTGGGACCATACACCCCTGCTCCTGTTTCTTCATTTTGTAGTTTGGACCCATTAGTATACCAAAACTGAGTCAGATTCAGGTATGAACCTTTTTTATCTCTAAATTTGTCTGTTTGGTATAACTTAAAGGTGTTCCAATTGTAGGCGCCTATGTTAACAAGCAAAACTACCTTACCTGGTGTTCAGAAAATCCACAAGTGATCGTAGAAAAGCCAATGCATCCATTGCGAGTCACTGTTTCATGTGGTTTATGGGTTAAAGGCATCATCGGGTCTTTTTTTTCGAAGATGAGGACGGAAACAACGAAAATGTCAACTCTGAGCGGTATCACATTATGTTGGAGGACTTTTTTGTGCCGAAGGTTGAAGCTCGGGGTCTGGACTATATGTAGCTTTAACAGGGTGGCGTTGAAACGCACACAACTCGCCTGAATTTGGACTCTTTGCGTCGCAAATTCCCAAACCGTTTAGTTCATCGTCGCGGTGATGTGAATTGGCCACCCTGATCATACAATTTGACTTTGTTAGATTTTTTTCTGTAGGGTAACACAAAGGATAACGTCTATGTGAATGATCCGAAGACGATTCCAGACTTAAAAGAAAAAAAATTTGTACGCTTAATAATTTTTAACACAATCCTATTGTCTGACCTTTTGAACGAAATAAAATATTTGGAAAAATTCCGAACCGTTTGCGTTTTATTCAAAATCCAAGTACCTCATGTCTTAATGGAGCATCCTCTCTATCTACCTTGTGGAACTTCGAGAATTTAAGCTTTGGTATCATCCTGGCAGATATTTTTAGAAAGGGATAATTTTCGAATGCTTTAAGAATCTAAATATGACCTATTAAATTCCCTGACCTGTAATGTGATTAAATTTTTCTCGTGCGTGACTTAAATTTAATCGTGTCACGACTTGTGTACCAAAAATTTTCAAATCTGTGCCAAATTTCGTAAAGATGTTTTCTTAACCTTTTGCTACCAATTGCATACAAAATGCAACACTGACCACTTCTAAAGAAGCGACAAAAACTAATCTCGCTTTCTTGAATTATTTTGCGATACGTCAGCGACAACTTGAGCAAACAAATTATTTTTAATCGTTAGCGTGCGTGATTAGAATAAATCACATCGTGAGCGTGCGTGATCGTCAGTCAAAATCACTCACGCGCCCATCTCTAATTTCAATATTCTTGTAGTTTAAGAAGAGTATTGGCTTGGCCATAGGTCTAACAATAGTTAAGAATGATCGATATATCATTTCTTGCTTGAGGCCCTCAATTTTGCCATCAAGGCGTTGGCAGGCGAATAAAGCACGTGTAGCTTTGCTTATAGTTTTTGTCAAGAGAGTGTTCAATTGCCTTCCCGTCTATTGTGAAAGACAACGTTACTAGTATGACTTTTTCAAGATTTATAGTAACGTCTTTGTTCTGACACCATCTTTCTCCGTTATCGATGGCCCTTGACAGCCTAGACTTGCGATAACCAAATCATCCACATATCCTCTATCAGCAAAGACCTGATTCAGCTTTTCGAGTAGTTCAACAATGACGAATGTCCACAAAAGAGGTGATAGAACCCCTTCCTGGGGGCATATTCTGCTGGCAGTGATGGCGTTAGATGTTGTACCGAAGTCGAACATGATGATTCTACATTTTAACATAGGAAGATCCATTTTGTAATTCGAGGATGTACGGTACCCAGGAATCGAAAAAATTATTTGATTTGGTACCCAGCGGCGGTCAATTCAGACGGAGAACATCACATTTGCGTTGGAAAGACCACTGTTGCTGAAAGCACTGTTACGTTAGCTTTCTAATTTTTTTGAATAATCCTTTGAAGTCCATGTTAGCCTCTTTTGACTTAGGCTGTTACTCTTAAGCTTTCCAATTTTTTGAATAATCCTTTGAAGTCTCTGTTGACTTTGAAAGGTTTTCAATAATTTGACAAACGAATAAATAAAATCACGGCCCTAAAATAAGCAAAGTTCTGCATTAGTCAAAGAAATGTACAGCATATGTGTCTAATTTGGTTTTTGTTTGCATAACAACGAGCTATGTCCTCCTTCCTTTTCGTGCATAGTCAACCCTTCTTTTTGTTCACTCGCTTTAATTGAGCAAATAAAATATGAATTCAAATACACTGAAAGCTTTACAAATAAATCTGCACTTCATTATAACGCATAAGAAAGAATGCGGCTTTCGTAAAAATTTCCCGAATTCCGCTTCAAACTGCAGATTGAATGCATTTACAAGCACTTTAATCAAAGGACGCGTGTCAACCTTATGTTTATCCCTCCGTGTGTGTGAAGAACAACAATACAGCATTAAAACAATGAACTTCAAACATGAATTAAGGACAAATAAGTAATAAGGACTCCTGATCTGCACAGCCGCTTACACAAGGATATAAGCACGTTGAAAATATGCATAAAGAGAAAGATTAAAGTAGCCACTTGCAATAATAAAGGGAGTAACTGAAGGACCTTCAATAACAACTCCCTCGTTATAAGCGCTATGTAGGATAATAAGGGTAATGGTTGAAAATAAAATGACAGAGAAAGAACAGAAATCCTTTTTTGAAATATATAGAGCTTGATATTATTTGTTTTGGTCACTATTAAAAACTGCGCACCCCTTCATAAGGATATAATTCGACGAAAAATTGTGTGTTATGTATAAACTGACTTACATACCCGACATTTTTGGATGTCTGCCACTTTTTATGTGAACACTAATGGTAGCAGAGAAAAACAGCCAGGGTGTTGTTTTGCCCTTTATGTGTATCCTTTTTGAACGTAGCCGTAAATATTGTTAATTTGTTTTTTCCTTTGAGGAAATGGTGTGTGTGTTACAAACTTCACAGTGTTTTTTTTTACAAATGTTGTACGTAATGCGAAAATTTTGAATTATAATAATTTATTGTCAAACTTTTTAATAAATTTACTAAAGTAAAGGAATTTATCGCGAACTGCAAGTTATATGCTTAGATCACTTTATCAACCCACTCAGGTAAAGCAACGCAAAATATGCTCATTTGTTATTCTTTTTTGCAGAAAAATTATTCCTTTTCGAATCTTAAATCCTTATTCTTTAACTTTTTTTACTATAGTCAGTTTAAAATTATTATTGTCTGCTTAAGGATATGCAAAAATATTTTGGGTTCCTCATTTAAGGAACAATTTTCACTTTTTCGTGTGGAACTCGTAGTCAAAGTTTGAAGTTTTGAAAATTTGCTTTTTTTGTTTTTTGTTTTATTGTTATCATTCCACAATTTTTGCGCATGCTCTAAGTTTTGGGTTTGTTTATCCTCTTTATACCCCGTACTCTCTTAGGCAACCACTCTGGTCATCACTTTCAAATGTGCTCTGTTAACTCTCTCGTAACCAAGAAATAAACGTACCGTAAACTTGACTTGTTAAATTAAGAAAACAACATTTATAGAAACAATTTTGGAACATTTAGGCAAGGAAATTTAGGCAAGGATGTGCTTAACATTTAATTTTATCATTTTATTTAAGCAAATATCATTTTTATAAAGATATTTTGAAGCTTTCTGATGCTGATCTCATGTTGCTTATTTTGGATGTGCATTGTTTAGAAAAAAAAAAAGTTATGAGCAAAGAACTGGTTTTTTTGGTTCAAAAAGGGGGTTCAGGAGAACCAAAATCGCCCCATGAGGATTTCTTCGATAAAAAAAAAAATGATACAGAAGTAGTTTATACATACATAGTTTATACAGAAGTAGTCCCGAATCGCGAATTCTAAATTTCGATCCGTCTTACTGGACATGTCGCCACCTTTTCATTAGAGCAACGAAGAAAGATCAATTCTGAATGGTACAACACCATTTTTTTCCCAGAAGTGTTGGGAAAAAACCGGGAAACCAATAGCAGAAGGCGAATCATTCTCCTCTGCGAATGCAAAAACGTTATTGAGCATTCAAAACATCCAAATGATAGGTCATCCACCGAACAGTCCTGAGATGAAAGTCAATGATTTCTTCTTATACCCGCAGATCAACAATTAATTGCAAGGTCAACTTTTCTGACGCCTGCAGAAGCGGTTAATGTTTTCAAATCAGATATTTAGGAGCTACCTAAATCGGAGTGGAAAAAAGGCTTCTACACCCAGGGAAAAATGAGGCAAAATTTTTCAACACGGCTCCTGTCAATCTAACATGATCATTTTTACACGCAAAACAACAACAATTTTTAAAGATTATGCAGTTTTAAAAAATAACATGAGTAAAGTGTTAATTTGCTCATTGCATCAGCATATAAAAAGAAAATACAGTGCGAATAATTTTGCCGTTGAGCGAATTAAGTGACAAATTGCCCCTTTTCTGAATGTCCTGTTCAACAGATGACATTTTATGTGTTTTTGCGCTCTGCACAAGCGTTCTTTGAACAGAGTTGAATTATTATGTAAAGTGTTAATTATTAACATAACTGATCGCGTTGAATTTCAATAACACGATTTAGTGTTACAAAAGCGTTATTTTTACAGGATTTTTTTTTGTGTGTAAAATTGATTCAAGCGCATGAAAACGGTATTGATCTTCATATATAATAATTTGAAAACAATTAAGCCATTTCCGAGTGTAAATATCATATTTGTTTATATTTGTATACTAAAACTCAAAAGTCAACCCTCGTAGTATGTTTTATACAGTGCTTTGATAAGTTACGAAACCATTTCATTGAGAACTTAAATGTATTCTTATTAGCTCTGTTCACACTCATTAAATTTGTAATCAAGCGAGTTATAAAATAATTTCACCAACGCGAGTTGTGAAAACTCCATAAATTAATTTTCAAATCGTTTGATGAAATTAAAATATTTTGATTTTCTCTGTTATTTGACCAGTGTTTTGATTCAGAAAACAAAAAAAAAATTTTTTTGGACCACCGGAAAAACAGCCAAAATGGTATTTTTTGCTTAAATTAAGCATTACATGTCACATCTTAAAAAATTATATGTCATTAAAAAAGGCTTAACGACACTACATTGTCTTTTAAGGATATTTTGACTTTTGAGGTCATATTCAATTCGTTAGTCCGTTTTACGCCCTCTTAATATTTATTTTTTTCTTGTAAATTAATCTCCTTAAATTTTCTTTAATTTGTGTTCAAAAAATTATTTATTAAGTTAAAAAACAAAGAAGTTATAATAGTTGAAATATTTTATATAATCCTTTTTTTTATAAAAATTTAACTTTTATTTTAGTCAATAACTATATAGTTATTTAAATATACTTACTATATATAAAAGTTTGAAAAAATTCTTCAAGAATTGTGGCATCGAGCCAACATTCCGACAGGGGTAAAAATTATGATTCGAAGGCACATAACAAGTCTCATAAAAGAACATTATGATTAATTAAAACATCCACATAAATAAAATGAAGTGGAAAGGAATAAGTACATATATGCACCTTGTCGGACCGCAATACAGAAATTGATAGAAAAATTCGAGCTGTTGTGAAGAATAAAACCCGTGCACGTCGCTCAAGAACAACTGCAAATATTGCTGCTGTAGCCCAAAGTGTTGAAGAAAACCCAGGTTTGTCCATTCCTCGTCGTTCTTTATGATGAATGATTTTTTTATGGCCGGAGTTGGATGGTATTGATCTGGACAACGTTTACTTTCAACATGATGGCGCTACGTGCCACACAAGCACCGAAACCATTGATATTTTATGAGAAAAGTTTCCGGACCGTGTTATCCCTCGATGGGGTTATCACAATTGGCCACCGAGATCTTGTGATTTAACACCTTGCGACTCGTTCCTTTGAAACGGGCCACGTGAAAGATAAGGTCTACGCCAACAGCCATCTCCCCGATTTCAATCTTCGATAAATTTGATGTTAGGACCTTGGAGACTATGTCCGGTCTTCAAAGAAGAACAAAATAGCGAAAATGCATAGTTTGTTCTTCTATCTATTAAAAAATATTCAAAACTTTTTAAGTTTCTAGAAAAACTGTAAACCATCAGCTTTTAACCGACATATAACAAACACAATAAATGAGAACGACTTCAGTGTTACCAAAACTGAACCTATACCATCAGTGGTTCCAATGATTTTTTACTAAACACAAGAGAAATATAAATACAGTAAAACCTCTGCTCGCAGGCACTTTCTATAAGAATACACCTCTTACAACCAGAGAAATTTTATTGACACCAACTTTTCGTTTATTTTTGAAACAAAATTCCCTTCGATGACCTGTGGGTATTTTCTCCAATTAAAATTGCAATTAAATCGTGAATTCTCCTCGTAACAAATGAAATAATTGTTCAATAACTGTAAATATATATTTTTAACACAAAATAATGAGAATTTGAAATATTCTGTAAAAAAACTACCACTTCTTGAAATTGCTAAAAAAATTAAATTGCTAGTGGAAAAAGAATTGGTTCATAATTTATTTTTGTCAAGTTTTAACATCGGAAAGACCCAAGTTAAAGACATAAGACATTTTGAAAAATAAGGAAGTCATTCGCACCAAATCTCATTTTGATATAAACGTTCATTAAAATAAAAGCTTTCTTAGGTCTAAAGCTTCTCAAATAAACCAAAACTATTTCGATTCACAAAGGCGAGAAGCAAGAACATCCTTTTTTCTAGAGAAACGCGAGTAAAAGAGCTTCGACAAATGGGTGGTTGGAAAAATGGTTAATTGAAATAAAATATGCATATGTTACTGTTTTCATAGTAAAAGTAACGATTATACTCCTTGATCAAAAAGTGCCAGGAATCACGGCACTTGGTCCGTGATGACCGTGTGGCGCTCTTAGTCACCCAATTTGAGTTTTTTTTTAATTAGGTAGCCACATCTGCCATAGATATATAGATATGTTGACGGTGAGCTAATACAAAGCATAGTATATTTCGAGGTTTAGATTAGCCAGATGTCTTTGTGTGACTATTTCGCTACCTAGGTTTCTCTTCTTTATATGGAGAAGAGCTGGACATTCAGTGAAAATATGCCTTGAGGTTTCTTCATCCTCGTGGCATAGTCTACAGAGTGAATCAGTGGCGAGATTAATTTTTTGAAGATGTTTCTTTTGTTTACAGTGTTCAGTTATAATTCCAGTCATCGCCTTCAAGTCTTTTTTCCTTTAAGTTGATAAAGAATTTCGATTTTTTAGGTGAAGGTTCTGGGAAAATTAGATAAGAGATTCTTGCCAACACCACAGAACGGTCCCGATCCTGTTAATGGGGATCCTGCTCCCTGTTTGGCTAAAGAGTCTGCTTTCTCATTCCCGTCAAAGCCACAGTGGGAGGAATCCACTGTAGGGTAATTTTGTGCAGCTAGTTCGTTAAGGACGTTGACAGTCTCTTACATCAGCATTGACATCTATGAAATTTTCAGCTTGATAGCTTGAAATTTGAAAAAGTAACGCCGTATTGAGTACATCTGCGATTGTGCGTGTTATCAAATTTGTACAATTTTAAAAATGGAATAGAATTCGCAACAACGAGTTTTTATTAAATTTTGCATTAAAATGGTTTCAACGATGCGATAAGTGTTTTGACAATGATACTCTGAAGAAAACAATCCTTTATCAGTGACACCAAAAAAACCAAAAGACACGTCGCTTTCAGTTGAAAAAGAAGGTTTTCATGTTTACAGTTTTCATGGATTATAAGAGTGTTGTGTATCATGAATTCTTTCCACAAGGCCAAAGAGTCGACAAGGAGTATTATTTGAGTGCTATGAGATATTGGATTTGTCGGCAAACAACTCTTGAATCTTGCACCACGATAACGCAAGTTATTACGTAACGAAACGAATATTATTCAACAATCAGCGAATTCGTCTGATTTGGCTCCCCTTTTTCTTATTCGGTCAACTCAAGAAATCGCTCCGCGGAACGCGTTTCAGCACCCAAGATGAGATCATGGTAAAAACGAGATGGCTCGATAGAGACATTTTTTTCGAGGATTGGATCAAACGCTAGCATAAGTGCGTTGCAGTCGATGGGGAGTACTTTGAAGGGGACAATATCGATTTTGATGTTTTATCTTGTATTTTTAATTTCTGGGAACTTTTTGATCAAGGTAGTACTACTTATTAAGTTCTATTTTATATTTTGATGCAAAGAAAATAAATTATTTCAAATTTTTTCGAAAATTAACCATCGGTGTTTGGTTATGGTGGTGACCGTGGCATGTAGGTTAAGTGTGTGGCTTAGCATGCTCGGAGCCCGGGTTCGATCCTCAGCCGCGGCGAAAAGTTTTTTTTAATAAAAAATTTTTCTGATCGGCCACCACCTCTCTGCAGACAATGGCAAACCTCAGAGAGTAAATAATGCCATGTAAAGCTTCTTGAGAACATGAACTTTAGCCGTTCGGAGTCGGCGTAAAACATGTAGGTCGAGTTCTCGGTCAATTGTGTGGAAACATTTAATAACACACACAACACAATTGATCATTAGAAGCTCGGTCAAAGTCCTTTCAAGGGCTGAAATGGCCAATTTGTTTTTTGTTTTGTTTTTTGTTTGGTTATGGGAGATTTCACTGTTAATTTACATCATGTTGGAAATACAATTAAAATATTTTCACATCATTTCATTGAAAGTAGTGAAAATAAAATTATTTTTGCTTGGAAAAAAATGCAATCATCGTTTTAAGCACAGCAAGTCGTTCTTACCCTATGGCAACCGCTCACTGGAAAACATATCTAAGCAACCCTAAAATTCATTCTCACATAAAGTTAAACTGGTTTTCGCTCTCGATAGTGTTTACAACGGAAATAACAACCCTTAAGTTATCGATAACAACGGTATTTGTCAGCCAAAAATATAAGGTCGAAGTTTTGTATGAAAATCGATGTTGGTTTTATTTTTATTTTTGTTTTGTTGTATTATATTGAAACGGAAATCAAAACAAATAAACACAATAAAGTCTAAGGAATGCCTGAAGCGAGGGTGTACGAATATATAACACGAGTCTGATAACAAAGAGTGTCATAAAAAATATATACATAGGTATGAAACAGAGCGTGCTGAAGATGTTGGCTGATAAAGGGTGCGCAAAAATGTGGTTTGCAACAGGGATGTTTTTATAGTTGCCAAAATATGCGAAGGAATTGTAGCATGTGGTTGGCATAAAGCCTAAAAGCAGGCTTAATTTAGCTAAGAAAACTATAAGAAAGGTGTTGCTTTGAGTGTGGCATTTGAGAGATTTCAAAAGATATTGATTAAGAAGGTATCAGAGCAAAAAAAAAACAAGTTGAGCAAACCTTCACATATGCAAATGTTGTTCAAAAGCATGCTTTGCTTTAATATTGTTTATAAATCTTTCTTTTTTTTATGAACTTCTTGATTGTTAGAATGTAAATCGTGTAACAAAGAATGATAGAAAATAACAGCGTGCTGACAAAAACAGCTACAGCTTAAGTTGTGAAAACAAACAAACCGCAGCAGCTCGCAAACACATTAACACACAAACACACACACATATACTATATATACACACAAACCGAACCGCAGTATGCAACGTCAATGGATAAACATCTAGCTTGATAACTTCATTGATTTTGATTCACATCCACGGCGTGCTTAAATTGCTGCATTCCAAAGGCACCCCAAGACCACACGCTATAACGCCTCCCTTCCCGCTTTCCCACAGCCATTGCTATGCTGATAGAGCAACCGTGGGTGTTCCTATGCACACGCACTGCAGTCATCACACGATGGCAAAAAGTAGGGGAAGCACCCACTCTTAAGGCAGAAACCCATAAAAAGAACAGAGAAAAAAATTATTTGAGGTCCCATTTTATTATTTTTTTTTTGTTTTTTTATTAACAATTTAGATTAACCTACATATGAAAGCGGCAGCATGCAGTCACACACACACGTACACACACAGCCAGACAAGCATCCAAAAGCGAACATTTTTATTAAGCACATCCCATATAATTTATATGCAGGCATTATTAAATGTGCCTAATTTTTGATTTGTTTTGGCAGACATGTTGGCATAAACATTGCCTTTTTGTTGTTGTTATTGCTGTTTTGTTTTTTTTTATCTATTTAATATACTCGGTATACTCGAATTAAATGTTTTTATTTATTTAGAGTTCAAGCATTCAGCTCGAATTTCATAACAAAAATAATGTGTTGCAGTTTTTTTTTTATTTTAAATAAAGCAGATTTTTGAGATTTAAGCAATTTGCAAAAAATTGTTTCTGGATTTCTTTACGCCCAGAATTTTTTAAATTTTTTCGTATAATAAATCCCAGCCAAGCTACATTTTCATCTTTTGTTTTTTTTTTGTTGTTCCTCCCACCACAAAAGAAAATAAATCTTGGCTTACTTTTTTCCAGTTTTGTTCTGTTCTGCACCTACTTCGATATTACTTTTATACTTAGTAGAGAAAGAAAAACCTCTTATCGATCGTTGCTCTTTCATGTCGTCATTCAATATGCATTCACACTCGATATGCAAACTTAAGAGTTTGTTTGTTTTTTTGTATGCCATGGTAACTTTATACCATGCGGTGGTCTTCGCGTTTTACCAAGTGCCGGAAATGATTTTGCATTTTCTAAGTTTTCATAATAATAGTTTGAGACATCAACAGAAACGAAAAAAAAAAAAAAATCGAAAAATTGCACATTAAGTTTTCACAACAAACATTAAAGTAAAGTTCTTAGACCTGATAAAGTCAAATAAGTTCTGGTTAACCTTGTTTTTTTTTGCAATTTTTATATATTCCTTTTTCTGCATATATATTAATTTATTTTGGCAATGTTGCCAGAGATAAAACTTTTGCATATTAGACTTAAAGAATCTTCTTGTTCGGAGAAGGGTTGTCATATCGAGTTATTCGAAAAACCAAACCAGTTCTTATTAATTTTTTCGTTTTTTCGCTTTCGATTATTTTTGAATAAACAATGTCACTTCATTCGAAAAATCGGTTTTTCAAGGAAGAACATGCAGTTGTTTTAACAGAACTGGGCTCAACATAAACAGGCCATTTTACTGCATCTTCAGTCACTTCTATTACATCTCATTTGTTTCTATTACATCGAATTTACCGGATGAAAACCTTTCCAATTTAAGTACAGATAAGAACAAGTAAAGAAAGTCTAATGGCGTTTTCGTTTCTACCAAAAAATGTTGCCCTGTCGCAGTGCAAAATGTTTTCAATGTTGCCCGCAACCCTGTAAAAGTGCATGTTTTTGCCTACTCGAAAAATGTCAACTTAAATAAACCAATATAACCATCCTTGTCTAACGCACGCATGTCATAATATTATCGTTTTAAAAACAGCTGATATGCAGGGCAATCATCTACCCTGAGAAAGTTTGCAAGGCAGAAAATGCGCCTTTTTTGCCCTCTGTGAGTGTGACATTTTAAGAAACGAACACAGAATTTACTCACCCGTTTACACTTATTTTAGAATCGAACACGAAAAAAGGCAAGGGCAATGAAAAGGCAACATTTTTTGGTAGAAACGAAAACGCCATAAGTTCGGTCTAGGACGACTATGAAATACCCTAAGCCCACTTTTCAAAACCAAAAAAAATTTTATTGTAAACTAGCGGATGTAACCCGGGTGCACAGCACAGAAAGAAGACAATTTTCAAAACTACTCTCATTTGTACGTTTTTAAAATTATCAATTCAATTTTAAATTTTTTTAAATTATCGTTTTTTGCGGTTTTGCCCCCTCCTTCCGTCGAAAGTGTTAAGTCAAATTTCCGTAAAACGTTACCTGCCAGACATGATTAAAACAAAAAAATGACAGCTTCAACATCTCGATCTGACGTCTGGTTACTGAGGAAAATGAACACACGCACAATAAAAAAAAAAACAACACATATCTTCCTCCGTTGAAAAATTTATCTATTTTCGGTTAAAGCAATTTTCTCTTTTCAAATAAAATTTTCTTCAATTTGAATAAATTTTCACATTTTCGAAGAAATATTTCTTCACTTCTAGGAAATGGAAATATTTCAATGTCTCCTATAATGACAAATATTTTTCATGCAGAAAAAAATTCTCATTTATACAGAAAAATTTTTTGAAAATGAATATTTTTTCATATATTTTGATAAAAAATTCACTATGAGAAGTTTTTTCTTCAATAAAAACAAATGTTTTCTCAAAACTAAAGAGTCTTTTTCTCTAAAATCTAATTATTTTTATATATATCTCTTTTTCATAGAAGGTTTTTTATCATTTTTAGAGAATTTTAGGATTGCATTTAGAGAAAATCATTCTCTGGAGCAAGGTCAATACCAATTTTCTCTAAATATGATGCCTTTTTTATCATATTCCGAGAAACTATTTTCTGAGTGCAGTTTGAAAAGTCATTTCGAGAAAAATGCGTTTAAAGTTTTTCTAAGCATGCATTTAATATGCAATTTTATCTCAAATAAATTCCATTCGGTTTTTGGATTGTTTTCGTTCAACTTCGGTTTTGGTCGATACTGTTCGGTTAATTTTTTTTCATATTTATATAGCTTCTGCTGGTATTCGTTAAACTTCTTTTTTTTCGTTTGTGTTTGGTTCTTGATTTCGTTTGCCTTCGGCTCATTCCTTGTTTTTTGTCTAAAGAACTTTTAAAAGCATAGGATCTATTTCAGTACCAGATACAAATGCTTGCCAAGTTTCATCAAAATCGGTTCATCCGTTTTGACGTGAATGAGCCGAACATAGTTGATTGAATAAAGCGCCCTCTAACGAAAGTTTTCTGAAATTTAAATAGCCTCAATTCTGTTGAAGATTTAAGTTATTTCATGTAACAAATTTTAGTAAAATCAATCAAGTCATTTAGGAGTTATTGAGTCTTAACAATGCACTACTTAAAGCGCCCTCTTTGGGAAGTCTTTGGAATTTTTTATATTTTATGTTTTATCTTGGGTGCAGTTGAACGTTCATACCAAATTTCATTGAAATAGGTTTATGCGTTTAGGAGTTATTGAGTCTTAAAAACGCACTGCGTAAAACGCCCCCTTACGGAAGTCTTTCGAATTTTTATAGCCTATGTTATCTTGGGCGCAGTAGAACCTTCATTCTAAATTAAATTGAAATAGGTCCAGGTGTTTAGGATTATTATAGAGTGCCACCGCCACATAATTCCGCCCAATTTTTTAACCTTTTTTTTATTTTTGGTGCAGTTGAACCTTCATACCAAATTTCATTGAAATAGGTCTAGGCGTTTAGGAGTTATTGAGTCTTAAAAATGTACTACTTAAAACGCCCTCTTGCGTAAGTCTTTGGAATTTTTTATGGCTTATGTTATATTTTGGAAGCAGTTGAACCCTCATACCAAATTTCATTGAAATCAGTCCAGGCGTTTAGAAGTTATTATAGAGTGCCACGCCCATAAACTTCCGCCCACTTTTTTACACCCCCTATGTTCTTTCTCACTATGAAAGGTACTCGATGTCCAAATTTTAGCGCAATCGGATAAACGGTGCGTGAGCCTATACGGAACAGACAGACAGACAGACAAACATTTGATTTTATATATTTTTTTTCTCTATGACAAACATAACCTTATTTATTGAGTTTTAAACTTTTTGGGTTGTATGGGAGGTAGGAATTCGTAGGCGGATGACAACCATTTTTCAAAAGCATCTTTGTCTTGTCATAAAAAACATACCTGCTAAATATTAGCTCTGTAGGTTAAACACAGGCTTATTTATTGCGTTTTCAATTTTTGGGTTGTGTGGGAGGTGGGCTTGTCTGTGAGCGGATGACGTCCATTTTTCGAAGACATCTTTGTGTTGATATAAAACACACACGTATCAAATTTAATTTTTGTAGGCTAATTATGAGCTGAGCTATGCAGTTTTCAATTTTCGCGTTGTATGGGAGGTAGGCGTGCCCGTAGGCAGATGATGTCCATTTTTCAAAACCATCTTTGTTTTGTTATAAAAAACATACGTGTCAAATTTTATCTCTGTAGGTTAAACAGAGGCTTATTTATTGCGTTTTAAATTTTTGGTTTGTATGGGAGGTGGGCGTGTCCGTGGGCGGACAATACGTCTTTGTGTTGATTCAAAACATATACACACCAAATTTTATTGTTGTAGGTAAGTTTTGAGCTTATTTATGCAGTTTTCAATTTTTGCGTGGTATGGAACGTAGGCGTGTCCGTGGGCGGATTCCAAAAATACTCAATAGTGCAGATCCTTGGGTCAATGTGACCATGTTTACCAAGTTTCATCCAATTATCTCAACTCCTTCTTCTTATCCTGTGTATACGGACAATACACAGACGGACAGACAGGCGGACGGATGGACGGATGGACGGATGGACGGACATGGATAGCTCAACTCACGTGGTGACACTGATCAAGAATATATATACTTTTTATGTCATGATTCTTTTCTGAGATATTTAAATCTAAAGTTAAAATTTCGAGTTTTTGGTTAAAATTTTGAACTTTGACCGACTTTTCCATTATGTTTGAAACTATTTTTCAATTATGTTTTGATTTGATGTTTTTTATATTGAATTCCCTTCATTAATATGCTAACAACAAGATAGTGTTAGAAAAAATTACAAGAATTAAAATAATTTTTTAAGCCATTCTGATTAAATTCCTTAAAGAAAATTTTGTTTTAAAAAAAGCAAATTTTTCAGGTATTAAGACTTTATTTCATTAAAGAAAAAATGTACGTAGGTTCGTAGCGAATCTTAGATTTGCCGAAGGGTGTTGAGCTGAATAGCTAAAAGAAGGTCATGAAGCGGAGGTTGAAAATTAAAAATTAATGAAGTAGTAGTAGTCACCCAACTTCTCAATTCTTAGCATGTCTTGATGGAAACGTTAAATTTCCAACCCCCTTTTTTAAAAACGTATGTTACATCAAAACTGAGATGCAAATTATGAGCGTTATATGTCTAGTGGTACGTCTTCTCCCATACAAAAATGAAAAATTTTTCAATAAGTTTATATTTTAGCTAAAGATTGCAAAATTTTTGTATCAGTTTGTTATTTCACTAATGGTTCCTTGTTGAAACCTCATTCAGTGAAAGCATCATATTTATTTCCAAAGGATTACACTCATAGCAAAAAATTTCAACTGCTGGGAGTTATATTTCCCAAAAAACTTTGGTATATAAACTTCTTTTTAAAGACTTACTTACTTAACCAAATCAACTATCTAGTGAAGCCACGTGATTAAGTAAAAAATAATTCCAATTAGCTTCCAAAACTATTGGAAAAAATTTTATAATTCATAATCTTCAATAGGATTTTCCGAATCTACTTCAAGAAAATCTCTCAAAATTGTGTAAATATTATCCGATCTTATGCCAAATAAATCATCAAGCAACAGGTTGCTACAACAGCAAAAAACAATTTGCAAAACAAACCGAGCAGACTAGACCATGGTTTCGTCGGATAATACTCGGACTCATCAGTAGTCTCTGTGGTTTTAGCAGTCCACTTACTTTGAAAAGTTTATAAGTGCAACAGCAGCAAAACCAAAATGGAATTACCGGAACACTTTTCACTTTATCAAAGCAGTGTTTTTCTTCTCTTTTGCTAGTCGCAAAATTTCAAAAAGTTGACTGCATTGATTATGCAAAGATTTTGTTGTTGTTTTTGTTTACTTCTTTATCACGTGTCCATCTAGGTTCAAACATTTTGCTGGTATTAAACCATAGAAGGCGTGAAGAGGGTTCGACTATATTAAATGAGGTCTCATTGGAAAATTATTTTAAAGACCTATCGTTAAAAAGATTTTATTTCGAACTATGGGAACATGTGTTAATTCATGGTCATTGGCAAAACTTCAATACATCTCTGAACAGAAGAAAACTCAAACCTCAAAAATTTCGGCAGACATATCTTCTCAAGACCTTTCCAATGAAATTTCCTAAATGATATCCTAAAATCGGATAGTATTTGCTAAATTTTGAGAGATGGAAAATTTTTAATTATATAGTGTTTCAAAAAGCAATCTGAATGTTTATTTTTACTAAAATACGTTTTAAGCTGTGTTTTTATAAATTGTCCTTCTCAAAATATATTATTTAGCTAAAATCCAGGATAACGTGAAAAAAAACCTCAAAATGACTGACTATTGATGCAAATTCACCTAAGGAAGCACGATTTTTATACGAACACAAGGATAATAAAAATTTTTTTCAGACACTATGTAGTTGTAATCTGTCCAATTTGAAGCAAATCGCTTCCAATTTATACTTCTACGCCTTTTTCCATACATGACATTTTGATAACTTGGCCATTTTACGGTAATAAGGACGAATTATGCGAACAAATTACAAATTATGCTAAAAGATTCCATGGTTTTTAAAATTTTTGTGAAATTTTTCTTTATATTTAAAAAGGGTTCCATCTCCAAAATAGTTTGAGAAGCGCAGTTTGACTAGCGTAACTAGCTGAGTAGGTAAAAAAAATGAGAATTTTATTTATTTTTTCCATTTTCTAGTTTTATGTTGATTTTTTTTAAATATGTATATGTTTGAGTTTTGTGTTGTAGGACCCTTACTAGTTTTTGAAGAAAAACATTTTCTTGGGAAATACAAGCTTGACAGTACTATCAACGTTTTTTCCCTCTACAGATTGTTTTATAAAAAAAAAACAATGCTATAAGCTATGAGACGGTACCTTGTTCATTTGTTGGTCATTAGTGGAAGACTCCATTTTATTTTTATTTCAAAACCAGATTGTGAGAGTACTAGAAGTGATGGATAAAACAAATTTAATATTTGAGATCAGGGCTCCAAAATCGTTGTTGAAACAAAGAAATATTTGGGTTTTCATCATCAACACACGTGTAATAATTATTACTAGTATCGCCTGGGGTCGAAATTCGACCAATTTATTGATTGCCTATTTATAAGTATATGCGAGATGATAAAAATAAGTTCGAGGCTATAACTCTTAATTGATTAGAGATATAAAGCTATTTTCTAATAAAAAATTTTTTTTTATATAATTATGTTGTTCAAAAACAGAAAAACAACATTTGAAAAAATTTAATTTTGTCAAAGAAATCATAGGGGGGGTAGCCTTGTTTTTTTGATGGCACGAACAGTTTATTAATTTAGTGACAAGACAAAATAAATTCACCTAAAATTCGGTACAGATTTTGAAAGAAAATCAAAAATGCAATTTTTAGTTTTTGTTTTTTTACTGAAAAAATTATTCTTACCCCATATTTTAAGAATAAATCAAATTTTATGGTCTTTTTTAAAAGGAATAATTTAAATATAAAAAAAACAACAAACGGTATTATTTTTAAAAGTTTGTTAAAGTTAACTTATAAGACTTAAATACAAAAAAGAATTAAATAATATCTATTTACAGATGGCGGAGAAATTTGCTTCAGAACTTAGAACATTCAATTTGAGACAGTTTTTTTCTCGCTCTTGGCATTTGGTTGAAACACACGCTAAATAACTAACGACAATATAAAGAAAATTCATTAAAAATAGTTTTGGTTAGAACTTTGCTGTTATTTTTATCACATTTGAAAGAAAATTTAACAAAATTTCAGAAAAAATTAAAAAAATTTAAAAACCGTTAAAATTCGATTAAGATATTGACATGGAAAGTCAAATTTTTGAATTCAAAACACATTTTTTTACAAATTTTACAATTGACGAATGGATAAAACTACATTTTTGTAAAAAATTGTTACTTTAAAAAAAACTTTAAATTCGACCAACTCAAAAACTCTCCCCCAACCAAATTTTGTATTAATCAAATATGAGTTTTTTCTCAAAAATTTAATTTCTCTCTTAGAAGGTTGGGAACCCCCCTCTATCAGATATATCATTTATATATACATTCTGCACATCTGGGCAAACTAACCTTTCGAATGATATAAGTTCCATTTATTTTGAGTTTTGAATTAATACCAAAAAAGCGTACGATAAACTTTAATGTTCACGTATTAATATATAAGATAAATTTGTGTTAAATTTTCTCAGATAGTCTGGAGGGTATATTAGAGAGATTTTAATGGTACAACTAGTACTGTTGATCTTACTTTAAAAAAATTAACTTTATTTACAATAACTTGCAGCAAAGTCTATAAATAAGTGTTTAAATAAAAATTATTTTCAGCAAACTACCTACTGCAAAAAAGGCAGTCTCTTTATACTGATTGATTTATATTGCCGAGTTCGCACAAATGATGCACACAAACTTGCTTTGTTGTAACGCATGCATTGTAGTAATGCATTCCAATAACATGCACTCCCAATGGCGTAATTAAAGTCACAAATTTTTGAAATTTTTTGCCTTAAAAAAATTCCCGCATCGCGCAACTAACACGTCTACTGTTCATTTAAACAAAATTGTGAAATATTTGTCTATTTATGGAAACCGCAGCAGCAGCAGCACTGCAGTAATACAACACTTGCAATGGCAGCAGTTGCAACACAACACATCAAATACGGCAACATTTGCAATATTGGCATTCAATGATGATCAACATCAATGGATGGAAGGAATGATCGAGAGATCGATCGATCGATGAAACCATGTGATCGTACAGCAAAATGTTTGTTTGTATAGAAATAAGGCTGATGTTGTTGATGTTGATGTTTAATGCTGCCATGTTTAGCATATTTCAGCAGCAACATCAGCAATTTGCTGTTGTTGTTGTTTCAATGATTTTTCTTATTTTTATTTTTCTTCTTTTTTTTTTTTGTTGTAGCAATCTGTTCACTTTGTCTGTGAGCTAAGTTAAGTGATTTTTTCACAAGATCCATTCAAGTGATTTTGTTGAATCAAATCTAAATTGATATTAATTGAAGCGTTGATGATGATGATGATGAGACTAAAGCGTCAACATGCTGACATGTGAGACATAAGCTTTGACATCATTGTTCGCTAGCTACGAGCTGGTCATAATAAAATTAGAAAAATTCTTCCCAGCAATTGTCTTAAATTTATGGCCATCAAATCAAGTGTCTACAACATGCAAGCGAGTAATGGAGAGTGGAAATATTGAAGGCGAAAATTGTACAACTATTAACAGCTTAGAGCTTAGTAAGTGAGATGTTTTGATGGCAGAAATTTTAAAAAGATTTTTTATATGAAAAGTATTATATAACTTATATTGGCCACATATAGAAAAATCTTTATATGATGTTTTAGTCGTAATCAATTTATTGAATGGTTGAATGGTTGTCTTCTTTGACTAATGTAGGTATCTCGTTGCCTTTGTTCCAACTATTTAAAGGTGTTAATAAAAAAAAAAAATTTCATTAATCTTTGTTTTTTTTTTCGATTCCAACAAATTAAATGTTGTTATTTTATGCACTTTTAATTTGGATTTTCAAATTTGCAAATTTAATAATTATGTTAATATGCTGTTGACATCACTTGTCCCACTTTTACCATTAAAACAAATCAAACAAGAGAACGGAAATGTTTAATATCAGACTCAGTGTTGAATAACGTCAAAATAAAATAACTTATAATAAATGATGTGAACTTAACACATTTAAACTGTTAACAAAAAAAAACTATTCCATTTTATTACCATAAAATAGCAAAAAGAAATTAAAAAACAATTACAATAAGAAAATAAAGCTTGAATTTTATTTTTTTTAATTGCTTTAATGACAAGTAATTTACGAAAATATAAGAACAGCAAAAAAGTAATAGCCTAGACACATTGACTGCGGCTGCAGCATTGCGTCAAACGTCAAATTTTTTTACATGCTTTTCTTATGGAGGTGATTGTGGTGAAAATGTTGCAACGACAATGCGTCATTGCAGCAATGTTGCTATCGTCGATTTAGAACTTTTTCTATTTACGTGCGACAAGAATAAGAACATCGGCATTTGTTAATGTTTTCGTTTAATTTCGTGCTTCTTTTGTGTTTTTTATTGTTCATTCTCATTGTGTTTGTGTTAAATGTTTGTTTTGTAATGATAATTCGTTGTTTAATATTAAAAATGTATGAAAATACGGGTTAACGCGTTGCATCCAAATTAATCAAGTCGTAGACAACATGCCAACATTTTCGTTTTCACCTCGTGTTGTTATGTTGCAGCCGCAGTCAATGTGTCTAGGCTATAAACATTATAAATACTAGTACTCATAATAATATCCTAGTCAGACATGTAGTACAAAATATAGTATGATATGGAAACCATATGTGTGTCATCGGTATTCCAAAGTTTTGTTCCAAAGCAACTAGTGTTCCGTACTACAATAGCATCCAAGAAACCATTGAAATTCAGTGGTGTTCTGAAATGTACTACGATGAATTACATTGAACATATCCAAAGCTTTAAACTCTTCTGTCAGAATCATATGTTTTCGCTGCAATCCGACTAATAACTTTGATTGCATCCATTTTCTTGTTTATATTGCAAACCTTTGCATCAGCTGATATGTGAAAAAGTTAGTACAATACCACATGTCTGTCACTATGCTAGGTCGTGGTTTCTTGAGCTTTCATTGTAGTACAGATTGTAGTACGGAAACCATATGTCTGTCTAGGATATAAAACTAACTCCACTTTGCATACCAAGTGTCGTCATTAGTAATGAAATATTTTCTCAAAACTATAGTGAAAAGCAGGCAGTTCCATTGAATCGAAATTTTGTCAATTTTAGTAACAATCTCATGTGTGTTTCTAGTAAAATACAGCATGGTAAGCTCAAAATAAAACAACAGCATTTGACACGATTTCCTGAGAAGAATGGTAGTTTTTTTAACAAATAGTATAAATGGCATAAATATGTTTAAGATATTAAAATTAATTAAAAACACATAATTCCTTCCTGAATGTGATGAATTTTATAAAAATGCTAGAAGTTTAGTTTTGTCTTGTTTGAGTTTATCTTTATTTGTAAAAAATTTGTTATCGTAGTTAAACCATCGTAGCTTAAAATAACTCTTAATATTGCAATAATAAATACTTTGTGTCCTCAAACTTTTGTAGCTTTATTGAAGCTGTGAATCATGAAAATTTAAGCTAAAACCATTGTTTCGCAAGTCAGAATGTAATGAAACTTGAAGTTTTCAGGATTTTTCGCAAAAATTATGCTAATTTTTTCACATATATGAAATATGTTGTCAAAAACTGTCAGACAGCCATACAATTCCCAAATTTTATAAAATTTATGAAGTGGTAAATTAAGTGCCCTTGCTTTTTTAAGTATTTATTAATAACTTTGCTGCGTTTATTACACAAATTTAATTAAAAAGTTTAATATTCATTGAACAGTTCAAACCCACCACTTTTATTATAATTCGTTCACACATTAACTTAACCTGTAAAAATTAAATAATTTTCTTATTTTTTATATTAAGTAATTTATTCAATTTTTTCAAATTCGAAAAATTTTCATATGAGGATTTTGATTAAGTAGTACTTCCGATAAGAAGCTTGTTTGCTTTTTAAAGGTCTCGTGTATGAATCCAAATCTGGGCATTGTCTTACATTTTAAGCTTTTTTATAACTTTCATTACTTCTGATCAACTAATGTTAAAAAATTCAATATTTTTGACTTCAAAGTTGTAATCGATGGTAGGAAAGAGGATGGCGTAGAACCTGACTGAGGTTTACTTGAAAACACTTGCCTCAACTTCAAGTAAACATGCTTCTACGATACTTTCCTCGATACTTTGGTCACATGAAGGCTATGTTTGAATTGATATTTCATTTACATTATTTGTCATTAATCTTTTACTTAACTTTTGAATCACGGCTGTCCTGTCTGAATAGCCGCGAAACAACTGAATTTTTATATTCAAAGATATAAAAAATAGCTCTTTCAACATATTGTTAATTTTTTTTTTCTCTTTAACGTTACACTCAGCACATATTTCTGCAAATATGTCGAAAATATTCCATAAAACCAACCCATTTTACATGAAAGTAGGACTCAAGACTTACATCTTATGTGAAATAAACTTATCTTCTAACTTGTTTTTGCTGGAAGATATAACTTACTTTATGTGATTTAAAAAAAAATATTTTTTTTGTCTGCATCGAAGAAGAGGGATTAAACAAACGACTTTAACCGAAATAATGAAAAAAAATTTTTGTCTTGCTCTTCTAGAAATCAGAACGAGTGATCTTTAAAATTACACGTTTGTACACTTTTGTTCCGATTTGAATTTTTACCGTGCGCGACACAGGTGAAATGAACGTAGAAGAAGATCGACAAAAACAGACGGCTTTGGTGTTTATGTTTTTCGATGGTACGGTCTATAAATGAAAATTATACTGGAAAACAATACAATAAATATTTGAAAATAGTCGATATAGACAGAAATTTAAAAAAACACAATTCTCCGTACGTACTCCTAAAGAAAAACTAAACCATACAATAAAAATTAAAAAACGAAATCATGCTATTAAATAGATTGATTTGGCTTTTCATTGGTCTGAAATCTAATCTGAGGACAAGATTTTTCAATATCCATGTAGGTACACATTCTCAATTAAGCTTATATCTAGTAACTTTAAATTAAAAAAAAAAACTAAAGTGAATGTATTTTTGACTTAAATATGTTTGAAACTAGCATAGGGGGTATTTAACGTTATGCTGGTATCTGAAAATGGCAACCTTTTTGCTGATAATTACAAAATGTCAACCCATTTTGGCTTTTAAAACATACCGTAGGTGATAGACTAAAAAAACAAAAAATTAAAAATAATAATGTAACGTACACGGTTAAAAATCTTGGAATACTTTTTAAACGAATCGTTAGACTGAAGCATTTTTTAATCCTTTTTTTATAAGAACTGGAACTTTTTACAATAATATACATTTTTTTAGTCAAGGCTATAAATAAATTTAATAACTTGGGAATAAAGTTTGAATTTAAGTACCTCAGGTTTTAAATTTAATACAAAATAAGTAAACTGTTAAAAATCTTGGAGTAATCATTGGAACCAATCATTGAAATAATGCAATTTTGTAATCCTCTTTTTATTAAAATTTAAACTGTTCAAAATACTAGAAATTTCTTTAGTAAAAGATGTACTTCAATTTAATTAACTGAGAATAAAATTTTAATTAGTAGAGGATAGTGGGGTGTTGTGAGAAAGGTTTAGTTTTTGGACGATAACTTCTTTAAAGTTAATATTTCTTTTTCTGGAAACATTTTTTGTTTAGCTTATTCAAGTACCTAACAACCTGCGATGACATTTTTTTTTTAAATTCAAAAGTTTCAAGAATTTTCTTGAAGCCTGAAGAAAAGGTTGGAATTTTGGATTTTAAAAAATTATGGGGTGTTTTGAGACACTACTATAAATATTCGGCTAACAGTTCAAATATCCAGTTTTCATTTTGGCACTCTGCAGATGAACAGTTTTCATCTTTTGATCGGCTTTTCTCTTCAATAACGCCACATTCTCGGATGATGTTAATAAGGTTGTACACTCGTTTTGATTTTTGGAATGAGCTCAGCTCAGACGCCTTAAAAAACCAATTTGATTTGTAAAATATTGGAAAAACTGGTTTCCTGCCAGTTTTGACACTTTGCTATGCAATAAAATCGATTAATTTATCATTTGAAGCCGATGCAGAAGAAATTTTGTCTTCAACTTTTCCATATAACGGGTTCCATACACTCTCGATTTATCAAGATTATATGATTTGCAGACAACAAGAAAACAATTATTTTGTATGGCAATTCCTTGATGGCTGAAACTAGGTGGATGGATGCCACATTTCCTTTTGGCTTTGTCGATACTTTATATGCATTAAGTGACATGATGGCTATAAAAATAATGAAATAAAAACAAAAATTTACTATCTCACAACACCCCATATTCGACATTTTCAAATAGCCACTGCGCCATCATCACATGCAATTTTTTTTGCAAAATCATTTCGGTGGGCTTAAAGGGGGCTTCATTTTAATAAATATTTACCTTCACGTTTAATTGGCAATGATTCTGGAAATTCCTAAAAGGCAAACTGTACAAAAAACTTTTAAGAGCGCGATTAAAACTCAAAAATGTTACAGGCACCAGGAACACGTGTCAATGCGATGAGTGCATATAATAAGTGAGATCCCATTGAGAAAATATTTTACAGTTGTTGTGAGCATTCATAACATTACCATTATGTCACATATTGACGTGTCTCACAACACCCCACTCTCCCCTACCTAAGGCTTAAAATTTACTACAAAATAACTAAAAGGTAATAGAAGCTGTATTTTGTATATTATTTAAATTTTATTTATGCTCTAGCAAGCAACAGCTTAGCCCGAGGTTAGTATGCGCAACTCTAATGCGATGGTTGCCTTAGTCTGCGGTTCAACCCTAGGATGTGGCAAAAATTAAAATATTGGATGTGGCAAAAAAAGACAATGCATTTTTTAGATTAAATTACATTAAAATAAGATTATTATATTTTATTTTTATATTATAATTATATATAAAAATAAAAAAAAAATTAAAAATGGTCTGTCGAAGGATCAGACCCATGTCACTCGATTCGTCCAATCCAATCGACAACCGATTAACCAACAGCCACGAAAAAAAATTTTTGCGCGTGCTAAGTGTGTACTTTCATGTTTACGAAATTTAAAAACTAAACTGATAGGAGTTTAAAGCTGGTATACATTAAAGCATTATCAATATCAAACCAACTCTACACTGAGAAAAAAACACATACCTTGCTCCGGTAAAAAAGTTCTCTATTTTCGATAATAGCAATTTTCTCTTTTTCAAATAAAATTTTCTTCAATTAGAATAAATTTTCACATTTTCGGAAAGAAATTCTTACATCTAACAACTTTCGAAATCTCACATTTTCTCGAAGAACTGCATGAATTTATGCAATGATTCACATTTAGAGATCTTCAAATTAATTCTCATACAAAGAAATAAAGTGACAAAGTTCAACGTTTACCAACACTGTTTCATCACTCTCCCTCTCATTGCTATGCGTTATTAAATACTTCGGTGCATTTTATGGAAATCATGTTACAATAAATGGAAGTGTAAACAAACGACGCTACATTTGAACGAACAAATCCATTCAATGCACTTTAATTTGTTTATAATTTCAAATAAATTAATATGTATTAGCACAAGCACCAACCTGGGTAAAAACCAAAATATGCATATTATTGAATTCCATAAAATTTATTTGTACTTCTTCGGTTTATGTTTCCGTTTGTAGAAAGTAATCAAAGCGTGTTGATTTTCCAATTGCAGTTGAACATTTCCTCAGGTTGACATACTTAAAGCATACTGTTGGTTAGAATTTCAACACCTTTTAATTCAATGACACTGAATATGGTTGGGAAATTGACATATTTTATTGTGTTCGTTTAAGTAAAAGTTTGGTTAAATCGCACATGAAAACTTGAACAAAATAAGCCAGATAGATATATGAAGAAAATTACATTTTTTATAACTTTTTTCAAAATACAATTCAAAGTGAAATAAATTTGTTAATTATGATAACTTAACCTAGAATCATAATCAAGCAGTTTAATAAAAGTACTTAAAATGCAGTCGATGAGATCAGCTTTATTTCTTCACAGAGATCACATCTTAGTGTATACTTATGTATGTTTATAAAGACGTAACCCAACAATAAATTTATTTATACAGTTGTTTTCAAACATGAAATTATTGTTTGCCTATCATCATTATTCATTATATGTAAAACACCTTTAGGTTTTTTTTTTTAGTTTTTCAATTTTCGCTGAGTAATAGAAGATGAAAACATTTGTTGCAACAACTCATGCCTTTGAAGTTTTACAGTTATACTAAATTGAAAAATGAAATTTTGTTCATAAAAAAATTTGCAGTTTTTATTACATTTAATAAAAAATACGTGATTGATTTTAAGTAAGCAATTATTATTGCAAGCAATAGAGATCTATAGGCACGTTTTTCGAATTTTTTTTTTCAAAGCTCATGCTTTGATTCACCTCTTCTCTTTTCGGTTTATAAAACTAAGATAAATTAAGATATAAAAGCTTTAATGAACATTTCTTTATATTTATTTTTTTATTAAGTCTTAAATTGAGAATTTTTTTATTTTAATTATATTTTTTGGTAAAAAACCTTCAAAACAGCTTTGAAGCTCTTAAGACATGGGTGCTAAAAACTTTATACTTGTCTGAAGAAACTGTAGGCACTGTTCAAGCATTGTTTTGGCACTTTTGCCTTAAAAAAAATTTTACAGCCGTAACGAATTACACATAACTAGTTATTAGCGCAATAATTAAAATCTTAACGATCTCTAACTTTTTGTTAAAAATTTAGGTTAGACAACTTATTGATGCTTATGATTTCATCAAGTTTCTTGTTTCTTTTTATTACACTTTAACTGTATATTAACTGCGCAAAAGAAGGTTTGTTATTAAATGGCTTGGTTATGTAAGCGGTAAAGCAAAGATTTCTGAAAAGAGTTGTTTAGTCTTATACAATAAAATATTTCTCAACATTTTATAGCATACAATATATCCATATGTCCATTTCCATACATCGCAATACATAGAATATATGTTGTAGTTACAAAATTTTTTCTACTGCCCGTTAAAAAAATTGGGTGAGGAACCTACCAAACATAAAAAGTTATATCTTTTTATAAATGTAAGAGAAATCATCAAGACAAACTAACTGACCAATTTGTCAGTTAGTTAGGATCGAAATTTAGATTTCGCCGGACACCGACTCAAAAGTTAGAGGGACTCTTAAAAACTATTTCTGCATCATTTTTTTTTTTGGATCGGAGAAATCCCCATGGAGCGGTTTTGGTTCTCCTGAACCCTTTTTTTAGCCAAAAAATCAAGATGTTTGCCTATAATTTTTTTTTCTTTAGAATGCATACCCTTAAAAGTAGTTTGGTAGTTCTTACAAAAAAATCCCCCACAAAATGGTCTCATCGAAATTATATTAATGCTGCTCTGCTGCTACTCCGCCTGCTTCTACTAATGAGGACCACAGCAAGGCACACTCCAATGTCACCAAGAGTGACAAACGGGAGTAAAAAAAGGAGGGGGGAGGGGGTAAGAAAAGGTAGAAAGGGCAAGATAGATAAGCTTGGGCCATCCCAATCTTATAAGTCAAAAGCGACAAACGGGAGTGTAGAAGCAAGGACTGGGTCAGCAAGGACGAAAAAAAGACAGCTAGTACAGGCCCTTCCTACTACAATGTCGTCAAAGGCGTCAAACAGGAGAGTGTAAAAGGATGAGCCACACGGTTAAAAATTTTGGACTAATTTTTAATCCAAACTTTGGTTTAAAAGAATTTTTAATCCTAAAAGTACTATTTTTTATTCCATATTTTAGTTTAATTTTTTTTTAATCCGAAAAAGTTTAAGTTTAAGACTATTGTTGGACTACAAATTTGCATTAAGGTAGTATTTTCAGGAAAAAGTATTTATGTTATTTAATAGCTCAATTACAATGCAGTAGTGGCAGTGGCAGCAGCTGTGTCAGTGGCAGCGGCAGTGATCAGCTGTTTCGTATTTTACTGCCTGGAAATTACAATCTATCACACGGTTAAAAATTTTGGACTAGTTTTTAATCCAAACTTTGGTTTAAAGCAATTTTTAATCCTAAAAGTACTAATTTTTATTCCATATTTTAGTTTAATTTTTTTTTTAATCCGAAAAAGTTTAAGTTTAAGACTATTTTTGGACTACAAATTTGTATGAAGGTAGTAATTTCAGGAAAAAGTATTTATGTTATTTAATAGCTGAATTACAATGCAGTAGTGGCAGTGGCAGCAGCTGTGTCAGTGGCAGCGGCAGTGATCAGCTGTTTCGTATTTTACTGCCTGGAAATTACAATCTATCAGTGCCAGCGTCAGTATCAAAAGAAGTGAATATGGAATTTTTCTTAGTAGTTTAATTATTTGTATGTTGGCAGTGAATTTAGAAATAGGGCTGACCTCGGCAGTGCTGCTTACTGCCACTGCTGCTATGTAAGTTTTACCATTGAACAACAGTATTCCTAAAATAACAGCTGATCAATGCCACTGCCACTGACGCTGCCACTGCCGCATTGTAATTCAGGTATAAGATTGAAAACTACTATTACTACGAAATTTAAGCTAAATATAATTCTAAATGTTGTTAAAGCATCCAAAATTTATTTTTAATTAAATGAAACCAATTGTTTATTAAAATCTGAACCAAAATATTATTTTATACATTATTACAGTAAACAGTGTTTAAACCTTTGATTATTAAATAGTAATCCCTTTTCGGATTACAATGTTTTAAACTTTTTTGGACTAAAATCTAATCCTTTTTGTATTATAATATTTTAAACTTTCTGTGGATTAGCAATTATTCCTTTTTGGATTATGAAATTTCAAACTTTTTGCCGATTAAAAATAAATCCTTTTTGGATTGAAAAATTTAAAACTTTTCATTGGATTAAAAAATAATCTTTTTTTGGTCGTGTCCTATATGTAATCCAAAAAAGTTTAAAATTAAGTCCAAGATTTTTAACCGTGCAGTAAACGCAAGGTAAAAGAAGGGCGAGGCAAAATCAACCAAAAATTGCCTCAAACAGGCATCAACCGAGGGACGACCATAGTCTCACGTGAAGATCAGAGCACTTCCGAATCCACAGCCAAGCGCGACAGAGATCTGCAGATCATTCCAATATTAAATATAAAGAAGGAAGCTATAAGAGGTGCAAAATCAATCTGCTTCACTGCAAATCAGCAACCGACGACTTGATACTGTGTATATCCGGGGGAAACGTAGACGTAGCCCTATTACAGGAATGTTGGATCGTCAACAACAACAAGAAACCATGGTCTAGTCTGCTCGGTTGTTTTGCAAAGAACTTTGTTGTTGTAGGAAGTCTGTTACTTCATGAATTATTTGGCATTAAGCTCTAAAAATACGATTCTTAAAGTAAATAATATGTTTTTAAGAATTATTAACTAAAACAAGATCCAAGGCCTGGGGTCGAAACAGTTCAACCTGTTTCACTCTACAAGTGTAGGTAAGTTAAGAAGCTGTGTAGTAGCGAACAAATCTATTAATATGTTTTTTCTTCCTTGATTCAGCAAAGGCGACATAGTGGCAACCAACGTGGAAGCAGCGACGACGCTTTATACTCTGCTCCGCCTACATGAAGAGGCGAAGCCGCCAGTGCACACAGTCAGCGAGTTGATAAACCACGCTAACACGTGTAGGACTTTCCTGGTTATTGGTTGCGACTTTAACGCTCATCACTCACTATGGGGCAGTGCCGACATCAATAAGAGGAGCAGTTAATATATACATTTGTGAATTTTTTTGTTTCTACATATCATAACCTGTGCAGTATGGGCAATAGTGCAACTTTTCAGAATAGAATCAGGGAAGAGATAATTTATCTTACTTTAATGAGTAATAGGGAACAGGTAATAGTTGATAGCTGGGAGGTGTGACGAAAAGAGTCGTTTTCCGACCAATTTAAGATTCTCTTAAAGGAAACAATATAGAAACTCCGTCAAAACTACTGAACTATTCAGTCTGGGTCAGTAACAGTATCGCAAATCTAGACATAGAATACCTCTCCGACGATGCATCTGCTTATAATGCAGTCGAGTTTAAAATGGAAAAATGTAACAAGGTTTCAAGAAGTTCCGGTTCAAGTTTCAAAGTCGTAAACCTAACAATGCCAATTGGTGGACAAGTGATCTTAAGAAGATACTTACGGAGGTCAGAAAACTTCACCGGAAATCCATTCTAAGCAAAGCTATTGCAGAACTGGATAAACTATAGATCTTTGTTAAATCCCTTCACTAGAGAAGTAAGAATAGCAAAGCGAACATCTTGGACAAATTGCTGTGTGTTAATTGAGAACATACGTGAAGTTGCCAGGTTTAGTAAGATGCTATCCAAAGACCCGTCAGTACCAGGATACCTTAGAAGACCTAATGTATCATGGACGGAATCCAGCCAAGAAACGTTATCGCTACTCATGGAAACTCATTTTTCGGGCTGCAAAGATCCGGATCAAAACGGATTTACCAGCAACTTAGAAATTATCCAGAAGCTTGACAAAAACTTATAGGAACTCACCAGCATTTTCACACGGTCAGCTTTAGAATGGTCGATAGTATCTTTCCAATTCTACAAGTCCGTGGAACTAAATGGAATCCTGCCGGTCATGATGCAACATGCCCTCCCCAGCATCAGACCCTGACTTAAGGCACTCTTCATCGGTTGTCTTAGGACAGGATTT